>CM038708.1:13049017-14364017 GCA_021613375.1 Megaleporinus macrocephalus
CAGAGGCTAGGTGATTTTTATGTGCTAGGAGCTTCAACGTTTAGTGGTTCTGCTCTCTCGGTTTGCATTGTCTACCGCTTTGTGGCTGAGCTGTTGCTGTTCCTTATCTTCATGGTTATAACACTAACATTTGACTGGGCCAATGCAACATCTTAATTTCACAGATTGACAGAGAGTGATTTCTGATCATAGTGCTAATAAAACATTGAGCCCCTCATTGCAACCCATTCGACAGCCAGTCTTTGTGGCTATGTGTTTGATTTTATACACCTTTTAATAGTGGGTGTGGCTGTGCACCTACAGTGCTTGAAACAGGTTTACAGATTCAGTTTGTTTATATCAAGTGAATAAAATTTTTAGCCTTTTCTCATAATTTCTAAAAGTACTTCCACAAACAGACAGTTGATTTCAGTGTCCTTGTTCTAGAACAGAACATGAGAGCTGATATGGTTAGCAAAGTCAAAAACATAAAAACCTGTCTATTTAAACCTATTCAGTCTTCATTTGCACTCTGATGATTCTTTATGGAGTAAAGCTCCTCCTCCTTTCTTATCTAACTTCTTATAAACTATATATATATATATATATATATATATATATATATATATATATATATATATATATATATATATATATATATACACACACACACTACTACTCAAATGGAGTAGCCTTCCTTTCTTAACACAACAATGGACTGACGGGTCTCTAAAGAAAGTTGTTTCTTTCTAGTCATTTTGAGCCGGTCAGCAAGCCATCAACTGCTGATGTTTCAGATACTAAAAAATAAGCCTCTATACAAAAATAGACTTTAATACAAACATTTTTATTTTTTAAAAATAATCTGATACACTTACATTAATTGTGAAATGGACAATATTGTTTGTGAATTGCATGAAAATTGCATGAAATGAAATTCTAAAGTGATCCTAAACTTTTGAGCGGTAGTACATTATATATATATATATATATATATATATATATATATATATATATATATATATATATATATATATATATATATATATATATATATATAGGCTTTGCATGCCTATCAGCTCTGTGTTACTCGGTATCACTTTCTTCTTGTTTTCTTAACACTGCTGTGATTGCAAAAGGATTGAGGCAGCACATCTTGTGGATGTGAAACTGGATGAAACTGGATTTGAGGCCTTGGGCATGATGGAAAAGTGACTGCTTAACACACACATTTGCAAGACACGCAAGGTGTGAATGTGAGTGGAGTCTCAATTCTCTGGGGTGTGAGTGCAAGTCGAATCTCGAACTTTACTGCAGTGCCAGCCGCAGGCGCTGCATTATCTAAACGTAAACCCTTTTTAAAACCTGTCAGGTTTGAGGTGGATTTAGATAATGAGCCTTTCATTATAGAAAACACTTCAATCTTAAGGGCAGAGCTGAAACCCTATCAGAGACATTGTAAATGAGGAGACTGGGTATTAGTTGAAATATGAATGGGAAGCCTTGTAACACTCAACACGGTGCCTGTTTATGGAGAAAATCCAAACTATTTATAGGGTTTTTATCCGTGATGTCCAACGTATATTTAAAATGGTCTTTTGACGTTCAGGTTTGAATTATTTGGTGTCTGGTCTTGCGTGACTGGAAATAACAGCCTGGCAGCATTCCAAAAATGCCCACTGGGTGAACAGACTTTCTGATTAGCACAATCAACCCAACACCATAAATGCAGTGTATAAGGGAAAGAGGAAAAACAACTTTATAGAAACCTTAGAAGGTTTTGCTGGTCATGTCCAAATGTCACTAATGGTATTTTGTGTTTTCCTGATGGGCTGATATCACACTGTTAATAATTCTAATAGAAACTCTGATTAGAAAGCCAACCATCAGCTTTCAATCTGAATGTATCAAGTTGTTTATCTAGCTAACGCAACAGTCAGTAAAGCTGAAGTTTTAAAGGAATGTGATTTGCAATCTCAACCTCAGTAAGACTAACCTTTAAGCTATCTAATATGCTGGCCAGCTGTAGCTATTTGCTCTGCATTACTTAAAGCCATATTGATGCTACAGTGAGCTCCAGCATAACAGCATTAATGGTTATTAGTGGACACACACATGCACAGGGTTGGAAAAAAAAAAAGTTTGTATTTATTAATTCACCATACTTAAATTAGAGAGCCTAATTCAATCACTGGAATTTCAAGGGTTGGAAGTGGGCGATATACTGACTGCTGTATCTGATTGACTCATACCAGCACTACACACACTAACATTCTACCATCACATCAGTGTCACTGCAGTGCTGAGAATAACTCACCACCCACATAATACCTGCTCTATGGTGGTTGTGTGGGGGGTCCTGAGTTTTTGTAGAACTACAAAGTGCTCCAGTGTGGTAAACAAAGATGATATAGTGGAACTGACATCCTCCCCATGTCTATGTGGGTTTCTTTTACGTGTCTCCAGTTACTCCCACTGTCCAAAGACCCACAGTTAGGCAAGGTGAAAAACTAATTTGCTCCTAGGTGTAAGTGTGTATATGGAGGTGTCTGCCTGTGTCTATGCCATGTATTTTAACCCAGGGGTCACTAATAGGACCCAGACGTTGTCCAATGCGGGATTTAATTATCCCAAAGAAGGATTTAATTTTGATAGAGTTTATTTTGAGTGGTGGATCTTTTCTAGTCTTTACGGTTGCGGCTCAGTAAACTCACAGACCAATCGCATGCCTTGTAAGATCACCAAAGGCTCCTCAGCCAATCAGCACACAGGCGAGGTATGAAGCGAGAAGCCACAGTCCGAGAATAAAGCGAGTCAGAAAGAATAACGTGTTGTAAAAAAGAAAAGTCAACATTGAAAACTGACGGGTTAACCAGGAATAGACTGAAACTTAGTTTTGGAGAATACCGCTATGTAAAACCAACATGTCAATCTGTAAAACTGAGTTAACAAAAAGACTGTTATTTACTGTTTCTATAAATAAACACTTATAAGATGCACTTTTATCACAAGCATTCTGTTTTTTTAATGTAGCCCTTATTTTTATTATAGTGAGTTAAAAACATTTATTAGAAATTTATAAATAATTAATTCAGTTCAGTATTTAAACAGTAAATAAACTGAAATATACTGAACGGTATGTGTGATGTGTTAGTGTTTCAGTAGCTGATGGTATAAGATGCTGATACTAGACTACTCCAGTAAACAGGATACACCACTGAATCAGAACACAAGTTGGAAATGATGAGGGTCCGGACCTTGGTCTGAGGAAATCTCCTCTAACTGGACCTTACTGACTGAAAATAAACACCCCTGCGATAAACTACTGAGAAGCATTTAATTCTGTTTAGTTTATTTTAAGCGGCGGAGCTTTTCTTGTCTTTACGGGGCTTTGCGGCGCAGCAAACACACAGACCAATCACATGCGTTGTAAGACCACCAAAGGTGCTCACAGGCGGGGCACGAAGCGAGAAGCAGCAGTCAGAGAAAGGGTCATCCAGACCACGAGCTAAAAAAAGAAAAGTCGGCAACGAAAAACCAGAAATGAACTGAAACATGTTTATCTTCACACAGACAGCTCCAAACCAGCATGTCTCTTTTGTTCTGAGACCGTGTTGAATTATAAATAGTAACGTATGTGTTATATGTGTGTGAGAATAGCCCTGACACCATTTCAGACCAGGTTTAAAGTCCTGGCTGGACAACCAAGAGCTCACTTCTCTCACTGAACAAGAGAAAGAGTTAGAGAGGAATAGAAGAGAAAGATAAACTGTTAAGATGTTAAATCGAGATAACGAGAGGACTGGCTGCACATTTGATTTACTTTTTCTATAAATAAGCAAAACAGCATTTTTTATTTAATTTAGCTCGTTTTTACTTGAAGTAAAGATCAAAGCATTCAGTTCAGCATTTAAAACAATAAGTACTGGTAAAATATACTGAACGGTATGTGGGATGTGTTGGTCTTTCAGCTGCTGATGGTATAAGATGCTGATACTAGGCTACTTCAGTAAACAGGATGTGGCACTGAATCATAACACAGGTTAGGAATGATGATGGTCCGGACCTTGGCCTGAAGATCTTTCTGGACCTTACTGAACTCTAATTAAACACCCCTGCTCTAGAGGATAAGTGGCTCAGATGATGAAGGGCTGGTGTTAATATTTTGGCCAAACAGATCGCAGATTCATAATCGCCACGAGTGGCTGCTTAGATGTTGCAGCAGATGTTGAGTCACTTAAAACAGATATAATCTGAGGTTTCCTGAGTCCTTTGCTCCATCTCTTTTAGCTGTATCTGATAAACCCATGTTGCGAAACATTGCTGATAAGCGAGCTACAAATGCCTTCAGCTGCAGTTTTAGTCCCAAATCATTTCAAAATGTCTTAATAATACATGGTTTTCCAATAATGAATAATCAGAAATATGATGAATGACAAGGTTCAAGTCAGAATCTCTCTACTGAGATACTGTATACTATATAAAACACAGCATAACAGTAGGTTCTCATGCCACCAAAGGGATTATTCTAGTTCTGTTCTAGATTAACCAGGCCATTTAAACATGTAAAAGATATTTCCGGTTTATATATATATATATATATATATATATATACTACCGCCCAAAGTTCATAAACAATATTGTCCATTTCACAAGAGATTAAAAATGTTTGTATTAAAGCCTATTTTTGTATATTTTGCATATAGTCCTATTATCAGCAATTCTCAGTCCTCTGTCTAAATCTCCTGGTACGGCTGCCAATCCAAGTTAAGGATGTTATTGGACTAATTGGTTGTTAGGACACTCTTGCTTAATTGTGATGTACAGCTGAAAAACATTCTACTAATAAGTGAGTATAAAAGGGAACAACATTCTAGGTTAGTTTAGTATCTGAAGCATCAGCAGTTGATGACTTGCTGATCGACTCAAAATGACCAGAAAGAAACAACTTTCTTTAGAGACCCGTCAGTCCATTGTTGTGTTAAGGAAGGAAGACTACTCTTCATACTCTCATTTTACTGTGATCCCAAACTATATATTTTTTCTTTGGACAGTTACGATATAGTGTGTATATATATATATATATATATATATATATATATATAGGCTACTTCAGTAAACATATATATATTATTAGAATGTGTTATATATATATATATATATATATATATATATATACACTATATTGTAACTGTCCAAAGAAAAAAATATATATTTTTGTCCATTTTTATTTTTTCTGCATGATGTAAACAGAGCAGCTGCCACTAATTTTGTGAGGGAATGAATGGACCAATAGAAATGCTACAAAATAGCTTGGAGAGGATTCTGGTTCCATTGACTTACATTGAAAGTTAAGAAAGTTTTTGTTCTCCGCTGTGAAGTTGACATTTTGGACAGTGGTGATTTATACATATGCATTTCTAACAGACAGGCCGAACAGACTGTGCTCAGACCACAGCTCATATGCACATTAGGCCTTCTCCACCCACCACCCGCTGTCTGTGAGAGCTGCTTCCTCTTGCAGTAGACTGCTGAGACAGACAAATCATCAGGTAAATGGTGCCAAGGTCAGTTTTTTTAAACGTGCAGTGTACATGGTTTAGAGGGAATAAATTGTGTCAGAGTGTCCACTGCTTACTACTCTACCTAGTGCTTGTTTGGAATTGTTTGAAAGTACATGTGGTTTTGGGGTCTTATCTTTTGGGGTTTGCATGCAATCTATTGTGGACTGACTCAGACATACAGCTTAATACTCCAGATAAGACTGCAGCGACTCATGAGAACATGCTTGCTTCACTTACTGTGGTTTCATTGGTACTGCTCTGTGAACATATACGAAATGCGTGTCTATTTATATCCATGAGCTGCCTGATGTGGCTAGAGCACTATTTTCTCTGTTACGGCTCAATGAAAGCTGTACTAAACTATACTGACCTGAACATATACAAACATAAGTTTGAGTATGTCCAAACTTAAACTACACCACAACATCTACATACCCAAAACAGACTTGTTGGCTTGTCTCTGTTGCATACTTGGTGGCCAACTGTTTGTTTAGGTCATGGGTTGCATTGCAGCCGGTGTATTCTGAGTCTCCCTCTGCTGGTGAGATACTGAAGGTGAGAAGCTCCACTCTTATAATGATGTCTGTTTGAAGTAGTGCTGTGAGTGCCACGGTTGAAAAAGTATGAACAAACTACACATAAATATAAGATCTAAATGAAGAGGTATGGAGTAAAACAGTCTTTTTTCAGACAGACAGCTCAAATCTGATTGGGTCAGCAAGTCTGACTGAAGAAAGACACATTTGATTGCAGCCTAATGGGAAAAAGACTGGATTCAAGTCATATTGGTGTGCGGTTCTTTTCTTGATCTCAGAATGTGAGACAAGATGGTTAGAGGTGCACATTCATGTAGCTTAAACACAGAGAGTCAAAGCTTTTAACGTCCAGATCTTTTGTATGTTGTAGTTTGTGTGAGGTTAAAGCAGTTGTAGAGCAGTTGTGGGCTGAAGGTTTGGGAACCGGCCTTGTAACCGGAAGGTTGCTGGATCAATCCCATGAACCAGCAGGACACGGCTGAAGTGACCATGAGCAAGACATCTAACCCCTGACTGCTCCCCGGGCACTGTGTATACAGCTGCCCACCGCTTCAGGCAAGTGAGCTCACTGCCCCTAGTGTGTCTGTCCACTTGTGTGTGTATAGGTGGGTCTTTCACTACACAGGTGGGTTTAATGCGGAGGTCAAATTCTGCTGTGTGCAAACACAAGTGGCAAGGACTTCTAGAAAGCCTGTTAGCATGTTAGCTTTCCAGTTTAAGTGAACCCTCAGTGGCCTTGACAACCTGATCGCCTGTGATTGAAATCAGGAGCAGAGAAATTTGAGCACCATAATTTAGTGATAATAAGAGTAACCAACTTCTAATTTCACAGGATTACAGGGCGCCATGCTGCTTCTCCAACAACATGACTGTCTGTTGTAGATTTAATGGAACCAGAGACAGAGTTGTTGTACATAAGCTTAATATAAATCTGCTTTAACACTGATGTTTCTGTGTGATATCTATAGTCAGAAGCACAATCTGAAGAAAAGAATATAATTCTAATGTAGT
Organism: Megaleporinus macrocephalus; assembly: GCA_021613375.1. Lineage (NCBI taxonomy): Eukaryota > Metazoa > Chordata > Actinopteri > Characiformes > Anostomidae > Megaleporinus > Megaleporinus macrocephalus. The sequence goes on from CM038708.1 coordinate 13,056,108, forward strand.
AATCATGTAACAATCATATAGTTATATATTTATGTTCATTATGATACCCCAACAAGTCTTTAAAGATAAACTAAACTATTTCGTTGTGCAGACTCAGTATAGTCTGATTATGCTGTTTTAAGTTACTATCATTTATCATTTATTTATCATTTATAAGAAGATGAAGACAAAACAGAAGCTCAAAAGAGCCTTCGGGCTTCAAGTACCCGCCATCACTTAAGATTCATGGAAGACACGCAACAAAACGCTTCTCTGTCCTGGCACCCAGATGGTGGAACGAACTTCCACTGGCTGTCCGAACAGCGAACTCTCTTGCGGTCTTCAAACGCAGACTGAAGACCCATCTCTTTGTAAAGCACTTATAAACACTATATACTAAAGTACTGGTATAAACTGTAATTGCACTATATCTTCTAGGAGCACTGGCTAAGTAATGCACTTGTACTGTATGTAGTCTTGTATTTGTTCTCTTCTCTGTAGGTGTTCCAGTCTTGATAGGTATTGCGTTGTCTTTTTTCTAGGTATCAGCACTGGCCCTGTGTTTATGGCAGTGTTTGAGTATAGAGTGGTTTGAACTTAAACCTGTTTGTACTAGATAGAGATTCATACTCTAACCAACACTAAGCACTTTTGTAAGTCGCTCTGGACAAGAGAGTCTGCTAAATGCCGTAAATGTAAATGTAGATGTAAATGTCACATTTTCCTGAAAGCAGCTATTAGTATTTTAACTAGTACTGTAATTAAAAATTTAAACTGAAAAAAAACCAAAACAAAAAAAAAACTGAACATAAGAATCTACAGCATAACCAGATAACAGTAGCAAGTAAACAGATAAAGAATTCACAGATAAATAATTGCTTAAATTATAGCTCCCCCTTGTGGTGGGTTACAATTTGCATCATTTCACTATCTCAGCCCAGGATTACCCAGATTTTACTGGCCTCACATTTGTTACCTTTTTAGCTGTATTGTATGTTTTCTATGTAAGTAAAATTAAGATCAATTTTTATTATCAGAGAACAAACCAGTTCCAGGTGTTAATGTGGAGGCTCTGAGAAGACCTTTAATCCTACCTGACTTTCTTGAAATGTGAACAAAATATGTGGTGTAATATCATTTACAATATCCCTCTACCCACTATTGATCAGTCCTTCGAGTGTATCCTCCAACTCCTCCTCTCTGCTCCGTTCACTGATTTAAATAAGCTTTGTTCTGATCAGCTGTCCTGCATTGAGCCGCATTCAGAAAAACACTCTCTAAAACACTCCTCTGTTTAGGCTCAGTTAAAGTGTAAAAATCAGTGTACACACTTAAATGGACTGAACATATACAAATATAGGTATAAGTTTGTCCAAACTAAAACTAAACCACACCATCTACATACTGTTGCATACTCTTAGGCCTGCTGCTTGTTTAAGTCATGGTTTGCAGTGCAATGTCTCCCTCTGCTGGTGAGACATCAGCTCAGCCTGTCAGTTTAATCTGTTTTCACTGGTTCCACTTTTGTTACCCCCTAGCTGCACTGTGTATTTAGTATGTGAGTAAAATGAAGATACAAATGATTAATACAATCAAAGAACAAACAAGTACCAGATTTTAATGTGGAGGTTCTGTGAAGACCTGTAAACCTACCTGCCCTTCCAGAAATGTGCTCAAAAGTCTAATATAACTCTCAACCTACTATTGATCAGACCTTCCAGTGTATCCTCCAGTACCTCTTAGGCCTTGGGGACAGTAGTGTAATGTAATACTATACAGTAAATGTTTATTATACTGGATTACATTATGAGTTTGACTGGTTTGCCTTTAAAGGCCCATGTCTCACATTCTTGATCATATTTTATTTTATTTTTTTTTGTACCAAACATGGTGACAATTCATTTTACATGCCCCTTTTTCAGACTCTCTTTATCCCTTACAGTGAAATAGACAACATCTTTAAAACTAATCTGAGATGAATTGATCTTTTCTGATTGGCTGTCTGATATTGAGCCTCATCCAGAAAAACACTAAAATATAAGGGGGCGGGGCTAAACTGCTGCAGGCTGAATAGGTGGATATATCTAAATAAGTCGATTCCTGTAGCATTACAGAAACAATTAATACAAAACAGGCTGCTTTTGCAGCATCGTTAACATATATGAACCGTATGGACTGGAGATTGAATAATACTTAATGAAACTGGATTACGTATCACTTCAGACTCACTTCAGTTATTTAATTAATCATGTTCTTTAAAAGATCTGCTTATCTGTCTGGGTTACGGGCGAAGGGAGGGATGGGTGTTGGATCCTTATCCAGTGCTCACTGGGTGTAAGGCAGGGAGCACCCTAAATATTCTCTTATACACTGATGAGCCATAACATTAAAATCTATTTTATCAGCTCCATTTACAATACAGGAGCACTTTGTAGTTCTACACTTACAGACTGTAGTCCATTTGTTTCTTTGCATACTTTGTTACCATGTTCTTTAATGATCAGGACCCTCAAAGGACCACCACAGATATTGTTGGGTGGTGGGTCATTTTCAGCACTGCAGTGACACTGACAAGGTGGTGGTGTTTTAATGTGTGCAGTGATGGCATCAGTGTATAAAATGGATAATGTGTGTATACATAAGGAGGTGATTTTAATGTTATGGCTAATTGGTGTAAGTCATCATTGTGTTGTAGTGCCTGTGTACATACCTGATAATATTAATAAGTCAATATTAATATAATAATATAATATAAGTCAAAATTTGTTTCTTAAAGTAATATATAATATAGTGCCACAGTTTCTGCTCCTGGATGTTTGAGAGGTTCTGTAGTTGCGCTAGATCTAAAGAAGGCATCTATATTTAAAGACTGTACATGTGGTTTATGCAGATCAGAGGTTTAGTCTATTCAGAAACAGGGAACACGCTGTACTTGTGAAAGAAGAGTACATATTAGCAGCTTTATATTTAGTCTGCATATCTAATAACTTACAGCTGAATCTTTATTTTGATGTAAATAATAAGGACTTAAATCCATGAAGTAGATTTTTAATTAATGTATGTTCATTTAAACCTGTACACTGATCAGTTAAACTCTGTAGTAAATATGAAGAATACAGATACATGACATCTGCAATTAAAGACCAGTGGAGAAGTGTTAGTCTAGTTAGCATGCTGATCCTAAATAACTGTGGAACATCTGGAAAATTTTAACATTATTCTGTTTTAAACTACAGCTTAAACCACAGTTTCTGCACACAGACCCTGATCAGAACAGATTCTAGTCTCTGACTGTAGAAAAGAACAGAATATGAGAGCTGCTGTGGTTACAACACATATTTATTTATGTTTATTTCAGGAACACACTCATAAAAAAGAATAAAACACATCTTTGGTTACATTTTAAAATACACATCTACTTGGTTATAAGATCCACATAAACAAATAAGTTGATTAAGGTCATTATTAAGAAACTAAAAGTGGATATAAAAACAAAAAGCTGCAAACAAACCGGATACTACACATTTAACAATGAAAGTATCACAAATTAGGACCACTATGTCAGTAAGTCACTACTTGTTGAATATGTTTTGTAAGCATTGTTAAGCATGTAGACATGATAAAAAAGGATGATGGTTAAGCATAAGGATAAAAATAAGAACTAAAAAGAAATAAAGGTAATCAAATAAATCTAAATGGTTTTACAGCCATAAAACCTCTAAACTATAGAAAAAGTACAAGCATGTCAATGTTCAAAGCTACCACACAGTATCTATTTAACCTAAGTATTATTACATTTCTCTATAATAATATTTTACTTGAATTGATTAGACTTTATATTGCTGTAGAGAATTTTAATGAAATAAAATATAAAGATAAAAGACACTTTTATCTCTCACTCAAACATCTAGGCATGTTATTACAGTCTCACTGACTGGTGAGCAGTAAATTAAGGATATTTGAACTTTCTTACAGTTTAAAGTCAAATTTCATTATAGTCAACAAACAAGCATCTAATACTGTTTTACTTTTAACACAATATGCACAAACATGTATGAAAGAAAGTAGAATTTCTGGTTAAAATTAAGTTCTAAAGTTGAAATACTGCCTCTTCTGTCTGCACCCTTCAGGTCTCCCATCATGAGTCACTGTAAATGGTTAATATTACAATAATACAGACTTCACAATCACAGCATCTCACTCTCTAATACATACATTTACTGTTCTCACTCTTAGTGAGCTCAGAGAAAGCTCTTCCACAGCCGTGGCAGTTCAGCAATTCCTTATTGAGGATTTAAGATCTTCAAGCTCTGCACGGACCTGTAGGAGAAAAACTGAAGAGAAGAAATCAAATAAGTTCAGTTGTGAAACGTATATATCACTGATTCACTACAGCAGCTGTTTTCATTCCTGATATTAGTTAGTGAGTGTGGCTGAAAGAAGTTCAAAGTGTCTTCACTTGGTTCACATAAAAGTTTGACCAGTGGTAATCAGACTATATGTATCTAACTATATGTAATTCTTGGATAGCTCTGGTTTTGTCGCTGCTGTAATCCAGCAATTTCCTTAAAAATTAATAAATTAATTAATATCTAACCTTAAAACACTTTTGGCACAAAAAATTAATAACAACATGTTTAAGTGTATATCATTATTTGTCTTTCCAGTTGAGTGTTACAGAATATACAAAGTATAATAAATGTTAAAAATAAAACACATATACTGTTTGTTATATAACTGAACAGTGACAGAGATTAATATAATTTTCTTTTTTTCTGGGACACAATGTACATGTTTAACGTATGTCTTATGAATATCATCCCTTATACCTGTCTGCTGTATTTCACCATAATTCTCTCCTCTCCATGTAAACTGGGTGGTCTTAATCTTAGGTAATGCATTTCCTAACCAATCACAAGACTGGTGTCTCTGGCCCCGCCCACACAAAACAGTTCCAGAGTCAGAGACACTCAGTGAGCTAAAGTTAACCCAGTATGACCAAAAGCTAGCGAGCTACACCGCCTGCCTGTAGATGCCCATCCCACAATTATTCATTCATTCATACAAGATTAATTTTCATCTGCCCATTTTTTCATCCATCCATTTGTTTGTCTGTCCATCTATCTGTCCCTCCATATGTACATCTGTTCATCTGCAACTGTTTTTATCCAGTTAGCATCACATAAAAGCTGAATATTGATTTTAGTTATGTATAAGGGGCCGGAGCCGGTGTTTTGCAGAGAGCTGTCAATCAAGCTGACAATTAGCCATGCCTAGCCGTGTTTTATCATATTAATTTTATATATATTTTTTAATTCAAGCTTTTCTGGATGTTTAATATAACTCTATAAAATTTAGTGTTATAAAAATTTATTTTCTGCTCTATGTTCCTTGTGACTTTAAAGAGAAACATTGTCCCCAAACATTTGACCTGGACAGCAAACATCACCACTTGTCATTTATGGCACTGAACTGTGACCAGTTAACTTTAATCTTACCTTTGTCTTCAGTTCTGCTTCACTTCTGAATAGACACAATCAGCTCCCTCACTGTTCTTCCCTAACAGCGAGCAACGACACTGAATTAACATCAACCAACAACAAACCAGACTTTAATCTGTTACACAAACACAAACGATCATGCTGTTCATTACAGTTCAGACTGTACTGTATCTACAGTAGTGCTTTAGGCTGAACATCATGAGAATTAATAACTGTTCACTCTGTGGAGTTCACTCTGATTTTCATACAGTAATGTGAGAGTAATAAATATAAAGCCAAGATTATTTACAGCTATAAACAAGTGTCCTTTCTCAACTGTTAGGGTATTATATTATATTTAATCATCTAACAGCACTGATTTATATTCTTATTTAAATCTTACCCTTAAAGAAAGTTTTCTTTGGCTTCTTCTTGGCTTTCAGCTCAATTTCAGCATAAGTCACATCACCGGGTTCGGGTTCAGAATCTAAGAGAAAACAAAAAATGTTTTTTTCTCCAGTTTCATTCTGTTTTCATGTTCTTTAACAAACTTCTCAAAATATAGTCTTTAATCTGGTCCTCTGTTTCTACAGAGAGTTTAAACCTACTGAAGCCAAACAAAGCAGTTATTTAGAAAGTTTATGTGCATCACACTTCTCAATAGCATACATGTAGCATTGCTAAATGTGTTTGGCTGGCTAATGATCTCACTGCTAAGGGCACTCTCAGTCCTACTGAAAAATCCCACTTCTCCTCCCCTCATCCTGCAACTGTCCACTTGGATGATATATTAATTCTCTGTACAGGTTGTGAGGACATGATGAAGAACATATTGGAACCAGGACAGACTGTGATATCTAAACAATCACATCCTGCAGCACTGAACTAATCAAATTCTAGTGCAGCAATAGAGAACTTACAAATAGTTAAAATAAAAAATATATTATTTTTGTCTGACATCTTAAATGTTGGAAAAGGCAGTTCAGGTTGTACTGTATCTACAGTAGTGCTTAAGGCTGACCATCATGACAATTAATAACAGTGTTCACCCTGTGGAGTTCAAGTGACACACACACACACACACACACACACACACACACACACACATATATATATATATATATATATATATATATATATATATATATATATATATATATATATATATATATATATATATATTAGATCTTACCATTGTGGATATTTTTCTGAGGTATCTTTGGCTTCTTCTTGGCTTTCAGATCAACTTTAGCATAAGTCATGTCATCGGATTTTGGATCAGAAGCTAAAAGAAAAGAAAAACTCTTCTTCCAGTTTCATTCTGCTTTCACAGTCCTTTAATAATCTTCTTAAAGTATCATATTTAATATCTAGTCTTCTGTTTCTACAGTGCAAATTAGTTCTGTTCCTTGAACCGGTTGAATATGACTTCGGCTGTAACTGTTCTTCTGCCTCCTGCAGCGATAAATAAAAATGCCAGTGTGCCAAAGTGTTTATGGCACATTACAAAAAACAAAAAACACAAATGTGCAAATGTGTTTGGCTGGCTAATTAGCTCACTGTTGCTTCTCTAGCTAAGGGCAGTCTCAGTCCTACTCAATCCTCAATTCCACTTCTCTCCTCCTCCCCTCATCCTGCAAGTGTCCACCTGGATAATATATTGATTCTCTGCACTGGTTGTGGGAACATGTGAGTATATCAGAAGCAGAAGACAGACTGTGTTACTAAAACGATCACATCCTGCCGATCATGATACTTCAAAAATTTTCTTACAATATTTAAAAATTTTTTCTATTTTAAATGTTGGAACTGGCTAAAAATCCAAAATACCATCAGAAACTTTTAGCACAGATGATTCTTATTAAACAATCCACAAACTGGGTTGAAATAATCGTTTTAAATAGACGTGTGAAACATACAGATGTTCTGGAAGTACTGATTTATACACAGTATGATCAGAGAGTGTGAAATATTACTGAGACCTACTTAACCTTTCATATACTGCAACCTTCAACTACAGTTCCTAAAGTGATATAGTGGCAAATAAAATATATGTAATTACCACAAAAGTAGTTCATCAGCCCACACATGTTTTGGTGTAATGTGTGGTGGGTAATATTTACCTTTGCTGTCCTGTTTCAAGTTGCTCATCGCAATCTGGGAATATGTCGCATCGCTTGGTCCAGTCACTGCAACATAATAACATAATACAGAAATCAGATCAGACACTGGAGGTAATTAAAACAGATATCTGTTATTGCAGAAATCCAGTTTTTTCCTTTTCCTCTGAGTTTCTTTTTATTAGTTACATCTTGTGCACAGTGTTAATTTCGTTGACGAACTATTTTCGTCATAGTTTTCGTCAAAGAACCTTTTTTTCATGACGAAAACTAACAAAAATCTACAGAAAGGATAAAAACTATGACGAAATTGATTGACACTTTAGTCAACGAATAAAAACGAGACGAACATGTTTGGCAGGGACGACATCCAATCAGAACTGATTTAAATTTGTGAAAGGCAGGGACAAGTTAGCAAAACATCCAATCATAACTACTTCGGCGTATATGGAGAGGCGGGACAAGCCGAGTAGCCGTCAATCAAACGCACACTCACACAAATTTGGTCTAAACCCGGGAAGACTGTACGAGCCTGTGAACTGTCGCTACTCATGATGGAACTAAGTTATCTAGACAGTGTGAGCAGAGAGAAACAGAGTTTAGTGTTTGTGTTTAGAGAAAATCACCACCGCGCTGGACATCAGCTCTCCAGCACCACCGTCAGCTAGCTTTACCGCTGCTAACGCTATCTTAACCTTGCTTAATCCTACTCCTGAAAGCACACTGTCCTGTACAGTTCAGAGCGTGTCCTGCCGTAAACACTGTATTAACTCAGTAAGGTTAAGGGTCTGATTAGTTGATCAGGTATGTGGGAAGCAGGTGAAGCGCTATATGTGCAGAGCCAGAGTCGGGAGACTAGCTAGCGAACTCCAACCGTCTGCGTTTGATGATCGTGTCCCAAATCTCTCCGTACACACTAGAAAGTGCACAAAACAGATTAGCTAGTTTTATTTACAATAATTAGTGTACAATGTGTGTCTCTAGTAAACACTGTGACCTGGAGATGTGGCAGTTTTTCATTTATTGATTTACTGTTATGCCAAAATTTATTTGAATTGCACAATTAAAAATATTTTCATAGCAAAAAGTGATAAATGCAATTAATGTAGATTAGGTAACCACAGAGCATGTAATTTAATTAGATCGACAGCACTAGTAACAATTATTAAATAAGAGATAAATAAATATAAAGGTGATACATGGATAAAATAACAGTTTTCTCTTTTTCACTTTGCAGTTACGGAAGACCTTAGATGTTGTTTGTTAAATCTGTGTGTGTATTGGTCTTTCAAACATAAATAATATTCCATATCTGGTTAATAAATGTTTCATTTTGTATATATATATATATATATAAATATTGTATAAAGTATATATAATGACTTAAATAATTGAAGGGAACTGAAGAAAAAGCATTACATTTTACACCCTTTATATTTTAGTCGACTGAATTGGCTGTAGATTTAGTCTAGACTATATTCTTATGATAATTAGTTGACTAAAACAAGACTAAAACTAAAAACAATTCAGATGACTAAATTATGACTGAAAAGACTACGACTAAGACTAAATCAAAATTTGCTGTCAAAATTAACACTGCCTGTGCATCAGTCACAGCTGCAGAATCATCTAGAACAGGAGTCACTCTTTAGAGATGCTACTGTGTTTTACACAATCAAAGCTCACTTTCATGCATAGAAAACATGAATTTTCTTTGTGTTCCTGTTATTCACCATATCAACACTGTGATAAATACGATCATTGTATATTAAAGTAAAAGCTTTCTGATTTAAAGCTAAAATCAGCTTCCCTCTCTCACTTTATTACATCACTTTTGCAGTGGAGCTACAGAACTAGTATAATAGACGTCTATAACCACCCAAAAACACTTGCTTTTACATTACTTTTTAGACACATGGGCCTCACAGGTCTGATAAGAAACTAATTAATTAATTAAAATGAATCATACTGCACTTATGCAGCTACACTTAACTCTTATCTTCTAGTTAGAAACACTGGCCAGGTATTGCACTTATACTGTATGTAACCCTGTATTTTATTCTCTTCTCTCTAGGTGTTCTTGTCTGGCTGGGTTTTCCTGGGTACTGCACTTGTACTGTATCAAACCTCGTATTCTGTTGTCTTCTCTCTGGGTATCAGCGCTGGCCTTGTTTCTGGCAGTGGTTGAGCTCAAGAGTAGTTTAGACTTAAACCTGTTTGTACTAGTTACATACTCTGACCGAACACTAAGCAGTTTTGTAAGTCGCTCTGGATAAGAGGGTCTGCTAAGTGCCGTAAACGTAAACTCGAGAGGCCTGTCTTCTTTTAGAGAAAAAACATAACTAAAAAAACTTGATGTTGATGTAATGACAACTGACCAGCCTGCAGCAGTGTGGATCCTGGGTTCTGACTCTGGTCTGATGTCTGATTGGTGTTCTGTTGATTTCCTGTTGAAGACAGAGATTCTACATCTTCATAGCTTTAGTGTTAAAGTGATAAAACTTTACAGTAAAAACATTTACATTTAGAGACGTTTTCGAAGCATGAATGTTATCAATATCTACTGCACGACAATGTACGCTGAACATACAGAGCAGTTTTCAAACCTTTCTTCTTCTTGTAGAACCAAATCAGACTCAGTATGATGATGAGGAACAGGATCGAACTCAGTGCCACCACCACTCCTACTGTTACAGCATTAGATCCAGAGCCTAATTATTGTAAGGACATAATGGGTCATGAATTTACATTAAAAACTTTATTTACAGACAGAATCAATAACAATTTAAACATATTCCTCACCTCTGACTGAGATCCAGCTCTGTGGTGACTCTCCTCTCTCTGGGTGTTTACAGTGGTAGAGACCTTCATCTGACTTTGAGACAGTACGGATGGTCATCTCTCCTGTAGTCTGAGTCTGGAGGAGTGATCCATCTTTATAGAACTCAGCTGGGAGGTTTGAGGAGTTAGTGTAGTGATATAAACAGCGTAGAGTCAGAGGATCTCCCTCAGTCACAGGATGAACAGGACTCTCCAGAATCACAGAACCATCTACAGGAAAGAGTAAGAACATACTGAAGAGATCATGTGTAGATAATACAGGAATCATAACGTGGAGAAAAAGGTTTCCAGTAGATTAGTAGATTAGAGTAATTCCTCTTTTACAAGCGCTAGTCCATCTGGATTGGCCATTTTAGTGGAAACAGGTTCCTTAAAGGTTGTTTTAAATTGATTTGATTGAATTGGGCACATTGGCTCCACATGAATGAAATGTGTTACATCAGCATAACTACTATCTGTAAGTACTTAACTTACTCAGTTTAAGTTGATGTAATATTTATGGGGAAGATATTAATTCAACATCTGTGTTTTTAGTGTAGTGTGTTTTTGTTTCTCCCTCAAAGAAAATTTCAAGCTGAACTGTTTTCTCTGAACTCATCAGTGTCTCATTCAAGATTTAGGACTGGTTTATTGTCATGTGTTTTCAGAATACAGGACATTCAAAATACAATTATTATTTAGTAATTTACATACTTATAATAATTCTTGATCAGCAGCGTCTACATTAGTAGTAATTATTTTATAGTAATGGAAATGATTGCATATGTTTGTGCTTAATAAGACTCTTATTGTAAAGGTAGGGCTGTAAGGGGGGTATATGTTGTAGACAGGAAGAACTGAGTCAGTCCAGCACTGACTGCTGAGAGAGTAAGACATACCTGAGAATAGAAACTGCTAGAGAAAGCTGAGTTTGTGTACAGTGTGGCTTTGGCTGAGAACGGTTCCTGAATTCAGCTCCACGGCAGCACTCAACATTAACGTTACAGTAGTTTACTCACCAGTGCTCACCCACAGATCAACACAATACAATACTCACTCCTCATGATCACACAAAGCTGGAGTCTGCTTTCAATTGTCCAGTTTTCCTGTTTCACATTTCCACTAGCAAGTGCACCATTTAAGGTGAAACAGGAAAACTGATAAAGCAGACACCCTAAAAACCTAAACCAGTACATATACGGCTTTAATCTTCACATGCTTCTATCATTGCATCCACAGTATTAACTTAATTAAGTGAATATAAAAGACTCTGTCTCTAGTCACGCAGTGAAAAGATAATATAGACTCACTGTGTACTGTGATGTTAACAGGACTGCTGCTCTCTCCAGATTCAGACTCACACCAGTAAACTCCAGTGTGGGATGTGTGGAGGGAGCTGATGTTGCATGTAGATCCTGTAACTGATCCCCAGCCTGATGAACAATCTGACACCTTCTCACTGTGTGTGTATCGTCTCACTCTCCATCCAGTAGAGTTACTCTGTCCCTCACAGCTCAGTGAGAGAGAGTCAGTAGTGAAGTGTTGAGTTCTGCTGGGACGGACCACCAGAGAGACTGAACGAGATGTACCTGAAAAATACAGTGAAGACTTTCAGTAATACATAAAATACCATCATAAAGAAAAAATATTGATATATCATATTGTTTTAAATCTTTGTGTACTAACATATTTAACACACAACAAAAGATTATTTGAGTCTTATGAGTCTATTAAAAAGTAGATTAACGTCACACTGTCCATGTAAATGGGTCATAATGAAAATGGAAGGCAGCGCCTGAGAGACACAACAAATATATTTTTTAAAGTGAGGATTGTTTTTTAAGTAAATGTCAGTACTGATCATACTTCAGCATTCATCTTCTCAATTCTACATCACAGTCTGACTTACTCCAGCAGCACTGGCTTCAAACAAACTGCACAGCAGCTCCAGTGATTGATGGAGTGAAGACCCTAATTATAATAGTTATGATACCATAACTACAATTTCATACAGAACATTAAACACCCCAAATCTCCAACAGAGAACTCACTTAAATATCACTTTTGTTCCTAATTCAGTGTAATATTACTATTTATTACTGAATTTAAAATGTTGAAGAAAAATACACAGTTGAGTCACATTATTATGACCACCAGCTAATATCCAGAGTGCAGCACAGACAGCAGCTAGACGGACTGGGAGACTCAATAAGTTGCTGGTAGGTGGTCACAGGTATCTGGAGTCATGCTGACTGCAGTGCCTCCCACAGCTGCTAGAGAGAGCGTGGGGGAGGATCCATAGAGCCAACACAGTGATCCAGGTGGTCCTACAGATGCTCAACTGGGTTCAAGTCTGGGGAATTAGGGGTCCGGGGTAGTTTTAGAAGTTTTGGAGATGCTTTCCTAACCAGTGTCAGACCTTTCTAGCCTTGTGATGGGTTGCGTTGTCCTGCTGGAAGATATCATCCACCTCAGAGAAGACAATCACTCACAGACAATTACTCACTATATATAGTATTTGCTACACAGTGAACTGATTAGAGGACAAATGACTTCTCAGACAGTATGTTTTAAACACTGCTTCATAAAAAAGCAACAGGTATCTGTCCTATAAACAAATTAAACACGACTGACATATGAACTGTTGAACAAGCCGATTACTGAATTTGGAAAATACATGCTGTAATAATTTAATTTACACAGCTAGGTAGATCATATATCATACATTTACTACATTGCTAAGATTTATGCCTCCAATTCACTAAAATGAGCATTGTTAAATATTAAAATAAATGATGTTTACATTTGTGTATAAAGCTGGCATATTTGGTGTCTCTTGTTGCTCTGGGATACGTCTAATGTTCCTTATTTGTTGGTAGTAAGATACACATCATTGTAATACGGTATACACTGGAAATTCCAGCATACATTGTTTGTGAACTACATTAAACTATATAGAACATGAAATGTACCGTTACAATACTACAAAAATCATCTGACAGTGTGTAGTGCACTTTTTCTGTAATAGGGAGCGATTCAGAACATTCCTGTTTCTGAACAGTTTCTGATTTTTCCAGATAATATTCTTGGTTTTAATTACTGATTTCTGGTAAACAGTTTGTCTGCGTTGATGTTGTTAAAAATGGTGATGCAGAACATTATTGCTCTTTTCTCCGTTCTAACAGTCTACATACACAATAAAGCAAACTGATATAACCCCACTGTTACCACTGTTGTACAAACACTACATAATAAACTGTCTAGCTTTACTGGTGGTTCTAGACAGTAAATCAATTTTCTAGTCAATCAACTAACCATGTGCCACATAATACTTTCCTGCTGACCTCATAACAGAATTGATCTGAAGTGTCCACACTGTGTCTCTTCAGCCTTAATAAAACCTTCAGATGTTAAAGATACACTGAGTATAAAGCTGTGTATATAAAACATCTGCTGTCTGCAAGCAGTTTATAGACATTTATCACCAGATTAGTAGCAGAAAGTCGTCTACTCACCAGTAACGTTTATCCAGAGAGCATCACTGTAGTGAGTGTAGTAAACTGGGTTTCCTCTCCCAGCTCTGCACCAGTACTGTCCTCTATCAGAGACACTAACTGAGCTGATGGTGTAGGAGTGTGTTTCAGTCTTGGTCTCATCCTCAGGGTTCTGTGTGTGTTTGTACCAGTAAAACTTCCATCCAGCAGACTGATCCAGCTTACAGTCCAGAACCACTGGACTTCCTATCAGTGCACGTGCTTTATGGCTTGATGTGAGTTCAGGTTTAGGTTTCTCTGTTGTTGGAGATGAAGAACACACTTCAGACCATGAAGACACTAAACTCCCAACCTGAACACTCAAATTATCTTACAGACAAATGATTATATTTGTTGGTATTGAGAGTGTATTTACCAAATAAAGTCAATGATTAAAACCATCACACATCAGTAAAACTCTAAGAACAGATCAAAATGACTATATTACTATTAATCATCCATTCAGTGAAGGAATACTGAATCGTGGATCTGGACCATGAATCATATCGTAAACTGAGAGTATCGTTACACACCTAGTTAAATAATATGTTAAACACACATGGTTTAATATAAAAACTGAAACTATACATTCTGTAAATGCAATATTAACTACGGTTACAGAGAAATCCTGACCAGTCATGATTTACTGGGACTGAAGACAATTGAATATGTAAAGTACTAAACATGTTTTTTTTTTAATTTTTTTTTTTTATAAAAGTTCCTTGGAGTTTATTAAGCCTGATTTTTTTTTCCAGAGAACAAAACATTTCTCTGTCTTTCTTTCCTGACTCACAAATTATGTAATGGTCATATGAGGTGTACATTTATCCTACTAAAGACATTAACACAGACAGAGCCTCGAAAGAAATGATTAGTTCAACTATCTTTCATAATGTGATGAGAATGAATTTTCAGGATCTGAAACTGATGTAACACAAAGTACAGTTTTAGCACCTTTGCTTACTTAAGGCTTTTTGTGATATGAGCTTGGGATTTGATAAAAATCTTTTTTTGCTTTCTTTTTTTATTTTATTTTATTTAAGTTGCACTTGTTACACAACAGTTACAGGAGCAATATTTAGGATGGACTCAAAACACAGAAAAAAAACATGACACACAATTACAGTTACATTCCTCATCTAAAACAAAAACATCATTCAAAAAGAAAGAAAAGAAGGGTAGACATACTGACAAAATATTAATAAGTTAAAACGGAACAGTTTAGACCACATTATTTATATAATTCCAGAGAGGGAACCAAACTTGCCAAAACTTGTCAGATTTCTGATGTTGGTCGAAGGTTAATTTTTCAAGAGGGAGTAAGGAGGCTAATTGGGAAAACCATAGATTTAGAGACGGGACCTGCTGAGAAGACCAAAGAAGCAAAATACACTTCTTTGCAATAAAAATCAAGAGAATAAAAACCTGGCTTAATTGGTAATCAAATGTATAATCGAGCTGACAATTTCACAAATATAATAAGGGACACATTGTAAATCGCATGTTAAACATGTCTTCTATTACAGAATGTACATCTTCCAAAACGATCTGATTTTGTGGCAGTCCCAAAAAGAATGGACAAAAGTGCCTCTATGTTCCTGACATTTAAAGCATAGGTCAGACCTGTCTGGAAATATTTTGTGTAAGCGCACAGGAGTTAAATACATTCTATGAATACATTTAAAATTAACTTCCTGCACACTAATTGAGGTACATTTGGGATATACATTTAAACAGACAGAAGTCCACACTTATTCATTAAACTTCTCTTCCAAGTCCTTTTCCCAAATGCCCTTTAAGCTAGAGAAAGCGGAGTGCGACACATTGGACAATAAAACATAGATTTTTGAAATCAACTCTTTTAGGTCCACCTGTTTCGTAAAAAGTTATTCTATCTCCGTCAGATCCAATCGCACCCCCCCCCCCATCCAAAAGGGATTTTATAAAATGTCTAATTTGAAGATATCTAAAAAAATTGAAATTGGTAGATTATATTTATCCCTGATTTCTGAAAAGGACATCAAGATACCATCTGAAAACAGACAAGAGATTTGTATAACACCATGTTTAAATCAACTTAGAAGCCCAATATCATACAACTGAGAAGGAAAATCGGGGTTGAGCGCAACTGGAGAAGACAGAGAGAGATGTCTAGGTATCTTAAGATATTTTTTAACATCTTTCCAAGCCAACAATGTGTTAAAGACAATAAAAGAATTAGAAACATTGTTCAATTTGTCTACATTATGTACAAATGGTAAAACATGAATTGGTAAGGGAAAACATGTCAGTGACTCCATATTTACCCAAAGTGAATTGGTTCTATTAGCACACCAGCTAAGCATGTTTTTAATCTGAGCTGACCAATAATACAGCTGCATATTTGGTACACCGGCACCCCCCTTTTCTTTAGGTTTCATCAAAGTGGCTAGTTTAAGTCTAGGGTTTTTGTTGTTCCATATGAACTTTGAGAAATGAGCATTTAAATCTTTAAAAAATAAACTAGACAAATAGCAAGTAAGAGACTGAAATAAATAAAGTAGACGTGGAAGGACGTTCATTCTCAAAACATTAATCCTGCCAAAAAAGGATAATGGAAGAGAACACCAGTTAGCCAAATCAGTTTTAATTTTTTTTTTTTTTTAACAAATAGGTTGCTTAAATTTGGTGTTAAAAAAATGCCCAAATAATTGAACCCTTCCAAGTCAAAGTGAAATGGGAAGGTAGCCGTTGAGGAAGATGTCAAAGAAATAGAAGGAGAGGTAATTAAATTAAGCGGTAATGCCATAGACTTTGAAAAATTGATTTTATATCCTGAAACAGTACTATAATGAGAAATAACATCCAATAGAGCAAGGAAAGATTGAGCTGGATTAGATACATACAATAATATATCGTCAGCATAGAGAGAAATTCTATGATCCTCGTCACCCATTTTGACACCTGTAATATTAACGTTTGTCCTAATTAGTTCAGCCAAGGGTTCAACCACCATAGAAAAAATGAGGGGTGAGAGAGGGCACCCTTGTCTCGTGCCTCGTTCAACATATATAACCTCTGACATTTGCCCGTTAGTAAGGACTGTGGCTTTTGGATCAGAGTACAAAAGTTTAACTAAATGAATAAAATTTGAGCCCAGATACATTTTTTCAAGTGTGGCAAATAGAAAAGGCCACTCGACACGGTCAAAAGCTTTTTCCGCATCGAGTGACACAATAAGAGCAGGCTGTTTATGTCTATTAAGAAAATCTACAATGTTTAATAAACGTCTTATATTGTCAGAGGCATATCTCTTTGATACAAATCCAGTTTGGTCGGGCTTGATTATCCTTGGGAGCACCACTTCTAACCTACGAGCGAGTACTTTAGCCAGAAGTTTACAGTCAGTATTTAACAGGTTTATGGGTCTGTACTACGCACAGTCCTGAGGGTCTTTTCCTTTCTTCAAAAGTAAACAAATTGATGCCTTTTTTCATGTTTCGGGTATTGATCCTTGGTCAAATAAATTACGAAAAACAGGTAACAAAATAGGATGGAGCTCTGGCCAAAAAGTTTTATAAAATTCAGGTGGATAAGCATCTGGACCCGGAGATTTATTGGAGGGCATACATTGTAGTGCTTCAAGCACTTCTTTTAAGGAGAAAGGGGCATTTAAGTCAATCCTATCTTCTTCTGATAGTGTAGGAAGTGATATTTTATTAAGAAAAGATGCAATGTCAATTTCTGAATCTGTATTTTGAGATTTATAGAGACTGATAATAGCTTCTAAAAGAATCCGATATTTCCACAGGATCATAGGTGACTGAGCCATCCATACCTTTTAGTGATTTAATAATTCTCTCACTCTGTTGTTTTTTTAACTGATGTGCCAATAAGTGGCTAGACTTATTACCGAATTCATAAACCTCTGTTTAGAGAAATGAAGCAATTTTTTCACATGGTTTGTATGGTCTAAGTTAAGTTTAGCCCTTGCCTGACATAGTGAGACCCAGTTTGACTGTGTAGGGGATGATTTATGCAGTTGTTCCAGACGAACAACTTCTGCCTCCAAAACTAACCGGCTTTGGGTTTGGGTCTTCTTCACCAAGGAAGAATAAGATATAACATGACCTCTTATTGTGGCCTTAGCCGCATCCCATAAAGTTGTTGGCGAAACTGGTGAATCCTTATTGTCCTCCCAAAAGTTATGAATCTGCTGACGCAAAAAAATACAAAATGCTGAATTGGTAAGTAAGGAAGAATTGAACCTCCATGTCTTGCTCCTGTGTACTAAAGTGCTTAATTTCAAATCTAGATATACTGGAGCATGATCGGATAAGACAGTGGGACCAATCTTATTGGAAGTTACAAGATGAATTGAGCTATTGGGTATAAAAATATAATCAATACGTGAGTATGAACTATGGGGGTTGGAATAAAAAGTATAATCCCTGACTGAAGGGTTCAGTTCCCTCCAGATATCAACAAGGCCAGATTGCTTGCATGTCTCATTAAGAACTAAGGAAGATCTAGAAGTGTTTGATCTAAAATACAATTAAAATCCCAAATTTTTACGGTTATGATTAAACAATAAGATTATATCAGACATAAATTTAGGACAGTCTATATTTGGAGAATAAATATTAAGTAATGTTACATGTTGCCCATATATCGAGCCAGAAATTAAAATAAATCTGCCTTCTGGGTCATTTATTTGCTTTTCAAAAATGAATGGAAAGTCTCTTTTAAGCTTTAAGTGTTCGAGTTCTAACAAATGAGTTTCTTGGATCATAGCTACTGATGCTCTCTCCTTTTTAAGAAAAGTTGGAATTTTTTTCCTTTTAATAATGTGTCCAAAACCTTTCACATTCCAGTTGATACATTTAAAAGAGTCACTCATATCAATCTTCAGAATCAGATAAGTAGAAAGTAACCGCAAAAGTAAAAAGCCACATCCTAATTAAGTACAAAAGCTCAAGTGCAACTGATTGAAAATTTACAAACATGAAAAAACACAAACAACCCTCTTTGCCCACCCCCAGCCCTATCCCCAATCGACAGGGCACACTGTATGAGATTAGGTCACCCTTCCCATAGAACAAGGAATAGTTAAAAAAAAAAGTTAAGAAAAGAAAAAATAGTAAATCAACATACTCCGTATAAGGAAACCAAAAGTGCAACGCTCCTATTATTCAAATAAAATAATATTTAGCCAGATCTGAGAAGAAAAAATGTTCAGCAAACGAAACCCATAAACTGTCTATCAAAGTCTTATTACAATGGCTGCAGTAAACGGAAAGTGAGATCTGGACAATAAGCTGCCTCTGAAAACGTCTACAAAACGGCAGCTAGGATGCGTTTACAACAGACTGATTACTTATATTTTTCCATGCTGTTCAAAAAGTCCTTTGCATCCGCAATCGTGGAGAACAGGTGAATCTTCTTATTGTGAAGTTTCTGGGTTGGCGAATCCTCGAAACATCTGGCGGTCCGAGAACTCTTTTCTCACCTCGCTAAATTCACGTCGTTTCCTGAGGACCTCAGCAGAGAGATCTTGGTAGAGTCTGAGATGATTTCCCTCATAAGTCACCTCACGTTTCTGTAACGCGGCCCGCAAAACAACCTCCTTGTCCGGGTAGCGAAGAAAGCGTACCAGCACGCTCCGAGGGAGACCGCGCACCGGAGGAGATGGAGCCAGCGATCTGTGCGCGCGCTCAATTTCGGGACTAAAGTCCGGTAAAAGGTCAAGCCATTTCCGAAGCAGAAAATTGTGAAGAGACATGGAGCCTTCCGCTCCTTCTGGAAGACCAACGATTCTGACATTCTTCCGTCGTCCTCGGTTCTCCAGGTCGTCACCTTTGACTTGAAGCTGTTCGAACTTTTTCTCCAGCGAGCTCAGCCGGGGTGCGTGTGCGAGTGAGGTAACCTCTGAGGTAGAAATCCGATTCTCTGCCTCGGTTAGCCTGGACTCGTGTGAGGCGACCTTCTCCGACAAGTCGACAAGGGTGGCTTGCACAGAAGAAATGGAAGAACTTATCGTGTTCAGACGACCATCAATGGTGTCCAGGTGCGTGTCAACCGAACCCAGCCGAGAACTGATCGCGCGTATCTCCATTAGCACAGGGTCTTGAGGAGCTAATGGCGGGGCGGCCTCTTCGTGTTCAGTCACTTTTTTCTTCGCACTTCTTTGCGGCCGAGAAGATGTAAACATCGGAAAATCCTTAACGTTTTGGTTCTCAGACGTGTTAGATCGCCTTTAGAATCAGCCGGCCGATGTTCAACACAATTTTGAAAGAGGTAGAACAAAATTATTAAAGTAAACGGAGCGGAGCAAAAACTCAAGCAGCCATTTTTCAGCGGGTCACGTGACGACGCCCCCCAGTACTAAACATGTTTGAAGTATTTCAGTGTTGATGATCAGAATAAACTCCACAGTGTTGTTCAGTTTAAGTTACAGTGTGATTATTACAGGAACTCAGAGCAGTAATACTAAATGTTCACTGTGTACATCACTCTGTGTTCTGTGTGTGTTTATCAGGCTGTATGGACATCACTGGTTTTCAGATTTTCAATTTATCTTTTCAGATTATACACTCTTTCATAGTAAATTTATACACATTTGTACTTTAATATTACTGAAATATTATCCGTACAGAAACACACATATATGCTGCGGATGTTCAGCTGGAAAACAGTTACATTTCAGGAACAGAATAAATTGTTAAATACTGATTATGAAACTCTAAACAGATAAAAATACATTCTCATTATAAAAAAGATTATTATGTGTCAGTACTATTTACCTGAATTAGCAGAAATACAATGATATTAATAAATAACACATGAATAAGATTTCATAACCGAAAAATGTACAAATCTCTGATTAGAAACTACTAAACGGCCTTTAAATATTAAAATACAAATGTACTTTTTGCTGTATGTTGGTACCATTAAGCTATTTTTTTATTAAATGATTTTATTAAACACACATTTTACATTGAACGTAAAAAAAACAGTAAACTTACCTTTAACTGTAAGAGTAACAGAACTGAGTTGTGATGATGAGGGTCTGTGATCTCTCTCTCCTCTACACCAGTACTGACCCTGATCTGCTGCTGAACTGATGGTGAAGGTGTTTGTCTGAAGCTGATAGACTGCAGTTCTACTGCTGCCTTTATACCACTGATATCTCCAGTTACTGTAAGACTGTATCTCACACTTCAGAGTGACTGACTCTCCAATGAACACAGGACTCTTTGGTTCTACAGTCAGTAAAGCTCTGGGTAAATCTGTGAGAACAGAGGAGAGAGAATAACTATACAGTGTAAATTACTCCATCAGTTATTTACTATTAAACTGTAGAAGTGTTAGTGTTCTTATCAGAGTAGTTTCAGTAGTTTAAAAAAATATACACAGTACTGTGTACAAATCTAAAAATACTATTAATACAGGAAGTGTTGATTATACATTTGTCTGTATTTACCTCTCTTTGTGATCACCCGGTTACATTAATAACTACTACACAGTCCTTACTTTCAGAGTTTCTGATGACTGAGTGCACTGAGGAGAAATCTGGAACCAAACTTTATTCTAACAAACTCAAAATATACAAATGATTTTTTCTCTCTATATTTCACTGCATTTATGAACATTTGTACTTACTGTAACATTAAATACTGTATTAACTCTTGTATTCATCTAGGTACCACTTTTACACATTGATGTGCACTATTTATTCATCAAATACAATATTAACATGTTCTTTTGTAACATTAAATAAATGTATAAAATAAAGTAACTATTTTTATCTTCTCTGATGGTGAGAGAATCTCTATTTACAGTACAATACTCAGACTGAGACACTGCAGTCTATCCACTACCCTTTAAAGTAGCCAGGTTAGTTATTTTATTTTCTCTATCATTTAATCCAATAAATTAATAATCTAAGTCACAAGATCTGAGCAAATCCATCAACCAATCATAAACAAATAGACGAGTCAAAAATCTAAAACTACTAAAAAAGAACTGACTCGTTTGTAATTGACGCATCACTAGAGATCAGACTCACCTGATACAGTCAGTGTAACAGCAGCACTGGTGTGTGAGGAGCGTGATGTTCCTCTCACTGTTCCTATACAGGTGTATTTACCACCATCAGACTGTTTAACAGAGCTGATACTGTACTGCTGTTCATTACTGACAGGAGTGGATGATCCTCCTTTAAACCAGCTGTACTGCCAGTTATAGACTCCTTCTACCTGTATGTTACACCAGAGAGTGACAGTCTCTCCTCTGAACACCTGTTTATCAGGCTGTATGGACACCACAGATTTTGGTCTCTCTGTACAAATAAAATAAATATATATTTAGAATATTTCAGTCTGATTAAGATAATTACATTTACACTATACATACAAACATAAAACAGACTATTTTCTTATCATTTGTTAATTAATTCTGAGTGTTTTTACTGTGAATGAAAACCTGCAGTAATTTTTCCCAGAGGAAGCATGTAAATTGAAAAAAGAATAGGACCAAGAATAGAACCTTGAGGGACTCCACAACTTATATCAGAATAAGATGATTGACTATCACCAATAGATAACATAAATTTCCTGTTTGACAGATATGACTTGAACCAATCCAAAACCACCCCTGACAATCCAACCCACTTTTGTAACCTATCTATTAAAATGTTGTGGTCAACCATATCAAAAGCAGCAGTAATATCCAGTAACACTAAAACAGAGACTTCACCTGCATCTGCATTCATCTGTATATCACTCAAAATCCGTACAAGTGCTGTTTCTGTACTATAATTTCTCCTAAATCCTGATTGAAACTTATTAAAAATACAGCTCTGGTCCAGTCTAGCTAAGAGCTGATTTGCAACAACCTTCTCCAGGATCTTGGCGATAAATGGTAACTTTGAGATTGGTCTGTAATTAGCACAGTCTGTAGGATCAAGGCCGGGCTTTTTAAAAATTGGTTGAACCACAGCAAATTTAAAACAATCTGGGACACATCCTGAACTAAGCGATAGATTAACTATTGACAATAAATATGGACTTACAATTTCAAAAACATTTATTAAAAAATCAGTAGGGAGGATCTCCTGTTGACATCAGAAGTCCTTCAGGAGAGATCAGCAGAAAATATTCAAGACTAATACCTACTGGGCTTTGCGAAACAATAATATGACTATTCGATGAAATTTTTTTTCTGATATCTGAAATTTTGTTGATAAAAAACGTCAAAAATTCATCACAATTTATCATAGATCCAGACGTGGAAAGAGCAACCCCATTTACTAGGGCATCTATTCTAGAAAACAAACCGTGGGTTACGTTTAATAGCACTTATTAAATTGTTAAAGTACTTTGCTCTTGCCTCCTCAACCTTCTTATTAAAAGAGGACCACAACTCCTTTAAATATATGTAATGAACTTGAAGTTGTGAAGTCTTCCATCTCCGTTCCACCCTTCTGCAGATCCTTTTCAGATTCAATATGTCCTCAGTTATCCAGGGAGTAGGATTTACTAGAGGCTTATACCTTACTTTAACAGGGGCTGCCTTATCTAAAGCCTTTAAACAAATCTCATTAAAAGAACATGCCAACTCATTTACCTCAGAGCATGAAAACTAATTTCCACTTAGTTCATTAAAAAAGCCTGAAAAATATTGTCTAGCATTAAAAAGTCATTCAAAAGACGAGACCGCACATGATGCTACCTTGAAATGGGTTTGGTCTTGGGGGAAAAAGAACATTAAAAGTAATACATTTATGATCAGACACATACAGATCATCTACCGAGAAAGAGTGAGGAGACAGTCCCAGTGTGAATACCAAATCCAAAGTATGCCCCCGGTTATGAGTTGCACCAACCACATGTTAAATAAAATAAAAAGAAAACAACACATTTAAAAATTCCACAGCATCTCTATCAGAGTCAGTATGAATATAAAAATTAAAATCTCCAAGCAGTAAAACTTTATCATTATTCAGTACAACAAGAGAAAGGAAATCTGCTAGCTCTGACAAAAAACTGCTGTTATATTTGGGGGGACGATAAATCACAGCACAGCACAAAAATGTCGTATTTACCAATTATTCTAAAAAATAGAGCTTCAAAACTATTAAACGATCCCAAAGGGGCGGCTAGACATTTAAAGCGGTCATTATAGATCATAGCCAAACCCCCACCGCGTCCTGACACCCTTGTGGAGTTCAAGTAGAAATAGTTCTGGGGACATAAATCATTTAAACCAATTGTGTTCCCCATTTTCAACCAAGTCTCTACTAAAAACAAAAAGTCCAATTTATTAGACGAAATAAAGTCTCTCATAACAAATGATTTGTTCGTCAGATCTAATATTCAACAGCGCAATTTTACTCTCCAGACTGGAGTTCAAACCCAATGCAGAGTGACGAGGCAGTTCCCGTAAATTTCGTAGGTTAATCCCACCGACCTTAAACACGGGCTTCCCAAACCGTGTACAAGGTGGCTTCCTGGGGACAACCGAATTTACCCAGACATACCTCTCCTCCAGTGATCGAAAATAAACTAGAACTCTTATTCATAGCTTCAGGAAATTACAGAGACTTGATCTTTGCGTCGCTCTTAGGCGATCAGCCTGATCACGCAGCGGGAGTAGTCCGCCTCCTCTTTCCCCGCTGTTTTCGGTTCCACCGTAGAAAACGCAACAGGTATCCGCCGCCGCCGGTAAGAACAAAGGTGGTGGTAAAAAGGTCCCGTGGGACGGCTTCCCCTCATCAAAGCTCACCAACATCTGATTTCATATGTTCAATAGAGTCACTCGATCGTACGAGATGATCACAGCAGACGTTTGAGCAAGTAAAATACACATAAAACAAAAACAATCACAGGTAACAAGACGTCGCCACGCACCGGCGCCATCCTGCTCCCGGAAGTAGAGATGTACCACCGTAGTAGAGAGGGTACCACTAAGCAAATTTTGTAATTGAATTATTTTATTAAACACACATTTTACAGTGAACGTACAAAAACAGTAAACTTACCTTTAACTGTAAGAGTAACAGAACTGAGTTGTGATGATGAGGGTCTGTGATCTCTCTCTCCTCTACACCAGTACTGACCCTGATCTGCTGCTGAACTGATGGTGAAGGTGTTTGTCTGAAGCTGATAGACTGCAGTTCTACTGCTGCCTTTATACCACTGATATCTCCAGTTACTGTAAGACTGTATCTCACACTTCAGAGTGACTGACTCTCCAATGAACACAGGACTCTTTGGTTCTACAGTCAGTAAAGCTCTGGGTAAATCTGTGAGAACAGAGGAGAGAGAATAACTATACAGTGTAAATTACTCCATCAGTTATTTACTATTAAACTGTAGAAGTGTTAGTGTTCTTATCAGAGTAGTTTCAGTAGTTTAAAAAAAATATACACTCAGTACTGTGTACAAATCTAAAAATACTATTAATACAGTAAGTGTTGATTATACATTTGTCTGTATTTACCTCTCTTTGTGATCACCCGGTTACATTAATAACTACTACACAGTCCTTACTTTCAGAGTTTCTGATGACTGAGTGCACTGAGGAGAAATCTGGAACCAAACTTTATTCTAACAAACTCAAAATATACAAATGATTTTTTCTCTCTATATTTCACTGCATTTATGAACATTTGTACTTACTGTAACATTAAATACTGTATTAACTCTTGTATTCATCTAGGTACCACTTTTACACATTGATGTGCACTATTTATTCATCAAATACAATATTAACATGTTCTTTTGTCACATTAAATAAATGTATAAAATAAAGTAACTATTTTTATCTCCTCTGATGGTGAGAGAATCTCTATTTACAGTACAATACTCAGACTGAGACACTGCAGTCTATCCACTACCCTTTAAAGTAGCCAGGTTAGTTATTTTATTTTCTCTATCATTTAATCCAATAAATTAATAATCTAAGTCACAAGATCTGAGCAAATCCATCAACCAATCATAAACAAATAGACGAGTCAAAAATCTAAAACTACTAAAAAAGAACTGACTCGTTTGTAATTGACGCATCACTAGAGATCAGACTCACCTGATACAGTCAGTGTAACAGCAGCACTGGTGTGTGAGGAGCGTGATGTTCCTCTCACTGTTCCTATACAGGTGTATTTACCACCATCAGACTGTTTAACAGAGCTGATACTGTACTGCTGTTCATTACTGACAGGAGTGGATGATCCTCCTTTAAACCAGCTGTACTGCCAGTTATAGACTCCTTCTACCTGTATGTTACACCAGAGAGTGACAGTCTCTCCTCTGAACACCTGTTTATCAGGCTGTATGGACACCACAGATTTTGGTCTCTCTGTACAAATAAAATAAATATATATTTAGAATATTTCAGTCTGATTAAGATAATTACATTTACACTATACATACAAACATAAAACAGACTATTTTCTTATCATTTGTTAATTAATTCTGAGTGTTTTTACTGTGAATGAAAACCTGCAGTAATTTTTCCCAGAGGAAGCATGTAAATTGAAAAAAGAATAGGACCAAGAATAGAACCTTGAGGGACTCCACAACTTATATCAGAATAAGATGATTGACTATCACCAATAGATAACATAAATTTCCTGTTTGACAGATATGACTTGAACCAATCCAAAACCACCCCTGACAATCCAACCCACTTTTGTAACCTATCTATTAAAATGTTGTGGTCAACCATATCAAAAGCAGCAGTAATATCCAGTAACACTAAAACAGAGACTTCACCTGCATCTGCATTCATCTGTATATCACTCAAAATCCGTACAAGTGCTGTTTCTGTACTATAATTTCTCCTAAATCCTGATTGAAACTTATTAAAAATACAGCTCTGGTCCAGTCTAGCTAAGAGCTGATTTGCAACAACCTTCTCCAGGATCTTGGCGATAAATGGTAACTTTGAGATTGGTCTGTAATTAGCACAGTCTGTAGGATCAAGGCCGGGCTTTTTAAAAATTGGTTGAACCACAGCAAATTTAAAACAATCTGGGACACATCCTGAACTAAGCGATAGATTAACTATTGACAATAAATATGGACTTACAATTTCAAAAACATTTATTAAAAAATCAGTAGGGAGGATCTCCTGTTGACATCAGAAGTCCTTCAGGAGAGATCAGCAGAAAATATTCAAGACTAATACCTACTGGGCTTTGCGAAACAATAATATGACTATTCGATGAAATTTTTTTTCTGATATCTGAAATTTTGTTGATAAAAAACGTCAAAAATTCATCACAATTTATCATAGATCCAGACGTGGAAAGAGCAACCCCATTTACTAGGGCATCTATTCTAGAAAACAAACCGTGGGTTACGTTTAATAGCACTTATTAAATTGTTAAAGTACTTTGCTCTTGCCTCCTTAACCTTCTTATTAAAATAGGACCACAACTCCTTTAAATATATGTAATGAACTTGAAGTTGTGAAGTCTTCCATCTCCGTTCCACCCTTCTGCAGATCCTTTTCAGATTCAATATGTCCTCAGTTATCCAGGGAGTAGGATTTACTAGAGGCTTATACCTTACTTTAACAGGGGCTGCCTTATCTAAAGCCTTTAAACAAATCTCATTAAAAGAACATGCCAACTCATTTACCTCAGAGCATGAAAACTAATTTCCACTTAGTTCATTAAAAAAGCCTGAAAAATATTGTCTAGCATTAAAAAGTCATTCAAAAGACGAGACCGCACATGATGCTACCTTGAAATGGGTTTGGTCTTGGGGGAAAAAGAACATTAAAAGTAATACATTTATGATCAGACACATACAGATCATCTACCGAGAAAGAGTGAGGAGACAGTCCCAGTGTGAATACCAAATCCAAAGTATGCCCCCGGTTATGAGTTGCACCAACCACATGTTAAATAAAATAAAAAGAAAACAACACATTTAAAAATTCCACAGCATCTCTATCAGAGTCAGTATGAATATAAAAATTAAAATCTCCAAGCAGTAAAACTTTATCATTATTCAGTACAACAAGAGAAAGGAAATCTGCTAGCTCTGACAAAAAACTGCTGTTATATTTGGGGGGACGATAAATCACAGCACAGCACAAAAATGTCGTATTTACCAATTATTCTAAAAAATAGAGCTTCAAAACTATTAAACGATCCCAAAGGGGCGGCTAGACATTTAAAGCGGTCATTATAGATCATAGCCAAACCCCCACCGCGTCCTGACACCCTTGTGGAGTTCAAGTAGAAATAGTTCTGGGGACATAAATCATTTAAACCAATTGTGTTCCCCATTTTCAACCAAGTCTCTACTAAAAACAAAAAGTCCAATTTATTAGACGAAATAAAGTCTCTCATAACAAATGATTTGTTCGTCAGATCTAATATTCAACAGCGCAATTTTACTCTCCAGACTGGAGTTCAAACCCAATGCAGAGTGACGAGGCAGTTCCCGTAAATTTCGTAGGTTAATCCCACCGACCTTAAACACGGGCTTCCCAAACCGTGTACAAGGTGGCTTCCTGGGGACAACCGAATTTACCCAGACATACCTCTCCTCCAGTGATCGAAAATAAACTAGAACTCTTATTCATAGCTTCAGGAAATTACAGAGACTTGATCTTTGCGTCGCTCTTAGGCGATCAGCCTGATCACGCAGCGGGAGTAGTCCGCCTCCTCTTTCCCCGCTGTTTTCGTTTCCACCGTAGAAAACGCAACAGGTATCCGCCGCCGCCGGTAAGAACAAAGGTGGTGGTAAAAAGGTACCGTGGGACGGCTTCCCCTCATCAAAGCTCACCAACATCTGATTTCATATGTTCAATAGAGTCACTCGATCGTACGAGATGAGCACAGCAGACGTTTGAGCAAGTAAAATACACATAAAACAAAAACAATCACAGGTAACAAGACGTCGCCACGCACCGGCGCCATCCTGCTCCCGGAAGTAGAGATGTACCACCGTAGTAGAGAGGGTACCACTAAGCAAATTTTGTAATTAAATTATTTAATTAAACACACATTTTACAGTGAACGTACAAAAATAGTAAACTTACCTTTAACTGTAAGAGTAACAGAACTGAGTTGTGATGATGAGGGTCTGTGATCTCTCTCTCCTCTACACCAGTACTGACCCTGATCTGCTGCTGAACTGATGGTGAAGGTGTTTGTGTGAGACTGATAGACTGCAGTTCTACTGCTGCCTTTATACCACTGATATCTCCAGTTACTGTAAGACTGTATCTCACACTTCAGAGTGACTGACTCTCCAATGAACACAGGACTCTCTACTACAGTCAGTGTAGCTGTGGGTAATTCTGTGACAATAAGAAGAGAGAAACTTTGATTTGCAGGGTTATAAAAGAAATATCTACACAGAGCTGTGAAATAGTTGGAATTATAAGTTTATAATAGTTAGTAATAAACACATGATAATGCGCTCACCCTGCACAGAGAGAGTAATAGAGTTACTGGACTGAGATGATGTTGGTGTGTAACGTCTTTCTACTCTACACTGATACTGATCTCCATTAATCACAGCATCTTCTCTGATGGTAAAGGTGTCTGTGTTTACAGATGGATATACTGGAGTCCATCCACCCTGTTCATTCAGTTTATACCACCGATATGTCCATCCATCATGAGTGTTAATCTCACACTTCAGAGTGACTGACTCTCCAGTGAACACAGGACTCTTTGGTTCTACAGTCAGTGTAGCTCTGGGTAAATCTGTGAGAACAGAGGAGAGAGAATAACTATACAGTGTAAATTACTCCATCAGTTATTTACTATTAAACTGTAGAAGTGTTAGTGTTCTTATCAGAGTAGTTTCAGTAGTTTAAAAAATATACTCAGTACTGTGTACAAATCTCAAAATACTATTAATACAGTAAGTGTTGATTTTTAACCTTTGTCTGTATTTACCATTAACCATTACTAAACTTCTCTTTGTGACCACCTGGTTACATTAATAAGATTACAGTTTCTGATGACTGAGTGCACTGAGGAGAAATCTGCAACCAAACTTTATTCTAACAAACTCAAAATATACAAATGATTTTTTCTCTCTATATTTATTTGTACTTACTGTAAACTATAAATACACATTTATATTTTAATATTACTGAAATATTATCAGTACAGGAATATACGTATATGCTGAGGATGTTCAGCTAGAAACAGTTACGTAATTGATTATAAATTATTAAACAGTTTTATTATGAAAAAAATAAACCTTATTATGTGTCAATACTATTTACCTGAAACACAAGGATATTAATGATAACACATAAATACACTTCCAGAACAGAAACAATCTACAAAACTTTGATTAGATGTTAAACTACCTTTAAATTAAAAAAACACAAACGTAAGAGAGAAAAGGGTACCGTGTGGGTACAATTTTAATTTATCAAACTATTAAACTGTGACCTCAACGGTACATCAGTAGTTTTAATGTCCAGCTGTTTACTTAAAATAATCAAATAAATAAATGATGACATTTTAAATAATTGTAATAATAATAATAAGAATAATTATGATAATAATAATAGAGACTGGGTGTGTGAAGACAATACAAGACAATATAATACAGCTATTTAATTACAGACAAATACACAATACAACTTATAATTACAATTACACTGGAATTTGCTACAATTATGTTTCTAACTAAAGGTACTGAAATGTACCCTCAATGGTATTACCTCAGAGACAAGAGAGGCGCCGCCCCAGTGACAGTTTTATAACTTTATAGCTATAAATGCTTTTGTGTATCTAACCTGAGGAAATACCTGGTCAGACACATCTAACCCGAGGAAACACCTGATCAAGCACATCTAACCTGAGGAAACACCTGATCTAAAACATCTAACCTGAGGAAACACCTGATCTAAAACATCTAACCTGAGGAAACACCTGATCAAGCACATCTAACCTGAGGAAACACCTGATTAAGCACATCTAACCTGAGGAAATACCAGATCAAGCACATCTAACCTGAGGAAACACCTGATCTAAAACATCTAACCTGAGGAAACACCTGAGGAAACACCTGATCAAGCACATCTAACCTGTGGAAACACCTGATCAAGCACATCTAACCTGAGGAAACACCTGATCTAACACATCTAACCTCGGGCTGAAACGATTCCTCAAGGAATTCGAGTAACTCGATTACAAAAAATCACTGACACAAATTCTTTGCCTCGAAGATTCGTTTAATCCATAAAACCATATACAGCGCTCTGTTTCGCACGGATGACTTTTACTGTTGCACAGCGCGCGCTTACGGTGTTGCCAGGTGACAAGAAGACGACGTGTCGTACGTGGCGCGAATTTTAAAATAGAGAAAGAAAGAGAATAAAGAGAGAGAGAATAAAGAGAGAGAGAATAAGGAGAGAGAATAAAGAGAGAGAGAATAAGGAGAGAGAATAAAGAGAGAGAGAATAAAGAGATAGAGAATAAGGAGAGAGAGAATAAAGAGAGAGAGAATAAGGAGAGAGAGAATAAAGAGAGAGAGAATAAGGAGAGAGAGAATAAGGAGAGAGAATAAAGAGAGAGAGAATAAAGAGAGAGAGAATAAGGGGAGAGAGAATAAAGAGAGAGAGTAAGGAGAGAGAGAATAAAGAGAGAGAGAGAATAAGGAGAGAGAGAATAAAGAGAGAGAGTAAGGAGAGAGAGAATAAAGAGAGAGAGAGAATAAGGAGAGAGAGAATAAGGAGAAAGAGAATAGAGAGAGAGAATAAAGAGAGAGAGAGAATAAGGAGAGAGAGAATAAAGAGAGAGAGAATAAGGAGAGAAGAACAGAAGAGACGGTCAGAGAAAACCAAACACAGTGTCCAACGTCTACTGTAAAACCGAACTAGCCGAGGAGCCGTTACTGAGAGTACTGAATAAAGACGTGTCTGAAGTTAGCTTTGTATATAAATTCCGCCTTTCCACCTTAAATAACGCAGCAGTTAGAAGCGGCGGAACGTAACTTCTATACCATTTAAGGTGGAACGAAGTATTCATATAAGAAGCTAACTTCAGAAAGCAAACTGAGCTTTCACAGCAAACCGATAGCGAGTCTGAGTTTTACGGAAATCCCTATCAAATCACGACACCAGTGTTTCAGTGTTTCAGCACGTCCAGTCCACAGAGCGGAGCGACACACAGTAACCATAACATTTAGTCTAAATTGGTGTGATGGTGAGTTGAGACGAAGGCTAGTAAAGTGTGTATGTTAGTTATGGTTATATGTAATAGCTAGTTAAGAAAGTAAGTCTGTGTGATGGAGAGTTGAGATGAAGACTAGTAAAGTGTGTATGTTAGTTATGGTTATATGTAATGACTAGTTAAGAAAGTAAGTCAGTGTGATGATGAGTTGAGATGAAGGCTAGTAAAGCGTGTATGTTAGTTATGGTTATATGTAATAGCTAGTTAAGAAAGTAAGTCAGTGAGATGGTGAGTTGAGACGAAGGCTAGTAAAGTGTGTATGTTAGTTATGGTTATATGTAATGACTAGTTAAGAAAGTAAGTCAGTGTGATGATGAGTTGAGATGAAGGCTAGTAAAGCGTGTATGTGAGTTGTGGTTATATGTAATGACTAGTTAAGAAAGTAAGTCAGTGTGATGGTGAGTTGAGATGAAGGCTAGTAAAGTGTGTATGTTAGTTGTGGTTATATGTAATGACTAGTTAAGAAAGTAAGTCAGTGTGATGGAGAGTTGAGATGAAGGCTAGTAAAGCGTGTATGTTAGTTGTGGTTATATGTAATGACTAGTTAAGAAAGTAAGTCAGTGTGATAGCAAGTTATGCCGGTAAATTATATAAGCTTTGCTTAAGAACATAACTGTAGCCCCTGGGGGAAAAACTGTAGATAAATAAATAATCTTGGTTTGTTCTTGTATTAAAAGGTCTTTATTTTCAATGTTAATGTTCATTTTTTGAAAAAAAAAAAATGTTCAAGGGTCGGTTGAAATGTACAGGTCTAACATGTGCTTGGTGCAACCTATTTTTCAGTTCATCTGCCTGTATACCCCATCCTTTCTTTTTATTGGCTGAAATCGTGGATTTTAGATCATGGTGTTTTGCTCTCTAGTATAGGAGGAGGGGAGAGAAAGGTCGAGAAGAATGAAAAAGGAGAGGGAGTAGAGAGAAGAGTAGAGAGTAGAGAGAAGAGTAGAGAGAAGAGAGTTGGTTGAGTTTGCGGTATCAGAAAGAGTAATTTGGAACTTCAAGTCATTTGAAGTAAAGTGAAGAGCAGCTCTAGCAGGTGTTAGTTAGACAGCTGGGTTTGTCTGTGGAGTCCAGTATATTTTTCGACTGTAGTCTAGCTTTTAGTGTGAAAGTTAGAGAGCAGAGAGCCTAGCACGCAGCTAGCTCGTGTTTCAGTTTGGCAGGCCTAGCCAAACTAGTTCAGAGCACGGATTCGTGGTTCATGGCGAACGTGGGACTGTTTGCTGTACCGCTGCCGAGAAGTTTAGTGAGACTGTGACCGAAAGCTCTTCGTCCAAGCACCGTTGTGGGGAGCCTCGACGGCGTCGAGAGAGACAGAGAGAGACAGAGAGAGAGAGAGAGAGAGAGAGAGAGAGACAGAGAGAGAGAGAGAGAGAGAGAGAGAGAGAGAGAGAGAGAGAGAGAGAGAGACAGAGAGAGAGAGAGAGAGAGAGAGAGAGAGAGACAGAGAGAGAGAGACAGAGAGAGAGAGAGAGAGACAGAGAGAGAGAGACAGAGAGAGAGAGAGAGAGAGAGAGTGAGTGGATCTTCGCGTTGTTTCGGGAGACGTGACTTCACTGTGGGCGAACAGGTGAAGCCTCGACCGATGGTAGTAACGAGCCACGAGTGAGACACCACCCATGATTTCAGGTACTGTAGCGCTACTCTTTTGTTTTCTTTTTTTTGCTCCATCTGGATATACTGCGATACTGCGTTGGTCAATTTTCATTTACTTTATGCTTGTTTATGGTTTTTTTGGTAAATGTAGTTTTTGTTTGCCTACTTAGCAGCTGTGTGACTGTAAATGGATCAATACATTGTGTATTTTGAGGAAGAAAAAAAGGTGAAAGAGCAGAATACAGAACTCTTAAAGGAGCAGTCAATAAAATATGCAATATTTTTCAATAAAATAAAATATTTTGGATTTTTAATACCCTGTAAATGCCTGTGTTTTTGGTTACGCTGCAGTCCAGATAGAGTTAAGAGTCAGAGTTAACATATACGTATCGAACCCCGTGCCCCACCCTTATTAGTTGTGGGTGACTTTGGAGAATATTCCTTATAAAGGGATAGGGGCGCTACATAACCACAAAAAATAAAAGCCTGAACTTCATTCACTTTACCGTTTTGATTATAGTTACAAACAAACACAACCTCACACGGACATACACCCCTCACACACACATTCCTCTCCCAGTGATGCATAAAATACACAACAAACTAAATATCAGGTGGTGTTTGTAGCAATTTGGAGCCTAAAATGAACCAAATCTAATACAGCGAGAATATTCAGTTTAGTTTGTTTGCACTAAGCAGGTCAGCAAGTGTAAGACAAGCTTCTGCATAATAAAGGAGTGTACAGTAGCCAGTCTTGTGAACTTACAGTATGATATATAGGTCTAGTAATAAATTTCAATAATAGTAATTATTAAAATGTTTTCTTTTAAACTGTATTATATGCAATTTAAGCAATATATTTTAAGAAACCCATCTTATTTTGTCTTATATATTTACTATTGCTTTTTAATTAAAATAATATATATACTTTATCCGATTACTCGATTAATCGATGGAAAAATTGATAGAGTACTTGATTACTAAAATAATCGATAGCTGCAGCCCTAAACCTGAGGAAATACTTGATCAAACATATCTAGCCTGAGGAAACACCTGATCAAGCACATTTTTACTAGTGTGAATTCCAATAATGCGACATTTGTAAAGTCTCTGCAGCTGATATATGTTATAACACTGAGACTTTGTCTGTCGGCCGTCCAGTACATAAACATTGACATTGAAAAATGATTTCTAATAATCTTATTAAAGTTAAGGTCACTTCCCATAATAGCAGCACCAGCAGTTCTCGCATTTAACTTGGTCTACTCAATATCCGATCACCCAAAGCAGTTACTGAAATAATTATAGATAATCAACTTACCGCGCTGTGTTTTACTGAAACGTGGGTCAATCAGGGTGATGATTTAGCTCTAAATGAATCTACCCCACTAGATTTCAATTATTATCACAACCTGCCTATCAGTCGTAGAGGTGGTGGTGTTGCTACAATCTTAAATACAAATATAGGCATAACTTTTTATCAGCTACTGTTTATCTTCCCCCGCGTCCTTACTCTGAGTTTCTCAAAGAATTTGCTTTGTTACAGGTATAGCTCTCTCTGCAGATAAGGCTCTCATAGTAGGAGATTGTAACATTCATCCCTCAGAATGAATTCATTTCTGATCATTACTTAATTATGCATGAAGTCGTCTTGGGCTATAATTCTTGCGTACTGCCCTACTATTGCTATGAGCGAATAATTAATACCTCCACCACAGATGCTTTTATTAAGAGTCTACCAGACGTATGAAACATCCCTGACCTTTTGGGTTTCGACGATCTTGAAAGAAACATTAAAATCCTGCAATCCACACTTCAAACATCACTCGATAATGTGGCTCAGATTAAGATAAAGAAGATGAGAAGAAAAAAGCTATCACCACAGTATAACGACCTTACACTTAAACAAACGACTCATA
This sequence comes from Megaleporinus macrocephalus, assembly GCA_021613375.1. NCBI lineage: Eukaryota > Metazoa > Chordata > Actinopteri > Characiformes > Anostomidae > Megaleporinus > Megaleporinus macrocephalus. The sequence goes on from CM038708.1 coordinate 13,091,757, forward strand.
GTCTGGAGCGTAAATGGAGAATATCTAAATTAGATTGTTTCTGAAGTGAATGGAAAAATAGCTTCATAGAATAAAGGCGTGTCCTAAACGCAGCCAAAGCTTCCTATTTCTCAGCACTGACTGAGAATAACAATCATAAGGTCCTGCTACTAGAACCCAAAGCAGAGAGCTCCCAGCGGTCTTTTACTCCAGTCTCTCTTTTGATACACAGTGACACCTCCCAATCTCTCTCTCCTCCCTCCTCCCAGTCTCTCTCTCTCCCACCCCTTCTCAATCTCTCTCTCCACCTTCCCCTCTACCTCTTTTTTACTCCTTCTCTCTCTCACTCCCTTTCTCCTTCCCTCCAATCTCTCTATACCCCGCTCTCTCCCCCTCCCTCCCTCCCTCCCTCCCTCCCTCTCAGTCTCTCTCTCTCCTCCTCCCTCCCAATCTCTCTCTCTTTCCCACTCCCTCCCTCCCTCCCAATCTTTCTCTACTCCTTCCCAATCTCTCTCTGCTCCTTCCCCCTTTCACTTTCTGCCCCTAATCTCTTTTACTAATATTCTCCCTCCCTCCCTGTCTTTCTACCTCACTCTCTCCCTCCATGCTGACTAGGTTATTAATTCACTATGTTGTTTTTCCTCTCAGTAGTATTAAAATATTGTGAAGAGTAACAATATAGATTTTTTTAAATACTTGTAGAAAATGCATTGTTTTAGTGCCAAAGAACTCTCTGTAAACCATGAATGCATTGTTAAAGCCATCATCATCATGAAGTGCTTCAAGAGGCAGGTCATGTAACACATTGGCCTTGTTTACACCCTGCAGCATGATTTAACCTGCCTGGATGAAAATCCAGGTGTAAACACCTCCAGGACTGTGTTCAGATTATGTTCAGATCTCTCAAACCACATTCAGAGGTGATCAAAAATGAGGATAGTTTTACCCCTCGTCATCATCAGCAGTGTCTTCTTTTGTCTTGTTGTGTGTTGTTTTGGCTGTTACACCTTAAACCTCCCTGATAACTGAATTTGAACTTTCTCTGTTGTTGCTGTTTGTATTTGCTGTCTAACAAGATTTTGTATCTCACCTCGTCACCTCTCTCTCCTCCTCCCCCCTCCCTCCTTCCAAATCTCTCTCTCTTACTTTCCTTTTCTACCTCTTTTTCTCCCTCTCCTTCTTTCTCTCACTCACTTTCTCTTTCCCTCCCAATCTCTCTCTCCTCCTTTCCCCCTCTACCTCTTTTTCTCCCTCTCCTTCTGCCCCCTCACTCACTTTCTCCCTTCTACTTTCTCTCTCACTCCTTCCCTCTCTTTCTACCTCAATCTCTCCCTACATGCTGACTAGGTTTTTAGTTCACTGTGTTGTTCTTCCTTCTCTCTATAGTCTGATTTTATCTATTCATTTATTCTCTGGACAGCAGGTTTATAGTTTAAGGTTTAATGTGAAGGTGCTGCAGTTTAAAATCTAAACACGTTGACTGTTATGTGTAAGATCTTCTTTCTCTCGCTGACTGTAAACATCAGATGAAGGTATATGTATATACTGTGTAACAGCTTCCTTATTTAAACTTTGTTGGAAACCAAGATGCTTTACAAATACAGCCTCATATAAACATACATTTAAATAATCAGCAACATGCTGAAGTGTTTGAAGATTACAACAGAACATGTTTAGTGAAAATCTCTCGGGTAAAAAGTAAATTATGGTTGATTTAATTATGAAAACTCATCATATCTCAGTACATGTGTGTTTGTTTACAAGCAGATCTTGGCCGCTCCTACATGGCAGATGTCCAGACATATCACCTCTAATAGAGAACAACAAACAACACAGCACCTATTAACTTATATCTCTGTCCTGAACACTCTTTGTGTCGCCTTCAGGACTTTTTTCTGTTTGTTGTCCCCCAACAGTGAAAAGAAATATCCACCTACAACCATCCTGACACAATACTGTACAAATACTACATACAGTAAGCTGATAAACTGTACAGTATAATTAGAGTTCAGACACATATACTTGTGTAAAGTGAAAAAGGTGATGAGTTCAGACACCAAATAACAGCTTGTAGAAACTGGAGGGATTTTAAAAGGAAATTAGTGCACTTGCACTATAAGCTCATATACAAATGCAATATAACTATACTCTTCTTCTGGGGGCAGTCACACTGAGATCCGCAGTGACCGACCCCTAAAATGTTAACTGGGTCACTCCAGGCTCTGACTGCCTTTTGGAAGAACTATGAAGTTTTGATCAGGCCAGTAGTTCTGAAGATAAGCTAGAACACAGCACAGCTACATCTAGTAACACATTAAAACCCTTCTGTCCACTAATCTCTCAAGTGCTTGGGCTTCTTAAATCATGTCATGTAATAAGATCAGAGGTACAACGAGCTGGTCATGGGTTAAATACTGTTTGAGGGATGTTTGATGTCTGATGACAGATGTTTAATTGGAGTGACGGTGAAGTAAAAGCAGGAATGATGGGTGAATATGTGTAAATATTGATTTCACTTTTATTATTATATACTTGAAAAAGTGAATAACAATACACTTCAGTATTTCAGAGTAATAACAGCAGAAACAGTCAGTGACTGAGATGTTACTCACCTGATACAGTCAGTGTAACAGCATCACTGGTCTGTGAGTAGCGCGGGTCTGTTGACTGTGTTCCTCTACAGGTATAAACTCCTTTATCAGACTGATTAACTTTAGAGATTGTGCGTTTATTTTTGTCTGGATAAACACTGAGAGGATTATTATTCTTAAACCACTGATACTGATACCAGTCACCTCCACTTTCTATATTACATGTGAGAGTGACTGTCTCTCCGATGAACACATGATTATCTGGTTGTACTGTCACTGTAGGTTTTGGTATCGCTGTGAAAAAGAAACAAAGGATCTATGAATGTACACACTATTCCAAAAAGACACATGGTATTAAAATATAAAGAACAGTAACAATATAGATTTTCTTTAAAGTACATGTAGGACATGCATCATTGTTTTAGTGCCAAAGAACTCCATGAATGTCTTGTTATCATCATCATCATGAAGTGCTTCAAGAGGCAGGTCATATAACACATTGCCCTTGTTTACACCCTGAAGTATGTGTTTCATTTATCACATTAGGATTTCACCTGACTGGATGAAAATCCAGGTGTAAACGCCCCCAGGACTGTGTTCAGATTATGTTCAGATCCCTTTAACCACATTCAGAGGTGATTAAAAATGAATTTTATATTAACACAGTGTGAATGGAACGTGTCTTTGATATGTAGATATGAGTATGTGATACATCTGATTGAGCGAGAGGATAAAAACAGTAGCAACAGTATTATGTTATATTATATTATATTATATTATATTATATTATATTATATTATATTATATTGTACTATATTATATTATATTATATTATATTATATATACAGACCCCCTTTGTTTATTTATTTTTCTGCAAAACTTCAAATGTTTCCAGCAAAACACTCAATATTATCACAATGTTGGCTACTTTTTTGCAATGTTGCTACAATGTTGTCACACGGTGGTGCAGTGTCTGAAGAAGGAAATCACAATGTAATTATAAGTAATGTTGTCAAGCGGTTTTATTTCTACCTGTTAGCAACTTAGCAAAATTCCATGGAGTGCAGATATAATTGAACGTATGAAGGACTCGGAGAGGTTGTAACAATGTAAGAACAATATTGCTGCTAATTTGTCACAATGTTGTCAGACAATGTCACAACTTTCTGTGGAATTGCATTTCAACCCTATAACAACCCCTGTAACATCCGCAGTGTAAGGACCCCCCTTCCCTCCCAGACCAGTGGATCCTCCCGGCCCAGAGAAAAAGGACCCCTGCTCCCGCCGGCTCTCTTTTCACTCCCCATGCAGGATCTCAAGTAAGTCGTTTTTCTATACATCAACATACATTCATATTGTTAGCACTTTAAAGTCTTCACAGTTCCTCAGGACCACCTTAAAGCTGGTGATGGGGTGTGTAGGTCACCACATCACACAAAGTACACACAGAAAGAGACATTTTGCACATCAATGCACAGACACTTTACTTATTCATAATTTAAATTATACTCTAGTATAGCTTTGTACTCTGCTGCTCCCTCTTCTATATTCTATCATTATTTTTATTGTATTATTTCTATTTTTGTTTATTTATTCTTTTTTTCTTATTGGAGAGAGTCACTCTAAAAACTAAGTATAATCACAATAAAAAGATTCTATTCTATTCTTACTGCCCGCCATCTGGATTTAAAAGATTGTCTGAATGACGTACCTAAAAAAAACTATTAAATTTTAAGGCACTGCTGCCGGCTGTTGCTGACCATGCACGTCTGGTAAACATGGCTGTGCGGAGCGGTGAGGTCGGAGCACCACAGTTAGCACTACAGAAGCAGTTAAAGAAATCTGAACATGTATACAGTTGCTACTGATAGTTTAATAAGTGTATGGCTACTAATGTCCTGTCTGCTATTGCGTCTCCACTGTTGTCTTTTTTAGTACAATCACTTTCATCACTGCAGTATATCTGTAAAACTGATCTAAAGAAATGTTCTGCAAAGAGATAAAGAGGAACAAACTCACCTTGCGATTCCTGATCATTTGCATCTTGTCCACTTGCTCCACTTTGTCCAATTTGTCCAATGTGACTGAGTGCAGTCAACACTAAAGTTGGGACAAAAACAGACAATAATATGAAATAGAGATAAAATGAATGAGTCTGAGTGAATTGTGTATAGAGGTATGTCTGATTACACATTCTGATTGATAAACTGGGTTTTAACAGCTAGCAGCTGCCAGTGTGGATTTTTTTTATGGCTATTAAAACTAAGCAGAGATTTGCTTTAGTGTGCCAAACACATGTATTTGGGAGAGTATGGTAACAATATCAACAGACACAGAAGCTTAACAGAGACACAGGTCAAAATAATATTTATTAAGATTATCGATGTGTATGAAATGCATATGTGAGAAAAAACACAACATAAAATATCTCCCCAGCAAAATACTCAGGACGCCCTACATGCAGTGTATTAGAGACAGTTTATTGGCAGAACATCATCATCCTCAACCATATTACGGTCCAGTTAACACACAGAGTGCAAGCACACACTGTGAGAGACACCATACAGTGAGGTAGAACTCAACTCTTAAATAGCCTTAAAAGAAAGAGTTAAAAGCTGGTTTTGGTTTCTACAGAACTGTTTGTTATAGTTATGTTTTGTTTTTGTGCCTAAAGATGCTTCACAGTGATAGTCTTGTTTGTGTCTTGACTTTGTTCTTCCTATAAATCTGTATGTTTAGGTTTTCTGGCTATCCTTTACTAACATTTGATCGGATGCACCAGCTCTCTACTCTTAAACCAGACTAATTAGAACACTAAGGTTTAGGTTTACACATGTCATTGTAAGGATGAGGTTTACCTGCATTAAATGGATTAAACTACTCAGATCCGGCTCTTTGTTGGATACTGTATACACTGCTTTATTTTAAAACCTACACTGAGCATTATGTAGAGATATCATGTTTTAATATCCCACTGCAGGGTTGTTTGGTTGTGTTTTTGGGAGGGGTGACTTTGCAGAGCGACAAGTATGGAGCGCCATGTAACACCGGACACGCAGTAAGAGAGATTTAAAGCATGTAGACAGTAGGCACTGATAACTTAAAGCTGTGTGTATGTGCTAATGGGGCTGTGCTGGATTGCGAGGCTGTTTAGTGGGATAGTGATGCAGCGTTTGTGTCCACAATGTGGAAAGTGTGGCTGTTGGTGACCTGCTCGGTATTCTAGCTGTTCAGCAGCGCTGACATGTTTCCTCATCTTTCTGACTCTAACCTGAGGCTAAAACTGGTCTCAAAAGTGGGATTTAGCCCCTGGCGGGCTGCAGGGAAGCAGTGAGCCAGCAGAGAGAGCGTAAACCGACTGAGGACTGCAAGAGAAAATCTGGGTGGTTAAGATGGGCAGTGAAGTGAAGAGGCCAGAGGAGAGCCTGGAGTCAGCATAGGGAGGCTCAATGATGGGGCCAGCACGAGGAGGCTTGGTGATGAGGCCTGTGCAGCGAGGCCAGACGCACAATGTTGCCTGAGTCTTCTTAGCGCTACAAGATCTGCACTTGTTGTTTTAAGAAGTTTTTTGTTTTTGGAGAGGGAAACAAATTTTATATATCATTAAATTCTATTTCAAATTTAATAAAATCCAGTTTGGAATGAATACATTTTCATTTGTGATTTTTCCAGAAGGATAATTAAATTGATAATATAAAAGTATATTAAAGAATATTATGATGACTGATATAGTAACTAAACAGAGATTAAATCCAGGGTCCATACAATCAGTGATACATCTACATACATTGGTCCAGAGGTTTTTGTGGGGGTTTAATGCCAAAGCAGGTAAATAAAAGTTTGAGTTTACATGACTGAATGAACAGTTGACAATTTCCTTCTTAAATTCACAAAACTGGTTCACTGAATAACATCTATATATCATTTTATAAAACACTACCTTTACTAAATTTGTTAGCAGATATTTAGATTGTAAAGTTTTTTTTTCCCAATCAAGATTAATTATAGGGCAGTTCCAGTAAGTGATCACATATGGGTTACAAATGATATCTAACTGTAAATATGCTGACTGGATTATTTAATCTAATATCATCTTTAGAACATTTAACTGGCCGTTGTTTAGGCCACTAAAGAGCACTATAACATCCATAACATCCATAACCACTGCATATTCTTTAACAGTTGCTAGAATCTTATGCTTGTATAAATAATAATCTGCATAGATAAGTAATAATCACCGGTTCGATCTGTTGGACCAACAGGACACAACTAAACTGCCCAATTCCCAACTGCTCCCCTGCTGCTGTGGATAGGGCTGCCAAGCGCTCTGGGCAAGTGTGCCCCCTATTGTGTGTATGTGTGGGTGTTTCACTGCACGGATGGGGTAAATGCAGAGGTCAAATTCCACTGTGTGCAAATACAAGTGACAAATTTAGAATAAACAGCTTAATTTTTTGCAGTCAAAAAATTTTTGAGTTAGTAAAACAATAGTCACAAATGTACTGAAACTTTGAACTGGAATGTGCAAACTTGAAACTAAAACTAAATAATAATTCAAATGTACAAATATGGAACAATTTGTAGAAAAGATTTGCATTTGTTAATCCAGTGTTGTGAATGTGTGAATCAGTACTGCTGAAAGTGTGGAGGTAAAAATCCTCACATTCATCTTCATCTTCTCTGCTGCTGGCGTGAAACTGCGGCTAATTAATGGACCAATAGGAAAGCTTAAGCTGGACCAATCAGATTGCGAGGTTTGTTAAACCAATCAGAACAGCTGTTCAAGTCAAGTCAAGTCAAGTGGGTTTTTATTGTCATTTCAACTACATACAGAGTACACAGTGAAACGAAACAACGTTCCTCCAGGACCATGGTGCAACATAGACAGTGCATACAGACACAAGTGCAACACAAACAAACAAGTGCGGACAGACAACACAACACAGTACAGACAGAGAATAATAAATAATTGCCGGCAGTGTGCAAATTGTGCAATGTGTAATAAATAGAGTCCAGTGAGGTAGTAAAGTAAAGGTAGTAAAGCTGTTGGAACAGTCACTATCTGCAGCCTGTGTGGACAATGGAGGATCTATGATGTATGTCTATAGGTGTGTCCGGCTGAGGTAAACAATGATTCAGTTCCTCCTTCTCTGAGCTACAGCTCGACTTTTACGGTGGTGGTGACGTCTTGCGTCACAGGACGCTGGCAATATGGTGGACGTAGTACGTCCGAGCTTGTGTGGCTACTAAAACCCACCTACTGAAATTACCTACTAGTCTGCCGCTCAAGCAGTACGTACTGACCCTAATCCAGTATCTACTGACTAGTAGGTGATTTCAGACGCACCTAGAGTATGAAATCAGTGTATGTTGTTAGACCCTCTGGGCCGACTGGTTGGTCCTGCTCTGAGTGTTGTAGGTGAAGGTGGGAGGCGGAGCTTGGATCTAATTAATAAAGGAGACACACCAGTGTACAGGTGATGGGTCTCTTTAAAGGGCTTTCTCATGTAGAGAGCTGGGGATTTTGTGGTTTTCCATAATTAAAGCATTAAATTCCAGCCAGGAATAGACTTAAAGTACCGTGATGTGTTTTTCAGCTGCAGTCCTCCTCTTTTCCACATCCTTTCTTATCCAAATCAGAGACGTTCTTCTTAATGACACACAACTCAGTACAAATCTAGGGTTTCCTTGACAACTTCAATCTACACAAGCTGCAGTCATCTGAAGTGTGTTTTTTCCTGTGTGGGGGGTTTAGTAGGAGTGGGCAGAGTGGAGTTGCTGGATCCACTAAGCAGTAAGTGAGGCAGTTGTTCACAAGCAGTTTCTACGTCGAACATGATTCCATGATGCTATGATAATTGTATGAATCTGTTTATGGTCAGGCTATAACAAAATGAATGTGAGCTCTTGCCAGACCTACTACCAGATCAAACACTGGACACGAAGTTTAAGTTTAAAGTTGTTAACTGCTGTGGATAATCACTGTGAGGATGAGCATCAGCCTAAACTACTAAACAAAACAACTAACCATTACAAAACTATCAACCTTAAAAATCTTAAACACATTAAACTGTTTAAAACCCAGAGAAAAAACTAACTTCATGTATTTGTTGCTTGTGTTTAAGATAGAAGGTCAAAAAGAAACAGAAATGATGTGTTACTTGTCAGTTGTAAAAAGAGGAGTCATTCACGTATACAGCAGTATTTCTGACTGTTTATTGACAGAATATTTCACTCCAATCTGTGTACACATTACCAAGATACAGAACCCACAGCATCCTCTGGGGTCTGGGACCCCTTAATTACTCTCCTTGATCTCAAATGGATTAGAATTAAGATTCTGTGGGGGTCTCTAAAAATAAACTTCTGAGGCTGTCTGTTGGGGAAATAGCAGAACCTAAAATACTATTGAAGAGGAAGATCACTGTTTAGCTGCTTCACCCATCATAGAGATGCAGCACTGAGTCGCCTCAGAGTGGCGCTGTAAGACCATTAAACTCTTAATGAATGTGTGAAAGAGCTCATTACTACAATAAGACTGTTTCCAGAAGCTGAACTGTTAAACAAGACACTGAAGGATCTGCACCTCTATAGTAAGAGAGTTAGTAGTCAGTCAACTATTGATGTTCTCTGCTTTTGTTTGCTTCTAACAAATGTTGAAAAAATACAGCTGTTGTGTTTCAGCCAATCATGATCTAGATCACACATCATTTCTAAGCATCTGCATTATTTTATTATATTATTTTTAGCAGTGAGCTAGTTTTCCTGTGGATGTGAAGCTGACTTTAGGAATAGAGGATGACCGTCTCCAAAGCCAAATATAAAATGTCAGCCACACAAGTCAAAGAAAAAGAGAAGCTGTGGTTCTGCAGAGCCCTCATGTAACCTGCAATGTGTGAAAGTGCTCATTACTACTCTTCTACTTCTTTCAGCCTATTCTCTTCTATAGGGGTCGCCACAGCGAGTCAACTGGCACACTAAAGTGTTTTACGACGGATACCCTTTCTGACACAACCCTCGCCACGCACCCGGGCTTGGGACAGCACACACTCACACACACCTATAGGAAATTTAGAGTGACCAATCAGCATAACCGGTAATCAAACCCAGATCGTCCTGCTGTGAGGCAACAGTGCTAATCACTGCACATCGTGCTGCCCAAACTGCTCATTACCACAATAAGACTATTTCCAGTAGAACTGTTAAACGAGACAGAGAAGCATCAGCACCTCTACAGTGAGAGAGTTACCCCCCAACTACACACTCAACATTTCATTAAATTCACACACTCAAGATTTGATGAATTCATAATTTCATTCAGGGGATCATTTATCCAGTCCTCAAACTCAAAATGCACACAGACTACAAATGTAAAAGAGAGATAAAGGAATAAAATGCATTTATGCCTGAAATATCTGTACAAATGACCTGTAGAGGGCGCCAGGTAGTACATCCTAAACACTGAATAACCCAGGTCTTTATTTACATGTTAAGTAGATACTTTATTGATCCCAGAGCGAACATCAAGATCTCCACATTTAACCAATCCATGCAGTGAAACATTCACACACACACACACACACACACACACACACACACACTAGTGAACAGACACCGTAGGTTGCAGTGAGCGCACTTGCTCCAAACAGTGGGCGGCCCTACCGCAGCGCCAGGGGAGCAGTCAGGGGTTAGGTGCTTTGCTCAAGGGCACTTCAGTCGTGTCCTGTCAGCTCATGGGATCGACCTTGTGGTCACAAGGCTGGTTCCTTAACCTCCAGCCCATGTAAGGAGAGTGAGGTAGCATTCAATTAAATTTAAACAGATAAAAAGCAATGCAGCAATGATAAATATATGATATTGTACTGTTAGAACTGTTCACAGCTAGAATCAGTACAAGTAGAGCTTCTACTCTTAAGTGGAGACAAGTTTATTTGATGTCCTGAATTGGGAGTAAATGGTATGATTCACATTGTACAAACCAGCATAGTTCTTGTTTTTGGTTCTGGTTAGTTCAGTAACAGGCCTGGAGTGGCTAATCGGGAGATTCGGGAGGATTCCTGATGGGCCGGCTCATTTCAATCTCGAGTCACTTATCTAATCTTCTTCTTGCATTCATTCTTCATTCAACACAGCCTCTACATCGCAGTAGATTAAGTGGGTTCTATCATCTGAGGGAATTCTCCCCTCCTAAATGTTTAAGTTGTTGCGCCTACGAGTTTTCTTTTCTGGAGCGCTAAAATAAAATATAGCAACAAAATAGCGACAAGAGTCAGTCGATGGTGATGGAGGACAGAAAGAGGCCAGGTGGAGCCAAAAAGCACAGGTTAAAAAAAGAAAGGTGGAAGAAGATGCTGCTAAATGTGTGAAATGAACAGACCTGTTTTGTGGAGGACAGACCCCCAGTGTACACAGAGAAGGAAATTCTAATATCTATAGACAATCTTATTAATAAAGTTATAGAAACAGTGCACTGCTTAGGAGGCCTTTGATGCTGTAGGTATCTACTAAACATGCGTGTAGTGAAGCTACTTAAGAGTTTAATTTAAATCTAACTATAGAGCACCTCTTTGTAGAGAAAAAAATAATTTTAATGTCAAATTATTTTAATTTCAATGTATTGCTTATGTACAAAGATAAATATGTTTTTCATCCTTTTTTTTTTTTTACTTTTTAAATCTTTATCTGATTTAAATTTTAATTGAACATGTTTAAGTGAATTGCCAACACATACCTGAACTTATATTCAATAAAAAGGCATCGTAGGAGCTGCTATTTCATTTATTCAAATTCCCCATTCATGGAAAAAGTGGGCCGGATTTGGGCATGAAACTCCCGGGCTGAAAAAGGGACCCACTCCGGCCCTGTTCTGTAACAGTGTGATGAAGTGCTGTTTGACTGACAGTCAGTACTGATCACAAAAATCATAACAGCATGATGTCTTGGTTTTATCCTATTTGCATCCAATGATTTCAAATCACAAACACACAGCAAAGCTTTAAAGCTTTATCATTCAGTATCATTCAGCAATATATAATTGAAATGTTTTTAAAAAATAGTTTTAAGCTGTTATATAGTGTTTAGTGTGATTAAAGTTTACTCAGAAGTGAGTATATTAATTTAGTTTTAATTTAATCATTTTTATGAAATGTTATTATAAGTTATCGACACATGAATGTATGTTTATTGATTATGACCTACAATGCAGAGAAGACGTCCATATGTTATTGTAATAAAATGCCAACTGAAACTCTTCACACTCTTATATCAGAAAAGCTTATAAACCATCTAAACCACCACGCAAACTACACACTGATCACTCAGAATCCTCAGACTGAATATTAACAACTTCATACATACTCTCACTTTAATAAAGACATAAAGAACATTTACTCACAGAGTAGTACAGAGAGTGCACTGAACTCCATACTGTCCCCGTAATGACTGACTGACTGACTGACTGCACTAAACATCGCTTCCTGTCTTCTTACATTCAAAGCACACGTCACAGAGACAGACAGACAACAAAATAATCCAAGACCACTCAAATGAAGAACTTCTGAGCACCAACATTTGTTAAATACTACATGGTTTAAGATCCTCATACAAAATCACTTCATTTATTGAAGGAAATATGTAACGTCTGTATAAACTATGTGTAACTGCTCCCTAAACGTAACAGCTGGTTGTGCCTCCTAAGCCACCCAAGCCTTGAAGCAGTGAAGCTTTGTAGAATGATAGAGTTCAATAACGTAAGTACTCAGGTACACAGGCTTGAGTTTGTCTTATTTTATTGATCAAATTTATCAACAACATTTAGTTATTTGATTGATTAAGTAACTAAGGGTTACAATGTTATTTTTTCCTTAATAATTATGATTAATGTACATATAAATCAGGTACTGCTTTCACTTCTTACTAATAATTTTTCACAGCACTGTAAATACAGAGTTTCATTGATTTGACCAGTTTAAATGATTTGAACAGTTTTCTGTTCAATGACAGTATTCAGACACATACCTTATCTGAGAGAAACTGGCCAATAAAAGAGGTTAGAGAGTCGTCACAGAATCACATAGAGTCTGAAATTGTACATCTAAATATGGTAGTAAGTTTGAAAAGAAAGCTCAGAAAGAGCTTCATCTGTTTTTTTTATTGTGATGCTGAATATAACTGGTGCTGAAGACGTTATTGATTAGCATGAAAGCAGTCATGTGTGGTTTACTGCATTGTGGGACTGTGTATGGCATGTGTCTATTTTGATTGCTAAGATTATTTAGGGTTAATTAGATATTTAGACCTGTTGTCGTCATGGAGCTTTCTGCATCACTCAGTTTCAATTCCCCATTGGCTGTAGATGTCATTGCCACTGAAAAGATTAAAATCAGACCACAAGCCTCTAAATAACTCCCCTCTGCTCTTAAAACTTAAACCTCTACTGATTAGACTCTGACTGTGTGACCAGTGAACACATTTAACTACACCAGCTTTATTCTACACCAACTTTCTCAGGTCCTGTCCAGTCACCTCATGGATTATCACAAGAATGTCAGATAACAACTTGGAAGTAGAAATGTTATGCAGTGTGAGAAATTCAGCAAATCTGAGAAATTAGCTGCTGATGAGTTTGTGTTTGGTGGGATGTAAACATTTGTAAACAGGTGTCAACATTTCACCAGTAACTGTTCTACAGTGCTTATATACAATCTGTACGTCTCCACAAGTTGTTCACAAACATTCATATACGTCCTCCATAGATCTTACTGGAGTCAGCACTGCGGCCTCCTCAGTGAAAGGAGTGGGTCTGTAGCTACGCTGCTGTGTCCGGTACTCTGGTTAACCACCATCTCTGTAAATACTAGAGTGCAGCTGTCTCCAGTTTCCTGCTGGGTTGTTTTCCTGGTGCTCAGCTCGTCTAGCTTATTCTCCAGTGCAGGTTAGCTAGCAGTAGGCTAGTAATAGGCTCCTCCAGGTCCAGAGGTATAAGACCGGTGTGCTGCTACTGTGATCTGCTGTAGTTTAGTGATGATCTGCTTGTCATTAGAGAACAGTGTGAGGCATTAATGAAGAATACTGAACACTAAATAAATGTAAAGACGTCTCCACTGAGGGTCTGATGGTGGACTGTAGTTTGTTCTTTTAGTTTTACTTTCTACATTTAATGTACAAGTTTCATAAGTGCTGAATGTAATAAGTATTAAATGCTGGATGTAGTATTTCAGTGTTACCTTCCTCACTTGACTGTCTATATCTGTACCCTGGAGACAGACCTCCAAATCAGGTATAAACAGTCCTGCCTTAGTGCCCCGATGTAGAGTCCTTACTCTCTCTAGCATATATTACTAGGAAGGAAAGATGAGTCTCAGTGTAAAATCTCATATGCAGTTCTGTCAGAAAGACTCAGGAGGCAAGCATAAAGGAAGATTAGAACCAGCACTGGAGCAGCTATGGGAACCAGCACAGTAGGAGCAGTCCTTAAACCAGCATTGGAGCAGTTCTGGTAGCCAGCACTGGAGGAGTAGTCCTACAACCAGAACTAAACTAGAACTAAAGACTCACTCCCTCTACATTCACACATTAGCTTTGGCCATGGGCTCCTTACATTTACCTTATTACTTCAGGGCCACCGGCCCACACATGCAAAAGTACTTTCTTGGGCCACTACAGAGAACCATGCTCACTTGAGACACAGGCACTTCTACTTGATGGCACTGTGTTTGTTGTAGCTGTGCAAGAAGTGAACATAGCTTGCTGAGAAGAGGCCACTGTGTTCTGTGACTTAGTTAAAGCGTGTAGAAAATATTTTAAATTTACTGATAAAAACTGAAATCTGGCCTTTCAATATTATTTGATAACAGTAAGTGTCTGGGTGGAGCTGAATTGTCTGCACTGATTATTTTTATTTTCACTGAACAGGACATATAAGATCTGTTTAATGTGAATGTGCACAACTGCTCTTTACTGTGTTTCTGAAGTGACAAGCAGATCACATGGTCTTTTAGCATTTCCTCCACTGATCAAACCCACAAAGCTGAACCCATAAACCACAACAAGCAAGTTAACACCCACTTCTACCTCCAGTTACAGACAGAAACACTCACTGTTTGTTCAAGCAGTGTTAGAAAAGATGTTAAAATCACCAGAAATAATGTAAATATAATATTAATTATTAGATTAATGTCATGTTTGAAATCAAACAGGAAAAAATCAGGGCAGTGATGGCAGATTCAAAAAAATAGTGGTAGTTCATACAGTACAGCTCGTACTTTTCAATTGTCTCTAACTTTAACTGTGATTAGACAGCAGTATGTATGTTTATATGTACAGCGCAGTATAATCTCTATGCAGTTCTACAGTAATTAGACCAAATAGTTTTATTAGATTAACTCTACTGTTAATAATCAGTTTATCTAAACTCTATCTGTAAATGTACTTTGTTCTTCTAACATATTTCATAAATGTAATTTTCAGATGGTCATAAATGTTATATAAAATAAATGTTGTATAAAATAAGTGTTATATAAGTGCTATGTGTTCTCAAGCTGATGCTCTTAAAAGCTCTTTTGTTGTATACTGCCATCTACTGTTCACCCTGTGTGCTGCTCCTGTTTAAAGATCTCCATGTATGGACAGGGAGGATAGACGGACACACAGGACAGTACAGGCCAAACTACAACCTAACAGCAAACAGAGGGAACAAAAGAGACCCATAACAGTCTCAGTATTCTCTGTATCTGTAACCTGGAGACAAACCTCCAAATTGGGTATAAACAGTCCTGCCTTAGCGCCCCAATGTAGTCTCCTTACACCCTCTAGCATATATTACTAGGAAGGAAAACTCAGTGTAAACTCTAACATCTCCTATGCAGTTCTGTCAGAAAGACTCAGGAGGCAAGCATGAAGGACAATAAAACCAGCACTGGAGCAGATCTGGGAGCCAGAACATGAGGAGAAGTCCTAAAACCAGCACTGGAACAATCCGTTGGGGATCCTGAGTGTGTGAACAGCTATTAGTGTTTAACTGTTGGAAATCTCAAAGTGGGAATTTGTTAAGCTGTGTGAGTTCAGAGATGGTGAGGTTGATTATTTCTTAGTGATGGCCTAATAGTCCGTGATCTGCTTTGAGGCTTGCCACATGTGCCTGGCATCAGCTGTAGAGTACCATCCTTCCAGCGTCTCTCTGTATTGCTGCTTTGCCACTTTGGCACTTTAATGTCACATAAACTCCTCTGTGTTTATAGAAGAATCCTTATATGTGGCTGCAGCTTCAAACACATCCCAGTCTGTACATGTAAAACCATCCTGCATAATACTCTCAGTGTCTGGTCCTACTATACTGGTAGTGTTTTGGTAGCACAGTCTTTAGATTCCAGTAGTTAAAGTATCCTCAGTGCTGAAAGCTGACTGACGATGTCATGTAGAAAAACAGGAGCTGCTGATGAGTTTGCGTGTGGTGGGATGTGGTGGGATGTAAACAGGTGTTAAAACACAGCACTAATTCCCTCTGTAAGTAGGAGGGTCAACATTTCACCAGTAACTGTTCTACAGTGCTTATGTACAATCTGTACGTCTCCACAAGTTGTTCACAAACATTCATATATGTCCTCCATAGATCTTACTGGAGTCAGCACTGCGGCCTCCTCAGTGAAAGGAGTGAGTCTGTAGCTACGCTGCTGTGTCCGGTACTCTGGTTAACCACCATCTCTGTAAATACTAGAGTGCAGCTGTGTCTAGTTTCCTGCTGGGTTGTTTTCCTGGTGCTCAGCTCGTCTAGCTTATTCTCCAGTGAGTGGTGGTCAGCTAGCAGTGGGCTCGGTGGCTGTCAGTTATCATGAGTGAGCCTGGCAGAAAGACCTTCTCTCTTGCTTTTCTTGCATTTTGATCTAAATCTGCTCTGGTTTCCTTCCTTCTTTCATGGGAAGTAGTGGCGGCTTGTTATAAGCGAACAATACAGTCCAGATCTAGAGGAATAAGACCAGTGAATACTGTGTCCTGCTGTAGTTTAGTGATGATCTGCTTATCATTAAAGAGCAGTGTGAGGTATTTATGAAGAGTAATGAACAATAAATAAATGTAAAGACGTTTCCACTGAGGGTCCGATGGTGGACTGTAGTTTGTTCTTCTTGTTTCTACATTTAATGTATGAGTTTAATAAGTGCTGAATGTAATAAGTGTTATATGTTGGATGCAGTCTTTTAGTGTTATCTTCCTCACTTGACTGTCTATATCTGTACCCTGGAGACAGACCTCCAAATCAGGGATAAACAGTCCTGCCTCAGGGCCCTGATTTAGGGTCCGGTGTTCTGTGATCTGTGACTTAGTTAAAGGTATTTAAAACTGAAATCTGGCCTTTCAATATTGTTTGATGACAGTAAGTGTCTGGGTGGAGCTGAACTGTCTCCACTGATACTTTATTCTCACTGAACAGGACATATAAGATCTGTTTAATGAGAATGTGCACAACTGCTCTTTACTGTGTTTCTGAAGTGACAAGCAGATCACATGGTCTTTTAGCATTTCCTCCACTGATCTAACCCACAAAGCTGAACCCATAAACCACAACAAGCAAACTAACACCCACTTCTACCTCCAGTCACAGACAGAAACACTCACTGTTTGTTCAAGCAGTGTTAGAAAAGATGTTAAAATCACCAGAAATAATGTAAATATAATATTAATTATTAAATTAATGTCATGTTTGAAATCAAACAGAGAGTGATGGCAGGTTCAAATAAATAGTAGTGGTTCATACAGTACAGCTCATTCTTCTCAGATGTTTCTTGTTTTAACTGTGATTAAACAGCAGTATGTATGTTTATATGTACAGCGCAGTATAATCTCTATGCAGTTCTACAGTAATTAGTTTAGCTCTACTGTAAATAGTCAGTTTATCCAAACTCTACCTGTAAATGTACTTCAATATACTAACATATTTTGATAAATGTAATGTTCAAATGATCATAAAAGTTATATAAGTTGTATGTTATATGTTATATGTTATATAAAATAAGTGCTATATGTCGACTGTAGCCTCTTGACCTTTTCCTCAGCAGCCAAGTCTCTCACCACCCAGTCCAGCAATCATGTCCTCAAGCTGATGCTCTTAAAAGCTCTTTTGTTATATACTGCCACCTACTGTTCACCCTGTGTGCTGCTCCTGTTTAAAGAGCTCCACTTATGGACAGAGAGGACACAGTCGTGGCCAAAAGTTTTGAGAATAAAAAGTTTTGGAACAAATTTTGGGTTTACAAGGTTTACTGTCTCAGTTGTTTAGAATCTGTTGTCAGATGTTTATTTGGTTTAATGAAGTACAATTATAAGCATTCCATACGTGTCTTAACGTTTTATTGACAAATACATCCAGTTTAATCAAAGACTTCATATTTACAGTGTTGACCCTTCTTATTTAAGACTTCTGCAATTCACGTCTGCATGCTGGATATCAGCTTCTGGGCAAAATCTCGAATGATGGCAACCCATTCTTGCCTAATCAGTGCTTGGAGTTGGTTTTGGGTTTTTGTTTGTCCATCCTCTTTTTGAGGACTGACTAGAGGCTCTCAATGGGATTGAGATCTGGAGAGTTTCCGAAGTAAATCTGTAGAGACCCCTAATATTCTCAAAATGTTATCATTATTGATCAGAGGACTCAAAGAAACACATAACAGACTAAGCTGTAGTCTTTAAAGCCAAAATACCAGAACAGGAATAAAGTTATTCAGGTCAGAGAAGTGAATCTCACACACCTCATTATCCATTTATTCAATTTAGACAACTTAATATAATTATAATAATAATTTTGTTTTTTTGGCATTGTAGCGCCCCCTAAAGGCCAATCTGAGCCTAGTCTGCACACCTTATTAGAGTGTCTTTGTACATAAGTGTTTAAAGCATTTGGGTTATTGCAGCCTTGACAGAAATAAAGGCCACACAGTATTTCATGATTAGACTTTCAAAAGATCAGAATAAAAATCAGACACTCGTTCAAAAAGTTAGGTTTTCCAACAGTTAACAATTTCTAAATAATTATATATTTTTATATAAATGTAACTGTAAAGATGTTTGGTACACTGTACTGCATTAGTTAAATCCTGTTATCTGACCGTAAGTAAAAATATCTACAAGACATACTTGATTTCCATGAATATATTTTAAAACATCACTGGTTATTGGAAAGTTCCAACATAGACATACCGTCTAAGCTTTATGATGATTGGTCAATATTAAGCTCCTGCTTGCTAAAAGCTGCTTTTCTGATGTTTGAGGAAACCATTATTCAACAGGTACAGCGCCCCCTAATGATGAACACTAACAGACAACCTTAGAATCTCAGTCACGTACACTGATCAGCCATAAGATTAACACCACCTCCTCATATCTACACACATTGTCTTATCATCTCCACGTACCATATAGGAGCACTTTGTACTTACAGACTGTAGTTCATCAACTCATGTAGTTCATCAACTCCTCAAGCGGTCACTTCCAGTGAGTAAAACTGTTAAAGTGTGGAATGAAGAAACTGATTCAGTGCTTCAGGACTGCTTTGACAGTACAAACTGGGATGTGTTTAGAACTGCTGCTGTGAGAGAGGATGGTTCTGTTGATCTAGAGGACTATGCTTCTGGGGTAACTGGCTACATCAGCAGCTGCATTGAAACCATTGTCCCTTCAAAGCGCTGCATAAAGTACCCCAACCAAAAACCATGGATAAATGGTGAAGTTCGGTCCATGCTACGTGCTCGCCAGACTGCATTTCTCTCTGGCAACGCTGATGACTACAAAAGGTCTAGATACGACCTGCGTAGATCTATCAGAGAAGCTAAGAGACAGTACAGGCTAAAGCTGGAGGGCTACTACACCACAGCAGACTCCCGGCGCATGTGGCAAAGACTGCACCGTATCACCAACCATCAACAAACAAGCACGGCACTCACAACCAGCCATTCTGCATTGCCTGATGAGCTGAATGAGTTTTATGCTCGCTTCGATGTCCTCAACCTTGACCAACTGAAGGACATTGCGGCCAAGGAGAGCATACAGAACCCATCACTCATTGTAACAACAGTGGATGTGCGCAGGAACCTGATGAGAATCAACCCACGCAGAGCAGCAGGCCCAGACAACATCCCTGGGCGAGTGCTCAGGGTTTGCTCATCAGAACTGGCTGATGTGTTTGTAGACATATTCAATCTGTCACTCACACAAGCTTTTGTGCCATCCTGTTTCAAGACCACCACCATCGTGCCCCTCCAAAGAAAAGTAATGTGAGATGCCTAAATGACTATCGCCCTGTTGCACTAACTTCAATCGTGATGAAGTGCTTCGAGAGGATAGTCAAGACTCACATCCAGAAGACCATTCCCAACACTATAGATCCTTTACAGTTCGCGTACCGTCAGAACCGGTCCACAGACGACGCAATCAACGCTGCTCTTCACAAAGCCCTCACACACCTGGAGCCCTCACACACCTGGAGCCCTCACACACCTGGAGCCCTCACATACCTGGAGGGCAAGGACACATATGTCAGAATGCTCTTTATTGACTACAGTTCAGCATTCAACACGGTCATCCCACTCAGACTTTCAGAAAAGCTCCTCACCCTCGGACTGACACCAGCCCTCTGCCACTGGGTGCTGAACTTTCTAACAGACAGACCCCAGTCAGTCAGAGTCGGCAGCTGCACATCCAGCACAAGAACAGTGAGCACAGGGGTCCCTCAAGGCTGTGTGCTGAGCCCCCTCCTGTACACGCTCTTCACATACGACTGCGTGGCCTCCCAGAACAACACCAGCATCATCAAATTTGCTGATGATACTACAGTCATTGGACTGATCACTGGTGGGGAAGAGACAGCGTACAGGAAGGAGGTGGCTGAGCTGGTGGCCTGGTGTCATGACAACAATCTTTCCTTGAATACAGACAAGACCAAGGAAATGATTGTTGATCCAAGGAGGAAGTGAGAGCTACACACACCCCTGTACATAGGGGAGACTGAGGTGGAGGGTGAAAACCTTTAAGTTCCTTGGCATTCACATCAGTGAGGATCTCAGCTGGTCCCACAACACTCAGATCATCATCAGGAAGTCCCAGCAGAGACTGTACTTTCTGAGAAGGCTGAGAAAATTTGGTATGCCAACCAAAATTCTCAGCACCTTCTACAGGAGTATGACTGAGAGTGTTCTTACCAGCTCCATCATCGTCTGGTATGGAAACTCTACTGCTCAGGACAGAAAGGCTCTCCAGCGTGTGATCAAAACTGCACAGTCCATCTCAGGAGCAGCCTTCCCCTCACTGCAGAACATCTACCACACCAGGGTCACCAGGAGGGCCCACAACATAATCAGGGACAGTACACACCCCCAGCACACACTCTTCACACTTTTACCTTCAGGCAGACGTTACAGGAGTGTGAAGTCCAGGACCACAAGACTGACAAACAGTTTCTACTCACAGGCCATCAGGCTTCTGAACACCTCACGCACTACCTCTCTAACCTCTCCTATCTGAACTGGTTTTAACTGGTCTGATTTAAACTGCACCATACACTCACTGTACTGTCAGAATACTGTTTACATTCACTGTACTGCTGTTTACATACAATACTGTTTACATTCACTACTCACACAAACATTATTGTTTACATTTGTTTCTTGCAACTTGCACTTTATGGCTGCTGCTCTTCATACTTGCACATAAAAGCACACATAACTTTTATTTTTTATTCTTTAACTATAAAAATACTTTTATTCTTCAACTTATATTATTATACTTTGTATATTTTGTATATATATTTTTTATTTCTTTTATTTGTTATCTTTATCTATTGGTGAATGGAGGAGCAGCAAAGTAAGAATTTCATTGTACAGTGTAACTGTCTGTTCTGCTGTACATATGACAATAAAACTCTTGAATCTTGAATCTGATTCACTGCATACATTATCCCCTTTCACAATGTTCCTTATTGGACAGGACCACCACAGAACAGGTACTATTAGGGTGGTGGATTTTTCTCTGCACTGCCATGACACTGACACGGTGGTGATGTGTTTAAACACCTCAGTGACTGAGAATAGTCCACCAACCAGCAACATCCAGACAACAGTGTCCTGTGATCAGCATCCTGTGACCACTGATGAAGGTCTAGAGGATGACCACGAACTGTACATCAACAGATGAGCTGACATCTCTGACACCAACAAGCAAGAGTGTCTAGAGTGGACAGTGAGTGGACAAACTCCAGCAGCACTGTTATGTCTGATCCACTTGTACCAGTACAACACACACTAACACACCACCACCACGTCAGTGTCACTGCAGTGCTGAGAAAGATTCCCCACCCAAATAATATCTGCTCTGTGGTGGTCCTTTGAGGGGGTATTGATCACTGAACAACAGGATGAGAGTGGGCTAATAAGGATACAGAGAAACAGATGGACTACAGTCTGTAAGTGTAGGACTACAAAGTGCACCTATACGGTAACTGGAGCTGATAAAATGGAGAAACTGTGTAGATACAAGGAGGAAGTTTTAATGTTATGACTGATCATTTTAAGTCTCATGTTTTCTCCAGTTAGAGAATTTTAAAGTTAAAATTTCTTTTTTCTTACTTTGGAAGAGACCATTTTTATTATTTTGTTATTATTTTGGAGATACTTATTTTTCTCTGAATTGCCCTGATTGAGATTGTGAGGCTGCTCTCTGCCTCCCTCTGCTGGCAACTCTGGGTCTTACTGACCATCCCATTACCAACCTGTACAAACCTGATTCTTATATGGATAGTATAGACCTGGAACACAGTTACACACTGTTTAATAGTGTGTATGATGAAGTGGAAGAAGGATTTAAGCTGACAGGAAACAGATTTACATGAAGCAACAAAAAATATAATCACATAAACTTCAGAACAAAAGCAGAATTTTATATCAGTTTCAATGTTAAAAACTTTTCATTAGATTCTGTTCTGTTCCAGTTGTTCTGGTATACATACTTACATAATCAGACCTGTTATACACTATATAGCCAAAAGTATTCACTCACCATCCAAATCAATGAATTCAGGTGTTCCAATCACTTCCATGACCACAGGTGTATAAAACCGAGCACTGAGACATGCAGACTGCTTCTACACACATTAGTGAAGGAATGGGTCGCTCTCAGGAGCTCAGTGAATTCCAGCATGGTACTGTGATAAGATACCACCTGTACAAGTCCTGGTGTGAAATATTCCACAGTCGACTGTCAGTGGTGTTATAACAAAGTGGAAGTGATTGGGAATGACAGCCACTCAGCCACCAAGTGGTAGCCACGTACAATGACAGAGTGGGATCAGCGGATGCTGAGTGCACAGAGGTCTCTAACTTTCTGCAGAGTCAATCACTACAGACCTCCAAACTTCAGCTTAACTCAAGAAGAGAGCGTAGAGAGCTTCAGGGAATGGGTTTTTATGGCCGAGCAGCCGCATCCAAGCCTCACTTCACCAAGCACAGTGCAAAGTGTCGGATGCAGTGGAGTAAAGCCCTCCAGCAGTAAACTCTAGAGCAGTGGAGACTTTTTAAAATACACACTTATACATGTACAAAATACCAACAATACACTGTCTTCCATATTTAGTTAATATTTATTTGAATAACTGGAACACAGATCTGATTTATTAGTTCAAACTAGTTTAGTGCTTTGATTTAATTCAGCGTTGAAACATTAATCTTTTAAAATCTTTTAAAAAGTGAAATTTTTAAATCTCTCACTGTCAGAAAAAACATACTGTGGAGGAATACTGCTGTTCATGAAGATACAAAAAATGTAAATGTGGCCTCAGAGGTATATAACAGTGGTCTTACGGCCCAACCGTGCGTCTTAAATGTGTTTTTTCAGTATGAAAGCTACGTATTTGTACTTTTTTGTACTAATGTGTGACAGGCCACTCTCAGACTGTCATAAGCAGGAGCTCCATCACACAGCCCCAATGCCACCACTAGAGGGAGGCAGAGAGACACGTCTTAGTAATCAGAGTTAATCAGGGGTTTGATGCTGATGAGGGTGATTCTTCTTTTGAGGCTTCTTTCTGGTACTTGGTCCAGTATTTGTAGCATTTCTAACATTCTACCTAAACAGTGATTCAATCAGTAAAGCTTTAGCCTCACATATCAGGGTTTGAGCCATTTACATCCCCATCTCAATGTTCTGAAGATGTACTCTTCAGGGGAATCACCCCAGTGACAGTTTAGCACCTGATTTTCAGAGAGTGCAGGAGCTGCAGTGTGAATTATATACTACATTATCTGCAGATGTTTAAGTTTTAAGAGGAGAATTTAAAATAATAATAAAGAGCTTGTGGTCTAGAACAGAGATTCTCAATCCCAGCGCTGGTGATGAAACACTGCACATTTCTGTGGTTGTCTCGCTGTTACACCTGATATAACTGGTCTTGTTTGCTGGTTCAGGTGTGTTAAGTAGTGAAAACAAAAAAAGGGTATATATGGTCACCAGGACTGGAACAGGAGACCCCTGTATAGAAAACTACATTCAGAATTAAAGCCTCACGTCTGAAAAATGCAGAGTGGGTGGGGGCGGGCTGCTCGAGCCAATCCCAGCGTCATTGGTTGAAGGCGGGGTATCACATGGCCAACACACACGAGCAATTTAGAGTAATCAATCAACCTAACATGCATGTGTTTGGACCCGGAGGAAGCCCACTCAAGCACGTGGAGAACATGCACACTCCACACAGAACAGCCCGGACCGGGAATCCAACCCAGATCATCTTGCTGTGAGGCGACAGTGCTGACCACTACACCACCATACTAACCACTACACCACCATACTAACCACTACACCACCGTACTAACCACTACACCACCATACTAACCACTACACCACTATACTAACCACTACACCACCATACTAACCACTACACCACCATACTAACCACTACACCACCGTACTAACCACTACACCACCATACTAACCACTACACCACTGTACTAACCACTACACCACCGTACTAACCACTACACCACCGTACTAACCACTACACCACCATACTAACCACTACACCACCATACTAACCACTACACCACCGTACTAACCACTACACCACCATACTAACCACTACACCACTGTACTCACCACTACACCACCGTACTAACCACTACACCACTATACTAACCACTACACCTCTGTGATGCCGCAATTAAATATTTTACACAGTTTTTAGTCTTACTTAATGAAATTTAATAAAGACTCATGTAGGCCAATAGTTTAAACACTCACAAAAATGTAAATCAGTGTAAAAACATTTTATTAAAAGCAGCTTTTTTGGGTCATTCATCATAAAATTATCACACAATGTACAGAATATTCTTTGTGCTCAAATGATGTAGCAAAAAAAAAACCAAATTCTTTTCATTGGAAGGCGAGGATGCTGCCATACAGATGACGTCTTTTTAAGGTCTTACTTATTTCAACAACACCATATCAAACTATAATCTGCACGTATAACAACAGAGGAGGAAACAGCAGTAAAATTAATTTTAACCATTGACTTCTTTGAGGTTCTACTTCTTGGTGGCACTGACTGACTGACAGAGAGAATAAATGAATGAATGTTTTAGTTTTAGTGGAATTGTTTTTTTAGTTGAAACTCTTCGTTTCTGACCTATCAGATAAAACAACCTCTAATTTTGATCTGTCCTGTTTCTGAACTATGAAGCAGCTATGCACACAGAAAACACACCAATTACAGACTTCTTATTTTAAACACACAATATTAAAATCACAATGTAAAAACTTTACAGTGGACATTCATCAACAAACTCCAGCTTCTGTCACCGCTCACTCTGTGTTCAGCTCATCAGGTTTAGCTGTGAAATACACCAAGATAAACATTTCAAATTAGACTTTATTAAGTTCAATTCATTTATTTTTATTTTAATTTCAGGTTAATAAAGAAACTGTGTTCTTACCTCGAGCTCTGCAGTATCTGACCACCAGTATGATGGACACCAGCAGATATGGAGACGCTGCTATTGAACTGCTGAGCAGACTGAACACTGAGAATGAAGCTCCTGAATTAGATTCACCTGAAACATAATAAATCACTGTAGTGCTGAATGTGTTTGATGTATATTAATATAAAATAATATAAAGATTTATTATTTCTATGTAACTGATTACCTCTGACTGAGATCCAGCTCTGTGGTGACTCTCCTCTCTCTGGGTGTTTACAGTGGTAGAGACCTTCATCTGACTTTGAGACAGTACGGATGGTCATCTCTCCTGTAGTCTGAATCTGGAGGAGTGATCCATCTTTATAGAACTCAGCTGGGAGGTTTGAGGAGTTAGTGTAGTGATATAAACAGTGTAGAGTCAGAGGATCTCCCTCAGTCACAGGATGAACAGGACTCTCCAGAATTACAGCACCATCTACAGGAAAGAGTAAGAACATCCTGAAGAGATCATGTGTAGATAATACAGGAATCATAACGTGGAGAAAAAGGTTTTCAGTAGATCAGTAGAGAGTAATTCCTGTTTTACCAGTGCTAGTCCATCTGGATTGGCCATTTTAGTGGAAACAGGTTCCTTAAAGGTTGTTTTATATTTACTTGATTGAATTGGGCACATTGGCTCCACATGAATGAAATGTGTTACATCAACATAACTACTATCTGTAAGTACTTAACTTACTCAGTTTAAGTTGATGTAATATTTATGGGGAAGATATTAATTCATCCTCCGTGTTTTCAGTGTACTGTGTTTTTGTTTCTCCCTCAAAGAAAATTACAATCTGAACTGTTTTTCACTGAACTCATCAGTGTCTCATTCAAGATTTAGGACTGGTTTATTGTCATGTGTATTCAGAATACAGGACATTCAAAATACAATTATTTTTATACTAATTTACATATTTATAATAATTCTTGATCAGCAGCGTCTACATTAGAAGTAATTATTTTATAGTAATAGAAATGATTGCATGTGCTTAATTGTTAAGATTCTTATTGTGAAGGTAGGGCTGTAAGGGGGGTATATGTTGTAGACAGAAAGAACTGAGTCAGTCCAGCACTGACTGCTGAGAGAGTAAGACATACCTGAGAGTAGATCAAACTGCTAGAGAAAGCTGAGTTTGTGTACAATGTGGCTTTGGCTGAGAATCAGTTCCTGAATTCAGCTCCACAGTGACACTCAACATTAACATTACAGTAGTTTACTTAATGCAGGTTTTAAATCTCTCACAGGGCTCACCTACAGATCAACACAATACAATACTCACTCCTCATGATCACACAAAGCTGGAGTCTGCTTTCAATTGTCCAGTTTTCCTGTTCCACCTTTTCACTACTAAGTGGTGCAGCAGGTACATTCTGGCAGCTGCTGCATCGTTTAAGGTGAAACAGGAAAAAAAAAACCTAAACCAGTACATATACGACTTTAGTCTTCACATGCTGCTGTTATCCACAGTATTAACTTAATTAAGTGAATATGAAAGACTCTGTCTCTAGTCGTGCAGTGAAAAGATAATATAGACTCACTGTGTACTGTGATGTTAACAGGACTGCTGCTCTCTCCAGATTCAGACTCACACCAGTAAACTCCAGTGTGGGATGTGTGGAGGGAGCTGATGTTGCATGTAGATCCTGTAACTGATCCCCAGCCTGATGAACAATCTGACACCTTCTCACTGTGTGTGTATCGTCTCACTCTCCATCCAGTAGAGTCACTCTGTCCCTCACAGCTCAGTGAGAGAGAGTGAGTAGTAAAGTGTTGAGTTCTGCTGGGACGGACCACCAGAGAGACTGAACGAGATGTACCTGAAAAATACAGTGAAGACTTTCAGTAATACATAAAACATAAAATACCATCATAAAGAAAAAATATTGATATATCATATTGTATTAAATCTTTGTGTATTTTAATATATCTTTGTATTATTTCCATTAGACCATTCATGTAACTAACATATTTAACACACAACAAAAGATTATTTGAGTCTTATGAGTCTATTAAACAGTAGATTAACGTCACACTGTCCATGTAAAAGGGTCATAATGGAAATGGAAGGCAGCGCCTGGGAGACACAACAAATATATTTTTTAAAGTTAGGATTGTTTTCTAAGTAAATGTCAGTACTGATCATACTTCAGCATTCATCTTCTCAATTCTACATCACAGTCTGACTTACTCCAGCAGCACTGGCTTCAAACAAACTGCACAGCAGCTCCAGTGATTGATGGAGTGAAGACCTTAATTATATTAGTTATGATACCATAACTACAATTTCATACAGAAGATTAAACACCCCAAATCTCCAACAGAGAACACACTACAATATCACTTTTGTTCTTAATTTAGTGTAACATTACTATTTATTACTGAATTTAAAATGTAGAGGAAAAATACACAGTGGAGTCACATTATTATGACCAGCTAATATCCAGAGTGCAGCACAGACAGCAGCTAGACGGACTGTGAGACTCAATAAGTTGCTGGTAGGTTGTCACAGGTATCTGGAGTCATGCTGACTGCAGTGCCTCCCACAGCTGCTAGAGAGAGCGTGGGGGAGGATCCATAGAGCCAACACAGTAATCCAGGTGGTCCTACAGATGCTCAACTGGGTTCAAGTCTGGGGAATTAGGGGTCCGGGGTAGTTTTAGAAGTTTTGGACATGCTTTCCTAACCAGTGTCAGACCTTTCTAGCCTTGTGATGTGTTGCCTTGTCCTGCTGGAAGATATCATCCACCTCAGAGAAGACAATCACTCACAGACAATTACTCACTATATATAGTATTTGCTACACAGTGAACTGATTAGAGGACAAATTACTTCTTAGACAGTATGTTTTAAACATGTACACAGCTAGGTAGATCACATATCATACATTTACTACATTGCTAAGATTTATGCCTCCAATTCACTAAAATAAGCATTGTTAATTATTAAAATAAATGATTGCTCTGGGATACGTCTAATGATCCTTATTTGTTGGTAGTAAGATACACATCATTGTAATACGGTATACACTGGAAATTCCAGCATACATTGTTTGTGAACTACATTAAACTATATAGAACATGAAATGTACCGTTACAATACTACAAAAATCATCTGACAGTATGTAGTGCACTTTTTCTGTAATAGGGAGCGATTCAGAACGTTCCTGTTTCTGCACAGTTTCTGTTTTTTTCCAGATAATATTCTTGGTTTTAATTACTGATTTCTGGTAAACAGTTTGTCTGCATTGACGTTGTTAAAAATGGTGATGCAGAACATTATTGCTCTTTTCTCCGTTCTGACAGTCTACATACACAATAAAGCAAACTGATATAACCCCACTGTTACCACTGTTGTACAAACACTACATAATAAACTGTCTAGCTTTACTGGTGGTTCTAGACAGTAAATACATTTTCCAGTCAATCAACTAACCATGTGCCACATAATACTTTCCTGCTGACCTCTCAGCAGAATTGATCTGAAGTGTCCACACTGTGTCTCTTCAGCCTTAATAAAACCTTCAGATGTTAAAGATACACTGAGCATGAAGCTGTGTATATAAAACATCTGCTGTCTACAAGCAGTTTATAGACATTTATCATCAGATTAGTAGCAGAAAGTCTTCTACTCACCAGTAGTGTTTATCCAGAGAGCATCACTGTAGTGAGTGTAGTAAACTGGGTTTCCTCTCCCAGCTCTGCACCAGTACTGTCCTCCATCAGAGACACTAACTGAGCTGATGGTGTAGGAGTGAGTTTTAGTCTTGGTCTCATTCTCAGGGTTCTGTGTGTGTTTGTACCAGTAAAACTTCCATCCAGCAGAATGATCCAGCTTACAGTCCAGAACCACTGAACTTCCTATCAGTGCACGTGCTTTATGGCTTGATGTGAGTTCAGGTTTAGGTTTGTCTGTTGTTGGAGATGAAGAACACACTTCAGACCATGAATACACTAAACTCGCAACTTGAACACTCAAATTATCTTACAGACAAATGATTATTATTTGTTGGTATTGAGAGTGTATTTACCAAATAAAGTCAATGATTAAAACCATCACACATCAGTAAAACTCTAAGAACAGATCAAAATGACTATATTACTATAAAGCATCCATTCAGTGAAGGAATACTGAATCATGGATCTGGATCATGAATCATATCGTAATCTGAGAGTATCGTTACACACCTAGTTAAATAATATGTTAAACACACATGGTTTAATATAAAAACTAAAACTATACATTCTGTAAATATTAACTACAGTTACAGAGAAATCCTGACCAGTGATGATTTACTGGGACTGAAGACAATTGAATATGTAAAGACTTTAAAAAGTAAAAGTACTAAACATGTTTTTTTTTTGGTTTTTTTTACAAGTTCCTTGGAGTTTATTAAGCCTGATTTTTTTTCTCCAGAGAACAAAACATTTCTCTGTCTTTCTTTCCTGACTCACAAATTATGTAATGGTCATTTGAGGCGTACATTTATCCTACTAAAGACATTAACACAGACAGAGCCTCGAAAGAAATGATTAGTTCAACTATCTTTCATAATGTGATGAGAATGAATTTTCAGGATCTGAAACTGATGTAACACAAAGTACAGTTTTAGCACCTTTGCTTACTTAAGGCTTTTTGTGATATGAGCTTGGAATTTGATTAAAATCTTTTTTTTTGCTTTCTTTTTTTTAATTTTATTTAAGTTGCACTTGTTACACAACAGTTACAGGACCAATATTTAGGATGGACTTAAAACACAGAAAAAAAACATGACACACAATTACAGTTACATTCCTCATCTAAAACAAAAACATCATTCAAAAAGAAAGAAAAGAAGGGTAGACATACTGACAAAATATTAATAAGTTAAAACGGAACAGTTTAGACCACATTATTTATATAATTCCAGAGAGGGAACCAAACTTGCCAAAACTTGTCAGATTTCTGATGTCGAAGGTTAATTTTTCAAGAGGGAGTAAGGAGGCTAATTGGGAAAACCATAGATTTAGAGACGGGACCTGCTGAGAAGACCAAAGAAGCAAAATACACTTCTTTGCAATAAAAATCAAGAGAATAAAAACCTGGCTTAATTGGTAATCAAATGTATCATCGAGCTGACAGTTTAACAAATATAATAAAGGACACATTGTAAATCGCATGTTAAACATGTCTTCTATTACAGAATGGACATCCTTCCAAAACGATCTGATTTTGTGGCAGTCCCAAAAAGAATGGACAAAAGTGCCTCTATGTTCCTGACATTTAAAGCATAGGTCAGACCTGTCTGGAAATATTTTGTGTAAGCGCACAGGAGTTAAATACATTCTATGAATACATTTAAAATTAACTTCCCGCACACTAATTGAGGTACATTTGGGATATACATTTAAACAGACAGAAGTCCACACTTCTTCATTAAACTTCTCTTCCAAAGTCCTTTTCCCAAATGCCCTTTAAGCTAAAGAAAGCGGAGTGCGACATTGGACACATTGGACAATAAAACATAGATTTTTGAAATCAACTCTTTTAGGTCCATCTGTTTCGTAAAAAGTTATTCTATCTCCGTCAGATCCAATCGCACTCCCCCCGCATCCAAAAGGGATTTTATAAAATGTCTAATTTGAAGATATCTAAAAAAATTGAAATTGGTAGATTATATTTATCCCTGATTTCTGAAAAGGACATCAAGATACCATCTGAAAACAGACAAGAGATTTGTATAACACCATGTTTAAATCAACTTAGAAGCCCAATATCATACAACTGAGAAGGAAAATCGGGGTTGAGCGCAACTGGAGAAGACAGAGAGAGATGTCTAGGTATCTTAAGATATTTTTTAACATCTTTCCAAGCCAACAATGTGTTAAAGACAACAAAAGAATTAGAAACATTGTTCAATTTGTCTACATTATGTACAAATGGTAAAACATGAATTGGTAAGGGAAAACATGTCAATGACTCCATATTTACCCAAAGTGAATTGGTTCTATTAGCACACCAGCTAAGCATGTTTTTAATCTGAGCTGACCAATAATACAGCTGCATATTTGGTACACCGGCACCCCCCTTTTCTTTAGGTTTCATCAAAGTGGCTAGTTTAAGTCTAGGGTTTTTGTTGTTCCATATGAACTTTGAGAAATGAGCATTTAAATCTTTAAAAAATAAACTAGACAAATAGCAAGGAAGAGACTGAAATAAATAAAGTAGACGTGGAAGGACGTTCATTCTCAAAACATTAATCCTGCCAAAAAAGGATAATGGAAGAGAACACCAGTTAGCCAAATCAGTTTTAATTTTTTTTTTTAACAAATAGGTTGCTTAAATTTGGTGTTAAAAAAATGCCCAAATAATTGAACCCTTCCAAGGCCAAGTGAAAC
Source organism: Megaleporinus macrocephalus (assembly GCA_021613375.1). Lineage (NCBI taxonomy): Eukaryota > Metazoa > Chordata > Actinopteri > Characiformes > Anostomidae > Megaleporinus > Megaleporinus macrocephalus. Next base: position 13,123,690 of record CM038708.1, read on the forward strand.
GGGAAGGTAGCCGTTGAGGAAGATGTCAAAGAAATAGAAGGAGAGGTAATTAAATTAAGCGGTAATGCCATAGACTTTGAAAAATTGATTTTATATCCTGAAACAGTACTATAATGAGAAATATCATCCTATAGAGCAGGGAAAGATTGAGCTGGATTAGATACATACAATAATATATCGTCAGCATAGAGAAAAATTCTATGATCCTCGTCACCCACTTTGACACCTGTAATATTAACGTTTGTCCTAATTAGTTCAGCCAAGGGTTCAACCACCATAGAAAAAATGAGGGGTGAGAGAGGCCACCCTTGTCTCGTGCCTCGTTCAACATATATAACCTCTGACATTTGCCCGTTAGTAAGGACTGTGGCTTTTGGATCAGAGTACAAAAGTTTAACAAGATTAATAAAATTTGAGCCCAGATAAATTTTTTCAAGTGTGGCAAATAGAAAAGGCCACTCGGCGCGGTCAAAAGCTTTTTCCGCATCGAGTGACACAATAAGAGCAGGCTGTTTATGTCTATTAAGAAAATCTACAATGTTTAATAAACGTCTTATATTGTCAGAGGCATATTTCTTTGATACAAATCCAGTTTGGTCGGGCTTGATTATCCTTGGGAGCACCACTTCTAACCTACGAGCAAGTACTTTAGCCAGAAGTTTACAGTCAGTATTTAACAGGTTTATGGGTCTGTACTACGCACAGTCCTGAGGGTCTTTTCCTTTCTTCAAAAGTAAACAAATTGATGCCATTTTCCATGTTTCGGGTATTGATCCTTGGTCAAATAAATTACGAAAAACAGGTAACAAAATAGGATGGAGCTCTGGCCAAAAGGTTTTATAAAATTCAGGTGGATAAGCATCTGGACCCGGAGATTTATTGGAGGGCATACATTGTAGTGCTTCAAGCACTTCTTTGAAGGAGAAAAGGGCATTTAAGTCAATCCTATCTTCTTCTGATAGTGTAGGAAGTGATATTTTATTAAGAAAAGATGCAATGTCAATTTCTGAGTCTGTATTTTGAGATTTATAGAGACTGATAATAGCTTCTAAAAGAATCTGATATTTCCACAGGATCATAGGTGACTGAGCCATCCATACCTTTTAGTGATTTAATAATTCTCTCACTCTGTTGTTTTTTTAACTGATGTGCCAATAAGTGGCTAGACTTATTACCGAATTCATAAACCTCTGTTTAGAGAAATGAAGCAATTTTTTCACATGGTTTGTATGGTCTAAGTTAAGTTTAGCCCTTGCCTGACATAGTGAGACCCAGTTTGACTGTGTAGGGGATGATTTATGCAGTTGTTCCAGACGAACAACTTCTGCCTCCAAAACTAACCGGCTTTGGGTTTGGGTCTTCTTCACCAAGGAAGAATAAGATATAATATGACCTCTTATTGTGGCCTTAGCCGCATCCCATAAAGTTGTTGGCGAAACTGGTGAATCCTTATTGTCCTCCCAAAAGTTATGAATCTGCTGACGCAAAAAAATACAAAATGCTGAATTGGTAAGTAAGGAAGAATTGAACCTCCATGTCTTGCTCCTGTGTACTAAAGTGCTTAATTTCAAATCTAGATATACTGGAGCATGATCGGATAAGACAATGGGACCAATCTTACTGGAAGTCACAAGATGAATTGAGCTATTGGGTATAAAAATATAATTAATACATGAGTATGAACTATGGGAGTTGGAATAAAAAGTATAATCCCTGACTGAAGGGTTCAGTTCCCTCCAGATATCAACAAGGCCAGATTGCTTGCATGTCTCATTAAGAACTAAGGAAGATCTAGAAGTGTTTGATCTTAAATACAATTAAAATCCCCAATTTTTTACTGTTATGATTAAACAATAAGATTATATCAGACATAAATTTAGGACAGTCTATATTTGGAGAATAAATATTAAGTAATGTTATATGTTGCCCATATATCGAGCCAGAAATTAAAATAAATCTGCCTTCTGGGTCATTTATTTGCTTTTCAAAAATGAATGGAAAATTATTAATTAAAATGGCCACACCTCGTTTTCTTGAACTTAAATTAAATGAGGCAAAATACACCTATCCAACCCAGTCTCTTTTAAGCTTTAAGTGTTCGAGTTCTAACAAATGAGTTTCTTGGATCATAGCTACTGATGCTCTCTCCTTTTTAAGAAAAGTTGTCCAAATAACGTGTCCAAAACCTTTCACATTCCAGGTGATACATTTAAAAGAGTCACTCATATCAATTTTCAGAATCAGATAAGTAGAAAGTAACTGCAAAAGTAAAAAGCCACATCCTAATTAAGTAGAAAAGCTCAAGTGCAACCGTTTGAAAATTTACAAACATGAAAAAACACAAACAACCCTCTTTGCCCACCCCCAGCCCTATCCCCAATCGACAGGGCACACTGTATGAGATTAGGTCACCCTTCCCATAGAACAATGAATAGTTAAAAAAAAGTAAAGAAAATAAAAAATAGTAAATCAACATACTCCGTATAAGGAAACCAAAAGTGCAACGCTCCTATTATTCAAACAAAATAATATTTAGCCAGATCTGAGAAGAAAAAATGTTCAGCAAACGAAACCCATAAATTGTCTATCAAAGTCTTATTACAATGGCTGCAGTAAACGGAAAGTGAGATCTGGACAATAAGCTGCCTCTGAAAACGTCTACAAAACGGCAGCTAGGATGCGTTTACAACAGACTGATTACTTATATTTTTCCATGCTGTTCAAAAAGTCCTTTGCATCCGCAATCGTGGAGAACAGGTGAATCTTCTTATTGTGAAGTTTCTGGGTTGGCGAATCCTCGAAACATCTGGCGGTCCGAGAACTCTTTTCTCACCTCGCTAAATTCACGTCGTTTCCTGAGGACCTCAGCAGAGAGATCTTGGTAGAGTCTGAGATGATTTCCCTCATGAGTCACCTCACGTTTCTGTAACGCGGCCCGCAAAACAACCTCCTTGTCCGGGTAGCGAAGAAAGCGTACCAGCACGCTCCGAGGGGGACCGCACACCGGAGGAGATGGAGCCAGCGATCTGTGCGCGCGCTCAATTTCGGGACTAAAGTTCGGTGAAAGGTCAAGCCATTTCGGAAGCAGAAATTTGGGAAGAGACATGGAGCCTTCCGCTCCTTCTGGAAGACCAACGATTCTGACATTCTTCCGTCGTCCTCGGTTCTCCAGGTCGTCACCTTTGACTTGAAGCTGTTCGAACTTTTTCTCCAGCGAGCTCAGCCGGGGGTGCGTGTGCGAGTGAGGTAACCTCTGAGGTAGAAATCCGATTCTCTGCCTCGGTTAGCCTGGACTCGTGTGAGGCGACCTTCTCCGACAAGTCGACAAGGGTGGCTTGCACAGAAGAAATGGAAGAACTTATCGTGTTCAGACGACCATCAATGGTGTCCAGGTGCGTGTCAACCGAACCCAGCCGAGAACTGATCGCGCGTATCTCCATTAGCACAGGGTCTTGAGGAGCTAATGGCGGGGCGGCCTCTTCGTGTTCAGTCACTTTTTTCTTCGCACTTCTTTGCGGCCGAGAAGATGTAAACATCGGAAAATCCTTAACGTCTTGGTTCTCAGACATGTTAGATCGCCTTTAGAATCAGCAGGCCGATGTTCAACACAATTTTGAAAGAGGTAGAACAAAATTATTAAAGTAAACGGAGCGGAGCAAAAACTCAAGCAGCCATTTTTCAGCGGGTCACGTGACGACGCCCCCCAGTACTAAACATGTTTGAAGTATTTCAGTGTTGATCAGAATAAACTCCACAGTGTTGTTCAGTTTAAGTTACAGTGTGATTATTACAGGAACTCAGAGCAGTAATACTAAATGTTCACTGTGTACATCACTCTATGTTCTGTGTGTGTTTATCAGGCTGTATGGACATCACTGCTTTTCAGATTTTTAATTTATCTTTTCAGATTATACACTCTTTCATAGTAAATTTATACACATTTGTACTTTAATATTACTGAAATATTATCAGTACAGAAACACACATATATGCTGCGGATGTTCAGCTGGAAAACAGTTACATTTCAGGAACAGAATAAATTGTTAAATACTGATTATGAAACTCTAAACAGAGATAAAAATACATTCTCATTATAAAAAAGATTATTATGTGTCAGTACTATTTACCTAAATTAGCAGAAATACAATGATATGAATAAATAACACATGAATAAGATTTCATAACTAAAAAATGTACAAATCTCTGATTAGAAACTACTAAACGGCCTTTAAATATTAAAATACAAATGTATTTTTTGCTGTATGTTGGTACCATTAAGCTACTTTTTTATTAAATGATTTTATTAAACACACATTTTACATTGAACGTAAAAAAAACAGTAAACTTACCTTTAACTGTAAGAGTAACAGAACTGTACTGTGATGATGAGGGTCTGTGATCTCTCTCTCCTCTACACCAGTACTGATCCTGATCTGCTGCTGAACTGATGGTGAAGGTGTTTGTCTGAGACTGATTGACTGCAGTTCTACTGCTGCCTTTATACCACTGATATCTCCAGTTACTGTAAGACTGTATCTCACACTTCAGAGTGACTGACTCTCCAATGAACACAGGACTCTTTGGTTCTACAGTCAGTGTAGCTCTGGGTAAAGCTGTGAGAACAGAGGAGAGAGAATAACTATACAGTGTAAATTACTCCATCAGTTATTTACTATTAAACTGTAGAAGTGTTAGTGTTCTTATCAGAGTAGTTTCAGTAGTTTAAAAAAATATATACACAGTACTGTGTACAAATCTAAAAATACTATTAATACAGTAAGTGTTGATTATACATTTGTCTGTATTTACCTCTCTTTGTGATCACCCGGTTACATTAATAACTACTACACAGTCCTTACTTTCAGAGTTTCTGATGACTGAGTGCACTGAGGAGAAATCTGAAACCAACTTTATTCTAACAAACTCAAAATATACAAATTATTTTTTCTCTCTATATTTCATTGCATTTATGAACATTTGTAACATTAAATACTGTATTAACTCTTGTATTCATCTAGGTACCACTTTTACACATTGATGTGCACTATTTATTCATCAAATACAATATTAACATGTTCTTTTGTAACATTAAATAAATTTATAAAATAAAGTAACTATTTTTATCTCCTCTGATGGTGAGAGAATCTCTATTTACAGTACAATACTCAGACTGAGACACTGCAGTCTATCCACTACCCTTTAAAGTAGCCAGGTTAGTTATTTTATTTTCTCTATCATTTAATCCAATAAATTAATAATCTACATTCAAATTAACTAATAAACAAGAACTGCATGTTCATCATTTAAAAAGTAGCTCTATTAATGAGTAGTTCTGCTGAAGGCATTTCAAGATGCAGAAGTCACAAGATCTGAGCAAATCCATCAACCAGTCATAAACAAATAGACGAGTCAAAAATCTACAACTACTAAAAAAGAACTGACTCGTTTGTAATTGACACATCACTAGAGATCAGACTCACCTGATACAGTCAGTGTAACAACAGCACTGGTGTGTGAGGAGCGTGATGTTCCTCTCACTGTTCCTCTACAGGTGTATTTACCACCATCAGACTGTGTAACAGAGCTGATACTGTACTGCTGTTCATTACTGACAGGAGTGGATGATCCTCCTTTAAACCAGCTGTACTGCCAGTTATAGACTCCTTCTACCTGTATGTCACACCAGAGAGTGACAGTCTCTCCTCTGTACACCTGTTTATCAGGATGTATGGACACCACAGGTTTTGGTCTCTCTGTACAAATAAAATAAATATATATTTAGAATATTTCAGTCTGATTAAGATAATTACATTTACACTATACATACAAACATAAAACAGACTATTTTCTTATCATTTGTTAATTAATTCTGAGTGTTTTTACTGTGAATGAAAACCTGCAGTAATTTTTCCCAGAGGAAGCATGTAAATTGAAAAAAGAATAGGACCAAGAATAGAACCTTGAGGGACTCCACAACTTATATCAGAATAAGATGATTGACTATCACCAATAGATAACATAAATTTCCTGTTTGACAGATATGACTTGAACCAATCCAAAACCACCCCTGACAATCCAACCCACTTTTGTAACCTATCTATTAAAATGTTGTGGTCAACCATATCAAAAGCAGCAGTAATATCCAGTAACACTAAAACAGAGACTTCACCTGCATCTGCATTCATCTGTATATCACTCAAAATCCGTACAAGTGCTGTTTCTGTACTATAATTTCTCCTAAATCCTGATTGAAACTTATTAAAAATACAGCTCTGGTCCAGTCTAGCTAAGAGCTGATTTGCAACAACCTTCTCCAGGATCTTGGCGATAAATGGTAACTTTGAGATTGGTCTGTAATTAGCACAGTCTGTAGGATCAAGGCAAGGCTTTTTAAAAATTGGTTGAACCACAGCAAATTTAAAACAATCTGGGACACATCCTGAACTAAGCGATAGATTAACTATTGACAATAAATATGGACTTACAATTTCAAAAACATTTATTAAAAAATCAGTAGGGAGGATGTCAACAGGAGACGTAGTAGGGTGTAGGCCACATACTACTTCTCTAAGTCCTTCAGGAGAGATCAGCAGAAAATATTCAAGACTAATACCTACTGGGCTTTGCGGAACAATAATATGATTATTCGATGAAATTTTTTTTTCTGATATCTGAAATTTTGTTGATAAAAAACGTCAAAAATTCATCACAATTTATCATAGATCCAGACGTGGGAAGAGCAACCCCATTTACTAGGGCATCTATTCTAGAAAACAGAAACCGAGGGTTACGTTTAATAGCACTTATTAAATTGTTAATGTACTTTGCTCTTGCCTCCTCAACCTTCTTATTAAAAGAGGACCACAACTCCTTTAAATATATGTAATGAACTTGAAGTTGTGAAGTCTTCCATCTCCGTTCCACCCTTCTGCAGATCCTTTTCAGATTCAATATGTCCTCAGTTATCCAGGGAGTAGGATTTACTAGAGGCGTATACCTTACTTTAACAGGGGCTGCCTTATCTAAAGCCTTTAAACAAATCTCATTAAAAGAACATGCCAACTTATTTACCTCAGAGCATGAAAACTAATTTCCACTTAGTTCATTAAAAAAGCCTGAAAAATTTTGTCTAGCATTAAAAAGTCATTTAAAAGACGAGACCGCACATGATGATACCTTGAAATGGGTTTGGTCTTGGGGGGAAAAAGAACATTAAAAGTAATACATTTATGATCAGACACATACAGATCATCTACGAGAAAGAGTGAGGAGACAGTCCCAATGTGAATACCAAATCCAAAGTATGCCCCCAGTTATGAGTTGCACCAACCACATGTTAAATAAAATAAAAAGAAAACAACACATTTAAAAATTCCACAGCATCTCTATCAGAGTCAGTATGAATATAAAAATTAAAATCTCCAAGCAGCAAAACTTTATCATTATTCAGTACAACAAGAGAAAGGAAATCTGCTAGCTCTGACAAAAAACTGCTGTTATATTTGGGGGGACGATAAATCACAGCACAGCACAAAAAAATGTCGTATTTACCAATTATTCTAAAAGATAGAGCTTCAAAACTATTAAACGATCCCAAAGAGGCGGCTAGACATTTAAAGCGGTCATTATAGATCATAGCCAAACCCCCACCGCGTCCTGACACCCTTGTGGAGTTCAAGTAGAAATAGTTCTGGGGACATAAATCACTTAAACCAATTGTGTTCTCCAATTTTAACCAAGTCTCTACTAAAAACAAAAAGTCCAATTTATTAGACGAAATAAAGTCTCTTATAATAAATGATTTGTTCGTCAGATCTAATATTCAACAGCGCAGTTTTACTCTCCAGACTGGAGTTCAAACCCAATGCAGAGTGACGAGGCAGTTCCCGTAAATTTCGTAGGTTAATCCCACCGACCTTAAACACGGGCTTCCCAAACCGTGTACAAGGTGGCTTCCTGGGGACAACCGAATTTACCCAGACATACCTCTCCTCCAGTGATCGAAAATAAACTAGAACTCTTATTCATAGCTTCAGGAAATTACAGAGACTTGATCTTTGCGTCGCTCTTAGGCGATCAGCCTGATCACGCAGCGGGAGTAGTCCGCCTCCTCTTTCTCCGCTGTTTTCGGTTCCACCGTAAAAAACGCAACAGGTATCCGCCGCCGCCGGTAAGAACAAAGGTGGTGGTAAAAAGGTCCCGTGGGACGGCTTCCCCTCATCAAAGCTCCCCAACATCTGATTTCATATGTTCAATAGAGTCACTCGATCGTACGAGATGAGCACAGCAGACGTTTGAGCAAGTAAAATACACATAAAACAAAAACAATCACAGGTAACAAGACGTCGCCACGCACCGGCGCCATCCTGCTCCCGGAAGTAGAGATGTACCACTGTAGTAGAGAGGGTACCACTAAGCAAATTTTGTGATTGAATTATTTAATTAAACACACATTTTACATTGAACGTACAAAAACAGTAATCTTACCTTTAACTGTAAGAGTAACGGAACTGCTGTTCTGTGATGATGAGGGTCTGTGATCTCTCTCTCCTCTACACCAGTACTGACCCTGATCTGCTGCTGAACTGATGGTGAAGGTGTTTGTCTGAAGCTGATAGACTGCAGTTCTACTACCTTTATACCACTGATATCTCCAGTTACTGTAAGACTGTATCTCACACTTCAGAGTGACTGACTCTCCAATGAACACAGGACTCCATTTGGGTTCTACAGTCAGTGTAGCTGTGGGTAAATCTGTGAGAACAGAGGAGAGAGAATAACTATACAGTGTAAATTACTCCATCAGTTATTTACTATTAAACTGTAGAAGTGTTAGTGTTCTTATCAGAGTAGTTTCAGTAGTTAAAAAAATATACACTCAGTACTGTGTACAAATCTAAAAATACTATTAATACAGTAAGTGTTGATCATACATTTGTCTGTATTTACCTCTCTTTGTGATCACCCGGTTACATTAATAACTACTACACAGTCCTTACTTTCAGAGTTTCTGATGACTGAGTGCACTGAGGAGAAATCTGGAACCAAACTTTATTCTAACAAACTCAAAATATACAAATGATTTTTTCTCTCTATATTTCACTGCATTTATGAACATTTGTACTTACTGTAACATTAAATACTGTATTAACTCTTGTATTGATCTAGGTATCACTTTTACACATTGATGTGCACTATTTATTCATCAAATACAATATTAACATGTTCTTTTGTAACATTAAATAAATTTATAAAATAAAGTAACTATTTTTATCTTCTCTGATGGTGAGAGAATCTCTATTTACAGTACAATACTCAGACTGAGACACTGCAGTCTATCCACTACCCTTTAAAGTAGCCAGGTTAGTTATTTTATTTTCTCTATCATTTAATCCAATAAATTAATAATCTACATTCAAATTAACTAATAAACAAGAACTGCATTTTCACCATTTAAAAAGTAGCTCTATTAAGAAGTAGTTGTGCTGAAGGCATTTCAAGATGCAGAAGTCACAAGATCTGAGCAAATCCATCAACCAGTCATAAACAAATAGACGAGTCAAAAATCTAAAACTACTAAAAAAGAACTGACTCGTTTGTAATTGACACATCACTAGAGATCAGACTCACCTGATACAGTCAGTGTAACAGCATCACTGGTGTGTAAGAGACGTGATGTTTCTCTCTCTGTTCCTCTACAGGTGTATATACCACCATCAGACTGTTCAACAGAGCTGATACTGTACTGTTCATTACTGACAGGAGTGGATGATCCTCCTTTAAACCAGCTGTACTGCCAGTTATAGACTCCTTCTACCTGTATGTCACACCAGAGAGTGACAGTCTCTCCTCTGAACACCTGTTTATCAGGATGTATGGACACCACAGGTTTTGGTCTCTCTGTACAAATAAAATAAATATATATTTAGAATATTTCAGTCTGATTAAGATAATTACATTTACACTATACATACAAACATGAAAAAGACTATTTTCTTATCATTTCTGAGTGTTTTTACTGTGAATGAAAACCTGCAGTAATTTTTCCCAGAGGAAGCATGTAAATTGAAAAAAGAATAGGTCCAAGAATAGAACCTCGAGGGACTCCACAACTTATATCAGAATAAGATGATTGACTATCACCAATAGATACCATAAATTTCCTGTTTGACAGATATGACTTGAACCAATCCAAAACCACCCCTGATAATCCAACCCACTTTTGTAACCTATCTATTAAAATGTTGTGGTCAACCATATCAAAAGCAGCAGTAATATCCAGTAACACTAAAACAGAGACCTCACCTGCATCTGCATTCATCTGTATATCACTCAAAATCCGTACAAATGCTGTTTCTGTACTATAATTTCTCCTAAATCCTGATTGAAACTTATTAAAAATACAGCTCTGGTCCAGTGTAGCTAAGAGCTGATTTGCAACAACCTTCTCCAGGATCTTGGCGATAAATGGTAACTTTGAGATTGGTCTGTAATTAGCACAGTCTGTAGGATCAAGGCAAGGCTTTTTAAAATTGGTTGAACCACAGCAAATTTAAAACAATCTGGGACACATCCTGAACTAAGCGATAGATTAACTATTGACAATAAATATGGACTTACAATTTCAAAAACATTTATTAAAAATGAGTATGGAGGATGTCAACAGGAGATGTAGTGGGGTGTAGGCCACATACTACTTCTCTAAGTCCTTCAGGAGAGATCAGCAGAAAATATTCAAGACTAATACCTACTGGGCTTTGCGGAACAATAATATGATTATTCGATGATTTTTTTTTCTGATATCTGAAATTATATTGATAACGTCAAAAATTCATCACAATTTATCATAGATCCAGACGTGGGAAGAGCAACCCCATTTACTAGGGCATCTATTCTAGAAAACAGAAACCGAGGGTTACGTTTAATAGCACTTATTAAATTGTTAAAGTACTTTGCTCTTGCCTCCTTAACCTTCTTATTAAAATAGGACCACAACTCCTTTAAATATGTAATGAACTTGAAGTTGTGAAAGTCTTCCATCTCCGTTCCACCCTTCTGCAGATCCTTTTCAGATTCAATATGTCCTCAGTTATCCAGGGAGTAGGATTTACTAGAGGCGTATACCTTACTTTAACAGGGGCTGCCTTATCTAAAGCCTTTAAACAAATCTCATTAAAAGAACATGCCTACTCATTTACCTCAGAGCATGAAAACTAATTTCCACTTAGTTCATTAAAAAAGCCTGAAAAATTTTGTCTAGCATTAAAAAGTCATTTAAAAGACGAGACCGCACATGATGATACCTTGAAATGGGTTTGGTCTTGGGGGGAAAAAGAACATTAAAAGTAATACATTTATGATCAGACACATACAGATCATCTACGAGAAAGAGTGAGGAGACAGTCCCAATGTGAATACCAAATCCAAAGTATGCCCCCAGTTATGAGTTGCACCAACCACATGTTGAATAAAATAAAAAGAAAACAACACATTTAAAAATTCCACAGCATCTCTATCAGAGTCAGTATGAATATAAAAATTAAAATCTCCAAGCAGTATAACTTTATCATTATTCAGTACAACAAGAGAAAGGAAATCTGCTAGCTCTGACAAAAAACTGCTGTTATATTTGGGGGGACGATAAATCACAGCACAGCACAAAAATGTCGTATTTACCAATTATTCTAAAAGATAGAGCTTCAAAACTATTAAACGATCCCAAAGGGGCGGCTAGACATTTAAAGCGGTCATTATAGATCATAGCCAAACCCCCACCGCGTCCTGACACCCTTGTGGAGCTCAAGTAGAAATAGTTCTGGGGACATAAATCATTTAAACCAATTGTGTTCCCCAATTTCAACCAGGACTCTACTAAAAACAAAAAGTCCAATTTATTAGACGAAATAAAGTCTCTTATAATAAATGATTTGTTCGTCAGATCTAATATTCAACAGCGCAATTTTACTCTCCAGACTGGAGTTCAAACCCAATGCAGAGTGACGAGGCAGTTCCCGTAAATTTCGTAGGTTAATCCCACCGACCTTAAACACGGGCTTCCCAAACCGTGTACAAGGTGGCTTCCTGGGGACAACCGAATTTACCCAGACATACCTCTCCTCCAGTGATCGAAAATAAACTAGAACTCTTATTCATAGCTTCAGGAAATTACAGAGACTTGATCTTTGCGTCGCTCTTAGGCGATCAGCCTGATCACGCAGCGGGAGTAGTCCGCCTCCTCTTTCCCCGCTGTTTTCGTTTCCACCGTAGAAAACGCAACAGGTATCCGCCGCCGCCGGTAAGAACAAAGGTGGTGGTAAAAAAGGTACCGTGGGACGGCTTCCCCTCATCAAAGCTCACCAACATCTGATTTCATATGTTCAATAGAGTCACTCGATCGTACGAGATGAGCACAGCAGACGTTTTGAGCAAGTAAAATACACATAAAACAAAAACAATCACAGGTAACAAGACGTCGCCACGCACCGGCGCCATCCTGCTCCCGGAAGTAGAGATGTACCACCGTAGTAGAGAGGGTACCACTAAGCAAATTTTGTAATGAAATTATTTAATTAAACACACATTTTACAGTGAACGTACAAAAACAGTTAACTTACCTTTAACTGTAAGAGTAACAGAATTACTGAGTTGTGATGATGAGGGTCTGTTATCACTCACTCCTCTACACCAGTACTGACCCTGATCTGCTGCTGAACTGATGGTGATGGTGATTGTCTGAGACTGATAGACTGCAGTTCTACTACCTTTATACCACTGATATCTCCAGTTACTGTAAGACTGTATCTCACACTTCAGAGTGACTGACTCTCCAATGAACACAGGACTCCATTTAGGTTCTACAGTCAGTGTAGCTGTGGGTAAAGCTGTGACAATAAGAAGAGAGATACTTTGATTTGCAGTGTTATAACAAAAATATGACACAGAGCTGTGAAACAGAATTATAAGTTTATAATAGTTAGTAATAAACACATGATAATGAGCTCACCCTGCACAGAGAGAGTAACAGAGTTACTGTACTGAGATGATGTTGGTCTATAACTTCTCTCTCCTTTACACCTATACTGATCTCCATTAATCACAGAATCTTCTCTGATGGTGAGAGAGTCTCTGTTTACAGTGTACACAGACTGATCCACTGCAGTAAATACACCCTGTTTATTCATCTTATACCACCGATATGTCCATCCATCAGTGTTAATCTCACACTTCAGAGTGACTGACTCTCCAGTGAACACAGGACTCTCTACTACAGTCAGTGTAGCTGTGGGTAAAGCTGTGAGAACAGAGGAGAGAGAATAACTATACAGTGTAAATTACTCCATCAGTTATTTACTATTAAACTGTAAAAGTGTTAGTGTTCTTATCAGAGTAGTTTCAGTAGTTTAAAAAAATATACTCAGTACTGTGTACAAATCTAAAAATACTATTAATACAGTAAGTGTTGATTTTTAACATTTGTCTGTATTTACCATTAACCATTACTAAACTTCTCTTTATGACCACCTGGTTACATTAATAAGATTACAGTTTCTGATGACTGAGTGCACTGAGGAGAAATCTGCAACCAAACTTTATTCTAACAAACTCAAAATATACAAATGATTTTTTCTCTCTATATTTATTTGTACTTACTGTAAACTATAAATACACATTTATATTTTAATATTACTGAAATATTATCAGTACAGGAATATGCGTATATGCTGAGGATGTTCAGCTAGAAACAGTTACGTAATTGATTATAAATTATTAAACAGTCTTATTATGAAAAAAATAAACCTTATTATGTGTCAGTACTATTTACCTGAAACACAAGGATATTAATGATAACACATAAATACACTTCCAGAACAGAAACAATCTACAAAACTTTGATTAGAAGATGTTAAACTACCTTTAAATTTAAAAAAACACAAACGTAAGAGAGAAAAGGGTACCGTGTGGGTACATTTTTAATCAAACTATTAAAATGTGACCTCAACGGTACATCAGTAGTTTTAATGTCCAGCTGTTTACTTAAAATAATCAAATAAATAAATGATGACATTTTAAATAATTGTAATAATAATAATAATAATAATAATAATAATAATTATGATAATAATAATAGAGACTGGGTGTGTGAAGACAATACAATACAATACAATACAACTTATAATTACAATTACACTGGAATTTGCTACAATTATGTTTCTAACTAAAGGTACTGAAATGTACCCTCAATGGTATTACCTCAGAGACAAGAGAGGCGCCGCCCCAGTGACAGTTTTATAACTTTATAGCTATAAATGCTTTTGTGTATCAAGCACATCTAACCTGAGGAAATACCTGGTCAGACACATCTAACCTGAGGAAACACCTGATCTAACACATCTAACCTGAGGAAATACCTGGTCAAGCACATCTAACCTGAGGAAACACCTGATCTAAAACATGTAACCTGAGGAAACACCTGATCAAGCACATCTAACCTGAGGAAACACCTAATCAAGCACATCTAGCCTGAGAAAATACCTGATCAAGCACATCTAGCTTGAGGAAATACCTGAGGAAACACCTGGTCAAGCACGTCTAACCTGAGGAAATACCTGATCAAGCACGTTTAACCTGAGGAAACACCTGATCAAGCACATTTAACCTGAGGAAACACCTGATCTAAAACATCTAACCTGAGGAAACACCTGATCAAGCACATCTAACCTGAGGAAACACCTGATTAAGCACATCTAACCTGAGGAAACACCTGATCTAACACATCTAACCTGAGGAAACACCTGATCTAAAACATCTAACCTGAGGAAACACCTGATCAAGCACATCTAACCTGAGGAAACACCTGGTTAAGCACATCTAACCTGAGGAAACACCTGGTTAAGCACATCTAACCTGAGGAAACACCTGATCTAAAACATCTAACCTGAGGAAACACCTGATCAAGCACATCTAACCTGAGGAAACACCTGATCTAAAACATCTAACCTGAGGAAACACCTGATCTAAAACATCTAACCTGAGGAAACACCTGATCTAAAACATCTAACCTGAGGAAACACCTGAGGAAACACCTGATCAAGCACATCTAACCTGAGGAAACACCTGATCTAACACATCTAACCTCGGGCTGAAACGATTCCTCCAGGAATTCGAGTAACTCAATTAGAAAAAATCACTGACACAAATTCTTTGCCTCGAAGATTCGTTTAATCCATAAAACCATATACAGCGCTCTGTTTCGCACGGATGACTTTTACTGTTGCACAGCGCGCGCTTACGGTGTTGCCAGGTGACAAGAAGACGACGTGTCGTACGTGGCGCGAATTTTAAAATAGAGAAAGAAAGAGAATAAAGAGAGAGAGAATAAGGAGAGAGAGAGAATAAGGAGAGAGAGAGAGAGAATAAGGAGAGAGAATAAGGAGAGAGAGAATAAGGAGAGAGAGAGAATAAGGAGAGAGAGAATAAGGAGAGAGAGAATAAGGAGAGAGAATAAGGAGAGAGAGAGAGAATAAAGAGAGAGAGAATAAGGAGAGAGAGTAAGGAGAGAGAGAATAAGGAGAGAGAGAATAAGGAGAGAGAGAGAATAAGGAGAGAGAGAGAATAAGGAGAGAGAGAATAAGGAGAGAGAGAATAGAGAGAGAGAATAAGAAGAGAGAGAATAAGGAGAGAGAGAATAAGGAGAGAGAGAATAGAGAGAGAGAATAAGAAGAGAGAGAATAAGGAGAGAGAGAATAAAGAGAGAGAGAATAAAGAGAGAGAGAATAAGGAGAGAGAGAATAGAGAGAGAGAATAAGGAGAGAGAGAATAAGGAGAGAAGAACAGAAGAGACGGTCAGAGAAAACCATACACAGTGTCCAACGTCTACTGTAAAACCGAACTAGCCGAGGAGCCGTTACTGAGAGTACTGAATAAAGACGTGTCTGAAGTTAGCTTCTTATATAAAATTCGCCTTTCCCACCTTAAATAACGCAGCAGTTAGAGGCAGCGGAACGTAACTTCTATACCATGTAAGGTGGAACGAAGTATTCAAATAAGAAGCTAACTTCAGAAAGCAAGCAACTGAGCTTCGATAGCGAGTCTGAGTTTTATCCCTAGCCGAGCACGACTTCAGTGTTTCAGTGTTTCAGCACATCCAGTCCACAGAGCGGAGCGACTCACAGTAACCATAACATTTAGCCTAAATCAGTGTGATGGTGAGTTGAGATGAAGACTAGTAAAGTGTGTATGTTAGTTATGGTTATATGTAATGACTTGTCTAAGAAAGTAAGTCAGTGTGATGGCGAGTTGAGATGAAGACTAGTAAAGTGTGTATGTTAGTCTATGGTTATATGTAATGACTAGTTAAGAAAGTAAGTCCGTGAGATGGTGAGTTGAGATGAAGACTAGTAAAGTATGTATGTTAGTTATGGTTATATGTAATGACTAGTTAGAAAGTAAGTCAGTGAGATGGTGAGTTGAGATGAAGGCTAGTAAAGTGTGTAATGTTGTTATGGTTATATGTAATGACTAGTTTAAGAAAGTAAGTCAGTGAGATGGTGAGTTAAGATGAAGACTAGTAAAGTGTGTATGTTAGTTATGGTTATATGTAATGACTAGTTAAGAAAGTAAGTCAGTGTGATGGTGAGTTGAGATGAAGACTAGTAAAGTGTGTATGTTAGTTATGGTTATATGTAATGACTAGTTAAGAAAGTAAGTCAGTGTGATGGTGAGTTGAGATGAAGACTAGTAAAGTATGTATGTTAGTTATGGTTATATGTAATGACTAGTTAAGAAAGTAAGTCAGTGAGATGGTGAGTTGAGATGAAGACTAGTAAAGTATGTATGTTAGTTATGGTTATATGTAATGACTAGTTAAGAAAGTATGTCAGTGAGATGGTTGAGTTGAGATGAAGGCTAGTAAAGTGTGTATGTTAGTTATGGTTATATGTAATAGCTAGTTAAGAAAAGTAAGTCAGTGTGATGGTGAGTTGAGTGAAGGCTAGTAAAGCGTGTATGTTAGTTATGGTTATATGTAATGACTAGTTAAGAAAGTAAGTCAGTGAGATGGTGAGTGAGATGAAGGCTAGTAAAGTGTATGTTAGTTATGGTTATATGTAATGACTAGTTAAGAAAGTAAGTCAGTGTGATGGAGTGTGAGATGAAGGCTAGTAAAGTGTGTATGTTAGTTATGGTTATATGTAATGACTAGTTAAGAAAGTAAGTCAGCTGAGATGGTGAGTTGAGATGAAGGCTAGTAAAGTGTTATGTTAGTTATGGTTTATATGTAATGACTAGTTAAGAAAGTAAGTCAGAGTGAGTGGAGAGTCTGAGATGAAGGCTAGTAAAGCGTGTATCTTAGTTATGGTTATATGTAATGACTAGTTAAGAATTGTAAGTCAGTGTGATGGCGAGTTGAGATGAAGGGCTAGTAAAGCGTGAATGTTAGTTATGGTTATATGTAATGACTAGTTAAGAAAGTAAGTCAGTGTGATGTGAGTTGAGATGAAGGCTAGTAAAGCGTGTATGTTAGTTATGGTTATATAATGACTAGTTAAGAAAGTAAGTCAGTGAGATGGTGAGTTGAGATGAAGGCTAGTAAAGCGTGTATGTTAGTTATGGTTATATGTAATGACTAGTTAAGAAAGTAAGTCAGTGAGATGGTGAGTTGAGATGAAGGCTAGTAAAGTGTATGTTAGTTATGGTTATATGTAATGACTAGTTAAGAAAGTAAGTCAGTGTGATGGAGAGTTGAGATGAAGGCTAGTAAAGCGTGTATGTTAGTTATGGTTATATGTAATGACTAGTTAAGAATGTAAGTCAGTGTGATGGCGAGTTGTGATGAAGGCTAGTAAAGCGTGTATGTTAGTTATGGTTATATGTAATAACTAGTTAAGAAAGTAAGTCTGTGTGATGGTGAGTTGAGATGAAGACTAGTAAAGTGTGTATGTTAGTTATGGTTATATGTAATGACTAGTTAAGAAAGTAAGTCAGTGAGATGGTGAGTTGAGATGAAGGCTAGTAAAGCGTGTATGTTAGTTATGGTTATATGTAATGACTAGTTAAGAAAGTAAGTCAGTGTGATGTGAGTTGAGATGAAGGCTAGTAAAGCGTGTATGTTAGTTATGGTTATATATAATGACTAGTTAAGAAAGTAAGTCAGTGAGATGGTGAGTTGAGATGAAGGCTAGTAAAGCGTGTATGTTAGTTATGGTTATATTTAATAGCTAGTTAAAGTAAGTCAGTGTGATGGAGAGTTGAGATGAAGGCTAGTAAAGTGTGTATGTTAGTTATGGTTATATGTAATGACTAGTTAAGAAAGTAAGTCAGTGAGATGGTGAGTTGAAATGAAGGCTAGTAAGAAAGTAAGTCAGTGAGATGGTGAGTTGAGATGAAGGCTAGTAAAGTGTGTATGTTAGTTATGGTTATATATAATGATTGGTTAAGAAAGTAAGTCAGTGAGATGGTGAGTTGAGATGAAGGCTAGTAAAGCGTGTATGTTAGTTATGGTTATATGTAATGACTAATTAAGAAAGTAAGTCAGTGAGATGAAGGCTAGTAAAGCGTGTATGTTAGTTGTGGTTATATGTAATGACTAATTAAGAAAGTAAGTCAGTGAGATGAAGGCTAGTAAAGCGTGTATGTTAGTTGTGGTTATATATAATGACTAATTAAGAAAGTAAGTCAGTGTGATAGCAAGTTATGTCCGTAAATTATCTAAGCTTTGCTTAAGAACATAACTGTAGCCCCTGGGAAAAAAACTGTAGATGAATAAATAATCTTGGTTTGTTCTTGTATTAAAAGGTCTTTATTTTCAATGTTAACGTTCATTTTTTGAAAAAAAAAATATGTTCAAGGATCGGTTGAAATGTACAGGTCTAACATGTGCTTGGTGCAACCTATTTTTCAGTTCATCTGCCTGTATACCCCATCCTTTCTTTTTATTGGCTGAAATTGTAAATTTTAGATCATGGTGTTTTGCTCTCTAGTATAGGAGGAGGGGAGAGAAAGGTCGAGAAGAACGAAAAGGGAGAGGGAGTAGAGAGAAGAGTAGAGAGAAGAGTAGAGAGAAGAGAGTTGGTTGAGTTTGCGGTATCAGAAAGAGTAATTTGGAACTTCAAGTCATTTGAAGTAAAGTGAAGAGCAGCTCTAGCAGGTGTGTGTTAGACAGCTGGGTTTGTCTGTGGAGTCCAGTATATTTTTCGACTGTAGTCTAGCTTTTAGTGTGAAAGTTAGAGAGCAGAGAGCCTAGCACGCAGCTAGCTCGTGTTTCAGTTTGGCAGGCCTAGCCAAACTAGTTCAGAGCACGGATTCATGGTTCATGGCGAACGTGGGACTGTTTGCTGTACCGCTGCGAGAAGTTTAGTGAGACTGTGACCGAAAGCTCTTCGTCCAAGCACCGTTGTGGGGAGCCTCGACGGGGTCGAGAGAGACAGAGAGAGAGAGAGAGAGAGAGAGAGAGAGAGAGAGAGAGAGAGAGACAGAGAGAGAGAGAGAGACAGAGAGAGAGAGAGAGAGAGAGAGAGAGAGAGAGAGAGAGAGAGAGAGAGAGTGAGTGGATCTTCGCGTTGTTGCGGGAGACGTGACTTCACTGTGGGCGAACAGGTGAAGCCTCGACCGATGGTAGTAACGAGCCACGAGTGAGACACCACCCATGATTTCAGGTACTGTAGCGCTACTCTTTTGTTTTCTTTTTCTTTTTTTTTGCTCCATCTGGAGTGAAGCGGCCAGTGTTTTATCGTTTCAAGGCCTCCACGCACTCGAGCATCGAAACAGGCCTGTAACGGCGGTTACAGACTACGCGTTAACGTGCCAGCACATATATAAGTACTCACAACGTCGCTAAAACGAGCGCGCGTGTTTACGTTTCTACCGCGATACTGCGTTGGTCAATTTTCATTTACTTTATGATTGTTTATGGTTTTTGGTGGTAAATGTAGTTTTTGTTTGCCTACTTAGCAGCTGTGTGACTGTAAAGGGATCAATACATTGTGTATTTTGAGGAAGAAAAAAGGTGAAAGAGCAGAATACAGAACTCTTAAAGGAGCAGTCAATAAAATATGCAAATTTTGGATTTTTAATACCCTGTAAATGCCTGTGTTTTTGGTTACGCTGCAGTCCAGATAGAGTTAAGAGTCAGAGTTAACATATACGTATCGAACCCCGTGCCCCACCCTTATTAGTGGTGGGTGACTTTGGAGAATATTCCTTATAAAGGGATAGGGGCGCTACATAACCACAAAAAATAAAAGCCTGAACTTCATTCACTTTACCGTTTTGATTATAGTTACAAACAAACACAACCTCACACGGACATACACCCCTCACACACACATTCCTCTCCCAGTGATGCATAAAATACACAACAAACTAAATATCAGGTGGTCTTTGTAGCAATTTGGAGCCTAAAATGCACCAAATCTAATACAGTGAGAATATTCAGTTTAGTTTGTTTGCACTAAGCAGGTCAGCAAGTGTAGGACAAGCTTCTGCATAATAAAGGAGTGTACAGTAGCCAGTCTTGTGAACTTACAGTATGATATGTAGGTCTAGTAATAAATTTCAATAATAGAAATTATTAAAATGTTTTCTTTTAAACTGTATTATATGCAATTTAAGCAATACATGTTAAGAAACCCGTCTTATTTTGTCTTATATATTTACTATTGCTTTTAAGTAAAATAATATATACTTTATCCAATTACTCAATTAATCGATGGAATTGATAGAGTACTTGATTACTAAAATAATCGATAGCTGCAGCCCTAAACCTGAGGAAACACCTGATCAAGCACATCTAACCTGAGGAAACACCTGATCAAGCACATCTAACCTGAGGAAACACCTGATCAAGCACATTTTTACTAGTGTGAATTCCAATAATGGGACATTTGTAAAGTCTCTGCAGCTGATATATGTTATAACACCGAGACTTTGTCTGTCGGCCGTCCAAGACATAAACATCGACATTGAAAAATGATTTCTAATAATTTTATTAAAGTTAAGGTCACTTCCCATAATAGCAGCACCAGCAGTTCTTGCATTAAACTTGGTCTACTCAATATCCGATCACCCAAAGCAGTTACTGTAAATGAAATAATTATAGATAATCAACTTACCGGTCTGTGTTTTACTGAAACGTGGGTCAAACAGGGTGATGATTTAGCTCTAAATGAATCTACCCCGCTAGATTCTAGTTATTATCACAACCTGCCTATCAGTCGTAGAGGTGGTGGTGTTGCTACAATCTTAAATACAAATATAGGCATAACTTTTTATCATTTACTGTTTATCTTCCCCCGCGTCCTTACTCTGAGTTTCTCAAAGAATTTGCTTTCAGTTTGTTACAGGTATAGCTCTCTCTGCAGATAAGGCTCTCATAGTAGGACATTGTAACATTCATCCCTCAGAATGAATTCATTTCTGATCATTACTTAATTATGCATGAAGTCGTCTTGGGCTATAATATTTGTGTACCGCCCTACTATTGCTATGAGCGAATAATTAATACCTCCACCACAGATGCTTTTATTAAGAGTCTACCAGACTATCAAACATCCCTGACCTTTTGGGTTTCGACGATCTTGAAAGAAACATTAAAATCCTGTAATCCACACTTCAAACATCACTCGATAATGTGGCTCAGATTAAGATAAAGAAGATGAGAAGAAAAAAGCTGTCACCACAGTATAACGACCTTACACTTAAACAAACGACTCATAGTCTGGAGCGTAAATGGAGAATATCTAAATTAGATTGTTTCTGAAGTGAATGGAAAAATAGCTTCATAGAATAAAGGCGTGTCCTAAACGCAGCCAAAGCTTCCTATTTCTCAGCACTGACTGAGAATAACAATCATAAGGTCCTGCTACTAGAACCCAAAGCAGAGAGCTCCCAGCGGTCTTTTACTCCAGTCTCTCTTTTGATACACAGTGACACCTCCCAATCTCTCTCTCCTCCCTCCTCCCAGTCTCTCTCTCTCCCACCCCTTCTCAATCTCTCTCTCCACCTTCCCCTCTACCTCTTTTTTACTCCTTCTCCTTCTCTCTCTCACTCACTTTCTCCTTCCCTCCAATCTCTCTATATCCCGCTCTCTCTCCCCCTCCCTCCCTCTCAGTCTCTCTCTCTCCTCCTCCCTCCCAATCTCTCTCTCCACCTTCCCCTCTACCTCTTTTTTTACTCCTTCTCTCTCTCACTCACTTTCTCCTTCCCTCCAATCTCTCTATATCCCGCTCTCCCCCCTCCCTCCCTCCCTCTCAGTCTCTCTCTCTCCTCCCTCCCAATCTCTCTCTCCTCCGTCCCTCTACCTCTTTTTTATCCTTCTCCTTCTCTCTCTCACTCACTTTCTCCTTCCCTCCAATCTCTCTATATCCCGCTCTCTCTCTCCCCCTCCCTCCCTCCCTCCCTCTCAGTCTCTCTCTCCTCCTCCCTCCCTCTCAGTCTCTCTCCCCCTC
This sequence comes from Megaleporinus macrocephalus, assembly GCA_021613375.1. Taxonomy (NCBI): domain Eukaryota; kingdom Metazoa; phylum Chordata; class Actinopteri; order Characiformes; family Anostomidae; genus Megaleporinus; species Megaleporinus macrocephalus. The sequence continues at coordinate 13,146,132 of CM038708.1, forward strand.
CCTCCCTCCCTCTCAGTCTCTCTCTCTCTCCTCCTCCCTCCCAATCTCTCTCTCTTTCCCACTCCCTCCCTCCCTCCCTCCCAATCTTTCTCTACTCCTTCCCAATCTCTCTCTGCTCCTTCCCCCTTTCACTTTCTGCCCCTAATCTCTTTTACTAATATTCTCCCTCCCTGTCTTTCTACCTCACTCTCTCCCTCCATGCTGACTAGGTTTTTAATTCACTATGTTGTTTTTCCTCTCAGTAGTATTAAAATATTGTGAAGAGTAACAATATAGATTTTTCTAAATACTTGTAGGAAATGCATTGTTTTAGTGCCAAAGAACTCTCTGTAAACCATTAATGCCTTGTTAAAGCCATCATCATCATGAAGTGCTTCAAGAGGCAGGTCATGTAACACATTGACCTTGTTTACACCCTGCAGCATGATTTAACCTGCCTGGATGAAAATCCAGGTGTAAACATCTCCAGGACTGTGTTCAGATTATGTTCGGATCCCTCAAACTACATTCAGAGGTGATCAAAGATGAATTTTATATTAACAGAGTGTGAATTTAATAAGTATTTGATATGTAGATACGAGTATGTGATGCGTCTGATTGAGCGAGAGGAAAAACAAAGTAGCAAAGGATAGTTTTACCCCTCGTCATCATCAGCAGTGTCTTCTTTTGTCTTGTTGTGTGTTGTTTTGGCTGTTACACCTTAAACCTCCTGATAACTGACTTTGAACTTTCTCTGTTGTTGCTGTTTGTATTTGCTGTCTAACAAGATTTTGTATCTCACCTCGTCACCTCTCTCTCCTCCTCCCCCTCCCTCCTTCCAAATCTCTCTCTTACTTTCCCTTTCTACCTCTTTTTCTCCCTCTCCTTCTTTCTCTCACTCACTTTCTCTTTCCCTCCCAATCTCTCTCTCCTCCTTTCCCCCTCTACCTCTTTTTCTCCCTCTCCTTCTGCCCCCTCACTCACTTTCTCCCTTCTACTTTCTCTCTCACTTCTTCCCCTCTTTCTACCTCAATCTCTCCCTCCATGCTGACTAGGTTTTTAATTCACTATGTTGTTCTTCCTCCTCTCACTAGTTATTCTTAAACCACTGATACCAGTAACCTCTACTTTCTACATTACATGTGAGAGTGACTGTCTCTCCGATGAACACATGATTAGCTGATTGTACTGTCGCTGTAAGTTTTGGTATCGCTATGAAAAAGAAACAAAGGATCTATGAATGTACACAGTATTCCAAAAGACACATGGTATTAAAATATAAAGAACAGTAACAATATAGATTTTCTTTAAAATAAATGTAGGAAATTCATCAGTGATTCAGTGCCAAAGAACTCCATGAATGTCTTGTTATCATCATCATAATGAAGTGCTTCAAGAGGCAGGTCATATGACACATTGCCCTTGTTTACACCCTGAAGTATGTGTTTCATTGATCACATTAGGATTTCACCTGACTGGATGAAAATCCAGGTGTAAAAGCCCCAAGAACTGTGTTCAGATTATGTTCAGATCCCTTTAACTACATTCAGAGGTGATTAAAGATTAATTTTATATTAACACAGTGTGAATGGAACGTGTCTTTGATATGTAGATATGAGTATGTGATGAATCTGATTGAGCGAGAGGATAAACCAGTAGCAACAGTATTATATTATATTATATTATATTATATTATATTATATTATATTATATTATATTATATTGTACTATATTATATTATATTATATTATATTATATATACAGACCCCCTTTGTTTATTTATTTTTCTGCAAAACTTCAAATGTTTCCAGCAAAACACACAACATTATCACAATGTTATTATTAAGTAATGTTGTCAAGCGGTTTTATTTCGACCTGTTAGCAACTTTCCATGGAGTTCCATGCAGATATGATGGAACGTATGAAGGACTCTGGGAGGTTGTAACAATGTAAGAACAATATTGCTGCTAATTTGTCACAATGTTGTCAGACAATGTCACAACTTTCTGTGGAATTGCATTTCAATCCTATAACAACCCCTGTAACCCCGCAGTGTAAGGACCCCCCTTCCCTCCCAGACCAGTGGATCCTCCCGGCCCAGAGAAAAAGGACCCCTGCTCCCACCGGCTCTCTTTTCACTCCCTTTGACCATGTAGAATCTCAAGTAAGTAGTTTTTCTATACATCAACATACATTTATATTGTTAGCACTTTAAAGTCTTCACAGTTCCTCAGGACCACCTTAAAGCTGGTGATGGGGTGTGTAGGTCACCACATCACACAAAGTATTCACAGAAAGAGACATTTTGCACATCAATGCACAGACACTTTACTTATTCATAATTTAAATTATACTCTAGTATAGCTTTGTACTCTGCTGCTCCCTCTTCTATATTCTATCATTATTTTTATTGTATTATTTCTATTTTTGTTTATTTATTCTTTTTTTCTTATTGGAGAGAGTCACTCTAAAAACTAAGTATAATCACAATAAAAAGATTCTATTCTATTCTTACTGCCTGTCATCTGGATTTAAAAGATTGTCTGAATGACGTACCTAAAAAAACTATTAAATTTTAAGGCACTGCTGCCGGCTATTGATGATCATGCACGTCTGGTAAACATGGCTGTGCGGAGCGGTGAGGTTGGAGCACCACTGTTAGCACTGCAGAAGCAGTTAAAGAAATCTGAACATGTATACAGTTGGTACTGATAGTTTAAAAAGTGTATGGCTACTAATGTCCTGTCTGCTATTGCGTCTCCACTGTTGTCTTTTTTAGTACAATCACTTTCATCACTACAGTATATCTGTAAAACTGATCTAAAGAAATGTTCTGCAAAGAGATAAAGAGGAACAAACTCACCTTGCGATTCCTGATCATTTGCATCTTGTCCACTTGCTCCACTTTGTCCAATTTGTCCAATGTGACTGAGTGCAGTCAACACTAAAGTTGGGACAGAAACAGACATTAATATGAAATAGAGATAAAATGATTGAGTCTGAGTGAATTGTGTATAGAGGTATGTCTGATTACACATTCTGATTGATAAACTGGGTTTTAACAGCTAGCGGTTGCCAGTGTGGATGTTTTTATGGCTATTAAAACTAAGCAGAAATTTGATTTAGTGTCCCAAACACATGTTTTGGGAGAGTCAGGTAACAATATCAGCAGACACAGAAGCTTAACAGAGACACAAGTCAAAATAATATTTATTAAGAATATCGATGTGTACATCATCAATCTCAACCACATTACTGTCCAGTTAACACACAGAGTGCAAGCACGCACTGTGAGAGACCCCATACAGTGAGGTAGAACTCAACTCTTAAATAGCCTTAAAAGAAAGAGTTAAAAGCTGGTTTTGGTTTCTACAGAACTGTTTGTTATAGTTATGTTTTGTTTTTGTGCCTAAAGATGCTTCACAGTGATAGTCTTGTTTGTGTCTTGATTTTGTTCTTCCTATAAATCTGTATGTTTAGGTTTTCTGGCTATCCTTTACTAACATTTGATCGGATGCACCAGCTCTCTACTCTTAAACCAGACTAATTAGAACACTAAGGTTTAGGTTTACACATGTCATTGTAAGGCTGAGGTTTACCTGCATTAAATGGATTAAACTACTCAGATCCGGCTCTTTGTTGGATACTGTATACACTGCTTTATTTTAAAACCTACACTGAGCATTATGTAGAGATATCATGTTTTAATATCCCACTGCAGGGTTGTTTGGTTGTGGATTTGGGAGGGGTGACTTTGCAGAGCGACAAGTATGGAGCGCCATGTAACACCGGACACGCAGTAAGAGAGATTTAAAGCATGTGGACAGTTGGCACTGATAACTTAAAGCTGTGTGTATGTGCTAATGGGGCTGTGCTGGATTGCGAGGCTGTTTAATGGGATAGTGATGCAGCGTTTGTGTCCACAATGTGGAAAGTGTGGCTGTTGGTGACCTGCTCGGTATTCTAGCTGTTCAGCAGCGCTGACATGTTTCCTCATCTTTCTGACTCTAACCTGAGGCTAAAACTGGTCTCAAAAGTGGGATTTACACCCTGGCGGGCTGCAGGGAAGCAGTGAGCCAGCAGAGAGAGCGTACACCGACTGAGGACTGCAAGAGAAAATCTGGGTGGTTAAGTTGGGCAGTGAAGTGAAGAGGCCAGAGGAGAGCCTGGAGTCAGCCTAGGGAGGCTCAATGATGGGGCCAGCACGAGGAGGCTTGGTGATGAGGCCTGTGCAGCGAGGCCAGACGCACAATGTTGCCTGAGTCTTCTTAGCGCTACAAGATCTGCACTTGTTGTTTTAAGAAGTTTTTTGTTTTTGTAGAGGGAAACAAATTTTATATATCATTAAATTCTATTTCAAATTTAATAAAATCCAGTTTGGAATGAATACATTTTCATTTGTGATTTTTTCCAGAAGGATAATTAAATTGATAATATAAAAGTATATTAAAGAATATTATGATGACTGATATAGTAACTAAACAGAGATTAAATCCAGGGTCCATACAATCAGTGATACATCTACATACATTGGTCCAGAGGTTTTTGTGGGGGTTTAATGCCAAAGCAGGTAAATAAAAGTTTGAGTTTACATGACTGAATGAACAGTTGACAATTTCCTTCTTAAATTCACAAAACTGGTTCACTGAATAACATCTATATATCATTTTATAAAACACTACCTTTACTAAATTTGTTAGCAGATATTTAGATTGTAAAGTTTTTTTTTCCCAATCAAGATTAATTATAGGGCAGTTCCAGTAAGTGATCACATATGGGTTACAAATGATATCTAACTGTAAATATGCTGACTGGATTATTTAATCTATAATATCATCTTTAGAACATTTAACTGGCCGTTGTTTAGGCCACTAAAGAGCACTGTAACATCCATAACCACTGCATATTCTTTAACAGTTGCTAGAATCTCATGCTTGTATAAATAATAATCTGCATAGATAAGTAATAATCACTGGTTCGATCTGTTGGACCAACAGGACACAACTAAACTGCCCAATTCCCAACTGCTCCCCTGCTGCTGTGGATAGAGCTGCCAAGCGCTCTGGGCAAGTGTGCCCCCTATTGTGTGTATGTGTGCGTGTTTCACTGCACGGAGGGGGTAAATGCAGAGGTCAAATTCCACTGTGTGCAAATACAAGTGACAAATTTAGAATAAACAGCTTAATTTTTTGCAGTCAAAAAATTTTTGAGTTAGTAAAACAATAGTCACAAATGTACTGAAACTTTGAACTGGAATGTGCAAACTTGAAACTAAAACTAAATAATAATTCAAATGTACAAATATGGAACAATTTGTAGAAAAGATTTGCATTTGTTAATCCAATGTTGTGAATGTGTGAATCAGTACTGCTGAAAGTGTGGAGGTAAAAATCCTCACATTCATCTTCATCTTCTCTGCTGCTGGCGTGAAACTGCGACTAATTAATGGACCAATAGGAAAGCTTAAGCTGGACCAATCAGATTGCGAGGTTTGTTAAACCAATCAGAACAGCTGTTGGAACAGTCACCATCTGCAGCCTGTGTGGACAATGGAGGATCTATGATGTATGTCTATAGGTGTGTCCGGCTGAGGTAAACAATGATTCAGTTCCTCCTTCTCTGAGCTACAGCTCGACACTGTCTGAGTACAGATTCAGACAAAAACGCAGATCAGTGTCACAAAAAGTATCTAAATCTGTCAGTAAACCGAGAAATGAAAATGAATAGCAGGACTTTTACGGTGGTGGTGACGTCTTGCGTCACAGGACGCTGGCAATATGGTGGACGTAGTACGTCCGAGCTTGTGTGGCTACTAAAACTCACCTACTGAAATTACCTACTAGTCTGCCGCTCGAGCAGTACGTACTGACTCTAATCTAGTATCTACTGACTAGTAGGTGATTTCAGACGCACCTAGAGTATGAAATCAGTGTATGTTGTTAGATGACCCTCTGGGCCGACTGGTTGGTCCTGCTCTGAGTGTTGTAGGTGAAGGTGGGAGGCGGAGCTTGGATCTAATTAATAAAGGAGACACACCAGTGCACAGGTGATGGGTCTCTTTAAAGGGCTTTCTCATGTAGAGAGCTCGGGATTTTGTGGTTTTCCATAATTAAAGCATTAAATTCCAGCCAGGAATAGACTTAAAGTACCGTGATGTGTTTTTCAGCTGCAGTCCTCCTCTTTTCCACATCCTTTCTTATCCAAATCAGAGACGTTCTTCTTAATGACACACAACTCAGTACAAATCTAGGGTTTCCTTGACAACTTCAATCTACACAAGCTGCAGTCATCTGAAGTGTGTTTTTTCCTGTGTAGGGGGTTTAGTAGGAGTGGGCAGAGTGGAGTTGCTGGATCCACTAAGCAGTAAGTGAGGCAGTTGTTCACAAGCAGTTTCTACGTCGAACATGATTCCATGATGCTATGATAATTGTATGAATCTGTTTAGGGTCAGGCTATAACAGAATGAATGTGAGCTCTTGCCAGACCTACTACCAGATCAAACACTGGACACGAAGTTTAAGTTTAAAGTTGTTAACTGCTGTGGATAATCACTGTGAGGATGAGCATCAGCCTAAACTACTAAACAAAACAACTAACCATTACAAAACTATCAACCTTAAAAATCTTAAACACAAACTGTTTAAAACCCAGAGAAAAAACTAACTTCATGTATTTGTTGCTTGTGTTTAAGATAGAAGGTCAAAAAGAAACAGAAATGATGTGTTACTTGTCAGTTGTAAAAAGAGGAGTCATTCACGTATACAGCAGTATTTCTGACTGTTTATTGACAGAATATTTCACTCCAATCTGTGTACACATTACCAAGATACAGAACCCACAGCATCCTCTGGGACTCCTTGATCTCAAATGGATTAAAATTAAGATTCTGAGGGGGTCTCTAAAAATAAACTTCTGAGGCTGTCTGTTGGGGAAATAGCAGAACCTAAAATACTATTGAAGAGGAAGATCACTGTTTAGCTGCTTCACCCATCATAGAGATGCAGCACTGAGTCGCCTCAGAGTGGCGCTGTAAGATCATTAAACTCTTAATGAATGTGTGAAAGAGCTCATTACTACAATAAGACTGTTTCCAGAAGCTGAACTGTTAAACAAGACACTGAAGGATCTGCACCTCTATAGTAAGAGTGTTAGTAGTCAGTCAACTATTGATGTGTTCTCTGCTTTTGTTTGCTTCTAACAAATGTTGAAAAAATACAGCTGTTGTGTTTCAGCCAGTCATGATCTAGATCACACATCATTCCTAAGCATCTGCATTATTTTATTATATTATTTTTAGCAGTGAGTTAGTGTTCCTGTGGATGTGAAGCTGACTTTAGGAATAGAGGATGACCGTCTAATAATAATAATAAATAATAATAAAAGCCAAATATAAAATGTTAGCCACACAAGTCAAAGAAAAAGAGAAGCTGTGGTTCTGCAGAGCCCTCATGTAACCTGCAATGTGTGAAAGTGCTCATTACTACTCTTCTACTTCTTTCAGCCTATTCTCTTCTACAGGGGTCGCCACAGCGAGTCAACTGGCATTCTAAAGTGTTTTAGGACGGATGCCCTTCCTGGCATTACCCTCGCCACGCACCCGGGCTTGGGACAGCACACACTCACGCACACCTATAGGAAATTTAGAGTGACCATTCAGCATAACACGAATGTCTTTGGACTGTGGGAGGAAACCGGAGTACTCCAGCACGGGGAGAACATGCAGAGAACGACCCAGACCGAGAATCAAACCCAGATCATCTTGCTGTGAGGCAACAGTGCTCACCACTACACCATCATGCTGCCCAAACTGCTCATTACCACAATAAGACTATTTCCAGTAGAACTGTTAAACGAGACAGAGAAGCATCAGCACCTCTACAGTGAGAGAGTTACCCCCCAACTACACACACTCAACATTTCATTAAATTCACACACTCAAGATTTGATGAATTCATAATTTCATTCAGGGGATCATTTATCCAGTCCTCAAACTCAAAATGCACACAGACTACAAATGTAAAAGAGATGAAGGAATAAAATGCATTTATGCCTGAAATATCTGTACAAATGACCTGTAGAGGGCGCCAGGTAGTACATCCTAAACACTGAATAACCCAGGTCTTTATTTAGATGTTTAGTAGATACTTTATTGATCCCAGATCAAACATCAAGATCTCCACATTTAACCAATCCATGCAGTGAAACATTCACACACACACACACACACACACACACACACACACACACACACTAGTGAACAGACACAGTAGGGGGCAGTGAGCACACTTGCTCCAAACAGTGGGCGGCCCTACCGCAGCGCCAGGGGAGCAGTCAGGGGTTAGGTGCTTTCAGTCACTTCAGTCGTGTCCTGTCAGTTCATGGGATCGACCTTATGGTCACAAGGCTGGTTCCTTAACCTCCAGCCCATGTAAGGAGAGTGAGGTAGCATTCAATTTAATTTAAACAGATAAAAAGCAATGCAGCAATGTCTTCATTCATTCATCAAATAACAGAAGGCCATATGGAAATTACAAAAGCAAATACAAATGTTAATATTTGCTCTGATTAGAAAATGATGTATTTCACTAAATCTTGATTATGTTGTGATAAACTCCTGTTTATAATAGGGTAATGATTAAGAATGACTATGTTCATAAAAATCCTGCTTTATTTAATAACACAAGACAACAGATTACACATATACATGATATTGTACTGTTAGAACTGTAGTAGAGCTTCTACTCTTAAGTGGAGACAAGTTAGTTTGATGTCCTGAATTGGGAGTAGATGGTATGATTCACATTGTACAAACCAGCATAGTTCTTGTTTTTGGTTCTGGTTAGTTCAGTAACAGGCCTGGAGTGGCTAATCGGGAGATTCGGGAGGATTCTCGATGGGCCGGCTCATCTCGAGTCACTTATCTAATCTTCTTGCATTCATTCTCTATTCAACTATGTATTTATTCTCTATTCATCTACAGTCACTACATCGCAGTAGATTAAGTGGGTTCTATCATCTGAGGGAATTCTCCCCTCCTAAATGTTTAAGTTGTTGCGCCCACGAGTTTTCTTTTCTGGAGCAGTAAAATAAAATATAGCAACAGAACAGCGACAAGAGTCAGTCGATGGTGATGGAGGACAGAAAGAGGCCAGGTGGAGCCGAAAAGCACAGGTTAAAAAAAGAAAGGTGGAAGAAGATGCTGCTAAATGTGGAGGACAGACCCCCAGTGTACACAGAGAAGGAAATTCTAATATCTATAGACAATCTTATTAATAAAGTTATAGAAACAGTGCACTGCTTAGGAGGCCTTTGATGCGGTAGGTATCAACTAAACATACATGTAGTGAAGCTACTTAAGAGTTTAATGTAAATCTAACTATAGAGCACCTCTCTGTAGAGAAAAAAATTATTTGAATGTCAAATTATTTTAATTTCAATGTATTGCTTATGTACAAAGATAAATATGTTTTTCATCTTTATCACATTTTTACTTTTTGAATTTTTATCTGATTTAAATTTTAATTAAACATGTTTAAGTGAATTGCTAACACATACCTGAACTTATACCCAATAAAAAGGCATCGTAGGAGCTGCTGTTTCATTTATTCAAATTCTCCATTCATGGAAAAAGTGGGCCGGATTTGGGCATGAAACTCCCGGGCTGAAAAAGGGACCCACTCCGGCCCTGTTCTGTAACAGTGTGATGAAGTGCTGTTTGACTAACACTCAGTACTGATCACAAAAATCATAACAGCATGATGTCTTAGTTTCATCCTATTTGCATCCAATGATTTCAAATCACAAACACACAGCAAAGCTTTAAAGCTTTATCATTCAGTATCATTCAGCAATATATAATTGAAATGTTTTTAAAAATAGTTTTAAGCTGTTATATAGTGTTTAGTGTGATTAAAGTTTACTCAGAAGTGAGTATATTAATTTAGTTTTAATTTAATCATTTGTATGAAATGTTGTTATATGTTATGGAAACATAGATGCATGTTTATTGATTATGACCTACAATGCAGAGAAGACGTCCATATGTTATTGTAATAAAATGCCAACTGAAACTCTTCACACTCTTATATCAGAAAAGCTTATAAACCATCTAAACCACCACGCAAACCATGTAAACTACACACTGATCACTCAGAATCCTCAGACTGAATATTAACAACTTCATACATACTCTCACTTTAATAAAGACATAAAGAACATTTACTCACAGAGTAGTACAGAGAGTGCACTGAACTCCATACTGTCCCCGTAATGTCTGACTGACTGACTGACTGCACTAAACATCGCTTCCTGTCTTCTTACATTCAAAGCACACGTCACAGAGAGACAGACAACAATATAATCCAAGACCACTCAAATGAAGAACTTCTGAGCACCAACATTTGTTAAATACTACATGGTTTAAGATCCTCATACAAAATCACTTCATTTATTGAAGGAAATATGTAACGTCTGTATAAACTATGTGTAACTGCCCCCTAAACGTAACAGCTGGTTGTGCCTCCTATCGCAGCTACAACTGCAAATAAACACCTCCTATATAACTGGAGGTCTCTCACATCTCAACATCTCAAAGTTAAAGTCAGGATTGTCACCAGGTCATTCCAAACCCTTAATCCACCCAGAGAAGATCTTTGCTGTGTGTTTGGGACATTATTACTATAAAGCATTGTCTTCATTAGAGACCGATGACTGGACATTGTCCTGCAGTAGAGGCCAGAACTGGTGATTCCATCAAATATGGGAAGCCACCCAAGCCTTGAAGCAGTGAAGCGTCCATACATCATCACACTATCACCACCATGTTTCAGCTGTTGGGAGGATGTTCTTATAGTACAGGGGTGGGAAACTCCAGTCATGGAGGGGCCAGATTCCTGCATAGTTTGGTGGTTTTGCTTCTCAAACACACCTAAATTAACTAATGAGCTGATTAGCAGGTCTGATGTGTTAAAGCAGAAATCAGGAAACTTTGCTGGACTCCTGTTCTCAGTTCTCCACCCCTGTTCTAGTAGAATACTGTGATGGAATCATTATTTCTTTGGTTTTCAGCAGTTGTAGGATTTTGGTGAACAGTGTTTTTGATCTTGCTACTCTTCCACTGATCTCTCTCTAACAGTGGAATCATGAACACTGACCTTACCTGAGACGAGTGAAGCCTAAAGTTTCTTAGATGTTCACCTGGGTTCTTTAGTGATTTCCTGGATGAGTTTCTGCTGCTGAGCTCTTGTAGGAATGTTGTTGCTGAATGTAATTGTTGAATATGGCCAGTTTTTTACATTAGAAAATAATGGCTCTAAATGTGGTTCACTGGCATCTCAGAATCTTAGAAATGACTGTGTTGCACTTTGTAGAATGATAGAGTTCAATAACGTAAGTACTCAGGTACACAGGCTTGAGTTTGTCTTATTTTACTGATCAAATTTATCAACTACATTTAGTTATTTGATTGATTAAGTAACTAAGGGGTTACAATGTTATTTTTTCCTTAATAATTATGATTAATGTACATATAAATCAGGTACTGTTTTCACTTCTTACTAATAATTTTTTCACAGCACTGTAAAATACAGAGTTTTCATTGATTTGACCAGTTTAAATGATTTGAACAGTTTTCTGTTCAATGACAGTATTCAGACACATACAGTATCTGAGAGAAACTGGCCAATAAAAGAGGTTAGAGAGTCGTCACAGAATCACCTAGAGTCTGAAATTGTACATCTAAATATGGTAGTAAGTTTGAAAAGCAAGAACAGAAAGAGCTTCATCTGTTTTTTTTTATTGTGATGCTGAATATAACTGGTGCTGAAGACGTTACTGATTAGCATGAAAGCAGTCATGTGTGGTTTACTGCATTGTGGGACTGTGTATGGCATGTGTCTATTTTGATTGCTAAGATTATTTAGGGTTATTTAGATATTTAGACCTGCTGTCGTCATGGAGCTTTCTGCATCACTCAGTTTCAATTCCCCATTGGCTGTAGATATCATTGCCACTGAAAAGATTAAAATCAGACCACAAGCCTCTAAAATAACTCCCCTCTGCGCTTAAAACTTAAACCTCTACTACTGATTAACTCTGACTGTGTGACCAGTGAACACATTTAACTACACCAGCTTTATTCTACACCAACTTTCTCAGGTCCTGTCCAGTCACCTCATGGATTATCACAAGAATGTCAGATAACAACTTGGAAGTAGAAATGTTATGCAGTGTGAGAAATTCAGCTAATCTGAGAAATTAGCTGCTGATGAGTTTGTGTTTGGTGGGATGTAAACATTTGTAAACAGGTGTCAACATTTCACCAGTAACTGTTCTACAGTGCTTATATACAATCTGTACGTCTCCACAAGTTGTTCACAAACATTCATATACGTCCACCAAAGATCTTACTGGAGTCAGCACTGCGGCCTCCTCAGTGAAAGGAGTGAGTCTGTAGCTACGCTGCTGTGTCCGGTACTCTGGTTAACCACCATCTCTGTAAATACTAGAGTGCAGCTGTCTCCAGTTTCCTGCTGGGTTGTTTTCCTGGTGCTCAGCTCGTCTAGCTTATTCTCCAGTGCAGGTTAGCTAGCAGTAGGCTAGTATATAGGCTCCTCCAGGTCCAGAGGTATAAGACCGATGTGCTGCTACTGTGATCTGCTGTAGTTTAGTGGATGATCTGCTTGTCATTAGAGAACAGTGTGAGGCATTAATGAAGAATACTGAACACTAAATAAATGTAAAGACGTCTCCACTGAGGGTCTGATGGTGGACTGTAGTTTGTTCTTTTAGTTTTACTTTCTACATTTAATGTACAAGTTTCATAAGTGCTGAATGTAATAAGTATTAAATGCTGGATGATAGTATTTCAGTGTTACCTTCCTCACTTGACTGTCTATATCTGTACCCTGGAGACAGACCTCCAAATCAGGTATAAACAGTCCTGCCTTAGTGCCCCCGATGTAGAGTCCTTACTCTCTCTAGCATATATTACTAGGAAGGAAAGATGAGTCTCAGTGTAAAATCTCATATGCAGTTCTGTCAGAAAGACTCAGGAGGCAAGCATAAAGGAAGATTAGAACCAGCACTGGAGCAGCTATGGGAACCAGCACAGTAGGAGCAGTCCTTAAACCAGCATTGGGAGCAGTTCTGGTAGCCAGCACTGGAGGAGTAGTCCTACAACCAGAACTAAACTAGAACTAAAGACTCACTCCCTTTACATTCACACATTAGCTTTGGCCATGGGCTCCTTACATTTACCTTATTACTTCAGGGCCACCGGCCCACACATGCAAAAGTACTTTCTTGGGCCACTACAGAGAACCATGCTCACTTGAGACACAGGCACTTCTACTTGATGGCACTGTGTTTGTTGTAGCTGTGCAAGAAGTGAACATAGCTTGCTGAGAAGAGGCCACTGTGTTCTGTGACTTAGTTAAAGCGTGTAGAAAATATTTTAAATTTACTGATAAAAACTGAAATCTTGCCTTTCAATATTATTTGATGACAGTAAGTGTCTGGGTGGAGCTGAATTGTCTGCACTGATTATTTTTATTTTCACTGAACAGGACATATAAGATCTGTTTAATGTGAATGTGCACAACTGCTCTTTACTGTGTTTCTGAAGTGACAAGCAGATCACATGGTCTTTTAGCATTTCCTCCACTGATCAAACCCACAAAGCTGAACCCATAAACCACAACAAGCAAGTTAACACCCACTTCTACCTCCAGTTACAGACAGAAACACTCACTGTTTGTTCAAGCAGTGTTAGAAAAGATGTTAAAATCACCAGAAATAATGTAAATAAATATTAATTATTAGATTAATGTCATGTTTGAAATCAAACAGGAAAAAATCAGGGCAGTGGATGGCAGATTCAAAAAAATAGTGGTAGTTCATACAGTACAGCTCGTACTTTTCAATTGTCTCTAACTTTAACTGTGATTAGACAGCAGTATGTATGTTTATATGTACAGCGCAGTATAATCTCTATGCAGTTCTACAGTAATTAGACCAAATAGTTTTATTAGATTAACTCTACTGTTAATAATCAGTTTATCCAAACTCTACCTGTAAATGTACTTTGTTCTTCTAACATATTTCATAAATGTAATTTTCAGATGGTCATAAATGTTATATAAAATAAATGTTGTATAAAATAAGTGTTATATAAGTGCTATGTGTTCTCAAGCTGATGCTCTTAAAAGCTCTTTTGTTGTATACTGCCACCTACTGTTCACCCTGTGTGCTGCTCCTGTTTAAAGATCTCCATGTATGGACAGGGAGGATAGACGGACACACACAGGACAGTACAGGCCAAACTACAACCCAACAGCAAACAGAGGGAATAAAAGAGACCCATAACAGTCTCAGTATTCTCTGTATCTGTAACCTGGAGACAAACCTCCGAATTGGGTATAAACAGTCCTGCCTTAGCGCCCCAACGTAGTCTCCTTACACCCTCTAGCATATATTACTAGGAAGGAAAACTCAGTGTAAACTCTAACATCTTCTATGCAGTTCTGTCAGAAAGACTCAGGAGGCAAGCATGAAGCTCTGGGAGCCAGAACATGTGAAGTCCTAAAACCAGCACTGGAACAATTGGTGGGGGATCCTGAGTGTGTGAACAGCTATTAGTGTCTCACTGTTGGAAATCTCAAAGTGGGGATTTGTTAAGCTGTGTGAGTTCAGAGATGGTGAGGTTGATTATTTCTTAGTGATGGCCTAATAGTCTGTAATCTGCTGTAGGGCTTGCCACATCTACCTGGCATCAGCTGTAGAGTACCATCCTTCCAGCGTCTCTCTGTATTGCTGCTTTGCCACTTTGGCACTTTAATGTCACATAAACTCCTCTGTGTTTATAGAAGAATCCTTATATGTGGCTGCAGCTTCAAACACATCCCAGTCTGTACATGCAAAACCATCCTGCATAAGACTCTCAGTGTCTGGTCCTACTATACTGGTAGTGTTTTGGGAGCACAGTCTTTAGATTCCAGTAGTTAAAGTATCCTCAGTGCTGAAAGCTGACTGACGATGTCATGTAGAAAAACAGGAGCTGCTGATGTGTTTGCGTGTGGTGGGATGTGGTGGGATGTAAACAGGTGTTAAAACACAGCACTAATTCCCTCTGTAAGTAGGAGGGTCAACATTTCACCAGTAACTGTTCTACAGTGCTTATGTACAATCTGTACGTCTCCACAAGTTGTTCACAAACATTCATATACGTCCTCCATAGATCTTACTGGAGTCAGCACTGCGGCCTCCTCAGTGAAAGGAGTGGGTCTGTAGCTCCGCTGCTGTGTCCGGTACTCTGGTTAACCACCATCTCTGTAAATACTAGAGTGCAGCTGTCTCTAGTTTCCTGCTGGGTTGTTTTCCTGGTGCTCAGCTCGTCTAGCTTATTCTCCAGTGAGTGGTGGTCAGCTAGCAGTGGGCTCGGTGGCTGTCAGTTATCATGAGTGAGCCTGGCAGAAAGACCTTCTCTCTTGCTTTTCTTGCATTTTGATCTAAATCTGCTCTGGTTTCCTTCCTTCTTTCATGGGAAGTAGTGGCGGCTTGTTATAAGCGAACAATACAGTCCAGGTCCAGAGGAATAAGACCAGTGAAAACTGTGTTCTGCTGTAGTTTAGTGATATCCAACAATGTCTGCTTATCATTAGAGAGCAGTGTGAAACATTTATGAAGAGTAATGAACAATAAATAAATGTAAAGACGTTTCCACTGAGGGTCCGATGGTGGACTGTAGTTTGTTCTTCTTGTTTCTACATTTAATGTATGAGTTTAATAAGTGCTGAATGTAATAAGTGTTATATGTTGGATGCAGTCTTTTAGTGTTATCTTCCTCACTTGACTGTCTATATCTGTACCCTGGAGACAGACCTCCAAATCAGGGATAAACAGTCCTGCCTCAGGGCCCTGATTTAGGGTCCGGTGTTCTGTGATCTGTGACTTAGTTAAAGGTATTTAAAACTGAAATCTGGCCTTTCAATATTGTTTGATGACAGTAAGTGTCTGGGTGGAGCTGAACTGTCTCCACTGATAATTTATTATAACTGAACAGGACATACAAGATCTGTTTAATGAGAATGTGCACAACTGCTCTTTACTGTGTTTCTGAAGTGACAAGCAGATCACATGGTCTTTTAGCATTTCCTCCACTGATCTAACCCACAAAGCTGAACCCATAAACCACAACAAGCAAACTAACACCCACTTCTACCTCCAGTTACAGACACAAACACTCACTGTTTGTTCAAGCAGTGTTAGAAAAGATGTTAAAATCACCAGAAATAATGTAAATATAATATTAATTATTAGATTAATGTCATGTTTGAAATCAAACAGAGAGTGATGGCAGGTTCAAATAAATAGTAGTGGTTCATACAGTACAGCTCATTCTTCTCAGATGTTTCTTGTTTTAACTGTGATTAAACAGCAGTATGTATGTTTATATGTACAGCGCAGTATAATCTCTATGCAGTTCTACAGTAATTAGTTTAGCTCTACTGTAAATAGTCAGTTTATCCAAACTCTACCTGTAAATGTACTTCAATATACTAACATATTTTGATAAATGTAATGTTCAAATGATCATAAAAGTTATATAAGTTGTATGTTATATGTTATATGTTATATAAAATAAGTGCTATATGTCGACTGTAGCCTCTTGACCTTTTCCTCAGCAGCCAAGTCTCTCCCCACCCAGTCCAGCAATCATGTCCTCAAGCTGATGCTCTTAAAAGCTCTTTTGTTATATACTGCCACCTACTGTTCACCCTGTGTGCTGCTCCTGTTTAAAGAGCTCCACTTATGGACAGAGAGGACACAGTCGTGGCCAAAAGTTTTGAGAAGAAAAAGTTTTGGAACAAATTTTGGGTTTACAAAGTTTACTGTCTCAGTTGTTTAGAATCTGTTGTCAGATGTTTATTTGGTTTAATGAAGTACAATTATAAGCATTCCATACGTGTCTTAACGTTTTATTGACAAATACATCCAGTTTAATCAAAGACTTCATATTTACAGTGTTGACCCTTCTTATTTAAGACTTCTGCAATTCACCTCTGCATGCTGGATATCAGCTTCTGGGCAAAATCTCGAATGATGGCAACCCATTCTTGCCTAATCAGTGCTTGGAGTTGGTTTTGGGTTTTTGTTTGTCCACCCTCTTTTTGAGGACTGACTAGAGGCTCTCAATGGGATTGAGATCTGGAGAGTTTCCGAAGTAAATCTGTAGAGACCCCTAATATTCTCAAAATGTTATCATTATTGATCAGAGGACTCAAAGAAACACATAACAGACTAAGCTGTAGTCTTTAAAGCCAAAATACCAGAACAGGAATAAAGTTATTCAGGTCAGAGAAGTGAATCTCACACACCTCATTATCCATTTATTCAATTTAGACAACTTAATATAATTATAATAATAATTTTTTTTTGGCATTGTAGCGCCCCCTAAAGGCCAATCTGAGCCTAGTCTGCACACCTTATTAGAGTGTCTTTGTACATAAGTGTTTAAAGCATTTGGGTTATTGCGGCCTTGACAGAAATAAAAGCCACACAGTATTTCATGATTAGACTTTCAAAAGATCAGAATAAAAATCAGACACTCGTTCAAAAAGTTAGGTTTTCCAACAGTTAACAATTTCTAAATAATTATATATTTTTATATACATGTAACTGTAAAGATGTTTGGTACACTGTACTGCATTAGTTAAATCCTGTTATCTGACCGTAAGTAAAAATATCTACAAGACATACTTGATTTCCATGAATATATTTTAAAACATCACTGGTTATTGGAAAGTTCCAACATAGACATACCGTCTAAGCTTTATGATGATTGGTCAATATTAAGCTCCTGCTTGCTAAAAGCTGCTTTTCTGATGTTTGAGGAAACCATTATTCAACAGGTACAGCGCCCCCTAATGATGAACACTAACAGACAACCTTAGAATCTCAGTCACGTACACTGATCAGCCATAAGATTAACACCACCTCCTCATATCTACACACATTGTCTTATCATCTCCACGTACCATATAGGAGCACTTTGTACTTACAGACTGTAGTTCATCAACTCATGTAGTTCATCAACTCCTCAAGCGGTCACTTCCAGTGAGTAAAACTGTTAAAAGTGTGGAATGAAGAAACTGATTCAGTGCTTCAGGACTGCTTTGACAGTACAAACTGGGATGTGTTTAGAACCGCTGCTGTGAGAGAGGATGGTTCTGTTGATCTAGAGGACTATGCTTCTGGGGTAACTGGCTACATCAGCAGCTGCATTGAAACCATTGTCCCTTCAAAGCGCTGCATAAAGTACCCCAACCAAAAACCATGGATAAATGGTGAAGTTCGGTCCATGCTACGTGCTCGCCAGACTGCATTTCTCTCTGGCAACGCTGATGACTACAAAAGGTCTAGATACGACCTGCGTAGATCTATCAGAGAAGCTAAGAGACAGTACAGGCTAAAGCTGGAGGGCTACTACACCACAGCAGACTCCCGGCGCATGTGGCAAAGACTGCACCGTATCACCAACCATCAACAAACAAGCACGGCACTCACAACCAGCCATTCTGCATTGCCTGATGAGCTGAATGAGTTTTATGCTCGCTTCGATGTCCTCAACCTTGACCAACTGAAGGACATTGCGGCCAAGGAGAGCATACAGAACCCATCACTCATTGTAACAACAGTGGATGTGCGCAGGAACCTGATGAGAATCAACCCACGCAGAGCAGCAGGCCCAGACAACATCCCTGGGCGAGTGCTCAGGGTTTGCTCATCAGAACTGGCTGATGTGTTTGTAGACATATTCAATCTGTCACTCACACAAGCTTTTGTGCCATCCTGTTTCAAGACCACCACCATCGTGCCCCTCCCAAAGAAAAGTAATGTGAGATGCCTAAATGACTATCGCCCTGTTGCACTAACTTCAATCGTGATGAAGTGCTTCGAGAGGATAGTCAAGACTCACATCCAGAAGACCATTCCCAACTCTATAGATCCTTTACAGTTCGCATACCGCCGGAACCGGTCTACAGACGACGCAATCAACGCTACTCTTCACAAAGCCCTCACACACCTGGAGCCCTCACACACCTGGAGCCCTCACACACCTGGAGCCCTCACATACCTGGAGGGCAAGGACACATATGTCAGAATGCTCTTTATTGACTACAGTTCAGCATTCAACACGGTCATCCCACTCAGACTTTCAGAAAAGCTCCTCACCCTCGGACTGACACCAGCCCTCTGCCACTGGGTGCTGAACTTTCTAACAGACAGACCCCAGTCAGTCAGAGTCGGCAGCTGCACATCCAGCACAAGAACAGTGAGCACAGGGGTCCCTCAAGGCTGTGTGCTGAGCCCCCTCCTGTACACGCTCTTCACATACGACTGCGTGGCCTCCCAGAACAACACCAGCATCATCAAATTTGCTGATGATACTACAGTCATTGGACTGATCACTGGTGGGGAAGAGACAGTGTACAGGAAGGAGGTGGCTGAGCTGGTGGCCTGGTGTCATGACAACAATCTTTCCTTGAATACAGACAAGACCAAGGAAATGATTGTTGATCCAAGGAGGAAGTGAGAGCTACACACACCCCTGTACATAGGGGAGACTGAGGTGGAGAGGGTGAAAACCTTTAAGTTCCTTGGCATTCACATCAGTGAGGATCTCAGCTGGTCCCACAACACTCAGATCATCATCAGGAAGTCCCAGCAGAGACTGTACTTTCTGAGAAGGCTGAGAAAAGTTGGTATGCCAACCAAAATTCTCAGCACCTTCTACAGGAGTATGATTGAGAGTGTTCTTACCAGCTCCATCATCGTCTGGTATGGAAACTCTACTGCTCAGGACAGAAAGGCTCTCCAGCGTGTGATCAAAACTGCACAGTCCATCTCAGGAGCAGCCTTCCCCTCACTGCAGAACATCTACCACACCAGGGTCACCAGGAGGGCCCACAACATAATCAGGGACAGTACACACCCCCAGCACACACTCTTCACACTTTTACCTTCAGGCAGACGTTACAGGAGTGTGAAGTCCAGGACCACAAGACTGACAAACAGTTTCTACTCACAGGCCATCAGACCTCACGCACTACCTCTCTAACCGCTCCTATCTGAACTGGTTTTAACTGGTCTGATTTAAACTGCACCATACACTCACTGTACTGTCAGAATACTGTTTACACTCACTGTACTGTCAGAATACTGTTTACATTCACTGTACTGCTGTTTACATACAATACTGTTTACATTCACTACTCACACAAACATTATTGTTTACATTTGTTTCTTGCAACTTGCACTTTATGGCTGCTGCTCTTCATACTTGCACATAAAAGCACACATAACTTTTATTTTTTATTCTTTAACTATAAAAATACTTTTATTCTTCAACTTATATTATTATACTTTGTATATTTTGTATATATATTTTTTATTTCTTTTATTTGTTATCTTTATCTATTGGTGAATGGAGGAGCAGCAAAGTAAGAATTTCATTGTACAGTGTAACTGTCTGTTCTGCTGTACATATGACAATAAAACTCTTGAATCTTGAATCTGATTCACTGCATACATTATCCCCTTTCACAATGTTCCTTATTGGACAGGACCACCACAGAACAGGTACTATTAGGGTGGTGGATTTTTCTCTGCACTGCCATGACACTGACACGGTGGTGATGTGTTTAAACACCTCAGTGACTGAGGATAGTCCACCAACCAGCAACATCCAGACAACAGTGTCCTGTGATCAGCATCCTGTGACCACTGATGAAGGTCTAGAGGATGACCACGAACTGTACATCAACAGATGAGCTGACATCTCTGACACCAACAAGCAAGAGTGTCTAGAGTGGACAGTGAGTGGACAAACTCCAGCAGCACTGTTATGTCTGATCCACTTGTACCAGTACAACACACACTAACACACCACCACCACGTCAGTGTCACTGCAGTGCTGAGAAAGATTCCCCACCCAAATAATATCTGCTCTGTGGTGGTCCTTTGAGGGGGTATTGATCACTGAACAACAGGATGAGAGTGGGCTAATAAGGATACAGAGAAACAGATGGACTACAGTCTGTAAGTGTAGGACTACAAAGTGCACCTATACGGTAACTGGAGCTGATAAAATGGAGAAACTGTGTAGATACAAGGAGGAAGTTTTAATGTTATGACTGATCATTTTAAGTCTCATGTTTTCTCCAGTTAGAGAATTTTAAAGTTAAAATTTCTTTTTTCTTACTTTGGAAGAGACCATTTTTATTATGTTGTTATTATTTTGGAGATACTTATTTTTCTCTGAATTGCCCTGATTGAGATTGTGAGGCTGCTCTCTGCCTCCCTCTGCTGGCAACTCTGGGTCTTACTGACCGTCCAATTACCAACCTGTACAAACCTGATTCTTATATGGATAGTATAGACCTGGAACACAGTTACACACTGTTTAATAGTGTGTATGATGAAGTGGAAGAAGGATTTAAGCTGACAGGAAACAGATTTACATGAAGCAACAAAAAATATAATCACATAAACTTCAGAACAAAAGCAGAATTTTATATCAGTTTCAATGTTAAAAACTTTTCATTAGATTCTGTTCTGTTCCAGTTGTTCTGGTATACATACTTACATAATCAGACCTGTTATACACTATATAGCCAAAAGTATTCACTCACCATCCAAATCAATGAATTCAGGTGTTCCAATCACTTCCATGACCACAGGTGTATAAAACCGAGCACTGAGACATGCAGACTGCTTCTACACACATTAGTGAAGGAATGGGTCGCTCTCAGGAGCTCAGTGAATTCCAGCATGGTACTGTGATAAGATACCACCTGTACAAGTCCAGGCGTGAAATATTCCACAGTCGACTGTCAGTGGTGTTATAACAAAGTGGAAGTGATTGGGAATGACAGCCACTCAGACACCAAGTGGTAGCCACGTACAATGACAGAGTGGGATCAGCGGATGCTGAGTGCACAGAGGTCTCTAACTTTCTGCAGAGTCAATCACTACAGACCTCCAAACTTCAGCTTAATTCAAGAAGAGAGCGTAGAGAGCTTCAGGGAATGGGTTTTTATGGCTGAGCAGCCGCATCCAAGCCTCACTTCACCAAGCACAGTGCAAAGTGTCGGATGCAGTGGAGTAAAGCCCTCCAGCAGTAAACTCTAGAGCAGTGGAGACTTTTTAAAATACACACTTATACATGTACAAAATACCAACAATACACTGTCTTCCATATTTAGTTAATATTTATTTGAATAACAGGAACACAGATCTGATTTATTAGTACAAACTAGTTTAGTGCTTTGATTTAATTCAGCGTTGAAACATTAATCTTTTAAAATCTTTTAAAAAGTGAAATTTTTAAATCTCTCACTGTCAGAAAAAACATACTGTGGAGGAATACTGCTGTTCATGAAGATACAAAAAATGTAAATGTGGCCTCAGAGGTATATAACAGTGGTCTTACGGCCCAACCGTGCGTCTTAAATGTGTTTTTTCAGTATGAAAGCTACGTATTTGTACTTTTTTATATAATCTAATGTGTGACGGGCCACTCTCAGACTGTCATAAGCAGGAGCTCCATCACACAGCCCCAATGCCACCACTAGAGGGAGGCAGAGAGACACGTCTTAGTAATCAGAGTTAATCAGGGGTTTGATGCTGATGAGGGTGATTCTTCTTTTGAGGCTTCTTTCTGGTACTTTTCTTTCTGGGCCAGTATTTGTAGCATTTCTAACATTCTACCTAAACAGTGATTCAATCAGTAAAGCTTTAGCTTCACATATCAGGGTTTGAGCCATTTACATCCCCATCTCAATGTTCTGAAGATGTACTCTTCAGGGGAATCACCCCAGTGACAGTTTAGCACCTGATTTTCAGAGAGTGCAGGAGCTGCAGTGTGAATTATATACTACATTATCTGCAGATGTTTAAGTTTTAAGAGGAGAATTTAAAATAATAATAAAGAGCTTGTGGTCTAGAACAGAGATTCTCAATCCCAGCGCTGGTGATGAAACACTGCACATTTCTGTGGTTGTCTCGCTGTTACACCTGATATAACTGGTCTTGTTTGCTGGTTCAGGTGTGTTAAGTAGTGAAAACAAAAAAAGGGTATATATGGTCACCAGGACTGGAACAGGAGACCCCTGTATAGAAAACTACATTCAGAATTAAAGCCTCACGTCTGAAAAATGCAGAGTGGGTGGGGGCGGGCTGCTCGAGCCAATCCCAGCGTCATTGGTTGAAGGCGGGGTATCACATGGCCAACACACACGAGCAATTTAGAGTAATCAATCAACCTAACATGCATGTGTTTGGACCCGGAGGAAGCCCACTCAAGCACGTGGAGAACATGCACACTCCACACAGAACAGCCCGGACCGGGAATCCAACCCAGATCATCTTGCTGTGAGGCGACAGTGCTGACCACTACACCACCATACTAACCACTACACCACCATACTAACCACTACACCACCGTACTAACCACTACACCACCATACTAACCACTACACCACTATACTAACCACTACACCACCATACTAACCACTACACCACCATACTAACCACTACACCACCGTACTAACCACTACACCACCATACTAACCACTACACCACTGTACTAACCACTACACCACCGTACTAACCACTACACCACCATACTAACCACTACACCACCATACTAACCACTACACCACCATACTAACCACTACACCACCGTACTAACCACTACACCACCATACTAACCACTACACCACTGTACTCACCACTACACCACCGTACTAACCACTACACCACTATACTAACCACTACACCTCTGTGATGCCGCAATTAAATATTTTACACAGTTTTTAGTCTTACTTAATGAAATTTAATAAAGACTCATGTAGGCCAATAGTTTAAACACTCACAAAAATGTAAATCAGTGTAAAAACATTTTATTAAAAGCAGCTTTTTTGGGTCATTCATCATAAAATTATCACACAATGTACAGAATATTCTTTGTGCTAAAATGATGTAGCAAAAAAAAACCCAAATGCTTTTCATTGGAAGGCGAGGATGCTGCCATACAGATTACATCTTTTTAAGGTCTTATTTATTTCAACAACACCATATCAAACTATAATCTGCACGTATAACAACAGAGGAGGAAACAGCAGTAAAATTAATTTTAACCATTGACTTCTTTGAGGTTCTACTTCTTGGTGGCACTGACTGACTGACAGAGAGAATAAATGAATGAATGTTTTAGTTTTATTGTTTTATTAAACTCTTTGTTGCTGACCTATCAGATAAAACAACCTCTAATTTTAATCTGTCCTGTTTCTGAACTATGAAGCAGCTA
This sequence comes from Megaleporinus macrocephalus, assembly GCA_021613375.1. Lineage (NCBI taxonomy): Eukaryota > Metazoa > Chordata > Actinopteri > Characiformes > Anostomidae > Megaleporinus > Megaleporinus macrocephalus. Next base: position 13,170,481 of record CM038708.1, read on the forward strand.
TGCACACAGAAAACACACCAATTACAGACTTCTTATTTTAAACACACAATATTAAAATCACAATGTAAAAACTTTACAGTGGACATTCATCAACAAACTCCAGCTTCTGTCACCGCTCACTCTGTGTTCAGCTCATCAGGTTTAGCTGTGAAATACACCAAGATAAACATTTCAAATTAGACTTTATTAAGTTCAATTCATTTATTTTTATTTTAATTTCAGGTTAATAAAGAAACTGTGTTCTTACCTCGAGCTCTGCAGTATCTGACCACCAGTATGATGGACACCAGCAGATATGGAGACGCTGCTATTGAACTGCTGAGCAGACTGAACACTGAGAATGAAGCTCCTGAATTAGATTCACCTGAAACATAATAAATCACTGTAGTGCTGAATTTGTTTGATGTATATTAATATAAAATAATATAAAGATTTATTATTTCTATGTAACTGATTACCTCTGACTGAGATCCAGCTCTGTGGTGACTCTCCTCTCTCTGGGTGTTTACAGTGGTAGAGACCTTCATCTGACTTTGAGACAGTACGGATGGTCATCTCTCCTGTAGTCTGAATCTGGAGGAGTGATCCATCTTTATAGAACTCAGCTGGGAGGTTTGAGGAGTTAGTGTAGTGATATAAACAGTGTAGAGTCAGAGGATCTCCCTCAGTCACAGGATGAACAGGACTCTCCAGAATTACAGCACCATCTACAGGAAAGAGTAAGAACATACTGAAGAGATCATGTGTAGATAATACAGGAATCATAACGTGGAGAAAAAGGTTTTCAGTAGATCAGTAGAGAGTAATTCCTGTTTTACCAGTGCTAGTCCATCTGGATTGGCCATTTTAGTGGAAACAGGTTCCTTAAAGGTTGTTTTATATTTACTTGATTGAATTGGGCACATTGGCTCCACATGAATGAAATGTGTTACATCAACATAACTACTATCTGTAAATACTTAACTTACTCAGTATAATTTGATGTAATATTTATGAGGAAGATATTAATTCAACCACCGTGTTTTCAGTGTACTGTGTTTTTGTTTCAAAATAGAATTATTCTTATACTAATTTACATCAGCAGCGTCTATATTAGTAGTAATTATTTTATAGTAATGGAAATGATTGCATATGTTTGGGCTTAATTGATAAGACTCTTATTGTGAAGGTAGGGCTGTAAGGGGGGTATATGTGCTGCAGACAGGAAGAACTGAGTCAGTCCAGCACTGACTGCTGAGAGAGTAATACATACCTGAGAGTAGATCAAACTGCTAGAGAAAGCTGAGTTTGTGTACAATGTGGCTTTGGCTGAGAATCAGTTCTTGAATTCAGCTCCACAGTGACTCTTAACATTAACATTACAGTAGTTTACTTAATGCAGGTTTTAAATCTCTCACCAGTGCTCACCCACAGATCAACACAATACTCACTCCTCATGATCACACAAAGCTGGAGTCTGCTTTCAATTGTCCAGTTTTCCTGTTCCACCTTTTCACTACCAAGTGGTGCGGCAGGTACATTCTGGCAGCTGCTGCACCGATAAAGGTGGAACAGAAAAACTGTTAAAAAACTAAACCAGTACATATACGGCTTTAGTCTTCAAAGGCTGCTCTTATTGCATCCACAGTATTAACTTGATTAAGTGAATATGAAACACTGTCTCTAGTCGTGCAGTGAAAAGATAATATAGACTCACTGTGTACTGTGATGTTGACAGGACTGCTGCTCTCTCCAGATTCAGACTCACACCAGTAAACTCCAGTGTGGGATGTGTGGAGGGAGCTGATGTTGCATGTAGATCCTGTAACTGATCCCCAGCCTGATGAACAATCTGACTCCTTCTCACTGTGTGTGTATCGTCTCACTCTCCATCCAGTAGAGTCACTCTGTCCCTCACAGCTCAGTGAGAGAGAGTCAGTAGTGAAGTGTTGAGTTCTGCTGGGACGGACCACCAGAGAGACTGAACCAGATGTACCTGAAAAATACAGTGAAGACTTTCAGTAATACATAACACATAAAATACCATCATAAAGAAAAAATATTGATATATCATATTGTCTTAAATCTTTGTGTATTTTAATATAATAAGTATATTTGTATTATTTCCATTAGACCATTCATGTAACTAACATTTTTAACACACAACAAAAGATTAGTTGAGCCTTATGAGTCTATTAAACACTGTCCATGTAAAAGGGTCCCAATGAAAATGGAAGGCAGCGCCTGAGAGACACAACAAATGTATTTTTTAATGTGAGTGTTTTTTAAGTAAATGTCAGTACTGATCATACTTCAGCATTCATCTTCTCAATTCTACATCACAGTCTGACTTCAGCAGCACTGGCTTCAAACTAACTGCACAGCAGCTCCAGTGATTGATGGAGTGAAGACCTTAATTATGATAGTTATGAAACCATAACTACAATTTTATACAGAAGATTAAACACCCCAAATCTCCAACAGAGAACACACTACAATATCACTTTTGTTCCTAATTCAGTGTAATATTACTATTTATTACTGAATTTAAAATGTTGAAGACAAATACTAAGTCGAGTCACATTATTATGACCACCAGCAGCACAGACAGCAGCTAGACGGACTGGGAGACTCAATAACGTCCTGGTAGGTGGTCACAGGTATCTGGAGTCATGCTGACTGCAGTGCCTCCCACAGCTGCTAGAGAGAGCGTGGGGGAGGATCCATAGAGCCAACACAGCGATCCAGGTGGTCCTACAGATGCTCAACTGGGTTCAAGTCTGGGGAATTAGGGGTCCAGGGTAGTTTTAGAAGTTTTGGACATGCTCTCCTAACCAGTGTCAGACCTTTCTAGCCTTGTGATGTGTTGCCTTGTCTTGCTGGAAGATCCCATCCGCCTCAGAGAAGACAATCAGCATGTATAGCGTACATGATCTACAAGGATGGATTCATAGCCAAATCGGTTGAGAGTGTCTTCCACATGAATGAGTGGACCCAGAGAATGTCACGAAAACATTTCCCAGACTATAACACTGACACCTACACACTGCCGCCATCAAAGTAGAATAATACACAACAATGTGACTCGACTGTGTATTACAAAATTAAAGTTAGAGTTAGAGCACCCAAACTTTTATATATGAATGTACTTCTCTCCTCATGTACAGAATTATGTATAGGTTTTAGACACCTAGATCATACAATAATTATTATTATTTTATTAATTATAATTAATTATTTATAATAAAGACATTAATAGTGATTGTATGTCTGTCAGTATACTCACTATATTCACATGTCCAGACCTCTCCTGGTGGAAGCTCAGTATTATTTTAATGTTACATGTGTTTACAAACATAAACACACTTACTGCCCAGATAAACGGTTTTAAGCAGTTTGTGTACGTGGTTAGAGCTTTTGGACAGTGATGTATATGAGATGAGAGGTATAAACCTTACAACACCTGAGTAACAGGATTTCAGAGATGTACTGTTTAACTCTTTATAGCTATTAATTACTATATATAGCATTAACTACACAGTGAACTGATTAGAGGACAAATGACTTTTCAGACACTACATTTAAAATACTGCTTTATAAAAAAGCAACAGGTATCTGTCCTTTAAATAAATTAAACACGACTGACACATGAACTGTTGAACAAGGAGGTCAGCTGATTACTGATTTTGGAAAATACATGCTGTAATAATTTAATTTACACAGCTAGGTAGATCATATATCATACATTTACTAAATTGCTAAGATTTATGCCTCCAATTCACTAAAATGAGCATTGTTAAATATTAAAATAAATGATGTTTACATTTGTGTATAAAGTTGGCATATTTGGTGTCTCCTGTTGCTCTGGGATACGTCTAATGCTCCTTATTTGTTGGTAGTAAGATACACATCATTGTAATACGGTATACACTGGAAATTCCAGCATACATTGTTTGTGAACTACATTAAACTATATAGAACATGAAATGTACTTTTGCAATACTACAAAAATCATCTCACACAGTGTGTAGTGCACTTTTTCTGTAATAGGGAGCGATTCAGAACGTTCCTGTTTCTGAACAGTTTCTGTTTTTTCCAGATAATATTCTTGGTTTTAATTACTGATTTCTGGTAAAAAGTGTGTCTGCACTGATGTTGTTAAAAATGGTGATGGAGAACATTATTGCTCTTTTCTCCGTTCTAACAGTCTACATACACAATAAAGCAAACTGATATAACCCCACTGTTACCACTGTTGTACAAACACTACATATTAAACTGTCTAGCTTTACTGGTGGTTCTAGACAGTAAATCAATTTTCCAGTCAATCAACTAACCATGTGCCACATAATACTTTCCTGCTGACCTCATAACAGAATTGATCTGAAGTGTCCACACTGTGTCTCTTCAGTCTTAATAAAACCTTCAGATGTTAAAGATACACTGAGTATAAAGCTGTGTATATAAACATCTGCTTTCTACAAGCAGTTTATAGACATTTATCACCAGATTAGTAGCAGAAAGTCGTCTACTCACCAGTAACGTTTATCCAGAGAGCATCACTGTAGTGAGTGTAGTAAACTGGTTTTCCTCTCCCAGCTCTGCACCAGTACTGTCCTCTATCAGAGACACTAACTGAGCTGATGGTGTAGGAGTGAGTTTCAGTCTTGGTCTCATCCTCAGGGTTCTGTGTGTGTTTGTACCAGTAAAACTTCCATCCAGCAGACTGATCCAGCTTACAGTCCAGAACCACTGGACTTCCTATCAGTGCACGTGCTTTATGGCTTGATGTGAGTTCAGGTTTAGGTTTCTCTGTTGTTGGAGATGAAGAACACACTTCAGACCATGAAGACACTAAACTCCCAACTTGAACACTCAAATTATCTTACAAACAAATGATTATATTTGTTGGTATTGAGAGTGTATTTACTAAATAAAGTCAATGATTAAAACCATCACACATCAGTAAAACTCTAAGAACAGATCAAAATGACTATATTACTATAAAGCATCCATTCAGTGAAGGAATACTGAATCATGGATCTGGACCATGAATCATATCATAATCTGAGAGCATCGTTACACACCTAGTTAAATAATATGTTAAACACACATGGTTTAATATAAAAACTAAAACTATACATTCTGTAAATGCAATATTAACTACAGTTACAGAGAAATCCTGACCAGTGATGATTTACTGGGACTGAAGACAATTGAATATGTAAAGACTTTAAAAAGTAAAAGTACTAAACATGGTTTTTTTTTATTTATAAAAGTTCCTTGGAGTTTATTAAGCCTGATTTTTTTTCCAGAGAACAAAACATTTCTCTGTCTTTCTTTCCTGACTCACAAATTATGTAATGGTCATTTGAGGCGTACATTTATCCTACTAAAGACATTAACACAGACAGAGCCTCGAAAGAAATGATTAGTTCAACTATCTTTCATAATGTGATGAGAATGAATTTTTAGGATCTGAAACTGATGTAACACAAAGTACAGTTTTAGCACCTTTGCTTACTTAAGGCTTTTTGTGATATGAGCTTGGGATTTGATTAAAATCTTTTTTTTTTGCTTCCTTTTTTTTTTTTTTTATTTAAGTTGCACTTGTTACACAACAGTTACAGGACCAATATTTAGGATGGACTTAAAACACAGAAAAAAAACATGACACACAATTACAGTTACATTCCTCATCTAAAACAAAAACATCATTCAAAAAGAAAGAAAAGAAGGGTAGACATACTGACAAAATATTAATAAGTTAAAACGGAACAGTTTAGACCACATTATTTATATAATTCCAGAGAGGGAACCAAACTTGCCAAAACTTGTCAGATTTCTGATGTCGAAGGTTAATTTTTCAAGAGGGAGTAAGGAGGCTAATTGGGAAAACCATAGATTTAGAGACGGGACCTGCTGAGAAGACCAAAGAAGCAAAATACACTTCTTTGCAATAAAAATCAAGAGAATAAAAACCTGGCTTAATTGGTAATCAAATGTATCACTGAGCTGACAATTTAACAAATATAATAAGGGACACATTGTAAATCGCATGTTAAACATGTCTTCTATTACAGAATGTACATCTTCCAAAACGATCTGATTTTGTGGCAGTCCCAAAAAGAATGGACAAAAGTGCCTCTATGTTCCTGACATTTAAAGCATAGGTCAGACCTGTCTGGAAATATTTTGTGTAAGCGCACAGGAGTTAAATACATTCTATGAATACATTTAAAATTAACTTCCTGCACACTAATTGAGGTACATTTGGGATATACATTTAAACAGACAGAAGTCCACACTTCTTCATTAAACTTCTCTTCCAAGTCCTTTTCCCAAATGCCCTTTAAGCTAGAGAAAGCGGAGTGCGACACATTGGACAATAAAACATAGATTTTTGAAATCAACCCTTTTAGGTCCACCTGTTTCGTAAAAAGTTGTTCTATCTCCGTCAGATCCAATCGCACTCCCCCCGCATCCAAAAGGGATTTTATAAAATGTCTAATTTGAAGATATCTAAAAAAATTGAAATTGGTAGATTATATTTATCCCTGATTTCTGAAAAGGACATCAAGATACCATCTGAAAACAGACAAGAGATTTGTATAACACCATGTTTAAATCAACTTAGAAGCCCAATATCATACAACTGAGAAGGAAAATCGGGGTTGAGCGCAACTGGAGAAGACAGAGAGAGATGTCTAGGTATCTTAAGATATTTTTTAACATCTTTCCAAGCCAACAATGTGTTAAAGACAACAAAAGAATTAGAAACATTGTTCAATTTGTCTACATTATGTACAAATGGTAAAACATGAATTGGTAAGGGAAAACATGTCAATGACTCCATATTTACCCAAAGTGAATTGGTTCTATTAGCACACCAGCTAAGCATGCTTTTAATCTGAGCTGACCAATAATACAGCTGCATATTTGGTACACCGGCACCCCCCTTTTCTTTAGGTTTCATCAAAGTGGCTAGTTTAAGTCTAGGGTTTTTGTTGTTCCATATGAACTTTGAGAAATGAGCATTTAAATCTTTAAAAAATAAACTAGACAAATAGCAAGTAAGAGACTGAAATAAATAAAGTAGACGTGGAAGGACGTTCATTCTCAAAACATTAATCCTGCCAAAAAAGGATAATGGAAGAGAACACCAGTTAGCCAAATCAGTTTAAATTTTTTTTTTTTAACAAATAGGTTGCTTAAATTTGGTGTTAAAAAAATGCCCAAATAATTGAACCCTTCCAAGTCAAAGTGAAATGGGAAGGTAGCCGTTGAGGAAGATGTCAAAGAAATAGAAGGAGAGGTAATTAAATTAAGCGGTAATGCCATAGACTTTGAAAAATTGATTTTATATCCTGAAACAGTACTATAATGAGAAATAACATCCAATAGAGCAGGGAAAGATTGAGCTGGATTAGATACATACAATAATATATCGTCAGCATAGAGAGAAATTCTATGATTCTCGTCACCCACTTTGACACCTGTAATATTAACGTTTGTCCTAATTAGTTCAGCCAAGGGTTCAACCACCATAGAAAAAATGAGGGGTGAGAGAGGGCACCCTTGTCTCGTGCCTCGTTCAACATATATAACCTCTGACATTTGCCCGTTAGTAAGGACTGTGGCTTTTGGATCAGAGTACAAAAGTTTAACTAGATGAATAAAATTTGAGCCCAGATACATTTTTTCAAGTGTGGAAAATAGAAAAGGCCACTCGACACGGTCAAAAGCTTTTTCCGCATCGAGTGACACAATAAGAGCAGGCTGTTTATGTCTATTAAGAAAATCTACAATGTTTAATAAACGTCTTATATTGTCAGAGGCATATCTCTTTGATACAAATCCAGTTTGGTCGGGCTTGATTATCCTTGGGAGCACCACTTCTAACCTACGAGCGAGTACTTTAGCCAGAAGTTTACAGTCAGTATTTAACAGGTTTATGGGTCTGTACTACGCACAGTCCTGAGGGTCTTTTCTTTTCTTCAAAAGTAAACAAATTGATGCCATTTTTCATGTTTCGGGTATTGATCCTTGGTCAAATAAATTACGAAAAACAGGTAACAAAATAGGATGGAGCTCTGGCCAAAAAGTTTTAGAAAAATTCAGGTGGATAAGCATCTGGACCCGGAGATTTATTGGAGGGCATACATTGTAGTGCTTCAAACACTTCTTTTAAGGAGAAAGGGGCATTTAAGTCAATCCTATCTTCTTCTGATAGTGTAGGAAGTGATATTTTATTAAGAAAAGATGCAATGTCAATTTCTGAATCTGTATTTTGAGATTTATAGAGACTGATAATAGCTTTTAAAAGAATCCGATATTTCCACAGGATCATAGGTGACTGAGCCATCTATACCTTTTAGTGATTTAATAATTCTCTCACTCTGTTGTTTTTTTAACTGATGTGCCAATAAGTGGCTAGACTTATTACCGAATTCATAAACCTCTGTTTAGAGAAATGAAGCAATTTTTTCACATGGTTTGTATGGTCTAAGTTAAGTTTAGCCCTTGCCTGACATAGTGAGACCCAGTTTGACTGTGTAGGGGATGATTTATGCAGTTGTTCCAGACGAACAACTTCTGCCTCCAAAACTAACCGGCTTTGGGTTTGGGTCTTCTTCACCAAGGAAGAATAAGATATAACATGACCTCTTATTGTGGCCTTAGCCGCATCCCATAAAGTTGTTGGCGAAACTGGTGAATTCTTATTGTCCTCCCAAAAGTTATGAATCTGCTGACGCAAAAAAATACAAAATGCTGAATTGGTAAGTAAGGAAGAATTGAACCTCCATGTCTTGCTCCTGTGTACTAAAGTGCTTAATTTCAAATCTAGATATACTGGAGCATGATCGGATAAGACAGTGGGACCAATCTTATTGGAAGTTACAAGATGAATTGAGCTATTGGGTATAAAAATATAATCAATACGTGAGTATGAACTATGGGGGTTGGAATAAAAAGTATAATCCCTGACTGAAGGGTTCAGTTCCCTCCAGATATCAACAAGGCCAGATTCCTTGCATGTCTCATTAAGAACTAATGAAGATCTAGAAGTGTTTGATCTTAAATACAATTAAAATCCCCAATTTTTTACGGTTATGATTAAACAATAAGATTATATCAGACATAAATTTAGGACAGTCTATATTTGGAGAATAAATATTAAGTAATGTTATATGTTGCCCATATATCGAGCCAGAAATTAAAATAAATCTGCCTTCTGGGTCATTTATTTGCTTTTCAAAAATGAATGGAAAATTATTAATTAAAATGGCCACACCTCGTTTTCTTGAACTTAAATTAAATGAGGCAAAATACACCTATCCGACCCAGTCTCTTTTAAGCTTTAAGTGTTCGAGTTCTAACAAATGAGTTTCTTGGATCATAGCTACTGATGCTCTCTCCTTTTTAAGAAAAGTTATAATTTTTTTCCTTTTAATAACGTGTCCAAAACCTTTCACATTCCAGTTGATACATTTAAAAGAGTCACTCATATCAATCTTCAGAATCAGATAAGTAGAAAGTAACTGCAAAAGTAAAAAGCCACATCCTAATTAAGTAGAAAAGCTCAAGTGCAACCGTTTGAAAATTTACAAACATGAAAAAACACAAACAACCCTCTTTGCCCACCCCCAGCCCCCAGCCCTATCCCCAATCGACAGGGCACACTGTATGAGATTAGGTCACCCTTCCCATAGAACAATGAATAGTTAAAAAAAAGTAAAGAAAATAAAAAAGAATAAATCAACATACTCCGTATAAGGAAACCAAAAGTGCAACGCTCCTATTATTCAAATAAAATAATATTTAGCCAGATCTGAAAAGAAAAAATGTTCAGCAAACGAAACCCATAAATTGTCTATCAAAGTCTTATTACAATGGCTGCAGTAAACGGAAAGTGAGATCTGGACAATAAGCTGCCTCTGAAAACGTCTACAAAACGGCAGCTAGGATGCGTTTACAACAGACTGATTACTTATATTTTTCCATGCTGTTCAAAAAAGTCCTTTGCATCTGCAATCGTGGAGAACAGGTGAATCTTCTTATTGTGAAGTTTCTGGGTTGGCGAATCCTCGAAACATCTGGCGGTCCGAGAGCTCTTTTCTCACCTCGCTAAATTCACGTCGTTTCCTGAGGACCTCAGCAGAGAGATCTTGGGTAGAGTCTGAGATGATTTCCCTCATGAGTCACCTCACGTTTCTGTAACGCGCGCCCACAAAACAACCTCCTTGTCCGGGTAGCGAAGAAAGCGTACCAGCACGCTCCGAGGGAGACCGCACCGGAGGAGATGGAGCCAGCGATTTGTGCGCGCGCTCAATTTCGGGACTAAAGTCCGGTAAAAGGTCAAGCCACTTCGGAAGCAGAAATTTGGGAAGAGACATGGAGCCTTCCGCTCCTTCTGGAAGACCAACGATTCTGACCTTCTTCCGTCGTCCTCGGTTCTCCAGGTCGTCACCTTTGGCTTGAAGCTGTTCGAACTTTTTCTCCAGCGAGCTCAGCCGGGGTGCGTGTGCGAGTGAGGTAACCTCTGAGGTAGAAATCCGATTCTCTGCCTCGGTTAGCCTGGACTCGTGTGAGGCGACCTTCTCCGACAAGTCGACAAGGGTGGCTTGCACAGAAGAAATGGAAGAACTTATCGTGTTCAGACGACCATCAATGGTGTCCAGGGTGCGTGTCAACCGAACCCAGCCGAGAACTGATCGCGCGTATCTCCATTAGCACAGGGTCTTGAGGAGCTAATGGCGGGGGCGGCCTCTTCGTGTTCAGTCACTTTTTCTTCGCACTTCTTTGCGGCCGAGAAGATGTAAACATCGGAAAATCCTTAACGTCTTGGTTCTCAGACATGTTAGATCGCCTTTAGAATCAGCAGGCCGATGTTCAACACAATTTTGAAAGAGGTAGAACAAAATTATTAAAGTAAACGGAGCGGAGCAAAAACTCAAGCAGCCATTTTCCAGCGGGTCACGTGACGCCCCCCAGTACTAAACATGTTTGAAGTATTTCAGTGTTGATGATCAGAATAAACTCCACAGTGTTGTTCAGTTTAAGTTACAGTGTGATTATTACAGGAACTCAGAGCAGTAATACTAAATGTTCACTGTGTACATCACTCTGTGTTCTGTGTGTGTTTATCAGGCTGTATGGACATCACTGGTTTTCAGATTTTTAATTTATCTTTTCAGATTATACACTCTTTCATAGTAAATTTATACACATTTGTACTTTAATATTACTGAAATATTATCAGTACAGAAACACACATATATGCTGCGGATGTTCAGCTGGAAAACAGTTACATTTCAGGAACAGAATAAATTGTTAAATACTGATTATGAAACTCTAAACAGATAAAAATACATTCTCATTATGAAAAAGATTATTATGTGTCAGTACTATTTACCTAAATTAGCAGAAATACAATGATATTAATAAATAACACATGAATAAGATTTCATAACAAAAGAAATGTACAAATCTCTGATTAGAAACTACTAAACGGCCTTTAAATCTAAAAATACAAATGTACTTTTTGCTGTATGTTGGTACCATTAAGCTATTTTTTTATTAAATGATTTTATTAAACACACATTTTACATTGAACGTACAAAAACAGTAAACTTACCTTTCACTGTAAGAGTAACAGAACTGTACTGTGATGATGAGGGTCTGTTATCACTCTCTCCTCTACACCAGTACTGATCCTGATCTGCTGCTGGACTGATGGTGAAGGTGTTTGTGTGAGACTGAGAGACTGCAGTTCTACTGCTGCCTTTATACCACTGATATCTCCAGTTACTGTAAGACTGTATCTCACACTTCAGAGTGACTGACTCTCCAGTGAACACAGGACTCCATTTAGGTTCTACAGTCAGTGTAGCTGTGGGTAAAGCTGTGACAATAAGAAGAGAGATACTTTGATTTGCAGGGTTATAAAAGAAATATCTACACAGAGCTGTGAAATAGTTGGAATTATAAGTTTATAATAGTTGGTAATAAACACATGATAATGCGCTCACCCTGCACAGAGAGAGTAACAGAGTTACTGGACTGAGATGATGTTGGTCTATAACTTCTCTCTCCTTTACACCTATACTGATCTCCATTAATCACAGAATCTTCTCTGATGGTGAGAGAGTCTCTGTTTACAGTGTAATACACAGACTGATCCACTGCAGTCCATCCACCCGGTTTATTCATCTTATACCACTGATATGTCCATCCATCAGTGTTAATCTTACACTTCAGAGTGACTGACTCTCCAGTGAACACAGGACTCTCTGGGTCTACAGTCAGTGTAGCTCTGGGTAAAGCTGTGAGAACAGAGGAGAGAGAATAACTATACAGTGTAAATTACTCCATCAGTTATTTACTATTAAACTGTAGAAGTGTTAGTGTTCTTATCAGAGTAGTTTCAGTAGTTTAAAAAAATATATACACAGTACTGTGTACAAATCTAAAAATACTATTAATACAGTAAGTGTTGATTATACATTGTCTGTATTTACCTCTCTTTGTGATCACCCGGTTACATTAATAACTACTACACAGTCCTTACTTTCAGAGTTTCTGATGACTGAGTGCACTGAGGAGAAATCTGAACCAACTTTATTCTAACAACTCAAAATATACAAATTATTTTTTCTCTCTATATTTCATTGCATTTATGAACATTTGTAACATTAAATACTGTATTAACTCTTGTATTCATCTAGGTACCACTTTTACACATTGATGTGCACTATTTATTCATCAAATACAATATTAACATGTTCTTTTGTAACATTAAATAAATTTATAAAATAAAGTAACTATTTTTATCTCCTCTGATGGTGAGAGAATCTCTATTTACAGTACAATACTCAGACTGAGACACTGCAGTCTATCCACTACCCTTTAAAGTAGTCAGGTTAGTTATTTTATTTTCTCTATCATTTAATCCAATAAATTAACAATCTACATTCAAATTAACTAATAAACAAGAACTGTATGTTCATCATTTAAAAAGTGGCTCTATTAATGAGTAGTTCTGCTGAAGGCATTTCAAGATGCAGAAGTCACAAGATCTGAGCAAATCCATCAACCAATCATAAACAAATAGACGAGTCAAAAATCTACAACTACTAAAAAAGAACTGACTCGTTTGTAATTGACACACTCACTAGAGATCAGACTCACCTGATACAGTCAGTGTAACAACAGCACTGGTGTGTGAGGAGCGTGATGTTCCTCTCACTGTTCCTCTACAGGTGTATTTACCACCATCAGACTGTGTAACAGAGCTGATACTGTACTCGCTGTTCATTACTGACAGGAGTGGATGATCCTCCTTTAAACAGCTGTACTGCCAGTTATAGACTCCTTCTACCTGTATGTCACACCAGAGAGTGACAGTCTCTCCTCTGTACAACCTGTTTATCAGGATGTATGGACACCACAGGTTTTGTCTCTCTGTACAAATAAAATAAATATATATTTAGAATATTTCAGTCTGATTAAGATAATTACATTTACACTATACATACAAACATAAAACAGACTATTTTCTTATCATTTGTTAATTAATTCTGAGTGTTTTTACTGTGAATGAAAACCTGCAGTAATTTTTTCCCAGAGGAAGCATGTAAATTGAAAAAAGAATAGGACCAAGAATAGAACCTTGAGGACTCCACAACTTATATCAGAATAAGATGATTGACTATCACCAATAGATAACATAAATTTCCTGTTTGACAGATATGACTGAACCAATCCAAAACCCACCCCTGACAATCCAACCCACTTTTGTAACCTATCTATTAAAATGTTTGTGGTCAACCATATCAAAGCAGCAGTAATATCCAGTAACACTAAAACAGAGACTTCACCTGCATCTGCATTCATCTGTATATCACTCAAAATCCGTTACAAGTGCTGTTTCTGTACTATAATTTCTCCTAAATCCTGATTGAAACTTATTAAAAATACAGCTCTGGTCCAGTCTAGCTAAGACGCTGATTTGCAACAACCTTCTCCAGGATCTTGGCGATAAATGGTAACTTTGAGATTGGTCTGTAATTAGCACAGTCTGTAGGATCAAGGCAAGGCTTTTTTTAAATTGGTTGAGCCACAGCAAATTTAAAACAATCTGGGACACATCCTGAACTAAGCGATAGATTAACTATTGACAATAAATATGGACTTACAATTTCAAAAACATTTATTAAAAAATCAGTAGGGAGGATCTCCTGTTGACATCAGAAGTCCTTCAGGAGAGATCAGCAGAAAATATTCAAGACTAATACTTACTGGACTTTGCGGAACAATAATATGACTATTCGATGAAATTTTTTTTCTGATATCTGAAATTTTGTTGATAAAAAACGTCAAAAATTCATCACAATTTATCATAGATCCAGACGTGGAAAGAGCAACCCCATTTACTAGGGCATCTATTCTAGAAAACAAACCGTGGGTTACGTTTAATAGCACTTATTAAATTGTTAAAGTACTTTGCTCTTGCCTCCTTAACCTTCTTATTAAAATAGGACCACAACTCCTTTAAATATATGTAATGAACTTGAAGTTGTGAAGTCTTCCATCTCCGTTCCACCCTTCTGCAGATCCCTTTTCAGATTCAATATGTCCTCAGTTATCCAGGGAGTAGGATTTACTAGAGGCTTATACCTTACTTTAACAGGGGCTGCCTTATCTAAAGCCTTTAAACAAATCTCTTAAAAGAACATGCCAACTCATTTACCTCAGAGCATGAAAACTAATTTCCACTTAGTTCATTAAAAAAGCCTGAAAAATATTGTCTAGCATTAAAAAGTCATCAAAAGACGAGGACCGCACATGATGATACCTTGAAATGGGTTTGGTCTTGGGGGAAAAAGAACATTAAAAGTAATACATTTATGATCAGACACATACAGATCATCTACCGAGAAAGAGTGAGGAGACAGTCCCAGTGTGAATACCAAATCCAAAGTATGCCCCCGTTATGAGTTGCACCAACCACATGTTAAATAAAATAAAAAGAAAACAACACATTTAAAAATTCCACAGCATCTCTATCAGAGTCAGTATGAATATAAAAATTAAAATCTCCAAGCAGTAAAACTTTATCATTATTCAGTACAACAAGAGAAAGGAAATCTGCTAGCTCTGACAAAAACTGCTGTCATATTTGGGGGGACGATAAATCACAGCACAGCACAAAAATGTCGTATTTACCAATTATTCTAAAAAATAGAGCTTCAAAACTATTAAACGATCCCAAAGAGGCGGCTAGACATTTAAAGCGGTCATTATAGATCATAGCCAAACCCCCACCGCGTCCTGACACCCTTGTGGAGTTCAAGTAGAAATAGTTCTGGGGACATAAATCACTTAAACCAATTGTGTTCCCCAATTTTAACCAGGACTCTACTAAAAACACAAAGTCCAATTTATTAGACGAAATAAAGTCTCTTATAATAAATGATTTGTTCGTCAGATCTAATATTCAACAGCGCAATTTTACTCTCCAGACTGGGAGTTCAAACCCAATGCAGGAGTGACGAGGCAGTTCCCGTAAATTTCGTAGGTTAATCCCACCGACCTTAAACACGGGCTTCCCAAACCGTGTACAAGGTGGCTTCCTGGGGACAACCGAATTTACCCAGACATACCTCTCCTCCAGTGATCGAAAATAAACTAGAACTCTTATTCATAGCTTCAGGAAATTACAGAGACTTGATCTTTGCGTCGCTCTTAGGCGATCAGCCTGATCACGCAGCGGGAGTAGTCCGCCTCCTCTTTCCCCGCTGTTTTCGGTTCCACCGTAAAAAACGCATCAGGTATCCGCCGCCGCCGGTAAGAACAAAGGTGGTGGTAAAAAGGTACCGTGGGGACGGCTTCCCCCTCATCAAAGCTCACCAACATCTGATTTCATATGTTCAATAGAGTCACTCGATCGTACGAGATGAGCACAGCAGACGTTTGAGCAAGTAAAAATACACATAAAACAAAAACAATCACAGGTAACAAGACGTCGCCACGCACCGGCGCCATCCTGCTCCCGGAAGTAGAGATGTACCACCGTAGTAGAGAGGGTACCACTAAGCAAATTTTGTAATGAAATTATTTAATTAAACACACATTTTACAGTGAACGTACAAAAACAGTTAACTTACCTTTAACTGTAAGAGTAACAGAACTGAGTTGTGATGATGTGGGTCTGTTATCACTCACTCCTCTACACCAGTACTGACCCTGATCTGCTGCTGAACTGATGGTGATGGTGATTGTCTGAGACTGATAGACTGCAGTTCTACTACCTTTATACCACTGATATCTCCAGTTACTGTAAGACTGTATCTCACACTTCAGAGTGACTGACTCTCCAATGAACACAGGACTCCATTTAGGTTTCTACAGTCAGTGTAGCTGTGGGTAAAGCTGTGACAATAAGAAGAGAGATACTTTGATTTGCAGTGTTATAACAAAAATATGACACAGAGCTGTGAAACAGAATTATAAGTTTATAATAGTTAGTAATAAACACATGATAATGAGCTCACCCTGCACAGAGAGAGTAACAGAGTTACTGGACTGAGATGATGTTGGTCTATAACTTCTCTCTCCTCTACACTGATACTGATCTCCATTAATCACAGCATCTTCTCTGATGATGAGAGAGTCTCTGTTTACAGTGTACACAGACTGATCCACTGCAGTAAATACACCCTGTTTATTCATCTTATACCACCGATATGTCCATCCATCAGTGTTAATCTCACACTTCAGAGTGACTGACTCTCCAGTGAACACAGGACTCTCTACTACAGTCAGTGTAGCTGTGGGTAAAGCTGTGAGAACAGAGGAGAGAGAATAACTATACAGTGTAAATTACTCCATCAGTTATTTACTATTAAACTGTAAAAGTGTTAGTGTTCTTATCAGAGTAGTTTCAGTAGTTTAAAAAATATACTCAGTACTGTGTACAAATCTAAAAATACTATTAATACAGTAAGTGTTGATTTTTAACATTTGTCTGTATTTACCATTAACCATTTCTAAACTTCTCTTTATGACCACCTGGTTACATTAATAAGATTACAGTTTCTGATGACTGAGTGCACTGAGGAGAAATCTGCAACCAAACTTTATTCTAACAAACTCAAAATATACAAATGATTTTTTCTCTCTATATTTATTTGTACTTACTGTAAACTATAAATACACATTTATATTTTAATATTACTGAAATATTATCAGTACAGGAATATGCGTATATGCTGAGGATGTTCAGCTAGAAACAGTTACGTAATTGATTATAAATTATTAAACAGTCTTATTATGAAAAAAATAAACCTTATTATGTGTCAGTACTATTTACCTGAAACACAAGGATATTAATGATAACACATAAATACACTTCCAGAACAGGAAACAATCTACAAAACTTTGATTAGAAGATGTTAAACTACCTTTAAATTTAAAAAAACACAAACGTAAGAGAGAAAAGGGTACCGTGTGGGTACATTTTAATCAAACTATTAAAATGGTGACCTCAACGGTACATCAGTAGTTTTAATGTCCAGCTGTTTACTTAAAATAATCAAATAAATAAATGATGACATTTTAAATAATTGTAATAATAATAATAATAATAATAATAATAATAATAATAATTATGATAATAATAATAGAGACTGGGTGTGTGAAGACAATACAAGACAATACAATACAATACAGCTACTTAATTACAGACAAATACACAATACAACTTATAATTACAATTACACTGGAATTTGCTACAATTATGTTTCTAACTAAAGGTACTGAAATGTACCCTCAATGGTATTACCTCAGAGACAAGAGGGGCGCCGCCCCAGTGACAGTTTTATAACTTTATAGCTATAAATGCTTTTGTGTATCAAGCACATCTAACCTGAGGAAATACCTGGTCAGACACATCTAACCTGAGGAAACACCTATCTAACACATCTAACCTGAGGAAATACCTGGTCAAGCACATCTAACCTGAGGGAAACACTGATCTAAAACATGTAACCTGAGGAAACACCTGATCAAGCACATCTAACCTGAGGAAACACCTAATCAAGCACATCTAGCCTGAGAAATACCTGATCAAGCACATCTAGCTTGAGGAAATACCTGAGGAAACACCTGGTCAAGCACGTCTAACCTGAGGAAATACCTGATCAAGCACATTTAACCTGAGGAAACACCTGATCAAGCACATTTAACCTGAGGAAACACCTGATCTAAAACATCTAACCTGAGGAAACACCTGATCAAGCACATCTAACCTGAGGAAACACCTGATTAAGCACATCTAACCTGAGGAAACACCTGATCTAACACATCTAACCTGAGGAAACACCTGATCTAAAACATCTAACCTGAGGAAACACCTGATCAAGCACATCTAACCTGAGGAAACACCTGGTTAAGCACATCTAACCTGAGGAAACACCTGGTTAAGCACATCTAACCTGAGGAAACACCTGATCTAAAACATCTAACCTGAGGAAACACCTGATCAAGCACATCTAACCTGAGGAAACACCTGATCTAAAACATCTAACCTGAGGAAACACCTGATCTAAAACATCTAACCTGAGGAAACACCTGATCTAAAACATCTAACCTGAGGAAACACCTGAGGAAACACCTGATCAAGCACTTCTAACCTGAGGAAACACCTGATCTAACACATCTAACCTCGGGCTGAAACGATTCCTCCAGGAATTCGAGTAACTCAATTAGAAAAAATCACTGACACAAATTCTTTGCCTCGAAGATTCGTTTAATCCATAAAACCATATACAGCGCTCTGTTTCGCACGGATGACTTTTACTGTTGCACAGCGCCGCTATGACGGTGTTTGCCAGGTTGACAAGAAGACGACGTGGTCGAGTACGTGGCGCGAATTTTAAAATAGAGAAAGAAAGAGAATAAAGAGAGAGAGAATAAGGAGAGAGAGAGAATAAGGAGAGAGAGAGAGAATAAGGAGAGGAGATAAAGAGAGAGAGAATAAGGGAGAAGAGAGAATAAGGGGAGAGAGAGAGAATAAGGAGAGAGAATAAGGAGAGAGAGAATAAGGAGAGAGAGAGAATAAGAAGAGAGAAAAAGGAGAGAGAGAATAAGGAGAGAGAATAAAGGAAGAGAGAGAGAATAAAGAGAGAGAGAATAAGGAGAGAGAGTAAGGAGAGGGAGAGAATAAGGGAAGAGAGAATAAGGAGAGAGGAGAGAATAAGGAGAGAGAGAGAATAAGGAGAGAGAGAATAGAGAGAGAGATAAGAAGGAGGAGAGAATAAGGGAGAGAGAGAATAGAGAGAGAGAATAAGGAAGAGAGAGAATAGGAGAGAGAGAATAAAAGAGAGAGAATAAAGGAGAGAGAGAATAAGGAGAGAGAGAGAATAAGGAGAGAGAGAGAATAAAGAGAGAGAATAAGGAGAGAGAGAATAAAGAGAGAGAGAATAAAGAGAGAGAGAATAAGGAGAGAGAGAATAGAGAGAGAGAATAAGGAGAGAGAGAATAAGGAGAGAAGAACAGAAGAGACGGTCAGAGAAAACCAAACACAGTGTCCAAAGTCTACTGTAAAACCGAACTAGCCGAGGAGCCGTTACTGAGAGTACTGAATAAAGACGTGTCTGAAGTTAGCTTCTTATATAAATTCCGCCTTTCCACCTTAAATAACGCAGCAGTTAGAGGCAGCGGAACGTAACTTCTATACCATTTAAGGTGGAACGAAGTATTCAAATAAGAAGCTAACTTCAGAAAGCAAGCAACTGAGCTTCGATAGCGAGTCTGAGTTTTATCCCTAGCCGAGCACGACTTCAGTGTTTCAGTGTTTCAGCACATCCAGTCCACAGAGCGGAGCGACTCACAGTAACCATAACATTTAGCCTAAATCAGTGTGATGGTGAGTTGAGATGAAGACTAGTAAAGTGTGTATGTTAGTTATGGTTATATGTAATGACTAGTTAAGAAAGTAAGTCAGTGTGATGGCGAGTTGAGATGAAGACTAGTAAAGTGTGTATGTTAGTTATGGTTATATGTAATGACTAGTTAAGAAAGTAAGTCAGTGAGATGGTGAGTTGAGATGAAGACTAGTAAAGTGTGTATGTTAGTTATGGTTATATGTAATGACTAGTTAAGAAAGTAAGTCAGTGTGATGGTGAGTTGAGATGAAGACTAGTAAAGTGTGTATGTTAGTTATGGTTATATGTAATGACTAGTTAAGAAAGTAAGTCAGTGAGATGGTGAGTTGAGATGAAGACTAGTAAAGTGTGTATGTTAGTTATGGTTATATGTAATGACTAGTTAAGAAAGTAAGTCAGTGAGATGGTGAGTTGAGATGAAGACTAGTAAAGTATGTATGTTAGTTATGGTTATATGTAATGACTAGTTAAGAAAGTAAGTCAGTGAGATGGTGAGTTGAGATGAAGGCTAGTAAAGCGTGTATGTTAGTTATGGTTATATGTAATAGCTAGTAGCTAGTAACTGTAGCCCCTGGGGAAAAAACTGTAGATAAATAAAGAATCTTGGTTTGTTCTTGTATTAAAAGGTCTTTATTTTCAATGTTAACGTTCATTTTTTGAAAAAAAAAATATGTTCAAGGATCGGTTGAAATGTACAGGTCTAACATGTGCTTGGTGCAACCTATTTTTCAGTTCATCTGCCTGTATACCCCATCCTTTCTTTTTATTGGCTGAAATCGTGGATTTTAGATCATGGTGTTTCGCTCTCTAGTAGAGGAGGAGGGGAGAGAAAAGTCGAGAAGAACGAAAAAGGAGAGGGAGTAGAGAGAAGAGTAGAGAGAAGAGTAGAGAGAAGAGTAGAGAGAAGAGAGTTGGTTGAGTTTGCGGTATCAGAAAGAGTAATTTGGAACTTCAAGTCATTTGAAGTAAAGTGAAGAGCAGCTCTAGCAGGTGTGGTTTAGACAGCTGGGTTTGTCTGTGGAGTCCCAGTATATTTTTCGACTGTAGTCCTAGCTTTTAGTGTGAAAGTTAGAGAGCAGAGAGCCTAGCACGCACGTAGCTCGTGTTTCAGTTTGGCAGGCCTAGCAAAACTAGTTCAGAGCACGGATTCATGGTTCATGGCGAACGTGGGACTGTTTGCTGTACCGCTGCGAGAAGTTTTAGTGAGACTGCTGACCGAAAAGCTCTTCGTCCAAGCACCGTTGTGGGGAGCCTCGACGGGCGTCGGAGAGAGACAGAGAGAGAGAGAGAGAGAGAGGAGAGAGAGGACAGAGAGAGAGAGAGAGAGAGAGAGAGAGAGAGAGAGACAGAGAGAGAGAGAGAGAGAGAGAGAGAGAGACAGAGAGAGAGAGACAGAGAGAGAGAGAGAGAGAGAGAGAGAGAGAGACAGAGAGAGACAGAGAGAGAGAGAGAGAGAGAGAGTGAGTGGATCTTCGCGTTGTTGCGGGAGACGTGACTTCACTGTGGGCGAACAGGTGAAGCCTCGACCGATGGTAGTAACGAGCCACGAGTGAGACACCACCCATGATTTCAGGTACTGTAGCGCTACTCTTTTGTTTTCTTTTTTTTGCTCCATCTGGATATACTGCGATACTGCGTTGGTCAATTTTCATTTACTTTATGCTTGTTTATGGTTTTTTTTTTGGTAAATGTAGTTTTTGTTTGCCTACTTAGCAGCTGTGTGACTGTAAATGGATCAATACATTGTGTATTTTGAGGAAGAAATAAAGGTGAAAGAGCAGAATACAGAACCCCTAAAGGAGCAGTCAATAAAATATGCAATATTTTTCAATAAAATAAAATATTTGGAATTTTAATACCCTGTAAATGCCTGTGTTTTTGGTTACGCTGCAGTCCAGATAGAGTTAAGAGTCAGAGTTAACATATACGTATCGAACCCCGTGCCCCACCCTTATTAGTTGTGGGTGACTTTGGAGAATATTCCTTATAAAGGGGATAGGGGCGCTACATAACCACAAAAAATAAAAGCCTGAACTTCATTCACTTTACCGTTTTGATTATAGTTACAAACAAACACAACCTCACACGGACATACACCCCTCACACACACGTTCCTCTCCCAGTGATGCATAAAATACACAACAAACTAAATATCAGGTGGTGTTTGTAGCAATTTGGAGCCTAAAATGAACCAAATCTAATACAGTGAGAATATTCAGTTTAGTTTGTTTGCACTAAGCAGGTCAGCAAGTGTAAGACAAGCTTCTGCATAATAAAGGAGTGTACAGTAGCCAGTCTTGTGAACTTACAGTATGATATATAGGTCTAGTAATAAATTTCAGTAATAGTAATTATTAAAATGTTTTCTTTTAAACTGTATTATATGCAATTTAAGCAATATATTTTAAGAAACCCATCTTATTTTGTCTTATATATTTACTATTGCTTTTTAATTAAAATAATATATATACTTTATCCGATTACTCGATTAATCGATGGAAAAATTGATAGAGTACTTGATTACTAAAATAATCGATAGCTGCAGCCCTAAACCTGAGGAAATACTTGATCAAACATATCTAGCCTGAGGAAACACCTGATCAAGCACATTTTTACTAGTGTGAATTCCAATAATGCGATATTGTAAAGTCTCTGCAGCTGATATATGTTATAACACTGAGACTTTGTCTGTCGGCCGTCCAGTACATAAACCTTGACATTGAAAAATGATTTCTAATAATCTTATTAAAGGTTAAGGTCACTTCCCATAATAGCAGCACCAGCAGTTCTCGCATTTAACTTGGTCTACTCAATATCCGATCACCCAAAGCAGTTTACTGAAATAATTATAGATAAATCACTTAACCGCGCTGTGTTTTACTGAAACGTGGGTCAATCAGGGTGATGATTTAGCTCTAAATGAATCTACCCCACTAGATTTCAATTATTATCACAACCTGCCTATCAGTCGAAGAGGTGGTGGTGTTGCTACAATCTTAAATACAAATATAGACATAACTTTTTATCAGCTACTGTTTATCTTCCCCTGCGTCCTTACTCTGAGTTTCTCAAAGAATTTGCTTTGTTACAGGTATAGCTCTCTCTGCAGATAAGGCTCTCATAGTAGGACATTGTAACATTCATCCCTCAGAATGAATTCATTTCTGATCATTACTTAATTATGCATGAAGTCGTCTTGGGCTATAATTCTTGCGTACTGCCCTACTATTGCTATGAGCGAATAATTAATACCTCCACAACAGATGCTTTTATTAATAGTCTACCAGACGTATGAAACATCCCTGACCTTTTGGGTTTCGACGATCTTGAAAGAAACATTGAAATCCTGTAATCCACACTTCAAACATCACTCGATAATGTGGCTCAGATTAAGATAAAGAAGATGAGAAGAAAAAAGCTATCACCACAGTATAACGACCTTACACTTAAACAAACGACTCATAGTCTGGAGCGTAAATGGAGAATATCTAAATTAGATTGTTTCTGAAGTGAATGGAAAAAAGCTTCATAGAATAAAGGCGTGTCCTAAACGCAGCCAAAGCTTCCTATTTCTCAGCACTGACGAGAATAAAAATCATAAGGTCCTGCTACTAGAACCCAAACCAGAGAGCTCCCAGCGGTCTTTTACTCCAGTCTCTCTTTTGATACACAGTGACACCTCCCAATCTCTCTCTCCTCCCTCCTCCCAGTCTCTCTCTCTCCCACTCCTTCTCAATCTCTCTCTCCTCCGTCCCCTCTACCTCTTTTTTACTCTTTCTCCTTCTCTCTCTCACTCACTTTCTCCTTCCCTCCAATCTCTCTATATCCCGCTCTCTCTCCCCCTCCCTCCCTCCCTCTCAGTCTCTCTCTCTCCTCCTCCCTCCCAATCTCTCTCTCCTCCGTCCCCTCTACCTCTTTTTTACTCTTTCTCCTTCTCTCTCTCACTCACTTTCTCCTTCCCTCCAATCTCTCTATATCCCGCTCTCTCTCTCCCCCTCCCTCCCTCCCTCTCAGTCTCTCTCTCCTCCTCCCTCCCTCTCAGTCTCTCTCCCCCTCCCTCCCTCCCTCTCAGTCTCTCTCTCTCCTCCTCCCTCCCATTCTCTCTCTCTTTCCACCCCTCCCTCCCTCCCAATCTTTCTACTCCATCCCCATCTCTCTCTGCTCCTTCCCCCTTTCACTTTCTGCCCCTAATCTCTTTTACTAATATTCTCCCTCCCTCCCTGTCTTTCTACCTCACTCTCTCCCGTCATGCTGACTAGGTTATTAATTCACTATGTTGTTTTTCCTCTCAGTAGTATTAAAATATTGTGAAGAGTAGCAATATAGATTTTTCTAAATACTTGTAGAAAATGCATTGTTTTAGTGCCAAAGAACTCTCTGTAAACCATGAATGCCTTGTTAAAGCCATCATCATCATGAAGTGCTTCAAGAGGCAGGTCATGTAACACATTGGCCTTGTTTACACCTGCAGCATGATGTTAACCTGCCTGGATGGTGAAAATCAGGTGTAAACATCTCCAGGACTGTGTTCAGATTATGTTCGGATCCCTCAAACTACATTCAGAGGTGATCAAAGATGATTTTTATATTAACAGAGTGTGAATTTAATAAGTATTTGATATGTAGATACGAGTATGTGATGCGTCTGAGCGAGAGGAAAAACAAAGTAGCAAAGGATAGTTTTACCCCTCGTCATCATCAGCAGTGTCTTCTTTTGTCTTGTTGTGTGTTGTTTTGGCTGTTACGCCTTAAACCTCCTGATAACTGACTTTGAACTTTCTCTGATGTTTGCTGTTTGTATTTGCTGGGTCTAACAAGATTTTGTATCTCACCTCGTCACCTCTCTCTCCTCCTCCCCCTCCCTCCTTCCAAATCTCTCTCTTACTTTCCCTTTCTATCCTCTTTTTCTCCTCTCCTTCTTTCTCTACTCACTTTCTCTTTCCCTCCCAATCTCTCTCTCCTCCTTTCCCCCTCTACCTCTTTTTCTCCCTCTCCTTCTGCCCCCTCACTCACTTTCTCCCTTCTACTTTCTCTCTCACTTCTTCCCTCTCTTTCTACCTCAATCTCTCCCTCCATGCTGACTAGGTTTTTAGTTCACTATGTTGTTCTTCCTCCTCTCACTAGTTATTCTTAAACCACTGATACCAGTAACCTCTACTTTCTACATTACATGTGAGAGTGACTGTCTCTCCGATGAACACATGATTAGCTGATTGTACTGTCACTGTAGGTTTTGGTATCGCTATGAAAAAGAAACAAAGGATCTATGAATGTACACAGTATTCCAAAAAGACACATGGTATTAAAATATAAAGAACAGTAACAATATAGATTTTCTTTAAAATAAATGTAGGAAATTCATCAGTGATTCAGTGCCAAAGAACTCCATGAATGTCTTGTTATCATCATCATCATGAAGTGCTTCAAGAGGCAGGTCATATGACACATTGCCCTTGTTTACACCCTGAAGTATGTGTTTCATTGATCACATTAGGATTTCACCTGACTGGATGAAAATCCTGGTGTAAACGCCCCAAGAACTGTGTTCAGATTATGTTCAGATCCCTTTAACTACATTCAGAGGTGATTAAAGATTAATTTTATATTAACACAGTGTGAATGGAACGTGTCTTTGATATGTAGATATGAGTATGTGATGAATTTGATTGAGCAAGAGGATAAACCAGTAGCAACAGTATTATATTATATTATATTATATTATATTATATTATATTATATATACAGACTCCCTTTGTTTATTTATTTTTCTGCAAAACTTAAAATGTTTCCAGCAAAACACACAACATTATCACAATGTTATTATTAAGTAATGTTGTCAAGCGGTTTTATTTCGACCTGTTAGCAACTTTCCATGGAGTTCCATGCAGATATGATTGAACATATGAAGGACTCTGGGAGGTTGTAACAATGTAAGAACAATATTGCTGCTAATTTGTCACAATGTTGTCAGACAATGTCACAACTTTCTGTGGAATTGCATTTCAATCTCTATAAAAACCCCTGTAACCCCGGCAGTGTAAGGCCCCCCCTTCCCCCCAACGGACAGTGGATCCTCCCGGCCCAGAGAAAAAGGACCCTGCTCCAACCGGCTCTCTTTTCACTCCTTCTGGACCATGTAGAATCTCAAGTAAGTAGTTTTTCTATACATCAACATACATTTATATAGTTTGCGCTGTTAAAGTCTTCAACAGTTCTCAGGACCACCTTAAAGCTGGTGATGGGTGTGTAGGTCACCACATCACACAAAGTTACACAAAAAGAGACATTTTGCACATCATGCACAGACACTTTACTTATTCATAATTTAAATTATACTCTAGTATAGCTTTGTACTCTGCTGCTCCCTCTTCTATATTCTATCATATTTTTATTGTATTATTTCTATTTTTTGTTTATTTATTCTTTTTTTCTTATTGGAGAGAGTCACTCTAAAAACTAAGTATAATCACAATAAAAAGATTCTATTCTATTCTTACTGCCGCCATCTGGATTTAAAAGATTGTCCTGAATGACGTACCTAAAAAAAAACTATTAAAATTTTAAGGCACTGCTGCCGGCTGTTGCCTGACCAATGCACGTCTGGTAAACATGGCTGTGCGGAGCGGTTGAGGTCGGAGCACCACAGTTAGCACTACAGAAGCAGTTAAAGAAATCTGAACATGTATGTAGTTGGTACTGATAGTTTAAAAAGTGTATGGCTACTAATGTCCTGTCTGCTATTGCGTCTCCACTGTTGTCTTTTTTAGTACAGTCGCTTTCATCACTGCAGTATATCTGTAAAACTGATCTAAAGAAATGTTCTGCAAAGAGATAAAGAGGAACAAACTCACCTTGCGAATTCCTGATCATTAGCATCTTGTCCACTTGCTCACTTTGTCAATTTGTCCAATGTGACTGAGTGCAGTCAACACTAAAGTTGGGACAGAAACAGACATTACTATGAAAATAGAGATAAAATGATTGAGTCTGAGTGAATTGTGTATAGAGGTATGTCTGATTACACATTCTGATTGATAAACTGGGTTTTAACAGCTAGCGGTTGCCAGTGTGGATGTTTTTATGGCTATTAAAACTAAGCAGAAATTTGATTTAGTGTCCCAAACACATGTTTTGGGAGAGTAAGGTAACAATATCAGCAGACACAGAAGCTTAACAGAGACACAAGTCAAAATAATATTTATTAAGAATATCGATGTGTACATCATCAATCTCAACCACATTACTGTCCAGTTAACACACAGAGTGCAAGCACGCACTGTGAGAGACCCCATACAGTGAGGTAGAACTCAACTCTTAAATAGCCTTAAAAGAAAGAGTTAAAAGCTGGTTTTGGTTTCTACAGAACTGTTTGTTTAGTTATGTTTTTGTTTTGTGCCTAAAGATGCTTCACAGTGATAGTCTTGTTTGTGTCTTGACTTTGTTCTTCCTATAAATCTGTATGTTTAGGTTTTCTGGCTATCCTTTACTAACATTTGATCGGATGCACCAGCTCTCTACTCTTAAACCAGACTAATTAGAACACTAAGGTTTAGGTTTACACATGTCATTGTAAGGCTGAGGTTTACCTGCATTAAATGGATTAAACTACTCAGATCCGGCTCTTTGTTGGATACTGTATACACTGCTTTATTTTAAAACCTACACTGAGCATTATGTAGAGATATCATGTTTTAATATCCCACTGCAGGGTTGTTTGGTTGTGTTTTTGGGAGGGGGTGACTTTGCAGAGCGACAAGTATGGAGCGCCATGTAACACCGGACAGCATAAGAGAGATTTAAAGCATGTGGACAGTAGACACTGATAACTTAAAGCTGTGTGTATGTGCTAATGGGGCTGTGCTGGATTGCGAGGCTGTTTAGTGGGATAGTGATGCAGCGTTTGTGTCCACAATGTGGAATGACCTGCTCGGTATTCTAGCTGTTCAGCAGCGCTGACATGTTTCCTCATCTTTCTGACTCTAACCTGAGGCTAAAACTGGTCTCAAAAGTGGGATTTACCCCCTGGGGGGCTGCAGGGAAGCCGTGAGCCAGCAGAGAGAGTGTAAACCCAGATAAAAAGAAAATCTGGGTGGTTAAGATGGGCAGTGAAGTGAAGAGGCCAGAGGAGAGCCTGGAGTCAGCATAGGGAGGCTCAATGATGGGGCCAGCACGAGGAGGCTTGGTGATGAGGCCTGTGCAGCGAGGCCAGACGCACAATGTTGCCTGAGTCTTCTTAGCGCTACAAGATCTGCACTTGTTGTTTTAAGAAGTTTTTTGTTTTTGGAGAGGGAAACAAATTTTATATATCATTAAATTCTATTTCAAATTTAATAAAATCCAGTTTGGAATGAATACATTTTCATTTGTGATTTTTTCCAGAAGGATAATTAAATTGATAATATAAAAGTATATTAAAGAATATTATGATGACTGATATAGTAACTAAACAGAGATTAAATCCAGGGTCCATACAATCAGTGATACATCTACATACATTGGTCCAGAGGTTTTTGTGGGGGTTTAATGCCAAAGCAGGTAAATAAAAGTTTGAGTTTACATGACTGAATGAACAGTTGACAATTTCCTTCTTAAATTCACAAAACTGGTTCACTGAATAACATCTATATATCATTTTATAAAACACTACCTTTACTAAATTTGTTAGCAGATATTTAGATTGTAAAGTTTTTTTTTCCCAATCAAGATTAATTATAGGGCAGTTCCAGTAAGTGATCACATATGGGTTACAAATGATATCTAACTGTAAATATGCTGACTGGATTATATTTAATCTATAATCATCTTTAGAACATAACTGGCCGTTGTTTAGGCCACTAAAGAGCACTAAACATCCATAACCACTGCATATTCTTTAACAGTTGCTAGAATCTTATGCTGTATAAATAATAATCTGCATAGATAAGTAATAATCACCGGTTCGACTGTTGGACCAACAGGACACAACTAAACTGCCCAATTCCCAACTGCTCCCTGCTGCTGTGGATAGGGCTGCCAAGCGCTCTGGGCAAGGTGTGCCCCTATTGTGTGTATGTGTGCGTGTTTCACTGCACGGAGGGGGGTAAATGCCAGAGGTCCAATTCCACTGTGTGCAAATACAAGTGACAAATTTAGAATAAACAGCCTTAATTTTTTGCAGTCAAAAAATTTTTGAGTTAGTAAAAACAATAGTCACAATGTACCTGAAACTTTGAACTGGAATGTGCAAACTTGAAACTAAAACTAAATAATAATTCAAATGTACAACTATGGAACAATTTGTAGAAAAGATTTGCATTTGTTAATCCAGTGTTGTGAATGTGTGGAATCAGTACTGCTGAAAGTGTGGAGGTAAAATCCTCACATTCATCTTCATCTTCTCAGCTGCTGGCGTGAAACTGCGGCTAATTAATGGACCAATAGGAAAGCTTAAGCTGGACCAATCAGATTGCGAGGTTTGTTAAACCAATCAGAACAGCTGTTGGAACAGTCACCATCTGCAGCCTGTGTGGACAATGGAGGATCTGTGATGTATGTCTATAGGTGTGTCCGGCTGAGGTAAACAATGATTCAGTTCCTCCTTCTCTGAGCTACAGCTCGACACTGTCTGAGTACAGATTCAGACAAAAACGCAGATCAGTGTCACAAAAAGTATCTAAATCTGTCAGTAAACCGAGAAATGAAAATGAATAGCAGGACTTTTACGGTGGTGGTGACGTCTTGCGTCACAGGACGCTGGCAATATGGTGGACGTAGTACGTCCGAGCTTGTGTGGCTACTAAAACTTACCTACTAGTCTGCCGCTCGAGCAGTACGTACTGACTCTAATCTAGTATCTACTGACTAGTAGGTGATTTCAGACGCACCTAGAGTATGAAATCAGTGTATGTTGTTAGATGACCCTCTGGGCCGACTGGTTGGTCCTGCTCTGAGTGTTGTAGGTGAAGGTGGGAGGCGGAGCTTGGATCTAATTAATAAAGGAGACACACCAGTGCACAGGTGATGGGTCTCTTTAAAGGGCTTTCTCATGTAGAGAGCTCGGGATTTTGTGGTTTTCCATAATTAAAGCATTAAATTCCAGCCAGGAATAGACTTAAAGTACCGTGATGTGTTTTTCAGCTGCAGTCCTCCTCTTTTTCCACATCCTTTCTTATCCAAATCAGAGACGTTCTTCTTAATGACACACAACTCAGTACAAATCTAGGGTTTCCTTGACAACTTCAATCTACACAAGCTGCAGTCATCTGAAGTGTGTTTTTTCCTGTGTAGGGGGTTTAGTAGGAGTGGGCAGAGTGGAGTTGCTGGATCCACTAAGCAGTAAGTGAGGCAGTTGTTCACAAGCAGTTTCTACGTCGAACATGATTCCATGATGCTATGATAATTGTATGAATCTGTTTAGGGTCAGGCTATAACAGAATGAATGTGAGCTCTTGCCAGACCTACTACCAGATCAAACACTGGACACGAAGTTTAAGTTTAAAGTTGTTAACTGCTGTGGATAATCACTGTGAGGATGAGCATCAGCCTAAACTACTAAACAAAACAACTAACCATTACAAAACTATCAACCTTAAAAATCTTAAACACAAACTGTTTAAAACCCAGAGAAAAAACTAACTTCATGTATTTGTTGCTTGTGTTTAAGATAGAAGGTCAAAAAGAAACAGAAATGATGTGTTACTTGTCAGTTGTAAAAAGAGGAGTCATTCACGTATACAGCAGTATTTCTGACTGTTTATTGACAGAATATTTCACTCCAATCTGTGTACACATTACCAAGATACAGAACCCACAGCATCCTCTGGGACTCCTTGATCTCAAATGGATTAAAATTAAGATTCTGAGGGGGTCTCTAAAAATAAACTTCTGAGGCTGTCTGTTGGGGAAATAGCAGAACCTAAAATACTATTGAAGAGGAAGATCACTGTTTAGCTGCTTCACCCATCATAGAGATGCAGCACTGAGTCGCCTCAGAGTGGCGCTGTAAGATCATTAAACTCTTAATGAATGTGTGAAAGAGCTCATTACTACAATAAGACTGTTTCCAGAAGCTGAACTGTTAAACAAGACACTGAAGGATCTGCACCTCTATAGTAAGAGTGTTAGTAGTCAGTCAACTATTGATGTGTTCTCTGCTTTTGTTTGCTTCTAACAAATGTTGAAAAAATACAGCTGTTGTGTTTCAGCCAGTCATGATCTAGATCACACATCATTCCTAAGCATCTGCATTATTTTATTATATTATTTTTAGCAGTGAGTTAGTGTTCCTGTGGATGTGAAGCTGACTTTAGGAATAGAGGATGACCGTCTAATAATAATAATAAATAATAATAAAAGCCAAATATAAAATGTTAGCCACACAAGTCAAAGAAAAAGAGAAGCTGTGGTTCTGCAGAGCCCTCATGTAACCTACAATGTGTGAAAGTGCTCATTACTACTCTTCTACTTCTTTCAGCCTATTCTCTTCTACAGGGGTCGCCACAGCGAGTCAACTGGCATTCTAAAGTGTTTTAGGACGGATGCCCTTCCTGGCATTACCCTCGCCACGCACCCGGGCTTGGGACAGCACACACTCACGCACACCTATAGGAAATTTAGAGTGACCATTCAGCATAACACGAATGTCTTTGGACTGTGGGAGGAAACCGGAGTACTCCAGCACGGGGAGAACATGCAGAGAACGACCCAGACCGAGAATCAAACCCAGATCATCTTGCTGTGAGGCAACAGTGCTCACCACTACACCATCATGCTGCCCAAACTGCTCATTACCACAATAAGACTATTTCCAGTAGAACTGTTAAACGAGACAGAGAAGCATCAGCACCTCTACAGTGAGAGAGTTACCCCCCAACTACACACACTCAACATTTCATTAAATTCACACACTCAAGATTTCATTAAATTCACACACTCAAGATTTGATGAATTCATAATTTCATTCAGGGGATCATTTATCCAGTCCTCAAACTCAAAATGCACACAGACTACAAATGTAAAAGAGATGAAGGAATAAAATGCATTTATGCCTGAAATATCTGTACAAATGACCTGTAGAGGGCGCCAGGTAGTACATCCTAAACACTGAATAACCCAGGTCTTTATTAGATGTTTAGTAGATACTTTATTGATCCCAGATCAAACATCAAGATCTCCACATTTAACCAATCCATGCAGTGAAACATTCTCACACACACACACACACACACACACACACACACACACACACACACACACACACACACTAGTGAACAGACACAGTAGGGGGCAGTGAGCACACTTGCTCCAAACAGTGGGCGGCCCTACCGCAGCGCCAGGGGAGCAGTCAGGGGTTAGGTGCTTGTTCAGGTCACTTCAGTCGTGTCCTGTCAGTTCATGGGATCGACTTATGGTCACAAGGCTGGTTCTTAACCTCCAGCCCATGTAAGGAGAGTGAGGTAGCATTCAATTAAATTTAAACAGATAAAAAGCAAAGCAGCAATGTCTTCATTCATTCATCAAATAAAAGAAGGCCATATGGAAATTACAAAAGCAAATACAAATGTTAATATTTGCTCTGATTAGAAAATGATGTATTTCACTAAATCTTGATTATGTTGTGATAAACTCCTGTTTATAATAGGGTAATGATTAAGAATGACTATGTTCATAAAAATCCTCGCTTTATTTAATAACACAAGACAACAGATTACACATATATATGATATTGTACTGTTAGAACTGTAGTAGAGCTTCTACTCTTAAGTGGAGACAAGTTGTTTGCATGTCCTGAATTGGAGTAGATGGTATGATTCACATTGTACAAACCAGCATAGTTCTTGTTTTTGGTTCTGGTTAGTTCAGTAACAGGCCTGGAGTGGCTAATCGGGAGATTCGGGAGGATTCTCGATGGGCCGGCTCATCTCGAGTCACTTATCTAATCTTCTTGCATTCATTCTCTATTAAACCTATGTATTTATTCTCTATTCATCTACAGTCACTACATCGCAGTAGATTAAGTGGGTTCATATCATCTGAGGGAATTCTCCCCTCCTAATGTTTAAGTTGTTGCGCCCAAGAGTTTTTCTTTCTGGAGCAGTAAAAATAAATATAGCAACAGAACAGCGACAAGAGTCAGTCGATGGTGATGGATGGACAGAAAGAGGGCCAGGTGGAGCCGAAAAGCACAGGTTAAAAAAAAGAAAGGTGGGAAGAAGATGCTGCTAAAAGTGGAGGACAGACCCCCCAGTGTACACAGAGAAGGAAATTCTAATATCTATAGACAATCTTATTAATAAAGTTATAGAAAACAGTGCACTGCTTAGAGGCCTTTGATGCGGTAGGTATTCAACTAAAAACATGTAGTGAAGCTACTTAAGAGTTTAATGTAAATCTAACTATAGGCACCTCTCTTGTAGAGAAAAAAATTATTTGAATGTCAATTATTTTAATTTCAATGTATTGCTTAATGTACAAAGATAAATATGTTTTTTCATCTTATCACATTTTTACTTTTTGAATTTTTATCTGATTTAAATTTTACAATTAACATGTTTAAGTGAATTGCTAACACATACCTGAACTTATACCCAATAAAAAGGCATCGTAGGAGCTGCTGTTTCATTTATTCAAATTCTCCATTCATGGAAAAGTGGGCCGGATATGGGCATGAAACTCCCGGGCTGAAAAAGGGACCCACCTCCGGCCCTGTTCTGTAACAGTGTGATGAAGTGCTGTTTGACTAACCACACAGTACTGATCACAAAAATCATAACAGCATGATGTCTTAGTTTCATCCTATTTGCATCCAATGATTTCAATCACAAACACACAGCAAAGCTTTAAAGCTTTATCATTCAGTATATTCAGCAATATATAATTGAAATGTTTTTCAAAATAGTTTTAAGCTGTTATATATGTGTTTAGTGTGATTAAAGTTTACTCAGAAGTGAGTTCTAGTTAATTTAGTTTTAATTTAATCATTTGTATGAAATGTTGTTATATGTATGGAAACATAGATGCCATGTTTATTGATTATGACCTACAATGCAGAGAATACGTCCATACTGTTATTGTAATAAAATGCCAACATGAAACTCTTCACACTCTTATATCAGAAAAGCTTATAAACCATCTAAACCACCACGCAAACCATGTAAACTACACACTGATCACTCAGAATCCTCAGACTGAATATTAACAACTTCATACATACTCTCACTTTAATAAAGACATAAAGAACATTTACTCACAGAGTAGTACAGAGAGTGCACTGAACTCCATACTGTCCCCGTAATGTCTGACTGACTGACTGACTGCACTAAACATCACTTCCTGTCTTCTTACATTCAAAGCACACGTCACAGAGACAGACAACAATATAATCCAAGACCACTCAAATGAAGAACTTCTGAGCACCAACATTTGTTAAATACTACATGGTTTAAGATCCTCATACAAAATCACTTCATTTATTGAAGGAAATATGTAACGTCTGTATAAACTATGTGTAACTGCCCCCTAAACGTAACAGCTGGTTGTGCCTCCTATCGCAGCTACAACTGCAAATAAACACCTCCTATATAACTGGAGGTCTCTCACATCTCAACATCTCAAAGTTAAAGTCAGGATTGTCACCAGGTCATTCCAAACCCTTAATCCACCCAGAGAAGATCTTTGCTGTGTGTTTGGGACATTATTACTATAAAGCATTGTCTTCATTAGAGACCGATGACTGGACATTGTCCTGCAGTAGAGGCCAGAACTGGTGATTCCATCAAATATGGGAAGCCACCCAAGCCTTGAAGCAGTGAAGCGTCCATACATCATCACACTATCACCACCATGTTTCAGCTGTTGGGAGGATGTTCTTATAGTACAGGGGTGGGAAACTCCAGTCATGGAGGGGCCAGATTCCTGCATAGTTTGGTGGTTTTGCTTCTCAAACACACCTAAATTAACTAATGAGCTGATTAGCAGGTCTGATGTGTTAAAGCAGAAATCAGGAAACTTTGCTGGACTCCTGTTCTCAGTTCTCCA
This sequence comes from Megaleporinus macrocephalus, assembly GCA_021613375.1. Lineage (NCBI taxonomy): Eukaryota > Metazoa > Chordata > Actinopteri > Characiformes > Anostomidae > Megaleporinus > Megaleporinus macrocephalus. Next base: position 13,205,424 of record CM038708.1, read on the forward strand.
CCCCTGTTCTAGTAGAATACTGTGATGGAATCATTATTTCTTTGGTTTTCAGCAGTTGTAGGATTTTGGTGAACAGTGTTTTTGATCTTGCTACTCTTCCACTGATCTCTCTCTAACAGTGGAATCATGAACACTGACCTTACCTGAGACGAGTGAAGCCTAAAGTTTCTTAGATGTTCACCTGGGTTCTTTAGTGATTTCCTGGATGAGTTTCTGCTGCTGAGCTCTTGTAGGAATGTTGTTGCTGAATGTAATTGTTGAATATGGCCAGTTTTTTACATTAGAAAATAATGGCTCTAAATGTGGTTCACTGGCATCTCAGAATCTTAGAAATGACTGTGTTGCACTTTGTAGAATGATAGAGTTCAATAACGTAAGTACTCAGGTACACAGGCTTGAGTTTGTCTTATTTTACTGATCAAATTTATCAACTACATTTAGTTATTTGATTGATTAAGTAACTAAGGGTTACAATGTTATTTTTTCCTTAATAATTATGATTAATGTACATATAAATCAGGTACTGTTTTCACTTCTTACTAATAATTTTTCACAGCACTGTAAATACAGAGTTTCATTGATTTGACCAGTTTAAATGATTTGAACAGTTTTCTGTTCAATGACAGTATTCAGACACATACAGTATCTGAGAGAAACTGGCCAATAAAAGAGGTTAGAGAGTCGTCACAGAATCACCTAGAGTCTGAAATTGTACATCTAAATATGGTAGTAAGTTTGAAAAGCAAGAACAGAAAGAGCTTCATCTGTTTTTTTTTATTGTGATGCTGAATATAACTGGTGCTGAAGACGTTATTGATTAGCATGAAAGCAGTCATGTGTGGTTTACTGCATTGTGGGACTGTGTATGGCATGTGTCTATTTTGATTGCTAAGATTATTTAGGGTTATTTAGATATTTAGACCTGCTGTCGTCATGGAGCTTTCTGCATCACTCAGTTTCAATTCCCCATTGGCTGTAGATATCATTGCCACTGAAAAGATTAAAATCAGACCACAAGCCTCTAAATAACTCCCCTCTGCTCTTAAAACTTAAACCTCTACTGATTAGACTCTGACTGTGTGACCAGTGAACACATTTAACTACACCAGCTTTATTCTACACCAACTTTCTCAGGTCCTGTCCAGTCACCTCATGGATTATCACAAGAATGTCAAATAACAACTTGGAAGTAGAAATGTTATGCAGTGTGAGAAATTCAGCAAATCTGAAAATAGCTGCTGATGAGTTTGTGTTTGGGTGGGCATGTAAACATTTGTAAACAGGTGTCAACATTTCACCAGTAACTGTTCTACAGTGCTTATATACAATCTGTACGTCTCCACAAGTTGTTCACAAACATTCATATACGTCCACCATAGATCTTACTGGAGTCAGCACTGCGGCCTCTCAGTGAAAGGAGGTGAGTCTGTAGCTACGCCTGCTGTGTCCGGTACTCTGGTTAAAACCCCATCTCTGTAAATACTAGAGTGCAGCTTGTCTCCAGTTTCCTGCTGGTTGTTTTCCTGGTGCTCAGCTCGTCTAGCTTATTCTCCAGTGCAGGTTAGCTAGCAGTAGGCTAGTAATAGGCCTCTCCAGGTCCAGAGGTATAAGAACGGTGTGCTGCTACTGTGATCTGCTGTAGTTTAGTGATGATCTGCTTGTCATTAGAGAACAGTGTGAGGCATTAATGAAGAATACTGAACACTAAATAAATGTAAAGACGTCTCCACTGAGGGTCTGATGGTGGACTGTAGTTTGTTCTTTTAGTTTTACTTTCTACATTTAATGTACAAGTTTCATAAGTGCTGAATGTAATAAGTATAAAATGCTGGATGTAGTATTTCAGTGTTACCTTCCTCACTTGACTGTCTATATCTGTACCCTGGAGACAGACCTCCAAATCAGGTATAAACAGTCCTGCCTTAGTGCCCCGATGTAGAGTCCTTACTCTCTCTAGCATATATTACTAGGAAGAGAAAGATGAGTCTCAATGTAAAATCTCATATGCAGTTCTGTCAGAAAGACTCAGGAGGCAAGCATAAAGGAAGATTAGAACCAGCACTGGAGCAGCTATGGGAACCAGCACAGTAGGAGCAGTCCTTAAACCAGCATTGGAGCAGTTCTGGTAGCCAGCACTGGAGGAGTAGTCCTACAACCAGAACTAAACTAGAACTAAAGACTCACTCCCTTTACATTCACACATTAGCTTTGGCCATGGGCTCCTTACATTTACCTTATTACTTCAGGGCCACCGGCCCACACATGCAAAAGTACTTTCTTGGGCCACTACAGAGAACCATGCTCACTTGAGACACAGGCACTTCTACTTGATGGCACTGTGTTTGTTGTAGCTGTGCAAGAAGTGAACATAGCTTGCTGAGAAGAGGCCACTGTGTTCTGTGACTTAGTTAAAGCGTGTAGAAAATATTTTAAATTTACTGATAAAAACTGAAATCTTGCCTTTCAATATTATTTGATGACAGTAAGTGTCTGGGTGGAGCTGAATTGTCTGCACTGATTATTTTTATTTTCACTGAACAGGACATATAAGATCTGTTTAATGTGAATGTGCACAACTGCTCTTTACTGTGTTTCTGAAGTGACAAGCAGATCACATGGTCTTTTAGCATTTCCTCCACTGATCAAACCCACAAAGCTGAACCATAAACCACAACAAGCAAGTTAACACCCACTTCTACCTCCAGTTACCAGACACAAACACTCACTGTTTGTTCAAGCAGTGTTAGAAAAGATGTTAAAATCACCAGAAATAATGTAAATATAATATTAATTATTAGATTAATGTCATGTTTGAAATCAAACAGGAAAAAATCAGGGCAGTGATGGCAGATTCAAAAAATAGTGGTAGTTCATACAGTACAGCTCGTACTTTTCAATGTCTCTAACTTTAACTGTGATTAGACAGCAGTATGTATGTTTATATGTACAGCGCAGTATAATCTCTATGCAGTTCTACAGTAATTAGACCAAATAGTTTTATTAGATTAACTCTACTGTTAATAATCAGTTTATCTAAACTCTATCTGTAAATGTACTTTGTTCTTCTAACATATTTCATAAATGTAATTTTCAGATGGTCATAAATGTTATATAAAATAAATGCTGTATAAAATAAGTGTTATATAAGTGCTATGTGTTCTCAAGGTGATGCTCTTAAAAGCTCTTTTGTTGTATACTGCCATCTACTGTTCACCCTGTGTGCTGCTCCTGTTTAAAGATCTCCATGTATGGACAGGGAGGATAGACGGACACACAGGACAGTACAGGCCAAACTACAACCTAACAGCAAACAGAGGGAACAAAAGAGACCCATAAACAGTCTCAGTATTCTCTGTATCTGTAACCTGGAGACAAACCTCCAAATTGGGTATAAACAGTCCTGCCTTAGCACCCCAATGTAGTCTCCTTACACCCTCTAGCATATATTACTAGGAAGGAAAACTCAGTGTAAACTCTAACATCTCCTATGCAGTTCTGTCAGAAAGACTCAGGAGGCAAGCATGAAGGACAATAAAACCAGCACTGGAGCAGATCTGGGAGCCAGAACATGAGGAGAAGTCCTAAAACCAGCACTGGAACAATCCGTTGGGGATCCTGAGTGTGTGAACAGCTATTAGTGTTTAACTGTTGGAAATCTCAAAGTGGGAATTTGTTAAGCTGTGTGAGTTCAGAGATGGTGAGGTTGATTATTTTCTTAGTGATGCCCTAATAGTCCGTGATCTGCTTTGAGGCTTGCCACATGTGCCTGGCATCAGCTGTAGAGTACCATCCTTCCAGCGTCTCTCTGTATTGCTGCTTTGCCACTTTGGCACTTTAATGTCACATAAACTCCTCTGTGTTTATAGAAGAATCCTTATATGTGGCTGCAGCTTCAAACACATCCAGTCTGTACATGTAAAACCATCCTGCATAATACTCTCAGTGTCTGGTCCTACTATACTGGTAGTGTTTTGGTAGCACAGTCTTTAGATTCCAGTAGTTAAAGTATCCTCAGTGCTGAAAGCTGACTGACGATGTCATGTAGAAAAACAGGAGCTGCTGATGAGTTTGCGTGTGGTGGGATGTGGTGGGATGTAAACAGGTGTTAAAACACAGCACTAATTCCCTCTGTAAGTAGGAGGGTCAACATTTCACCAGTAACTGTTCTACAGTGCTTATGTACAATCTGTACGTCTCCACAAGTTGTTCACAAACATTCATATATGTCCTCCATAGATCTTACTGGAGTCAGCACTGCGGCCTCCTCAGTGAAAGGAGTGAGTCTGTAGCTACGCTGCTGTGTCCGGTACTCTGGTTAACCACCATCTCTGTAAATACTAGAGTGCAGCTGTGTCTAGTTTCCTGCTGGGTTGTTTTCCTGGTGTTCAGCTCATCTAGCTTATTCTCCAGTGAGTGGTGGTCAGCTAGCAGTGGGCTTGGTGGCTGTCAGTTATCATGAGTGAGCCTGGCAGAAAGACCTTCTCTCTTGCTTTTCTTGCATTTTGATCTAAATCTGCTCTGGTTTCCTTCCTTCTTTCATGGGAAGTAGTGGCGGCTTGTTATAAGCGAACAATACAGTCCAGATCTAGAGGAATAAGACCAGTGAATACTGTGTCCTGCTGTAGTTTAGTGATGATCTGCTTATCATTAAAGAGCAGTGTGAGGTATTTATGAAGAGTAATGAACAATAAATAAATGTAAAGACGTTTCCACTGAGGGTCCGATGGTGGACTGTAGTTTGTTCTTCTTGTTTCTACATTTAATGTATGAGTTTAATAAGTGCTGAATGTAATAAGTGTTATATGTTGGATGCAGTCTTTTAGTGTTATCTTCCTCACTTGACTGTCTATATCTGTACCCTGGAGACAGACCTCCAAATCAGGGATAAACAGTCCTGCCTCAGGGCCCTGATTTAGGGTCCGGTGTTCTGTGATCTGTGACTTAGTTAAAAGTACTTAAAGCATGCACTTTTTTATTTACTGATAAAAACTGAAATCTGGCCTTTCAATATTGTTTGATGACAGTAAGTGTCTGGGTGGAGCTGAACTGTCTCCACTGATACTTTATTATCACTGAACAGGACATATAAGATCTGTTTAATGAGAATGTGCACAACTGCTCTTTACTGTGTTTCTAAGGTAACAAGCAGATCACATGGTCTTTTAGCATTTCCTCCACTGATCTAACCCACAAAGCTGAACCCATAAACCACAACAAGCAAACTAACACCCACTTCTACCTCCAGTTACAGACACAAACACTCACTGTTTGTTCAAGCAGTGTTAGAAAAGATGTTAAAATCACCAGAAATAATGTAAATATAATATTAATTATTAAATTAATGTTATGTTTGAAATCAAACAGAGAGTGATGGCAGGTTCAAATAAATAGTAGTGGTTCATACAGTACAGCTCATTCTTCTCAGATGTTTTTCTTGTTTTAACTGTGATTAAACAGCAGTATGTATGTTTATATGTACAGCGCAGTATAATCTCTATGCAGTTCTACAGTAATTAGTTTAGCTCTACTGTAAATAGTCAGTTTATCCAAACTCTACCTGTAAATGTACTTCAATATACTAACATATTTTCATAAATGTAATGTTCAAATGATCATAAAAGTTATATAAGTTGTATATTATATGTTATATGTTATATAAAATAAGTGCTATATGTCGACTGTAGCCTCTTGACCTTTTCCTCAGCAGCCAAGTCTCTCACCACCCAGTCCAGCAATCATGTCCTCAAGCTGATGCTCTTAAAAAGCTCTTTTGTTGTATACTGCCACCTACTGTTCACCCTGTGTGCTGCTCCTGTTTAAAGAGCTCCACTTATGGACAGAGAGGACACAGTCGTGGCCAAAAGTTTTGAGAATAAAAAGTTTTGGAACAAATTTTGGGTTTACAAATTTTACTGCCTCGGTTTTTTTAGAATCTGTTGTCAGATGTTTATTTGGTTTAATGAAGTACAATTATAAGCATTCCATACGTGTCTTAACGTTTTATTGACTAATACATCCAGTTTAATCAAAGACTTCATATTTACAGTGTTGACCCTTCTTATTTAAGACTTCAGCAATTCACCTCTGCATGCTGGAAATCAGCTTCTGGGCAAAATCTCGAATGATGGCAACCCATTCTTGCCTAATCAGTGCTTGGAGTTGGTTTTGGGTTTTTGTTTGTCCACCCTCTTTTTGAGGACTGACTAGAGGCTCTCAATGGGATTGAGATCTGGGAGAGTTTCCGAAGTAAATCTGTAGAGACCCCTAATATTCTCAAAATGTTATCATTATTGATCAGAGGACTCAAAGAAACACATAACAGACTAAGCTGTAGTCTTTAAAGCCAAAATACCAGAACAGGAATAAAGTTATTCAGGTCAGAGAAGTGAATCTCACACACCTCATTATCCATTTATTCAATTTAGACAACTTAATATAACCATAATAATAATGTTTTTTTTTTGCATTGTAGCGCCCCCTAAAGGCCAATCTGAGCCTAGTCTGCACACCTTATCAGAGTCTCTTTGTATATAAGTGTTTAAAACTTTTGTTTTTGCAGCCTTGACAGAAATAAAGGCCACACAGTATTTCATTATTAGTCTTTCAAAAGATCAGAATAAAAATCAGACACTCGTTCAAAAAGTTAGGTTTTCAAACAGTTAACAATTTCTAAATAATTATATATTTTTATATACATGTAACTGTAAGATGTTTGGTACACTGTACTGCATTAGTTAAATCCTGTTATCTGACCGTAAGTAAAAATAACTCTACAAGACATACTTGATTTCCATGAATATATTTTAAAACATCACTGGTTATTGGAAAGTTCCACAGTAGACATACCGGTCTAAGCTTTATGATGATTGGTCAATATTAAGCTCCTGCTTGCTAAAAGCTGCTTTTCTGATGTTTGAGGAAACCATTATTCAACAGGTACAGCGCCCCCTAATGATGAACACTAACAGACAACCTTAGAATCTCAGGTCACGTACACTGATCAGCCATAAGATCTAACACCACCTCCTCATATCTACACACATTGTCTTATCATCTCCACGTACCATATAGGAGCACTTTGTACTTACAGACTGTAGTTCATCAACTCATGTAGTTCATCAACTCCTCAAGCGGTTCACTTCCAGTGAGTAAAAACTGTTAAAAGTGTGAATGAAGAAACTGATTCAGTGCTTCAGGACTGCTTTGACAGTACAAAACTGGGATGTGTTTAGGAGCCCGCTGCTGTGAGAGAGGATGGTTCTGTTGATCTAGAGGACTATGCTTCTGGGGTAACTGGCTACATCAGCAGCTGCATTGAAACCATTGTCCCTTCAAGCGCTGCATAAAGTACCCCAACCAAAAACCCATGGATAAATGGTGAAGTTCGGAGTCCATGCTACGTGCTCGCCAGACTGCATTTCTCTCTGGCAACGCTGATGACTACAAAAGGTCTAGATACGACCTGCGTAGATCTATCAGAGAAGCTAAGAGACAGTACAGGCTAAAGCTGGAGGACATTGCGGCCAAGGAGAGCATACAGAACCCATCACTCATTGTAACAACAATGGATGTGCGCATCAGTGCCCTGATGAGAATCAACCCACGCAGAGCAGCAGGCCCAGACAACATCCCTGGGCGAGCGCTCAGGGTTTGCTCATCAGAACTGGCTGATGTGTTTGTAGACATATTCAATCTGTCACTCACACAAGCTTTTGTGCCATCCTGTTTCAAGACCACCACCATCGTGCCCCTCCCAAAGAAAAGTAAACCTTTAAAAACCTTTAAGTTCCTTGGCATTCACATCAGTGAGGATCTCAGCTGGTCCCACAACACTCAGATCATCATCAGGAAGTCCCAGCAGAGACTGTACTTTCTGAGACGGCTGAGAAAATTTGGTATGCCAACCAAAATTCTCAGCAACCTTCTACAGGAGTATGATTGAGAGTGTTCTTACCAGCTCCATCATCGTCTGGTATGGGAAACTCTACTGCTCAGGACAGAAAAGGCTCTCCAGCGTGTGATCAAAACTGCACAGTCCATCTCAGGAGCAGCCTTCCCCTCACGCAGACATCTACCACACAGGGTCACCAGGAGGGCCCACAACATAATCAGGGACAGTACACACCCCCAGCACACACTCTTCACACTTTTACCTTCAGGCAGAACGTTTACAGGAGTGTGAAGTCCAGGACCACAAGACTGACAAACAGTTTCTACTCACAGGCCATCAGGCTTCTGAACACCTCACGCACTACCTCTCTAACCTTTCCTTTCTGAACTGGTTTTAACTGGTCTGATCTAAACTGCACCTTACACCCACTGTACTGTCAGAATACTGTTTACATTCACTGTACTGCTGTTTACATACAATACTGTTTACATTCACTACTCACACAAACATTATTGTTTACATTTGTTTCTTGCAACTTGCACTTTATGGCTGCTGCTCTTCATACTTGCACATAAAAGCACACATAACTTTTATTTTTTTATTCTTTAACTTTAATAAATACTTTTATTCTTCAACTTATATTATTATACTTTGTAATTTTGTATATATTTTTTTATTTTCTTTATTTGTTATCTTTATCTATTGGTGTAATGGAGGAGCAGCTAATGTAAGAATTTCATTGTAACAGTGTAACTGTCTGTTTCTGCTGTACACATGACAATAAAACTCTGAATCTTGGAATCTGATTCACTGCACACATTATCCCCTTTCACAATGTTCTTTATTGGACAGGACCACCACAGGACCACCACAGGACCACCACAGAGCAGGTACTATTAGAGTGGTGGATTTTTCTCTGCACTGCCATGACACTGACACGGTGGTGATGTGTTTAAACACCTCAGTGACTGAGAATAGTTCACCAACCAGCAACATCCAGACAACAGTGTCCTGTGATCAGCATCCTGTGACCACTGATGAAGGTCTAGAGGATGACCAACACGAACTGTACATCAACAGATGAGCTGACATCTCTGACACCAACAAGCAAGAGTGTCTAGAGTGGACAGTGAGTGGACAAACTCCAGCAGCACTGTTATGTCTGATCCACTTGTACCAGTACAACACACGCTAACACACCACCACCTGATCATTGAAAACAGAGAGTGGGCTAATAAGGATACAGAGAAACAGGTGGACTACAGTCTGTAAGTGTAGGACTACAAAGTGCACCTATACGGTAACTGGAGCTGATAAACTGGAGAAACTGTGTAGATACAAGGAGGAGGTTTTAATGTTATGACTGATCATATTTTAAGTCTCATGTTTTCTCCAGTTAGAGAATTTTAAAGTTAAAATTTCTTTTTTCATACTTTGGAAGAGACCATTTTTATTATTTTGTTATTATTTTGGAGATACTTATTTTTCTCTGAATTGCCCTGATTGAGATTGTGAGGCTGCTCTCTGCCTCCCTCTGCTGGGCAACTCTGGGTCTTACTGACCATCCCATTACCAACCTGTACAAACCTGATTCTTATATGGATAGTATAGACCTGTAACACAGTTACACACTGTTTAATAGTGTGTATGATGAAGTGGAAGAAGGATTTAAGCTGACAGGAAACAGATTTACATGAAACAACAAAACATATAATCACATAAACTTCAGAACAAAAGAATTTTATATCAGTTTCATTGTTAAAAACCTGTCATTAGATTCTGTTCTGTTCCAGTTGTTCTGGTATACATACTTACATAATCAGACCTGTTATACACTATATAGCCAAAAGTATTCATTCACCATCCAAATCAATGAATTCAGGTGTTCCAATCACTTCCATGACCACAGGTGTATAAAACCCGAGCACTGAGACATGCAGACTGCTTCTACACACATTAGTGAAGGAATGGGTCGCTCTCAGGAGCTCAGTGAATTCCAGCATGGTACTGTGATAAGATACCACCTGTACAAGTCCAGGCGTGAAATATTCCACAGTCGACTGTCAGTGGTGTTATAACAAAGTGGAAGTGATTGGGAACGGCAGCCACTCAGACACCAAGTGGTAGCCACGTACAATGACAGAGTGGGATCAGCGGATGCTGAGTGCACAGAGATCTCTAACTTTCTGCAGAGTCAATCACTACAGACCTCCAAACTTCAGCTTAACTCAAGAAGAGAGCGTAGAGAGCTTCAGGTAATGGGGTTTTTATGGCCGACGCAGCCGCATCCAAGCCTCACTTCACCAAGCACAGTGCAAAGTGTCGGATGCGGTGGAGTAAAGCCCTCCAGCAGTAAACTCTAGAGCAGTGGAGACTTTTTAAAATACACACTTATACATGTACAAAATACCAACAATACACTGTCTTCCATATTTAATTAATATTTATTTGAATAACTGGAACACAGATCTGATTTATTAGTACAAACCTAGTTTAGTGCTTTGATTTTAAATTCAGCGTTTGAAACATTAATCTTTTAAAATCTTTTTAAAAAGTGAAATTTTTAAATCTCTCACTGTCAGAAGAAAACATACTGTGAGGAAAACTGCTGTTCATGAAGATACAAAAAATGTAAATGTGGCCTCAGAGGTATTATAACAAGTGGTCTTACGGCCCAACCGTGCGTCTTAAATGTGTTTTTTCAGTATGAAAGCTACGTATTTGTACTTTTTTATATAACCCTAATGTGTCGACAGGCCACTCTCAGACTGTCATAAGCAGAGCTCCATCACAACAGCCCCAATGCCACCACTAGAGGGAGGCAGAGAGACACGTCTTAGTAATCAGAGTAATCAGGGGTTTGATGCTGATGAGGGTGATTCTTCTTTTGAGGCTTCTTTCTGGTACTTGGTCCAGTATTTGTAGCATTTCTAACATTCTACCTAAACAGTGATTCAATCAGTAAAGCTTTAGCCTCACATATCAGGGTTCGGAGCCATTTACATCCCCATATCAATGTTCTGAAGATGTACTCTTCAGGGGAATCACCCCAGTGACAGTTTAGCACCTGATTTTCAGAGAGTGCAGGAGCTGCAGTGTGAATTATATTTCTACATAATCTGCAGATGTCTTAACAAGTTTAAGAGGAGAATTAAAATAACATTAAAGAGCTTGTGGTCTAGAACAGAGATTCTCAATCCCAGCGCTGGTGATGAAACACTGCACATTTCTGTGGTTGTCTCGCTGTTACACCTGATATAACTGGTCTTGTTTGCTGGTTCAGGTGTGTTAAGTAGTGAAAACAAAATAAGGGGATATATGGTCACCAGGAACAGGAGACCCCTGTATAGAAAACTACATTCAGAATTAAAGCCTCACGTCTGAAAAATGCAGAGTGGGTGGGGACGGGCTATTCGAGCCAATCCCAGCGTCATTGGTTGAAGGCGGGGCAACACACACGAGCAATTTAGAGTAATCAATCAACCTAACATGCATGTGTTTGGACCCGGAGGAAGCCCACTCAAGCAGGTGGAGAACATGCACACTCCACACAGAACGGCCCGGACCGGGAATCCAACCCAGATCATCTTGCTGTGAGGCGACAGTGCTAACCACTACACCACCGTACTAACCACTACACCACCGTACTAACCACTACACCACCGTACTAACCACTACACCACCGTACTAACCACTACACCACCATACTGACCACTACACACCGTACTGACCACTACACCACCGTAACTAACCACTACACCACCATACTGACCACTACACCACCATACTTAACCACTACACCACCGTACTAACCACTACACCCACCATACTAACCACTACACCACCATACTGACCACTACACCCCGTACTGACCACTACACCACCGTACTAACCACTACACCACCGTACTAACCACATACACCACCCGTACTAACCACTACACCACCATACTAACCACTACACCCACCGTAACTAACCACAAGCACCACCGTACTAACCACTACACCACCGTACTAACCACTACACACCATTCTAACCACTACACCACCGTACTGACCACTACACCACCATACTAACCACTACACCACCATACTAACCACTACACCACCATACTAAACCACTACACCACCATACTAACCACTACACCACTATACTAACCACTACACCACCGTACTGACACACTACACCACCGTACTAACCACTACACCACCGTACTAACCACTACACCACCGTACTAACCACTACACCACCATACTAACCAATACACCACCATACTAACCACTACACCACCGTACTAACCACTACACCACTATACTAACCACTACACCACCGTACTAACCACTACACCACTGTTCTGACCACTACACCACTATACTAACCACTACACCTCTGTGATGCCGCAATTAAATATTTTACACAGTTTTGAGTCTTACTTAATGAAATTTAATAAAGACTCATGTAGGCCAATAGTTTAAACACTCACAAAAATGTAAATCAGTGTAAAAACATTTTATTAAAAGCAGTTTTGGAGCTTTTTTTGGGTCATTCATCATAAAATTATCACACAATGTACAGAATATTCTTTGTGCTCAAATGATGTAGCAAAAAAAAACCCAAATGCTTTTCATTGGAAGGCAAGGATGCTGCCATACAGATGGCGTCTTTTTAAGGTCTTACTTATTTCAATTACATATTGCACGTATAACAACAGAGGAGGAAACAGCAGTAAAATTAATTTTAACCATTGACTTCTTTGAGGTTCTACTTCTCGGTGGCACTGACTGACTGACAGAGAGAATAAATGAATGAATGTTTTAGTTTTAGTTGAATTGTTTTAATAAACTCTTCGTTTCTGACCTACCAAATAAAATGATCTGTCCTGTTTCTGAACTATGAAGCAGCTATGCACACAGAAAACACACCAATTACAGACTTCTTATTTTAAACACACAAAATTAAAATCACAATGTAAAAACTTTACAGTGGACATTCATCAACACACTCCAGCTTCTGTCACCGCTCACTCTGTGTTCAGCTCATCAGGTTTAGCTGTGAAATACACCAAGATAAACATTTCAAATTAGACTTTATTAAGTTCAATTCATTTATTTTTATTTTAATTTCAGGTTAATAAAGAAACTGTGTTCTTACCTCGAGCTCTGCAGTATCTGACCACCAGTATGATGGACACCAGCAGATATGGAGACGCTGCTATTGAACTGCTGAGCAGACTGAACACTGAGAATGAAGCTCCTGAATTAGATTCACCTGAAACATAATAAATCACTGTAGTGCTGAATTTGTTTGATGTATATTAATATAAAATAATATAAAGATTTATTATTTCTAGGTAATTGATTACCTCTGACTGAGATCCAGCTCTGTGGTGATTCTCCTCTCTCTGGGTGTTTACAGTGGTAGAGACCTTCATCTGACTTTGAGACAGTACGGATGGTCATCTCTCCTGTAGTCTGAGTCTGGAGGAGTGATCCATCTTTATAGAACTCAGCTGTGAGATTTGAGGGCTTTGTGTAGTGATATAAACAGTGTAGAGTCAGAGGATCTCCCTCAGTCACAGGATGAACAGGACTCTCCAGAATCACAGAACCATCTACAGGAAAGAGTAAGAACATACTGAAGAGATCATGTGTAGATAATACAGGAATCATAACGTGGAGAAAAAGGTTTCCAGTAGATTAGTAGATTAGAGTAATTCCTCTTTTACAAGCGCTAGTCCATCTGGATTGGCCATTTTAGTGGAAACAGGTTCCTTAAAGGTTGTTTAAATTGATTTGATTGAATTGGGCACATTGGCTCCACATGAATGAAATGTGTTACATCAACATAACTACTATCTGTAAGTACTTAACTTACTCAGTTTAAGTTGATGTAATATTTATGGGGAAGATATTAATTCAACCACCGTGTTTTCAGTGTACTGTGTTTTTGTTTCTCCCTCAAAGAAAATTTCAAGCTGAACTGTTTTCTCTGAACTCATCAGTGTCTCATTCAAGATTTAGGACTGGTTTATTGTCATGTGTATTCAGAATACAGGACATTCAGAAATACAATTATTCTTATACTAATTTACATACTTATAATAATTCTTGATCAGCAGCGTCTACATTAGTAGTAATTATTTTATAGTAATGGAAATGATTGCATATGTTTGTGCTTAATTGTTAAGACTCTTATTGTAAAGGTAGGGCTGTAAGGGGGGTATATGTTGTAGACAGGAAGAACTGAGTCAGTCCAGCACTGACTGCTGAGAGAGTAAGACATACCTGAGAGTAGATCAAACTGCTAGAGAAAGCTGAGTTTGTGTACAGTGTGGCTTTGGCTGAGAACGGTTCCTGAATTCAGCTCCACGGCAGCACTCAACATTAACGTTACAGTAGTTTACTCACCAGTGCTCACCCACAGATCAACACAATACAATACTCACTCCTCATGATCACACAAAGCTGGAGTCCGCTTTCATTTGTCCAGTTTTCCTGTTTCACATTTCCACTAGCAAGTGCACCATTTAAGGTGAAACAGGAAAACTGGTGAAGCAGACACCCTAAAAAACTAAACCAGTACATATACGGCTTTAATCTTCACATGCTTCTATCATTGCATCCTAAGTATTAACTTAATTAAGTGAATATGAAAGACTCTGTCTCTAGTCACGCAGTGAAAAGATCATATAGACTCACTGTGTACTGTGATGTTAACAGGACTGCTGCTCTCTCCAGATCCAGACTCACACCAGTAAACTCCAGTGTGGGATGTGTGGAGGGAGCTGATGTTGCATGTAGATCCTGTAACTGATCCCCAGCCTGATGAACAATCTGACACCTTCTCACTCTCTGTGTATCGTCTCACTCTCCATCCAGTAGAGTTACTCTGTCCCTCACAGCTCAGTGAGAGAGAGTCAGTAGTAAAGTGTTGAGTTCTGCTGGGACGGACCACCAGAGAGACTGAACGAGATGTACCTGAACAATACAGTGAAGACTTTCAGTAATACATAAAACATAAAATAAAATCATAAAGAAAAAATATTGATATATCATATTGTTTTGAATCTTTGTGTATTTTAATGTATATTTGTATTATTTCCATTAGACCATTCATGTAACTAACATATTTAACACACAACAAAAGATTATTTGATTATGAGTCTATTAAACAGTAGATTAACGTCACACTGTCCATGTAAAAGGGTCATAATGGAAATGGAAGGCAGCGCCTGAGAGACACAACAAATATATTTTTTAAAGTGAGGATTGTTTTCTAAGTAAATGTCAGTACTGATCATACTTCAGCATTCATCTTCTCAATTCTACATCACAGTCTGACTTACTCCAGCAGCACTGGCTTCAAACAAACTGCACAGCAGCTCCAGTGATTGATGGAGTGAAGACCTTAATTATAATAGTTATGATACCATAACTACAATTTTATACAGAAGATTAAACACCCCAAATCTCCAACAGAGAACTCACTACAATATCACTTTTGCTCCTAATTCAGTGTAATATTACTCTTTATTACTGAATTTAAAATGTAGAAGAAAAATACACAGTGGAGTCACATTATTATGACCACCAGCTAATATCCAGAGTGCAGCACAGACTGCAGCTAGACGGACTGGGAGACTCAATAACGTCCTGGTAGGTGGTCACAGGTATCTGGAGTCATGCTGACTGCAGTGCCTCACACAGCTGCTAGAGAGAGCGTGGGAGAGGATCCATAGAGCCAACACAGCGATCCAGGTGGTCCTACAGATGCTCAACTGGGTTCAAGTCTGGGGAATTAGGGGTCTGGGGTAGTTTTAGAAGTTTTGGACATGCTCTCCTAACCAGTGTCAGACCTTTCTAGCCTTGTGATGTGTTGCCTTGTCCTGCTGGAAGATCCCATCCGCCTCAGAGAAGACAATCAGCATGTATAGCGTACGTGATCTACAAGGATGGATTCATAGCCAAATCGGTTGAGAGTGTCTTCCACATGAATGAGTGGACCCAGAGAAAGTCACGAAAACATTTCCCAGACTATAACGCTGACACCTACACACTGTCGCCATCAAAGTAGAATAATACACAACAATGTGACTCGACTGTGTATTACAAAATTAGAGTCAGAGTTAGAGCACCCAAACTTTTATATATGAATGTACTTCTCCCCTCATGTACAGAATTATGTATAGGTTTTAGACACCTTGATCATACAATCATTATTATTATTTTATTAATTATAATTAATTATTTATAATAAAGACATTAATAGTGATTGTATGTCTGTCAGTATACTCACTATATTCACATGTCCAGACTTCTTCTGGCGGAAGCTCAGTATTATTTTAATGTTACATGTGTTTACAAACATAAACACACTTACTGCCCAGATAAACGGTTTTAAGCAGTTTGTGTACGTGGTTAGAGCTTTTGGACAGTGATGTATATGAGATGAGAGGTATAAACCTTACAACACCTGAGTAACAGGATTTCAGTGATGTACTGCTTAACTCTTTATAGCAATAAATCACTATATACAGCATTTACTACACCGTGAACTAATTAGAGGACAAATGACTTTTCAGACACTACATTTTAAACACTGCTTCATAAAAAAGCAACAGGTATCTGTCCTATAAACAAATTAAACACGACTGACATATGAACTGTTAAACAGGAGGTCAGCCGATTACTGATTTTGGAAAATACATGCTGTAATAATTACATTTACACAGCTAGGTAGATCATATATCATACATTTACTACATTGCTAAGATTTATGCCTCCAATTCACTAAAATGAGTATTGTTAAATATTAAAATAAAAATAACATCTACATTTGTGTATAAAGCTGGCATATTTGGTGCCTCCTGTTGCTCTGGGATACGTCTAATGCTCCTTATTGTTTGGTAGTAAGATACACATCATTGTAATACGGTATACACGGGAAATTCCAGCGTACATATAGGACATGAAATGTATCATTACAATACTACAAAAATCTTCTCACACAGTGTGCAGTGCACTTTTTCTGTAATAGGGAGCGATTCAGAACATTCCTGTTTCTGCGTAGTTTCTGTTTTTTCCAGATAATATTCTTGGTTTTAATTACTGATTTCTGGTAAACAGTTTGTCTGCGTTGATGTTGTTAAAAATGGTGATGGAGAACATTATTGCTCTTTTCTCCGTTCTGACAGTCTACATACACAATAAAGCAAACTGATATAACCCCACTGTTACCACTGTTGTACAAACACTACATAATAAACTGTCTAGCTTTACTGGTGGTTCTAGACAGTAAATACATTTTCCAGTCAATCAACTAACCATGTGCCACATAATACTTTCCTGCTGACCTCATAACAGAATTGATCTGAAGTGTCCACACTGTGTCTCTTCAGCCTTAATAAAACCGTCAGATGTTAAAGATACACTGAGTATAAAGCTGTGTATATAAAACATCTGCTGTCTGCAAGAAGTTAATAGACATTTATCACCAGATTAGTAGCAGAAAGTCGTCTACTCACCAGTAACGTTTACCCAGAGAGCATCACTGTAGTGAGTGTAGTAAACTGGGTTTCCTCTCCCAGCTCTGCACCAGTACTGTCCTCTATCAGAGACACTAACTGAGCTGATGGTGTAGGAGTGAGTTTTAGTCTTGGTCTCATTCTCAGGGTTCTGTGTGTGTTTGTACCAGTAAAACTTCCATCCAGCAGACTGATCCAGCTTACAGTCCAGAACCACTGGACTTCCTATCAGTGCACGTGCTTTATGGCTTGATGTGAGTTCAGGTTTAGGTTTTTCTACTGTTGGAGATTAAACACACACTTCAGACCATGAAGAGACTAAACTCCCAACCTGAACACTCAAATTATCTTACAGACAAATTATTATTATTTGTTGGTATTGAGAGTGTATTTATCGAATAAAATCAATTATTAAAAATTATCACACATCAGTAAAACTCTAAGAACAGATTAAAATGACAATATAACTATTAATCATCCATTCAGTGAAGGAATACTGAATCGTAGATCCGGTATCATGAATCAAATCGTAATCTGAGATTATCGTTACACACCTAGTTAAACATTCTGTAAATGAAATATTAACTAGTTACAGAGAAATCCTGAGCAGTGATGATTTACTGGAACTGAAGAAGACTGAATATGTAAAGACTCTAAAAAGTAAAAGTACTAAACATGTTTGAAGTATTTCAGTGTTGATGATCAGAATAAACTCCACAGTGTTGTTCAGTTTAAGTTACAGTGTGATTATTACAGGAACTCAGAGCAGTAATACTAAATGTTCACTGTGTACATCACTCTATGTTCTGTGTGTGTTCTATGTGTGTTTATCAGGCTGTATGAACATCACTGCTTTTAGTCTCTCTGTAGAAACAACGTAAATATGTATTCAGATTATTTCAGTCTGATGATGTTTTCTATGTGTTCGATGTTTTTTTAGCTCACAAATTTCACATCCACACTTTTGACAAACACAAAACAGACCATTTTATTACATCACTTTCTTAATTTGTTATTTTTACTGTGTGGCGGAAAACCTGCAGTATGCATGAGATCCACTACACAGGAGCTGAAGGGTGTAGAATTAGTATGGACAGAAGTGACGTGCCCCCACCAATATCCAGTGATTATATGATTAAACTAGATGTGAATAAAGGGTTAAATCACGTTCTCTACTCAAGTCCTACCTTCCCGTAACATATACAGTGTGATTGGCTGTGCTGTTCCTGCTGTCACGTGAGACTCTGTAGCTACGTTTGGTTGTTAGCAGCACCAGAACTGGAAGGAGAACTTTCCAGTCATATGCCAGACTTACTGTGCAAGACTCAGGTGCAGCGTGGGAGACACATGGGTGTGAAAAGCGAGTGAGGATGGCAGCAAAAAAGAGGAAGGTGGACAGAAGTTCCTTAAAATGTAGTTCAATAATGAAATGAGTCCATCATAATAACGTTAATGGTGATGCTAGGCTTTGGCGCACAGCATCCAGCAGGCTAACATCGTCTACAGCTATGAATAACAATCAGTGTTCCTACTTTAATTAATGTTAATGTATTAGAAATGTCAGTTGCACTGTGGCTGAAGTGATGTTGATAAGTCTTTAGATGTAAACTCACTGTTTACTGGTTTGAAACGAGTCTATGTCTTGTAGTTTAATTGAGACATTAAAGTGGACATGAAACATTTTGTATGTGTTTTCTACGGAATTAAATATGATTAAATATATTTGGGAGGAAATTTTTTCATATAAAATGTTTACATGTTAAATTATAATATATTTAAGTTACTACCCTGTGCTTTGGTTGGTTGAAGACAGCCCAGGAGCATAAGAGTCGCGGTTTAGAAAAAGAGCTTGTTGTTTGTCACACTATGGAAGAAGACGAAGCTGAAAGGGGTTTTGATCAGATTCCTAGAAACCCAATGGCTTATGCGTTCGAGCCGGTGAGGAGAAGGAGATTAGTGGTACAAACTCCGATTTGTACAGAGGAGCAGCAGCGGTTCCCGTACAGGTGGAGAGAGTCGGTAACACTACCTGGTGCAGATGCGGTCAGATGCGGTCAACCGAGTCGATTTGCTGTCAGGAGACTAACGTGGACCATTAGCTCAGAGACCTTCCTACATAACCCTGAGCTGAACTTATCAGATACTTTGCTGTGATTGAGATGTTTTGGAGGTGTCTATGCTCTCTCTACGCGAAGTCAGTGCTGAAACCCTGGAGCGGCCCGTCAACAGCAGGTAATGTCATCCAGGTAACTAGCTAGGTTATATAAATGTAGCTATTTAGCAGGTAAAGTCGGTGGAGGTGCTTCAGGAAATCTGATTATGTAAGATCTGACTCCTGCTCTCTTCTGCTACGGTGAGAAAGCAAGAGTTTTAATAGTTTAGTGGAATGTGTATCATACAATATATGTCTGTCCTTTACTGAGGAAAAAGTCAAAATAACACTGTGAACCTGTGAACTGTCAGCTTATACAGCTAGATTGTACCTCTTGCTGATCTGCTGGGGTGGCGCGTCGTTTGGCTCGTTTCTTGCGGTTCACAGCTACTGCTTTCCTCGAACCCTGAGTCGGTCGGTCTGTACATCCCAGCCGGTAAGAGGAAAAGTTAAAAACGGAGGGAACAGCCTCGGACTTCAGCTTGTTTGTGTGGCGGACGACTAACACTCCAGACTTAAAAAGCCTCTCCTCCACGTAGTCCTCGTCTAAAAAAAGGCTCGTTACATACCCTAGCATTGCGGCTAACCGGAGGATTCTCGCGCTTCAGCGCCGCAAGTCAACGCCGAAGAACCGATGTCCGTTAAAGAGGCAAAGTATGAAAGTGAACAATCTTTCTCTCACTCTTCACCCTGTTAAATTCATCGCTGCACCCAGGGGCAATACAAAAGTGGCCCCCTTTGCATCGATTTTTAGTTTGACTTTTATTATCCGTTAAGAAACTAATGTACGCTAGTAGTTTATATCAACTAGGTGTCCCTGAACCAACCTCGTGACGTCACACCCAGCGCTGGGAAAAGATGTCGCTACACTTGCTTGGAAAATGACATTTAGATTTCTTATTATTTTAATTCAGTTTCACTGACAAGTGTTCAACCTATAAGACTTGTTAGAGTGAAAATACATCTTGTGATTTATACCAAATACTTTCAGTGTTTCATGTCCACTTTAAAGCCTGGTATCTATACTTCTACCTTAGTAATGAATGTGAATACTTTTGACACCTTTGGTAATCAGATTAAAGTAATTTAACAAAGTAGTAGTAGTAATAATAATAATAATAATAAGGTACTATTTCATGTACTATTTACATTAAATATAGACCATCTAAAACTGTAATCTGTAGTCAGTGCCTCAGCTCCCCAGGTTTTCAGTAGTCTACACATACTGATGTGTTCCATGAGTTAAAAAAGAACTTCATTGCTCAAAAGAAGCTGAACTGGGGCGACTGACTTCATTACACATGATGAATATTTACACATATTAATAATTTAGGAGAGCACGTTTAGCCAGAACAGTTAGGTTCCTGTACCATCTGTGATTAATGCAGACAAAAACACCTCCACCTTTTTGTGAGTGGCATCAGATGTACTGTATTTAACCACATGTGACTGAAGCAGAAAGCACATGTTGTAGAAACAATATAAATAAAGTAAAATGAATATCAGACTCACCTGATACAGTCAGTGTAACAGCATCACTGGTCTGTGAGTAGAGCGGCTCTGTTGACTGTGTTCCTTTACAGGTATAAACTCCTTTATGAGACTGATCAACTTTAGAGATTGTGTATTCCTTTCTTCCTGAATTATCACTGAGACGTTTATTATCCTTAAACCACTGATACGTCCAGTAACCTCTACTTTCTATATCACATGTGAGAGTGACTGTCTCTCCGATGAACACATGATCAGCTGGTTGTACTTTCACTGTAGGTTTTGGTCTCGCTGTACAAAAATAAATCATTTAGAAACTACAGAGATTTAAATATTCTGTCAGAAGATACATGTGAGCTTCGAAAATAAATGTGGAATAATAATAATAATAATAATAATAATAATAATAATATAGTAATAAAAAATCTAAGAAAAGAGAAAACACAGACATAATTATTGAAATGCTACCTGCACCACCCCAATTCTAATTTGTAGCCAAAAGAAAACAGAAAACACAGACGTACCTGTAACTGTAATCTTAACTGTATCACTGTAATGTGTGTAGTAGGTTCCTCTGCGTGCTGAACATTTAAACTGTGGTGTTCCTGCATCAGACTCTGTTACTGTGATTGTGTTGGGGTTTGTATCTGCAGTGTTCTGAGGCTGGAATTGCTGATTGTTTTTGTACCAGAAAAACCTCCATCCAGTCGACTGTTTCACCTCACAGGTCAGAGTAACTGTGTCTCCAGTGTAGACAGAGCTCTGAGACACCCTCACAGTCGGTTTGGGTTTTTCTGTTGATGTGAAATGATGAAGAAATCAGAGCTGCTTTTCATTTTACAACATGAACTGTTTCTGTTTTGTAAAACACTGCAGAGTTTGTGTGTTTAACGTGAGTTCAGAGCAGCATCACTGGTCTGTGAGTAGAGCGGCTCTGTTGACTGTGTTCCTCTACAGATATAATCTCTTTTATGAGACTGATCAACTTTAGAGATTGTGTATTTCTTTGTTTCTGGATCATCACTGAGATAATTTATTATCCTTAAACCACTGATACCTCCAGCCACCTTTAACACCTCAGCATCTAATTCTTGTTTTTTCTTTAGTGCAGCTGCACGTGCAAGTAACGCTGCATGCTCTGCCTTGGCCTTAATGCGTGCAGAGCTGGTTGAAGGTTGTGCTGAAGAGCTTTGTCTACGTCTAGTCTACTTCTATGTCTACTTAGTGTGAAAGTTGCTGAAACACTGTCTTTGGCATGATCTCTTCATTGACATCATCTTCACTTTGGCCTTTACGTGTTTCTGAGTCACATGTTTCAGTTTCAAAAATAAACCTTTCAAATGCATCACATTTAGGCTTATACCAATAGGACGTCTTCCCATTCTGCTTCTGATCAATTCTGAACAATTTCTTCATTGACTTCTTTAAATTCACTAGATATGTGATGAAAACCATGTGACAATTTAACTCCACCTATTTCCACATCATCTTCAACTTCTGTCATTTTCTGAATATCATGTGTCTCGTGAGTGAGCAGTGTCATTTTTCCCTGTCTCCTATTGCACAGCCTATTCAATTTCCCTTCTATAGCAACTCCTGTGGGCTGTGGCGCCCTCTTCTGGCTAGCAGAATCCCTGTTTTCACTTGCTGAGTCATCAGCCATTTTGCGGCTTTTATGCTAGAGTACATTAACTATCACAGTTCACTGAACATCAACAGTTTCTCTGTCTTCTAAATGTTCACAAATCCTCTGGTAACAAATAGAGATGGAAAGATCGATCGGCTATGTATCGGTATCGGCCGATTTTAAATCAAAATATGTGATCGGTGTGCTGTCTGTCTGGCAGTGTTTCACCGTATGTAACAGATTCATCCAGGACGTTTTGTAAAAATTGTAAAGTCAGTGTGTCTCGTGGGGGAACAAAGACAGACATTTAACACTATTAATCTGATACGACACTGCACGCAGCGGAATACAGTGAGTATCAGCAAACAGCAGAGCTAGCACGCACAGCTATCACAAACAAACAACCCAGAACACCTACAGACCAGATCTGACCAGTACAAACAGAACAGCAGCAACAGTTCAAGATCTACATTTAATGATGTACTGCCATTTAACCACATGTGACTGAAGCAGAAAGCACATGTTGTAGAAATAATATAAATAAAGTGAAATGAATATCAGACTCACCTGATACAGTCAGTGTAACAGCATCACTGGTCTGTGAGTAGAGCGGCTCTGTTGACTGTGTTCCTCTACAGGTATAATCTCCTTTATGAGACTGATCAACTTTAGAGATTGTGTATTCCTTTCTTCCTGAATCATCACTGAGACGTTTATTATCCTTAAACCACTGATACGTCCAGTAACCTCTACTTTCTATATCACATGTGAGAGTGACTGTCTCTCCGATGAACACATGATTAGCTGGTTGTACTTTCACTGTAGGTTTTGGTCTCGCTGTAGAAAAATAAATCATTTAGAAACTATAGATTTAAATATTCTGTCAGAAGAAACATGTGAGTTACGAAAATAAATGTGGAATAATAATAATAATAATAATAATAATAATAATAATAATAATAATAATAATAATATAGTAATAAAAAATGTAAGAAAAGAGAAAACACAGACATAATTATTGAAATGCTACCTGCACCACCCCAATTCTAATTTGTAGCCAAAAGAAAACAGAAAACACAGACGTACCTCTAACTGTAATCTTAACTGTATCACTGTAATGTGTGTCGTAGTTGTATCCTCTGCGTGCTGCACATTTAAACTGTGCTGTTCCTGCATCAGACTCTATTACTCTGATTGTGTTGTGGTTTGTATCTGCAGTGCTCTGAGGCTGAAATGGATGATTGTTTTTGTACCAGAAAAAGCTCCATCCAGTCGACTGTTTCACCTCACAGGTCAGAGTAACTGTGTCTCCAGTGTAGACAGAGCTCTGAGACTCCACCCTCACAGTCGGTTTGGGTTTTTCTGTTGATGTGAAATGATGAAGAAATCAGAGCTGCTTTTCATTTTACAACATGAACTGTTTCTGTTTTGTAAAACACTGCAGAGTTTGTGTGTTTAACGTGAGTTCAGAGCAGCATCACTGGTCTGTGAGTAGAGCGGCTCTGTTGACTGAGTTCCTCTACAGGTATAATCTCCTTTATGAGACTGATCAACTTTAGAGATTGTGTATTTCTCTGTTTCTGGATCATCACTGAGATAATTTTTTATCCTTAAACCACTGATACTTCCAGCCACCTTTAACACCTCAGCATCTAATTCTTGTTTTTTCTTTAGTGCAGCTGCACGTGCAAGTAACGCTGCATTCTCTGCCTTGGCCTTAATGCGTGCAGAGCTGGTTGAAGGTTGTGCTGAAGAGCTTTGTCTACGTCTAGTCTACTTCTATGTCTACTTAGTGTGAAAGTTGCTGAAACACTGTCCTTTGGCATGATCTCTTCATTGACATCATCTTCACTTTGGCCTTTACGTGTTTCTGAGTCACATGTTTCAGTTTCAAAAATAAACCTTTCAAATGCATCACATTTAGGCTTATACCAATAGGACATCTTCCCATTCTGCTTCTGATCAATTCTGAACAATTTCTTCATTGACTTCTTTAAATTCACTAGATATGTGATGAAAACCATGTGACAATTCAACTCCAGCTATTTCCACATCGTCTTCAACTTCTGTCATTTTCTGAATATCATATGTCTCGTGAGTGAGCAGTGTCATTTTTCCCTGTCTCCTATTGCACAGCCTATTCAATTTCCCTTCTATAGCAACTCCTGTGGGCTTTAGCGCCCTCTTCTGGCTAGCAGAATCCCTGTTTTCACTTGCTGAGTCATCAGCCATTTTGCGGCTTTTATGCTAGAGTACATTAACTATCACAGTTCACTGAACGTTAACAGCTTCTCTGTCTTCTAAATGTTCACAAATCTTTTTGTAACAAAGACACATGCAGAGAGCAGCACTTATTCAAATAAATCTGATTTCCTATTCGAGCTGGCTTCCACTAAAACTTTTCCAGTAGCAGCAGGAATTAGCAAGTTCAGGCTAACATGCTTCTCTTAGCATTCAGACATCAAAGCAATTTGTCCATGTTAATCCTCGTCAATGGAACAAACTTACAAGAGAGACTGAAAATCTAACACTAACCAACACGACAGACTGGAACACTCACTAAAACACTAACCGACACTACAGACTGGAACACTCACTAAAACACTAACCGACTCGACAGACTGGAACACTCACTAAAACACTAACCGACACGACAGACTGGAACACTCATTAAACACTAACCGACACTACAGACTGGAACACTCACTAAAACACTAACCGACACGACAGACTGGAACACTCACTAAAACACTAACCGACACGACAGACTGGAACACTCACTAAAACACTAACCGACACGACAGACTGGAACACTCACTAAAACACTAACCGACACGACAGACTGGAACACTCACTAAAACACTAACCGACACGACAGACTGGAACACTCACTAAAACACTAACCGACACTACAGACTGGAACACTCACTAAAACACTAACCGACACGACAGACTGGAACACTCACTAAAACACTAACCGACACGACAGACTGGAACACTCACTAAAACACTAACCGACACGGACAGACTGGAACACTCACTAAAACACTAACCGACACTACAGACTGGAACACTCACTAAAACACTAACCGACACGACAGACTGGAACACTCACTAAAACACTAACCGACACGGACAGACTGGAACACTCACTAAAACACTAACCGACACGGACAGACTGGAACACTCACTAAAACACTAACCGACACGACAGACTGGAACACTTACTAAAACACTAACCGACACGACAGACTGGAACACTCACTAAAACACTAACCGACACGACAGACTGGAACACTCACTAAAACACTAACCCGACACGACAGACTGGAACACTCACTAAAACACTAACCGACACTACAGACTGGAACACTCACTAAAACACTAACCGACACGACAGACTGGAACACTCACTAAAACACTAACCGACACGACAGACTGGAACACTCACTAAAACACTAACCGACACGACAGACTGGAACACTTACTAAAACACTAACCGACACGACAGACTGGAACACTCACTAAAACACTAACCGACACTACAGACTGGAACACTCACTAAAACACTAACCGACACGACAGACTGGAACACTCACTAAAACACTAACCGACACTACAGACTGGAACACTCACTGAAACACTAACCGACACGACAGACTGGAACACTCACTAAAACACTAACCGACACTACAGACTGGAACACTCACTAAAACACTAACCGACACGACAGACTGGAACACTCACTAAAACACTAACCGACTCGACAGACTGGAACACTCACTAAAACACTAACCGACACGACAGACTGGAACACTCACTAAAACACTAACCGACACTACAGACTGGAACACTCACTAAAACACTAACCGACACAACAGACTGTAACACTCACTAAAACACTAACCGACACTACAGACTGGAACACTCACTAAAACACTAACCGACACAACAGACTGGAACACTCACTAAAACACTAACCGACTCGACAGACTGGAACACTCACTAAAACACTAACCGACACTACAGACTGGAACACTCACTAAAACACTAACCGACACGACAGACTGGAACACTCACTAAAACACTAACCGACACAACAGACTGGAACACTCACTAAAACACTAACCGACACGACAGATTGGAACACTCACTAAAACACTAACCGACACGACAGACTGGAACACTCACTAAAACACTAACCAACACGACAGACTGGAACACTCACTAAAACACTAACCGACACGACAGACTGGAACACTCACTAAAACACTAACCGACACAACAGACTGGAACACTCACTAAAACACTAACCGACACGACAGACTGGAACACTCACTAAAACACTAACCGACACTACAGACTGGAACACTCACTAAAACACTAACCGACACGACAGACTGGAACACTCACTAAAACACTAACCGACACAACAGACTGGAACACTCACTAAAACACTAACCGACACGACAGATTGGAACACTCACTAAAACACTAACCGACACGACAGACTGGAACACTCACTAAAACACTAACCGACACGACAGACTGGAACACTCACTAAAACACTAACCGACACGACAGACTGGAACACTCACTAAAACACTAACCGACACGACAGACTGGAACACTCACTAAAACACTAACCGACACGACAGATTGGAACACTCACTAAAACACTAACCGACACGACAGACTGGAACACTCACTAAAACACTAACCGACACGACAGACTGGAACACTCACTAAAACACTAACCGACACGACAGACTGGAACACTCACTAAAACACTAACCGACACGACAGACTGGAACACTCACTAAAACACTAACCGACACGACAGACTGGAACACTCACTAAAACACTAACCGACACGACAGACTGGAACACTCACTAAAACACTAACCGACACGACAGACTGTAACACTCACTAAAACACTAACCGACACGACAGACTGGAACACTCACTAAAACACTAACCGACACAACAGACTGGAACACTCACTAAAACACTAACCGACACTACAGACTGGAACACTCACTAAAACACTAACCGACACGACAGACCTGGAACACTCACTAAAACACTAACCGACACGACAGACTGGAACACTCACTAAAACACTAACCGACACGACAGATTGGAACACTCACTAAAACACTAACCGACACGACAGACTGGAACACTCACTAAAACACTAACCGACACGACAGACTGGAACACTCACTAAAACACTAACCGACACGACAGACTGGAACACTCACTAAAACACTAACCGACACGACAGACTGGAACACTCACTAAAACACTAACCGACACGACAGACTGGAACACTCACTAAAACACTAACCGACACGACAGGACTGGAACACTCACTAAAACACTAACCGACACGACAGACTGGAACACTCACTAAAACACTAACCGACACGACAGACTGGAACACTCACTAAAACACTAACCGACACGACAGATTGGAACACTCACTAAAACACTAACCGACACGACAGACTGGAACACTCACTAAAACACTAACCGACACGACAGACTGGAACACTCACTAAAACACTAACCGACACGACAGACTGGAACACTCACTAAAACACTAACCGACACGACAGACTGGAACACTCACTAAAACACTAACCGACACGACAGACTGTAACACTCACTAAAACACTAACGACACTACAGACTGGAACACTCACTAAAACACTAACCGACACGACAGACTGGAACACTCACTAAAACACTAACCGACACGACAGACTGGAACACTCACTAAAACACTAACCGACACTACAGACTGGAACACTCACTAAAACACTAACCGACACGACAGACTGGAACACTCACTAAAACACTAACCGACACGACAGACCTGGAACACTCACTAAAACACTAACCGACACGACAGACTGGAACACTCACTAAAACACCTAACCGACACGGACAGACTGGAACACTCACTAAAACACTAACCGACACGGACAGACTGGAACACTCACTAAAACACTAACCGACACGACAGACTGGAACACTTACTAAAACACTAACCGACACGACAGACTGGAACACTCACTAAAACACTAACCGACACTACAGACTGGAACACTCACTAAAACACTAACCGACGCGACAGACTGGAACACTCACTAAAACACTAACCGACACGACAGACTGGAACACTCACTAAAACACTAACCGACACGACAGACTGGAACACTCACTAAAACACTAGCCGACACTACAGACTGGAACACTCACTAAAACACTAACCGACACTACAGACTGGAACACTCACTAAAACACTAACCAACACGACAGACTGGAACACTCACTAAAACACTAACCGACACGACAGACTGGAACACTCACTAAAACACTAACCGACACGACAGACTGGAACACTCACTAAAACACTAACCGACACGACAGACTGGAACACTCACTAAAACACTAACCGACACGACAGACTGGAACACTCACTAAAACACTAACCGACACGACAGACTGGAACACTCACTAATACACTAACCGACACGACAGACTGGAACACTCACTAAAACACTAACCGACTCGACAGACTGGAACACTCACTAAAACACTAACCGACACTACAGACTGGAACACTCACTAAAACACTAACCGACGCGACAGACTGGAACACTCACTAAAAACACTAACCGAACACGACAGACTGGAACACTCACTAAACACACTAACCGACACGACAGGACTGGAACACTCACTAAAACACTAACCGACACGACAGACTGGAACACTCACTAAAACACTAACCGACACTACAGACTGGAACACTCACTAAAACACTAACCAACACGACAGACTGGAACACTCACTAAAACACTAACCGACACGACAGACTGGAACACTCACTAAAACACTAAACCGACTCGACAGACTGGAACACTCACTAAAACACTAACCGACACGACAGACTGGAACACTCACTAAAACACTAACCGACACTACAGACTGGAACACTCACTAAAAAACTAACCGACACGACAGACTGGAACACTCACTAAAACACTAACCGACTCAACAGACTGGAACACTCACTAAAAAACTAACCGACACGACAGACTGGAACACTCACTGAAACACTAACCGACACGACAGACTGGAACACTCACTGAAACACTAACCGACACGACAGACTGGAACACTCACTAAAACACTAACCGACACGACAGACTGGAACACTCACTAAAACACTAACCGACACGACAGACTGGAAATAAGATAACAGAAGTAACACTGACGTACTTGACACTCATGGTACGTTGAATACGTGACAAAGGACTGGGAGAAAACAAAGGGTATATAAGGAATACACCACAAGGAACACCTGCTCACTCTAGAGGAAGACGCAGACTCAAAACACGTGAGGGGCGGAGACACTGAGCACATGACAGAAAGGTAAACAAAGACCACCTGGACTTCACAGGACAACGTAAACAATGAAAGACAGACCCGGAACAGGACAGGACGTGACATTAACACTGATGTCATTTGTAGTCAGTGCCTCAGCTCCCCAGGTTTTCAGTAGTCTACACATACTGATCTGTTCCATGAGTTAAAAAAGAACTTCATTTCTCAAAAGAAGCTGAACTGGGGCGACTGACTTCATTACACATGATGAATATTTACACATATTAATAATTTAGGAGAGCACGTTTAGCCAGAACAGTTAGGTTCCTGTACCATCTGTGATTAATACAGACAAAAACACCTCCACCTTTTTGAGTGGCATCAGATGTACTGTATTTAACCACATGTGACTGAAGCAGAAAGCACATGTTGTAGAAATAATATACATAAAGTAAAATGAATATCAGACTGTATTTCATTAACAACACTAACAGTAGTTCAGTCTTATATACTGTATTTCATTAACAACACTAACAGTAGTTCAGTCTTATATACTGTATTTCATTTATAACACTAACAGTAGTTCAGTCTTATATACTGTATTTCATTAACAACACTAACAGTAGTTCAGTCTTATATACTGTATTTCATTAACAACACTAACAGTAGTTCAGTCTTATATACTGTATTTCATTTATAACACTAACAGTAGTTCAGTCTTATATACTGTATTGTATTAACACTAACAGTAGTTCAGTCTTATATACTGTATTTTATTAACAACACTAACAGTAGTTCAGTCTTATATACTGTATTTCATTAACAACACTAACAGTAGTTCAGTCTTATATACTGTATTTCATTTATAACACTAACAGTAGTTCAGTCTTATATACTGTATTTCATTAACAACACTAACAGTAGTTCAGTCTTATATACTGTATTTCATTAACAACACTAACAGTAGTTCAGTCTTATATACTGTAATTCATTTACAACACTAACAGTAGTTCAGTCTTATATACCGTATTTCATTTACAACACTAACAGTAGTTCAGTCTTATATACTGTAATTCATTTACAACACTAACAGTAGTTCAGTCTTATGTACTGTATTTCATTTACAACACTAACAGTAGTTCAGTCTTATATACTGTATTTCATTTACAACACTAACAGTAGTTCAGTCTTATATACTGTATTTCATTTACAACACTAACAGTAGTTCAGTTTTATATACTGTATATTATTTACAACACTAACAGTAGTTCAGTCTTATATACTGTATATTATTTACAACACTAACAGTAGTTCAGTCTTATATACTGTATTTCATTTACAACACTAACAGTAGTTCAGTCTTATATACTGTATATTATTTACAACACTAACAGTAGTTCAGTCTTATATACTGTATTTCATTTACAACACTAACAGTAGTTCAGTCTTATGTACTGTAATTCATTTACAACACTAACAGTAGTTCAGTCTTATATACTGTAATTCATTTACAACACTAACAGTAGTTCAGTCTTATGTACTGTATTTCATTTACAACACTAACAGTAGTTCAGTCTTATATACTGTAATTCATTTACAACACTAACAGTAGTTCAGTCTTATATACTGTATTTCATTAACACTAACAGTAGTTCAGTCTTATATACTGTATTTCATTAACAACACTAACAGTAGTTCAGTCTTATATACTGTATTTCATTTACAACACTAACAGTAGTTCAGTCTTATATACTGTAATTCATTTACAACACTAACAGTAGTTCAGTCTTATATACTGTAATTCATTTACAACACTAACAGTAGTTCAGTCTTATATACTGTAATTCATTAACACTAACAGTAGTTCAGTCTTATATACTGTAATTCATTTACAACACTAACAGTAGTTCAGTCTTATATACTGTATTTCATTAACACTAACAGTAGTTCAGTCTTATATACTGTAATTCATTTACAACACTAACAGTAGTTCAGTCTTATGTACTTTATTTCATTTACAACACTAACAGTAGTTCAGTCTTATGTACTTTATTTCATTTACAACACTAACAGTAGTTCAGTCTTATATACTGTAATTCATTTACAACACTAACAGTAGTTCAGTCTTATATACTGTATTTCATTTACAACACTAACAGTAGTTCAGTCTTATATACTGTAATTCATTTACAACACTAACAGTAGTTCAGTCTTATGTACTGTATTTCATTTACAACACTAACAGTAGTTCAGTCTTATATACTGTAATTCATTTACAACACTAACAGTAGTTCAGTCTTATATACTGTATATTATTTACAACACTAACAGTAGTTCAGTCTTATATACTGTATTTCATTTACAACACTAACAGCAGTTTAGTCTTATATACTGTATTTCATTGATAATAATTTATTTAAACACTTGTTTTTGTGTTAAACAAGTATGTTTATTATTCATACTATCTTATATACACTTCGTTATATGAACAGAGCTTTCAGTCTTTCAGTTTCAGATTAAATTACTGATTTAAATAACTTTCCTGTTTAAATCACAGTTTTATTTCTGGGAAGTTTGCTTTAAAGGTTTGATTTTCTACCGTCAAGGTTCGAGTATGTGTGTCTAAAATCAAACAAATTACACTGAATATAGGTTTATGTTTATGTGTAAATATGTTGGCTGTTTTATTAAATGTAACGTCAGTGACTGTTTCTGTTTCTGTTTTATAAAACACTGCAACGTGAGTTCAGAGCAGCATCACTGGTCTGTGAGTAGAGCGGCTCTGTTGACTGAGTTCCTCTACAGGTATAAACTCCTTTATAAGACTGATCAACTTTAGAGATTGTGTATTCCTTTGTTTCTGGATCATCACTGAAAGGTTTATTATTCTTAAACCACTGATACGTCCAGTCACCTCTACTTTCTATATCATGTGAGAGTGACTGTCTCTCCAATAAACACATGATCAGCTGGTTGTACTTTCACTGCAGGTTTTGGTCTCGCTGTACAAAAATAAGAAATTCAATTATTTTTAATATTTAAACATCATGTCAAAAAACGCATGTGAGTCAAATATGTTGTGCTGGTGCGAGTGGATCAGACACAGCAGTACTAATTAATGCACAGAAGTAACAGTACTTTAATTGAATGTAGTTTAAGTCCACATGTTCTTCAAATACTGCTGCTAGACCACATCACACCTTTAAACCTCCCTGATAACTGACTGTCTTTGTTGCTGTTTGTATTTGTTTTCTAGCTACAGTTTGTATCTTACTCCCTCCCTATCTCTCTCTCTCCTTCTCCCTCCCTCCATCCCTATCTCTCTCTCTCTCCTTCTCCCTCCCTCCATCCCTATCTCTCTCTCTCTCCTTCTCCCTCCCTCCCTCCCTATCTCTCTCTCTCCTCTCTCTCCTTCTCCCTCCATCCCTATCTCTCTCTCTCCTTCTCCCTCCCTCCATCCCTATCTCTCTCTCTCTCCTTCTCCCTCCCTCCATCCCTATCTCTCTCTCTCTCCTTCTCCCTCCCTCCCTATCTCTCTCTCTCCTTCTCCCTCCCTCCATCCCTATCTCTCTCTCTCCTCTTCCCTCTCTCTCTCCCTCCCCATCTCTCTCTCTCTCCTCCTCCCAACCAATTTCTCTCTCCCCCTTCTCCCTCCCTCCTATCTCTCTCTCTCTCTCTCTCTCTCTCTCTCTCTCACTCTCTCTCTTTCTCTCCTCCTTCCCTCCCTCCCAATCTCTCTCTCCTCCTTCCCCTCACTTTCTCCTTCCTAATCTCTTTCACTCACTTTCTCCCTCCTTCTCTTTCTATATCCCTCTCTCCCTCCATGCTGACTAGGTTATTAATTCACTATGTTGTTTTTCCTCCTCTCAGTAGTATTAAAATATAGTGAACACTAACAGTATAGATTTTATTCAGAATGCATGTAGGAAATGCATTGTTTTAGTGCCAAAGAACTCATTGATTCATTGATCGGATCACATTAGAATTTCACCTGACTGTAAACACCTCCAGCACTGTGTTCAGATTATGTTTGGATCTCTCAAACCACATTCAGAGGGGATCAAAGATGAATTTTATATTAACACAGTGTGAATGGAACGTGTCTTTGATATGTAGATACGAGATACGAGTATGTGATGAATCTGATTGAGCGAGAGGATAAAAAAAGTAGCAAAATATATTCACCCACTCGTCGTCATCATCAGCAGTGACTGGTTTTGCCCTGTTGTTTCTTGTTTAGGCTGTCCCCCTCTACCTCTTTTTCTCCCTCTTCTTCTCCCTCCCTCCCTATCTCTCTCTCTCCTTCTCCCTCCCTCCCTATCTCTCTCTCTCTCCTTCTCCCTCCCTCCATCCTATCTCTCTCTCTCCTTCTCCCTCCCTCCCCTCCCTCCCTATCTCTATCTATCACTCTCTCTCTACTTCTCCCTCCCTTCCTATCTCTCCCTCTCTCTCTCTCCTCTTCCCTCTCTCTCTCTCTCTTTTCTCTTTTATTCACTTTCTCCCTCCCTCCCAATCTCTCTCTCCTCCTTTCCCCCTCTACCTTATTTTTCCCTCTCCTTCTGCCCCCTCACTCTCTTTCTCCCTCCTACTTTCTCTCTCATTCCCTCCTTCTCTCTCTTTCTTCCTCACTCTCTCCCTCCATGCTGACTAGGTTTTTAGTTCACTATGTTGTTCTTCCTCCTCTCACTAGTCTGATTTAATCTATTCATTTATTCTCTGGACAGCAGGTTTATAGTTTAAGGTTTAATGTGAAGGTGCTGCAGTTTAAAATCTAAACACGTTGACTGTTATGTGTAAGATCTTCTTTCTCTCGCTGACTGTAAACATCAGATGAAGGTATATGTATATACTGTGTAACAGCTTCCTTATTTAAACTTTGTTGGAAACCAAGATGCTTTACAAATACAGCCTCATATAAACATACATTTAAATAATCAGCAACATGCTGAAGTGTTTAAAGATTACAACAGAACACGTTTAGTGAAAATCGCTAAAGTAAGTAAATGATGGTTGATTTAATTATGAAAACTCATCATATCTCAGTACACGTGTTTGTTTACAAGCAGATCTTAGCCGCTCCAACATAGCAGATGTCCAGACATATCACCTCTAATAGAGAAAAACAAACAACACAGCACCTATTAACTTATATCTCTGTCCTGAACACTCTTTGTGTCGCCTTCAGGACTTTTTTCTGTTTGTTGTCCCCCAACAGTGAAAAGAAATATCCACCTACAACCATCCTGACACAATACTGTACAAATACTACATACATTAAGCTGATAAACTGTACAGTATAATTAGAGTTCAGACACATATACTTGTGAGAAGTGAAAAAGGTGATGAGTTCAGACACCAAATAACAGCTTGTAGAAGAAAACTTTCCGGATTTCAACAGGAAATTAGTGCACTTGCACTATAAGCTCATATACAAATGCAATATAACTGTACTCTTCTTCTGGGGGCAGTCGCTCTGAGATAAAATGTTAACTGGGTCACTCCAGGCTCTGACTGCCTTTTGGAAGAACTATGAAGTTTTGATCAGGCCAGTAGTTCTGAAGATAAACTAGAACACGCAGTTACGCAGTTACGTCCAGTAATACATTAAAACCCTTCTGTCCACTAATCTCTCAGGTGCTTGGGCTTCTTCATGTCGTGTAATAAGATCAGAGGTACAACGAGCTGGTCATGTGTTAAATACTGTTGGGGGGATGTTTGATGTCTGATAACAGATGTTTAATTGGAGTGAGTGACGGTGAAGTAAAAGCAGGAATGATGGGTGAATATATGTAAATATTAATAATTGATTTCACTTTTATTATTATATACATTTGTGCGTCTGATTGAGCGAGAGGATAAAAACAGTAGCAAAAAATAGTTTCACACACTCGTCATCATTATCAGCATCTTCAGTGTCTTTCTTTGTCCTGTTGTGTCTTGTTTAGGCTGTTTATATATATATACATACAGACCCCCTTTGTTTATTTATGTTTCTGCAAAACTTCAAACACACTCTCTACTTTCTTGCAATGTTGCTACAATGTTATCACAAGGTGGTGCAGTGTCTGAACAAGGATGACACAACGTAACTATTAAGTGAATTAATTATAATTATAATTATAATTACTCTAGGACTCTAGGAGGTTGTGACAATGTAAGAACAATATTGCTGCTAATTTGTCACAATATTGTCAGACAATGTCACAACTTTCTGTGGAATTGCATTTCAACACTATAACATAATGTTTTGGGCACTAAAATAATATGTATATCTACTTTATAAACGACCACCTGTGCTGTGACCCCAGACTAGGATTATGATAGGAACCTATTCTGCCTCTATGACTCTCTCCTCACATTAGTATATTATTATATTCACACTAATAGGTTGTTCACAAACATCATCTTCATCGTCACTGTGGTGGTACTCTCTCAAAAAGCCTGTGGCTTATGTCGTTTACAAAATCAAGTACTATCTTCCTGTTACACCTTAAATAGTGCCTCAGGCACCACAATGTTGTCCAACTGCCATACCATTTAAGGTGGAACAGGAAAAAGTAGTGAATAAACTGACTTCACCCTCGTGCGGTCGGTAGGAGTCAGTATTGTATTGTGTACAGCTGGTCTGTGAGTGAGCACTGGTGATCATTGGCGTAGGAACCGGGGGGATCGGGGGACATGTCCCACCCAGTATTAGAAACAGGTAGATTTGTCCCACTCAATAAAAGTTGTTAGCAACTGGCTCTGGTTGTTAGGTGGTCTTTCACTTTGTTAAGGTTTGTGTTGAGATGCCTGTTCAGAAATATCCTGCAGTCAGCAGCTTCACTGACCCAAGCTCTCGCCTCGCTGGAGCATCTGGTAACTCGCACCAGCTTTAAACGCGAGGTCAGTGATGAGAGCAATAAATTGCAACGGTGACCATTTATACTACAATAAAACAGCTTTAGTACAATGTGTTGTTATGGTAACAGACTAGGAGGGTTTGTGTTAGCTAACGTTTATATTAACTTTAGTCAGAAAACACTCTGAAACATAAAGTTACTCTCTGGCCACGCCCCAAACTGCAGAGTAAACTACACTAAATACATAACTAAAATATAATAAATAAAATAAATCAATGAATAAATAAATAAAAGGACACCACAGTTAGAAGTGCTGTCAGTTGTGCAGTATGTAATGTTCCAGTAGATGCTGTTTGGGACATTATTGTTAGTCTTGTCTAGTCAGGAAATCTTAACATGCATTGTTTTGTCATTTCATTTCAGCATTATGCCACCAAAGAATAATATATATTTTTTGGTTATATATGTATATAATCCATCCATTGCATGTATAATTTAAAAGTTTTCTGACGACAGTACCATGTAATGTTTAGTATCTTGTTTAGTTTGTAAAGTGATCTTTAATTGAATTTATCTAATAATAAATAGACGTACAGATAATGTTGTATTTTGTTTAATTATTTATTTTTACAGTAAATTTAATTATTTAAATTTACTGTAATTTCACAGATGTTGTTCTACGTCACTACACATACAGTGATTTACTACCTTACCTACAGTGGAATCAGCTTATAGGTAATATTTAGGGGATAGGGTGGGCTTTGATTCAAATTAGCAAATGTGTCCCCCCAATGTCAAACCCGCTCCTACAGCCTTGCTGGTGATATATTTAAAATCTAATGATACTGTAAGTAAACAGCCATAATATTTCTCTCTTATTGCTGTCTAAACTAGCCCAGTACAGTCTCCTCATCTCCATACTCCTGGACAGTGTGTACGTCAGTCGAGTAAAGAAGAAAACTGGCAGCATCAGCAGAGACACAACACACCCTGGACACTACCTGTTAAACTGTAACTGTCTGATAAGAGGGTACCGGCCCATCCGCTCACACACAAACCGACACACATCACACCTCAGTGACTGAGTACCCAACCCCCCGCCCCCATCATAGACTACACAGTCTCAGAATATTACGACCACCCCTTGTATCTATACTCTTTGTAGATGTTATCAGTTTCATACAGATGAACTTTGTAGTTATACAATATCAGACTGCAGTCTGTCTCTTTCTCTGAATACTTAGCATTTAACGCTGCTCTTCAGTGGTCAGGACACCCAAAGGACCACCACAGAGCAGGTATTATGTGGGTGGTGGATCGTTGTCAGTACTGCAATGACACTGACATGGTGGTGGTATGTTAGTGTGTGCTGTGCTGGTGTGAGTGGATCTGACACAGCAGTGCTGCTGGAGTCCAACTGTATCAGTAAAACTCACTACCACATCACCACCGCATCAGTGTGACTGCAGTAATGATCCATCACCCAAATAATACCCTCTCTGTGGTTGTCCTCTGGGGGTCCTGACTATTGAAGAACAGAGTAAAATGGGGCTAACTAAGGACTCTGATGAATAAGTGCAACAGGTGATTAGTTGTGTGACGTGAAGAAACAAAACAAGAAACACTGAACAACACGAAACAAAACATAAACAAAATATGTACACTATTTACAATTGGGTGGCTCCAGCGTCAGCCAATCCAAACTTCTCTCTCTCTATTCTGGTATTCACAACTACCAAGGCTGCTAGTAGTGACACTCCCCCAGAAAAGTCCTTAAATGAAATTTCCCACTACACCCCACCCCTGTCCAAACTATTACGTCACACTAGGGATGTCAATTCTACACAATAACTCAATTCAAACACAGCTGTTAACCCTAGTAATTACAGTGATGTCATGTTTTAGTGGTAATGGTACTGTGACTCATCTTACTTTATAACTTTTCTTTCTACTCTTTTCTTACAGGACCTGTAACTTCCGCAGTGTAAGGACCCCCCCTTCCCTCCCAGACCAGAGAAAAAGGACCCCTGCTCCCGCCGGCTCTCTTTTCTCTCCCTTGGACCATGCAGGATCTCAAGTAAGTAGTTTTTCTATACATCAACATACATTTAGCACTTTAAAGTCTTCACAGTTCCTCAGGACCACCTTAAAGCTGGTGATGGGGTGTGCAGGTCACCACATCACATAAAGTACACACAGAAAGAGACATTTTGCACATCAATGCACAGACACTTTACTTATTCATAATTTAAATTATACTCTAGTATAGCTTTGTACTCTGCTGCTCCCTCTTCTATACTTTATCATTATTTTTATTGTATTATTTCTATTTTTGTTTATTTATTTTTTTTCTTATTGGAGAGAGCCACTCTAAAATTAAGTATAATCACAATAAAAAAAATTATTCTATTCTTACTGCCCGCCATCTGGATTTAAAAGATTGTCTGAATGACGTAAGTAAAAAAAAACCTATTAAATTTTAAGGCACTGCTGCCGGCTATTGATGATCATGCACGTCTGGTAAACATGGCTGTGCGGAGCGGTGAGGTCGGAGCACCACAGTTAGCACTACAGAAGCAGTTAAAGAAATCTGAACATGTATGTAGTTGGTACTGATAGTTTAAAAAGTGTATGGCTACTAATGTCCTGTCTGCTATTGCGTCTCCACTGTTGTCTTTTTTAGTACAATCACTTTCATCACTACAGTATATCTGTAAAACTGATCTAAAGAAATGTTCTGCAAAGAGATAAAGAGGAACAAACTCACCTTGCAGTTCCTGATCATTTGCAACTTGTCCACTTGCTCCACTTTGTCCAATTTGTCCAATGTGACTGAGGGCAGTCAACACTAAAGTTGGGACAGAAACAGACATTAATATGAAATAGAGATAAAATGATTGAGTCTGAGTGAATTGTGTATAGAGGTATGTCTGATTACACATTCTGATTGATAAACTGGGTTTTAACAGCTAGCGGTTGCCAGTGTGGATTTTTTTATGGCTATTAAAACTGAGCAGAAATTTGCTTTAGTGTCCCAAACACATGTTTTGGGAGAGTCAGGTAACAATTACAGCAGACGCAGAAGCTTAACAGAGACACAAGTCAAAATAATATTTATTAATAATACCGATGTGTATGAAATGCATATGTGTAAAAAACACTACACAAAATATCTCCCCAGCAAAATACTCAGGACGCCCTACATGCAGTGTATTAGAGACAGTTTATTGGCAGAACATCATCATCCTCAACCACATTACTGTCCAGTTAACACACAGAGTGCAAGCACACACTGTGAGAGACCCCATACTGTGAGCTACAACTCAACTCAGAGCTTTACACAGTCTTAAAAGAAAGAGTTACAAGCTGGCTTTGGTTTCTACAGAACTGTTTGTTATAGTTATGTTTTGTTTTTGTGCCTGAAGATGCTTCACAGTGATAGTCTTGTTTGTGTCTTGACTTTGTTCTTCCTATAAATCTGTATGTTTTAGCCTTCTGTCTATCCATTACTAACATTTGATTGAATGCACCAGTTCTCTACTCTTAAACCAGACTAATTAGAACACTAAGGTTTAGGTTTATACATGTCATGTTAAGGATGAGGTTTACCTGAATTAAATGGGTTAAAGCAGATCCGACTCTTTGTTGGATACTGTATACACTGTCTTATTATAAAACCTACACTGAGCATTATGTAGAGATATCATGTTTTAACATCCCGCTGCAGGGTTGTTTGGTTGTGGATTTGGGAGGGGTGACTTTGCAGAGTGACTTTTGCAAAGTATGGAGCGCCATGTAACACCAGACACGCAGTAAGAGAGACTTAAAGCATGTAGACAGTAGACACTGATAACTTAAAGCTGTGTGTATGTGCTAATGGGGCTGTGCTGGATTGCGAGGCTGTTTAGTGGGATAGTGATGCAGCGCTTGGGTCCAGTGCCATGTGTGGAATGACCTGCTCGGTATTCTAGCTGTTCAGTAGCACTGGGCATTGCCTGGCATCAGGTAGGAGGCGGAGCTTGGATCTAATTAATAAAGGAGACACACCAGTGCACAGGTGATGGGTCTCTTTAAACGGCTTTCTCATGTAGAGAGCTCACTACAAGTCTAGGGCTTCCTTGATAACTTCAATCTGCACAAGCTGCAGTCATCTGAAGTGTGTTTTTTCCTGTGGGGGGTTTAGTAGGAGTGGGCAGAGTGGAGCTGCTGGATCCACTAAGCAGTAAGTGAGGCAGTTGTTCACAAGCAGTTTCTACGTCGAACATGATTCCATGATGCTATGAAAATTGTATGAAGCTATCTGTTTAGGGTCAGGCTATAACAGAATGAATCTGAGCTCTTGTAACTGCTGTGAATAATTATTGTGAGGATAAGCATCAGCCTAAACTTCTAAACAAAACAACTAACCATTACAAAACTAACAACCCTGAAAATCTAAAAACCACATTAAACTGTTTAAAACCCAGAGAAAAAACAAACTTCATGTATTTGTTGCTTGTGTTTTAGAAGTCTAAGATAGAAGGTCAAAAAGAAACAGAAATGACGTGTTACTTATCAGTTGTAAAAAGAGGAGTCATTCACGTATACAGCAGCATTTCTGACTGTTTATTGACAGTTTATTTAACTCCAATACTTAATTACTCTCCTTGATCTCAAATGAATTAAAATTAAGATTCTGAGGGGGTCTCTAAAAATAAACTTCTGAGGCTGTCTGTTGGGGAAATAGCAGAACCTAAAATACAAATGAAGAGGAAGATCACTGTTTAGCTGCTTCACCCATCATAGAGATGCAGCACTGAGTCGCCTCAGAGTGGCGCTGTAAGATCATTAAACTCTTAATGAATGTGTGAAAGAGCTCATTACTACAATAAGACTGTTTCCAGAAGCTGTTCAACGAGACACTGATGTATCAGCACCTCTATAGTAAGAGAGTTAGTAGTCAGTCAACTATTGATGTTCTCAGCTTTTGTTTGCTTCTAACAAATGTTGAAAAAATACAGCTGTTGTGTTTCAGCCAGTCATGATCTAGATCACACATCATTCCTAAGCATCTGCATTATTTTATTATATTATTTTTAGCAGTGAGTTAGTGTTCCTGTGGATGTGAAGCTGACATTAGGAATAGAGGATGACCGTCTCCAAAACCAAATATAAAATGTCAGCCACACAAGTCAAAGAAAAAGAGAAGCTGTGGTTCTGCAGAGCCCTCATGTAACCTGCAATGTGTGAAAGTGCTCATTACTACTCTTCTACTTCTTTCAGCCTATTCTCTTCTACAGGGGTCGCCACAGCGAGTCAACTGGCATACTAAAGTGTTTTAGGACGGATGGCCTTTCTGACACAACCCTCGCAACGCACCCGGGCTTGGGACAGCACACACTCACGCACACCCATAGGAAATTTAGAGTGACCGATCAGCATAACACGAATGTCTTTGGACTGTGGGAGGAAACCGGAGTACTCAAGCACAGAGAGAACAAGCAGACTCCACACAGAACGACCCGGACCGAGAATCAAACCCAGATCATCTTGCTGTGAGGCAACAGTGCTAACCACTACACCATCGTGCTGCTCAAACTGCTCATTACCACAATAAGACTATTTCCAGTAGAACTGTTAAACGAGACAGAGAAGCATCAGCACCTCTACAGTGAGAGAGTTACCCCCCAACTACACACTCAACATTTCATTAAATTCACACACTCAAGATTTGATGAATTCATAATTTCATTCAGGGGATCATTTATCCAGTCCTCAAACTCAAAATGCACACAGACTACAAATGTAAAAGAGAGATAAAGGAATAAAATGCATTTATGCCTGAAATATCTGTACAAATGACCTGTAGAGGGCGCCAGGTAGTACATCCTAAACACTGAATAACCCAGGTCTTTATTTACAGGTTAAGTAGATACTTTATTGATCCCAGAGCGAACATCAAAATCTCCACATTTAACCAATCCATGCAGTGAAACATTCACATACACACACACACACACACACACACACACACACACACACACACACACACACACACACTAGTGAATTTGAATGTCAAATTATTTTAATTTCAATGTATTGCTGGTGTTCAAAGATAAATGTTTTTCATCTTTATCACATTTTTACTTTTTAAATCTTTATCTGATTTAAATTTTAATTGAACATGTTTAAGTGAATTGCCAACATATACCTGAACTTATACCCAATAAAAAGGCATCGTAGGAGCTGCTATTTCATTTATTCAAATTCCCCATTCATGGAAAAAGTGGGCTGGATTTGGGCATAAAACTCCCGGGCTGAAAAAGGGACCCACTCCGGCCCTGTTCTGTAACAGTGTGATGAAGTGCTGTTTGACTAACACTCAGTACTGATCACAAAAATCATAACAGCATGATGTCTTGGTTTTATCCTATTTGCATCCAATGATTTCAAATCACAAACACACAGCAAAGCTTTGAAGCTTTATCATTCAGTATCATTCAGCAATATATAATTGAAATGTTTTTAAAAATAGTTTTAAGCTGTTATATAGTGTTTAGTGTGATTAAAGTTTACTCAGAAGTGAGTATATTAATTTAGTTTTAATTTAATCATTTGTATGAAATGTTATTATAAGTTATCGACACATAAATGCATGTTTATTGATTATAACCTACAATGCAGAGAAGACGTCCATATGTTATTGTAATAAAATGCTAGACGTCCAACTGAAACTCTTCACACTCTTATTTCAGAAAAGCCTATAAACCATCTAAACCACCACGCAAACCAAGTAAACTACACACTGATCACTCAGAACCATCAGACTGAATATTAACAACTTCATACATACTCTCACTTTAATAAAGACATAAAGAACATTTACTCACAGAGTAGTACAGAGAGTGCACTGAACTCCATACTGTCCCCGTAATGACTGACTGACTGACTGACTGCACTAAACATCGCTTCCTGTCTTCTTACATTCAAAGCACACGTCACAGAGAGAGACAGACAACAATATAATCCAAGACCACTCAAATGAAGAACTTCTGAGCACCAACATTTGTTAAATACTACATGGTTTAAGATCCTCATACAAAATCACTTCATTTATTGAAGGAAATATGTAACGTCTGTATAAACTATGTGTAACTGCCCCCTAAATGTAACAGCTGGTTGTGCCTCCTAAGCCACCCAAGCCTTGAAGCAGTGAAGTGTCCATACATCATCACACTACCACTGCCATGTTTCAGCTCTTGGGATGGTGTTCTTATAGTACAGGGGTGGGGAACTCCAGTCATGGAGGGGCCAGATTCCTACATAGTTTGGTGGTTTTGCTTCTCAAGCACACCTAAATTAACTAATGAGCTGATTAGTAGGTCTGGTGTGTTAAAGTAGAAATCAGGAAACTGTGCTGGACTCCGGTTCTCAGTTCTCCACCCCTGTTCTAGTAGAATACTGTGATGGAATCATTATTTCTTTGGTTTTCAGCAGTTGTAGGATTTTCTTGGTGAACAGTGTTTTTGATCTTGCTACTCTTCCACTGATCTCTCTCTAACAGTGGAATCATGAACACTGACCTTACCTGAGACGAGCGAGGCCTAAAGTTTCTTAGATGTTCACCTGGGTTCTTTAGTGATTTCCTGGATGAGTTTCTGCTGCTGAGCTCTTGTAGGAATGTTGTTGCTGAATGTAATTGTTGAATATGACCTGTCACTACTGGGAAGATTCACAGCTGAAAATAATGGCTCTAAATGTGGTTCACTGGCACCTCAAAATCTTAGAAATGGCTGTGTTGCACTTTGTAGAATGATAGAGTTCAATAACGTAAGTACTCAGGTACACAGGCTTGAGTTTGTCTTATTTTACTGATCAAATTTATCAACTACATTTAGTTATTTGATTGATTAAGTAACTAAGGGTTACAATGTTATTTTTTCCTTAATAATTATGATTAATGTACATATAAATCAGGTACTGCTTTCACTTCTTACTAATAATTTTTCACAGCACTGTAAATACAGAGTTTCATTGATTTGACCAGTTTAAATGATTTG
Source organism: Megaleporinus macrocephalus (assembly GCA_021613375.1). Classification (NCBI taxonomy): domain Eukaryota; kingdom Metazoa; phylum Chordata; class Actinopteri; order Characiformes; family Anostomidae; genus Megaleporinus; species Megaleporinus macrocephalus. The sequence continues at coordinate 13,250,388 of CM038708.1, forward strand.
AACAGTTTTCTGTTCAATGACAGTATTCAGACACATACCTTATCTGAGAGAAACTGGCCAATAAAAGAGGTTAGATGGTCATCACAGAATCACCTAGAGTCTGAAATTGTACATCTAAATATGGTAGTAAGTTTGAAAAGAAAGCTCAGAAAGAGCTTCATCTGTTTTTTTATTGTGATGCTGAATATAACTGGTGCTGAAGACGTTATTGATTCGCATGAAAGCAGTCATGTGTGGTTTACTGCATTGTGGGACTGTGTATGGCATGTGTCTATTTTGATTGCTGAGATTATTTAGGGTTATTTAGATATTTAGACCTGCTGTTGTCATGGAGATTTCTGCATCACTCAATTTCAATTCCCCATTGGCTGTAGATGTCATTGCCACTGTCTCACTAGAAAAGATTAAAATCAGACCACAAGCCTCTAAATAACTCCCCTCTGCTCTTAAAACTCAAACCTCTACTGATTAGACTCTGACTGTGTGACCAGTGAATGCATTTAACTGCACCAGCTTTATTCTACACCAACTTTCTCAGGTCCTGTCCAGTCACCTCATGGATTATCACAAAAATGATAACAACTTGGAAGTAGAAATGTTATGCAGTGTGAGAAATTCAGCTAATCTGAGAAATTAGCTGCTGATGAGTTTGTGTTTGGTGGGATGTAAACAGGTGTCAACATTTCACCAGTAACTGTTCCACAGTGCTTATATACAATCTGTACGTCTCCACAAGTTGTTCACAAACATTCACATACGTCCTCCATAGATCTTACTGGAGTCAGCACTGCGGCCTCCTCAGTGAAAGGAGTGAGTCTGTAGCTACGCTGCTGTGTCCGGTACTCTGGTTAACCACCATCTCTGTAAATACTAGAGTGCAGCTGTCTCCAGTTTCCTGCTGGGTTGTTTTCCTGGTGTTCAGCTCGTCTAGCTTATTCTCCAGTGCAGGTTAGCTAGCAGTAGGCTAGTAATAGGCTCCTCCAGGTCCAGAGGCTGCTACTGTGTTCTGCTGTAGTTTAGTGATGATCTGCTTTTCATTAGAGAACAGTGTGAGACATTAATGAAGAATACTGAACACTAAATAAATGTAAAGACGTCTCCACTGAGGGTTCGATAGTGGACTGTAGTTTGTTCTTCTAGTTTTACTTTCTACATTTTATGTACAAGTTTCATAAGTGCTGAATGTAATAAGTATTAAATGCTGGATGTAGTATTTCAGTGTTACCTTCCTCACTTGACTGTCTATATCTGTACCCTGGAGACAGACCTCCAAATCAGGTATAAACAGTCCTGCCTAAGGACCCCGATGTAGGGTCCTTACTCTCTCTAGCATATATAACTAGGAAGGAAAGATGAGTCTCAATGTAAAATCTCATATGCAGTTCTGTCAGAAAGACTCAGGAGTAGAGGTGCGTTTAAAAAAATAGATTTTTCGATTCAAATCGATCTTCATTTGAATAATCCGATATCGATTCGTATAAACCCGAGATCGATCTTTAAAATGGATCTGGATGGGGGCGCACATTAGATAAGCATGGCTGGAGCACAAGTGAAAGCAGATGTCTGCCTACATTTTGGATTCAGAAACCATGACAGTATTCACGCTATTTTCCATGAAAACACTGGGGGCGCCATCTTTGTTTACTTTGTGTTAGAACTTCCGGTGCGCCCAAGAATACGTTGATACTAATTACAAGCAAAACGACATCAAAAATATAAAATGACTAGTATAACATGTTCAGTTCGAGGGAGTCAGTAATTGGAATAAGAGGAAAACTTGGCTTGAACAACAGAGTTACGAACACAGCACATAAAGATCAGTGTTGTAAAGCCGCCTTCCAAAGAAGAGGACCTGCATCTCTGACTGAAGATGCTAACTTTAAAACATCCACCCAAACCTCCATATGTCTGTTCTTACCATTCTGTGGAGGAGAACCAGCACCAGAGCATCCTTATCCAGAGAAATGTCTCACTTATGAAACTCCAAGGAAGCAGACATGTCGGGTGTTTGCGAGTTAAGTAACTGTTTTCTAATCAGTGTCCACCGCGCTAGGCTATCTGGACTGTAACTAACACCCACGCAGAGTGGCTCGGGCAGCTGGCTTGACTTGGGTTTAACGGCTTTCAGAAATATAAACTCACCGTCTGTGTGTAGGAGTACACGGCCAACCTTCTCACAATACAGACACTGATACGCTTTACCACTTGCATAGTTTTTCATTGGCGAACCATCTACACCTTCCGAGAGTACAAAATAATTAAAAACGCTGCCGTAGGTAACTTTAGGCCACCTTTTCATATAATCCACCCACTGTGTTATGGATGTTGGATGTTGTCCCATTCAAAATTCTTATTGCCTCTCTGCTCCCCTCCCATGTAACTGTATTCATTTTGGTTAGCTGAGCTGAAGTTCTAACACAAAGGCTAGGTTGAGTGTTCCTTGTACTTTTACCACATTAGTTCTCTGAAAATCTCTTTTCATATGTAAACAAAACATATTATTGTAACTGAAATATCCCTAAATGAATTGATATTGAATTGAATCAAATCGGAAATCGAATTGAATCGGGACCTTGTGTATCGGAATTGAAACGATCAGGGAAATCAGTGGCGATACTCAGCCCTACTCAGGATGCAAGCATAAAGGAAGATAAGAACCAGCACTGGAGCAGATCTGGGAGCCAGAACAGGAGGAGCAGTCCTTAAACCAGCATTGGAGCAGTTCTGGTAGCCAGCACAGGAGGAGCAGTTCTTAAACCAGCACTGAAGCAGTTCTGGTAGCCAGCACAGGAGGAGCAGTCCTAAAACCAGCACTGGAGCAGCTCTGGTAGCCAGAACAGGAGGAGCAGTCCTAAAACCAGCACTGGAGCAGCTCTGGTAGCCAGAACAGGAGGAGCAGTCCTAAAACCAGCAGTGGAGCAGCTCTGGTAGCCAGAACAGGAGGAGCAGTCCTAAAACCAGCATTGGAGCAGCTCTGGTAGCCAGAACAGGAGGAGCAGTTCTTAAACCAGCACTGAAGCAGTTCTGGTAGCCAGTACTGGAGGAGTAGTCCTAAAAGCCAGCACTGGAGCAGTTCTGGTAGCCAGTACTGGAGGAGTAGTCCTAAAAGCCAGCACTGGAGAAGTAGTATAAAAAAAAGAAAACTAGAACTAAAGACTCACTCCCTCTACATTCACACATTAGCTTTGGCCATGGGCCCCTTACATTTACCTTATTCCTCAGACACACATGCAAAAGTACTCGCTTGGGCCACTACAGGCCCACAGAGAACCATGCTAGCTTGAGACACTTCTACTTGATGGCACTGTGTTTGTTGCAGCTGTGCAAGGAGTGAACATAGCTTGCTGAGAAGAGGCCACTGTGTTCTGTGACTTAGTTAAAGCGTGTAGAAAATATTTTAAATTCACTGATAAAAATTGAAATCTGGCTTTTCAATATTGTTTGATGACAGTAAGTGTCTGGGTGGAGCTGAATTGTCTCCAGTGATACTTTATTCTCACTGAACAGGACATATAAGATCTGTTTAATGTGAATGTGCACAACTGCTCTTTACTGTGTTTCTGAAGTGACAAGCAGATCACATGGTCTTTTAGCATTTCCTCCACTGATCAAACCCACAAAGCTGAACCCATAAACCACAACAAGCAAGCTAACACCCACTTCTACCTCCAGTCACAGACACAAACACTCACTGTTTGTTCAAGCAGTGTTAGAAAAGATGTTAAAATCACCAGAAATAATGTAAATATAATGTTAATTATTAGAATAATGTCATGTTTGAAATCAAACAGAGGAAAAAATCAGGGGAGTGATGGCAGATTCAAAAAAATAGTGTTAGTTCATACAGTACAGCTCGTACTTTTCAATTGTCTCAAACTTTAACTGTGATTAGACAGCAGTATGTATGTTTATATGTACAGCGCAGTATAATCTCTATGCAGTTCTACAGTAATTAGACTTCACCAAATAGTTTCATTAGTTTAGCTCTACTGTTAATAATCAGTTTATCCAAACTCTACCTGTAAATGTACTTTGTTCTTCTAACGTATTTCATAAATGTAATTTTCAGATGATCATAAATGTTATATAAAATAAATGTTATATAAAATAAGTGTTATATAAGTGCTATATGTCGCCTATAGCCTCTTGACCTTTTCCTCAGCAGCCCAGTCTCTCCCCACCCAGTCCAGCAATCAAGTCCTTAAGCTGATGCTCTTAAAAGCTCTTTTGTTGAATACTGCCACCTACTGTTCACCCTGTGTGCTGCTCCTGTATAAAGAAATCCATGTATGGACAGGAAGGACAGATGGACACACACAGGACAGTACAGGCCAAACTACAACCCAACAGCAAACAGAGAGAATAAAAGAGACCCATAACAGTCTCAGTATATCTGTAACCTGGAGACAGACCTCCAAGTCAGGTATAAACAGTCCTGCCTTAGCACCCCAACGTAGTCTCCTTACACCCTCTAGCATATATTACTAGGATGGAAAGATGAGTCTCAGTGTAAACTCTAACATCTCTTATGCAGTTCTGTTAGAAAGACTCAGGAGTCAAGAATGAAGGAAGATAAAACCACACTGGAGCAGCTCTGGGAGCAAGCACAGGAGGAGCAGTCCTAAAACCAGCACTGGAGCGGATCTGGGAGCCAGCACAAGAGGAGCAGTCCTAAAACCAGCACTGGAGCAGATCTGGGAGCCAGCACTAGAGAAGCAGTCCTAAAAACCAGCACTGGAGCAGATCTGGGAGCCAGCACAAGAGGAGCAGTCCTAAAACCAGCACTGGAGCAGATCTGGGAGCCAGCACTAGAGAAGCAGTCCTAAAAACCAGCACTGGAGTAGATCTGGGAGAGAGCACTGGAAGAGTAGTCTAAAAAGCCAGCACTGGAGGAGAATTCCCAAAAGACAGCACTGGAGAAGCTCTGGGAGCCAGAACATGAGGAGAAGTCCTAAAACCAGCACTGGAACAATCCGTTGGGGATCCTGAGTGTGTGAACAGCTATTAGTGTTTCACTGTTGGAAATCTCAAAGTGGGAATTTGTTAAGCTGTGTGAGTTCAGAGATGGTGAGGTTGATTATTTTCTTAGTGATGCCCTAATAGTCCGTGATCTGCTTTAAGGCTTGCCACATGTGCCTGGCATCAGCTGTAGAGTACCATCCTTCCAGCGTCTCTCTGTATTGCTGCTTTGCCACTTTGGCACTTTAATGTCACATAAACTCCTCTGTGTTTATAGAAGAATCCTTATATGTGGCTGCAGCTTCAAACACATCCCAGTCTGTACATGTAAAACCATCCTGCATAATACTCTCAGTGTCTGGTCCTACTATACTGGTAGTGTTTTGGGAGCACAGTCTTTAGATTCCAGTAGTTAAAGTATCCTCAGTGCTGAAAGCTGACTGACGATGTCATGTAGAAAAACAGGAGCTGCTGATGAGTTTGCGTGTGGTGGGATGTGGTGGGATGTAAACAGGTGTTAAAACACAGCACTAATTCCCTCTGTAAGTAGGAGGGTCAACATTTCACCAGTAACTGTTCTACAGTGCTTATGTACAATCTGTACGTCTCCACAAGTTGTTCACAAACATTCACATACGTCCTCCATAGATCTTACTGGAGTCAGCACTGCGGCCTCCTCAGTGAAAGAACTGAGTCTGTAGCTACGCTGCTGTGTCCGGTACTCTGGTTAACCACCATCTCTGTAAATACTAGAGTGCAGCTGTGTCTAGCTTCCTGCTGGGTTGTTTTCCTGGTGTTCAGCTCGTCTAGCTCATTCTCCAGTGAGTGGTGGTCAGCTAGCAGTGGGCTCGGTGGCTGTCAGTTATCATGAGTGAGCCTGGCAGAAAGACCTTCTCTCTTGCTTTTCTTGCATTTTGATCTAAATCTGCTCTGGTTTCCTTCCTTCTTTCATGGGAAGTAGTGGCGGCTTGTTATAAGCGAACAATACAGTCCAGATCTAGAGGAATAAGACCAGTGAATACTGTGTCCTGCTGTAGTTTAGTGATGATCTGCTTATCATTAGTGAGGAGTGTGAGGCATTAATGAAGAATACTGAACACTAAATAAATGTAAAGACGTCCCCACTGAGGGTCCGATGGTGGACTGTAGTTTGTTCTTCTAATTTTACTTTCTACATTTAATGTATGAGTTTAATAAGTGCTGAATGTAATAAGTATTAAATGCTGGATGTAGTCTTTCAGTGTTACCTTCCTCACTTGACTGTCTATATCTGTACCCTGGAGACAGACCTCCAAATCAGGGATAAACAGTCCTGCCTCAGGGCCCAGATTTAGGGTCCGGTGTTCTGTGGCTTAGTTAAAGTGTGCAATTTCTTTTATTCACTGATAAAAACTGAAATCTGGCTTTTCAATATTGTTTGATGACAGTAAGTGTCTGGGTGGAGCTGAATTGTCTCCACTGATACTTTATTCTCACTGAACAGGACATATAAGATCTGTTTAATGTAAATGTGCACAACTGCTCTTTACTGTGTTTCTGATGTGACAAGCAGATCACATGGTCTTTTAGCATTTCCTCCACTGGTCAAACCCACAAAGCTGAACCCATAAACCACAACAAGCAAGCTAACACCCACTTCTACCTCCAGTTACAGACACAAACACTCACTGTTTGTTCAAGCAGTGTTAGAAAATATGTTAAAATCACCAGAAATAATGTAAATATAATTTTAATCATTAGAATAATGTCATGTTTGAAATCAAACAGGAAAAAATCAGGGGAGTGATGGCAGATTCAAATAAATAGTGTTAGTTCATACAGTACAGCTCGTACTTTTCAGATGTCTCTAACTTTAACTGTGATTAAACAGCAGTATGTATGTTTATATGTACAGTGCAGTATAATCTCTATGCAGTTCTACAGTAATTAGACTTTTCATTAATTTAGCTCTACTGTTAATAGTCAGTTTATCCAAACTCTACCTGTAAATGTACTTTGTTTTACTAACATATTTTCATAAATGTAATGTTTAAATGATCATAAACGTTATATAAGTTGTATATTATATTAATGTTATATAAAATAAGTGCTATATGTCGACTGTAACCTCTTGACCTTTTCCTCAGCGGCCAAGTCTCTCCCCACCCAGACCAGCAATCATGTCCTCAAGCTGATGCTCTTAAAAGCTCTTTTGTTGTATACTGCCACCTACTGTTCACCCTGTGTGCTGCTCTTGTTTAACGACCTCCACTTATGGACAGAGAGGACACAGTCGTGGCCAAAAGTTTTGAGAAGAAAAAGTTTTGGCACAAATTTTGGGTTTACAAATTTTACTGCCTCAGTTTTTTTAGAATCTGTTGTCAGATGTTTATTTGGTTTAATGAAGTACAATTATAAGCATTCCATACGTGTCTTAACGTTTTATTGACAAATACATCCAGTTTAATCAAAGACTTCATATTTACAGTGTTGACCCTTCTTATTTAAGACTTCTGCAATTCATCTCTGCATGCTGGATATCAGCTTCTGGGCAAAATCTCGAATGATGGCAACCCATTCTTGCCTAATCAGTGCTTGGAGTTGATTCTGGGTTTTTGTTTCTCCACCCTGTTTTTGAGGACTGACTAGAGGCTCTCAATGGGATTGAGATCTGGAGAGTTTCCGTAGTAAATCTGTAGAGACCCCTAATAGTCTCAAAATGTTATCATTATTGATCAGAGGACTCAAAGAGTTACATAACAGGCTAAGCTGTAGTCTTTAAAGCCAAAATACCAGAACAGGAATAAAGTTATTCAGGTCAGAGAAGTGAATCTCACACACCTCATTATCCATTTATTCAATTTAGACAACTTAATTTAATCATAACGATAATGTTGTTTTTTTGGCATTGTAGCGCCCCCTAAAGGCCAATCTGAGCCTAGTCTGCACACCTTATCAGTCTCTTTGTATATAAGTGTTTAAAGCATTTGGGTTATAGCAGCCTTGACAGAAATAAAGGCCACGCAGTATTTCATGATTAGACTTTCAAATAATCAGAATAAAAATCAGACACTTGTTCAAAAAGTTAGGTTTTCAAACAGTTAACAATTTCTAAATAATTATATATTTTTATATATACATGTAACTGTAAAGACGTTTGGTACACTGTACTGCATAGAATGAATCCTGTTATCTGACCGTAATTAAAAATAACTACAAGACATACTTGATTTCCATGAATGTATTTTGAAAAGTTCCTACATAGACATACCATCTAAGTTTTATGATGATTGGTCAATATTAAGCTCCTGATTGCTAAAAGCTGCTTTTCTGATGTTTGAACGGATGCATAGATGCTGAGAAACCATTATTCAACAAGTACAGCGCCCCCTAATGATAAACACTGACAGACAACCTCAGAATCTCAGTCACATACACTGATCAGCCATAAGATGGCTGAAACTTCTGCTTATCTCAAGAAGAGAGCGTAGAGAGCTTCTGGGAATGGGTTTCCATGGCCGAGCAGCCGCATCCAAGCCTCACTGTTCTAACCACTACACCACCATACTAACCACTACACCACCGTACTAACCACTACACCACCGTGCTAACCACTATACCACCGTACTAACCACTACACCACTGTTCTAACCACTACACCACCATACTAACCACTACACCACCATACTAACCACTACACCACTGTTCTAACCACTACACCACCATACTAACCACTACACCACTGTTCTAACCACTACACCACTGTTCTAACCACTACACCACTGTACTAACCACTACACCACCATACTAACCACTATACCACCGTACTAACCACTATACCACCATACTAACCACTACACCACTGTTCTAACCACTACACCACCGTACTAACCACTACACCACCGCACTAACCACTACACCACCGTACTAACCACTATACCACCGTACTAACCACTACACCACCATACTAACCACTACACCACCGTTCTAACCACTTCAACACTGTACTAACCACTACACCACCGTACTAACCACTACACCACCGTACTAACCACTACACCACCATACTAACCACTACAATACTGTACTAACCACTACACCACCGTACTAACCACTACACCACCGTGCTAACCACTATACCACCGTACTAACCACTACACCACCATACTAACCACTACACCACTGTTCTAACCACTACACCACTGTACTAACCACTACACCACCATACTAACCACTATACCACCGTACTAACCACTATACCACCATACTAACCACTACACCACCGTACTAACCACTACACCACCGTACTAACCACTACACCACTATACTAACCACTACACCACCATACTAACCACTACACCACTGTTCTAACCACTACACCACTGTTCTAACCACTACACCACTGTACTAACCACTACACCACCATACTAACCACTATACCACCGTACTAACCACTATACCACCGTACTAACCACTATACCACCGTGCTGCCATGATTAAATATTTTCCACAGTTTTGAGTCTTACTTAATGAAATTTAATAAAGACTCATGTAGGTCAATAGTTTAAACACTCACAAAAATGTAAATCATTGTAAAAACATTTTATTAAAAGCAGTTTTGGAGCTTTTTTTGGGTCATTCATCATAAAATTATCACACAATGTACAGAATATTCTTTGTGCTCAAATGATGTAGCAAAGAAAAAAAACAAATGCTTTTCATTGGAAGGCGAGGATGCTGCCATACAGATTACATCTTTTTAAGCAAAGGTCTTACTTATTTCAACAACACCATATCAAACTATAATCTGCACGTATAACAACAGAGGAGGAAACAGCAGTAAAATTTTAACCATTGATTTCTTTGAGGTTCTACTTCTTGGTGGCAGTGACTCACTGACAGAGAGAATAAATGAATGAATGTTTTAGTTTTAGTGGAATTGTTTTTTTAGTTGAAACTCTTCGTTTCTGACCTGCCAGATAAAACAACCTCTAATTTTGATCTGTCCTGTTTCTGAACTATGAAGCAGCTATGTACACAGAAAACACACAAATTACAGACTTCTTATTTTAAACACACAAAATTAAAATCACAATGTAAAAACTTTACAGTGGACATTCATCAACACACTCCAGCTTCTGTCACCGCTCACTCTGTGTTCAGCTCATCAGGTTTAGCTGTGAAATACACCAAGATCAACATTTCAAATTACACTTTATTAAGTTCAATTCATTTATTTTTATTTTAATTTCAGGTTAATAAAGAATCTGTGTTCTTACCTCGAGCTCTGCAGTATTTGACCACCAGTATGATGGACACCAGCAGATATGGAGACGCTGCTATTGAACTGCTGAGCAGACTGAACACTGAGAATGAAGCTCCTGAATTAGATTCACCTGAAACATAATAATCACTGTAGTGCTGAATTTGTTTGATGTATATTAATATAAAATAATATAAAGATTTATTATTTCTATGTAATTGATTACCTCTGACTGAGATCCAGCTCTGTGGTGACTCTCCTCTCTCTGGGTGTTTACAGTGGTAGAGACCTTCATCTGACTTTGAGACAGTACGGATGGTCATCTCTCCTGTAGTCTGAATCTGGAGGAGTGATCCATCTTTATAGACCTCAGCTGGGAGGTTTGAGGAGTTAGTGTAGTGATATAAACAGTGTAGAGTCAGAGGATCTCCCTCAGTCACAGGATGAACAGGACTCTCCAGAATTACAGCACCATCTGCAGGAAAGAGAAAGAACATACTGAAGAGATCATGTGTAGATAATACAGAAATCATGACGTGGAAAAAAAGATTTTCAGTAGATTAGTAGATTAGAGTAATTCCTCCATAGTCCATCTGGATTGGCCATTTTAGTGGAAACAGGTTCCTTAAAGGTAGTTTCAAATTTACTTGATTGAATTGGGCACATTGGCTCCACATGAATGAAATGTGTTACATCAACATAACTACTATCTGTAAGTATCTAACTTACTCAGTTTGTTGAGGTATCATTTGTGGGGAAGATATTAATTTAACCACCGTGTTTTCAGTGTACTGTGTTTTTGTTTCTCCCTCGAAGAAAATTACAAGCTGAACTGTTTTTCTCTGAACTCATCAGTGTCTCATTCAAGATTTAGGACTGGTTTATTGTCATGTGTATTCAGAATACAGGACATTCAAAATACAATTATTCTTATACTAATTTACATACTTATAATAATTCTTGATCAGCAGCGTCTATATATAAAACAATAAGTATTAATTATTTTATAGTAATGGAAATGATTGCATATGTTTGGGCGTAATTTTTAAGACTCTTATTGTGAAGGTAGGCTTGTAAGGTTGGTGGGGTATATGTTGTAGACAGAAAGAACTGAGTCAGTGCAGCACTGACTGCTGAGAGAGTAATACATACCTGAGAATAGAAACTGCTAGAGAAAGCTGAGTTTGTGTACAATGTGGCTTTGGCTGAGAACGGTTCCTAAATTCAGCTCCACAGTGACACACAACATTAACATTACAGTAGTTTACTTAATGCAGGATTTAAATCTCTCACCAGTGCTCACCCACAGATCAACACAATACAGTACTCACTCCTCATGATCACACAAAGCTGAAGTCTGCTTTCAATAGCAGGTACATTCTGGCAGCTGCTGCACCGTTTAAGGTGGAACAGGAAAACTAAACTACATAAAAAAAACTAAACTAGTAAATATATTACTTTAATCTTCACATGCTTCTGTTATTGCATCCACAGTATTAACTTGATTAAGTGAATATAAAAAAAGACTCTGTCTCTAGTCGTGCAGTGAAAAGATAATATAGACTCACTGTGTACTGTGATGTTAACAGGACTGCTGCTCTCTCCAGATTCAGACTCACACCAGTAAACTCCAGTGTGGGATGTGTGGAGGAAGCTGATGCTGCATGTAGATCCTGTAACTGATCCTCTGCCTGATGAACAATCTGACACCTTCGCACTGTGTGTGTATCGTCTCACTCTCCATCTAGTAGAGTCACTCTGTCCCTCACAGCTCAGTGAGAGAGAGTGAGTAGTAAAGTGTTGAGTTCTGCTGGGACTGACCATCTAAGAGACTGAACCAGATGTACCTGAAAAATACAGTGAAGACTCCAGCACATTAAAAACAACAGCACTGTTTATATATTACACTTTTCAGTATAACATAAAACATAAAATGCCATAATAAAGAAAATATATTAGCCATCATATTGTCTTAAATCTTTGTGTACTTTATTGTAATAATTATAATTACATTATATCCATTGGTTCATTCATGTAACTGACATATTTAACACACAACAAAGGATTATTTGAGCCTTATGGGTCTTTTAAACAGTAGATTAACGTCACACTGTCCATGTAAAAGGGTCCTAATGGAAATGGAATGCAGCACCTGAAAGACGCAAGAAATGTATTTTTTAATGTGAGTGTTTTTTAAGTAAATGTCAGTACTGATCATACTTCAGCATTCATCTTCTCAATTCTACATCACAGTCTGACTTACTCCAGCAGCACTGGCTTCAAACAAACTGCACAGCAGCTCCAGTGATTGATGGAGTCAAGACCCTAATTATAATAGATATGATACCATAACTACAATTTTATACAGAAGATTAAACACCCCAAATCTCCAACAGAGAACACACTACAATATCACTTTTGTTCCTAATTTAGTGTAATATTACTATTTATTACTGAATATAAAATGTAGAAGAAAAATACACAGTCGAGTCACATTATTATGACCCAGAGTGCAGCACCAACAGCAGCTAGACGGACTGGGAGACTCAATAAGTTGCTGGTAGGTTGTCACAGGTTTCTGGAGTCATGCTGACTGCAGTGCCTCCCACAGCTGCTAGAGAGAGCGTGGGGGAGGATCCACAGAGCCAACACAGCGATCCGGGTGGTCCTACAGATGCTCAACTGGGTTCAAGTCCGGGTAATTAGGGGTCCAGGGTAGTTTTAGTGCACTCCTAACAAGTGTCAGACATTTTTTGCCTTGTGATGTGTTGCGTTGCTGTAGGGTTTTTATTTACACAGACAAACACTCATAGTAGTATCAATATAAATAAACAATGAACTGTTGAACAGGAGGTCAGCCTATTACTGATTTTGGAAAATACATGCTGTAATAATTTAATTTACACAGCTAGGTAGATCATATATCATACATTTACTAAATTGCTAAGATTTATGCCTCCAATTCACTAAAAATAGCATTCATATTAAATAAATTACATTTGTGTATAAAGCTGGCATCTCCTGTTGCTCTGGGATACGTCTAATGCTCCTCCTTCGTTGGTAGTAAGATACACATCATTGTAATACGGTATACACTGGAAATTCTAGTGTACATTGTTTGTAAACTACATTAAACTATATAGGACATGAAATGTACAGTCAAGAACAATACTACAAAAATCTTCTTACACAGTGTGTAGTGCCGTTTTTCTGTAATAGGGAGCGATTCTGGACATTCCTGTTTCTGCACAGTTTCTGTTTTTTCCAGATAATATTCTTGGTTTTAAGTATTAATTTCTGGTAAACAGTGTGTCTGCATTGATGTTGTTAAAAATGGTGATGCAGAACATTATTGCTCTTTTCTCCGTTCTAACAGTCTACATACAATGAAGAACCTGATTCTCTACAAAGATCATCAACTAGATATTCAACAGACATGTTTCTCTTTAATTTGACCGGCATCTTAACTCTGCTGGACATGTCCTCTGTCCTTTTTCAATATATATCTTTGTCCTATAGCACAGGCTGATATACGAAAAAAAACACAGACTGATATATGAGTAGTCACTCACGGTAAGTGACTCCAAATTTTCAGACAGTAAAAATAAAAGATTAAATACAATGATGTAATAATATTAATAGTAAAAGAGTTTGTGTATGTAACTATGTGGACAACATTAAAGTTTTAAAAGATATTTTTCAGTCTTTATGTATGAAAAGTACGCTTAAAAAATCAACAATTTTAAGTTGTTTTTTGTGATGTTATGAAATCCAGCTTATTCACACAAACACACATATTCAGCAGTTTAGCTGCACCCAGTCACGCTGTACTTATAAAGAGTGTTTATGGTTGGTCACTTTTTGACTAAGATCCTATGTTAAAGTCACAGTAACAGAACAGTCAGTTTGACTGTAAGTTAGAAAGAGAGTTTGGTAAATGGTCATGATTAAACAAATTAATAGAACCACAAACAATATAAAATGCAGGATATGGACCATGTAATCACTCAGAATTCTAATTCGGCAGCTTCTTGCAGTGTTTTAGTCAAAAAGCAGCAGCTCAGCTCCTCATGCAGGTCCTGTCTTGATGGACTTATGATTAGAAGATCCTGTTTAGTTTCTGAACCGCTATTTCTAGAAAGTCTTGTCTTTAACCATTGTTAAATGGGAATATCTTTGATCAATAAGTTCTTACTAGTAATTCAGTGTGAATGGAATTCATCCCACTGAACTTATTAATGTATGAAGATAATGCCTAAGACATTGTGTTACTGTAGTTTTGAGATTTTGGTCCAAAGTACATACAGAATGCTCTTAAGCAAACTGATTACCACTGTTATACAAACATTACATAAAAACATGTGTAGCTTCTCTGGTGGTTCTGGACAGTAAATAAATTTGCTAGTGCAGACAGCGAGTCAGACAACTAGCCATGTGCCACATACTTTCCTGCTAATCTCACAGCAGAATTGATCTGAAATGTCCACACTGTGTCTCTCCAGCCTTAATAAAACTTTCAGATGTTAAAGATACACTGAGCATGAAACTGTCTATATAAACATCTGCTGTCTGCAAGCAGTTTATAGACAGTATTTATCACCAGATTAGTAGCAGAAAGACGTCTACTCACCAGTAGTGTTTACCCAGAGAGCATCACTGTAGTGAGTGTAGTAAACTGGGTTTCCTCTCCCAGCTCTGCACCAGTACTGTCCTCCATCAGAGACACTAACTGAGCTGATGGTGTAGGAGTGAATTTCAGTCTTGGTCTCATTCTCAGGGTTCTGTGTGTGTTTGTACCAGTAAAACTTCCATCCAGCAGACTGATCCAGCTTACAGTCCAGAACCAATGGACTTCCTATCAGTGCAGCTCCTTTATGACTTGATGTGAGTTCAGGTTTAGGTTTTTCTGTCATTGGAGAACAAACTTCAGACCATGAAGAGACTAAACTCCCAACCTGAACACTCAAATTATCTTACAGACAATTTTTTATTTACTAAATAAAGTCAATGATTAAAACCATCACACATAAGTAAAACTCTAAGAACACTCTAAGAAATGTATATATAACTATTGGGTATCTATTCAGTGAAGGAATACTGAATCGTGGATCTGGTATCATGAATCAACTCGTAAACTGAGAGTATCATTACCCACCTACAGGGGTTGGACAATGAAACTGAAACACCTGGTTTTAGAGCACAATAATTTATCAGTATGGTGTAGGGCCTCCTTTTACGGCCAATGCAGCGTCAATTCATCTTGGGAGTGACATATAAAAGTCCCGCACAGTGGTCAGAGGGATTTTAAGCCATTCTTCTTGCAGGATAGTGGTCAGGTCACTACGTGATGCTGGTGGAGGAAAACGTTTCCTGACTCGCTCCTCCAAGACACCCCAAAGTGGCTCAATAATATTTAGATCTGGTGACTGTGCAGGCCATGGGAGATGTTCAACTTCACTTTCATGTTCATCAAAACAATCTTTCACCAGTCTTGCTGTGTGTATTGCTGCATTGTCATCCTGATACACAGCACCGCCTTCAGGATACAATGTTTGAACCATTGGATGCACATGGTCCTCCAGAATGGTTCGGTAGTCCTTGGCAGTGATGTGCCCATCTAGCACAAGTATTGGGCCAAGGGAATACCATGATATGGCAACCCATCACTGATCCACCCGCATGCCTCACTCTGGGCATGCAACAGTCTGGGTGGTACGCTTCTTTGGGGCTTCTCCACACCGTAACTCTCCCGGATGTGGGGAAAACAGTAAAGGTGGATCATCAGAGAACAATACGTTTCACATTGTCCACAGCCCAAGATTTGCACTCCTTGCACCATTGAAACCGACGTTTGGCATTGGCACAAAAGCCCGGCCATGTATATTGACCCTGTGGAGCTTGTGACGGACAGTTCTGGTGGAAACAGGAGAGTTGAGATGCACATTTAATTCTGCCGTGATTTGGGCAGCCGTGGTTTTATGTTTTTTGGATCCGGGTTAGCACCCCTACATCCCTTTCAGACAGCTTCCTCTTGCGTCCACAGTTAATCCTTTTGTGGTTTGTCCTTCTTGGTGTAATGCAAAGTTAATCTTTGAAATAACTCCAGCCATTTATATTTCTGCATAAACACACTAACATGTATACTGTGTAGTGATTTAGTCTGTTCCACAGCTCAAAGTATCGGTGTCTCCACTGCAGACACGATTGTGAAATATGTGAAGTGCTTTACAAAATTAAAAGATCAGCACACTGTAATCATTTTCTTAATGTGTGATTAATATTTAATAACATTTCACTCAAAGAATCTTTAAACACATACCATACGAGTGCACTTTACAGTTACTGACTGCAGACCCTCTTTTACTGCATAATTTATCAGCCCCCCTCTAGCCGTCTATTAATAGAAAGGGGCCACTTGGATAGACATAAAATGTAAATGACCACCAGAGGACCACCGCTGACTGACTATTTGGGTAGTAGCTCACTCTCACCACAGCAGTGACACTCACATGGTAGTGGTTGATCTGCAGCTCATTATGATATAACAACTTATACACGTCTACAAAGTTATTTGAGTCTTTGTCTCAGGTGAGTCTACATTATGAAAGGGAACTGGAAGACAATGACAAATCACTGCATTTTTAATGGTAAACATTGTTTATAGCTCCTTTAAATTAGCCTACGTGGTTAATAGATCCTATCTGAATCTCTGTGCTGCACTAATTCTGTAAAGCTGATAAACAGATAAAGAGATAAACTCACCTGTTACAGACAGTTTAACAGGTTTACTGAATTTTGTCCACTGTTGTTGAGACCGTATTCGGCAGGTAAATTCAGCGTTGTCATTTACTGTTGTTGTAAATGTGTATTCACTGTTGCATTCAGAGTGATGTACTCTATTCTTATACCAGCTGTAACTCAACTCACGTCCTTCTCCTCCCTCTATTTCACACTGTAGAGTGACCCTCTCTCCTATAAATATTTCTTTCTGATCAGGAGGATCTTTAATTCTAACCACTGGCTGATCTGTAAGAACCAACAATAAACATTATTCCTTAAAGAAAAGAAACAACACTGATTTACTGCACATCAACAAGATCAGCTTAATATACATATAGAACTAAATACAAACACACAATAAATATGTTCATACTATAAATATATATATATATATATATAAATCAGAATTACTTGCTCAAACACATCTAACCTAGGAAAATACCTGATCAAGCACATCTAACCTGAGGAAACACCTGGTCAAAGATCTTGTAAGAAACATTGCAATCCTGGAATCCACACTTCAATCACTCGATAATGTGGCACTGATTAACATAAAAAAAGATGTGAAGAAAAAAGCTAGCACCACGGTATAACAACCTTAAATGTCTACATTTGTGTTTCCTGTTGCTCTAGGATACGTCTAATGCTCCTTCTTCATTGGTAGTAAGATACACATCATTGTAATACGGTATACACTGGAAATTCTAGCGTACATTGTTTGTAAACTACATTAAACTATATATGTACAGTTATGTTCAGTTATGAATAATACTACAAATATTGTCTGACACAGTATACAGCTCAGCTCCTCATGCAGATTCTGTCTTGATCAGAATCAGAATCAGAATCAGACTTTATTTGCCAAGTATGCTCACACATACAAGGAATTTGTGTTTGGTTACAGAAGCTCACAGTGCACGATAACTGATATTACAGAAGTAGCACACCCAACCTAAACGCACTCACACACACACACACACACACACACACACACACACACACACACACAGTGACATACACGCACAGACACACCTGTAAACTTAACATGTGCATGGTTGTATATTAAAAGTAAAGTGCTGAGTGCAGCTGTAAAGGACAGTGCAGACCAAATTAAATAGATATAAATATGAAGAACAGAAGAGTCACTGGTTGAGACGATGGTACAGAGTGTTCTGAGACTCTATCAGATAAATAAAAGTGCAGTACAACGAAGAAGAGTGAGAGAACATCTGGATATGGATGTATGTATGTAGTAGACTGTATCCAGAATGTAGTGTGTGATGTTCAGCTGTTCATGAGGGTGATGGCGTGTGGGAAGAAGCTTCTCTGAAGTCTGGAGGTCTTGATCCTCAACTGACTGAAACGCCGACCTGAGGGTAGATACTGGAACAGGTGATGTCCAGGGTGTGACGGATCATGGACGATGTTCTCTGCCCGCTTCCTGGTTCTGGCCGTGTGCAGGTCCGGTAGGGAGGGTAACTTCACACCGATGGTTCTCTCTGCAGACCTGATGATGCGCTGCAGTCTGTGGGTGTGGTGTTTGGTGGCTGAGCTGCCCCACACTGTGATGGATGCGGTGAGGACAGATTCTATGGTGGCGGTGTAGAACTGCACCATCAGCTCCTTGGGCAGGTTGAACTTCCTCAGCTGACGCAGGAAGTACAGCCTTCTGCTGAGCTCTCTTGATGATGGTGCTGATGTTGCAGTCCCATTTCAAGTCCCTGGAGATTATTGTGCCCAGGAACTTGTAGGAGTCCACAGCCAGTACAGTACTGTTGAGGATGGTGAGTGCTGGAAGGGTTGGAGGGCTTCTCCTAAAGTCCACTCTCATCTCCACTGTCTTGGCTGTGTTCAGCTCCAGGTTGTTGTGGTTGCTCCAGAGGACCACATGCTCCACAACCCGTCTGTAGGAAGACTCGTCACTGTCCCGGATAAGACCAATGACTGTCAGATCATCTGCAAACTTCAGGATTTTGACTGAGGGGTCTGTGGAAGTACACTCATTTGTGTAGAGTGAGAAGAGCAGCGGGGAGAGAACACAGCCTTGTGGAGCACCTGTGCTGATGGTCCTGGTTCCTGAGGTGATTTTTCCCAGCCTCACCTGCTGCTCTCTGCCAGTGAGGAAGTTTGTGATCCACTGGCAGGTGGAGGCTGGCACACTGAGGTGGGTCAGTTTGGTGTGTAGATGTCCGGGGATGATCGTGTTAAAGGCAGAGCTGAAGTCCAAGAACAGGACTTTTGCATATGTACTTGGACAGTCAAGGTGCTGGAGGATGTGGTGAAGTCCCATGTTCACAGACCTGTTGGCCCGATACGTGAACTGCAGGGGGTCTAGTTGGGGGTTGGTGATCTCCTTCAGGTGGATGAGAACCAGCTTCTCGAAGGATTTCATGACCACAGAAGTCAGTGTGACAGGTCTGTAATCATTCAGTCCTGAGATGGTTGGCTTTTTGGGGATGGGAATTATTGTGGAGCGCTTGAAGCACGCTGGTACGACACACTGCTCCAGTGATTTATTGAAGATCTTGGTGAAGACAGGAGCAAGCTGGTCTGCACAGTTCCTCAAGCAGGAGGGTGACACTCCGTCTGGGCCTGGTGCCTTCCTCACTCTTTGTTTTTTGAAGAGTCGGTGCACATCTGCTTCACAGATCTTCAGGGCAGGCTGAATGGGTGTTTGAGAGTCAGAAGGGGCTGGTCTTTTCAAACCTACAGTAGAATGTGTTTATATACAGTAGAATGTTGACCCCCCCATTGTCTGGTGGGGGGGTCGTTTGTAGCCTGAGAGGTTGTGTAGGCATTTCCAGACGGCTGAAGGCTCGTTTGTGGACATCAGTCTGCTCAGCTTGGTGGAGTAGCTCTTCTTTGCAGCTCTGATCTCTCTGTTCAGTGTGTTCCTTGCCTTGTTGTAAAGCGCCCAGTCCCCACTCCTAAAAGCGTTCTCCTTGGACTGCCACAGGTGCTTCAGTTTGGCGTTAAACCAGGGCTTGTCATTATTATATCTAATGCGAGTCCTGGTCGGAACACAGATGTCCTCACAGAAGCTGATGTAGGACGTCACTGTATCAGTATATTCATCCAGACCGCTTGTAGAGTCCTCAAACACACACCAGTCTGTTACCTCCATACAGTCCTGAAGCCTCTCTTTAGCCTCACTGGTCCACTTCTTCACAGTACTGACCTCAGGCTTGGCCCACTTGAGCTTTTTTCTGTAGGTTGGGAGAAGATGGACCATAGAGTGGTCAGATAGGCCCAGAGCCAGGTCTCAGTGAAGCACAGCGCCGCGGAGAGAGAGAAGTCCTTGTTGGTCCGGCTCAGAAGTGAAAGTTCGTCCATTTTGTTGCCTAGTGAGCGGAGGTTGGTCAGGTGTATGCTAGGAAGTGCTGTGCGTAGTCCGTGCTGACGAGCTCTCCGCTGCGTTTCCCACGTCTGCGCGTCCGCCTGCGTCTGCGGCTCAGGAGCGCAGCTACTCCGCTCACTAAAACATCCAAAAAGCAGTGATCATAATGATGATAGAAGATCCTGTTAGTTTCTAAAGTAATTCTAGAAAGTCTTGTCTTTAACCAGCTTGTTAAATAGGAATTTCTTGTATAAGTAAGTATATACTGTGTAGTGATTTAGTCTGTTCCACAGCTCAGAGCATCAGAGTCTCTACTGCAGACACGACTGTAAAATATGTAAAATGCTTTAAGAAAATGATTATTAAAAAAAAATTATGTCTGATTAGTATCTATAACATTTCACTCACAGAATCTTGAAATACATACCATATAGTTGCACTTTACAGTTACTGACTGCAGACCCTCTTTTACTATACAATTTATCAGGCCCCCTCTGTCTAGTAATAGAAAGGGGCCACATAGATAGATCCATCTATCTATTATCTACTGCTTTTCCGAGGATCCAGGTCACGGGGGCAGCAGTCTAAGCAGAGAAGCCCAGACTTCCCTCTCCCCAGCCACCTCCTCTAGCTCCTCTGGGGGGATACCGAGGCGTTCCCAGGCCAGCCGAGAGATATAATCCTTTCAGCGTGTCCTGGGTTTTCCCCGGGGTCTCCTCCCGGTCGGACATGTCTGGAACACCTCCACAGGGAGACGCCCAGAAGGCATCCTTACCAGATGCCCGAACCACCTCAGCTGGTTCCTCTCGACGTGGAGGAGTAGCGGCTCGACTCTGAGCCTCCCCCGTATAATCAAGCTTCTCACCTCATCTCTAAGGGTGAGAACCGACACCGCAAGGAGAAAACTCATTTCAGCAGCTTGTATTCGCGATCTCGTTCTTTTGGTCACTACCCAGAGCTTGTGACCACAGGTGAGAGTAGGAATGTAGATTAACCAGTAAATCGAGAGCTTTGCCTTTTGGCTCAGCTCTCTCTTCACCAGGACAGACCGATACAGAGCCTGCATTACTGCAGATGCTGCACCGATCCGCCGGTCAACCTCCCGTTCCATCCTTCCCTCACTCGACCCCGAGATACTTAAACTCCTCCCCTTGAGGCAGGAGATCATTTCCAACCTGGAGAGAGCACTCCACCCTTTTCCGACTGAGGACCATGGTCACGGATTTGGAGGTGCTGATTTTAACCCCAGTCGCTTCACACTTGGCTGCAAACTGGTCCAGCAAGAGCTAAGGGTCACAGTTTGATGATGCCAGCAGGACCACATCATCTGCAAAAAGCAGAGATGAAATCCGGAGGTGACCAAACCGAACAGCGACCGTCCCCTGGCTGCGCCGAGAAATCCTGTCCATAAAAATTATGAACAGGACCGGTGATAATGGGCAGCCCTGACGGAGTCCAACCCTCACTGAAAACCAGTCTGTCTTATTACTGGCAATGTGAACCAGGCTCCTGCTCTGTTCATATAGGGGCCGGACAACCCGTAGTAAAGAGCCCCGTATCCCATATTCCCGGAGCACCCCCCACAGAGTATCCTGAGGGCCATGGTCGAAAGCCTTCTCCAGGTCCACAAAACACATGTGTACTGGTTGAGCAAGCTCCCATGCACCCTCAAGGACCCTAGCGAGGGTAAAGAGCTGGTCCAGTGTTCCACGACCAGGACGAAACCTCCATTGTTCCTCCTGGATCCGAGATTCGACCATCTGCCGGACTGTCTTCTCCAGTATCCCTGCATAGACCTTACCCGGGAGGCTGAGGAGTGTCATTCCCCTGTAGTTGGAACACACCCTCCGGCCCCCCTTCTTAAAAAGGGGGACCACCACCCCAGTCTGCCAATCCAGGGGCACTGCCCCGAATGCCCACGCGATGTTACAGAGGCGTGTCAGCCAAGACAGCCCTGTGTCATCCAGAACCTCGAGGAACTCTGGATGGATCTCGTCCATCCCCGAAGCCCTGCCACCAAGGAGTTTTTTGACTACCCTGGCTACTTCAGCCTGAGTGATAGACAAGCCACCTTCCGAGTCCCCACGTTCTGCTTCCTCGTTCCTAACCCTTATTCCTTCCACCGCCCAGTAGTTCATACAGTACAGCTCATACTTTTCAGATGTCTCCAGCTTTAACTGTGATTAGACAGCAGTATGTATGTTTATATGTACAGCGCAATATAATCTCTATGCAGTTCTACAGTAATTAGACTTTTCATTAGTTTAGCTCTACTGTTAATAGCCAGTTTATCCAAACTCTACCTGTAAATGTACTTTCTTCTACTAACTTATTTTATAAATGTTATATTTAAAGTTTTATAAGTCTCATATAAAATAAGTGTTATTATTACTACAGCGTCTTGACCTTTTCCTAACTTGTCTGTTCAAGTTTGTACACTTAAAGACAGACATTCAAACTAGGTATATACAATCCAGCTGCAGTAAATATAAACATATAACTGGTACATGTTTCTATGCTAAAACCAATATGAGTCCTAATGTAAACTCTAACTCTACATCACCTACACCTTCCTATTCCAACAGTCTGCATTCAGCAGTCTCTCATCACCCAGTCCAGCAAACAAATCCTCAAGCTGATGCTCCTAACAGCTCGTTTGTTGAATACTGCCACCTACTGTTCACCCTGTGTGCTGCTCTTGTTTAAAGAGCTCTGTGTATGGACAGGGATTATAGGTAGACACACACAGGACTGTATAGGCCAAACTACAACCTAACAGCAAACGGAGGGAACAAAAGAGACCTGTAATAGTCTCAACATGATATGATTATTGATCAGGGGTCTCAAAGAGACACATAACAGCATCTTTACGTTATGATTACTCTTAAACTTGTTTTGCTTTAAAGTTGTAGTCTTTAAAGTCAAAATATCAGAACAGGAGTCCAGTTTCTGACATGACTTGTAAAGTTTTTCATGTCAGAGAAGTGAATCACACGTGCCTTATTATTCATGTATTCAATACAAGCAACTTAATATAATCATAATATGAATGTTGGGTTTTTGGTATAGTAGCGCCCCCTAATGGCCAATCTGAGCCTAGTTTGCACACCTCATCAAAGTTTCATGAATTTTGAAAGATTAAAATAAAAACCCAGGCACTCGTTTGAAAAGTGTGGTTTTCAAACAGTCAACAATTTCTAAATGATGATGTATTTTTATATACACGTGTAACTGTAAAGATGTTTGGTACACTGTACTGCATTATTTCAATCCAGTTATCTGAACATGAGTAAATACCTGCAATATAGTTAAAAAACTATGTTGTTGCTTGTTTTGTTCAGACAGACAGCTCACATCTGTTTGGCTCAGCAAGTCTTACTGAAGAAGGACAGATTTGATAGTCTAAATGGTAAAAAGACTGGATTCAGGTCATATTTGTATGTTGGTTTTAACAGTTGGTGTTGGTGTCAGTTTGACCGGTCACGCTGATTTCAGAGGAAAACAATGTTATTCAGAATTTGTGACAAAAAGGTTAAACACAGCTTGAACACAGAGATTAATTTTTTTTTAACAGACACCCATATATATTGTTTATTGTAGCTTCCATGAAGTCAAAGCCTGTTAGCATGTTAGATATCCAGTTTAGGTGAACCCTCTGGGGCCTTAACAAGCTGCTTGCCTGTGATTGAAAAATTTGACTACCATAATTCGGTTATAATAAGAGTAACCAACTTACAGGGCGTCATTCTGCTTCTCCACATGACTTTTGTAGTTTTAAAGGAAACAGGGACATAGATGTTATACATAAGCTTGATATAAAGCTGCTTTAACGCTGCTGTTTCTGTGTGATATTTATAGTCAGAAGCATAATCTGAAGAAAAAATATAATTATAATATAGTAATCATGTAGCAATTATATAGTTACATAATTATGTTTATTATAATATCCCAACAAATCTGTCTTTAAAGATAAACTGAACTATTTTGTGTGCTTTGTGCAAACAGCAAACTCAGTATAGTCTGATTATGTGATTTTACGCTTAACTGGGTTTTTTTTTTCTTTGGTGGCATAATGCTGAAATGAAATGACAAAAAAAAATCTATGTTAAGGTTTCCTGACTAGACAAGACTAACATTAACAGCACTTCTAACGATGGTGTCATTTTACTTATTCATTCATTTATTTATTTTATTTATTATATATATATTTTTTACATATTTAGTGTATTAACAGTCTGCAGTCTGGGGCGTGGTCAGAGAGTAATGTAACTTTACGTTTCAGAGTGTTTTCTGACTAAAGTTAATATAAACGTTAGCTAACCCAAACCCTCCTAGTCTGTTACCATAACAACACATTATACTAAAGCTGTTTTATTACAGTATATATGATCATCGTTGCTGTTCACTGCTCTCATCACTGACCTCGCGTTTAAAGCTGGTGCGAACTTCTCCACAGTCCAGCGAGGCGAGAGCTCGAGTCAGTGAAGCTGCTGACGGCAGGATATTTCTGAACAGGCATCTCAACCCAAGCCTTAACAAAGTTAAAGACCATCTAACAACCAGAACCGTTGCTAACAACAAACACAAAGCGTGAATTGTGAAGGCTGCCAAAACGCGCTTTTAAAATAAAGTGTTTTTAAACAGTTTCTGATTTTTCTGTGGTTTAATTTTTGAGTGGGACAAATCTACCTGTTTCTGATATTGAAATGTGGACAAAAGTGTAAAATCATTCACTGTAATTTTCGACCTACTATCGATCAGACCTTTCAGTGAATCCTCCAGTACCTCTTTTCTGTAGGTGTCCTTGCTCTGCTTCAAGCATCTTTGGTTCTTCAAGAGGTATTCTGAATATTAGCTTATGTTTGTACATGTAGAGACATAGCAGCAAATTTGGGGCCCTGGGGACAGTAGTGTGCACAGACCCCCTCCTTTCCATCACAGGACATTAAAAAAAATAAAAAATATGATGTACTTATGCTGGATTTTAATGAGTTTGTAAATGTGTGCTTGTAAAGGGCTAATATCATACATTCATGATTGTAATTTACTTTTCCTTCCTTTTTCGGTTTAGTTTTTATTTTTTTACATGCCCATTTTCCAAACTCTTTTTATCCCTTACAATAAAAGAGTCTGCAACTTTAAGACTGGGGTAAGATGAATAAGCTCTTTTCTGATTAGCTGTCCAATATTTAGCCTCATTCAGAAAAAAAACACTGAAATATTTCTTAGAACTTCAATATGACTGAGCGGGGCTAAAGTGCTATAGGCTGAATAGGTGAATATATGTAAATGAGTCGATTCCTGTGACATCACAGAAACAGTGTATTCAAAACAGGAGGTTTTTGCAGCATTGTTAACATATAAACTGTATAATACATGATTAAACTGGTTTATGTATCACTTCAGACTCTTCAGTTCTTTCAATGATCAATTTCGTAGTGTGTCAGTAAGAATTATACTTAGTGTCAGTTCAAAACAACCAATGAATTAATTAATTAAAATGAAAAATTATTAATTCAAAATAAATTAAATGCATTTTTCGAAAAAAGGCATTTCGATTTTATACTGTACATGTGATGTATGCAGATCAGTCTGTCCAAATACAGGTTTAGTCTGTCCATATACAAGGAACACGCTGTACTTGTGAAAGAAGAGCACATATTAGCAGCTTTATCAGCTTTATTAAGCAGGTGACCTTTATTCATGTTTACTGAGGTCTGCATATCTAATAACTTACAGCTGAATCATTAAATAATAATGACTTTTAAATCCATAAAGTAGATTTTTAAATAACAATCATCACCATGTATGTTCAGCATACAGATACATGACTTCTCCAATTAAAGACCACACATCTTTATTTACATTTTAAAATACACATCTACTTAGTTTAAAGATCCACATAAACAAAAAGTTGATTAAGTTCATTATTACGGAACTAAAAATAGATAAAAAGTAAAAAGTTGCAAGCAAACTGGATGCTACACATTTAACAATGAGAATATCAAATAAGGACCACTGTGCATTTCGTAAGTCACTACTTGTTAATGAATATGTTAAGCATTGTTAAGCATGTAGACATGGTAAAAAATGATGATTGTTAAGCATAAGGATAAAAAATAAGAACTAAAAAGAAATAAAGGTAATCAAAAAAATCTAAATACAGATTTTCAGCCAACTTGTAAACTATAAAAAAGTAGAAGTATGTCAATTTTCAAACCTACCACACAGTATGTATTTAACCAAATCAGTATTATTACATTTCTCTATAATAATGTTTTACTTTATAATGCTGTAGAGAATTTTAAGGGTCTATGAAATAAAAGATAAAAATAAAAGACTCTTTTATCTCTCACTCAAACAGCCAGAGCATCTAGGCATGTTATTACAGTCTCACTGACTGGTGAGCAGTAAATTAAGGATTTAAACCTTCTTATAGTTTAAAGTCAAATTTCATTACAGTCAACAAACGAGCAACTAAGACTGTTTTACTTTTAACACAATATGTACAAACATGTATGAAAGAAAGTAGAATTTCTGGTTAAAATGAAGTTCTAAAGTTGAAATACTGCCCTCTTCTGTCTGCACCCTTCAGGTCTCCCATCATGAGTCACTGTAAATGGTTAATATTACAATAATACAGACTTCACAATAACAGCATCTCACTCTCTAATACATTTACTGTTCTCACTCTTAGTGAGCTCAGAGGAAGCTCTTCCACAGCTGTGGCAGTTCAGCAATTCCTTATTGAGGATTTAAGGTCTACAAGCTCTGCATGGGAGAACAGAAGAGAAGAAATCAATAAGTTCAGTTCTGAAACAATTCAGAAATATAACTGATTCACTACAGCAGCTGTTTTTATTCCTGATATTAGTTAGTGAGGATGGCTGAACTAAATTCATAACACAATATGTTCCAATACAAAGACAACAATAATATCATGACATAAAAATGCAATTGGCAAAAGGGTCACATATATATTATTTAGCTGCATTCAAACACACACCTGCTGAACAGTAGTGTCATGTCAGTTTTACAGTCTGCTAAAATTGACTGCCGATATATATATATATATATATATATATACTACCGCTCAAAAGTTTAGGATCACTTTAGAATTTCATTTCATGCTATTTTTATGCAATTCACAAACAATTTCACAAATTTCTATTTCACAATTAATTTAAGTTTATCAGATGATTTTTAAAGAATAAAATGTTTGTATTAAAGACTATTTTTGTAAAGAGGCTTATTTTGCATATAATCCTATTATCAGTAATTCTCAGTCCTCTGTCTAAATCTCCTGGTACGGCCGCCAATCCAAGTTAAGGATGTTATTGGACTAATTGGTTGTTAGGACACTCTTGCTCAGTTGTGATGCACAGCTGAAAAACATTCTACTAATAAGTGAGCATAAAAGGGAGAACAACATTCTAGGTTAGTTTAGTATCTGAAGCATCAGCAGTTGATGGCTTGCTGACAGGCTCAATATGGCCAGAAAGAAATAACTTTCTTTAGAGACCCGTCAGTCCATTGTCAGTCCATCCCAAGATACTCCATTGAAAACAAGAAAAGTTCACTGTGATCTCATATATATAGCTTTGCTAGGACTTTATAACAGACAACTATAAAAATACACAATGCATCTTAGTTCACATTCTAAACCTGAAGCTCAGCTCACCACACCACAGCACACCACATCCTCTGTGAAACATGGTGGAGGGAATGTGATGGCATGGGCATGCATGGCTTACAATGGCACTGACTCACTGGTGTTTATTGATGATGTGACAGTAGACAGAAGCAGCTGGATAAATTCTAAAGTATACAGGGATATAATTTCTGCTCAGACTCAACCAAATGCAGCAAGGTTGACTGGACGGCGCTTCACAGTACAGATGGACAGTGACCCAAAACATACTGCAAAACTAACCCTGAAGTTTTTTAAGGCAAAGAAGTGGAATATTCTGCAGTGGCTGAGTCAATCACCAGATCTCAACCTGATCGAACATTGATTTCACTGCTTAAGATAAAAGTTAAGGCAGAACAATCCTCAAACAAGCGATGACTGAAGACAGCTGCAGTAAAGGCCTGTCAAAGCATCACAAAGGAGGAAACCCAGCGTTTGGTGATGTCCATAGGTTCCAGATATCAGGCAGACATTGCCTGCAAAGGATTCTCAAGGATTTTTATTTATGGTAATGTTAAATAGTCCAATTACTTTTGAGCCCCTGAAATGAGAAGACTTCGTAGAAAAATGGTTGTAATTCCTAAACATTTCATAGGATAATTTTGTTCAACCCCTTGAATTAAACCTGAAAGTCTACACTTCAATTGCATCTCAGTTGTTTCATTTCAAATCCATTGTGGTGGCGTGTAGATCCCAAATCATGAAGATTGTGTCACTGTCCAAATATTTCTGGGCCTACCTGTATATTTTGTTGCTTTTCAAACAAAAACAAGCCTCTCCAAAATGACAACTTTACAATATGAAGCTTTTAATGTAAGTTATGATATAGATCTTTTACTTGAGCAATTTTGGAGCAATTCTACTAATTCAGTCATAATTTACATCACACACCTGAGTTAAAACGGTGTAAACAAATGAAAAATGAGACATGTTTTAATCTGGACAGCAACAATATCAGTTCTAACATTTACCTGCATTCAGGCTCATATCTGTTAATTCACAGTGATGTGAAAATCACAAGTAAGTCAGTAATATTTTATAGTGTTTTCCTAAAATACTGTCATGTGGAAAAGTTTAAGCGTCTCTGGTCAAATGATGTTTGGTTGACTTTCTAAGTGAGAGTATTTGAACACATCCTGTACAGAGAACACACTTCTACACACTTTAATACACAATTACTGATTATGTACTAAATTATACACACTAGAGGAAAATAGAGCACACTGGATCTGCTTTCAGTTTATGTTGAAATAAATAGAAATAATGCAGAAAAATGCCATATTCATATAATTATCTCACTGTAGCTCCTCTAGCTAAGGGTAGTCTCAGTCCTACTGCAATATCCCACTTCTCTCCCCCTCTCCTCGTACTGCAAGTGGCCAATTGAATGTTGAAGAACATATTGGAACCAGAGGACAGACTGTGTTACTAAAACAATCACATCCTGCAGAGAAATGCTATATTCAGGTTTACCCTCTGAATTGTCTTCACTTGGTTCACTTTACAATTTTTTCAGTGGTAATCAGACTACATGCATCTGATTATATGTAATTCTTGGATAGTCCTGTAATCCAGCAATTTCCTTAAGAATTAATATCTAACCTTAAAACACTTTTGGTGCAAAAGATTAATAACAACATGTTTAACTGTATATGATTATTTATCTTGTTGTTACAGAATATACTCCAAGTATAAGAATTAGACCTGTAATGTTAAAAATAAAACACGTGTACTCTTTCTTATATAACTGAACAGTGACAGAGGAAAATATTGTTTTCTTTCTCTCTGGGACACAATATACATGTTTAAAGTACAGTATGTCCTATGAATATCATCACACAAACCAGTATCAGAGTCAGAGACACTCAGTGAGCTAAAGTTAACCCAGTATAACCAAAAGCTAGCGAGCTACATCACCTCCCTGCAGATGCCCGTCGCACATTCATTCATTTACCCATATTTTTCATTTGTACATTGTTTTGTCCATCCATCTATCTGTCCCTCCATATGTACATCTGTTCATCTGTGACTGATTTTCTCCAGTAAGCATCACATAAAAGCTGGATACTGATTTTAGTTCTGTATGAGGGGCGGAGCTGGCTAGGAGTGCTTTGTAGAGAGCCGTCAATCAAGCTGCTAGCCACGCCCACATTGTTCTTAGGTCTTATCTTCTGTGTTTTAAAGCTCTGTTTTATCA
Source organism: Megaleporinus macrocephalus (assembly GCA_021613375.1). Lineage (NCBI taxonomy): Eukaryota > Metazoa > Chordata > Actinopteri > Characiformes > Anostomidae > Megaleporinus > Megaleporinus macrocephalus. The sequence continues at coordinate 13,280,593 of CM038708.1, forward strand.
TATTCATCTCATATTTTTTATTTAAGCTCTGCTCGGTGTTTAGCATACTGCATTATTTTAATTTTCTGTTCTGTGTTCCCTGCAACATAAAAAAGAACCATTGTTCCCAAACATTTGACCTGGAGAGCCAACATCACCACTTGTCACTTATGGCACCAAACTGTGATGACCAGTTAACTTTAATCTTACCTTTGTCTTTAGTTGTGCTTCACTTCTGAATAGACACAATCAGCTCCCTCACTGTTCTTCCCTAACAGCGAGCAACAACACTGAATTAACATCAACCAACAACAAACCAGACTTTAATCTGTTACACAAACACAAACGATCATGCTGTTCATTACAGTTCAGACTGTACTGTATCTACTGTAGTGCTTTAGGCTGAACATCATGAGAATTAATAACTGTTCACTCTGGAGTTCTAGTGATTTTCAGAGAGTAATAAATATAAAGCCAAGATTATTTACAGCTATAACCAAATGTCCTTTCTGAACACTGTTAGGGTATTATATTATATTTAATCATCTAACAGCACCGATTTATATTTTTATTTAATCCTACCCTTAAAGAAGTTGTTCTTTGGCTTCTTCTTGGCTTTCAGATTAATGCCAGCATAAGTCACATCACTGGGTTCGGGTCCAGAATCTAAGAGAAAACAGAAAATGTTTTTTTCTCCAGTTTCATTACGTTTTCATGTCCTTAAACAAACCTCTCAAAATATAGTCTTCAATCTGGTCCTCTGTTTCTACAGGGAGTTTTTTAAACCTGCTGAAGTCAAACAAAGCAGTTATTTAGAACGTTTATGTAAATTAAACTTCTGAATAGTATAAATTTTGCATTGTAAAATGTGTTTGATTGGCTAATTATCTCACTGTAGCTCCTCTAGTTAAGGGCAGTCTCACTCCTACTGAAAAATCCCACTTCTCTCCTCCTCCCCTCATCCTACATGGATAATATATTGATTCTCTGAACGGATTGTGAGGACATGTTGGACAGGCTGTGATATCTAAACAATCACATCCTGCAGTTCTGAAGTAATTACATTCTAGTGCAGCAATAGAGGATTTTGAAATAGTTCAAATATAAAATTTACTTCATCATTTTTACTATATTATTATAGTATTTTAAGTATTTATATCTCAAATGTTGGAACAGGCAGTTTAGATTGTACTGTATCTACAGTAGGGCTCTGTGGAATTCAAGTGCTTTTCACACTCAGTTTCACATTGATAATAACATGAAAGTAATACACATAAATCAAGTAATACACATAAATTTGAATTTAGATCTTACCCTTATGGAAACTGGATTTCTTTGGCTTCTTCCTGGCTTTCAGATCAACTTCAGCATAAGTCACATCATCAGGTTCGGGTCCAGAATCTAAGAGAAAAGAAAAATTCTTCTTCCAGTTTTATTCTTTTTTTACAGTCCTTTAATAATCTTCCCAAAATATAGTCTTTAATCTGGTCTTATGTTTCTACACTGTAAATCAGGCTGTATTCCTTCATCATTCTGTTCAGCATTTATCCTTATAGAAGTTCCTGAAGGGGCACAATTAACTCAAGTGAGTTTTTTTAGCTGGCTGCTCGGAGAGCACTACATTATTTAATTTGCTACATGCCCATTGGTCCTTATGTAGCAACCTACTAAATCTGTTGTACATTCAATTAAATTAAATTAAACTTTATTGTCATTATACATGTAGGGGGGTATATAGTATAATGAAATGTGGTAGGGCTACATCTCCAGTGTGTAAACATTAAATTTAGACTGTGCAATAGGAAGAAAAGGTGCAAAGAAAATAACAATAAACAGACAATAAAATACAAATATGTGCAAACTGAAAATACCATAATTAGACAATACAATAAAAGACTATAGACAATAAATAGACTGCACAACAGAATCAGGTGGTGTAAGGGTATTGATACTTCATACATAAAGTGACAGTGCATATGTGCATATTGCAGTATGAGGTTGTTCCGTAAGAGGAAAGTTAGAGTGTTTCTGATATCTAAAATGTTAGTAAAGGCCAATTAGTAAAAACCCAATAGTCGCAAACCAAAAATACCATCAAAAACTTTAAGTACAGATGATTCACATACTGTGTTGCATTAATCTGCAACTATCGTCGGGTATCACTTCTTTCTTTTCCATCAAAAATTCTTGAGCGTGCGGCATATAATCAACTGTCTCTCTTTCTCACCCAGAACCTGCTCCAGGACTCCTACCAGTCTGGCTTCAAACCAGCTCACTTAACAGAAACAGCTCTTATAGTGGTGACTGAGAAGCTCCAGACTGCAAGATCATCCAAACTGTCATCAGTTCTGATCTTTCTGGACCTCTCTGCAGTCTTTAGCACAGTGAACCACAAGATACTCTTATCTGTCCTTGCTGACCTGGGATACACAGGCTCTTCATGGAAGTGGGGTGTTCTTACCAGGTAACATGGAGAGGGTCTACATCTGCTCCTTGCAGGCTCCTTACTGGTGTCCCTCAAGGATTAATGCTAGATCCTTTCCTCTTTTCACTCTACACCCATTCTCTTGGTGATGTAATTACCTCTCATGGTTTCTCTTACCACTGCTATGCTGATGACACTCAACCAAAGCTTTCCTTCCCAGCATCTGATACTCAGGTTTGCTGTTGCATCTCGGCATGTCTGACTGACATCTCTTCATGGATGACAGCTCATCATCTGAAGCTCAATCCCAGCAAGACTGAGCTGCTGTTCATTCCTGGAACTACAGGTCCTCAGCAGGATCTTGCCATCTCATTCGAGAACTCTTTGATTGTTCTGTCTGAAGATGCAAGAAACCTTGGGGTGACTCTGGATGACCAGTTATCATTCTCAGCCCATATTATGAACCTGACTCAGTCATGCAGATACATTCTCTATTCAGACGCATCCGACACTTTCTCTCTCAGGAGGCCTCCCAGGTGCTCGTCCAGCCTCTTGTCATTTCAAGGCTCAATTACTGCAACTCGCTCCTGGCTGGTCTTCCTCTGCAGGCCATCGGGCCCTTACAACTGATCCAGATTGCAGCAGCACGGCTTATCTTCAGTCTCCCCAAGTTCACATATGTCTCTCCACTGCTGCGCTCCCTTCACTGGCTTCCTGTAGCTGCTCGCATTTAATTTAAAATTCTGATGCTTGCATACAAAGCCAAGAATGGACCAACTCCTCTTACCTTATGGCAATGGCCAAAAAACGATCTGCACCTCAAGCCCTTCGTGCTTCAAGTACGGCTCGGCTTGACCTGCCATCACTCAAGACTCATGAAAGACAAGCAACAAGACGCTTCTCTGTCCTGGCACCCAGATGGTGGAACGAACTTCTTATGGCTGGCCGAACAGCAAACTCTCTCACGGTATTTTGTAGACTGAAGACCCATCTCTTTGTGAAGCACTTATAAGCACTAATCTACTGAAGTACTGTTATGAACCTTAACTACACTTGATCTTCTAGGAACACTGGCTAAGTATTGCACTTATACTGTATGTGGTCTTGTATTTATTCTCTTTTCTGTAGGTATTCCTGTCTTGCTAGGTATTGCACTGTGTCTAACCTTATATTTTGTTGTGTTCCTTCTAGGTATCAGTTCTGGCACTTGTTTCTGGCAGTTTTTTCTACTAGATAGAGATACATACTCTGACTGACCACTAAGCACTTATGTAAGTCGCTCATACACAATACGAGCGTTTACTATATTCTGTTAATGTAAATGTAAATGTAAATGAAAGTGAAATGAGACCTACTTAACCCCTCATAGAACGCAGCCTTCAACTATGGTACCTAAAGTGATATAATGGCAAATAATATATACACTACCGCTCAAATATTTGGGATCACAGTGAAATGTTCTTGTTTTCAATGGAGTAGTCTTCCTTCCTTAACACAACAATGGACTGACGGGTCTCTAAAGAAAGTTGTTTCTTTCTGGTCATTTTGAGTCGGTCAGCAAGCCATCAACTGGTGATGCTTCAGATACTAAACTAACCTAGAATGTTGTTCTCCCTTTCTGCTCACTTATTAGTAGAATGTTTTTCAGCTGTGCATCACAATTGAGCAAGAGTGTCCTAACAACCAATTATCCCAATAACATCCTTAACTTGGATTGGCGGCCGTACCAGGAGATTTAGACAGAGGACTGAGAATTGCTGATAATAGGACTATATGCAAAATATTCCTCTATACAAAAATAGGCTTTAATACAAACATTTTTATTCTTTAAAAATCATCTGATACAAATAAATTGTGAAATGGACATGAAATTGTTTGTGAATTGCATGAAATCTAATTCTAAAGTGATCCTAAACTTTTGAGCGGTAGTGTGTGTATATATATATATATATATATATATATATATATGGTCAAAAGCTCTATATATATATATATATATATATATATATATATATACACTTTGAAATATATATATTATATATATATATATATATATATATATATATATATATATATATATATATATATATATATATATATATATATATATATAGTGGGTCATATTTACCTTTGCTGTCCTGTTTCAAAGTTCTCATCATAATCTGGGAATATGTCACATCGCTTGGTCCAGTCACTACAACATAATAATGTGATACAGAAATCAGATCAGACACTGGAGGCAATCAAGCAGAAAATGTATTATTGTTATTGCAGAAATGCTGTTCTTACCTTTTTCTCTGAGTTTCTTTTTTTTTATTATGTCTTGTGCACCAGTTACAGCTGCAGAATCATTTATAACAGGAGTCACTCTTTAGAGTTTCACATGATCAAAGCTCACTTTCATGCATAGAAAACTGAGATGAATTTTATTTGTGTACCTGTTATTTACCATATCAACACTGTGGTAAATATGATCACTGCCTATTAAAGCAACATAGTAACCACCCAATAACACTTTTACATTACCTTTTAGCCACATGGGTGCTTGTACTTTCTAGTTACGAACACTGGCCAGGTATTGCACTTATACTGTATGTAACCCTGTATTCTATTCTCTTCTCTCTAGGTGTTCTTGTCTGGCTGGGTTTTCCTGGGTATTGCACTTGTACTGTATCTAACCTTGTATTCTGTTGTATTCTCTCAGGGTATCAGCGCTGGCCTTGTTTCCAGCAGTGTTTAAGCTGAAGGGTAGTTTGGACTTAAACTTGTTTGTACTAGTTACATACTCTGACGGAACACTAAGCAGTTTTGTAAGTCACTCTGGATAAGAGGGTCTGCTAAGTGCCGCAAATGTAAACTCAAGAGGCCTGTCTTCTTTTAGAGAAAAAAACAAAACTAAAAAACATGGTAGGTAGACTGACCAGCCTGCAGCAGTGTGGATCCTGGGTTCTGACTCTGGTCTGATGTCTGATTAGTGTTCTGTTGATTTCCTGTTGAAGACAGAGATTCTACATCTTTATAGCTTTACTGGTAAAGTGATAAAACTTTACAGTAAAACATTTACAGGCTTTTAACTTTAGAGTAGTTTTTGAAGAATGAGTGTTATTAATAGCTACCACATGGCAATGTATGCTGAACATACAGAGTAGTTTTCAAACCTTTCTTCTTCTTGTAGCACCAAATCAGACTCAGTATGATGATGAGGAACAGGGTCGAACTCAGTGCCACCACCACTCCTACTGTTACAGCATTAGATCCAGAGCCTATTTGTTCTAAAGACATAATGAGGCATTAATTGACATTCAAAACTTAATTTAGTTTAGATAGAATCAATAACAATTTAAATGGATTTCTCACTTCTCACTGAGATCCAGCTCTGTGGTGACTCTCCTCTCTCTGGGTGTTTACAGTGGTAGAGACCTTCATCTGACTTTGAGACAGTACGGATGGTCATCTCTCCTGTAGTCTGAGTCTGGAGGAGTGATCCATCTTTATAGAACTCAGCTGGGAGGTTTGAGGAGTTAGTGTAGTGATATAAACAGTGTAGAGTCAGAGGATCTCCCTCAGTCACAGGATGAACAGGACTGTCTAGAATTACAGAACCATCTGCAGGATGCATAGTGGAAACATGTTCCTTAAAGGTTGTTTTAAATTTACATGATTTAATTGCGCACATTGGCTCCACATGAATGAAAGGTGTTACATCAACATAACAACTATCCATGAGTACTTAACTTAGTTTAATTTGATGTAACATTTATGGGGAAGATATTAATTTAACCACAGTGTTTTCAGTGTACTGTGTTTTTGTTTCTCCCTCAAAGAAAATTACAATCTGAGCTGTTTTTCACTGAACTCATCAGTGTCTCATTCAAGATTTAGGACTGGTTTATTGTCATGTGTATTTAGAATACAGGACATTCAATACTAATTTACATACTTATAATAGTTCTTGATCAGCAGCTTCTACATATAAAATAAGTATTAATTATTATAGTAAGTATTAGTATGGTAAGTATTAGTATTATAGTAATGGGAATGATTGCACGTATACTAATGGGAATGGTTGCATGTAAATTTGGGCTTAATTGTTGAGACTCAAATTGTTATTGTGAAGGTGGGCTTAGTCTTTCTTGGAGGCGGGGTATACATGTTGTAGACATGAATTTAACTCCACAGCGCCAATCAACATTAATGAAAGACTCTGTCTCTAGTCGTGCAGTGAAAAGATAATATAGACTCACAGTGTACTGTGATGTTAACAGGACTGCTGCTCTCTCCAGATTTAGACTCACACCAGTAAACTCCAGTGTGAGATGTGTGGAGGGAGCTGATGTTGCATGTAGGTCCTGTAACTGATCCCCAGGCTGATGAACAATCTGACACTTTCTCACTGTGTGTGTATCGTCTCACTCTCCATCCAGTAGAGTCACTCTGTCCCTCACAGCTCAGTGAGAGAGAATCAGTAGTAAAGTGTTGAGTTCTGCTGGGACTGACCACCAGAGAGACTGAACCAGATGTAGCTGAAAAATAAAATGAAGAGTCCAGCACATTAAAAACAAGAGCACTGTTTACATATTACACTTTTCAGTATTACATAAAACATATTGGCCATCGTATTGTCTTAAATCTTTGTGTGGTTTAATGTAATAAGTATAATTGTATTCTTTCTATTGGTCCATTCATGTAACTGAGATGACAACAAAAGATTAGTTGAGCCTTTTAAACAGTAGATTAACCTCACAGCACTGATCAAATGCCTGCAAAATGGCTTTTTCTGTTATAGGGACCGATTCTGAATGCAGTCTGGGTAGTTTGTGTTTTTTCCAGCTAACATTCTTAGCTAGACAGTCCACATACAACGAAGAATCTGATTGGCTTTAAAGATAATCTACTAGATATTCAACACACATGTTTTTGTTTAATTTGACCAGCATCTTAACTCTGGACATGTCTGTGCCTTATAGTACAGGTTGCTGCACACTGCCTAGGAAAGAGACTCAAATTCAAACTGATGTACGAGTAATCACTTAACCTCTGCTGTCTTCATGCAGTTTATAAACCATTCTTGTCACCAGATTAGTAGCAGAAAGTCATCTACTCACCAGTCACATCTATCCAGAGAGCATCACTGAAGTTAGTGTAGTAAACTGGGTTTCCTCTCCCAGCTCTGCACCAGTACTGTCCTCCATTAGAGACACTAACTGAGCTGATGGTGTAGGAGTGTGTTTCAGTATTGGTCTCATTCTCAGGGTTCTGTGTGTGTTTGTACCAGTAAAACTTCCATCCAGCAGACTGATCCAGCTTACAGTCCAGAACCACTGGACTTCCTATCAGTGCAGCTCCTTTATGACTTGATGTGAGTTCAGGTTTAGGTTTATCTGTTGTTATAGATGAAGAACAAACCTCAGACCAAGCAAAGACTAAACTCCCAACCAAAACTTATAAACAAATTATTACTGTTGCCATTGAGAATGGAAAAATGAAGTCAAATATAAAACCATCACATGCCAAAATAACACATGAGTAAAGACAGATCAAATTTTTATATGTAACACAAAATAAATCATTTGAACATGTATTATAGCAATGATATATAACCATCAAGCATCCATTCAGCGTTCAGCACCAATCAGCAACTCACAATCAGCACTCCTCCTGCCTCCCAGTTCTAGCATCATTAGTATTGTACATAATTGCACTCATCAGTTTTCTTCAATCTAATTATGTTTAAGATATCATGGAAACACTAAATCATGGATCCAGTTTGATTCATGAATCAAATTGTGAGCTCAGTGTAGGTGAGGTTCAGTTTAAGTTACAGTGTGATTATTACAGGAACTCAGAGCAGTAATACTAAATGTTCACTGTGTACATCACTCTATGTTCTGTGTGTGTTCTGTGTGTGTTTATCAGTCTGTATGGACATCACTGCTTTTAGTCTCTCTGTAGAAACAACGCAAATATGTATTCACAACATTTCAGTCTGATGAAGATGTTTTCGGTGTATTAGAAACACTATATAGAATTATGTTCTCTCAACAGCAGCACACAGAGTTCACATCCACACCTATAACATGATAAGTATAATTATATAATTTTAACAAAAACTGCTTTATCATCTAAAAAAAAATTATAATTTAAAAAGTGGCTCTAATAATAATAATAAGTAATTTCGAGATACTGGAGTCACAAGATCTGAACAAATGCATCAACCAAAACTTTTTCTACTACTCTTCCATATTAAATGTATATACATTTGTACATTAAAACAACTGAAATGTTGTCTGTACAGGAACACACGTATAAGCTGAGGATTTCATTTCACCGGCTGTAGAAGGCATCTAACTATATGCCATCTCTTATTGGTTAGAGTGACTACACAGACTACACAGTGTAATACACAGACTGAGACACTGAAGTAAAGTAATCAGGTTAGTTATTTTCTCGATCATTTAATACAATAAACTGTTAATCTACATTTTAAATACTAGATTATTAGACATCACTAGAGATCAGACTCACCTGATACAGTCAGTGTAACAGCATCACTGGGGTGTGAGAGGCGTGATGTTTCTCTCTCGGTTACTCTACAGGTGTATTTACCACCATCAGACTGTTTAACAGAGCTGATACTGTACTGCTGTTCATTACTGACAGGAGTGGATGATCCTCCTTTAAACCAGCTGTACTGCCAGTTATAGACTCCTTCTACCTGTATGTCACACCTGAGAGTGACAGTCTCTCCTCTGAACACCTGTTTATCAGGCTGTATGTACACCACAGGTTTTGGTCTCTCTGTACAAACAAAATAAATATATATTTAGAATATTTCAGTCTGATGATTTTAATGTGTATTTACACTATAAAGATTAATGTTTTATCTACAGTAGCTCACAGAGTGCACCTTTAACTGGTACATAATGTGTGATGTTTCTAAGATAAGCATGAACAGACAATTTTCTTACATCACTTTTTTGAATAATTTCATTGTGTAAATGAAAATCTTGAGATGCACTACACTAAACTTCATATTGAACCTTCATACATTTGTTCAGTTATATTACTGGAATATCATCTGTATAGGAGCATATGCATATGCTGAGGATATCATCTCTGGCTGTAGAAGACACTATGCCCCGTCTTCTCTGTTGGTGAGTATTCTGTCCTTATTGCGTGTGGCTTAACACAACTTGACAGATAGCTAAACAGCTGGGATTAAATATAGAGCTGGACTAAAGGCGTTTTAGTGTCTTCAGTGTTTACTTTATCCAGATTTCCCAATCTTTTTAGTGAAACTGCAAACAAACATTACATATCTTCAGTTTTAGAAGACATTACTATGCTTACTGAGACATTTGTACACCAACATGTTTGTATCCACACAGAATGTGATATAGAAATGGCATCTAACATTACTAGCATCATTTACTACTAACAGCTCAAGAAAATGTATGAAATATTCTTATCTTATCTGTGATGTCTAAGGCACATAATGTGAGGATGGAGAGAGATAAAATTACACCTTCTTCATTATACACATGGCTCAAACTAACATGGCTGTACAGATCCCTATCTCTTGTCATGTGACTTAACTAACAAATCAGGATTAAGCAACACCTTTGCCTGACTTTAGGGGCGCCATCTAGTGGCAGAAAAATAGAATAGTCAATGTATAAAAGAACAGTCACAACAGTGTGTGTATCTGTTTACAGTGTAGTACACAGACTGATACACTGCAGTAAATCCACTACCCTTCAAACTAACCAAGATATCATTTAATCCAATAAATTGTTAATCTACATTCTAATTAACTAGTAAACAATAACTACATGTGTCAGTCAAGGAGAATAATTCTGAATTTACTCTTAGTTCAGCAAATAAATAAATAAATAAATAAATAAATAAATAAATAAATGGCTCTGCAGGAGGAGTCAGCTCCCAATGTTTACCTGTAAAAACTGACTCGTTTACAAACTACTATATATAATTTCTTATTGGTTAGAGTGACTACACAGACTACACAGTGTAATACTGTGTAATAAGTAGTCAGGTTAGTTATTTTCACGATCATTTTATAATCTACATTCTAAATACTAGATTATTAGACATCACTAGAGATCAGACTCACCTGATACAGTCAGTGTAACAGCATCACTGGTGTGTGAGAGGCGTGATGTTTCTATCTCTGTTCCTCTACAGGTGTATTTATCACCATCAGACTGTGTAACAGAGCTGATACTGTACTGCTGTTCATTACTGACAGGAGTGGATGATCCTCCTTTAAACCAGCTGTACTGCCAGTTATAGACTCCTTCTACCTGTATGTCACACCTGAGAGTGACAGTCTCTCCTCTGAACACCTGTTTATCAGGCTGTATGGACACCACAGGTTTTGGTCTTTCTGTACAAACAAAATAAATATATATTTAGAATATTTCGGTCTGATTATGTTTTCTATGTGTATTTACACTATTTAGACAAACATGAAACAAACCATTTTCTTACTTAATTTGTTAATTTATTCTGAATTAATTTACTGTGTGAATGAAAACCTGCAGTTTTATTATGACATAAATATTGTGTCAGCACCATTTACCTGAAACACAAGGGTATTAATAAATAACACATAATTAAACTTCCAGAAAAGAAAAAATCTACAAAACTCTGATTAGAAAACACTAAACACTAAAAAGGGTTCAACTGTTTACTTTAATGTTTTCCTTACCACATTTTAGAAAACTGAAATAATAGTATAATAATCATACTGGAGACAGGACACGTTGTGTGGAGACAATACAACTATATTATTACAATTACAGTGGAATTTGGTACAGATATGTTCTGAAATGTACCCTTGATGATATTAACTCACAGACAAGAAGCGACAGCGCTGTAATGTTTTTTTCTGAGAGTGTATAATATAAGATTAGTCTCACAGTGGGGAAAATCATACTTTTGCTATATGTTTGTACCACTAAACTGATTTTACAATTTAATGATTTTAATAAACACACATTTTACAGTGAAAGTACACAAACAGTAAACTTACCTTTCACTGTAAGAGTAACAGAATTGCTGTCCTGTGATGATGAGGGTCTGTGATCTCTCTGTCCTCTACACCAGTACTGATCCTGATCTGCTGCTGAACTGATGGTGAAGGTGTTTGTCTGAGACTGATAGACTGCAGTTCTACTGCTGCCTTTATACCACTGATATCTCCAGTTCCTGTAAGACTGTATCTCACACTTCAGAGTGACTGACTCTCCAGTGAACACAGGACTCCATTTGGGTTCTACAGTCAGTGTAGCTCTGGGTAAAGCTATAGAACAAAAATGAAAAACAAATAATTCCAGCATGTGTGAATGTGCTGGTGTTAGATTTGTTAAAGGTGTTCATTGTTCACTGGTGTTTTTGCTAAAATCGTCTGGGTTAAACCAACAACTCTTTAAAATATAATGTGAATGTCATAGAGGCCTTATTAATAAAACTTTAGCTCAATGCATCGTTAGTCTCTAAAATAAATACATGCACAGCTGGAAACAGTCACTGCAGCTTTTTGTCATTCTGTACAAACACACTGTAACGTATATATACTGTGTAGTGATTTGTTTTTTTGTCCACAGCTCAGAGTATCAGCGTCTCAGAGTTTCAGCGTCTCAGAGTATCAGCGTCTCCACTGCTGACAGGCTGTGTTACCTCTGGTTGTAATGGTCTTTTCTTCATGTCTATTGGTGGCCATGTTGTTTATTTTTTCTATGTTACATTGTTGTGCAGGGACATGCTTGACCACTTGGGGGCACCTTGCTGTATAAAAGGACATCAAGATCTCTCTCTCCTTTGACCTGACCTGGAAAATCCCCTGCCCAGGCCAGCCTGGCACTCTTTGCTTCACTTGTACATTCAGTAACAGCTTTGTTAGGTTCTATAAAATCCCTGTGGAACGTAGGGGACGGGTGCACCTTTGTTTGTCTACCCTTTTCCCCTGTTTTATTGTAGGGAGTTTAGAGGTAGTTTTTGATTTCAGGTTTAATTGTTTTTTGTTTTTTTTTTTGGCGTTTGTCCGTCACTGAAGACAGAGACCCATCTTGTTACACATTTGTTGAAAATAAACCTGCAGTTTCATAAATAGGTGTCCAGTGTTGGTCTGGCTGGAGTCAGATAATACCTCATTTTCTGTTACCGCCTGACTCTAGATCATTTTTCTATTTGTTACTTAGCAACACGCAGCTCACCTTTCATGTACTGCACAATAACCTGTTCTGCTTTAACCAATGAGATCATGAATCTAGTTGTTTCTATGGTGAGTTTGTCTGGCTGTTGTCTCAAAATCTAAACGTGGCACTGTGTTGACCTGCAGCTCATTATGATAAAACGATGTATATACATCTACATAGTACTTCGAGTCTTGTCTCATGTGAGTCTATGTTATGAAAGGAACTGGAAGACAAATCACTACATCTTTTAATGGTAAACATTATTTATTGCTCCTTTAAATTAACATACATAGTTAATAGATATTACACTGTATCTCTGTGCTACACTAATTCTGTACATCTGATAAACAGACTTGGTGGTGTTGAAAATTATAACAAAAAAGATAAACAGACTCACCTGACACAGATATTTTAACAGGTTCACTGATTTTTGTAAACTGTTGTTGAATCCTTATTCTGCAGGTAAATTTAGTGTCACCATTTACTATCGGCTTAAACGTGTATTCACTTTTCCAGTCATATTGCTGAGGTTCTCCATTTTTATACCAGCTGTAATACAGCTCACGGCTTTCTCCTTCCTCTATTTCACACTGTAGAGTGACCGTCTCTCCTATAAATATTTCTTTATGACCAGGAGGATCTTTAATTCTAACCACTGACTGATCTGTAAGAACCAACAACAAACATTATTCCTTAAAGAAAAGAAACACTGATTTACTGCACATTAACAAGATCAGCCTAATGTACATACAGGACTGACCATGAACACACTATGTTATGTTAATACTTGTGATTTCACTGAACTGAGCTACTGTTCATCTATTAAAAGGTTTAAATTGTACATTAAATTGTTTTTGAACGTAAACTCAATAATAAAATAAAGTACATGTGAATGACTTACCAGTTTGTCCACTGTGGATGAGGACAGTCAGCACTAAAGTAGAGACAGAAATAGAGGATATGATGCATTAATATGGAATATTATCAGCTGAATGTCTGAAGGAGAATACAACAATACAGCAGTTAATATTTTGTACATTATTATTCAGTTTCTGTTGAATTTTCATAGATTTTAATGTAGTTTGTGTCTATATTCTGCTTCATTTTGAATCATGCGGTAAACCTCCCCATGCAAAAACCTGTTAAGCCGTATGAATCAGTTATGCTTTTACATATCAAACACATCTGACCTGAGAATACATTTAATCAAACACATCTAACCTGATCAAACACATCTAACCTGAGAATACATCTAATCAAACACATCTAACCTGATCAAACACATCTAACCTGAGAATACATCTAATCAAACACATCTAACCTGATCAAACACATCTAACCTGAGAATACATCTAATCAAACACATCTAACCTGAGAATACATCTAATCAAACACATCTAACCTGAGAATACATCTAATCAAACACATCTAACCTGATCAAACACATCTAACCTGAGAATACATCTAATCAAACACATCTGACCTGAGAATACATCTAATCAATCACATCTAAACTGAGAATCCATTTAATCAAACACATCTAACCTGATCAAACACATCTAAACTGAGAATCAATTTAATCAAACACATCTAACCTGATAATACATCTAATCAAACATATCGGAATATGTGGGAATGTGCATTGCTTTAAACACTAAAGTGATTCTTTACTTTTTACTTTTTTTACACGGGGAAAAATGGACGGCGGGAAAAATGGCGGCGGATCACAAGCACAAGCTCCAGACTTTTAGTAGGGAATTGCAGCAGCTGGACAGGCAGATCATGGCTCACCGGCAGAAAGCTCATTTGGAAGCAACGGGAAGCCTTGTGTTTGGCAGTCCAGTTTCTCCAACCCCGGTGGCAACATCTACTCTTCCGGACGGGGCTGTACATCCACGATTAATATGCGGGTTCCCATCTTTACCCCAGTTCCAGAGGGGACTTGGAAGAGGCAGAAACGGCAGGAAATGAGATGGGGAGAACTCCCGCAGGAGCAAATTCTTCATGGAGCTTTTCAGATCTCTACTTGACACTATTAGGAAGAGGGCTGAGGGCAGGGTCATCATCTCAGGACCTCTGCCCACCTACAGGAGAGGAAGCGTGTTGGACTACACTGGACTGTTGGCTCCAAGGCTGGTGCCCTAACGACGATGTTGGTGACGTGAATAACTGGAGCTCGTTCTGAGAGCGCCCGGCTTTCTACATCCAAGCTACTGTGGGTCTGTAATCCTGTCTCAGATCATAGAGAAGATCTTACACCAGGACTGACTGGACATAATAGTAGTAAAAAAATGGACAGGTAAGTAGTATCAACAGTGGACAGGTGTTTCTACTGTTCCTTCCTGTCTCTGTAATATTAAAGCTTCAAGCTGTAAAGAGAGAATTTCTACGCATGCTACTGATGTGTATGAGTATTAACAGCCTAAACCTGGAAGAGGTACAACACAAAAATGTATTTATTCCAAAAGTATCATTGTAAGAAATCAGACTTGAGAGGAGACATGCGATCCATGTGCAAGGCTCTTAATCTGATTGAGCAGTGCAAAAGTCAACGAAAAGAGGTTAAATGAAGCGAGAGAGTCCAAGGGCTTGTAGCAGGAGAGCTAGCAGTAGCCACCGGCTAACCCAGGGGGCAGGCTGGATGGAGATACTGGATTGCCGCTGTAGCTGGAGATGTCCACTCGCTTCTCCTGCTTGGGTCCGATGGTCCTGGGGAACCAGAGCAGCACTCGTGTTCCTCGGTGAGGGATGGCCCAGATTCAACCCTGTGTGGACAGGTTAGAGCAGCGCGCCGTATGCCGACTTTCAATGGACTGCGCAGCTGTAATGTAAAGAGTCTCAGAGAGGACCGGCGGGGCCGGGGAAAACACTGTGCAGTCACTCAACGTAAAATAGTCTTAAGGAGGACCATCTGGAGGCGGGGAGACAAACTCATACTGAACTTGGAGTTTGTGGATTCCGTGGTGGCACCGACCTCACGCTTTGGGCTTCGCCATAGAGAGCCTCTGCCGCTTGGAGGTGGGTGACGTGGCTGACGTGGCTGGTGCTGGTGTCTGCGGGTTCTCTTGGGTTGCAGGGAGGTAGACGAGACCCCGCTGTGGAAATGCCAATACTTGAAGAACCTGGTAAAAGACCTTAAAAGCACACAAGCCTGAAGACCACGGACAGGTAGGATCTGATCCTCACAGTCTCAGATAGCTGAAGACAGTGTTACTGAAACCAGTGATACTGAGAACAACGCTGCACGCTGAGACTAGCGTGTGGCGGGCTTCAATGGCTAGCACTAACGGGATACAGGTGTATGTGATAGGTAGCCATGGAGACGTAGGTGTGTGTGAGCCATGGCTGGGTTGGAATGCTGACATAGGGGTGTGTGTGGAGTGTGTCCTAGGCTACCTAGTAAACAGGTGAATACGATCTTACAATTCCCGGAGCTTACATTCATACACTAATCAAACCTTTTGCAATTATAAATTCAAATAAAACCATGTGCTGTCAGAACATCAGTAACTTAATTTCTGTACCCTTACAAAAGACCAGTCCAGCCAAAACTCGTAGTTTAGTGGGCAGAAAATTAAACCTTGCTTTACTCAATGTCAGGTCAATAAATAACAAATCTGTCTGATTAGAGAACTTATTAATGAGAAGAAACTTGATTTTATGTTTCTGTCAGAAACATGGCTAAATGAAAATGTCACAGCACACACACACACACACACACACCCACACACACACCCACACCCACACACACACACACACACACACACACACACACACATATATATATATATATATATATATATATATATATATATATATATATATTATATATATATATAATTTAACTGTACAAACACCACTTTGGTTGCAGCCTGTTTAGTGACACTTCTGTGTTATTAGTTGTAATATATAGGCCACCCAAGCAAAATAGTCATTTTTTGGCAGATATTGCATAACTAATCTCAATTGTATCTACCAGCTATGATAAAATAACCTGCAGCTGCATTATGATATTCTCAAAGAGCAAATTAACACCTACAATAGTGCAATGTACATATTTAGTGTAATTAATAAACATAAAGATAATAACAAAGTTCTCTTTTCCAAAAATTGTGAAGAGTTTGCTATTTATTTTCTAAATAAGAGCATACTTCAGCCAGCTGGAACACATTACAGTAACCTTCATGACAAACAACCTACATCAGTAATGACATATTTTTTTGTTATCAGTCATCAGGATCTTGCACCTGTTGTGATCTTGATCCTGGCACTAATTCATTCCTTAAGATGATGGCTGACTGTGTTCTGAATGAGGTCTTAGCTGTTGTAAATGGCTATCTGTCCACAGTTGTTTCTCCAGATGCTTTTAAGACTGTCTTGATGAAAAGACCTGACTAAGAAAGAGTTACCCGGATTCTTCTGTAAATCTTCTAAATAACTTCAGACCAGTTTCTAACCTTCTGTTCTTAAGTAAGGTCTTAGAAAAGTGCTTCTAATATCAAACAAGTTATATGAGAAGCTTCAATCAGGTTTTTGTTCTAACTGTAGTACTGAGACACCACTAGTTTGTGTTGTCAGTGACCCCAGGCTCAGCGCTGATGTACTAAATTCATCTATTCTGGTCTTATTGGATCTTAGAGCAGCTTTTGATACTGTTGATCACAAGATTCCAATCCACCATCTGGAATGCTGGGTCGGCCTATCAGACACAGTTTTAGAATGGTTTAAGCCATATTTAACAGGTAGACAGTTCTTGTTTTCACTGGGAAGTTAATTATGAAGAAATTGTAATATTTCCTATGGGGTACTACAAGGGTCAATCCTAGGGCCTTTGCTTTTCTCATTGTACATGTTACCTGCAGACCTGACAACCTTTACACATTTTGCATAGCAGATACGCATTTAGACATCAAACTACGCTGCTTCGATTTGTCACATTAAGATATGCGAAAAGCCACTGACTCCTTTGAGTTCAACTGTCTGTGCATTCGCGCGCTAGGCAACTCGTCTATGGGTGTAACCGTATTGGGCAGCAACCTGTTGGAAAAAGAAGACTTCGACCAATCATATGCTAGATTTAAACTCCTCAAGGCTACAAGCGGTGAGCCAAGGAGCCGTCAAAAAGAAAGTAACCAAGTTGGTTTTCATCCCTCTCGGTCCATCTTCATACTGGGACTGGTTTTAAAGGGAGGACGGTGCTAAACACCGTTTCAGAGGTAAATGACAGAGTATGGCAATTGTGAATTGCGTCCATTTTAATAAGTCTGCCAACTTCTGGAAAATATTATGGCGCCACATCAATATTAAAACTAGGGGGTGCAAAAACACAAGATGCAAAATATAAACTTACAAGTTTTAACAGTTCGCCTGTGTAAATATCCCTCTCGTGAGCATCAGTGTAAAACTCATGAGCACAAAAAGAAGTGCGTGTTTATTATCATATCTTAATCATATCTTAATTATCGAAAAAGAATCCTTCTTGATTCGATATTTGTCCTTATGCGCCATGTGAATTACTTTCGACTTCTTTCTGTGCTCCAGTGAAGTTTCTGTGCTCGAGTATTGGATTGGGGTGGTTTATTGTTCGATATCTGTCCAAGAGACATAGCAGTTTTCATGTATTTATATTTCTAATGACTGTTTAAAAGACATAGTCTTTGGTTCTTCTGTTCTTTATACAGTATAACGTAAAATGTCCAAAGAGACATAGCATGCTAATTGGAACTCTTTGTTATTTATAATGTCCAATGTGTGTAAGACACATAGGCCAATACAATTTTCAATTATGTTTACGTAAGTTCTGTTTTAGGGGATTTTCAATTACCTTATGCCAAATGTCTTGGTGAAAAGATTTGGAACCTATGTTCTAAAATTTAAAGTGTTTCAAAGCACAGAAAACTGAAATATGTTTCCTCTTCATTAAAAGATTTCTTGTTTTCTTCATAGTCTACTTGTATGTTGAATAACTAGATATGGTGGTGAAGTAAGTGGGTACAATGTGCTTAGTAGTAAGTTGTAATGAGTGAGCATGTGAACTCAATCAATACTGCGCCGCCCCTGCAGTAAGTTGCTAAAAAAAATTTAGAAGGTTGGCAGGTCTGTATCTCTAGGTGATGTCATTAGGAAGCATTATGAGAACTCATAGTTATGCTGATTACACGCAATTATACATTACTATTCCTTCTGATAGTTTACATTCAGTAGACCAACTTACAAGCTGTGTGTCAGATATTTCTCAGTGGATGTCACAGAATGTTTTACTAATTTTTTATTTCAAAAGAAAACTGAAATACTAAAACTCAGAGAAAAATACTTCATGACAGACTCAGTTCTTTAACTACTAATATCAAACCTGAACTATGTAATCTGTGTGTGATCTTAGACTCTGAGCTCAATTTTATTTTGCAAGTAAACACAAAGTAGCTTTTCATCATTTGAGAAATATCGTCAAAGTTCGCCGTTCCTGCGGAATTGCTCACTGTAAATGGTCTCTTACTGATGTTCCTAAGAAAACAATCCAACTCTTACAACAAACGCAGCAGCTCAGATCCTAACAATAACAAGAAAAAGAGCTCATATCAGGCCTGTTTTAAAAGACCTGCACCGGCTCCCTGTATCTTTTAGAATAGACTTTAAAGTTCTGTACTTATGAATAAAACTCGAGATCTTAGCTCTGCAGATACTGACCTTCTGCACATCCTTCAATAAAATACAGAAAATATGGAGAGATTCTTTCAGCTATTCTGCTTCTAAACTGTGGAGCTCAATTCCAGTTTTCATTAGACATTCAGGATCAGTGCTTACTTTTAAGAAGAAAATAAAAATGTATTTCTATAACTCAGCGTGTAATTAAAACTTTGACATTGTAGTTCCTATAAATTTTTCTTTGTTGATATGTTTATGTTGTTACTGATCAAAACTGTCTGTAAAGCTCTTTGAGCTGTCACTGGTATGAAAAGTGCTCTATAAATAACAACAACAACAACAACAACAATAAAAATAATAATAATTCTTCTTCTTCTCCTTATTATTATTATTATTATTATTATTATTATTATTATTATTATTATTATTATTATCTAACCTGAGAAAACATCTGGTCAGTTACATCTAACCTGAGGAAACACCTGGTCAGTTACATCTAACCTGAGGAAGCACCTCATCAAACACATCTAACCTGAAGAAACACCCGGGCAAACATATCCAACCTGAGAAAAAGCCTGATCAAACATAACTAATCTGAAGAACTACCTTATCAATCACATTTAATCCAAGAACACCTGGTCAAGCACATCATTAAAAGACTGATCAAACACAAAATATATCTAACAGCTGAAGAGTGTACTGTATTTGAGTCCCCATGACATTAGCAACACTCCCATTGTCAGCGTGATCAGACTGCCCTGCTGTAGAGTTACTGCAGAGAGTAAAGAACATATACATACATATCTCTCCACTAAAGGAGGATTAGAATGCTCTCCTGATGTTATTTTTTAGAGTAAAAGTCATTTAAATAATTACACTGTAACAAGATGTACACCAGACGTGAAGCCCTGAAGACACCATAATCAATAATCAATATTTACTACCAGCACTTTTTACTCTTTGGTATATTGTGACTTTTTCTTGTGTCACTTCTCACAAGCTGTTTGATTCAGTACTCCTCAAATTTACGTTCACTTTCACAAATCAGGTCCTGGAGGGCGCTGCATTTACTGAACAGTAACCAAAGTCATGAACACTGAAACTACAGGAAGAGTTAACGTTTAAATAAGACTGTACAGCTCTGTGTATTCACTGTATCAGCGTCGAGCAGCATGATTGTATTGTTTGCTCTGATTAAAAATAATCTTGATTATGTTGTGATAATCTCCTGTTTATAATAGGATAATGATTAAGAATGACTACGTCCATAAAAGTCTTGCTTTACTGAAGACAGCAGATTATACATATGTAAATATATAGTCGGGTTACAAGATTGAGGTAGAACTTCTCTTTTATTTCCCACCAAACGACTATGGACAGTACAATTAGCAACAGCACTGCTAACACACTTTCTCTCTCTCCGTGTGTAACCGTGTCTGTTAGTGTGAGTGTGTATCTCTGTTAATTGGTTCCCCTCCTCAGTACATAGAAACTAAATATCAGAGTAGTAATATTTACTAATTATGAATTGTTTTAAACAGATTCACAAGAATATGCATCATCTGTCATGGGACAGGGTGTACGGTGGCCGAGAAGACTTAACGATTCACAAACGTGCTGCAAAACCGTCAACCCAACACAAGGGAAGTGTAACCAGAGGACACTTAAAGGACGTGGGACCATATAAGGCTACACAAAAACAGAACCACGCGGAGCCGCAGTAGCGTCTAATAGTGATGGGCAAATGATGCCGATGCTTCGGAGCTTGTGTCGAGAAATTTGTGACATCACTGATGACGTCTGAGGCCTCGCTGGCTCAGGATGTAGTTCGAGTATTGGCGTGATTTATTGTTTCTTAAAAAAATTAAAGTCACCATCAAACCACAATCACTGTCCCATCTATTAAAACCACTGCGATAGTTTTAACATCAGTATCTCACATCCTACTGGATTTATTTACTGACTGAAATCATACTGACAGTTTTTTTTAATTAACAGATCTCTATTATCCACACAATCAGACAGACATCAGATAAACAAATGAATAAACCACAGAAAAGTAAATTAATGTGTTTTATGTTTATACTTGTTTCCATGCTGACAACGTTGCAAGAGGCCATCGCAAATAGTTAAAATGACAATAAAAGTTTTGGCCAGTTCGTGTGCACATGAAGCTTTAAGTAATGAACCTTTTTTTGAACCAGCTGAAGGGGAGTGGAGTGGAGACAAGTTTGTTTAATGTGCTGAATTGGGAGTAAATGGTATGATTCACCTTGTACAGACCAGCATAGTTCTTGTTTTTGGTTCTGGTTAGTTCAGTAATATTGTAATGAAGTGCTGTTTGACTAACTCTCAGTATAGATCACAAGAATCATAACAGAATGAAGTCTTGGTTTCATCCTATTTGCATCCAATGCTTTACCATGACAAACTCACAGCAAAGCATTCAGGATCATTCAGTATCATTCAGCGTTATATAAGTAAGTGAAATGTTTTAAAAATAGTTTTAAGCTGTTGGAGATTGGTAAAGTTCCACATGAACTTACCTTTAGCCTTTCTGACTTCAGCTTTCTGTTACGCTCCAGTTTCTACTCACAGGCCATCAGGCTTGTGAACACCTCACGCACTGCCTCTCCAACCTTTCCTATTTTAACTGGTTTTAACTGGTCTGATTTTAACTGCACCTTACACTCACTGTACTGTCAGAATACTGTTTACATTCACTACTCACACAAACATTGTTGTTTACATTTGTTACTTGCAACTTGCACTTTATGGTTGCTGCTCTTCATACTTGCACATAAAAGCACACATAACTTATTTTTTATTCTTTAACTATAAAAATACTTTTATTTTGTATATATACTATATATTTTGTATATATTTTTTATTATTTCTTTTATTTGTTATCTTTATCTATTGGTGAATGGAGGAGCAGCAAAGTAAGAATTTCATTGTACAGTGTAACTGTCTGTTCTGCTGTACATATGACAATAAAACTCTTGAATCTATATATATATATATATATATATATATATATATATATATATATATATATATATATATATATACTTAGAAGTGAGTATATTCATTTATTATCATTTTGTTTTAATTTTATCTTTTGTATGAAATGTTGTTATATGTTATGGACACATAAATGCAAGTTTATTGATTATGACCTACGATGCAGAGAAGACGTCCAACTAAAACTCTTTACACTCTTATTTCAGAAAAGCTTATAAACCATCTAAACCACCATGCAAACCATATAAACTACACACTGATCACTCAGAACCCTCAAACTGAATATTAACAACTTCATACAGCACTTTAATAAAGATATAAAGAAGATTTACTCACAGAGTATTACAGAGAGTGCACTGAACTCCATGACTGACTGACTGCACTTCCTGTGTTCTTACACTTAAAGCACACGTCACAGAGACAGACTGACAAAAATATAATTACAGAGAACTCAAATGAAGAACTTCAGTGCACCAACCTTTGTTAAATACTACATGGTTTAAGATCTTCATACAAAATCACTTGCTATTTTATTCTTCCACTGATCTCTCTCTAACAGTGGAATCATGAACACTGACCTCACCTGAGACGAGCGAGGCCTGAAGTTTCTTAGATGTTCACCTGGGTTCTTTAGTGATTTGCTGGATGAGTTTCTGCTGCTGAGCTCTTGTAGGAATGTTATTGCTGAATGTATTTGTTGAATATGGCCTGTCACTACTTGGAAGATTCACAGCTGTTCCAAGTTTTTTACATTAGAAAATAATGGCTCTCAGTGTGATTCACTGGCATCTCAGAGTCTTAGAAATGACTGTGTAGCACTTTGTAGAATGATAGAGTTCAATAACTTAAGTACTCAGGTACACAGGCTTGGGTGTGTCTCATTTTGTTGATCAAATTTATCAACTACGTTTAGTTATTTAGTTGATTAAGTAACTAAGGGGGCAAATATTTTTCACAAGGATATTTTTCCTTAAATTAATGAAACGATCCTTCAAAAAATGTTATTTTTACTTAGGCTATCTTCAGCATGTGCCAATTTTCATACTCCTGAAACATTTTTGGTTTTAATATTTTTACTCACTTTTAATATGATGTTAAGCACGTTATTTAGGATTATTTATTTGAGACCTGCTGTTGTCATGGAGCTTTCCGCAGCACTCATTGTCTGCAGATGTCATTGCCCCTGTCTCACTAGAAAAGATTAAAATCAGACCACAAGCCTCTTAATATCGTCTCTGCTCTTAAAACTCAAACCTCTACTGATTAGACTCTGACTGTGTGACTAGTTATCATTCATAGTTTTTCTGTATCTGTCTTTGTGCATGTGGTTTAACTGCACCAGCTTCACTCTACACTAACTTTCTCGCCCCTACTGGCTGTACACAGTGTTATAGATTACAATCCAGTGTTCTTAAGCAGCAAGCATGTTTATATTGCAGTTCTTCTGATCAGTACACACAAACAGATACTAATATAATTACTTTACTGATAAAAGCTGAAAACTAAATCTCAATTGTGTTATGAAGTGACAAGCACAGCACAAGGTCTTTTAGCCCCTCCTCCACGAATCAAGCCACAAAGCTAAAACACAGAGAAACTACATTAACACTCATGGTTAGCAAGTTTGACTTACACACAGAAATAAACTGTCTGTTCAAGAAATAAAAGGATGTTAAAGGTTACCAGAAAGCCTGTTATGTATAATTTCATGTACAACCCCACAGAGAAGGCAAGAGTCAAAACACAGGCTGGCAAAATAAGGGGCTGATTCATATTGATCCAAACCAGAGAGACAAAGCAGGAATCAAAACACAAACTAAAGACAAATAACCAGGAACTCCAGTGAGACACATACAGACTATAGCAACTCTGGGGCAAGCACAGGAGGAGCAGTCCTAAACGCCTGCACTGGAGCAGCTCTGGGAGTCAGCACAGGAGAAGTAGTTTGAAAAGATAGCATGGGAGCAGCTCTGGGAGCCAGCACAGGAGGAGAAGTCCTGAAAACCTGCATTGGAGCAGCTCTGGGGGACAGCCCAGTGGGAGCAGTTGAAAAAGATAGCACTGGTACAATCCGTATTTTGGTAGCATTTGGTAGTCTTTAGATTTCAGCAGTTAAAGTCTCGTAAGTGCTTAAAGCTGACTGACAATGTCAAGCAGAAAAACAGGAGCTGCTGATGAGTTTGCGTGTGGTGGGATGTGGTGGGATGTAAACAGGTGTTAAAACACAGCACTAATTCCCTCTGTAAGTAGGAGGGTCAACATTTCACCAGTAACTGTTCTACAGTGCTTATATACAATCTGTACGTCTCCACAAGTTGTTCACAAACATTCACATACGTCCTCCATAGATCTTACTGGGGTCAGCATTGCGACCTCCTCAGTGAAAGGAGTGAGTCTGTAGCTACGCTGCTGTGTCCGGTACTCTGGTTAACCACCATCTCTGTAAATACTAGAGTGCAGCTGTCTCTAGTTTACTGCTGGATTATTTTCCTGGTGCTCAGCTTGTCTTGCTTATTCTCCAGTGCAGGTCAGCTAGCAGTGGGCTCAGTAGTGGTCAGTTATCATGAGTGCATATACAGGGGTTGGACAATGAAACTGGAACACCTGCTTTTAGAGCACAATAATTTATTAGTATGGTGTAGGGCCTCCTTTTGCAGCCTGCACAGTGGTCAGAGGGATTTTAAGCCATTTTTTATGCAGGATAGTGGCCAGGTCACTATGTGATGCTGGTGGAGGAAAACGTTTCCTGACTCGCTCCTCCAAAACACCCCAAAGTGGCTCAATAATATTTAGATCTGGTGACTGTGCAGGCCAAGGGAGATGTTCAACTTCACGTTCATGTTCATCAAACCAATCTTTCATCAGTCTTGCTGTGTGTATTGGTGCATTGTCATCCTGATACATGGAACCGCCTTCAGGATACAATGTTTGAACCATTGGATGCACATGGTCCTCCAGAATGGTTCGGTAGTCCTTGGCAGTGATGCGCCCATCTAGCACAAGTATTGGGCCAAGGGAAGGCCATGATATGGTAACCCAAACCATCACTGATCCACCCCCAGGCTTCACTCTGGCCATGCAACAGTCTGGGTGGTACACTTCTTTGGGGCTTCTCCACACTGTAACTCTCCAGGATGTGGGGAAAACAGTGAAGGTGGACTCATCAGAGAACAATACATGTTTCACATTGTCCACAGCCCAAGATTTGCGCTCCTTGTACCATTAAAACCGACGTTTGGCATTGGCACGAGTGACCAAAGGTTTGGCTATAGCAGCCCGGCCGTGTATATTGACCCTGTGGAGCTCCCGACGGACAGTTCTGGTGGAAACAGGAGAGCTGAGGTGCACATTTAATTCTGCCGTGATTTGGGCAGCCGTGGTTTTATGTTTTTTGGATACAATCCGGGTTAGCACCCCAACATCCCTTTCAGACAGCTTCCTCTTGCGTCCACAGTAATCCTGTTTGATGTGGTTCGTCCTTCTTGGTTGATGCTGACATTACCCTGGATACTGTGGCTCTTGATACATCACAAAGACTTGCTGTCTTGGTCACAGATGCGCCAGCAAGACGTGCACCAACAGTTTGTCCTCTTTTGAACTCTGGTATGTCCCATAATGTTGTGTTATTGTAATATTTTAGGCTAAACTGTGCTCTTACCTGCTAACTGAACTTCACACTCTGCTCTTACTGGTGTAATGTGCAATTAATGAAGATTGGCCACCAGACTGGTCCAATTTAGCCATGAAACCTCCCACACTAAAATGGCAGGTGTTTAAGTTTCATTCCAACCCCTGTATACTCTAGCATATATTTCTAAAGAGCAAAAATGAGTCTCAGTGTAAACGCTAACTGGAGCAAAAAGTGTAGAAGACAACAACCAGCCTTAAAACCAGCACTGGAGCAGCTCTGGGAGCCAGCACAGGAGGAGCAATCCTAAAACCAGCACTGGATCAGGTTTGGGCGTTTGCACAAGAGAAGCAGTCCTAAAACCAGCACTGGGGCAGCTCTGGGAGTCAACACTGGAGATGCAGTCCTAAACCCAGCAGCCCTAGGAGCCAGCAAAGTAGGAGCAGTCCTAAAACCTGCACTGGAGGAGTAATGTAAAAAACAACAGCACTAAAGCAGCTTTGTGAACCATTGCATTCACTTTATTAGCCAGGGCCATGTAACCCCTACATTTATACTTTTATACATTTATAGAGCCTCAGGCCCACTGCATTCTCTCATAAACTTGGGGGCACTGGCCCATACACTCACTCATCAGTTCAGGGCCATACACCGTCTTCATTTATACATTGACTTAGGTCCTTAGGGCCTTTGCATTCACACATCAGCGTTGGCCATAAGCCCCTTATATTCATGCCATTACCTCAGGACCACGGGCTCACATATGCAAAGGTGCTCATTTGGGCCACTGCGGGCCCACACTGGACCATGATCGCTTGGGTCTCCAAATTCTTGCTTAAGAAGTAAACATAGCTTGCTGGGAAGAAGCCACTGTGTTCTGTGTCGTAGTTAAAGGTACCTAAAGTGTGCATTGTTTTTTTTATTTACTGATAAAAGCTAAAATCTGTCCTTTCAATATTGATACATTTGATGACAGTAAGTGTCTGGGTGGAGCTGAATTGTCTCCACTGATACAACTTTATTCTCACTGAACAGGACATATAAGGTCTGTTTAGTGTGAATGTGCACAACTGCTCTTTACTGTGTTTCTGAAGTAACAAGCAGATCACATGGTCTTTTAGCATTTCCTCCACTGATCTAACCCACAAAGCTGAAGTTAAAATAGAGATAAACCACAATGAGCAAGTTAACACCCACTTCTATCTCCAGTCACAGACAGAAACACTCACTGTTTGTTCAAACAGTGTTAGAAAAGATGTTAAAATCACCAGAAATAATGTAAACATAATATTAATTATTAGAATAATGTCATGTTTAAAATCAAACAGGGGACAAAAATCAGGGGAGTGATGGCAGATTCAAATAAATTGTGGTAGTTCATACAGTACAGCTCGTACTTTTCAGATGTCTCTTGTTTTAACTGTGATTAGACAGCAGTATGTATGTTTATATGTACAGTGCAGTATAATCTCTATGCAGTTCTACAGTAATTAGACTTCACCAAATAGTTTTATTAGATTAGCTCTACTGTTAATAGTCAGTTTATGCAAACTCTACCTGTAAATGTACTTTGTTTTACTAACTTATTTTATAAATTTGATGTTCAAATGATCATTAATGTTATATAAAATAAATGTTATATAAAATAAGTGCTATATGTCGACTGTAGCCTCTTGACCTTTTCCTCATCAGCCAAGTCTCTCACCACCCAGTCCAGCAGTCCTTAAGCTGATGCTCTTAAAAGCGCTTTTGTTGTATACTGCCACCTACTGTTCACCCTGTGTGCTGCCCCTGTTTGAAGATCTCCATGTATGGACAGTGAGGATAGACCGACACACACAGGACAGTACAGGCCAAACTACAACCTAACAGCAAACAGAGGGAATAAAAGAGACCCATAACAGTCTCAGTATGTTAAGATTATTGATCAGGGGCCTCAAAAGAGACACATAACAGCCTCCTTATGTTATGATTTCTATAATAATTATAATTTCTAAGTACTTATGTATGTTTTTATACATGTTTAACCGTAAAGATGTTTGGTACACTGTACTGCATTAGTTAAATTCTGTTATCTGACTGTAAGTAAAAATATCTAAAAGACATACTTGATTTCCATGAATGTATTTTAAAACATTTGGTTTTTGGTAAGTTCCGACATAGACAAACCATCTAATCTTTATGATGATTGGTCAATATTAAGCTCCTGCTTGCTAAAAGCTGGTTGGCTTTTGTGTTCCAGAGGAATTCACTTAATTTACTGAAATCAGGCCTTTCAATATTGTTTGATGACTGTAAGTGTCTGGGTGGAGCTGAATTGTCTCCACTGATACTTTATTCTCGCTGAACAGGACATATAAGATCTGTTTAATGTAAATGTGCACAACTGCACTTTACTGTGTTTCTGAAGTAACAAGCAGATCACATGGTCTTTTAGCATTTCCTCCACTGACCAAACCCACAAAGCTGACACCCACTTCTACACCCAGTCACAGAAAGAAACACTCACTGTGTTCAAGCAGTGTTAGAAAACACCAGAAATAATGTTAATATAATGTTAATTATTAGGTTAATGTCATGTTTGAAATCAAACAGGGGAAAAAATCAGGGGAGTGATGGCAGATTCAGATACATAGTGTTAGTTTATACAGTACAGCTCGTACTTTTCACATAAACTCACTTAGCATGCAGTATTTTAGCTTAATTGGATGCACAGATGTTGAGCATCAGGTACAGCACTGGTCTACATCATTTAAACAATGTTCTGGGATCAGTAAAATATCTATCTATCTAAGACGCATTTATATTTACATCCTGCTCTGTAGATAGGGGCGGGGTCAGTGGCGGCTGTGAGTGTAGTGGGTGGTGGAGTGGTGAGGGTCTGCTCTGACTGTGAGACTGAGCATTGTGAGTGTAGAGGGTCGTGGAGTGGTGAGGGTCTGCTCTGACTGTAAGACTGAGCACTGGGAGTGTAGTGGGTGGTGGAGTGGTGAGGGTCTGCTCTGACTGTGAGACTGAGCATTGTGAGTGTAGTGGGTCGTGGAGTGGTGAGGGTCTGCTCTGACTGTAAGACTGAGCACTGGGAGTGTAGTGGGTGGTGGAGCGGTGAGGGTCTGCTCTGACTGTGAGACTGAGCACTGTGAGTGTAGTGGGTCGTGGAGTGGTGAGGGTCTGCTCTGACTGTAAGACTGAGCACTGTGAGTGTAGTGGGTCGTAGGGTGGTGAGGGTCTGCTCTGACTGTGAGACTGAGCACTGTGAGTGTAGTGGGTCGTGGAGTGGTGAGGGTTTGCTCTGACTGTGAGACTGAGCATTGTGAGTGTAGTGGGTCGTGGAGTGGTGAGGGTCTGCTCTGACTGTGAGACTGAGCACTGTGAGTGTAGTGGGTGGTGGAGCGGTGAGGGTTTGCTCTGACTGTGAGACTGAGCATTGTGAGTGTAGTGGGTCGTGGAGTGGTGAGGGTCTGCTCTGACTGTAAGACTGAGCACTGTGAGTGTAGTGGGTCGTGGAGTGGTGAGGGTCTGCTCTGACTGTGAGGCTGAGCACTGTGAGTGTAGTGGGTGGTGGAGTGGTGAGGGTCTGCTCTGACTGTGAGACTGAGCACTGTGAGTGTAGAGGGTCGTGGAGTGGTGAGGGTCTGCTCTGACTGTGAGACTGAGCACTGTGAGTGTAGTGGGTGGTGGAGCGGTGAGGGTCTGCTCTGACTGTGAGACTGAGCACTGTGAGTGTAGTGGGTGGTGGAGCGGTGAGGGTCTGCTCTGACTGTGAGACTGAGCACTGTGAGTGTAGTGGGTGGTGGAGCGGTGAGGGTCTGCTCTGACTGTGAGACTGAGCACTGTGAGTGTAGTGGGTGGTGGAGCGGTGAGGGTCTGCTCTGACTGTGAGACTGAGCATTGTGAGTGTAGTGGGTTGGAAATAACCAATCTTACCGTCTCTGTACTCAAAAGGCTAAACATATTCCTACTTTGAGACTTCCAACAGTGAAACACTGATAAGTGTTGACACACTCTGGATCCTCCACGGATTGTTCCAGTGCTGTCTTTTTAGACTGCTCCTTCTGTGTTGGTTTTAGGAATGCTCCTCCAGTGCTGGCTCCAAGAGTTGCTCCAGTGCTGGTTTTAGGAGTGCTCCTCCAGTGCTTGCTCCAAGAGTTGCTCACAGCTGCTCTAGTCTGTGTGTCTTACCAGAGTTCTTGATCATTTTTCTTAAGTTGTTTTATTTTATCAGTAAAGTAAAAACATTAGTATGAGTCCGTGTGTACTGATCAGAAGGAATCTAATAAAAAAAAACATGACTTGCTGCTTCTAATTGAATTGTAATCTGTAATACTGTGTGCAGCCAGTATGGGTGTTTTAGCACAGCAAGCTCAGGAAAATATTATTAATGTGTAAAATATTATCTACATAATAGATTATTGTCTATATAATTTCTCAGATTGGCTGAATCGCTCACACTACATAACATTTCTACTTCCATTTAAAGTTTTATCTGACATTTTCATGATCATCTATGAGGAGACTGGACAGGACCTGAGAAAGTTGGTGTAGAATGAAGCTGGTGCAGTTAAACCACATGCACAAAGACAGATACAGAATAACTATGAGTCTAGTCATTAGAGGTTTGAGGTTTATGAGCAGAGAGGTGTTATTAAGAGTCTTGTGGTTTGATTTTAATCTTTTCTAGTGAAACAATTACAATGGCATCTTCAAATAATGCAGAACTAAAACTGAGTAATGCAGAACGCTTCATGACAACAGCGGGTCTCAACTAAGCTTTTAATAGCTTTAATTTGAAATACAAGTCGATTTTATATAAATAAAAATAGAGGGAAATGGAAGCAAAGCTCAAATAGCAATTTACAAAGACACACGACATACACAGTCCCACAGTGCAGTAAACCACACGACTGCTTACAAATCAGTAGCATCTTCAACACCAGTTATGTTTATCACCAGTCATGTTGTACACAGTTCATTTAATGTAAAGTATCTGGATCAGTGTAGATTACAGAGCTTATGACGACCATCTAATATCTTTTAATTAACAGTTTCTCTCAGATGCTGCATGTGTCTGGATAACATCTTTAAATCCTGTTTTCAAAATCATTTAATTTGGAAGAATTAAACACCTCTGTATTCACAGTGCTGTGAAAAAGTATTTGTAAAAGTATTGTGAAAGTATTTTCTATGTACATTCATCAAACTGAATGGTTTAGTTTAGTTACAGTTGTAGCTGCTATAGGAGGCACAACCAGCTGTTACATTCGGGGGTGGGTGGGGGCAATTACACATAGTTTATACAGATGTTATGTAAGATAAGATAATCCTTTATTAGTCCCACAATACAGTATATATATATATATATATATATATATATATATATATATATATATATATATATATATATATATATATATATATGTATTCATAAATTTATCAGAATTTGTACAAATAGCAAGACACAGACTGGGTGATATTTATTATATTTATTTGTGAATAGTGAAACATTTGTGATGTGTGTGCAGTTGGTGAATTATCTTTTACACATTTGTCTAATGTTTTGAGAATAATATCTCTCCATAAGCCTGCACCTACGGACCATATGACCACGGACCAGCTTCCAGTCAGACTACAGATGTCTCAAAAGTAGATGCTCCTGCTTTATTTGACCAAGCGTTTCCTCAGGTTAGATGTGTTTGACCAGGTGTTTCCTCAGGTTAGATGTGTTTGAGAAGGCGTTTCCTCAGGTTAGATGTGTTTGACCAGGCGTTTTCTCAGGTTAGATGTGTTTGACCAGGTGTTTCCTCGGGTTAGATGTGTTTGACCAGGTGTTTTCTCAGGTTAGATGTGTTTGACCAGGTGTTTCCTCAGGTTAGATGTGTTTGACCAAGCGTTTTCTCAGGTTAGATGTGTTTGAACAGACGTTTTCTCAGGTTAGATGTGTTTGACCAGGCGGTTCCTCAGGTTAGATGTGTTTGACCAGGCGTTTCCTCAGGTTAGATGTGTCAGCCAAACCAGATGTATCAGCCAAACCAGATGATAAATCCAGATTAAAGAAGATAGAAGATTGTGTAAGAGATATTAGACTTTGGATGCTACAAAACTTCCTTCTTTTAAACCCAGATAAAACGGAAGTTCTCCTCCTCGGCCCAAAGGCTGCTCGGACTAAATGTTCAGATTTAATGTTAAATCTTGCTGACTTCTCTGTAGTTTCTGGTTCAGTAGCCAAAAATCTTGGTGTAACAATTGACTCAGATCTGACATTTAATCAACACATAGGTAATATTACAAGAACAGCGTTTCTTCACCTACGAAACATTTCAAAGTTAAGAAATGTGTTATCTGTGTCTGATGCTGAAAAGTTGATACATGCCTTTATAACCTCAAGGCTAGATTATTGCAATGCATTATTGTCAGGATGCTCCAGCAGGAACCTGAATAAACTCCAGTTAGTTCAGAACGCTGCAGCTAGAGTACTAACTAAAACCAGGAAATTCGATCACATCAGTCCAGTTTTATCAGCGCTACACTGGCTTCCTGTTAAATTCCATATCGACTATAAAATTATTTTACTGACGTATAAAACCCTGCACGGTCTCACACCGGAGTACCTACAAGATCTAATCTCCTATTATGAACCGCCACGTTCACTCAGATCACAGGATGCTGGTTTTCTAATAGTTCCAAAAATTCAGAAGACTACAATGGGGGGAAGAGCTTTTTCCTACAAAGCCCCCAAATTGTGGAATAATCTCCCAGTTAATGTTCGGGACTCTGACACAGTCTCTATATTTAAGTCCAGACTTAAAACATACTTGTTCAGTTTAGCTTTTGGAGACTGAGCTATGCTTCTCATCCACTGTATTACTCCAAACCTGAACTAACCTTGTTTTTCTTTCTCCTCTTTCTGAGGTAATAACTGCCCACCTGTCCTGCCGAATACTGTTGGAGGACTGACCACCAGTACCCCCCTTGTTACCTTGTAACCTCTTCATCTGTCATCTGCTGCACCTTGATTGCATTACTGTATCATCCAAATGTAGCACGTGTGCAGCTTCTCTCCTTTTAGTTTTAGTTCATTCTGTTTATAATCAGATCTGTCAGAGTCACCAGCTGCACTCTAAACACTCCATATCCTCTATACTAACCCAGACCAGAACTAACTCAGTCTCTGTACTAACACAAACCAGAATTAACTCTATTTTTCTCTCTCTGAGGTAATAACCGCCCA
Organism: Megaleporinus macrocephalus; assembly: GCA_021613375.1. NCBI lineage: Eukaryota > Metazoa > Chordata > Actinopteri > Characiformes > Anostomidae > Megaleporinus > Megaleporinus macrocephalus. The sequence goes on from CM038708.1 coordinate 13,313,739, forward strand.
CCGGTCCCGTCGAATGCTGTTGGAGGTCCGACTACCAGGGCCTCCTCATCACCTGGCACCAAACAGCTCTCCTCTTTCTGCTACACCTCAACTCCTCTGTACTAACCCAAACCAGAACTAACTTTGTTTTTCGTTTTTCTCTCTCTCTCTCTCTCTGAGGTAATAACCACCCACCTGTCCCGCCGAAAACTGTAAAAGACAGACCACCAGGGCCCCCCGTCACCTGGCTCCAACCAACGCCCCTCTCCATTTGTGCCATTTGCTCCACCTTGACTGCATCACAGTATCACCCACCTGATGTAGCACCTGTACAGCTTTTAAAGCTTTTACCTTCAAACTCAGCTTTAGTTATACTTCAAGTACTGTTCGACCAGAGGAGGATGGGTCTCCCCTTGTGAGTCTGGTTCCTCCCAAGGTTTCTTCCTCCAGTTGAGGGAGGTGTTGTTGCCACTGTTGCCTCTGGCTTGCTCACAAGGGATAAAGTGTGTGATTTTATGTTTTTCATGCTTTAAAATTCCTGTAAAGCTGCTTTGTGACAACACTGTTGTAAAAAGCGCTATACAAATAAACTTGACTTGACTTGACTTGACATGTGTTTGACCAGGTGTTTCCTCAGGTTAGATGTGTTTGACCAGGCGTTTCCTCAGGTTAGATGTGTTTAACCAGGTGTTTCCTCAGGTTAGATGTGTTTGACCAGGCGTTTCCTCAGGTTAGATGTGTTTGACCAGGTCCTTTCTCAGGTTAGATGTGTTTGCCCAGGTGTTTGCTAAAGTTAGATGTGTTTGACCAGGTCATTTCTCAGGTTAGGTGTGTTTGACCAGGTGTTTACTCTGGTTGGATGTGTTTGACCAGGTGTTTCCTCAGGTTAGATGTGTTTGACCAAGCGTTTTCTCAGGTTAGATGTGTTTGAACAGACGTTTTCTCAGGTTAGATGTGTTTGACCAGGCGGTTCCTCAGGTTAGATGTGTTTGACCAGGCGTTTCCTCAGGTTAGATGTGTCAGCCAAACCAGATGTATCAGCCAAACCAGATGATAAATCCAGATTAAAGAAGATAGAAGATTGTGTAAGAGATATTAGACTTTGGATGCTACAAAACTTCCTTCTTTTAAACCCAGATAAAACGGAAGTTCTCCTCCTCGGCCCAAAGGCTGCTCGGACTAAATGTTCAGATTTAATGTTAAATCTTGCTGACTTCTCTGTAGTTTCTGGTTCAGTAGCCAAAAATCTTGGTGTAACAATTGACTCAGATCTGACATTTAATCAACACATAGGTAATATTACAAGAACAGCGTTTCTTCACCTACGAAACATTTCAAAGTTAAGAAATGTGTTATCTGTGTCTGATGCTGAAAAGTTGATACATGCCTTTATAACCTCAAGGCTAGATTATTGCAATGCATTATTGTCAGGATGCTCCAGCAGGAACCTGAATAAACTCCAGTTAGTTCAGAACGCTGCAGCTAGAGTACTAACTAAAACCAGGAAATTCGATCACATCAGTCCAGTTTTATCAGCGCTACACTGGCTTCCTTTAAATTCCGTATCGACTATAAAATTATTTTACTGACGTATAAAACCCTGCACGGTCTCACACCGGAGTACCTACAAGATCTAATCTCCTATTATGAACCGCCACGTTCACTCAGATCACAGGATGCTGGTTTTCTAATAGTTCCAAAAATTCAGAAGGCTACAATGGGGGGAAGAGCTTTTTCCTACAAAGCCCCCAAATTGTGGAATAATCTCCCAGTTAATGTTCGGGACTCTGACACAGTCTCTATATTTAAGTCCAGACTTAAAACATACTTGTTCAGTTTAGCTTTTGGAGACTGAGCTATGCTTCTCATCCACTGTATTACTCCAAACCTGAACTAACCTTGTTTTTCTTTCTCCTCTTTCTGAGGTAATAACTGCCCACCTGTCCTGCCGAATACTGTTGGAGGACTGACCACCAGTACCCCCTTGTTACCTTGTAACCTCTTCATCTGTCATCTGCTGCACCTTGATTGCATTACTGTATCATCCAAATGTAGCACGTGTGCAGCTTCTCTCCTTTTAGTTTTAGTTCATTCTGTTTATAATCAGATCTGTCAGAGTCACCAGCTGCACTCTAAACACTCCATATCCTCTATACTAACCCAGACCAGAACTAACTCAGTCTCTGTACTAACACAAACCAGAATTAACTCTATTTTTCTCTCTCTGAGGTAATAACCGCCCACCGGTCCGTCGAATGCTGTTGGAGGTCCGACTACCAGGGCCTCCTCATCACCTGGCACCAAACAGCTCTCCTCTTTCTGCTACACCTCAACTCCTCTGTACTAACCCAAACCAGAACTAACTTTGTTTTTCGTTTTTCTCTCTCTCTCTCTCTCTGAGGTAATAACCACCCACCTGTCCCGCCGAAAACTGTAAAAGACAGACCACCAGGGCCCCCCGTCACCTGGCTCCAACCAACGCCCCTCTCCATTTGTGCCATTTGCTCCACCTTGACTGCATCACAGTATCACCCACCTGATGTAGCACCTGTACAGCTTTTAAAGCTTTTACCTTCAAACTCAGCTTTAGTTATACTTCAAGTACTGTTCGACCAGAGGAGGATGGGTCTCCCCTTGTGAGTCTGGTTCCTCCCAAGGTTTCTTCCTCAGTTGAGGGAGGTGTTGTTGCCACTGTTGCCTCTGGCTTGCTCACAAGGGATAAAGTGTGTGATTTTATGTTTTTCATGCTTTAAAAATTCCTGTAAAGCTGCTTTGTGACAACACTGTTGTAAAAAGCGCTATACAAATAAACTTGACTTGACTTGACTTGACATGTGTTTGACCAGGTGTTTCCTCAGGTTAGATGTGTTTGACCAGGCGTTTCCTCAGGTTAGATGTGTTTAACCAGGTGTTTCCTCAGGTTAGATGTGTTTGACCAGGCGTTTCCTCAGGTTAGATGTGTTTGACCAGGTATTTTCTCAGGTTAGATGTGTTTGACCAGGCGTTTCCTCAGGTTAGATGTGTTTGATCAGGTGTTTCCTCAGGTTAGATGTGTTTGACCAGGTATTTTCTCAGGTTAGATGTGTTTGACCAGGCGGTTCCTCAGGTTAGATGTGTTTGATCAGGTGTTTCCTCAGGTTAAATGTGTTTGACCAGGTGTTTCCGCAGGTAAGATGTGTTTGACCAGGAGTTTCTGCAGGTTAGATGTGTTTGGCTAGGTGTTTCCTCAGGTTAGATGTATTTGACCAGGTGTTGGCATGGCCAGCGTTGTATTTTGCATTGCAAATATTGCAGAGAGCATAAACATTTTTGCTACTATGTTTACATCATGTTTTACTATGAATCAAAGCCCACCCTCAGTAATGCTGTATTCTGTCATGACTTTATTTATTTATTGGTAAAATTATGCAAATGTAAGATGACCAAACAATTTACGCTAAGGTTAAAATTCAAATATTCCAAGACATAAATGTTTATGAGAATGTCCTTTACTTCTTACAAACTGTGACACTGTGGAGAAGCGGAAGAAGACCACTGAGCTTCCCTACTTCATTTTGAGAACTAAAACTTTGCAGCTGGGGTCTCAGTCTGACTTTGATGGTGCAGCTCCACTGAATAAAGTATAAAACATGTCTTTAAGTGTAAATAAGACCAGGTTATTACTTCCAGCAGAACAGACAAACAGTGACACTGGACTACTGTCCGTTCTGTAAAAGTAAAAGTAGGATGAAGAGGCTGAAACTCTGGGTGCTTCCACACAGACTACAATCTAGTTTAGAGTCAAGTTTAAGCTGCTTTTAAAGATTCTAATCCTTCTGATGTTTGTGAAAAAGATCTATTTGCTTGAGCACAGCTGCTCCATCATCTTAGTTATCGTTGCACCACACAGAGGTGACCGTGACCACCCCCAAAGGTTCCTACACCAATGTCAGTCTGTGAAGAACAATAAGCTGTGATGATTCTTCTTTCTGAACGTTTAATTTAGAGATTTTTTTATTGTTGGAACATGAACAGTGTAACTTTAACTCGCTTTTTTTCTGAAATGGCGGCTGTGTAGCTAAAGCACCATTAACCAGTCACTTCGCTAGCATGAACATAAACTAACAAACTGTTCTAATAGCGACAAACAGTTTAAGAATTATGTAGTGAAGGGCAAATGATACCGAAGCTTCGGAGCTGGTGTCGAGAAATCCAGGAAGTCGTTTAGGAAGCGCGTATCGAGGCTTGCTTCGTTAAGGGCGAGTGACGTCACTGATGACGTCTGAAGCTTCGATGGTTCACGTAGTGGTTTAAGTATTGACGTGATTTACTGTTTTTTAAATATAAAATAAAGTCACAATCAAACCACAATCAATGTCTCATCAATATCCCACGTCCTATTGGATTTATTTACTGACTGAAATCACACTGGCAAGTTTTTTTTTAATTAACAGATCTCTATTACCCACACAATCAAACACAGATCAGATGAACAAATGAATTAACCACAGAAAATGAAATTAGGGTGTTCTATGTATATACCTGGCAGTGTTTATTTCCATGCTGACACCGTTGCAAGAGGCCATCACAAATAGTTGAAATGATAATAAAGGTTTTGGCCAGCAGGGGGGGATCGTGTGCACATGAAGCTTCGAGTAATGAACCTTTTTTTGAACCAGCTGAAGGAAAAGCTTCAAGAGGCTTCATCTGGCCATCGCTACAATTATACTATCAAGAATAAAACTTTACTAACAGGTACACAGACTTTAAAACACATTAACAAGTTTTACCACCTAAAAAGAAAGAAATATGTGCAGGGATTTCACAACTCAACTCCGAACGTGCATTTAATAAGTGAAAAGGAAGAGAGTTGGCTGGTCGCTCCACTGCTTTTTACTCCCCCTTCTGGCGATCCCTGGTATTGCCACCCAGATATTTCAGATATCTATTGACATTTCTAGCGTTTTCACAATATTTCAGTAGTTTTAAATTTCCATTGCTAATTTTAACCTCTTACACTCACAAAGTAACTCCTCTGGAGGAGCCGTCACCAAGTTCTCACCACAGGTCACCCAGGAAGACACTCGGTTGAAGATTAAAGAACATTTCTTATATTCTAATACATGGAATTTATGTTTATGGCTGATTTCTGAGTGTCTATGGAACAAAATCTCAAACCAAAGCTGCCCAGTGAGATCTGGGGTTTTTAAGAAGCCAAGCAAGTTATTTACTTAGAAAGAAATCAAAAACTTTGACAGGGTGAAAATTGTCTCCCTCTGCTGGTGACTTTGGGTATTACTGACCGTCTCATCGCCAAACTGTATCATGACTCCTATATGGACAGTATAGACCTGGAACAGTTACACACTGTTTTAATAGTTTGTAGAAACAAGTAATCACACAAACTTTAGAACAAAAGCAAAAATTTATATCAGTTTAAATGTTAAAAACATCTAATCATCTTCTGTTCTGTTCCAGTTGTTCTAGTATACATACTTACACAATCAGACCTGTAATATATTCTGGCTTAGATACACTGATAACTGCTATATGCCATGTTGGTGATGATATGTTCCATTAAAGTCTGACAGGTGCTCATAATAAACCACGATAACTTTAAAAAGTGTCTCACTTTACCTGAAAAACTGTCCCTTTTTCCCACTAACATAGAAAAAGTCAATCAGTAAATATAAACTAACTTGTCTAGTAATATAATTCTGTAATTTATAATTAATATATAATTGTAGAAACAGAGGATACAATGTATTAACACTGTAGTGTCTCACCAGCTGCTGTTACAGGTCAGAAGTCTGAATGAGTAAATAAGCTGCAGCTGGAGATTCAGTTCAAATCAGATAGAGTCTGTAATCAGACTGCTTATTAACAACTTCATACAGAGTCCAATGTGAACTTTTCAGCATTGATTTATATAAAAACATAAATTACTACCATGAAGCTGCTTGTATAATGTTATAAATCTGACCATTAATGTATTTTCCCCTGATTGGCCAGACCTTCACAACACTATTGTTAAAGGTACACACTTATACACACACACACAATACACTCAATAAACATCTTCTATATTTAGTTAATATTCTTTAAATAACTGAGACAAAGTACTGATTTATTAGTTCAAACGTTAAGTTTAGTGCTTTGATTTAAATGTAATTAAATATTAATTTAGTGTTGCAACATTAATCTTTCAAAATCTTTTAAACAGTGCAATAAAAGGCTCCAGATCTTTTTCCCTCCTTTTTGGTTGAAAGAAAATTGTGATTAAGTCACAATATCCCCCAGAAAAACACAACTGAATATTTTCTACGAATTCTTTAGCCTTACTTATAAAAAAAACCCTCATAACTCAAAGTTTCATGTAGACCAATAGTTTAAACTCACAAAACTTTACTTTCAATGTAAATCAGTGTCAAGACATTTTTTTACAAGCAGTTTTGGAGCATTCTTTGGGTCCATTCATCACAAAGTTATCACATTATGTACAGAACATCCATTGTGCTTAAATGTAGCAAAGTAAAAAACAAATGGAGATATAAGCGAGGATGCTGCCACACAGATGACGTCTTTTCAGTGAAGGTCTTGCTTTTTTCAGAAACACCATGTTAAACTAGATTTTGCACATGTTACAACACAGGAGGGAACAGTAGAGGAAATAGAGAGGGCAACAGTAGAGGAAACACTAGAGGAAACAGAAGAGGAAACAGAAGAAGGGGACAGAGAAGTGAACATCAGAGGGAACAGAGGAGCAGTGAAGGAACAGTTAATTTTTAACCATTGATTTCTTTGTGGTCCTACTTTTGGCAGAGTGTATTTATTTCCCCTCATAACACAGAACAGAGTCTTCTCAACATAACTACTAACTATTTTCAGCCTCTAGCAGTTGCTGATGTGTGAGGATGTGCCAAGTTTACACATAGGCTGGGAATGTTATTAATAAAGGGCTGTATATGTAAACATTACAGACTGTTTACATGTACTAAAAGCTGCATAACACTAAATAAAAGGAAGAAAAATCTCTCCTTTGGGGCTCAGAACTGAAACTGTTCTACTAGCACTGACTCTGCTCTCACTGACAGAGAGAGTAAATTAATGTGTGGGATGTTTTAGTGAATTTTTTTTTAATAAACTCTTTGTTGCTGACCTACCAGATAAAACGACCTCCAATTTTAAACTGTCCTCTTTCTGAATTATGAAGATTAAAAAAAAACACAAATTACAGACTCTCTAGTTTTAAGTTTCAAACACACAATATTAAAATCACGATGTAAGAACCTTACAGTGGACATTCATCAACACACTCCAGCTTCTGTCACCGCTCACTCTGTGTTCAGCTCATCAGGTTTAGCTGTGAAATACACCAAGATAAACATTTTAAATTAGACTTTATTAAGTTCAATTCATTTATTTTTATTTTAATTTCAGGTTAATAAAGAAACTGTGTTCTTACCTCGAGCTCTGCAGCATTTGACCACCAGTATGATGGACACCAGCAGATATGGAGACGCTGCTATTGAACTGCTGAGCAGACTGAACACTGAGAATGAAGCTCCTGAATTAGAAACATAAATCACTGTAGTGCTGAATTTGTTTGATGTATATTAATATAAAATATAAAGATTTTTTTATTTCTATGCAACTGATTACCTCTGACTGAGATCCAGCTCTGTGGTGACTCTCCTCTCTCTGGGTGTTTACAGTGGTAGAGACCTTCATCTGACTTTGAGACAGTATGGATGGTCATCTCTCCTGTAGTCTGAGTCTGGAGGAGTGATCTATCTTTATAGAACTCAGCTGGCAGGTTTGAGGAGTTCCAGTAATATAAACAGTGTAGAGTCAGAGGATCTCCCTCAGTCACAGGATGAACAGGACTCTCCAGAATCACATCACGATCTGCAGAAAAGAGTAAGAACATACTGAAGAGATCATGTGTAGTTAATACAGGAATCATAACTGTAACGGTGTGTGAGTCGGCAGAGGCGGATACACAGGCAGATGAGGATTTACAGGTTTAATTTGATTCATCACAGCAAAAACAACAGGCAAACAAAAACACACTAACAGCATAGAACAAAGATAGACTGCAAACACAGGGTATATATACACAGACTAACAAGAGGGAACAGGTGACAAGACTAAACATCAAGGGGGAACATGTGTGCGAGGCGGGGCAAGGGCGGAGACACAAAAGCACGTGACAAAACAGAACCACATGGACAGGATGTAAACAGAGACACGTGGATGGGCAGGCGTGACAATAACATGGAGAATAAGGTTTTCAGTAGAATAGCATATTAGAATTATTCCAGTTTTACCAGTGCTAGTCCATCTATATTGACCATTTTAATGGAAACAGGTTCCTTAAAGGTTGTTTTAAATTTATTTGACTGAATTGGGCACATTAGCTCCACATGAATGAAATGTGTTACATCAACATAACTACTATCTGTAAGTACTTAACTTACTCAGTTTAAGTTGATGTAATATTTATGGGGAAGATATTAATTCATCCTCCTTGTTTTCAGTGTACTGTGTTTTTGTTTCTCCCTCAAAGAAAATGAAAGCTGAACTGTTTTCACTGAACACATCAGTGTCTCATTCAAGATTTAGGACTGTTTTATTGTCATGTGTATTCAGAATACAGGACATTCAAAATACAATTATTATTTATTAATTTACATACTTATAATAATTCTTGATCAGCAGCGTCTACATTAGTAGTAATTATTTTATAGTAATGGAAATGATTGCATGCATATTTGTGCTTAATTGTTAAGACTCTTATTGTGAAGGTAGGGCTGTAAGGGGGTATTTGTGCTGCAGACAGGAAGAACTGAGTCAGTCCAGCACTGACTGCTGAGAGAGTAAGACATACCTGAGAGTAGATCAAACTGCTAGAGAAAGCTGAGTTTGTGTACAATGTGGCTTTGGCTGAGAATCAGTTCCTGAATTCAGCTTCACAGCAGCACTCAACATTAACGTTACAGTAGTTTACTTAATGCAGGATTTAAATCTCTCACCAGTGCTCACCCACAGATCAACACAATACAGTACTCACTCCTCATCTTTCCACTACTAAGTGCATAATTTAAGGTGGAACAGGAAAACTGGTGAAGCAGACGCCCTAAAAAACTAAACCAGTACATATACGACTTTAATCTTCAAAGGCTGCTGTTATTGCATCCTAAGTATTAACTTAATTAAGTGACTATGAAAGACTCTGTCTCTAGTCGTGCAGTGAAAAGATAATATAGACTCACTGTGTACTGTGATGTTAACAGGACTGCTCTCTCCAGATTCAGACTCACACCAGTAAACTCCAGTGTGGGATGTGTGGAGGAAGCTGATGTTGCATGTAGATCCTGTAACTGATCCTCTGCCTGATGAACAATCTGACACCCTCTCACTGTCTGTGTATCGTCTCACTCTCCATCCAGTAGAGTTACTCTGTCCTTCACAGCTCAGTGAGAGAGAGTCAGTAGTAAAGTGTTGAGTTCTGCTGGGACGGACCATCAGAGAGACTGAACCAGATGTACCTGAAAAATACAGTGAAGAGTCCAGCACATTAAAAACAACAGCACTGTTTACATATTACACTTTTCAGTATAACATAAAACATAAAATACCATCATAAAGAATATCTCATATTCTCAATATCTCAATATATCATATTGTATTAAATCTTTGTGTACTTTAATGTAATACGTATATTTCTATTATTTCCATTGGTCCATTCATGTAACTAACATATTTAACACACAACAAAAGATTATTTGAGTCTTATGAGTCTATTAAACAGTAGATTAACGTCACACTGTCCATGTAAAAGGGTCATAATGGAAATGGAAGGCAGAGCCTGGGAGACACAACAAATATATTTTTTAAAGTGAGGATTGTTTTCTAAGTAAATGTCAGTACTGATCATACTTCAGTATTCATCTTCTCAATTCTACATCACAGTCTGACTTACTCCAGCAGCACTGGCTTCAAACAAACTGCACAGCGATTGATGGAGTGAAGACCCTAATTATAATAGTTATGATACCATAACTACAATTTTATACAGAACATTAAACACCCCAAATCTCCAACAGAGAACACACTACAATATCACTTTTGTTCCTAATTTAGTGTAACATTACTATTTATTACTGAATTTAAAATGTTGAAGAAAAATACACAGTCGAGTCACATTATTATGACCCCCAGCTAATATCCAGAGTGCAGCACAGACAGCAGCTAGACAGACTGGGAGACTTAATAATGTCCTGGTAGGTGGTCACAGGTATCTGGAGTCATGCTGACTGCAGTGCCTCCCACAGCTGCTAGAGAGAGCGTGGGGGAAGCAGTGTTTTAAACACTGCTTCATAAAAAAGCAATAGGTATCTGTCCTATAAACAAATTAAACACGACTGACACATGAACTGTTAAACAGGAGGTCAGCCGATTACTGATTTTGGAAAATACATGCTGTAATAATTTAATTTACACAGCTAGGTAGATCATATATCATACATTTACTAAATTGCTAAGATTTATGCCTCCAACACAGCGATGTGGGTGGTCCTACAGATGCTCAACTGGGTTAAAGTCCAGGGAATTAGGGGTCCAGGGTAGTCTTAGAAGTTTTGAACATGCTCTCCTAACCAGTGTCAGACCTTTCTAGCCTTGTGATGTGTTGTGTTGTCTTGCTGGAATATCCCATCCGCCTCAGAGAAGACAATCAGCATGTATAGCGTACGTGATCTACAAGGATGGATTCATAGCCAAATTGGTTGAGAGTGTCTTCCACTTGGATAAGAGGACCCGGAGAAAGTCACGAAAACATTTCCCAGACTATATCGCTGAGACCTACACGCTGCCGCCATCAAAAGTAGAATAATACACAACAATGTGACTCGACTGTGTATTACAAAATTAAAGTTAGAGTTAGAGCACCCAAACTTCTGCATATGAATGTACTTCTCCCCTCATGTACAGAATTATGTGTAGGTTTTAGACACCTAGATCATACAATTATTATTATTATTTTATTAATTATAATTAATTATTTATAATAAAGACATTAAAAGTGATTGTATGTCTGTCAGTACACTCACTTTACCATGTCCAGACCTCTCCTGGCAGAAACTCAGTATTATTTAAATGTTACACATGTTTACAAACAAAAACACACTTACTACCCAGATAAACGGTTTTAAGCAGTTTGTGTACGTGGTTAAAGCTTTTGGACAGTGATGTATATGAGATGAGAGGTATAAACCTTACAACACCTGAGTAACAGGATTTCAGTGATGTACTGTTTAACTCTTTATAGCTATAAATCACTATATCTAGCATTAACTACACAGTGAACTGATTAGAGGACAAATGACTTCTCAGACAGTATGTTTTAAACACTGCTTCATAAAAAAGCAAAAAGTCTTATAAACAAATTAAACACGACTGACACATGAACTGTTAAACAGGAGGTCAGCCGATTACTGATTTTGGAAAATACATGCTGTAATAATTTAATTTACACAGCTAGGTAGATCATATATCATACATTTACTAAATTGCTAAGATTTATGCCTCCAATTCACTAAAATGAGCATTGTTATACATTAAAATAATAATTACATCTACATTTGTGTATAAAACTGGCATATTTGGTGCCTCCTGTTGCTCTGGGATACGTCTAATGATCCTTCTTGGTTGGTAGTAAGATACACATCATTGTAATACGGTATACACTAGAAATTCTAACTACATTAAACTATATAGGACATGAAATGTACCGTTAAGAGCAATACTACAAAAATCTTCCCACACAGTGTGTAGTGCACTTTTTCTGTAGAACTTTTTCTGGAGTGATTCTGATTTCTGGTAAACGGTGTGTCTGCGTTGATGTTATTAAAATGGTGATGGAGAACATTATTGTTGTTCTAACAGTCTACATACCATGAAGAACCTGATTGGCTCCAAAGATCATCTACTAGATATTCAACACACATGTTTCTGTTTTATTTGACCAGCATCTTAACTCTACTGGACATGTCCTCTGTCCTTTTTGGACATATCTGTGCCTCATAGCACAGGTTGCTGCACATTGCTTTAATATAAAAGACCCAAAACACAGACTGATATACGAGTAGTCACTCACAGTAAGTGACTTCCCTTGTTCAGAAAGTAGAAATAAATTAATAAATACTATGATTGAATAATATTAATAGTAAAGGAGTTTGTGTATGTAACTATGTGAACACTAATAAAGTTTTAAAAAATATTTATACTAAGCTGCAAAAATGGACAATTTTAAATAGTTTTGTCATGAAGTCCAGCATATTTACACAAACACACATATTCAGTCTACAGCAGTTTAGCTGCACCCAGTCATGCTGTAGTTATAAAGAGTGTTTATGGGTGGGTCACTTTTTGAATAATATGCAATGCTGGGCAGCCAATCAGTGTTAAAGTCACAGTAACAGAACAGTCAGTTTGACTGTAAGTTAAAAAGAGAGTTTGGAAAATGATCAATATTAAACATTGTAATAGAACCACAGGGAATACAAACAATATACAATGTAGGATATTGATAATTTAATCACTCAGAATCTTTCAAATTCATCAGTTTCTTACAGCTCGTCATGCATGACTGAAGTTAGAAGATCCTGTTAGTTTCTGAAGCTCCAATTCTAAAGTCCTGTCTACAATCTGTAACCAGCTTGTTAAATTGGAATTCCTTGTATAAATAAGTTTAGTTGAATAAATAAATTCAATGTGAATTAAATTAATCCCACCGAAACTTATTAAAATACATGCACAATGCTATAATGGATACATGCCCGTCCCCATTTTTCCATATTTGTTGTACCAATATTACACAAAAACCTGTGTAGCTTCACTGGTGGTTCTGGACACCAGTAAAAATGCAGACATTGTGATCGCTAGTGTGATCACCATATTCCACACAATACTTCTCACAGCAGGACTGATGAAATTTCCACACTGTGTCTCTCCAGCCTTCATAAAACCTCTATATGTTAAAGATACACTGAGTATAAAGCTGTGTATATAAAACATCTGCTGTCTTCAAGCAGTTTATAGACATTTATCACCAGATTAGTAGCAGAAAGTCGTCTACTCACCAGTAACGTCTATGCAGAGAGCATCACTGTAGTGAGTGTAGTAAACTGGGTTTCCTCTCCCAGCTCTGCACCAGTACTGTCCTCCATCAGAGACACTAACTGAGCTGATGGTGTAGGAGTGTGTTTCAGTCTTGATCTCATTCTCAGGGTTCTGTGTGTGTTTGTACCAGTAAAACTTCCATCCAGCAGACCGATCCAGCTTACAGTCCAGAACCACTGGACTTCCTATCAGTGCAGCTCCTTTATGGCTTGATGTGAGTTCAGGTTTAGGTTTTTCTACTGTTGGAGATTAAACACACACTTCAGACCATGAAGAGACTGAACTCTCAACCTGAACACTCAAATTATCTTACAAACAAATGATTATATTTGTTGGTATTGAGAGTGTATTTACCAAATAAAGTCAATGATTTAAACCGTCACACATCAGTAAAACTCTAAGAACAGATAAAAATTACTATATAACTATTAGGTATCTATTCAGTGAAGGAATACTGAATCGTAGGTCTGGTATCATGAATCAAATCGTAAGCTGAGAGTATCCTTACCACTGACGATTTACTGGAGAAGATTGAATATGTAAGGACTTTAAAAAGTAAAAGTACTGAACATGTTTGAAGTATTTCAGTGTTGATGATCAAAATAAACTCCACAGTGTTGTTCAGTTTAAGTTACAGTGTGATTATTACAGGAACTCAGAGCAGTAATACTAAATGTTCACTGTGTACATCACTCTATGTTCTGTGTGTGTTCTATGTGTGTTTATCAGGCTGTATGAACATCACTGCTTTTAGTCTCTCTGTAGAAACAACGTAAATATGTATTCAGAACATTTCAGTCTGATGATGTTTTCTATGTGTATTTACTATAAAGAATGATGTTTTTCTACAGCAGCTCACAAACTGAACATCCACACTTGTACTAATAATGTGTAATTTTTCTAAGACGAACATAAAACAGACTATTTTCTTACATCACTTTATTTTATTCTGAGTAATTTTACTGTGAATGAAAACATGCAGTACATTAAACCCACAACACTGGAGCTTCAGGCTGCTGCTGGTACTCTAGTGTCTATTTAAGAAAACTGCTTTCAGATATTTAATTTATCTTCTTAGTAAATTACACACTCAGATTAAACAAACACTCTTTTATAGTAAATTTATACACATTTGTACTTTAATATTACTGAAATATTATCAGTACAGGAACACAGGTATATGCTAAGGATGTTCAGCTGGAAAACAGTTACATAGTCGAGCTTTCAGGAACAGAATGAATTATTAAATACTGATTATAAAACTCCAAACTGAGGTTAAAATACAGTCTTATTATGAAAAAAAGATTATTATATGTCAGTACTATTTACCTGAATTAGTATAAATACAAGGATCTTAATAAATAACACATGAATAAGATTTCAGAACAGAAACAATTTGCAAAACTCTGATTAGAAACCACTAAACCACCCTTAAAAATAAAAATACAAATGTACTTTTTACTATACGTGGGTACCATTTAGCAAATTTTGTAATTAAATTATTTTATTAAACACACATTTTACAGTGAACGTAAAAAACAGTAAACTTACCTTTAACTGTAAGAGTAACAGAATTGCTGTCCTGTGATGATGAGGGTCTGTGATCTCTCTCTCCTCTACACCAGTACTGACCCTGATCTACTGCTGAACTGATGGTGAAGTTGTTTGTCTGAGACTGATAGACTGCAGTTCTACTGCTGCCTTTATACCACTGATATCTCCAGTTACTGTAATACTGTATCTTACACTTCAGAGTGACTGACTCTCCAATGAACACAGGACTCCATTTGGGTTCTACAGTCAGTGTAGCTCTGGGTAAAGCTGTGAGAACAGAGGAGAGAGAATAACTATACAGTGTAAATTACTCCATCGTTTATTTAGCATTAAACTTTAAAAGTGTTAGTGTTCTTATCAGAGTAGTTTCAGTAGTTTAAAAAAATATACACTCAGTACTGTGTACAAATCTAAAAATACTATTAATACAGTAAGTGTTGATTATACATTTGTCTGTATTTACCTCTCTTTGTGATCACCTGGTTACATTAATAACTACTACACAGTCCTTACTTTCAGAGTTTCTGATGACTGAGTGCACTGAGGAGAAATCTGGAACCAACTTTATTCTAACAAACTCAAAATATACAAATGACTTTTTCTCTATATATTTATTTGTACTTACTGTAACGTTATATATTGTTTTAACAGACAAAAACATAGTCACTGCTTCATCTAGGTACCACTTTTACACAGGGATGTACACAGTGCAACTTTATATTCCTCTAATGCAATATTAGAATGCTCTTTTGTTAAATTAAATGAAATTATAAAATAAAGTAACTATTTTTATCTTCTCTGATGGTGAGAGAATCTCTATTTACAGTACAATACTCAGACTGAGACACTGCAGTCTATCCACTACCCTTTAAAGTAGCCAGGTTAGTTATTTTATTTTCTCTATCATTTTATCCAATAAATTAATAATCTACATTCAAATTAACTAATAAACAAGAACTGCATGTTCACCATTTAAAAAGTGGCTCTATTAATAAGTAGTTCTGCTGAAGGCATTTCAAGATGCAGAAGTCACAAGATCTGAGCAAATCCATCAACCAGTCATAAACAAATAGACGAGTCAAAAATCTACAACTACTAAAAAAGAACTGACTTGTTTGTAATTGACACATCACTAGAGATCAGACTCACCTGATACAGTCAGTGTAACAGCATCACTGGTGTGTGAGGAGCGTAATGTTCCTCTCACTGTTCCTATACAGGTGTATTTACCACCATCAGACTGTGTAACAGAGCTGATACTGTACTGCTGTTCATCACTGACAGGAGTGGATGATCCTCCTTTAAACCAGCTGTACTGCCAGTTATAGACCCCTTCTACCTGTATGTCACACCTGAGAGTGACAGTCTCTCCTATGAACACCTGTTTATCAGGCTGTATGGACACCACAGGTTTTGGTCTCTCTGTACAAATAAAATAAATATATATTTAGAATATTTCAGTCTGATTAAGATAATTACATTTACACTATACATACAAACATGAAACAGACTATTTTCTTATCATTTGTTAATTAATTCTGAGTGTTTTTCTTTGAATGAAAACCTGCAGTACACATGAAATACAGTACTAGAGATTCAGGCTGCTGCTGGTACTGTAGTGTCTATTTTAGAAAACTGCTTTCAGATTTTGATTTGAATTTTAGTAAATTATACACTCATGTATTTATGATTAAACAAACATAAATACACTTCCAGAACAGAAACAATCTACAAAACTCTGTGGGTACCGTGTGGGTACATCTTCAATTAATCAAACTATTAAAACGTAACCTCAACGGTACATCAGTAGTTCTAATGTCCAACTGTTTACTTAAAATAAACTTTTTTTTTTGGATTAAAGTCACATACTTGTAATTTTTCATGTTGACATTTTAAATAATAATAATAATAATAATAATAATAATAACAACAATAATAATAACAACAATAATAATAATAATAATAATAATAATAATAATAATAATAATATAAACTGGGTGAAGACAATATAAGACAATACAATACAATACAGCTATGTAATTACAGACAAATACACAATACAACTTATAATTACAATTACACTGGAATTTGCTACAATTATGTTTCTAACTAAAGGTACTGAAATGTACCCTCAATGGTATTACCTCAGAGACAAGAGAGGCGCCGCCCCAGTGACAGTTTTATAACTTTATAGCTATAAATGCTTTTGCGTATCAAGCACATCTAACCTGAGGAAATACCTGATCAAGCACATCTAACCTGAGGAAATACCTGATCAAGCACATCTAACCTGAGGAAATACCTGATCAAGCACATCTAACCTGAGAAAACACCTGGTCAAGCACATCTAACCTGAGGCAATACCTGATCAAGCACATCTAACCTGAGGAAATACCTGGTCTAGCACATCTAACCTGAGGAAATACCTGATCAACCACATCTAACCTGAGGAAATACCTGGTCAAGCACATCTAACCTGAGGAAATACCTGATCAACCACATCTAACCTGAGGAAATA
This sequence comes from Megaleporinus macrocephalus, assembly GCA_021613375.1. Taxonomy (NCBI): domain Eukaryota; kingdom Metazoa; phylum Chordata; class Actinopteri; order Characiformes; family Anostomidae; genus Megaleporinus; species Megaleporinus macrocephalus. The sequence goes on from CM038708.1 coordinate 13,330,954, forward strand.
CCTGAGCAAACATATCCACCTGAATAAACACCTTATCGCACGCATTTAACCTTTTCTTCTCCCTCCTTCTCTTTCCAACTTCCTCCCTCCCTGCCTCCCTCCCTCCCAATCTCTCTCTTCTCCTTCCCCCTTTTACTTTCTCCTTCCAAATCTCTTTCACTCACTTTTTTCCCTCCTTCTCTTTCTACCTCACAAACAACATTGCGTCACTGTAGTGTTACTCTCTCAAAATGCCTGTGGTTTAGATCATTTACACAATCAGTTTTTTTCTTTTATCAAGTACTACCTTCCCGTTTCACCTCAAATAGTGCCTCAGGTGCCAGTGTTGGCCAACTGCTATACTATTTAAGGTGAAAGGGGGAAAAAGTGAGTATTGCCTTGTGTACAGTTGATCTGTGAGTGAGAACTGGTGATAGATTTAAAATCTAATGCTATGGTAAGTAAACAGCCATACTATTTCTCTTATTGCTGTCTAAACTAGCCCAGTACAGTCTCCTCATCTCTATCTCCTTCATACTGGTTTCCACTTTGAGAGCATCCTCTCCCACTGCATGATTGTGTGGTATTCCAGTTTTCAGAGAGGATCTGCATCACGTGGTCAGGGCAGGACTGACCTCCCCAACCTGGACAGTGTGTATGTCAGTCGAATAAATAAGAAAACTGGCAGCATCAGCAGAGACACAACACACCCTGGACATTACCTGTTGAACTAGTAACCGTCTGATAAGAGGGTACCGGCCCATCCGCTCACACACAAACAGACACACATCACACCTCAGTGACTGAGTACCCCCTCCCATCCTAGAATACACAGTCTCAGAATATTACAACCACCCCTTGTATCTATACTCTTTGTAGATGTTATCAGTTTCATACAGATGAACTTTGTAGTTATACAATATCAGACTGTAGTCTGTCTCTCTTAATACTTTGTTAGCCCAATTTGACCCTGTTCTTCAGTGGTCAGGACCCCCACAGAACCACCACTGAGCAGGTATTATGTGGGTGGTGGATCATTGTCAGTACTGCAGTGACACTGACATGGTGGTAGTTAGTGTGTGCTGTGCTGGAATGAGTGGATCAGGCAGAGAGGTGCTGCTGTTTTTAAACACTCAGTGTCACTGCTGGGCTACCAAAAATATCCAGCTAACAATGTCCTGTGGGCGGAGTCCTGTGACCACTGATGAAGGACTAGAGAATGACCAACACAAACTGTGCAGCTACAGATCAGCTACTGTCTCTGACTTTACATTTACAGAGTTGACAGACACGGTAGGAGTGTTTAACAGAGTGGACAGTGAGTGGACACAGTGTTTTAAAAGCCCAGCAGTACTACTGTGTCTGATCCAATTGTCTCAGTAAAACTCACTACCACATCATCACCGCATCAGTGTTACTGCAGTACTGATCCATCATCCAAATAATATCCGCTTTGAGGTGGTCCTCTGGGGGTCCTGACTATTGAAGAACAGGGTAAAATGGGGCTAACAAAGTACACACAGAAAGAGACATTTTACACATCTATGTACAGACACTTTACTTATTCATAATTTAATTTATACTCTAGTATAGCTTCGTACTCTGCTGCTCCCTCTTCTATATTTTATCATGTTTAATATTGTATTATTTCTATTTTTATAGAATTATTCTTTTTTATTATTGGTGAGAGTCACTGTAAAACTAAGTATAATGACAATAAAAGGATTCTATTCTATTCTTACTGCCCGCCATCTGGATTTAAAAGAAAACAACCTAACCATGCACGTCTGGGAAACGAGGTCGGAGCACCACAGTTAGCACTGCATCAGCAGTTAAATAAACCTGAACATGTATATAGTTTGGAATGATGACTGACCGTTTATGCAAATGTGTTGCTGGACTGTGGGGCTGTTCAGTTGGGTAGTACTGCAGTGTTGGTGCCTCTGTCAGGCAGAAGCTTGTGACTACTAACTCCACTGTTGTCTTTTTTAGTACAAGAGCTTTCATCACTGCAGTATATCTGTAAAACAGATCTAAAGAAATGTTCTGCAAAGAGATAAAGAGGAACAAGCTCACCTGACTGTTCTTCTCCAGCTTGTGTGCTGTGACTGAGTGCAGTCAACACTAAAGTTGGGACAGAAACAGACATTAATATGAAATAGAGATAAAATGAATGAGTCTGAGTGAATTGTGTATAGAGGTGTGGCTGATTAAACATTCTGCTTGATAAACTGGGTTTTAACAGCTAGTGGTTGCCAGTGTGAATGTTTTCATGGCTATTAAAACTGAGTATAACTTTGCTTAAGTGTCCCAAACGCATGTATTTGGGAGTGTCCTGGTAACAATATCAGCAGAAACAGAAGCTTAACAGAGACACAAGTCAAAATAATACTTATTAAAAAATATCAATGTGTATGAAATGCATATGTGTGAAAAAACACAGCATAAAATATCTCTTCTCCTGCAAAATACTCAGGACGCCCTACATGCAGTGCATTAGGTATAGTTTATTGGCAGGACATCATCATTCTCAACCACATTACTGTCTAGTTAACTCACACACAACTGTGCACGCACTGTGAGAGACCCCATACTGTGAGCTACAACTCAACTCAGAGCTTTACATAGTCTTAAAAGAACGAGTTAAAAGCTGGTTTTGGTTTCTACAGAACTGTTTGTTATAGTTATGTTTTGTTTTTGTGCCTGAAGATGATTCACAGTGATAGTCTTGTTTGTGTCTTGACTTTGTTCTTCCTATGAATCTGTATGTTTAAGCTTTCTGGCTATCCTTTACTAACATTTGATTGGATGCACCAGCTCTATACACTTAACCGCAGACTAATTAGAATACTAAGGTTTAGGTTTATACATGTCATGTTAAGGATGAGGTTTAAATGCATTAAATGGATTAAACCACACAGATCCTGCTCTTTGTTGGATATTGTATACACTGCTTTATTTTAAAACCTACACTGAGCATTATGTAGAGATATCATGTTTTAACATCCCGCTGCAGGGTTGTTTGGTTGTGGATTTGGGAGTGACTTTTGCAAAGTATGGAGCGCCATGTAACACCGGACACGCAGTAAGAGAGATTTAAAGCATGTAGACAGTAGACACTGATAACTTAAAGCTGTATGTATGTTCTAATGGGGCTGTGCTGGATTGCGAGGCTGTTTAGTGGGATAGTGATGCAGTGTTTGTGTCCAGTGTGGGCCGGATTTGGGCATGAAACTCCCGGGCTGAAAAAGGGACCCACTCCGGCCCTGTTCTGTATTTGCATCCAATGATTTCAAATGACGAACACACAGCAAAGCTTTAAGTATCATTCAGCAATATATAATAGAAATGTTTTTAAAAATGGTTTTAAGCTGTTAAAATTTGTTTAGTGTGATTAAAGTTTACTCAGAAGTGAGTATATTCATTTAATATCATTTGGTTTTGATTTAATAATTTGTATGAAATGTTATTATAAGTTATGGACACAAAAATGTATGTTTATTGATTATGACCCACAATGCAGAGAATATGTAATAAAATGCTAGACCTCCAACTGAAACTCTTCACACTCTTATTTCAGAAAAGCTTATAAACCATCTAAACCACCACGCAAACCATGTAAACTACACACTGATCATTCAGAACCATCAGACTAAATATTAACAACTTCATACAGCAGCTCTCACTTTAATAAAGACATAAAGAACATTTACTCACAGAGTAGTACAGAGAGTGCACTGAACTCCATACTGTCCCCGTAATGACTGACTGACTGACTGACTGACTGCACTAAACATCACTTCCTGTCTTTCTTACACTCAAAGCACACGTCACAGAGAGAGACAGACAACAAAATAATCCAAGACCACTCAAATGAACTTCTGAGCACCAACATTTGTTAAATACTACATGGTTTAAGATCCTCATACAAAATCACTTCATTTATTGAAGGAAATATGTAACGTCTGTATAAACTATGTGTAACTGCCCCCTAAACGTAACAGCTGGTTGTGCCTCTTATAGCTGCTACAACAGCAACTAAACACCTCCTATATAACTGGAGGTCTTTCACATCTCATAAATACAGTTGACATTGTCCTGCAGTAGAGAGCAGAACTGATGATTCCATCAATTATGGGAAGCCACCCAAGCCTTGAAGCAGTGAAGTGTCCATACATCATCACACTACCACCACCATGTTTCAGCTGTTGGGATGGTGTTCTTATAGTACAGGGGTGGGGAACTCCAGTCATGAAGGGGCCAGATTCCTGCACAGTTTTGTGGTTTTGCTTCTCAAGCACACCTAAATTAAAAAAAAAAGCTGATTAGCAGGTCTGATGTGTTAAAGCAAAAATCAGGAAACTGTGCTGGACTCCGAGTCTCAGTTCTCCACCCCTGTTATAGTAGAATACTGTGATGGAATCATTAATTCTTTGGTTTTCAGCAGTTGTAGGATTTTCTTCTTGGTGAACAGTGTTTTTGATCTTGCTACTCTTCCGATGATCTCTCTCTAACAGTGTAATCATAAACACTGACCCCATCTGAGCTGAGTGAGGCCTGAAGTTTCTTAGATGTTCACCTGGGTTCTTTAGTGATTTCCTGGTTTCTGCTGCTGAGCTCTTGTAGGAATGTTGTTGCTAAATGTATTTGTTGAATATGACCAGTCACTCAATATAGTTACTTGGTTGATTAAGTAACTAAAGGGGGCAAATATATTTTCACAAGGATATGTTTTCCTTAAATGAATGAAAAGATCGATATGATGAATGTACATATAAATCAGGTACTGCTTTCACTTCTTACTAATAATTTTTCACAGCACTGTGGATACAGAGCTTTTACCAGTTTCATTAATTTCACCAGTTAAAATGATTTTGAACAGTTTTTAGTGGGATTCAATGACAGTATTCAGACACATACCGTATCTGAGAGAAACTGGCCAATAAAAGAGGTTAGAGGGTCGTCACATGATCTACTTGGTTCCAGATAAAATACATTAAATAACAGTCATTAAGGCACATTTTCATTTTTAGCACTTTCAAACAGAATCACCTAGAGTCTGAAACTGTACATCTAAATATGGTAGTAAGTTTGAAAAGCAAGTTCAGAAAGAGCTTCATCTGTTTTTTTATTGTGATGCTGAATATAACTGGTGCTGAAGATGTTATTGATTAGCAGGAAAGCAGTCATGTGTGGTTTACTGCATTGAGGGACGGTGTATGGCATGTGTCTATTTTGATTGCAGAGATTATTTAGGGTTATTTAGATCTGCTGTCGTCATGGAGATTTCTGTATCACTCAGTTTTATTTCCCCATTGGCTGTAGATATCATTGCCACAGTCTCACTGAAAAGATTAAAATCAGACCACAAGCCTCTAAATAACTCCCCTCTGCTCTTAAAACTCAAAGCTCTACTGATTAGACTCTGACTGTGTGACCAGTGAACACATTTAACTACACCAGCTTTATTCTACACCAACTTTCTCAGGTCCTGTCCAGTCACCCCATGAATTATCACAAAAATGTCAGATAAAAATTCAAATGGAAGTAGAAATGTTATGCAGTGTGAGCAGCTAATTCAGCAAATTTGAGAAATTAAAAGTTGCATAGTGTCCACTTGACATAGTATTGATTAATATTTACACATTTTTCATATTTTCCTGAGTTTAATGCGCTGAAACACCCCTACTGGCTGTACACAGTATTACAGATTACAATCCAGTGTTATTAAGCAGTGAGGATGTTTTACAGCAGTTCTTCTGATCAGTACACACAAACAGATACTAATATTATTACTTTACTGATAAAAGCTGAAAACTAAATCTCAATTGTGTTATGAAGTGACAAGCAAAGCACAAGGTCTTTTAGCCCCTCCTCCACGAATCAAGCCACAAAGCTAAAATACAGAGAAACTACATTAACACTCATGATTCACAAATTCTACTCACACACAGAAATAAGCTGTCTGTTCAAGAAATGAAAGGATGTTAAAGGTTACCAGAAAGCCTGTTATATATAATTTCATGTGCAACCCCACAGAGAAGGCAAGAGTCAAAACACAGGCAGACATTATAAGGGGCTGATTCATATTTGAAAACCAGAGAGACAAAGCAGGAGTAAAAACACAGAAACAAATAAAGACAAATAACCAGGAACTCTAGTAAGACACATAGAGACTAAAGCAAATCTTAGCACAGGATGAGCAGCCCTAAAACCAGCACTGGAGCAACTCTGGGAGCCAGCACAGCACTGGAGGAGCAGTCTAGGCATCATGGATGTTGCTGCATATATGATCCAGGGTCTTCTTGTTTCTTGTGGGGGTTTCATGCTGGTAGTATTTTGGTAGCACAGTCTTTAGACTGCAGCTCTTTAAGTCTCCTCAGTGCTGGAAGCTGATTGACAATGTCATGCAGAAAAACAGGAGCTGCTGATGAGTTTGCGTGTGGTGCGATGTGAACAGGTGTCAACATTTCACTAGTAGCTGTTCCACAGTGCTTATGTACAACCTGTAGGTCATCGAGGGTGCGATTATGGACTGTAGTTTGTTCTTCTAGTTTTACTTTCTACATTTTATGTACATGTTTTATAAGTGCTGAATGTAGTAAGTGTTATATGTTGGATTCAGTCTTTCAGTGTTACCTTCCTCACTTGACTGTCTATATCTGTACCCTGGAGACAGACCTCCAAATCAGGTATAAACAGTCCTGCCTCAGGGCCCCGATGTAGAGTCCTGTGTTCTGTGGCTTAGTTAAAGTGTGCAATTTATTTTATTTACTGATAAAAGCTGAAATCTGGCTTTTCAATATTGTTTGATGACAGTAAGTGTCTGGGTGGAGCTGAATTGTCTCCACTGATACGAATTTATTCTCACTGAACAGGACATATAAGATCTATTTAGTGTGAATGTGCACAACTGCTCTTTACTGTGTTTCTGAAGTAACAAGCAGATCACATGGTCTTTTAACATTTCCTCCACTGATCAAACCCACAAAGCTGAAGTTAAAACAGAGATAACCCACATTAAGCAAGCTAACACCCACTTCTACCTCCAGTCACAGACAGAAACACTCACTGTTTGTTCAAGCAGTGTTAGGAAAGATGTTAAAAACACCAGAAATAATGTAAATATAATGTTAATTATTAGAATAATGTCATGTTTGAAATCAAACAGGGGAAAAATCAGGGGAGTGATGGCAGATTCAAATAAATAGTGGTAGTTCATACAGTACAGTTCGTACTTTTCAGATGTCTCTAGCTTCAGCTGTGATTAGACAGCAGTATGTATGTTTATATGTACAGTGCAGTATAATCTCTATGCAGTTCTACAGTAATTAGACCAAATAGTTTCATTAGTTGAGCTCTACTGTTAATAGTCAGTTTATCCAAACTCTGCCTGTAAATGTACTTTCTTCTACTAACTTATTTTATAAATGTTATATTTAAAGTTTTATAAGTCTCATATAAAATAAGTGTTATTATTACTACAGCGTCTTGACCTTTTCCTCACTTGTCTGTTCAAGTTTGTACACTTAAAGACAGACATTCAAACTAGGTATATACAATCCAGCTCCAGTAAATATAAACATATAATTATTAAACCCACTGGTACATGTTTCTATGCTAAAACCAATATGAGTCCTAATGTAAACTCTAACTCTACATCACCTACACCTTCCTATTCCAACAGTCTGCATTCAGCAACCAAGTCTCTCACCACCCAGTCCAGCAAACACATCCTCAAGCTGATGCTCTTAACAGCTCGTTTGTTATATACTGCCACCTACTGTTCAACCTGTGTGCTGCTCCTGTTTAAAGAGCTCTGTGTATGGACAGGGAGTATAGGTAGACACACACAGGAGAGTATAGGCCAAACTACAACCTAACAGCAAACGGAGGGAACAAAAGAAACCTGTAATAGTCTCAACATGATATGATTATTGATCAGGGGGCTCAAAGAGACACATAACAGCGTTTTTACGTTATGATTACTCTTAAACTTGTTTTGCTTTAAAGTTGTAGTCTTTAAAGTCAAAATATCAGAACAGGAGTCCAGTTTCTGACATGATTTTTCATGTCAGAGAAGTGAATCACACGTGCCTTATTATTCATGTATTCAATACAAGCAACTTAATATAATCATAATATGAATGTTGGGTTTTTGGTATAGTAGCGCCCCCTAATGGCCAATCTGAGCCTAGTTTGCACACCTCATCAAAGTTTCATGAATTTTGAAAGATTAGAATAAATCCTTACGCACTCATTTGAAAAGTGTGGTATTCAAACAGTCAACAATTTCTAAATGATGATGTATTTTTATGTACACGTGTAACTGTAAAGATGTTTGGTACACTGTACTGCATTATTTCAATCCAGTTATCTGAACATGAGTAAATACCTGCAATATATACTTAAAAAACTATGTTGTTGCTTGTTTTGTTCAGACAGACAGCTCACATCTGTTTGGCTCAGCAAGTCTTACTGAAGAAGGACAGATTTGATAGTCTAAATGGTAAAAAGACTGGATTCAGATCATATTTGTATGTTGGTTTTAACAGTTGGTGTTGGTGTCAGTTTGACCGGTCACGCTGATTTCAGAGGAAAACAATGTTATTCAGAATTTGTGACAAGAAGGTTAGACACAGCTTGAACACAGAGATTAAAGTTTTTTAACAGACATCCATATATATTGTTTATTATAGCTTTTATGAAGTTAAAGCCTGTTAGCATGTTAGATATCCAGTTTAGGTGAACCCTCTGTGGCCTTAACAAGCTGCTTGCCTGTGATTGAAAAATTTGACTACCATAATTCGGTTATAATAAGAGTAACCAACTTACAGGGCGTCATTCTGCTTCTCCCCATGACTTTTGTAGTTTTAAAGGAAACAGGGACATAGATGTTGTACATAAGCTTGATATAAAGCTGCTTTAACGCTGCTGTTTCTGTGTGATATCTATAGTCAGAAGCATAATCTGAAGAAAAAATATAATTATAATATAGTAATCATGTAGCAATTATATAGTTACATAATTATGTTTATTACAATATCCCAACAAATCTGTCTTTAAAGATAAACTGAACTATTTTGTGTGCTTTGTGCAAACAGTAAACTCAGTATAGTCTGATTATGTGATTTTAAGCTTAACAGGGTTTTTTTCTTTGGTGGCATAATGCTGAAATGAAATGAAATGACAAAAAAAAGTCTATGTTAAGGTTTCCTGACTAGACAAGACTAATATTAACAGCACTTCTACCGATGGTGTCATTTTACTTATTCATTTATTTATTTATTTTATTTATTATATTTTAGTTTTCGTGTATTAACAGTCTGCAGTCTGGGGCGTGGTCAGAGAGTAATGTAACTTTGTTTCAGGGTGTTTTTTGTCTAAAGTTAATATAAACGTTAGCTAACCCAAACCCTCCTAGTCTGTTACCATAACAACACATTATACTAAAGCTGTTTTATTACAGTATATATGATCATCGTTGCTGTTCACTGCTCTCATCACTGACCTCGCGTTTAAAGCTCGTGCGAACTTCTCCACAGTCCAGCGAGGCGAGAGCTCGAGTCAGTGAAGCTGCTGACTAGAGGTGGGCAGATCGATCCAAATATCTGTAATATCGATACCAATGCTGGTATTGATATTGATCAATACTCGTGTAAAAAGATCGATACTCAAGCTTTTTTTCTCCCGCACGCACTGACTGCTGCGCACGCAGATTCATCAAAGTCTACTCTCGGTCACTGCACTCAGTGCGCTGTGGTGTGTTATTTTTTCTGTATTGTGTTTTTTCAGCTCTCTAACCTCAGAAGATTGTTTTAATTAGCTTTAAGTTATATTTTTTACACTCTTTATTTAATAAAAAAAACTTTATTTATACTTTTATTTAATTTTTTTTTACTTATTGTTTTTATTTTGTTGAAAGCCAGAAAAGCACTGAATGGAAGAAATTCCTTTTTTTTTTTACTATTTTATTGTATTTATTGTAAGCTTAAACATTAAAAAGTATCGGTATCTGCGATACTGGCCCTGTGTTTACTTGGTATCGGATCGATACCAAAATTCCCGGTATTGCCCTCTACTGCTGACTGCAGGATATTTCTGAACAGGCACACAAGCCTTAACAAAGTGAAAGAGCCAGACCACCTAACAACCAGATCCATTGCTAACAACACAAACAGAGCGTGAATTGTGAAGGCTGCCAAAACACGCTTTTAAAATAAAAGTTTTTAAACAGTTTCTGATTTTTCTGTGGTTTAATTTTTGAGTGGGACAAATCTACCTGTTTCTGATATTGGGTGGGACACGTCCCTCCCATCCCCCCGGTTCCTACGCCAGTGCACATATATATATATATATTTATTTTTATATATATGTCTACACGCCAGTGTATATAGTATGTCCAAACTAAAACTAAACCCCACAATCTATATACTTAAAACAGACTTGTCTGTGTATCTCTGCTGTATACCTGCTACTTGTTTAAGTCATGGCTGCAGTGCAGCTCAGGGTAATGTCTCCCTCTGCTGGTGAGACAGCAGTTCATCGTCTAAGTTTACTGGTCCCACCCTTGTTATCATTCTAGCTGCACGGTTTATTTAGTGTCTGAGTAAAATGAAGATACAAAACATTAATTTATCAAAGAACAAACCAGTTCCAGGTGTTAATGTGGAGGCTCTGTGAAGGCCCTCAATCCCACCTGCCTCCCTTGAAATGAGGACAAAAGTCTAAAATCATTCACTGTAGTTTTCGACTTACTATCGATCAGACCTTTCAGTGAATCCTCCAGTACCTCTTTTCTGTAGGTGTCCTTGCTCTGCTTTAAGCATCTTTGGTTTTTCAAGAGGTATTCTGAATATTAGCTTATGTTTGTACATGCAGGGGCGCAGCAGCAAATTTGGGGCCCTGAGGACAGTAGTGTGCACAGACCCTCTCCTTTCCATCACAGGACATAAAAAAAAAAAAATAATATATATATATATATATATATATATATATATATATATATATATATATATATATATATATATATATATATATATAAAATGTACTTGTGCTGGATTTTAATGAGTTTGTAAATGTGTGCTTGTAATGGGCTTGTATCATACATTCTTGATTGTATTTTACTTTTCCTTACTTTTTTGGTTTATTTTTTATTTTTTTTTACATGCCCATTTTCCAAACTCTCTTTATCCCCTACAATAAAAGAGTCTGCAACTTTAAGACTGGGGTAAGATGAATAAGCTCTTTTCTGATTGGCTGTCCAATATTTAGCCTCATTCAGAAAAAACACTGAAATATTTCTTAGTACTTCAGTATGAGTGGGCGGGGCTAAAGTGCTGTAGGCTGAATATATGTAAATGAGTCGATTCCTGTGACATCACAGAAACAGTGTATTCAAAACAGGCTGTTTTTGCAGCATTGTTAACATATAAACTGTATAATACATGATTAAACTGGTTTATGCATCACTTCAGACTCCAGTTCTTTCAATGATCAATTTCATAGTGTGTCAGTAAGAATTATACTTAGTGTCTGTTCAAAACAACCAATGAATTAATTAATTAAAATGAAAAAATATTAATTAAAAATGAATTTAATGTATTTTTCGAAAAAAGGCACTGATGTATGCAAATCAGAGGTTTAGTCTATTCATATACAAGGAACACGCTGTACTTGTGAAAGAAGAGCACATATTAGCAGCTTTATCAGCTTTATTAAGCAGGTGACCTTTATTCATGTTTACTAAGGTCTGCATATCTAATGACTTACAGCTGAATCATTAAATAATAATGACTTTTAAATCCATGAAGTAGATTTTTAAATAACAATCATCACCATGTATGTTCAGCATACAGATACATGACTTCTCCAATTAAAGACCACACATCTTTATTTACATTTTAAAATACACATCTACTTAGTTTAAAGATCCACATAAACAAACAGTTTATTAACTTCATTATTACGAAACTAAATTGGACAAAAATTAAAAAGTTGCAAGCAAACTGGATGCGACACATTTAACAACGAGAATATCAAATAAGGACCGCTGTGCATTTCGTAAGTCACTACTTGTTAATGAATATGTTAAGCGCTGTTAATCATGTACACATGATAATAAAGGATGATTGAAGCATAAGGATAAAAAATAAGAACTAAAAAGAAATAAAGGTAACCAAAAAATACTAAATACAGATTTTCAGCCATACAACTTGTAAACTATAAAAAAGTAGAAGTATGTCAATTTTTCAAACCTACCACGCAGTATGTATTTAACCAAATCAGTATTATTACATTTCTCTATAATAATGTTTTACTTTATTTATTAATTAGACTTTATATTGCTGTACAGAATTTTAATGGTCTATAAAATAATAGATAAAGATAAAAGACTTTTATCTTTCACTCAAACAGCCATGTTAAAATGAAGTTCTAAAGTTGAAATACTGCCTCTTCTGTCTGCACCCTTCAGGTCTCCCATCATGAGTCACTGTAAATGGTTAATATTACAATAATACAGACTTCACAATAACAGCATCTCACTCTCTAATACATACATTTACTGTTCTCACTCTTAGTCAGCTCAGAGGAAGCTCTTCCACAGCAGTGGCAGTTCAGCAATTCCTTATTGAGGATTTAAGGTCTACAAGCTCTGCATGGACCTGCAAGAGAAGAACCGAAGAGAAGAAATCAAATAAGGTCAGTTCTGAAATGTTTCATGATATAAAAACCCAATTATGTTACTACTGCTGCTAATAATAGTGTGATTATAATAGCAAAGCGAAGGGTCACATATTATTTACCTGCATTCAAACACACACACACACACACACACACACACACACACACACACACACACACACACACACACATATATATATATATATATATATATATATATATATATATATATATATATATATATATATATATATATATATATATATATATATATCAGCAGTTAATTTTAGCAGATTGTAATACTAACATAACACTACTGCTCAGCAGGTGTGTTTGAATGCAGGTAAATAATGTATGTGACCCTTTGCTTTGCTATTATAATCACACTATTATTAGCAGCAGTAGTAACACAATTGGGTTTTTTGGGGTTAGCGCTCAAAAGATTAGGATCACTTTAGAATTTCATTTCATATAATTTTCATGCAATTTTCATGCAATTCACAAACAATATTGTCCATTTCACAATTAATGTAAGTGTAACAGATGATTTTTAAAGAATAAAATGTTTGTATTAAAGTAAATTTTTGTATAGAGGCTTATTTAGCATATAGTCCTATTATCAGCAATTCTCAGTCCTCTGTCTAAATCTCCTGGTACGGCCACCAATCCAAGTTCAGGATGTTATTGGACTAATTGGTTGTTAGGACACTCTTGCTCAATTGTGATATACAGCTGAAAAACATTCTTCTAATAAGTGAGCTGAAAAGGGAGAACAACATTCTAGGTTAGTTTAGTATCTGAAGCATCAGCAGTTGATGGCTTGCTGACCGACTTAAAATAACCAGAAAGAAACAACTTTCTTTAGAGACCCGTCAGTCCATTGTTGTGTTAAGGAAGGAAGATACTCCACTGAAAACAAGAACATTTCACTGGGATCCCATTATATATATATATATATATATATATATATATATATATATATATATATATATATATATATATAGCTGAATGTCACTGAGCTTTGCTAGGACTTCACAACAGACAACTATAAAAATACACACAATGCATCTCAGTTCACATTCTACAGCACACCACATCCTCTGTGAAACATGGTGGAGGGAATGTGATGGTATGGGCATGCATGGCTTACAATGGCACTGACTAACTTGTGTTTATTGATGATGTGACAGTAGACAGAAGCAGCTGGATAAATTCTAACGTGTACAGTGATATACTTTCTACTCAGATTCAACCAAATGCAGCAAGGTTGACTGGACGGCGCTTCACAGTACAGATGGACAGTTACCCAAAACATACTGCAAAACTAACCCTGAAGTTTTTTAAGGCAAAGAAGTGGAATATTCTGCAGTGGCTGAGTCAATCACCAGATCTCAACCTGATCGAGCATTAATTTTACTTCTTAAGACAAAACTTAAGGCAGAAAAATCCTCTGTCACGCCTCCCGTCCATGTGCCCTTGTTTATGTCCTGTCCATGTGTTTCTGTTTTGTCACGTGCTCCCTGTCTCCGCCCTTGCCCCGCCTCGCACACCTGTTCCCCATCGATGTTTAGTCTCGTCACCTGTTCCCTCTTGTTAGCCCGTGTGTATATATACCCAGTGTTTGCCCTATGTCTTGGTCGCTCATTGTTGTTGATGTTGTGGTGTACTCCGTCCGTCCGTCTGTTTACATAATTAAATCCGTGTTTGAACTACAGTTCGCAATTGTGTCCGCGACTACCATTCCCTGCTCCAGCTACACCGTGACATCCTCAAACAAACAACGACTGAAGACAGCTGCAGTAAAGGCCTGTCAAAGCATCACAAAGGAGGAAACCCAGCGTTTGGTGATGTCCATAGGTTCCAGATATCAGGCAGACATTGCCTGCAAAGGATTCTCAACAAAGTATTAAAAATAAACATTTTATTTATGGTAATGTTAAATAGTCCAATTACTTTTGAGCCCCTGAAATGAGGAGACTTTGTAGAAAAGTGGTTGTAATTCCTAAACATTTCATAGGATAATTTTGTTCAACCCCTTGAATTAAACCTAAAAGTCTACACCCAAGTCATGAAGATTGTGTCACTGTCCAAATATTTCTGGGCCTACCTGTATATTTTGTTGCTTTTCAAACAAAAACAAGCCTCTCCAAAATGACAACTTTACAATATGAAGCTTTTAATGTAAGTTATAATATAGATCTTTTACTTGAGCAATTTTGGAGCAATTCTACTAATTCAGTCATAATTTACATCACACACCTGAGTTAAAACGATGTAAACAAATGAAAAATGAGACATGTTTTAATCTGGACAGCAACAATATCAGTTATTCAAGATTCAAGATTCAAGAGTTTTATTGTCATGTGTACAGCAGAACAGACAGTTACACTGTACAATGAAATTCTTACTTTGCTGCTCCTCCATTCACCAATAGATAAGATAACAAATAAAAGAAATAAAAATATATATACAAAATATACAAGGTATAACAATATAAGTTGAAGTAGATAAAAATATTTTTATAGTTAAAGAATAAAAAATAAAAGTTATGTGTGCTTTTATGTGCAAGTATGAAGAGCAGCAGCCATAAAGTGCAAGTTGCAAGTAACGAATGTAAACAATAATGTTTTGTGCGAGTAGTGAATGTAAACAGTATTCTGACAGTACAGTGAGTGTAAGGTGCAGTTTAATCAGACCAGTTAAAACCAGTTCAGATAGGAGAGGGGTAGAGAGGTAGTGCGTGAGGTGTTCACAAGCCTGATGGCCTGTGAGTAGAAACTGTTTGTCAGTCTTGTGGTCCTGGACTTCAGACTCCTGTAACGTCTGCCTGAAGGTAAACGTGTGAAGAGTGTGTGCTGGGGGTGTGTACTGTCCCTGATTATGTTGTGGGCCCTCCTGGTGACCCTGGTGTGGTAGATGTTCTGTAGTGAGGGGAAGGCTGCTCCTGAGATGGACTGTGCAGTTTTGATCACACATTTACCTGCATTCATGCTCATATCTGTTCATTCACAGTGATGTGAAAATCACAAGTAAGTCAGTAATATTTTATAGTGTTTTCCTAAAATACTGTCATGTGTTTTAAGCGTCTCTTTAAGTTTAAGCATCTCTGGTCAAACCTCCTGTACACATCCTGTACAGAGAACACACTTCTACACACTTTAATACACAATTACTAATTATGTACTAAATTATACACACTGGAGGAAAATAGAGCACATTGTATCTGCTTTCAGTTCATGTTGAAATAAATAGAAATAATGCAGAAAAATGCCATATTCATATAATTATCTCACTGTAGCTCCTCTAGCTAAGGGTAGTCTCAGTCCTACTGCAATATCCCACTTCTCTCCCCCCTCTCCTCGTACTGCAAGTGGCCAATTGAATGTTGAAGAACATATTGGAACCAGAGGACAGACTGTGTTACTAAAGCAATCACATCCTGCAGAAAAATGCTATATTCAGGTTTACCCTCTGAATTGTCTTCACTTGGTTCACTTTACAATTTTTTCAGTGGTAATCAGACTACATGCATCTGATTATATGTAATTCTTGGATAGTCCTGTAATCCAGCAATTTCCTTAAGAATTAATATCTAACCTTAAACACTTTTGGTGCAAAAGATTAATAACAACATGTTTAACTGTATATGATTATTTTTCTTGTTGTTACAGAATATACTCCAAGTATAAGAATTAGACCTGTAATGTTAAAAATAAAACACGTGTACTCTTTCTTATATAACTGTACAGTGACAGAGGAAAATATTGTCTTCTTTCTCTCTGGGACACAATATACATGTTTAAAGTACAGTATGTCCTATGAATATCATCACACAAACCAGTATCAGAGTCAGAGACACTCAGTGAGCTAAAGTTAACCCAGTATAACCAAAAGCTAGCGAGCTATTCCACCTCCCTGGAGATGCCTGTCGCACATTCATTCATTTACCCATATTTTTCATTTGTACATTGTTTTGTCCATCCATCTATCTGTCCCTCCATATGTACATCTGTTCATCTGTGACTGTTTTCATCCAGTTAGCATCACATAAAAGCTGGATACTGATTTTAGTTCTGTATGAGGGGCGGTGCTGGCTAGGAGTGCTTTGTAGAGAGCTGTCAATCAAGCTGCTAATTAGCCACGCCCACATTGTTCTTAGGTCTTATCTTCTGTGTTTTAAAGCTCTGTTTTATCATATTCATCTCATATTTTTTATTTAAGCTCTGCTCGGTGTTTAGTATACTGCATTATTTAAATTTTCTGCTCTGTGTTCCCTGCAACATAAAAAAGAACCATTGTTCCCAAACATTTGACCTGGAGAGCCAACATCACCAGGCACCGAACTGTGATGACCAGTTAACTTTAATCTTACCTTTGTCTTTAGTTGTGCTTCACTTCTGCATAGACACAATCAGCTCCCTCACTGTTCTTCCCTAACAGCGAGCAACGACACTGAATTAACATCAACCAACAACAAACCAGACTTTAATCTGTTACACAAACACAAACGATCATGCTGTTCATTACAGTTCAGACTGTACTGTATCTACTGTAGTGCTTTAGGCTGAACATCATGAGAATTAATAACTGTTCACTCTGGACTTAATAATGTGAGAGTAATAAATATAAAACCAAGATTATTTACAGCTATAAACAAGTGTCCTTTCTGAACACTGTTAGGGTATTATATTATATTTAATCATCTAACAGCACTGATTTATATTCTTATTTAAATCTTACCCTTAAAGAAATTGTTCTTTGGCTTCTTCTTGGCTTTCAGATCAATTTCAGCATAAGTCACATCACCAGGTTCGGGTCCAGCATCTAAGAGAAAACAGAAAATGTTTTATTCTGTTTTCATGTTCTTTAACAAACCTCTCAAAATATAGTCTTCAATCTGGTCCTCTGTTTGTACAATGTTAACCAGGTAGTTGTCCTTGTATGCATCACTACTCCTGACAAAAGTTCCTGAAGGGGGAGCTATTAGTTGTGTTTTTATTAGATACCCACTCGGAGAGGTGAGTGGTTGAGTCAAATATTTTTTTCCTAATATTTCAAAACAACACTATTTAATGTGTTACATTCAAATTGATCTTTATGTAGCAAACTCTTCAGTATGTTATACATGATCTCTGACATAAGCGTACTTCTACAAAGCAAAAACAGCAAAAAAACAAAAGGTCAATGTGGTGTTAGAAATTCAGGGATCAGAAGTCAGGAGACCTTCAGCGTAGACTTGAGTTTATTAACACACAGGAAATGTGGGTACAGCTCAGTCGATCACAGCCAGTCTGTTAGCGTTCAGGAGGTAGTCTTAATCATGTGCATGCAGAATCACACACACAGGCACATCATCTTAGGTCATCGGTCTGTTGCTGGTCAGTCTCTTGAGGTCCAGTCCATCTCTCGCTGTCGTACTCAGTAACTCCAGTTTTAGCAGGGGATAAGAAAAGGGAGGGGCGAGTTTGGGCTGTCAACATTAAGGGGGGTTGGTATGTTGCCACCTTGGGGGGTGATTGGTATCAGAGACGGTAATTTAAATACAAACAAAGGATGGGGGATGATCAACTCTCTGAAGAGAGAGGGTATGAGATGGTAATAGCAAAAAGTCAATTTGGTAAGTCTCCACAAATACAAGGTTACAAGAAGTACATATGTTGATAATTATTTCTCTCAGTGGCATAGTGTTTATTTTAAACCTGCTGAAGCAAAGCAGTAGTTTAGAAAGTGTTTGTACATCACACTTGGCTGGATGGTGTTGAAGGCACCGGAGAAGTCAAAGAACATGACCCTCACAACACCGCCCCCTTTGTCCAAATGAGAGTGAGCTCTGTGCAGAAGATAGAGGATGGTATCCTCCACTCCCACCTTCTCCCGGTATGCAAAGTGTTGTGGGTCCTTATGGTGGACCTGAGGTCTGAGGAGCTTCAGCAGCAGTCTCTCCATGGTCTTCATTACATGGGATGTCAACGCAACTGATCTGTAGTAATGTACCTTCTTAGGATGTGTCTTCTTAGGAACTGGAATGACACAGGATGTCTTCCACGTGACTGGAACCCTTCTGAGACACAGGGTCAGGTTGAAGATGTGTTGAGGGGGCTCCCCCAGTTGGGCGGCATATGCTTTCAGCATTCTGGGGCACACCTTGTCCGGGCCTGCTGCATTCCTGGGGCGACGTCTCCTGAGCTCTCTCCTGACTTAGTCTGCGGTGAATGTGGGGGGACTGTGGGAGTGGATGTTTACACCGGTTGATTGTGGCGATGGTGGTGGTGGTGAGGGTGAGAGTCGATCTGCTGGGGGTGCTGATGGTGATGAGGTGAAAGCTACTGCAGGAGGAGGGGACGAGGGGGCAGCAGTAGCAGAACAATCAAACCTGCTATAAAAGTTGTTAAACTGGTTTGCTCTGTCCACACCTCCCTCTACTGAGCTGCTGCTGCTATTTTTGCAGTCTGTGATGGTTTTCATTGCATCCCAGACCTCCTTCATGCTGTTTTCCTGCAGCATTCTCTCCACCTTCTTCCTGTAGATACACTTTTTAAGCCGAACCTTAAGTTCATCTCTAAACGCCCTCTTATTTTAGTTGGGGAGATCCTTGACATTGCTGTTAATACAGGGATTGTTAGTTGGGAAGCGTCGTACAGTCTTTGTGGGAACAACAACGTCCATACAGAAGTTCAAGTAGTCCGTTGTGCAGTGTGTCACCTTCTCAATGTCCTCTCCATGTGGGTCCGGTAGCACACTACATTCAGTTGTCTCATAGTAAGTCCTCGAGGGGTTCTTCTACCCCAGGAGACCAGACTCTGAATGAACGTGTGGTTGTGGGGTTCCTCAGTACTAGTGGTTTGTACTGAGGCTGTAGGAGAACCAGATTGTGATCTAATTTCCCCAACGACGGTAGTGGGGTTGCCCTGTATGTGTCCCTCACGTTAGCATACAGCAGGTCAATGATTCTGTTCTTCCTGAAGAGACTGTTAGAAAACTGATGAAAAACAGGGAGACTGGAGTGCAGTGTGACATGATTGAAGTCATCAGAAATCTCAAAGAAAGCTTCAGGGTGTTGTGTCTGTAGCGCTGCAATGGTGGAGTGCATGACATCACACGTCGCCTGCGCCTCCGGCCATGGAGGAGTGTCAACACAGGTAAAAATTGGGGTGTGTTTACTCCCTAGGCATGTCATACAGTCGGAGGCTCACCGCCAGCAGTTCGATGCCCCGACAGCAGATAATCCAGGGTTGCACCATCTGGTGTTATTAAACAGGGTGAGCCCCCCACCTTTGCGCTTGCCGCTCCGCTTCGAATCCAGGTAGCTCCACGTTAGCATCCGGAGTATTGCTGCTAACTTACATAGTAGACTACAGTTCCTGTAGAGACTGTGATTCTTCACCAGTCCTGCCAGCTCATCAGTTTTGTTGGTCAGTGAGTTAACATTCCCCATAACCACCGTTGGAACCAAGGGATGTACCGACACCGCTTCTCTGTGTTCTTAGCCTTTAGCTTAGCTCCGGCTCTGCAGCCCCGATAATTCTGCCACCGTTCCTTCATAATTGTGTGGACTATGCCCTCGTGTCCCTACGGTCGTAGAGCCAGCAGTTGTTCATGACAGTAAACACTATATTCTCCGCGGCTCCGCATATTTGAAGTAGACATATCCATAGAATATAATAATACGCACATCAGACGTGTGTACTAGCACAAAAACTAAATAAAAACTCGAAAAATCACACACTACGGACAGAGCTACTGGAAAGGCTGCCACTCGCACCGGCATGAGAAGTAGATATTAAATCTACTTCAAGACATTTTTATGGTTTAACTTTTTTTTAAATGTTGGAACAGGCAGTTCAGATTGTACTGTATCTACAGTAGTGATTTAGACAGACCATCATGAGAATTAATAACTGTTCAGTCTGTGGAGTTCTAGAGATTTTCATACAATAATGTGAGAGTAATAAATATAAAGCAAGATTATTTACAGCTATAACCAAATGTCCTGAACACTGTTAGTATAAAATTTGAGCAAATAAGAAAAATGTGGTGAATTATGATTTTGTTAAATCATATAATAGCACTGATTTATATTTTTATTTAGATCTTACCCGTAAAAATTTTTTTCTTTGGCTTCTTCTTGGCTTTCAGATCAATTTCAGCGTATGTCACATCATCGGGTTCGGGTCCAGAATCTAAGAGAAAACAGAAAATGTTTTTTTTTTCAGTTTCATTCTACTTTCATGTTCTTTAACAAACTTCTCAAAAAACAGTATTTAATCTGGTCTTCTGTTTACACAGAAAGTCAATGTGCAAGAGTTTTTTTTAATCCTGCTGAAGCCAAACAAAGCAGAAAGTTTATGTAAATTAAACTTCTGAATAGTATAAATTTTGCATTGTAAAATGCAAAATTTTGGCTGGCTAATAATCTCACTGTAGCTCCTCTAGATAAGGACAGTCTCAGTCCTACTGAATAATCCCACTTCTCTCCTCCTCCCCATGTCCTGTAACTGTCAAATTGGAAAATATATTTATTCTCTGTACTGGTTGTGAGGACATGTTGGACAGACTGTGGTACCTAAACAATCACATCCTGCAGTACTGAACTAATTACATTCTAGTGCAGCAATAGAAGTTTTTGAAATAGTTCAAAGATAAAATCTACCATATTATTTTTTCTAAAATAATTTTCTAAATATTGGAACAGGCAGTTCAGATTGTACTGTATATACAGTAGGGCTCTGTGGAATTCAAGTGATTTTCAAACTCAGTTTCACATTGACAATAACGTGAAAGTAATACACATAAATCAAGTCTATTTATAGCTATGATCATATATATATATATATATATATATATATATATATATATATATATATATATATATATATATATATATATATATTATTTAGATCTTACCCTTATGAATATTGGATTTCTTTGGATTCTTCTTGGCTTTCAGATCAATTTCAGCATAAGTCACATCATCGGTTTCAGAATCTAAAAGAAAAGAAAAATTCTTTTTTTTTACAGTCCTTTAATAATCTTCTCAAAATATAGTCTTTAATTTTATATTTCTACAGTGTAATTCAGGCTGTATTCCTTTATCATTCTATTCATCATTTCTTCTTAGAAAAGTTCCTGAAGGGGTACAATTAATTAAAGTGAGTTTTTTAGCTCACTGCTCGGAGAGGTGAGTGATTAAGTCATAACTGTTTTTTCTTAATATTTTAAAACTACACTATTTAATTGATCCTTATGTAGCAACCTACTGTTGTATATTCAATTCAATTCAATTCAATTCAACTTTGTCATTATACATGTACGGGGGTACACAGTATAATGAAATGCAGTAGGACTACATCTCCAGTGTGTAAACATTAAATTTAGACACAGTGCAATAGGAAGATAAGGTGCAAAGAAAATAACAATAAACAGACAACAAAATACAAATATGTGCAAATAGAAAATACAATAAATAGAAAACACAATAGAATCAGGTGGTGTAAGGGTATTGATACTTAGTACATAAAGTGACTGTGCATATGTGCGTATTGCAGTATGAGGTATTTCCATAAGAGGAATCTTAGATCCAGCATGGTGTTCATAGTCAGACCATAAACACCACTCTTATGGAGTTTTTTAAACCTGCTGAATCCAAAAAAAAGCAATTATTTAGAAAGTGTATGTATATCACACTTCTCACAAATATCAAAGTTTGGCAGGCTAATTATCTCCACCTCTCCATGTCTTATAACTGTCCACTTGGATAATATATGGATTGATATAGCTGTTTTGGTTCTGAGGACATGTTGAAGAACATAACGGATCCAGATGACAGACTGTGGTACCTATATAATCACTTTTTTATGATATTTAACAATATTTTTTTCTGATATCTTAAATGTTACAACAGGCTAAAAAGCCAATAGTCACAAATCAAAAAAGTAATATTTACCTTTGCTGTCCTGTTTCAAGTTGCTCATCGCAATCTGGGAATATGTGGCATCGCTTGGGCCAGTCACTGTAACATAATAACATAATGCAGTAATCAGCTCAGACACTGAAGGCAAACAGAAATTTGTTATTGCCAAAATACAGTTTACTATTACAAATACAGTTTACAATTAGTTATATCTTGTGCATCAGTCACAGCTGCAGAATCTTCTAGAACAGGAGTCACTCTTTAGAGACGCTACTGTGTTTTACACAATCAAAGCTCACTTTCTTGCACAGAAAACTGGGATGAATTTTATTTGTTATCCTGTTATTCACCATATCAACACTGTGTTAAATACGCCTATTAAAGCAACAGTTCTCTAAAATAAAACTGAAATCAGCTTCCCTCTCTCACTTTATTACATCAGTTTTGCAGTGGAGCTACAGAACTAGTTTAATAGACGTCTATACCATCCAAAAAGACTTCTGTTATGTTTT
This sequence comes from Megaleporinus macrocephalus, assembly GCA_021613375.1. Lineage (NCBI taxonomy): Eukaryota > Metazoa > Chordata > Actinopteri > Characiformes > Anostomidae > Megaleporinus > Megaleporinus macrocephalus. The sequence continues at coordinate 13,354,039 of CM038708.1, forward strand.
AGCCTAATGGGCCTCACAGGTCTGATAATAATATTGACAGAACACTGAGTGGTATTACTAGGTATTGCACTTATACTGTATGTAACCCTGTATTTTATTCTCCTCTCTCTAGGTATTCTTGTCTGGCTGGGTTTTCCTGGGTACTGCACTTGTACTGTATCAAACCTTGTATTCTGTTGTCTTCTCTCTGGGTATCAGCGCTGACCCTTGTTTCTGGCAGTGTTTAAGCTTACATGTAGTTTGGACTTAAACCTGTTCATACTAGTTACATACTCTGATAGAACACAAATGCTAAAAGCCCTACATGTAAATGTAAACTCAAGAGGCCTGTCTTCTTTCACAGAAAAAAAAGAACCTTGATGTTGAAGTAATGACAACTGACCAGCCTGCAGCAGTGTGGATCCTGGGTTCTGACTCTGGTCTGATGTCTGATTGGTGTTCTGCTGATGTTCTGTTGAAGACAGAGATTCTACATCTTCATAGATTTAGTGTTAAAGTGATACAACTTTACAGTAAAACATTTACAGGCTTTTAATTTTAGAGTAGTTTTTGAAGCATGAATGTTATCAATAGCATCCACACAGCAATGTACGCTGAACATACAGAGTAGTTTTCAAACCTTTCTTCTTCTTGTAGAACCAAATCAAACTCAGTATGATGATGAGGAACAGGGTCGAACTCAGTGCCACCACCACTCCTACTGTTACAGCATTAGATCCAGAGCCTATTTGTTCTAAAGACATAATGAGGCATGAATTTACATTCAAAACTTCATTTACAGACAGAATCAATAACAATTTAAACATATTCCTCACTTCTCACTGAGATCCAGCTCTGTGGTGACTCTCCTCTCTCTGGGTGTTTACAGTGGTAGAGACCTTCATCTGACTTTGAGACAGTACGGATGGTCATCTCTCCTGTAGTCTGAGTCTGGAGGAGTGATCCATCTTTATAGAACTCAGCTGGGAGGTTTAAGGAGTTAGTGTAGTGATATAAACAGTGTAGAGTCAGAGGATCTCCCTCAGTCACAGGATAAACAGGACTCTCCAGAATTACAGCACCATCTACAGGAAAGAGTAAGAACATACTGAAGAGATCATGTGTAGATAATACAGGAATCATAACGTGGAGAAAAAGGTTTTCAGTAGATTAGAGTAATACCTGTTTTACCAGCGCTAGTCCATCTGAATTGGCCATTTTAGTGGAAACAGGTTCCTTAAATGTTGTTTTAAATTGACTTGATTGAATTGGGCACATTGGCTCCACATGAATGAAATGTGTTACATCAACATAACTACTATCTGTAAATACTTAACTTACTCAGTTTAAGTTGATGTAACATTTATGGGGAAGATATTAATTCAACATCTGTGTTTTCAGTGTACTGTGTTTTTTTTCTTCCTCAAAGAAAATTTCAAGCTGAACTGTTTTTCTCTGAACTCATCAGTGTCTCATTCAAGATTTAGGACTGTTTTATTGTCATGTGTATTCAGAATACAGGACATTCAAAATACAATTATTCTTATACTAATTTACATACTTATAATAATTCTTGATCAGCAGCTTCTTCATATGGAATAATAAGTATTCATTATTTTATAGTAATGGAAATGATTGCATGTATGTTTGTGCTTAATTGTTAAGACTCTTATTGTGAAGATAGGGGGGTAAGGTTGCGGGGGTTGTATATGTGTGGTAGACAGGAAGAACTGAGTCAGTCCAGCACTGACTGCTGAGAGAGTAAGACATACCTGAGAGTAGATCAAACTGCTAGAGAAAGCTGAGTTTGTGTACAATGTGGCTTTGGCTGAGAATCAGTTCCTGAATTCAGCTCCACAGTGACACTCAAAATTAACATTACAGTAGTTTACTTAATGCAGGTTTTAAATCTCTCACTAGTGCTCACCCACAGACCAACACAATACAATACTCACTCCTCATGATCACACAAAGCTGGAGTCCGCTTTCAATTGTCCAGTTTTCCTGTTCCACCTTTTCACTACCAAGTGCACCATTTAAGGTGGAACAGGAAAACTGGTGAAGCAGACGCCCCCTAAAAATCTAAACCAGTACATATACGACTTTAGTCTTCACATGCTTATTGCACCTAACCCTAACCCTAACCCTAACCCTAAGTATTAACTTAATTAAGTTAATATGAAAGACTCTGTCTCTAGTCGTGCAGTGAAAAGATAATATAGACTCACTGTGTACTGTGATGTTAACAGGACTGCTGCTCTCTCCAGATTCAGACTCACACCAGTAAACTCCAGTGTGGGATGTGTGGAGGGAGCTGATGTTGCATGTAGATCCTGTAACTGATCCCCAGCCTGATGAACAATCTGACACCCTCTCACTGTCTGTGAATCGTCTCACTCTCCATCCAGTAGAGTCACTCTGTCCCTCACAGCTCAGTGAGAGAGAGTCAGTAGTAAAGTGTTGAGTTCTGCTGGGACGGACCATCAGAGAGACTGAACCAGATGTACCTGAAAAATACAGTGAAGACTCCAACACATTAAAAACAACAGCACTGTTTACAGACTACACTTTTCAATATTACATAAAACGTAAAATAACATCATAAAGAAAAAATCATACTGTACTTTAATGTAACAGACGTTATTTCCATTAGTCCATTCATGTAACTAACATGTTTAACACACAACAAAAGGTGACTTCAAACAAACTGCACAGAAGCTCCACTGATTGATGGAATGAAGACCTTAATTATGATAGTAATGATACCGTGTTGTAGGAGATGAAAACAATCACCTTAATCACCTCTTTAACTGGAAGCTCAATGATTACAGCTATAACTACAATTGTACACTGAAGTTTAAACACCTCAATCATCAACAGAGAATACTTATTAATGACTTTTTCTTTTCCTAATTTTAGTGGAACATTTCTATTTATTTGCTAAATTTAAAATGTTGAAGAACAATACACAATCAAGTCACATTATAATATTCAAAGTGACCACCGTGTGCAGTACGGACAGCAGCTAAACGGGCAGTGGGAATTAGGGGTCCAGGGTAGTACTTGAAAGTCTTGGTGATGCTCTTTTAACCAGTGTCAGACATTTCTACCTATGTGACGTGTCACATTGTCTTGCTGGAAGATCCCATCCGCCTCAGGGAAGACAATTAGCATGTATGGTGTACGTGATCTACAAGGATGGATTCATAGCCAAATCGGTTGAGAGTGTCTTTCACATGGATGAGTGGACCCAGAGAATGTCACGAAAACATTTCCCAGACTATAGCGCTGCCACATGCATGCCGCCGCCATCAAAGTAGGGTCATAATAATGTGACTCGACTGTGTATTACAAAATTTGTTTTCAACATGTCAAATTCAGCAAATAAACAGTAACTGTTCAATAAAATATGCAGAAGTGTTTTCTCTGTAGAGTAACTTATTGTTTTAACATTAGCAAGATGTAAATTCACCAGAGCACTTTTTCATATGTCTGTAGTTCTCCCCTCATGTACAGAATTATGTGTGGATTTTAGACACCTGGATTATACACTAAATTAAAAAGTTATTTAATGGGGCTGTAAGGTTTTTATTTACACAGACAAAACACTCATAGTATAATATAAATAAACAATTATTTATAATAAAGACATTAATAGTGATTGTATGTTTGTGAGTATATTCACTTTACCATGTCCAGACTTCTCCTGGCAGAAGCTCAGTATTATTTGTAATTACTATGCAATATTTGGTTTGGCTATCAGTGCTTTATTCAATTTAATCAGGTATACTGGTGGTGGATTTGAACAAATATATGTGATATAAACTTCATTTTATACTAACTACTATTTTGAAAATGAAATTACTTTCTAATGTATTAATGTATTTGTACTTATTTTAATGTTATCTAGGTACACTTATTGCCTAGATACATGTTTTTAAGCAGTTTGCGTATGTGGCTAAAGCTTTTGGACAGTGATGTATATAAAATGTTTAGGGAGGTTAGGCTAACCTTAACACCTGAGTAACAGGATTTCAGTGATGTACTGTTTAACTCTTTATAGCTATAACTCACTATATATAGCATTAACTACACAGTGAACTGATTAGAGGACGACCAAATAACTTTTTAGACACTATGTTATGTAACACTGCTTCATAAAAAAAGCAACAGGTATCTGTCCTATAAACAAATACAACATGACTGACATATGAACTGTTGAATAAGAGGTCAGCAGATTATTGATTTTGGAAAACACATGCTGTAATAAGACATATACACAGCTAGGTAGATCATATATCATACATTTAAAAATAACTCTAAAAGTTTAAATCAGCCCGCTCAATACACTTAAATGAGAAAAAATTAGTATTGTTATTTATCAAACCAAAGCTGGCATCTTTGGTGTCTCCTGCTGCTCTGGGACACACGTTTCTGTTTAATTTGACCAGAATCTTAACTCTACTGGACACGTCCTCTGTCCCGTTTGGATATATCTATGCCTCATAGCACAGGCTGTTTCACATTGTCTTGGGGAAAAGAGGGCAAAACACAGATTTTGTGTATTTATAAAGATATTTTGTATTCTTTATGTATGAAAACTAAGCTGAAGAAATGAATAATGTTACATTTTGTGATGTTATGAAATCCATCTTATTTACACATAACCACTTATTCATTCTACAGCAGTTTAGCAGCATCATTTATGGTATAGTTATACAGAGTCTTTATTGTTGGGTCATTTTTTGAAGAAGATACAATGCTGGGCAGCCAATCAGTGTCACAGTAACAAATTTGTCAGTTTGACTGTGTTAGAAAGAGAGTTTGGCAAATGGTCATTATTTAATATTGTAATAGAACCACAGAATAGTAGAATAACACTGCAGGATATGAGTCCTATAATCACTCAGAATCTTTCAAATTCATCAGCTTCTCAAAATGTTTTAGTTGAAAAGCAGCAGCTCAGCTCCTCATGCAGGTCCTGTCTTGATGGGACTGATGTTAGAAGATCCTGTTAGTTTCTGAAGCTCTAATTCTAGAAGGTCTTGTCCACAGTCTGTAACCAGCTTGTTAAATGAGAATTTCTTGTATAAATAAACTCTTTCTAGTAATTCAGTTTGAATGGAATTAATCCAACTGAAACGTATTAATGTATTACACCTTTATGAAGACATTAAATACTACTACTCATGTGTCACATAATACTTTCATGTTGACCTCACAGCAGAATTGATCTGAAGTGTCTACACTGTGTCTCTAATTTATATAGTTATAATAAAATCTTCAGATGTTAAAGATACATTGATCATAAAGCGGTGTATATAAAACATCTGCTGTCTACACGCAGTTTATAGACATTTATCACCAGATTAGTAGCAGAAAATCATCTACTCACTAGTAACGTTTATCCGGAGAGCATCACTGTAGTGAGTGTAGTAAACTGGGTTTCCTCTCCCAGCTCTGCACCAGTACTGTCCTCCATCAGAGACACTAACTGAGCTGATGCTGTAGGAGTGTTTTTCAGTCTTGATCTCATTCTCAGGGTTCTGTGTGTGTTTGTACCAGTAAAACTTCCACCCAGCAGACCGATCCAGCTTACAGTCCAGAACCACTGGACTTCCTATCAGTGCAGCTCCTTTATGACTTGATGTGAGTTCAGGTTTAGGTTTTTCTGCTGTTGGAGATGAAGAACACACTTCAGACTATGAAGAGACTAAACTCCCAACTTGAACACTCAAATTATCTTACAGACAAATGATTATTATTTATTGGCATTGAGAGTATATTTACCAAATAAAATCAATGATCAAAACCATCACACATCAGTAAACTCTAAATTACTATATAACTATTAATCATCCATTCAGTGAAGGAATACTGAATCGTAGATCCGGTATCATGAATCATATCATAAGCTGAGAGTATCGTTACACAGAAATGAATAATATGTTAAACACACATGGTTAAATATAAAACCTGAAACTGTACATTCTGTAAATGCAATATTAACTACAGTTACAGAGAAATCCTGTCCAGTGATGATTTACTGGGACTGAAGAAGATTGAATATGATTTGACCAGCATCTTACTCACTTCACCATTTCCAGACCTCTCCTTGCAGAAGCTCAGTATTATTTGTACTTATTATGCAATATTTGGTTTAAGTTACAGTGTGATTATTACAGGAACTCAGAGCAGTAATACTAAATGTTCACTGTGTACATCACTCTATGTTCTGTGTGTGTTCTGTGTGTGTTTATCAGGCTGTATGAACATCACTGCTTTTAGTCTCTCTGTAGAAACAACGTAAATATGTATTCAGAACATTTCAGTCTGATGATGTTTTCTATGTGTATTTACTATAAAGAATGATGTTTTTCTACAGTAACTCACAAACTGAACATCCACACTTTTGACATGGACTAATAATGTGTAATATTTCTAAGAGGAACATCACATCACTTTTTTTACTGTGTAAATGAAAACCTGCAGTACACATAAAAATCCACTACACTAGAGCTTCAGGCTGCTGCTGGTACTGTAGTGTCTATTTGAGGAAACTGCTTTCAGATTTTTAATTCATATTTGATATTTCAAGATGCAGATGTCACAAGATCTTAGCAAATCCATCACCCAGTCATAGACAAATAGACGAGTCAAAAATCTACGACTGTTAAAAAAGAACTGACTCGTTTGTAAGTCACACATCACTAGAGATCAGACTCACCTGATACAGTCAGTGTAACAGCAGCACTGGTGTGTAAGAGACGTGATGTTCCTCTCTCTGTTCCTATACAGGTGTATTTACCACCATCAGACTGTGTAACAGAGCTGATACTGTACTGCTGTTCATTACTGACAGGAGTGGATGATCTTCCTTTAAACCAGCTGTACTGCCAGTTATAGACCCCTTCTACCTGTATGTCACACCTGAGAGTGACAGTCTCTCCTCTGAACACCTGTTCATCAGGCTGTATGGACACCACAGGTTTTGGTCTCTCTGTACAAACAAAATAAATATATATTTAGAATATTTCAGTATATGAACATAATTTCTATACATTTACACTATAAAGATATTATGTTTTTCTACAGTAGCTCACAGAGTGCACATACACACCTTTAGCTGGTACATAATGAGATGTACCATTTTGGTACATCATTCATTATTTTATCCTGAGTAATTTAACTGTGTGAATGAAAATCCATATGAGCACTACACTGGACCTCAACAAACACTTATTCATATTAAATTTATATACATTTGTTCAATAATCTTACTGGCTGCTGCTGGTACTGTAGTGTCTATTTGAGAAAACTGCTTTCAGATTTTTAATTGATATTTTAGTAAAGTACAAACTCAGATTAAACAAACACTCTTTCATAGTAAATTTATACACATTTGTACATTAATATTACTGAAATATTATCAGTACAAGAAACACATGCAAATGTACTTTGATTGATATAATGTACATGTGTAGTTGACATGACATGGCCTTTTGTCAAATATATGTAAATAATAGAAAACTATGTCAGAAACTGTGGTGATATTGTTCAGAAAGTGATGTTTTATATGAACATATAGAGCATTCATGGGATTAACATTCCATTTATTCACAATTTTCAGTCAAACCAGAAAAAGCTCATGTGGCGTGAGTGTCCCAAGCACATTTCACAAAGTTAGATTTTGAATAAAAAGTAGAATATTAATTTATTTTCTGTTTACTCAATCATATATTAATAACCCAGATGTCTACTTGTGAGTCTGCTTGGTTAAAAGGTCAGGCCCAATATTTTGAAGCCACACTTAACTAAAACATTTTGTCCCAAAAATGGAAATCATATGGTGTGACGCCATATTCCTTTTTTTAAACGGGCAATAGTTTGGAGACCTTTAGGAAGTGGGGTTCCTCCTTCTTTAAGTAGGAAGAACAACCCCTCAGAAGGACACTGAAAGTTAAAAAAAGAGTTATCGCTCTTCATGTTTTCAAGAAAATCCAGTATATCCAGCAGTCCTGCTTCAGTTCCCTCTTTTGGTTTGACACGTTTTACACAAAAAAGCCTAAAAGAAATGACTTTTCAGTCGATATTACCTTTAAAACTATACTGTCTTATTGTAGTTAGCATGTTTATGATTGTAGTTTATGATGTTAGCATAAAGACACACTGCTTAATGTCATGCTAAGTACATGAAACATCATATGGTGTGACAGGTTTTCTTGTCACACTATATGATTATTTTGTCACACTATATGATATGAACTGCATTTAAATACATAAATAATGCTCTTAGATACACTTTTTATAGCTAATAGTTAGGTTTATTGAATATTTCATCCTTTTAACACATTTTGACAGTATCTAGTTCATTTTAAATATAATATCTATACACCAACTCAGTTTGGTGAATCTCTACTTCCCTACTATCACATTTTCAAGCTGAATCCATGTTAAACTACAGCATTGTGTCACTCACACGTTTCCCTCTATTTATTTAGTTTGAGGCAGGTTTCAGTAGATGAGGAGAGATGGCGAGTAGAGAAAGAACAAGGAAATACTGGGAGAGATTAAATGCTGATTCTGTAAGGAGAGAGGAGGTCCTGAGGAAAAGATAAGCAAAGTAAATGGAAACATTTTGATACTTATTGATAGTGATTTAGGGTGCTGCATCAAATAGATGCACAATGTGCAGTTATATTGAGACCAAGTTGAAAAGCACATTATATCTGAATAATTCGTCTCAAAAAAACATACACACACTTGCACACAGTCTCTCTCCCTCTCTCTCTCTCTCTCTCTCTCTCTCTCTCACACACACACACACACACACACACATACATGCTGATTCACTCATTTACTCAGACATACATGCAGACTCAGTTACTCCTGAATGCAAAAGTAAATTCAATAAATTATTATGATTATTTTCTGCAGTGTGTTTCTCAGTGTTTAGTTACTGTGCTGCTGTTAAATGGAATCAGTTGAATGAGAGTGTTAGAAGAGCCCCAACGCTGGACACCTTCAAATCCAGACTAAAAACATTCCTGTTTGAGCAGCTCAGTTTAAAACTCTAACTCTTACTGAACTGTTAGTTATTCATTTTAAACCTCTTTCTTCATTTTTTATGTTTCATTTTCTTTCTTGTAAACATTTTATCAGCACACAGTCCAACAGCACTTTTAAACCTTATTCTTATTTCCTACTTCTAGCTTGCTATAACCATCTGAGTGCTTCACACTCAAGAAAAACAGCCTCAGCGTATTTATTTCTTTTAACAGATTTTTTTAATGCTTTGTTTCTTATTTTTTTATTTATGTAAAGCACTTTGAGTTGCCACTGTATATGAAAGGTGCTATACAAATAAACTTGCCTTGCCTAAAATGCCTGTGTATATGATTGAATTCGATGCATCATCAGCTTGCTGTTCCATCATTGTTTTACTGATTCTCATTTTCAATTAAATGTATGCATTAAATATAAAAATGTTCTATGATTTACTAAAAATTCAAATAGCTAATATTCTGCAGATTAAAATAAAAAGTTTATCATCTAATGAATACAGTAAGTGGATTATTTAATGTCTTATGAACATTCTTCACTACAGAATTCACTGTTCAATGATTTGGTGATTTTGCTGTAACTGAAAATGATTTCAGTCACTTGTCAAACCAAGTTTGTTTGTTTATTAAATGCAGCTAATACAGATTTTTGCATACATGTTGTTGTGTGGCGTGACACTGTGTCATTTGGTGTGACATTCAGAATTATGAAAAAAATTAAGGCTTTTTGGTTATTAATCATAAGCTCATCAATGTGACAGATGGGGAATAGTGCCAGCAAGGGTTACAAGAATTTTGGTACTTTTATAACAAGATATTCCCAAATTAATTTGAAGTATATTGAAAGATTGAGTAAAAGTCTTCCTATGAGTGTTGATAAAGTAAAATAATGCAAAAGGTAACATATTTGCACGTGAGAAATGCTATACTTTTATATAGTAATGATAAAGAATCAGGATAAATTGACTTACATTATCACAATATACCCCTTTTTAATTTAATACACAATAACATTTACGTCACACCATATGACAATTTTAGTCACTAAGACCGTAAACTAGTGAATAAAAGTACATTTCAGGAAAAAATCTACAAGACCACATATATATTTGGAAATATAAGAGTTGGTAGAATATAACCCAGTGATTTCCATGACTTACATTTGAGATTTCTTTACTTTTTTTCAGCCAAATATGTCAACCACCCACATACATTTGCTATATGTCGATACCACTAGGCTAATTTTACAATTAAATGATTTTATTAAACACACATTTTACAGTGAAAGTACAAAAACACTAAACTTACCTTTCACTGTGAGAGTAACATAGTTGCTGTTCTGTGATGATGAGGGTCTGTTATCTCTCTCTCCTCTACACCAGTACTGATCCTGATCTGCTGCTGAACTGATGGTGAAGGTGTTTGTGTGAGACTGATAGACTGCAGTTCTACTGCTGACTTTATGCCACTGATATCTCCAGTTACTGTAAGACTGTATCTCACACTTCAGAGTGACTGACTCTCCAGTGAACACAGGACTCCATTTGGGGTCTACAGTCAGTGTAGCTCTGGGTAATTCTGTGAGAACAGAGAAGAATAGGTTATTCATCCAGAAACATCTCACCTAAAATATATATATAAACAAGTAATTAAAATGCTTAATGAACAGATTATAATACAGATTTTTCATTAGATGAACACTTTTAAACATTTAAATAAAATATAGATTGAATTTGATTCAAACAGTAATTCTAATACCAATACTAATTCACTGATAACAATATCTTCATTTACAGTTAGAATATGGAAGCAGTAAACTTACCTTTCACTGTAAGAGTAACAGAATTGCTGTACAGTGATGATGTGGGTCTGTTATCTCTTTCTCCTCTACACCAGTACTGACCCTGATCTGCTGCTGAACTGATGGTGAAGGTAATTGTCTGAGACTGAGAGACTGCAGTTCTACTGCTACTGTTATACCACTGATATCTCCAGTTACTGTAATACTGTATCTCACACTTCAGAGTGACTGACTCTCCAGTGAACACAGGACTCCATTTGGGTTCTACAGTTAGTGTAGCTCTGGGTAAAGCTGTGAGAACAGATTAGAGAGAATAACTATACAGTGTAAATTACTCCATTAGTTATTTACTATTAAACTGTAGAAGTGTTAGTGTTTGTCTGATACTTGTATTAGTTCACGTAATTTAATAATCTATCATTTAATCCAATAAACTGTTAATCTAAATTCGAATTAACTAGTAAACAAAAATTGCATGTTTATTATGCAAAAAGTGGCTCTATTGATAACTAGTCTTACTAAACGCATTTCAAGATGCAGAAGTCACAAGATCTTAGCAAATCCATCACCCAGTCATAGACAAATAGACGAGTCAAAAATCTACGACTGTTAGAAAAGAACTGACTCGTTTGTAAGTCACACATAACTAGAGATCAGACTCACCTGATACAGTCAGTGTAACAGCATCACTGGTGTGTGAGGAGCGTGATGTTCCTCTCACTGTTCCTATACAGGTGTATATACCACCATTAGACTGTTTAACAGAGCTGATACTGTACTGCTGTTCATCACTGACAGGAGTGGATGATCCTCCTTTAAACCAGCTGTACTGCCAGTTATAGACTCCTTCTACCTGTATGTCACACCTGAGAGTGACAGTCTCTCCTCTGAACACCTGTTTATCAGGCTGTATGGACACCACAGCTTTTGGTCTCTCTGTAAAAACAATAAAATAAATATATATTTAGAATATTTCAGTATATGAAGATGATTTCTATACATTTACACTATAAAGAATGATGTTTTTCTACAGTAGCTCACAGAGTGCACATACACACCTTTAGTTGGTGCATAATGAGTAATGTTTCTAAGATGAAACACACCATTTTGGTACATAATTCATTATTTTATCCTGAGTAATTTAACTGTGTGAATGAAACCCCATATGAGCACTACACTGGACCTCAACAAACACTTATTCATATTAAATGTATATACATTTGTTAAATAATCTTACTGGCTGCTGCTGGTACTGTAGTGTCTATTTGAGAAAACTGTTTTTTATATTTTTTTTAACCGACATTTTTAGTAAAGTACACACTCAGATTAAACAAACACTCTTTCATAGTAAATTTATACACATTTGTACATGAATATTACTGAAATATTATCAGCACAGGAATATACGTATCTGCTGAGGATGTTCAGCTGGAAAACAGTTACATAGTCAAGGCTTCAGGAACAGAGCGAATTGTTAAATACTGATTATAAAACTCTAAACTGAGATAAAAATACAGTCTCATTATGAAAAAAGACGATTATGGGTCAGTACTATTTACCTGAATTAGCAGAAATACAAGGATATTAATAAACATATGAATTACATTTCAGAACAGAAACAATGTACAAAACTTTTCAGACTTGACTGTTAAATATAGTGCTTTACAAAAATTAATAAATATCAGCACTATGTAATCATTTTCTTATTATTCTTATTTAATAACATCATTTCACTCAAATCTTTAAACACATATACAAATGCAGTTTACAGTACAATTAATCAGCCCCTAAACAGGCCACTTCAATAGATACTGAACGGAAATGACCACCACTGGGTAATAGATCACTTACACCACTGCAGTGACACATACATGGTAGTGTCTGGTGCTGGTATGAGTGTGTTTGTATCATTTAAGTGCTAAGTCTGGACCACCCACATCATTTATGGTAAATGGTGGTCCAGTGGTGGCCCCTTTCAGTTGACAGACAGGGTGAATAAATCATTTCCTTTATGCACGATTGGACAGTGAGCCATATTACCAGCTGCTTCTGATGTTAGAAAATACTGTGGGCCACATTGAATACATCTCCTGAGCCACCAAAGACCAGACTTAACCAGACTTTCCTTACAGGAGACTTTCAGCCTGAATGTGTTCTTCAGTCTCGTACTTTAAATCAAATCCGGTGTGGGTAATCATGAGGTGTAACAATATAAACCCCCACAAGGAGATATTCTGGGTTTTATATACGATCGTGTTAGGCACTACAGGTGTAGGTGTAGTCACGAGGAGACAAGAACCCAGGTTCAAGTGCACAGGTGTTAATTACCATTGTTGCACACACACAAAAACTATATCAAACAGAAAGAAAATAAAAAGTAAACCGTCAAAGTAATTTGAGGCTTCGTCGCGAGGCTGACCCTTGTCACCGTGGATTTATATATCCGCTGTTACAGGCAGCTAACAGCAATACCTTTTAATGAAGCCTGCATGTCAAGAAACCAAGAGATAGGAGAGAAGGCTCCCAACTGAACATGCCTCGAGAGTTCTTATCTCCGAAGCCCCTCCCTGACTAAACCAATATACACACACATTTACACATATACATACAAATAGTATCTCACAAAAATGAGTACACCTCTCACATTTTCGTAAATATTGTATTATATCTTTTCATGGGACAACACTGAAGATATGACACTTTGATACAGTGTAAAGTAGTCAGTGTACAGCTTGTAGAACAGTGTAAAGTAGTCAATGTACAGCTTGTAGAACAGTGTAAAGTAGTCAGTGTACAGCTTGTAGAACAGTGTAAAGTAGTCAGTGTACAGCTTGTAGAACAGTGTAAAGTAGTCCGTGTACAACTTGTATAACAGTGTAAAGTAGTCAGTGTACAGCTTGTAGAACAGTGTAAAGTAGTCAGTGTACAGCTTGTAGAACAGTGTAGTCAGTGTACAGCTTGTAGAACAGTGTAAAGTAGTCCGTGTACAACTTGTATAACAGTGTAAAGTAGTCAGTGTACAGCTTGTAAAACAGTGTAAAGTAGTCAGTGTACAGCTTGTAGAATAGTGTAAAGTAGTCAGTGTACAGCTTGTAGAACAGTGTAAAGTAGTCAGTGTACAACTTGTATAACAGTGTAAAGTTGCTTGCCCTCAAAATAACTTGCCATCAATGTCTAAACCACTGGCAACAAAAGTGATTACACCCCTAAGTGAAAATGGACAAATTGCGTCCAATTAGCCATTTTTCCTTCCCAGTGTCATGTGACTTGTTAGTGTTACTGGGTCTCAGGTATGGAGGAGGTCCAGGTGTGTTAAATTTGGTGATATCGCTCTCACACTCTCTCATATGGCTCACTGGAAGTTCAACATGGCACCTCATGGCAAATAACTCTCTGAGGAGCTGAAAAAAAGAATTGTTGCTCTACATAAAGATGGCCTACTCTATAAGAAGATTGCCAACATCCTGAAACAGAGCTGCAGCACTGTGGACAAGACCATACAGCGGTTTAACAGGACAGGTTTCACTCAGAACAGGCCTTGCCATGGTTGACCAAAGAACTTGAGTGCACATGCTCAGCATCATATCCTGAGGTTGGTTTTTGAAAATAGACGTATGAGTGCTGCTGGCATTGCTGCAGAGGTTAAAGGGGTAGGGGGTCAGGCTGTCAGTGTTCAGACCATCAAACTGGTCTGCATGGCTGTTGTCCCAGAAGGAAGCCCCTTCTAAAGATGATGCACAAGAAAGCCTTAAACAGTTTGCTGAAGACAAGCAGACTAAGGACACTGAGGAAACCATAAATGCTGTTGGTACTGTGCCATACTGAAGCAGAGCATGATCCCCTCCCTTTGGAAACAGGGACACAGGGCAGTATTCCAATACTATAACGACCCCAAACACACCAAGATGACCACAGCTTTGCTAAAGAAACTGAGGGTAAAGGTGCTGGACTGGCACGTCTCCAGACCTAAACCCTATTCAGCATCTGTGGGGCATCCTCAAACAGAAGGTGGAGGAGCGCAAGTTCTCTAACATCAACCACAAAACTCCAAGTCACATAATCCCACTCTGACCTTAATTTACAGTTAAAATTAATTGGAATGTTATCTATCTGAAAAACTCATAGTCATGTACTGTACATTAACACTGTCGGGGCAAACATAGTACACATTTTTATCTTTTTCATTATTAAGTCTTTAGTGTTTATTATTTTAATGCTGGATAGACGATGAAATGCTGGTGAAAAAGAGGGGGAAAAAACATACATGATACGACTAAGATACAAAAGAATGTTCAGTACGCAACAGAATGAGTTGACAGTACCTCGCAAAGACTGATAGAGGATAAACCAGCATATAGAGAAACAGATAAAAGAAACAGGTGAAACACATTAGTACTCCGGAGGAAGAACGAGATTACGACACTTGATTAGAGGTTTAAGAACATGTGGTATTGACGTCAGTGAGAGGTGGGAACTGTAATTGTTGGATTTGATGGAAGAGGAACCTGGAGGTGTGACAAGTTTATCTAATTCTGTAAAAATGGAAACTGTGCAGCACATGGGAAAAATGAACACCTTCTTTTCTATCATTCACTGAATAAGAAGCTTCAAATACACAGCAAAATAAATCACAAGCTGCAAACAAGTTGCCGAATTCAGCTTTATGATGTTTACCTTGTTTCTTTATTGATGCTGGTCTTTTAGTTATCTAGTTATTTAGTTATCATTTCTGCTTGAAAAGAGCAGCGACAATCCTCCTCAACCATATTTCTATTTGTTACTCAGCAACACACTCACCTGTCAGGTACCTGTTCAGCTTTAACCAATGAGAACACAAATCTAATTGTTTCTATGGTGAGTTTGTCCGGCTGTTGTCTCAAAATGTAAATGTGGCACTGTTTTGATCTGTAGCTCATTATGATAAAATCATTTATATACATCTACAAAGTCTCAGGTGAGTCTATGTTATGAAAGGAACTGGAAGACAATGACAAATCACTGCATCTTTTAATGGTAAACATTTATTGCTCCTTAAAATTAAACCTACATAGTTAATAGATCCTACCTGAATGTCTGTGCTGCACTAATTCTGTAAAGCTGTTAAACAGACTTAGTGATGTTGAAAATTATAACAAAGAGATAAACAGACTCACCTGATACAGACAGTTTAACAGGTTTACTGAATTTTGTCCACTGATGTTGAGTCCATATTCTGCAGGTAAATTCAGTGTCTTCATTTACTGTCGCTGTAAACGTGTATTCACTGTTCCATTTAAATTGCTGATGTTCTTCATTCTTATACCAGCTGTAAACCCCCACACTGCCTTCTCCTTCCTCTATTTCACACTGTAGAGTGACCGTCTCTCCTATGAATATTTTTCTCTCACCAGGAGGATCTTTAATTCTAACCACTGGCTGATCTGTAAGAACCAACAATAAACATTATTCCTTAATAAAAGAAACAACACTGATTTACTGCACATCAACAAGATCAGCTTAATATACATATAGAACTAAATACAAACACACAATAAATATGTTAATACTTGTGATTTCACTGAACTGAGCTACTATTAATCTATTAAAAGGTTTAAACTGTAAATTAAATTGTTTTTTAATGTAAACTCAATAATAAAATAATGTATATGAGAATGACTTACCAGCTTGTCCACTGTGGATGAGGAGATTCAGCACTAAAGTAGAGACAGAAATAGAGGATATAATGAATTAATATGAAATATTATCAGCTGGAAGTCTGAGGGAGAATACAACAATACAGCAGTTAATACTTTTTACATTATTATTCAGTTTCTGTTCCTTTTTTATTGATTGTAATGTAGTTTGTCACTGAATTCTGCTTCATGGTGAGTCACATGGTAAACAGCAAAAAGCTGTTCTGCTGTATGAATCAGTTATGCTTTTACATATGAAACACATTTTTTTGATACTTAAGTGTTTATTTAGATTTTTTTTTCACAATATGCACAAATGACATTTTAAAGAATTAAAGACACAAATACAAATAATAATTATAACAGCATGCATAGTACTAAAGATCTCTGTGTCCTTAATGGAAGAAGAAAAAAATATACAAATAAAATAATAATACATAGATAAATAATAATAACAAATAATAATAACAGTAATATTAATGCTAATGGAAAAATTCAGAATAAAATAAGAGTATAGGAATATTAAATCCACCCGGGTTGCCAAAAGTCTAAAGACTGTGTGTTAAAGATTACAGTATGCTTACAGTTTTTTATTCCAGTTTATTTATCCTTATTTGTTGCTGTGGTGTCGTATATTGTCCATTTGCTCCAGTTATGATCAAATATTATTACCCTCAGTCAAAGCTGGTAAGTCATTTTTTCCAATACATCAATTTCAATTTCAACAATTTCAACCCATTGTTTAAAAGTGGAGGGGTCTGATTTACCCCAATTTCAAGTGATTGCTTTTTTGCTTGCTATCAGCAAAATCTTTGTTTAACACCTAACATAGTTATTTATATCACCAAGATACATATTTAGCATTTTTTGGGGACTGAGTAGCCCAAAATGTCCTTGATACCATCATTTATTTTCTCCCAGTAAGATTGTAGTTGATCACATTTCCAGAAAACATAAATGTGGTTGCCCACCATACTTGTACAGAGTTTCCAACATGGTTAATGTTGTCCAATTTGTTTACTCTTTATTTCAGGTGTTATAAAATACCGAGTCAGATTTTTCCACCCAAATTCTTCCCATATTCTTCAATGCACTGCACATTTTAGCCCACTCTTCCTCTGTAGTGTTGATGTTAAGTTCCTTTTCCCATTTAACTTTTATATACAGTGGAGGAGGCATTGCATTTTCTCAGGCTATGATAGAGATGAGATGTTGCCCTTAGTTTTGTTCCACTATATGTTTTTACAACAGCATCTATGACTGCATTAAGAGACTTTGAAATTTGTTCACCTTGTAGTTCATTTATAAAATAATTCCTTATTTGTAATTATCTAAAAAAATCTCTTTCCCCCATCCCATAACTCTCTTTCAATTGCTGGAAGCTAATCAGATGTCCATTTTTAACAATTGTACAGACTACTGTCACGCCCTTTGTTGCCTACTGTCTGAAACTTTGGTCTATTAAGCCTGGTTTGAATCTTTCATCTTAGGCAAACCAACTTAACAGTTGTATGTGTCTACCTAATTTATATTGTTTATTCTTGATTTCTTGTTAAAAACACACCAATGTATTTTATTGTTTTTGCTTCCCTTTTCAGTTCATCTTTTGGATTTCTTGGGAGGGCGTATAAGTGAAAGCCAAGATTTGTGTTTTGTTAACACATATTTTGTAACCTGAATGTTTTCCATATATATTCAACAATTCCATCAGATTTGGGAAGCATGTATTAGGGTTCCTATTCTTGTGAGGTACCTTTCTGTTAGACTACCAATGATTTTTATCCTGGCCATTGGATTTTGGTATAAAGTTCTGATACACTTAATTGAATCTTCACTAAATCCAAATTGTTCTAACGCTAAATATAGAAAACCCCAATTCACACTATCCAAAGCCTTTTCAGCATCAAGGCTTATCATTATAGCACTCGTCCCAGTCTTTTGCACTGAGTCAATAACATGTAGAGTTCTCCTAACATTGTCTTGTGTTTGGCGACCTATAATAAAACCTGTTTGATCCTCATTAATTAGATCTGGCAGAAAAGCCATATATTTTTTGCTATAATAGAGGTATATATCTTGTAGTCCACATTTTGCTAGCATTTACCACGCTCGGAAGTGAGCAGAAAAGGGGGGGGCAACTCAGAGGGCTTGGGCTGGGGTTCTGTCTGGCTTGGTGCTTGTGTGTGAATAGTGCCCCCCTCCGGTCTTTGGGATGAAGATGAAATGTAGGGAGGAGATGAGGTGCGATGTTGTTCAGCACGGGAATGGTGTGAGAATGGGGGTGTTTATATAATAGGTAGAGGTAATCAGGGCGTGGTCCAGCTCACAAAACCAAATTATGTGGTAACTCCAATATTCTGGATCCTTGCCTTCCTCAGGAATAAATGATATTATTGCATCCTTCCAAGATGGTGGCAGTTGCCCTTTTTTAAGCATCCAATTAAAAGAAGAAACTAGTAGAGGGGTTAATTCTTCTTTAAATGTTCTATATCACTCTGCTGGAAAACAATCGCTACCTGGGGATTTGTTTGCTTTGAGTCTGTATACAGCTTCATATATTTCTTTTTGACGGTAGATCTAGAGAGTTGAGGAATTGTCTTATCATAGTTTCGCTAGAAGCAGGTGGTTGGGTATATAAAGTTTAATAAAATTCCTTAAACACATTCTCAATTTCCATTGGATTAAACACATGCTGACTGGAATGAGAGTCCTTGATATTATATATTGTATATATATTTTTATATATTCGTATCCGTCATGCCAATAGCTTGGTTACCTAAGTGTACATCTAGGTGTCCAGTGTTATGATCTGATATATCAGCTGTTCCGATTTTACATTCTATTACCATATGTAGTTCCCAGCTATTCATAAATATATAGTGGATTCTTGAGTGGGTTTAAGTGTGTTGGAGTAATATGTATAATCTTTTTACAATGGGTGAAGTTACCCCCAAACATCGACCATTCCTTGTTTTTTCAAAATGGTGTTCATGAATTTGGTAATGTGCATTTTGTTTCTGTTAGAGCTTGTGGTATCCATATTACGATTTAATATTATTAATTATATTTAGACACCCCCCCCCCCCACAGATCACAAGGCCTTCTGATTCCGAGGCAACTATTCTAAACAAGGATTTGAAAAAGCATTTATCACTGTCTGGTGGAGCATATATATTAATCAGTGTCACTTTTTCTAATTTTCCCTTAACAATAACATATCTCCCTTCTTTATCTGTGATTTCTTTGAAACAAAGTTTTTAATAAGTTTTACTACCCCCCTCTTATGGCTCTGTTTGTGTGAACTATAAAATGTGTTCCTATAGCCACATTTTTTTTTCATATTCCTCTTTTGCTGATGGAGTTTCCTGCATAAACATAACATGAGCCCTAAGTCATTTTTAGGATTACTTTGCTTCTTTTGATGGAGTTATTCATGCCATTTACATTCAATGACACCAGTTTTATAGTACTCTTGTTATTACTGACAAAGATTTATACCTCTTTCTATGACCCTGGCAAACGTACAACATATGGTAAACCATGAAAACATTAGGGATCATCATAAACCAGAAAATATGAAAAGGAAAATAGAAAAAGAAGACAAACAAAGTGACTTCCAAATATGGGTGCATCTCTTGTGCACCGTCGTATGTGTGGGTCGAAGGGAACGTCTCACAAAATATAAGGGGCCCTTCACTAGCAGTAAGAGGTGGACTTCTCAGCCACCAACTCTCACACACTCTAGAAAAGTCTAACTCAACTCGCATATCAACGCTCCCAACCAAACATTAACTTGTTTACAGAGCAGACCATCCAACTTGGAACTATGCGGACTTTGAATGTGTAGCGTTATATTAGCGTATACCAGTCAGGCCTAAATCTTTTCATCTAATCTTCTCATCCTTATGTTTTCCTCTTACCTGGCCTTTGTTGGCCATGTTGTGTGTCCCGTTCAGGACTTATTTCCTTTGAAATTCTTGTAGTTTCAATTTGACTCGATCGGTGGTTGATGGCGCTTTGTGATTTCCAGCCGCTCCTCCATCCCCACCTTGGCCGTGTTGCTGCTCGGTAGCACGACCGCAATCCCTCTCCTCCTTGCGTCCTCAGTCGCTTCTCTCGCATTCCCATACGTCCGTGGGCCAGATTCCCAGTGAATGCGCATCTTGGTCAGAGGTGTTTGGAAACGGATGCCTCTTTCTTTCAGGGCTTTCTTTAACCCAATGTACTCCTTACGTTTCTGAATAACCTCCATCGCATAGTCGTGATCAAAAGAAAGCTCCCGACCCTCATACTGGATCTTTTTCTGCCACGCTTTCTTCAAGACTGTCTCTTTTACTGTGTATTGGAGAAAGTTCGCGATTATGGATCTCGGGGGCTGATCGGAGTTTGGCTTTGGTGCTAAAGCTCTGTTTGCCTGCTGAATTTGCAGTTCCATTTTACTGGGCAGGGAAAGTTCGGCTCTTAACAACCGCTCCACAAACAGAAGTACAGAGGCGCCCTTTGTGTTCTCTGGTAAGCTAAAAATGTGGATATTGGTTCGTCTACTTCTACATTTTTGTTCTGTTATTTTCTCTTGTAGAGCTCCCTGCTGTTTCAATGTTTCCGGAAGAGCCTCATTTGCCTCCATACTCCACGATTCAATTTCACTCACTCTTTGCTCCGCTTCGTCAATTCTGGTAGCTTGTGAGGCTAGCTCTTTCGCTGTTTCTGTGAGTCTCTGTTTAATATCTCGCTTGAAAATTTCAAGTTCTTCTTTCATTTCTTTTTTGAATTTCTCTTTAAATGTGGCTATGTCAGAAGGAAGTTCAGTTTTAAAACTTTGTATTTCTCTGACAACGTCTTTTAGCCCTGAGCGAATTGCTACAGCCGTCTAAGCTTCCATGTGTTCGCTATCACCACCACTGTCGTCTGCCTCCGACATGTTTCCCTCATCCACTTATCTGTCAGTTGTTTATCCTTGTTTTTGGTCTTCCTCTGACTTTGCGTTCTCCCTCCCTGTTCCATTACTGGATAAGAGGAAACACATCTAACCTGAGGAAACACCTGGTCAAACACACCTAACCTGAGGAAACACCTGATCAAACACACCTAACCTGAGGAAACACCTGGTCAAACACATATAACCTGAGAATACATCTAATCAAATCCATCTAACCTGAGGAAACACCTGATTAACCACATCTGAATATGCGGGATTGTGCATGTGCAGTACAGCGTTGATGTGTAAGTGTTAGCTTCCTTCACTGTTTGTTATATTAAGCTTTATTAAGCATTTAGTGAGCTATTTAGTGATTCTTTGCAGAGAAATATTACATTTTTAACCATAAGATTGTAAATAACCATGCTCTAATAAACATCTTTTACTTTCTAACTCACTGGCGGATCTAGCAGTGGGGCCACAGAGGCATTGGCCCGAGCTGAAATCTGATTGGCCCCCTGAAGTGCCCCTGTCCTGTCAATCATCTGTCCTTTTCCCAGAGCGATGATCAGATTATAGGTGGATGCAATTCCATGCCCAAACAGTAGTGGCGCTAACAAGCCAAATATGAATCTCCAGCGTGAATAAAGCTTACAGAAGAAGACGATTTGCACGATCACGTGTAAGAAAGGGTGTGTCCGAAATCGCCTACTAGTCAGTAGGTACTAGATTAGAGTCCGTACGTACTGCTCGAGCGGCAGACTAGTAATTTCAGTAGGAGAGTTTTAGTAGCTACACAAGCTCAGATGTACTACGTCCGGCATTTTACCAGCGTCCTGTGACACAAGACGTCGGACCACCACCGTAAAAGTCCTGCAATTCATTTGAAAGCTCAGTTTACTGACAGATTTAGATCTTTTTGTGACACTGATCTGCGTTTTTGTCTGATTATGTATCAGACGGTGTCGAGCTGTAGCTCAGAGAAGATGAAACGGGAGGAATGTAATCATTGTTTACCTCAGCAGTAGCGCTAGAGGCTGTTCACTAGCCGTAGCTACGTACACACAGCCGACGTTCAGCTTTTCACCGTTTTTTTCCTCCACTTTGAATTCATCCGCGGCTCCAGGTGAATCATGGGATAGCGCAGTGTGCTGTGTTCTCCTATATAAAAATGGCTGCTGATTCAGTAGGTCATTCGGGTTACCGTTCACCTACTACTCGATTCCTACTAGGTATTCGGACATACTGGCCGCGCTCGCCTACTGATTTCGCTTACTGAGTAGTAGACAAGTAGGAGATTTTGGACGCACCCAAAGTTTTTCTGGCAGTCTACGTTCTGAGGAGTTGGTTTAGTCATAAATCCCTATTTACTCACAGCTGCCATGTAACTTAAGTCTGAAAAACATTAAATTAAGAAGCAAAGCTAACATTAGTTAAAAGTAATGTTAATTAGGCCCTACTTGTGTTTAGACTTGAACGTTAGCATTTCGCTAATAAATGTAATGCTAATTCATGTACTTATTTGTAATTTGCATTTGTCTGTTAACATTAACTATAAGGTTTGATAGAGAATATGAAAAGAAAGGGTCAGTCTGAGGAATTCAGCAGTTTTTGGTGAGTCAGCCAACCGCTGAAAATGAGCAGGGAGGGGGCAGCAGAAGACTGTAGACCAGAGGCTGGTCAGAAGCAGGGTATCTCAAGTCAGGAGACTGTAGACCAGAGGCTGGTCAGAAGTAGGGTACCTCTAGTCAGGAGACTGTAGACCAGAGGCTGGTCAGAAGCAGGGTACCTCTAGTCAGGAGACTGTAGACAAGAGGCTGATCAAGAGCAGGGTACCTCTAGTCAGGAGACTGTAGACCAGAGGCTGATCAAGATCAGGGTACCTCTAGTCAGGAGACTGTAGACCAGAGGCTGATCAAGATCAGGGTACCTCTAGTCAGGAGACTGTAGGCCACAGGCTGTTCGGAAGCAGGGGACACTCAGGGTGCAAATTATACAATGACATTTGGGGGGGTCAAGGTTTTCTTCAGGGTATAAAGGGAAACCAGTAAAGTGCAGGCACATGCTTCAGTGAACTAAAGTCTTACAATCCTTACAGTGTCTTACTTGCTTACTGTAATGTCTGGCGCATACCACACAACAACCCCTGTAGTGGGGGGTCATAAACAATGTATTATAGAGCAAAAATACCAGCTACTCAATCCCACCAACACACAGTCAATGTTACTGGATGCTACCTGTCATCAGATTTCTTGTCCTGAAAATTACATTCATATTCTACAGGCTCTCTCCCACAGGAACCATGCGTCAATCAATTCTGAATAAATAAGAAATAACAATAACATTAAAGCTTCTTCTAGCTGTGAAGAGAGAATTTCTACACGTGCTGCTGATGTGTATGAGTATTAACAGCCCTAAACCTGAAAGATGTACAACACAAAAATGTCATTTGACTAATCAAACCTTGTGCAATTAGAAATTAAAATAAAAACGTGCAGTCAGAACATCAGTTACGTAATTACCGTCTGCTTACAAAAGAACAGTCCACCCAAAACTCGTAGTGTAGTGGACAGAAAATTAAACCTTGCCTTACTCAATGTCAGATCACTAAACTTTACTTAAAGCTGCTCCTGAAAATGACAGATTTATCGATACAGTAAGACGGGGTAGTCGAAGAGGAGGAGTGGCCTGTATATATTGCGCTGGACAACCCGCGCGTGCGCTGCTCGGCTGCGCACCACATGCCAGTATGCTCCGTTTGTTTGTGTTCGTCTTTTATGTTTGTGACACTAAATGATGTTTGATTGCTGTTTTTACTCGCTCCAATACAACCTACGGTTATCAACCGTTCAGAAGTAACTACACCAATGATGCCTTCGAGTATGTGGATTACTAGCCAGTGTGGATTCTGGCTACCGCTGATACTAACACACCCGAGTGACAACATGAGCGGGTTCGGGGAGCTGATACAAACAGCCCGCTCCTGTAGCCGAGAGACTCGAAATACGAGAGCGGGGCATGTACAACTCTTCCTACAACACCTTGATGCTGGATACCATCCCTCAGGAGTTGATCAGAACTAAGCGGAGAACGAAGCGCGGAAGGAGAGGGGGAGTTAAGAATCGGCTACGGCGGAGATTCAGTCGCCCACCACTCCCCTCAATCATCCTCACAAATTTGCGCTCTATGAGCAACAAAGTTGACACCATAAGGACATACAGCAGGTACTGTAATGAATTCCGTGAGGCGTCTCTGTTATGTTTCACTGAAAGCTGGCTACAGCCGACGATGCCTGACTCGCTTTATGAACTTTCCGGGTTCGCGCTCATTCGAGCAGACAGAGACACAGACTCGGGGAAGACGCGGGGTGGCGGCATCTGCGTGAACATTAACGACCTTTGGTGCAGGCAGTGTTCTGTGAAATAGCAGATCTGTGACCCAAACGTGGAAAGACTGGGAATGACTTTAAGACCGTTCTGTTTAGCCAGAGAGTTCGGGTGTATTTTGCTTTTTGTGGTATATACTCCTCCCAATGTGAAAGCTGCTAAGACAGTAAACATCATTGCTGACAGTGTTCATGAGCTACAACTTAAATATCCTGATGCTCCAGCATTAGTAGTTGGAGACATGAATCAGTGTCACCTGGATTCTGTGCTGCCTGGCTTTGAGCTATATGTTAAAAATCCAACCAGGAACAATAACAAATGTTTTGTAAATATTAAGAAGCAGACCTCCTATTTTAAACTCAGATCATAATGTGATTCACATGATTCCAGTTTATAAGACAAAATTTAAGAGAAGTAAGCCTGAAAAGAAAGTCATAAGAATCTGGACAAATGAGAATAAGGATCAGCTTAGAGCACGTTTTGATTGGACGGACTGGAGCACCTTTCAAGAGGGCTCTTTAGATGAAAGAACAACCGTCATCAGTGATTATATTAACTTTTGTGTACAATTTCTAGTCCCTACCAAAGAAATTAAAATCTATCCAAATAATAAACTGTATGTGACTAAGGATATAAAAAGGGTTATAAACAAAAGAAACCTGGCTTTCAGTAACAAAGATATAGTAACACTTAAACAGACAGAAAAAGAACTAAGACCAGTAACTCTAAAAAGGTATGGGACACCATGAAATCAATGACAGGTATGTGGTCCCCAAATAAATCTATTGGGACAGGTAATGATCATAAGTTTGCTAATGACTTAAACACTTATTTTACAAGATTTGAATCCTCTGACAGTGTCGATAAATGTAAAAGAATTCTAATGAATATTCAACCAAGACCATTAGACAGAATTGATATTACTGTTGATGAGGTCAGAAAAATATTTAAAGCCACCAACACCAAAAATGCAGAAGGGCCCGACAAGTGGAGTCCCTTTATTCTAAAACATTTCGCGGCAGAGCTGGCACTAGCTTGGCAACCAGTGTTCCAACTTTCAGTTGACACACACACACAGTTCCAATAGTACGGAACACCTCATACATAAAACCACTGCCCAAAAATCAAAATCCAAAAGAACATAAAGATTATAGACCCATAGCTTTAACTTCAGTGATTGTAAAGGCTCTAGAGAGACTCTTGCTGAAATACCTGTACTAGTGACAAACTGGACCCACCTCAGTTTGCATATAAAACAGGTTGTGGCACAGAAGATGCTGTTGCCACATTAGTTCATATCATTACTAAACATCTAGATAAACCTTACAACTGTGTAAGAGCTCTCTTTTTAGATTATTCATCAGCCTTCAACACAATACAACCTGATATTCTACTCTCTAAAATGTACCACCTGAGAGTGAATTCTTATCTGATTCACTGGTTTGCCTCTTTTCTTATAAACAGAGTCCAACTGGTTCAAGTGAGTAACACACTTTCTTCTGCCTTATTAACTAATGTTGGTGCACCTCATTGCTATGTGGAGCAAAAACAACGCTCTGGAAATAAACACAAAAAAAACAGAAGAAATTGTGTTTAGCTCAAAATCAATAATTGTAAATCCCACCATTATCAATAATGAAGTAATCAAACAGGTGCAGTCATGTAAATATCTTGGTGTAATGATTGATGCCACCCTATCATGGAAACACCACATTGATTACATTTCTAAAAAAACTAAACAGAATTTATTTTCTCCGTCGTCTCGGATGTTTTGGAGCTACTGGGCAGATACTCCTACTGTTCTATACGGCTATCATTCTGAGTGTTCTGCAGAACTGTAACGCTGTGTGGTACAGTTGCTTGTCTTCATCTGTGAAGTTCAAATTGAAACATTTGATCAAAGTCTGTTCAAAAATTGAAGGTCAGCGTCTAGAAGGTCTGTATGAAACCACTAATCATAACAACACAGTCCTTTCTGATGTAAATCATGTTTTCAACAGCGAATATGTACTTCTTCCATCTGGACGACGATACAGTGTCCCACGGTTCAATAGGGTATCTAACAGGCAGATCTGTCACTGAACTCTCAGTCATTTTTGGGCGTGGGCGTTCGTCATTTAACTCCAGTATATATGCACTGTTAGCACGCGCTGGGCTCAGCTTCTGCTTCCTTGTTTGCTGGGCCAGGTGTTTGAAGGCATGTTGCCGGTTGTTTCGGTGCTTTTTATTCTGGTTTAGAGTAACATGGTGCATGTGGTGTCCTTTGGGCTGACTGGTTACCCTCCTGGGAGATATCTTCTTTTCACTACTTTTACATTTGGGTTGCTATGTTTGGAGACACCCCCTTTTTGAGGTTTTGCAGCCTGTGTGTGCATGTGGGTTGTGGGGACCTAGCAAGAGTATCCAATGCCCGTTTTTAGTTACAGACAAATTATAATACCACATTAAGAGAACTTGCCTGGCCAGTAAACCTATTGGGTTTGTGTTTTGGGCATGAAAGACCATTTTATTTCTCTTGATACAATTTTAAACCTAGTTGAGTTTTATTGTATTACATGTATTTGCTCTTTTGAATTCTGAGTAAACGCCCTACTGAACTGCAGTTCATGTCTCTGTGTATCTTTTGAACGTGGTATTTGTTTTCTGGAGTGAAACTCCCCACTGTTTAGTGACACGTCAGTGTTTATTATTTATGTAATATATAGGCCACTCAAGCACAATAGTCATTTTTGGCAGAGCTTGCATAACTAATGTCAATGGTATCTACCAGCTATGATCAAATTCTCCTCTCTGGAGACTTAAGCATGCATATGGATGATAATAATAATTAGAATTCATTAAACTCCTGAAGACATTTGATTTGAAGTAACGTGTATAGCTCTAGCTGGGTCACATCCTAGATCTGGTAATCACTAAAGGTTTAAATACTACAGTGTCCCACATCTGTCTGGCCATTTCTGTATATTCTTTCATCTCAATATAGAAGTATGGAAAAAATGCCTCAAAGTTGCTTTAAGAAACGTCACATTAACTCAAACAGAATAACAATATTAATAGTATGTGAGATACAGATCTGGCTTCCTCATGTAATGATCTGATCTCTGATTTAAATGCTAGATTAAAGAAAACTCTTGTTCTTGCTACTTCCAAATGGACGAGAAACTCTAATACTCAATTTATGGATAAATGAGGAAATACACCAGCTTAAGAAAGAGTGTTGTAAATAGGGCTGGGCGATAAAACGATAACAATAATTATCGCGAAATAACGTTTCCTCGATAGAACTATAAAACATAGTCGATAGAAAGTCGATAGAATTAAGATGCACACTTTAGATGCACACAAGTGATTGTTTGTAGCTGCAGCTTGCGCTCTGGATAAATCCATGCTTTCTGCAGGCGCGGCCACCTAAGCAACGCATTGACGCACGTTATGCTAATCGATAATAATTTCATTATCGATAAAGATAAATAGATAAATATGTATATTGTAGCAGTTCAAGTGAGAACGCTCAAGGAAAGTTGACTTTATGACCAAAAATCCAGAGGAGGGAAACTTTATTTTCTACGGAAAACAGAATCGCTAAACAAACTCCCCCTTTGAGCCGACAGTCGACTATGAGTCCTTTCCTCAGCCCGAGCTTAAAGGACCAGCAACAGCCTGCTTAACACAGTTTCTGTGTGTGAATACTGTTCATACTAATACTGCCCCATATATATATATGTGTGTGTGTGTGTGTTTAATTTGTTTGAAATACAGTTGTGTAATCTTCTGATAGAAAATAAATCACAGGATAAACAACAATAACTAAACTTCACTTCGCACTTAAAGTAAAAAGGAAATAGTGATTTGATTTATATCGTGATATTTATCGATATTGACTGATATGAAAAATAATTATTGTGATAAGATTTTTTCCCATATCGCCCAGCCCTAGTTGTAAATCAGAGTGCTTATGGAGGAAAACTAACCTGCAGATACATTATACTATTCTCAAAGAGCAGATTAACACGTACTGTAGTGCACTGAAAATATCCAGTCATACATCTCTAGTGTAATAAACAAAGATAATACCAAAGTTCTCTTCTCCACCATAGACAGACTACTTAACCCTAATGCTTATGCTAACATGTCTCATGGAGACATCCTACAGAATTTGTCTTATTTTGTCTTCGGTTTTCCTTCTAACCGAAGTACTGAGACAGCATCTTAGCACAGCTTTTGGGAAACATGGGAAGCATAATGTAAACTTTCATAATTATGCTGATGACACGTAATTACACATTTCTATTACTTCTCATAGTTTACATTCAGTTTGTCTATCCCAGAGTGATGCAGAGAAACTCATTCATGAGTTTGTTACAAGCAGAATTGCTCACTGTAATGGTCTCTTACTGGAATTCCTAAGAAAACAATCCATCTTACTACTCGTACAGAATGCAGCAGCTCTGATCCTAACAAAATTGAACTACCTGTAAAATTGAACTTTGTCTTTGCTAATATGTTTGTGTTACTAATGAAAACTCTAGGAAAATGGCTCTATAAATAAAGATTTATTATTATTATTATTATTATTATTATTATTATTATTATTATCTAACCTGAGGGAACACCTGGTCAAACACATGTAACCTGAATAAACACCGGGTCAAACACCTCTAACCTGAGGAAACACCTGATCAAACACCTCTAACCTGAGGAATCACCTGATCGAACACCTCTAACCTGAGGATACACTTGATCAAACACCTCTAACCTGAGGAATCACCTGATCAAACACAACTAACCTAAGGAAACACCTGATCAAACACCTCTAACCTGAGGAATCACCTGATCAAACACAACTAACCTAAGGAAACACCTGATCAAACACCTCTAACTTGAGGAATCACCTGATCAAACACCTCTAACTTGAGGAATCACCTGATCAAACACCTCTAACCTGAGGAATCACCTGATCAAACACCTCTAACTTGAGGAATCACCTGATCAAACACCTCTAACTTGAGGAATCACCTGATCAAACACCTCTAACCTGAGGAATCACCTGGGCAAACATATCCAACATGAATAAATACCTTGTCACACACATCTAACCTGAGAAAATACCTGATTGAACACCTCTAACCTGAGGAGACACCTGATCAAGCACAAAATATATCTAACATCTGAAGACAGTCAATTCCCCCAGAACATTAGCAGCACGCCCACAGTGATTAGACTGCCCTGCTGTAGAGTTACTGCAGAGAGTAAAGAACATTTACATACATATCTCTCCACTAAAGGACGATTAGAATGCTCCCCTGATGTTATGTTTTAGCATTACACTGTAACAAGATGTACACCAGACATGAAGACCTGAAGACACCATAATCAATAATCAATACACTCCCTTTCACAAATCAGGTCCTGGAGGGCACTGCATTTACTGAACAGTAACCAAAGCCATGAACACTGAAACTACAGGAAGAGTTAACATTTAAATAAGACTGTACAGCTCTGTGTATTCACTGTATCAGCGTTGAGCAGCATGATTGTAATGTTTGCTCTGATTAAAAATAATCTTGATTATGTTGTGATAATCTCCTGTTTAAAATAGGATAATGATTAAGAATGAGGATGTCCATAAAAATGTACCACAAAATAACAGATTATATATATATGTATATTGTTTGATGTGCTGAACTGGGAGTAAATGGTGTGATCCACACTGTATAGACCAGCACAGTTCTCGTTTATGGTTCTGTTCAGTTCTGTTATAGTGAGATGAAGTGCTGTTTGACTAACAGCCAGTACTGATCACAAAAATCATAACAGAATGAAGTCTTGGTTTCATCTTATTTGCATCCAATGATTTCAAATGACGAACACACAGCACAGCATTCAGTATCATTCAGTATCATTCAGCATTATATAAGTAAGTGAAATGTTTTAAACATAGTTTTAAGATTATATTTTATTTAGTATGAATACAGTTTAAAGTACTCAGAAATAAGTATATTAATGTCATTTCCTTTAGTTTTAATTTGAATTAAATGTTATTATATGTTATGGACACATAAATGCATGTTTATTGATTATGACCCACAATGCAGAGAAGATATTCATATGTTGTCGTAATAAAATGCTAGAAGGCCTCCAACCGAAACTCTTCACACTCATATATCAGCATGAAAGAAAAACTTGTAAACCATGTAAACTACATACAGTTACTTAATCACACAGAAGCTGATCACTCAGAACCCTCAGACTGAATATTAACAACTTCATACACTCACTTTAATAAAGACATAAAAAACATTTACTCACAGAGTAGTACAGAGAGTGCACTGAACTCCATACTGTCCCCGTAATGACTGACTGACTGCACTAAACATCACTTCCTGTCTTATTACACTCAAAGCACACGTCCCAGAGAGAGACAGACAACAAAATAATCAGAGACCACTTAAATTAAGAATTTCTGAGCACCAACATTTGTTAAATACCACATGGTTTAAGATCCTCATACAAAATCACTTCATTTATTGAAGGAAATATGTAATGTCTGTATAAACTATATGTAACTGCCCCCTAAACGTAACAGCTGCCTCCTATAGCAGCTACAACTGCAACTATACAACTGGAGGTCTCTCACATTTCAACAAGTCAGGACTAAACCATGTCACTCCAAAACCTTAATCCATCTAGAGAAGAACTTTGCTAAGTGTTTGGGACATTATTATAAAGCATTATCTTTATTGGAGACTAAACGCTGGACATTGTCAGCAGTAGACCAGAACTGGTGATTCCATCAGTTATGGGAAGCCACCCAAGCCTTGAAGCAGTGAAGCGTCCATACATCATCACACTACCACTACCATGTTTCAGCTGTTGAGGTGGTGTTCTTATAATACAGGGGTGGGGAACTCCAGTCATGGAGGGGCTAGATTCCTGCACAGTTTGGTGGTTTTGCTTCTCAAGCACACCTAAATTAACTAATGAGCTGATTAGTAGGTCTGGTGTGTTAAAGCAGAAATCAGAAAACTGTGCTGGACTCTGGTTCTCAGTTCTCCACCCCTGTTCTAGTAGAATACTGTGATGGAATCATTAATTCTGTGGTTTTCAGCAGTTGTAGGATTTTCTTCTTGGTTAACAGGTTAACTTGCTGTTCTTCCACTGATCTCTCTCTAAGAGTGAAATCATGAACACTGACCTCACCTGAGATGAGCGAGGCCTCAAGTTTCTCAGATGTTCACCTGGGTTCTTTAGTGATTTGCTGGATGAGTTTCTGCTGCTGAGCTCTTGTAGGAATGTTGTTGCTGAATGTATTTGTTGAATATGGCCTGTCACTACTGGGAAGATTCACAGCTGTTCCAAGTTTTTTACATTAGAAAATAATGGTTCTCAGTGTGGTTCACTGGCACCTCAAAGTCTTAGAAATGAGGGTGTAGCACTTTGTAGAATGATAGATTTGGGTGTGTTTCATTGTATTGATAAAATTTATCAACTGCATTTGGTTATTTGGTAAGTTGAATGTACATATAAATCAGGTACTACTTTTACAAAATTTTTCACAGCACTGTGAATACAGAGCTTTTACCAGTTTCATTAATTTTACCAGTTTAAATGATCTTGGACAGTTTTAGAAGGATATAAGTTTTCAGACCAGTCTCTGAGAGCAACTGGCTAATAAAGTCATTACAGGGTGTGAAAGCATTCACATGCATGTCTGTCATTGTTATCATATACTGCTAAAGTTACAGCTCTCAGTGAGTAGCCATGTATGCATGTAGAACAATTTGTTCTAGGACGTGTTATGTGTGTGTGCATATGTGCAAATTGTGTATTTATATATTTGTAGTGCAGCACAGATAAAGAGAAGCCTGCTCCAACACCTGCACCCGCCCATAGAGTGCTTTAAAGCTGGGCCATTCTCAGCTTGAGTTGTCTTACACAGCTCTCATGTGTGTGTCTGCTGTCTCTTAATAAACCTACTTTTTACCTTACGCTCCGGCTGGTGTTATAGAATTTCCACCACAGAGGGTCATTACATGCTGTACAGGATGTTACTGTACTATACATTCAATAACAGTCATTAAGGCATATTTTCATGTGTAGTACTTTCAAACTGAATCATCTGAAACTGAAACTAAATATGGCAGTAAGTTTGAACAGCAAGCATAGAAAGAGCTTCATCTGTTTTTTTTGTTAAGTCTGCTAAATATAACTGGTGTAAAAGTTGCTATTCGTTAGCATGCAGGCAGTCATGTGTTGTTTACTGCATTGTGGGATTGTCTATGTTGTGTGTCTTTTTTGATTGCTGCAATGTTTAGGGTTTGCTTTTTCTCTATTTTTATATACAATCTATTTGTATTGCAAATTAAAGCTAAGAAAAAAAGCTTAGTTGAGACCGGCTGTTGTCATGGAGCTTTCTGCATCACTCAGTTTCAATTCCTCATTGGCTGTAGGTGTCACTGTCACCACCTCACTAGAAAAGATTAAAATCAGACCACAAGCCTCTAAATAACTCCCCTCTGCTCTTAAAACTCAAAGCTCTACTGATTAGACTATTTGTTTTTATGTATCTGTCTTTATACATTTAACTGCACCAGCTTCATTGTACACCAACTTTCTCAGGTCCTGTCCAGTCACCTCATGGATTATCACAAAAATGTCAGATACAACTTCAAATGGAAGTAGAAATGTTATGCAGGGTTAGAATTTTTAAGAATTTAAAAGTTAAAAGTTTAAAAGTTGTGTAGTGTCCAGTATTGATTAATAATTACACATTTAATATATTTTCCTGAGTTTAATGTGCTGAAATGCCCCTACTGGCTGTACACAGTATTACAGTTTATAATTCAGTGTTATTAAGCAGTGAGCATGTTTTTATTTCAGTTCCTCTTATCGGTACACATACTGACAAATACTAATATAATTACTTTACTGATAAAAGCAGAACACAGGCCGACATCGCTTGAGCCATGGGCCTCCACTTGCAGTGTATAGCATTGTGTTTGTTGCAGCTGTGCAAGAAGTGAACATAGCTTGCTAAGAGGAAGCCACTGTGTTCTGTGACTTAGTTAAAACTATATGAAGAGGGGCAGAGATACACGTCATCTGCCTCTGATCATGCGTAACTGGTGGATTCGTAGCTGATTCAGCTGCTGAAGTTGCTGCTGTGGATTCTCATTACAGAAAAGCTGAGATTGTTTTGAACAGGTGATCTGAATCATACAGATAAATTATTAAAAGACATGCAGAAATTGAGAGAATGCTCTTAGACCCTAAAGGGGTAATACGTTAAGCTCAGCGGCATTGTCCCTAAACAATCAGCGTTACAATGTCGTCACATGAAAGCAGCCGGAGTCTTTCTGACAGAACTTTCACTAAAGCTTCCAGTTCTTCTGTTTAGCACACATTCACAGAAGATGATGATTTTTTAATTATTGAAATAAAAAAAGCTGAAAGCAGTGAATCTGGCCTGAAGTGACAAGTGACGACCAGATCACATAGTCTTTTAACATTTCCTCCACTGATCAAACCCACAAAGCTGAACCCATAAACCACAACGAGCAAGCTAACACCTATTCTACCTCCAGTCACAGAAACAAACACTCACTGTTTGTTCAAGCAGTGTTAGGAAATATGTTAAAATCACCAGAAATAATGTAAATATAATGTTAATTATTAGGTTAATATAATTTGTTTGAGGGGTGTGATGGCAGATAACTGTGATTAGACAGCAGTATGTATGTTTATATGTACAGTGCAGTATAATCTCTATGCAGTTCTACAGTAATTAGACTTTTCATTAGTTTAGCTCTACTGTTAATAGTCAGTTTATCCAAACTCTACCTGTAAATGTATTTTGTTCTTCTAAGTTATTTTCATAAATGTGATGTTCAAATGATCATAAATGTTATATAAAATAAATGTTATATAAAATAAGTGCTATATGTCGACTGTAGCCTCTTGACCTTTTCCTCAGCAGCCAAGTCTCTCACCACCCAGTCCAGCAATCAAGTCCTTAAGCTGATGCTCTTAAAAGCTCTTTTGTCGTATACTGCCACCTACTGTTCACCCTGTGTGCTGCTCCTGTTAAAGACCACCACCCATGGACAACCAGGAAAGACGGACACACACAGGACAGTACAGGCCAAACTACAACCTAACAGCAAACATTTGGAATAAAAGAGACCCGTAATAGTCTCAGTATGTTAAAATGATTGATCAGACACCTCAAAGAGAACAACTGAGTTTTTCTCAGACTGAATTTTAAATATTAAGCTGTAGTATTTAAAGTCAAAATACCAGAACAGGAATCCAATTTCTAACAAAACTAAAAAGTTTTTTAGGTCAGAGAAGTAAATCACACGCACCTCACTAATTTAGACGATGTAATATAATCATAATATGAATGTTAGGTTTTTTTTTCACATTGTGGTGCCCCCTAAAGGCCAATCTGAGCCTATTTTACACACCTCATCAGGGTCTACTTTATATAAATATATATATATATATATATATATATATATATATATATATATATACAGTATATAGTCTTATAAGTCTTTAAAACTGTGATACTAACTGCTTTTGGGTTATTGTAGCCTTGGCAGGAATGAGTGAGAGTATATTGAGTAAAAAAAGTCAATATTTCTGATAATTATTTACACCACACAGTCTTATATGATTAGACTTTCAAATGACCAGAATCAGACACTTACACATATATTTTTATGTACACATGTAACTGTAAATATGTTTGGTACACGGTACTGCATTAGATGAATCCTGTTATCTGACCATAAGTAAAAACATACTATATAATATATAATAATAATATATTATAATATACAATATAATATTGTAGACACATATACAACATATTTAATTTCCATGAATGTATTTTAAAACATCACTGGTCACTGCAAAGTTTTATGATGATTGGTCAATATTAAGCTCCTGCTTGCTTATCTTATGTTTGATTGGATGCACAGATGCTGAAAATCAGTTATTCAACAGGTACAGCGCCCCCCAGACAACCTCAGAATCATGTCATATACACTGATAAGATTAAAACCACCTCCTCATATCTACACACATTGTCTGTCTTATCAGCTCCAGTTACCATATAGGAACACTATGTAGTTCTACACTTACAGAATGTAGTTCATCTGCTTCACTGTATACATTGTTTATCCCCTTTCACCCTGTTCTTTAATGGCCAGGACCCCCACAGGACCATAGAGCAGGTACTATTAGGGAGGTGGATCATTCTGAGCACTGCAGTGACACTGACATGGTAGTGGTATGTTAGTGTGTGTTGTGCTGGTGTGAGTGGATCAGACACAGCAGTGCTGCTGCTGGAGTGTTTAAACACCTCAGTGTCACTGCTGGACTGAGAACAGTCCACCAACCAGCACCATCCAGACAACAGTGTCCTGTGGGCAGCATCCTGTGTCCACTGATGAAGAACTAGAGGAACACTAACTGTACAGCAGCAGATGAGCTATCATCTCCAACTTTACACCTACACAGTGGACCAACAAGTAGGAGTGTCTAACAGAGTGGACAGTGAGTGGACTGTGTCACTGCAGTGCTAAGAATGACCCACCACCCTAATAATAGCTGCTCTCTGATTAAGAAGTGTTAATTAACTTATTTTTATTCAAGTATCTCCATTTTTTCATTTTTGTTTTCCACATAATTTGAGCTCAGCTGTTCTTTACACTGTGTGAACATTTCATGATGAAAACACCAGCAGAAATGCTCCAAAATGCTCCTCTCCGCCTCCCTCTGCTGGTGACTTGGAGCGTTTTATTGCCAAACTATATGATTCTTATATGGATAGTATAGACCTGGACACATATAATCACACAAACTTTAGATCAAAAGCAGAATTTTATATCAGTTTAAGTGTTAAAAACATCTAATCATCTTCTGCTCTGTTCCAGTTGTTCTAGTATACATACTTACATAATCAGACCTGTAATATATTCTGGCTTAGATACACTGATAACTGCTATATGCCATGTTGGTGATGATATGTTCCATTAAAGTCTGACAGGTGCTCATAATAAACCACGATAACTTTAAAAAGTGTCTCACTTTACCTGAAAAACTGTCCCTTTTTCCCGCTAACATATTCAGAAAAGTCAATCAGTAAATATAAACTAACTTGTCTAGTAATATAATTGAGTAATATTTAATTGTAGAAACAGAGGATACAATGTATTAACACTGTAGTGTCTCACCAGCTGCTGTTACAGGTCAGAAGTCTGAATGAGTAAATAAGCTGCAGCTGGAGATTCAGTTCAAATCAGATAGAGTCTGTAATCAGACTGCTTATTAACAACTTCATACAGAGTCCACTTTTCAGCATTGATTTATATAAAAACATAAATTACTATTATGAAGCTGCTTGTATGATGTAATAAATCTGACCATTAATGTATTTTCCCCTGATTGACCAGACCTTCACAACACCACCTTTAACAATACACACTTACACAATACACATCGTCTATATTTAGTTAATATTCTTTAAATAACTGAGACAAAGTACTGATTTATTAGTTCAAACGTTAAGTTTAGTGCTTTGATTTAAATACAATCAAATATTAATTTAGTGTTGCAACATTAATCTTTCAAAATCTTTTAAACAGTGCAATAAAAGGCTCCAGATTTTTTTCCCTCCTTTTTCAATCAATCAATCTTTATTTAATCTCGGAAATACATTGAGGGGTGACCCTCATTTTCATTGCAGCCGAGCATATACATTTTAAGGGAAGCAAAATGAGCAAAAATAATAATAATAAATAAAATACAAATTTTAAATAAACATTTAATATAGATGCATAAAATATAATGTAAAAAATGTAATAAAAGAATATAAAAGAATATAAAATAAATACATACAACAAGATAATAAAAAGTTGAAATACTAATAAGATATACTCATTAAAACAATCACAATAAAAATAAAATAAATAGATAGTGATAAAATAAAATAAAATAAAATAAAATAAAACAAAACAAACATAAAATACATAAAAATAAATAAGATAAAAATAAAATCCTAATAGAAAGATATATTCATTTAAAACAATCACAGGTTTTCTGATGGTGATTAGAAACTAAAAGTTTAAAATGAATCAGTGATCCCAGTTCCCTCCCAGTGGGTAGACAGAGATGGGAACAGTAGAGGGAACAGTAGAGGGAACAGAGAAGGGAACAGTAGAGGGAACAGAGAAGGGAACAGTAGAGGGAACAGAGAAGGGAACAGTAGAGGGAACAGAGAAGGGAACAGTAGAGGGAACAGTAGAGGGAACAGAAGGGAACAGTAGAGGAAACAGAGAAGGGAACAGTAGAGGGAACAGTAGAGGGAACAGAGAAGGGAACAGTAGAGGGAACAGAGAAGGGAACAGTAGAGGGAACAGTAGAGGGAACAGAGAAGGGAACAGTAGAGGGAACAGAGAAGGGAACAGAGAAGGGAACAGAGAAGGGAACAGAGACGGGAACAGTAGAGGGAACAGTAGAGGGAAACAGTAGAGGGAACAGAGACGGGAACAGTAGAGGGAAACAGTAGAGGGAAACAGTAGAGGGAACAGAGACGGGAACAGTAGAGGGAACAGAGAAGGGAACAGTAGAGAACAGTAGAGGGAACAGCAGAGGGAACAGCAGAGGGAACAGAGACGGGAACAGTAGAGGGAACAGTAGAGGGAACAGTAGAGGGAACAGTAGAGGGAACAGAGAAGGGAACAGTAGAGGGAACAGAGAAGGGAACAGCAGAGGGAAGAATAGAGGGAACAGAGAAGGGAACAGTAGAGGGAACAGAAGAGGGAACAGAGACGGGAACAGTAGAGGGAACAGTAGAGGGAACAGTAAAGGGAACAGTAGAGGGAACAGTTTTTAACCATTGACTTCTTTGTGGTCCTACTTTTGGCAGAGTGTATTTATTTCCCCTCATAACACAGAACACAGAGTCTTCTCAACATAACTACTAACTATTTTCAGCCTCTAGCAGTTGCTGTTGTGTGAGGATGTGCCAAGTTTACACATAGGCTGGGAATGTTATTAATAAAGGGCTGTATATGTAAACGTTACAGACTGTTTACATGTACTAAAAGCTGCATAACACTAAATAAAAGGAAGAAACAGAAAAATCTCTCCTTTGGGGCTCAGAACTGAAACTGTTCTACTAGCACTGACTCTGCTCTCACTGACAGAGAGAGTAAATTATTGTGTGGGATGTTTTAGTGAAATTGTTTTAATAAACTCTTTGTTGCTTCACCTACCAGATAAAACGACCTCTAATTTTGATCTGTCCTGTTTCTGAATTAATAAGATTAAAAGACTGTTTACACACTGCAAAACCACAAATTACAGACCTCTAGTTTTAAGTTTAGAACACCCAAGATTAAAATCACGATGTAAAAACTTTACAGTGGACATTCATCAACACACTCCAGCTTCTGTCACCGCTCACTCTGTGTTCAGCTCATCAGGTTTAGCTGTGAAATACACCAAGATAAACATTTCAAATTAGACTTTATTAAGTTCAATTCATTTATTTTTATTTTAATTTCAGGTTAATAAAGAAACTGTGTTCTTACCTCGAGCTCTGCAGCATTTGACCACCAGTATGATGGACACCAGCAGATATGGAGACGCTGCTATTGAACTGCTGAGCAGACTGAACACTGAGAATGAAACTCCTGAATTAGATTCACCTGAAACATAATAAATCACTGTATTGCTGAATTTGTTTGATGTATATTAATATAAAATAATATAAAGATTTATTATTTCTATGTAACTGATTACCTCTGACTGAGATCCAGCTCTGTGGTGACTCTCCTCTCTCTGGGTGCTTACAGTGGTAGAGACCTTCATCTGACTTTGAGACAGTACGGATGGTCATCTCTCCTGTAGTCTGAGTCTGGAGGAGTGATCCATCTTTATAGAACTCAGCTGGGAGGTTTGAGGAGTTAGTGTAGTGATATAAACAGTGTAGAGTCAGAGGATCTCCCTCAGTCACAGGATGAACAGGACTCTCCAGAATCACAGAACCATCTGCAGGAAAGAATAAGAACATACTGAAGAGATCATGTGTAGATAATACAGGAATCATAACGTGGAGAAAAAGGTTTTCAGTAAATTAGAGTAATTCCTCTTTTACCAGTGCTAGTCCATCTGGATTGTCCATTTTAATGTAAACAGGTTCCTTAAAGGTTGTTTTAAATTTACTTGATTGAATTGGGCACATTGGCTCCACATGAATAAAAATGTGTTACATCAACATAACTACTATCTGTAAATACTTAACTTACTCAGTTTAAGTTGATGTAACATTAATGGGGAAGATATTAATTTGCTTTCTTGCTGTTCGGACGCCTTTCTGCTTAGCTCTGCTTAGATCTTTAGCTTTTAGCTCAGTAAACTTGTACTTTACTTATACTTTTTAACTTTTTTATGCTTGTACTTTTTTATACTTTTATACTTTAGCTTTTTTAATACTTGTACTTTTTCTTCATTTTCAGTGTCTAGTTTTTGGTACTTTTGTAAACAGAGCTACAGACACAGGAATCAGCAAAGCTACTGGTGGCCACTAACGAGGAAACCTACAAATGCCTCTCCACGTTTCAGAGCAATTGTGCTGCCAAAATTGTAATAATCTTCTGAGAAAGATGACTGTTCTGGAAACAAGTTTTCAGAGTTTAAGAACTGCGCTGCTGGATTATCAGAGTGTGGGAGTGCGAGGAGCAGACAACAACAACGGACAGATGAGTTATCAAAGCAGTGGGCAGTGGAGTCACATAGAGCCGGACCTGACAGCACACCACAACAGGTAGAGGACTTATCGAAGCAGCGGGCAGTGGAGTCACACAGAGCCGGACCTGACAGAACACCACAACAGGTAGAGGACTTATCAAAGCAGCGGGCAGTGGAGTCACACAGAGCCGGACCTGACAGAACACCACAACAGGTAGAGGACTTATCGAAGCAGCGGGCAGTGGAGTCACACAGAGCCGGACCTGACAGAACACCACAACAGGTAGAGGACTTATCGGAGCAGCGGGCAGTGGAGTCACACAGAGCTGGACCTGTCATATCTGTGGAAACCCGGGATGGAGCCTCACATGTGAGTACAGCTGAAAGCATGGAGCAAAATCAGCAATGGATCAGTTTTGGAACTAGACCCAAACGCCGTCCTACATACAGCTCTGTAGTTTCTTCTTCCACTCCTGCTAGTACAGCCCATCTAGCTAATGCTAAAAAAGCTAGAGCAGAAAATCAGTTTCATGTTCTCCATTAGCAGAACAGACACCACTGCAAGACCACAGTGAGTTCCAAAATTTCAGTGAGCACAGAAGAACCACAGCGGTCAGCAATTCAAAGCGCCCAAACAGAGCCAGAGCGCCCACGTCTGTGACTGAAGCAGACACCCTTGTTTTTGGGGATTACTCTGTAAATGGTGTGAGGAATCAGAAACTCATAGTTCAATGTCAGCCAAACATCACAGTTTCTGAACTGAACGAACAGCTTCCTACTTTACTGGCCGAGCACTCCGCAGTGAAACGGATCGTTGTGTATGTTGGCAAAAATGACACTAGGAAGGAGGAGTCTGAAGTATTGAAAAGGGATTTTGATGATCTCTTCAACACACTGCTAAAGCTCAATGTCCAGTCATTTATTAGTGGTCCTCTGCCTGCGGGGTTCACCAATATGTTTTCACGGCTCCTTGCATTAAACACCTGGCTACAGAAAAGATGCACATCAAATGGGCTGAACTTTATTGACAGTTTTAATCTGTTTTTTGGGAAGAGAGAATTATAGAAGCCAGACGGGCTGCACACCAGCAGAATTGGTGACAAACGCCTCACAGAAAACTTTCTTTTCTCCCGATGCAACTTCTCTGTCCTCACCAGTGGAGACACGTCAGCATTAACACCCAAGGACGCTGTTGTCACTCCAAAACCACAACATCATCCAGTGCTAACACCACTCCAGAGCCAAAACACCCTCCCCCTACTGATAACGCAGAGTTACTGGACGAGAGCCACGTTCTATGTTACGAACTGCCTGAGACACCGGAACCGCATGAGCAGTCTGCATCATCCATCACCAGTGATGTTGTCAGCAGTCTAAGTTTGCAAAACAAGCTCGGATCCTGTAAGGCAGTTATCTCCCCGATTCCAGTACTTATCAGAAACAGAAAGAACAGAGAGTGTAGGCCAGCCGGTGTAAATACATCCAACCTTCAGTATGTGAGATGTACCTCACAATCTCTTGGACAAAGTTCACAAGTTATTAAGTTAGCTCTACTAAACATCAGATCGCTTACAAACAAGTCTTCTTTAGTAAATGATTTTATTACAGTCCAGAGGCTGGACTTTCTGCTTTTAACAGAAACCTAGTTGAATGCCTGCAGTGCTGAAAGCATATTAATTGAGTCTGCTCCACCAAACTTTAATTCTTGAAAATGCCTCACGTGTTGGCAAGAAAGGTGGAGGCGTAGCAGCAATATATATTTTTTTTTAACTGCAAGCAGCTATGACTTGGTGACTTCACATCATTTGAGTATTTGTGTTTAGTTTTGAAAGGGGCACCAAAGATACTAGTTATCGTCTACAGGCCTCCAAAATACAGCAGTGATTTTATTGATGAGTTTACAGATATGTTATCTTCTATTTCTACTGAATTTGATCATTTTGTTATTGCTGGTGATTGTAACATACATATGGACAATACCAAGGACATTCATGCTAAAGAAATCTGTGACATACTTGACTCTTTTGAACTCTCTCAGCATGTAACTGGAAGCACACACTCTGGATATGGTTATCTCTAAGGGTCTCAACATATCAGCCTCTGTTAAGGATGTTGTCATGTCAGATCATTACTGTGTATTCTTTGATGTGTGAACATCACTAGATATCAACACCAAACATGCCAGCTTTAAGAAAAAGAAAAGGTTTATAAATGACAGCACAGCATCACTGTTTCAGAGAAAAATGTGCTCTGCACCGTGTAAACCATCTGATTCTGTTGATGCTTTGCTGGATGACTTTAACTCAAGAATAGTTAATATTATGGATGAGAATGCACCAATTAAATTTAAGATCATGTCATGCAGACAAAAAGCTCCCTGGAGGAACGCTACAGCGGTTCAACTCCAAAAGAAAGAGCGTAGATGGTGTAAAAGTAAGCTTCACATTCACAAAGAAATCTTCACAGATATGCTGCGAGATTATAACTCAATAATGTGCAGAGCTAGACAATCCTGCTTCTCCACCATCATCAACAATAACATTAACAACAGCAGAATACTCTTCAACATGGTGGACAAGCTAACAAAGTCTCCTTCTAATGTGGCCCCTGAATTAACTGACAGATGTAATGACTTTGCAAGATTTTTTAACACTAAAATTCTCAATATCAGATCAGCCATTAGTACATCTGTATCCACCAATGAGCTTGTGTCCTCGCAATCACCACACAAAAATATTACTGATAAAATGTGTCAGTTTAATGTCATTAATGAAGAAGTTTTAATCGATACAGTGAGTCATCTGAAAACATGCACTTGCAGTCCTGACACGTTGCCGACACAGTTCTTCAAGACTGTATTTTTCTCAATATCAGCAGATATACTTCAGATTGTAAATACATCACTGATATCAGGAGATTATCCAAATTCATTGAAAACTGCAGTTGTGAAGCCTCTTTTGAAAAAGAAAAATTAATTACAGACCAATTTCAAATGTACCTTTCATTGAAAAAATCATAGAGAAAATTGTCTTCAAGCAACTTACAAGCTTTCTTTCCAGAAATAACTGTCTGGATAAATTTCAATCAGGATTCCGGCCTAATCATAGTACAGAGACCGCTCTGATTAGAGTCATCAATGACATTCGTTTAAATACAGATTCAGGTCTGTGTTATTGCTGCTAGATCTTAGTGCTGCATTTGACACTATTCACCACAGAATTCTCAGAGATAGATTGGAAAATTGGGTTGGACTTTCAGGAACTGTACTAAAATGGTCAGTTCATACCTGCGAGGAAGGAATTACTTTGTTGAAATTGATAATAATGTTTCTGAAACTGTCTCAGTGACCTGTGGTGTCCCTCAGGGATCGATTCTTGGGCCCCTCTTATTTAATCTATATATGCTTCCACTTGGTGAAATTCTACATGACTATGGGATGTCTTACCACAGCTATGCAGATGACACTCAGATCTACTTGGCCCTTAGCCCGAATAACTATGGTCCCCTTGACTTACTGTGCAAGTGCCTTGAGCACATCACTGATTGGATGGGTCAAAACTTTCTGCAGTTGAACAAAGACAAAACAGAGATTGTTTTATTTGGGAATAGGCATGAGAGGCACGACCTGGCTGCATATCTCAATTCCAGAGCCCTGAAATCTACAGAGCTAGCTTGTAATCTTGGTGTACTAATGGACTCTGATCTCAGTTTTAGAAGTCACATTAAAGCCGTTACCAAATCAGCATTTTATCATCTTAAAAACAACAACAGGATTAGGGATTTTCTGTCTAAACCAGACCTGGAGAAACTCATCCATGCCTTTGTTTCCAGCAGGATGGATTAATGTAACGCTCTCTTAACTGGACTTCCAAAAAAGACAATCAAACAGCTTTAGCTGATTCAGAATTTAGCCGCCAGAGTTCTCACTAGGAGCAGAAGAAGAGAACACACCACCCCCATTCTTAAATCCTTACACTGGATACCAGTATGTTACAGAATAGACTTCAAGCTCCTGTTACTGCTCTATAAATGTCTGAATGGTATAGGACCAGCATATCTGTGTGATCTAATACAGCAATATGAGCCGAGCAGATCTCTTAGATCGTTAGAAATTAGTCAGATAGTCCTTCCTAAGGTAAAGACTAAGCATGGGGAAGCAGCGTTTAGTTACTGTGCTGCTGTTAAATGGAATCAGTTAAAAGAGAGTGTTAGAAGAGCCCCAACACTGGACACCTTTAAATCCAGACTAAAAACATTCCTGTTTGAGCAGCTCAGTTTAAAACTCTAACTCTTACTGAACTGTTAGTTATTCATTTTAAACCTCTTTCTTCATTTTT
This sequence comes from Megaleporinus macrocephalus, assembly GCA_021613375.1. NCBI lineage: Eukaryota > Metazoa > Chordata > Actinopteri > Characiformes > Anostomidae > Megaleporinus > Megaleporinus macrocephalus. The sequence goes on from CM038708.1 coordinate 13,398,956, forward strand.
TATGTTTTATTTTCTTTCTTGTAAATATTTTCTCAGCACACAGTCCAACAGCACTTTTAAACCTTATTCTTATTTCCTACTTCTAGCTTGCTATAACCATCTGAGTGCTTCACACTCAAGAAAAACAGCCTTAGCGTATTTATTTCTTTTAACTGATTTATTTTAATGCTTTGTTTCTTATTTATTTATTTATGTAAAGCACTTTAAGTTGCCACTGTGTATGAAAAGTGCTATACAAATAAACTTGCCTTGCCTTGTCTTAATAGATGAGACTTTTTGTAAAGGTAGGTCTGTAAGGGTATATGTGCTGCAGACAGGAAGAACTGAGTCAGTCCTGCACTGACTGCTGAGAGAGTAAGACATACCTGAGAATAGAAACTGCTAGAGAAAGCTGAGTTTGTGTACAGTGTGGCTTTGGCTGAGAATCAGTTCCTGAATTTAATCCCACAGCACCACTCAACATTAACATTACTGTAGTTTACTTAATGCAGGTTTTAAATCTCTCACCAGTGCTCACCCACAGACCAACACAATACAATACTCACTCCTCATAATCACACAAAGCTGAAGTACGCTTTCAATTGTCCAGTTTTCCTGTTCCATCTTTTCACTACCAAGTGCACCATTTAAGGTGGAACAGGAAAACTGGTGAAGCAGACGCCCTAAAAATCTAAACCAGTACATATATGGTTTTAGTCTTCACATGCTTATTGCATCCTAAGTATTAACTTGATTAAGTGAATATGAAAGACTCTGTCTCTAGTCGTGCAGTGAAAAGATAATATAGACTCACTGTGTACTGTGATGTTAACAGGACTGCTGCTCTCTCCAGATTCAGACTCACACCAGTAAACTCCAGTGTGGGATGTGTGGAGGGAGCTGATGTTGCATGTAGATCCTGTAACTGATCCCCAGATTGATAAACAATCTGACACCTTCTTACTGTGTGTGCATCGTCTCACTCTCCATCCAGTAGAGTCACTCTGTCCCTCACAGCTCAGTGAGAGAGAGTCAGTAGTAAAGTGTTGAGTTCTGCTGGGACTGACCTTCAGAGAGACTGAACCAGATGTACCTGAAAAATACAGTGAAAACTCCAGCACATTGAAAACAACAGCACTGTTTACAGATTACACTTTTTAATATTACATAAAACATAAAATACCATCAAAAAGAAAAAATCATACTGTACTTTAATGTAACAGATGTTATTTCCATTAGTCCATTCATGTAACTAACATGTTTAACACACAACAAAAGGTGTCTTCAAACAAACTGCACAGAAGCTCCACTGATTGATGGAATGAAGACCTTAATTATGATAGTTATGATACCGTGTTGTAGGAGATGAAAACAATCACCTTAATCACCTCTTTAACTGGAAGCTCAATGATTACAGCTATAACTACAATTGTACACTGAAGTTTAAACACCTCAATCATCAACAGAGAACACTTATTAATGACTTTTTCTTTTCCTAATTTTAGTGGAACATTTCTATTTATTTGCTAAATTTAAAATGTTGAAGGACAATACACAATCAAGTCACATTATAATATTCAAAGTGACCACCGTGTGCAGAACAGACAGCAGCTAAACGGGCAGTGGGAATTAGGGGTCCAGGGTAGTACTTGAAAGTCTTGGTGATGCTCTTTCAACCAGTGTCAGACATTTCTAGCTGTGTGACGTGTCTCATTGTCTTGCTGGAAGATCCCATCCGCCTCAGGGAAGACAATTAGCATGTATGGTGTACGTGATCTACAAGGATGGATTCATAGCCAAATCGGTTGAGAGTGTCTTTCACATGGATGAGTGGACCCAGAGAATGTCACGAAAACATTTCCCAGACTATAGCGCTGCCACGTGCATGCTGCCACCATCAAAGTAGGGTCATAATAATGTGACTCGACTGTGTATTACAAAATTAGTTTTCAACATGTCAAATTCAGCAAATAAACAGTAACTGTTCAATAAAATATGCAGAAGTGTTTTCTCTGTAGAGTAACTTATTGTTTTAACATCAGCAAGATGTAAATTCACCAGAGCACTTTTTCATATGTCTGTAGTTCTCCCCTCATGTACAGAATTATGTGTGGATTTTAGACACCTGGATTATACACTAAATTAAAAAGTTGTTTAATGGGGCTGTAAGGTTTTTATTTACACAGACAAAACACTCATAGTATAATATAAATAAACAATTATTTATAATAAAGACATTAATAGTGATTGTATGTTTGTGAGAACATTCACTTTACCATGTCCAGACTTCTCCTGGCAGAAGCTCAGTATTATTTGTAATTACTATGCAATATTTGGTTTGGCTATCAGTGCTTTATTCAATTTAATCAGGTATGCTGGTGGTGGATTTGAACAAATATGTGATATAAACTTCATTTTATACTAACTACTATTTTGAAAATGAAATTACTTTCTAATGTATTAATGTATTTGTATTTATTTTAATGTTATCTAGGTACACTTACTGCCTAGATACATGTTTTTAAGCAGTTTGCGTATGTGGCTAAAGCTTTTGGACAGTGATATATATAAGATGTTTAGGGAGTTTAGGCTAACCTTAACACCTGAGTAACAGGATTTCAGTGATGTACGGTTTAACTCTTTATAGCTATTACTCACTATATATAGCATTAACTACACAGTTAACTGATTAGAGGACGAACAAATAACTTTTTAGACACTATGTTATGTAACACTGCTTCATAAAAAAAGCAACAGGTATCTGTCCTATAAACAAATACAACATGACTGACATATGAACTGTTGAACAGGAGGTCAGCAGATTATTGATTTTGGAAAACACATGCTGTAATAAGACATATACACAGCTAGGTAGATCATATATCATACATTTAAAAATAACTCTAAAAGTTTAAATCACACAAAATGTGTATTGTTATTTATTAAACCAAAGCTGGCATCTTTGGTGTCTCCTGCTGCTCTGGGACACACGTTTCTGTTTAATTTGACCAGAATCTTAACTCTACTGGACACGTCCTCTGTCCCATTTGGATATATCTATGCCTCATAGCACAGGGTGTTTCACATTGTCTTGGGGAAAAGAGGGCAAAACACAGATTTTGTGTATTTATAAAGATATTTTGTACTCTTTATGTATGAAAACTAAGCTAAAGAAATGAATAATGTTACATTTTGTGATGTTATGAAATCCATCTTATTTACACATAACTACCTATTCATTCTACAGCAGTTTAGCTGCATCATTTATGGTATAGTTATACAGAGTCTTTATTGTTGGGTCATTTTTTGAAGAAGATACAATGCTGGGCAGCCAATCAGTGTCACAGTAACAAATTTGTCAGTTTGACTGTAAGTTAGAGAGTTTGGCAAATGGTCATTATTTAATATTGTAATAGAACCACAGAATAGTAGAATAACACTGCAGAATATGAGTCCTATAATCACTCAGAATCTTTCAAATTCATCAGCTTCTCAAAATGTTTTAGTTGAAAAGCAGCAGCTCAGCTCCTCATGCAGGTCCTGTCTTGATTGGACTGATGTTAGAAGATCCTGTTAGATTCTGAAGCTCTAATTCTAGAAGGTCTTGTCCACAGTCTGTAACCAGCTTGTTAAATGAAAATGTCTTGTATAAATAAACTCTTTCTAGTAATTCAGTTTGAATGGAATTAATCCAACTGAAACTTATTAATGTATTACACCTTTATGAAGACATTAAATACAACTACCCATGTGTCACATAATACTTTCATGTTGACCTCACAGCAGAATTGATCTGAAGTGTCTACACTGTGTCTCTAATTTATATAATTATAATAAAATCTTCAGATGTTAAAGATACACTGAGTATAAAGCTGTGTATATAAAACATCTGCTGTCTACAAACAGTTTATAGACATTTATCACCAGATTAGTAGCAGAAAGTCGTCTACTCACCAGTAACGTTTATCCAGAGAGCATCACTGTAGTGAGTGTAGTAAACTGGTTTTCCTCTCCCAGCTCTGCACCAGTACTGTCCTTCATCAGAGACACTAACTGAGCTGATGTTGTAGGAGTGAGTTTCAGTCTTGATCTCATTCTCAGGGTTCTGTGTGTGTTTGTACCAGTAAAACTTCCATCCAGCAGACTGATCCAGTTTACAGTCCAGAACCACTGGACTTCCTATCAGTGCAGCTCCTTTATGACTTGATGTGAGTTCAGGTTTAGGTTTTTCTGCTGTTGGAGATTAAACACACACTTCAGACCATGAAGAGACTAAACTCCCAACCTGAACACTCAAATTATCTTACAGACAAATGATTATTATCTGTTGGTATTGAGAGTGTATTTACCAAATAAAGTCAATGATTTAAACCATCACACATCAATAAAACTCTAAGAACAGATAAAAATTACTATATAACTATTAAGCATCTATTCAGTGAAGGAATACTGAATCGTAGATCCGGTACCATGAATCATATCGTTAGCTGAGAGTATCGTTACACACCTAGTTAAACATTCTGTAAATGCAGTATTAACTACAATAACAGAGAAATCCTGACCAGTGATGATTTACTGGAACTAAAGACGACTAAATATGTAAAGACTCTAAAAAGTAAAAGTACTAAACATGTTTGAAGTATTTCAGTGTTGATGATCAGAATAAACTCCACAGTATTGTTTAGTTTAAGTTACAGTGTGATTATTACAGGAACTCAGAGCAGTAATACTAAATGTTCACTGTGTACATCACTCTATGTTCTGTGTGTGTTTATCAGGCTGTATGGACATCACTGTTTTTAGTCTCTCTGTAGAAACAACGTAAATATGTATTCATATATAATGTTCACAAATCCTCTGGTAACAAATAGAGATGGAAGGATCGATCGGCTATGTATCGGTATCGGCCGATTTTTAATCAAAATATGTGATCGGTGTGCTGTCTGTCTGGCAGTGTTTCACCGTATGTAACAGATTCATCCAGGACGTTTTGTAAAAATTGTAAAGTCAGTGTGTCTCGTGGGGGAACAAAGACAGACATTTAACACTATTAATCTGATACAGCACTGCACGCAGCTGAATACAGTGAGTATCTGCAAACTGCAGAGCTAGCACGCACAGCTATCACAAACAAACAACCCAGAACACCATACAGACCAGATCTGACCGGTACAAACAGAACAGCAGCAACAGTTCAAGATCTACATTTAATGATGTACTGCAATTTAACCACATCTGACTGAAGCAGAAAGCACATGTTGTAGAAATAATATAAATTAAATAAAATGAATATCAGACTCACCTGATACAGTCAGTGTAACAGCATCACTGGTCTGTGAGTAGAGCGGCTCTGTTGACTGTGTTCCTTTACAGGTATAAACTCCTTTATGAGACTGATCAACATTAGAGATTGTGGATTTCTCTGTTCCTGGATTATCACTGAGAGGTTTATTATCCTTAAACCACTGATACGTCCAGTAACCTCCACTTTCTATATCACATGTGAGAGTGACTGTCTCTCCGATGAACACATGATCAGCTAGTTGTACTTTCACTGTAGGTTTTGGTCTCGCTGTACAAAAATAAATCATTTAGAAAATACAGAGATTTAAATATTTTGTCAGAAGAAACATGTGAGTTTCTAAAAATATATTTGTAATAATAATAATAATAATAATAATAATAATAATAATATAGTAATAAAAAATCTCAGAAAAGAGAAAACACAAACATAATTATTGAAATGCTACCTGCACCACCCCAATCCTAATTTGTAGCCAAAAGAAAACAGAAAACACAGACATACCTCTAACTGTAATCTTAACTGTATCACTGTAATGTGTGTCGTAGGTTCCTCTGCGTGCTGAACATTGAAACTGTGCTGTTCCTGCAGACACTGTTATTGTGATTGTGTTGTGGTTTGTATCTGCAGTGTTCTGAGGCTGAAATTGCTGATTGTTTTTGTACCAGAAAAACCTCCATCCAGTCGACTGTTTCACCTCACAGGTCAGAGTAACTGTGTCTCCAGTGTAGACAGAGCTCTGAGGCTCCACCCTCAAAGTCAGCTTGGGTTTTTCTGTTGATGTGAAATGATGAAGAAATCAGAGCTGCTTTTCATTTTACAACATGAACTGTTTCTGTTTTGTAAAACACTGCAGAGTTTGTGTGTTTAACGTGAGTTCAGAGCAGCATCACTGGTCTGTGAGTAGAGCGGCTCTGTTGACTGTGTTCCTCTACAGATATAATCTCCTTTATGAGACTGATCAAAACTAAAGATTGTGTATTTCTTTGTTTCTGGATCATCACTGAGAGATTCTTTATCCTCAAACCACTGATACTTCCAGCCACCTTTAACACCTCAGCATCTAATTCTTGTTTTTTCTTTAGTGCAGCTGCACGTGCAAGTAACACTGCATGCTCTGCCTTGGCCTTAATGAGTGCAGAGCTGGTTGAAGGTTGTGCTGAAGAGCTTTGTCTACGTCTAGTCTACTTCTATGTCTACTTAGTGTGAAAGTTGCTAAAACACTGTCCTTTGGTATGATCTCTTCATTGACATCATCTTCACTTTGGCCTTTACGTGTTTCTGAGTCACATGTTTCAGTTTCAAAAATAAACCTTTCAAATGCATCACATTTAGGCTTATACCAATAGGACGTCTTCCCATTCTGCTTCTGATCAATTCTGAACAATTTCTTCATTGACTTCTTTAAATTCACTAGATATGTGATGAAAACCATGTGACAATTTAACTCCAGCTATTTTCACATCGTCTTCAACTTCTGTCATTTGCTGAATATCATATGTCTCGTGAGTGAGCAGTGCCAATTTTCCCTGTCTCCTATTGCACAGCCTATTTAATTTCTCTTCTATAGCAACTCCTGTGGCCTTTAGCGCCCTCTTCTGTCTAGCAGAATCCCTGTTTTCACTTGCTGAGTCATCAGCCATTTTGCCGCTTTTATGCTAGAGTACATTAACTATCACAGTTCACTGAACGTTAACAGCTTCTCTGTCTTCTAAATGTTCACAAATCATCTGGTAACAAATAGAGATGGAAGGATCGATCGGCTATGTATCGGTATCGGCCGATTTTTAATCAAAATATGTGATCGGTGTGCTGTCTGTCTGGCAGTGGTTTACTGTATGTAACAGATTCATCAGATTCAGGACGTTTTGTAAAAATTGTAAAGTCAGTGTGTCTCGTGGGGGAACAAAGACAAAGACATTTAACACTATTAATCTGATACAGCACTGCACGCAGCTGAATACAGTGAGTATCTGCAAACAGCAGAGCTAGCACGCACAGCTATCACAAACAAACAACCCAGAACACCTACAGACCAGATCTGACCGGTACAAACAGAACAGCAGCAACAGTTCAAGATCTACATTTTATGATGTACTGCCATTTAACCACATCTGACTGAAGCAGAAAGCACATGTTGTAGAAATAATATAAATTAAATAAAATGAATATCAGACTCACCTGATACAGTCAGTGTAACAGCATCACTGGTCTGTGAGTAGAGCGGCTCTGTTGATTGTGTTCCTCTACAGGTATAATCTCCTTTATGAGACTGATACACATTAGAGATTATGTATTTCTTTCTTCCTGGACCATCACTGAGACGTTCATTATCCTTAAACCACTGATACTCCCAGTAATCTCCACTTTCTATATCACATGTCAGAGTGACTGTCTCTCCGATAAACACACGTTTAGCTGGTTGTACTTTCACTGTAGGTTTTGGTCTCTCTGTACAAAAATAAATAATTTAGAAACTATAGAGATTTAAATATTCTGTCAGAAGAAACGAATAAGTTTAGAAAATAATTGTGGAAAAATATAATATAATATAATATAATATAATAATAAGAAAAAATCTAAGAAAAGAGAAAACACAGACATAATTATTAAAATGCTACCTGCACGACCCCAATTCTAATTTGTAGCCAAAAGAAAACAGAAAACACAGACGTACCTGTAACTGTAATTTTAACTGGATCACTGTGCTGTGTGTAGTAATTTCCTCTGCGTGCTGAACATTGAAATAACTGCTGTGTTGTTCCTGCATCAGACGCAGTTACTCTGAGTGTGTTGGGGTTTGTATCTGCACTGTTCTGAAGCTGAAATAGCTGAGAGTCTTTGTACCAGAAAAAGCTCCATCCAGTTGACTGTTTCACCTCACAGATCAGAGTAACTGTGTCTCCAGTGTAGACAGAGCTCTGAGACACCCTCACAGTCGGTTTGGGTTTTTCTGTTGATGTGAAATGATGAAGAAGAGCTGCTTTTCATTTTACAACAATAACAGTAGTTCAGTCTTATATACTGTATTTCATTTACAACACTAACAGTAGTTCAGTTTTATATACTGTATTTCATTTACAACACTAACAGTAGTTCAGTCTTATATACTGTATTTCATTTACAACACTAACAGTAGTTCAGTCTTATATACTGTATTTCATTTACAACACTAACAGTAATTCAGTCTTATATACTGTATTTCATTTACAACACTAACAGTAGTTCAGTTTTATATACTGTATTTCATTTACAACACTAACAGTAGTTCAGTCTTATATACTGTATTTCATTTACAACACTAACAGTAGTTCAGTCTTATATACTGTATTTCATTTACAACACTAACAGTAGTTCAGTCTTATATACTGTATTTCATTAACAACACTAACAGTAGTTCAGTCTTATATACTGTATTTCATTTACAATACTAACAGTAGTTCAGTCTAATATACTGTATTTCATTAACACTAACAGTAGTTCAGTCTTATATACTGTATTTTATTAACAACACTAACAGTAGTTCAGTCTTATATACTGTATTTCATTTACAACACTAACAGTAGTTCAGTCTTATATACTGTATTTCATTTACAACACTAACAGTAGTTCAGTTTTATATACTGTATTCCATTTACAACACTAACAGTAGTTCAGTCTAATATACTGTATTTCATTAACACTAACAGTAATTCAGTCTTATATACTGTATTTTATTAACAACACTAACGGTAGTTCAGTCTTATATACTGTATTTCATTAACAACACTAACAGTAGTTCAGTCTTATATACTGTATTTCATTTACAACACTAACAGTAGTTCAGTTTTATATACTGTATTTCATTTACAACACTAACAGTAGTTCAGTCTAATATACTGTATTTCATTAACACTAACAGTAGTTCAGTCTTATATACTGTATTTTATTAACAACACTAACGGTAGTTCAGTCTTATATACTGTATTTCATTAACAACACTAACAGTAGTTCAGTCTTATATACTGTATTTCATTTACAACACTAACAGTAGTTCAGTCTTATATACTGTATTTCATTAACAACACTAACAGTAGTTCAGTCTTATATACTGTATTTCATTTACAACACTAACATAGTTCAGTCTTATATACTGTATTTCATTAACAACACTAACAGTAGTTCAGTCTTATATACTGTATTTCATTAACAACACTAACAGTAGTTCAGTCTTATATACTGTATTTCATTTACAACACTAACAGTAGTTCAGTCTTATATACTGTATTTCATTTACAACACTAACGGTAGTTCAGTCTTATATACTGTATTTTATTAACAACACTAACAGTAGTTCAGTTTTATATACTGTATTTCATTTACAACACTAACAGTAGTTCAGTCTAATATACTGTATTATTTACAACACTAACAGTAGTTCAGTCTTATATACTGTATTTCATTAACAACACTAACAGTAGTTCAGTCTTATATACTGTATTTCATTTACAACACTAACAGTAGTTCAGTCTTATATACTGTATTTCATTAACAACACTAACAGTAGTTCAGTCTTATATACTGTATTTCATTTACAACACTAACAGTAGTTCAGTCTTATATACTGTATTTCATTAACAACACTAACAGTAGTTCAGTCTTATATACTGTATTTCATTTACAACACTAACAGTAGTTCAGTCTTATATACTGTATTTCATTTACAACACTAACGGTAGTTCAGTCTTATATACTGTATTTTATTAACAACACTAACAGTAGTTCAGTTTTATATACTGTATTTCATTTACAACACTAACAGTAGTTCAGTCTAATATACTGTATTTTATTTACAACACTAACAGTAGTTCAGTCTTATATACTGTATTTCATTAACAACACTAACAGTAGTTCAGTCTTATATACTGTATTTCATTTACAACACTAACAGTAGTTCAGTCTTATATACTGTATTTCATTAACAACACTAACAGTAGTTCAGTCTTATATACTGTATTTCATTTACAACACTAACAGTAGTTCAGTCTTATATACTGTATTTCATTAACAACACTAACAGTAGTTCAGTCTTATATACTGTATTTCATTAACAACACTAACAGTAGTTCAGTCTTATATACTGTATTTCATTTACAACACTAACAGTAGTTCAGTCTTATATACTGTATTTCATTACAACACTAACGGTAGTTCAGTCTTATACTGTATTTTATTAACAACACTAACAGTAGTTCAGTTTTATATACTGTATTTCATTTACAACACTAACAGTAGTTCAGACTAATATACTGTATTTTATTTACAACACTAACAGTAGTTCAGTCTAATATACTGTATTTTATTTACAACACTAACAGTAGTTCAGTCTTATATACTGTATTTCATTTACAACACTAACAGTAGTTCAGTCTTATATACTGTATTTCATTTACAACACTAACGGTAGTTCAGTCTTATATACTGTATTTTATTAACAACACTAACAGTAGTTCAGTTTTATATACTGTATTTCATTTACAACACTAACAGTAGTTCAGACTAATATACTGTATTTTATTTACAACACTAACAGTAGTTCAGTCTAATATACTGTATTTTATTTACAACACTAACAGTAGTTCAGTCTTATATACTGTATTTCATTTACAACACTAACAGTAGTTCAGTTTTATATACTGTATTTTATTAACAACACTAACGGTAGTTCAGTCTTATATACTGTATTTCATTAACAACACCAACAGTAGTTCAGTCTTATATACTGGATTTCATTTACAACACCAACAGTAGTTCAGTCTTATATACTGGATTTCATTTACAACACTAACAGTAGTTCAGTCTTATATACTGGATTTCATTTACAACACCAACAGTAGTTCAGTCTTATATACTGGATTTCATTTACAACACTGACAGTAGTTCAGTCTTATATACTGTATTTTTTTCATTAGTAGGGGTGTAAGACGATATCAAATATGAATATCAGGATATTATGTTTGGTGATACTGTATCGATTTTCCAAAACACAGTATTAATACACAGATTCTTGGCAGAAAGTGAATCATTGTGTGATGTGTTTAAACCTCTGACCACTAGATGGCAGTGATGTAATCCATTTTCAGCTCCACTCCAACGTTAACAAGCAGCACAAGGGTGCAAAGCTGTTGTAAACATTGGAAAACCTGTTCTTATAGTGGTTTGTTTTAATAGTAGGGTTTGAGAAATCGAAATATATCACTTTGCTTGCAGTATGTCAATATATTGTCATATATTGAATCGTGGCCACGGTATCACAATACATATTGTATCGCTAGGTTCTTTACAATACACAGCCTTATCAATTAGTCTTTTTATTTTATTTTAATCTGCCTTTTAACACTTTTTTGTGTTAAATATGTTTGTGTATTATGCTTACTGTCTTATATACACTTCATTATGTGATATGAACAGAGATTTCAGTCTCAGTTTGCTGATTTAATAACTTTCCTGTTAAAATCAATTTTATTCCTGGGAAGTTTGATTTAAAGGTTTGATTTTCTGCTGCCAAGATTTGAGTATGTACATCTAAAGTCAAACAAATTACACTGTGTATAAATTAATTTAAGTTTATGTTTAAATATGTTGGCTGTTTTATTAAATGTAACATCAGTGACTGTTTCTGTTTCTGTTTTATGAAATACTGCATTGTTTGTGTGTAACGTGAGTTCAGAGCAGCATCACTGGTCTGTGAGTAGAGCGGCTCTGTTGACTGTGTTCCGTTACAGGTATAAACTTCTTTATGAGACAGACCGACATCATAGATTGTGTATTTATTTATACCTGGATCATCACTGAGAGGTTTATTATCTTTCAATCACTGATATTTCCAGTCACCTCCACTTTCTATATCACATGTGAGAGTGACTGTCTCTCCAATAAACACATAATCAGCTGATTGTACTTTCACTGTAGGTTTTGGTCTCTCTGTTCAAGAATTAGAAATTCAATTATTTTTAAGATTTAAATATTATGTCAAAAAACGCATATGAGTCAAATATGTTGTGCTGGCATGAGTGAATCGGACACAGCAGTACTAATAATTGCACAGAAGTAACAATACTTTACTTAGCTGTAATTTAAGTCTACATAACTTCTACAAATACTGCTGCTAGATGTCATTTTTATTTATTTAGTCTCTGGACAGCAGGTTTATAGTTTAAAGTTTAATGTGAAGGTGCTGCAGTTTAAAATCTAAACACGTTGATTGTTATGTGTAGGGTCTGCTGTCTCTCACTGACTGTAAACATCAGATGAAGGTATATGTAAATATTAATTCACTCAGACACATTTTAGACTGTTACAGCTTCCTTATTTAAACATTGTTGGAAACCAAGATGCTTTACAAATACAGCGTCGTTTAAATCACAGGTTAAAATAATCAGCAACATGCTGAAGTGTTTAAAGACAAAACACATTTAGTAAAAATCGCCCATGTAAAAAGTAAATTATGGTCAGTTTGATTATGAGAACTCATATCTCAGTACATGTGTGTTTATTTACAAGCGGATCTTGGACGCTCCAACATGGCAGATGTCCTGAACCCTCTTTCGCCTTCAGGATTTTTTTCTGTTTGTTGTCCCCCAACAGTGAAAAGAAATATCCACCTACAACCATCCTGACACAATACTGTACAAATACTACATACATTAAGCTGATAAAACTGTACAGTATAATTAGAGTTCAGACACATATACACATATAGATAAATATAGAAGTGAAAAGGGTGATGAGTTCAGATATCAAATAACAGCTTGTAGGAGAAAAGTACTATGAAGTTTTGATCAGGCCAGTAGCACTGAAGATAAGCTAGAACACCATACATCCATTATTACATGAAACCCTTCTGTCCACTAATCTCTCAAGTTTTTGAGCTTCTTAGCATGTCGTGTAATAAGTTGTATTAGATCGGAGGTACAACGAGCTGGTCATGGGTTAAATACTGTTGGCTGAATGTTTGATGTCTGATTATGTTTAATTAGAGTGAGTGACGGTGAAGTAAAAACAGGAATCATGGGTAAATATTTGTTAATATTAATAATTGATTTCACTTTTATTATCATATACTTCAGTATTTCACTGAATACACTTCAGTATTTCAGAGTAATAACAGCAGAAACAGTCAGTGACTGAGATGCTACTCACCTGATACAGTCAGTGTAACAGCATCACTGGTCTGTGAGTAGCGCGGCTCTGTTGACTGTGTTCCTCTACAGGTATAAACTCCTTTATGAGACTGATCAACTTTAGAGATTAAGTATTCCTTTATTTTTGGATCAACACTGAGAGGTTTATTATCCTTAAACCACTGATACTTCCAGTCCCCTCCACTTTCTATATTACATGTGAGAGTGACTGTCTCTCTGATGAACACATGATTATCTGGTTGTACTTTCACTGTAGGTTTTGGTATCGCTGTGAAAAAGAAAAAAAGGAGCATGAATGTACACAGTATTCCAAAAAGACACATGGTATTAAAATATAAAGAACAGTAACAATATAGATTTTCTTTTAAATACATGTTGGAAATGCATCATTGTGTCAGTGCCAAAGAACTGTGTAAACCATAAATGCCTTGTTACACAAGCAGCTATCATCATCATGAGGAGGCAGGTCACATGACACATTGGTCTTGTTCACACCCTGCAGCATGTTTGGTTGATCGGATCACGTTAGGATTTTTCCTGACTGGATAAAAATACAGGTGTAAACACCCCCAGGATTGTGTTCGGATTATGTTTGGATCTTTCAAAGCACATTCAGAGGTGATCAAAGATTAATTTTATATTAACACAGTGAGAATGGAATGTGTTTTTGATATGTAGGTATGAGTATGTGATGCGTCTGATTGAGCGAGAGGATAAAAACAGTAGCAAAAGATAGTTTCAACCCCCTCGTCATCATTATCAACAGTGTCATGCCTCGCATCAACACTGCTGCCTCAGAGTCTATGTCGGCTTCCAAATCCCAAATCAGCTGACCGACATAGATCAAGCCCACCTGAGTTCTAGTGATCAACTGACAATTTAAGCTCTCTGTTTGGACTTCCAGATTGCAAAGTATTGAGCCAGTCTGTCTGATCATTACCGAGCATTGTTTTTGTGATTGCCTTCTTGTGTATGACCAATTTCAATCCGTCTTTTGCCTTGCCTGTTTATTCCCGTTTGCTGAGTCTGCCCGGTAATGTACCCCTTTGCCTGCCATATCGTTAACCTGTTTTGCGTAGTCCATTCTGGTTTTGGTAATCTTCTACGTCTCTGGATTTCGACCATAGCCTGTTTGACCTCACGCCTTTGTCTAAGCCCTTATACGTTAATGTGTATAGCTCTCTGTTTGTGTTGGTATTCTGTCTGGTGCACACCTTATAAAAATGTATGTTTTTGCAAAACTTCAAATGTTTCCCAGCAAAACACACAACAATATCACAATGTTGTCTACTTTCTAGCAATGTTGCTACAATGTTGTCAAAAGGTGGTGCAGTGTCTGAACAATGATGTCATAATGTCACCATTAATTTGTCACAACGTTGTTAGCCAATGTCACAACTTTCTGTGGAATTGCATTTCAACGTTATAACAATGTTTTGAGCACTTGTCTGCTTTATAAACGACCACCTGTGCTGTGACCTCAGACTTGGATTATGATAGGAACTAATAGGTTGTACGCAAACAATGTCACGTCACTGTAGTGTTACTCTTTCAAAATGCCTATGGTTTACATCATTTACAGTAGCTCAAACAGTTTAACCGAGAGTTTTTATGGAGTACTATCTTCCTGTTCCACCTTAATTGGTGCCTCTGGTGCACCAGTGTTGGCCAACTGCCACAGCATGTAAGGTGGAACAGGAAAAAGTGGTGAATAAGCTGACTTCATTCTTGTGCGGTCAGTAGGAGTGAGTATTGTATTGTGTACAGCTGGTCTGTGAGTGAGCACTGGTGATAGATTTAAAATCTAATGATACAGTAAATGAACGGCCATAATATCTCTCGCTTAAAAATAAGTAGCACAATATAGTCTCCTTCCCTCGATACTCCTCCATACTGGTTTCCACTTTAAGAGCGTCCTCTTCCACTGCATGATTGTGTGATATTCCAGTTTCAGAGAGGATCTGCATCACGTGGTCAGGACTGACCTTCCCAGGCTGGATAGTGTGTACGCCAGTCGAGTAAATAAGAAAGCTGGCAGCGTCAGCAGAGACACAACACACACTGGACACTACGTATTCTACTGATTTCCCTCCTCCCATCGTCCTGTGGACAGTTTCCTGGGACCACTGATGAAGGACTACAGAATGACCAACACAAACTGTGCAGCTACAGATCAGCTACTGTCTCTGACTTTACATCTACAGAGTTAACAGACACGGTAGTAAACAGTGTTTACAGAGTGGACAGTGAGTGGACACAGTGTTTTAAAACTCCAGCAGTACTACTGTGTCTGATCCAACTGTATCAGTTAAACTCACTACCACAACACCATAGTGACGCATCAGTGTCACTGCAGTACTGATCCATCATCCAAATAATACCCACTTTGTGGTGGTCCTCTGGGGGTCCTGACTCTTGATGAACAGGGTAAAATGGGGCTAACAAAATATGTAGGCAAAGAGACATTTTACAGATATGTACAGATACTTTACTTATTCATAATTTAAATTACACTGCAGTATAGCTTCGTACTCTGCTGTTCCCTCTTCTATATTTTATCATTATTTATATTGTATTATTTCTATTTTTATAGAATTATTCTTTTTTTATTTTTGGAGAGAGTCACACTAATAACTAAGTATAAGGACAATAAAAGGATTCTATTCTATTCTTACTGCCCGCTATCTGGATTTAAAATATTGTCAGAATGACGTAAGTGAAAACAACCTATTGCACTGTAAGGTCCTGCTGCTGGCTCTTGCTGACCATACATGTCTGGAAAACATGTGCGGAGCGACCAGCTCGGAGCACTTCAGAAGCAGCTAAAGAAACCTGAACATGTATACAGTTGGTATTGATGGTTTATGCAAATGTGTTGCTGGTGCTGTTCTGCTGGACTGTGGGGCTGTTTAGTTGGGTATTGTTAGTGCCTCTGTCAGGTTGAAGTGTGTGGCTACTAATGTCCTGTCTGCTATTGCGTCTCCACTGTTGTCTTTTTTAGTACAATCATTTTCATCACTGCAGTATATCTGTAAAACTGATCTAAAGAAATGTTCTGCAAAGAGATAAAGAGGAACAAACTCACCTGACTGTTCTTGTCCAGCTTGTGTGCTGTGACTGAGTGCAGTCAACACTAAAGTTGGGACAGAAACAGACATTAATATGAAACAGAGATAAAATGAATGAGTCTGAGTGAATTGTGTACAGAGGTGTGGCTGATTACACATTCTGCTTGATGAACTGGGTTTTAACAGCTAGCGGTTGCTAGTGTGGATTTTATTATGGCTATTAAAACTGAGCATACATTTGCTTTAGTGTGCCAAACAAACATTTTTGGGAGAGCAGGGTAACAATATCAGCAGACACAGAAGCTTAATAGAGACACACATCAAAATAATACTTATTAAGTTACAAGCTGTTTTTTGGCCTCCTATAAAACCTTGGTTTACTGAGGGGGTTAATGTGTATGGAGAGACACTGCACTCTCACCAAGCCATGTTTTGTTATTGTGCCTGAAGATGTCTGTGTCTTGACTTTGTTCTTCCCATGAATCTGTATGTTTAAGTTTCCTGGCTATCCATTACTTACATTTGATTGGATGCACCAGCTCTATATGCTTAAATTCAGACTAATTGGAAAACTAAGGTTTAGGTTTACACATGTCATGTTAAGGATGAGGTTTACCTGCATTCAAATAGGTTTTACCACACAGATCCGTCTCTTTGTTGGATACTGTATACACTGTTTTATTTTTAAACCTACACTGAGCATTATGTAGAGACATTGGACAGTAACTATAATACTGGGCTTGCTTCACAAGAGCTTGGAAATGGATAAGCAAACCTATTCAATTGCTGCAATTACAGTAATGCCAGTACTCAAATATTTTAATATCACGCTTTCTGGGTTGGTTGGTTGTGGATATGGGAGGTGTGACTTTGCAGAGTGACAAGTATGGAGCGCCATGTGACACCGGACATGCTCTAAGCATGCAGACAGTTGGCACTGATAACTTAAAGCTGCGTGTATGTGTTAATGGGGCTGTGCTTTGCTGGAATGCAATAGTGGGATTGTGATGCAGCGTTTGTGTCCACTGCCACTGTGGAAGGTGCCCATTGATGACCTGCTCGGTAGCACTCTGTTCAGTAGCACTCTAACCTGAGGCTAAAATTGGTCTCAAAAGTGGGATTTACGCCCTGGCGGACTGCAGGGAAGCAGGGAACAAGCAGAGAGAGCATAAACCGACTGAGGACTGAGTACGACTGAGGAGAGAAAAACTGGGCAGTTAAGATGGGCAGTGCAACGATGCTGAGGAGAGCCTGGAGTCAGCATAGGGAGGCTCAGTGATGGGGCCAGCACGAGGAGGCTTGGTGATGAGACCTGTGCAGCGAGGTCTATACCCATTGTTTTAAGAAGTTTTTTTTGTTTTTGGAGAGGGTAACAAACGTTATATATCATTCAATTCTATTTCAAATTTGATAAAATGTTTGGAATAAATACATTTACATTGATTTTTTTCCAGAATCGTTCTGAAATGTTCTTCAATTTAAAATAAACACCTTGATCGTTCTGCAGTTGAGGTGATGTACTATTTCTATAAAATCAGGATATGTTGTGTGATGATCCTCTGGGAGGGCTGGTTGGTCTTGCTCTGAGTGTTGCAAGTGAAGGTGTGAGGCGGAGCTTGGAGCTAATTAATAAAGTGTGCTTTTTTTCTGTGTAGGGGGTTTAGTAGGAGTGGGCAGAGTAGACCTAGTGGATTCACTAAGCAGTAAGTGAGGCAGTTGTTCACAAGCAGCTTCTACATTGAACATGACTCCATGATGCTAAGATAATTGATTAATTATGAAGCTATCTGTTTAGGGTCAGGCTATAACTGAATAAATGTGAGGTCTCGTCAGACCTACTGCCAGATCAAACACATTACCAAGGTACAAAATCCAGAGCATCCTGTGGGGTCTGTGTCTCCTTAATTACTCTCCTTGATCTTAAATGGATCAAAATTAAGATTCTGAGGGGGTCCCTAAAAATAAATTTATGAGGCTGTCCATTGGGGAAATAGCAGAACCTAAAATACAAATGGCTGATTATGCCTGAGATATATGTATTAATGACCTGTGGGGGGAGCCAGGTAGTACACCCTAGACACTGAATAGCCCTGGTAATCCCTGCAAATGTTGCTGTATTGAAGAGCACAAGACAACAGATTATACATATATATGATATTGTTAGAGCTGGTCACAGCTAGAATCAGTACAGAAACTCTACTCTCAGGTGGAGACCAGTTTGTCTTGATATACTGAATTGGGAGTAAATGGTATGAATCACATTGTAAAGACCAGCACAGTTCTTGTTTTTGTTTCTGGTTAGTTCTGTAACAGTGTGATAAAGTGCTGATTGACTAACAGTCAAAATCATAACAGAATAAAGACTTGGTTTCATCCAATTTGCATCCAATGATTTCAAATGACAAACTCACAGCACAACATTCAGTATCATTCAGCAATATGTAAGTAATTGAAATGTTTAAAAAAGTATTTTAAGATGTTATATTTTGTTTAGTTTGATTAAATTTAATATCATTTAGATTTAATTTAATCTTTTGTATGAAATGTTATTATATGTTATGGACACATAAATGCATGTTTATTGATTAATGCAGAGAAGACTTTCAAATGTAGTTAAAATGAAAGGCTAGAAGACCTCCAACTGAAACTCTTTACACTCTTATATCAGAAAAGCTTGTAAACCGTCTAAACCACCATGCAAACTACATACTGATCACTCAGAACCATCAGACTGAATATTAACAACTTCATACAGCAGCTCTCACTTTAATAAAGACATAAAGAACATTTACTCACAGAGTATTACAGAGAGTGCACTGAACTCCATACTGTCCCAGTAATGACTGACTGACTGACTGACTGCACTAAACATCACTTCCTGTCTTCTTACACTCAAAGCACACGTCACAGAGAGAGACAGACAACAGTATCATTACAGAGAACTCAATAGAACTTCTGAGCACTTAGTATTTATTCAAGGAAGTACACTTTACGAAAAAAGGCCAGAGCAGACTCTACCTACTGAGGAGACTGAGGTCATTTGGAGTGCAGGGAGAACTCGTGAGGACTTTCTTTGACACAGTGGTGGCATCTGCCATCTTTTATGGAGTGGTCTGTTGGGGCAGCAGCACCTTGATAGAAGTAAAGAAGAGACTGAACAAACTCATTAAGAGGGTTGGCTCTGTCCTGGGAAGCCCCATAGACCCAGTGCAGGTGGTGGGAGACAGGAGGATGTTAGCCAAGCACTAAACATCACTTCCTGTCTTCCTACACTCAAAGCACACATCACAGAGAGAGACAAACAACAATGTAATCCAAGACAACTTGAAGGAAGAACTTCTGAGCATCAACATTTGTTAAATACTAAATGGATTTACAAACCGGATTCCAAAAAAGGTGGGACACTAAACAAATTGTAAATAAAAACTGAATGCAATGATGTGGAGGTGCCAACATCTAATATTTTATTCAGAATAGAACACAAATCACAGATCAAAAGTTTAAACTGAGAGAATGTATCATTTTAAGGGAAAAATATGTTGTTTCAAAATTTCATGGCGTCCCAAAAAAGTTGGGACAAGTAGCAATAAGTGGCTGGAAAAAGGAAATTGAGCCTATAACGAACAGCTGGAAGACCAATTAACACTAATTAGGTCAATTGAAAACATGATAGGGTATAAAAAGAGCTTCTCAGAGTGTCTGTGTCTCTCTGAAGCCAAGATGGTAAGAGGATCACCAATTCCACCATTGTAGAAAGATAGTGCAGCAATACCAGAATGGTGTTACCCAGCGTACAATAGCAAAGACTTTTAAGTTATCATCATCAACCGCGCATAACATCATCAAAAGATTCAGAGAATCTGGAACAATCGCTGTGCGTAAGGGTCAAGGCCGTAAAACTCTACTGGAATACTTCCAGAAAGCATCGACAGTGAACACAATCCACTGTGCCATCGCCGTTGCCAGCTGAAACTCAGTGCAAAGAGGATACCGTGCAAAGAGGAAGCCATTTCTAAGCAAGCTCCACAAGCTCAGACGTTTGCACTGGACCAGGAGTCTTTTAAAATGGACTGTTCTGTGGTCAGATGAGTCACGATTTGAAGTTCTTTATGGAACACTGGGACGCCATGTCATCCGGACCAGAGAGGACAAGGATAACCCAAGTTGTTATCAATGCTCCGTTGGCATGGGCAGCTTGCATGTCTGGAAAGGCACCATTAATGCAGAGAACTATGTTCAGGTTCTAGAACAACATATGCTCCCATCTAGACGTCATCTCTTTCAAGGAAGACCTGCATTCTTCAACAAGATAATGCCAGACCACAATCTGTAGCAATCACAACATCATGGCTCCGTAGGAGAAGGATCCGGGTACTGAAATGGCCAGCCTGCAGTCCAGATCTTTCACCTATAGAGAACATTTGGCGCATCATAAAGAGGAAGGTGCGACAAAGAAGGCCCAAGACGATTGAACAGTTAGAGGCCTGTATTAGACATGAATGGGAGAGCATTCCTATTTCTAAACTTGAGAAACTGGTCTCCTCTGTCCCCAGACGTCTGTTGAGTGTTGTAAGAAGAAGGGGGATGCCACACAGTGGTAAAAATGGCCTTGTCCCAACTTTTTTGGGATTTGTTGACGCCATGAAATTTTGAAACAACATATTTTTACCTTGAAACGATACATTCTCTCAGTTTAAACTTTTGATCTGTGATTTGTGTTCGATTCTGAATGAAATATTAGATGTTGGCACCTCCACATCATTGCATTCAGTTTTTATTCACAATTTGTTTAGTGTCCCAACTTTTTTGGAATCCGGTTTGTAGATCTTTATACAAAATCACTTTATTGATACAATCATTTATTAAAGGAAATATGTAACATCTGTACAAACTATGTGTAACTGCCCCTAAACGTAACAGCTGGTTGTGTCTCCTATCACAGCTACAACTACAACTAAACACCTCCTATATAACTGGAGGTCTGTCACATCTCAACAAGGTTAGTCAGGACTGTGATAAGGTCACTCCAAAACCTAAATCCATCCAGAGAAAAACCTTGCTGTATGTTTGAGACATAATTATAAAGCATTGTCTTCATTGCAGACGGATGACTGGATATTGTCCTGCAGAAGAACAGAACTTATAATTACATCAAACTTTAAAGCAGTGAAGCATCCATACATCATCACACTACCACCACCATGTTTCAGCTGTTGGGAGGGTGTTCTTATAGTACAGGGGTGGGGAACTCCAGTCATGGAGGGGCCAGATTCCTGCACAGTTTGGTGGTTTTGCTTCTCAAGCACACCTAAATTACCTAATAAGCTGATTAGCAGGTCTGGTGTGTTAAAGCAGAAATCAGGAAACTGTGCTGGTTCTCAGTTCTCCACTACTGTTATAGTAGAATACTGTGATGGAATCATTAATTCTGTGGTTTTCAGCAGTTGTAGGATGTTCTTCTTGGTGAACAGTGTTTTGTTCTTGTTATTCTCTCACTGATCTCTCTTTAACAGTGGAATCATGAACACTGACCTCAGCTGAGACGAGCGAGGCCTGAAATTTCTCAGATGTCCACCTGGGTTCTTTAGTGATTTCCTGGATGAGTTTCTGCTGCTGAGCTCTTGTAGGAATGTTGTTGCTGAGTGTATTTGTTTAATATAACCTGTCACTACTGGGAAGATTCACAGCTGTTCAAGGTTTCTACATTAAAAAATAATGGTTCTCAATGTGGTTCACTGGCACCTCAGAGTCTTAGAAATGACTGTGTAGCACTTTGTAGAATGATAGAGTTCAATAACTTAAGTACTCAGGTACACAAGCTTGGGTGTGTCTCATTTTATTGATCAAAGTTATCAACTACATTTAGTTATTTGGTTGATTAAGAAACTAAGGGGGCAAATATTTTTTCGCAAGGTTATTTTTCCTTAAATTAATGAAACAGTCCTTCAAATGTTATGTTTATCTTCATCATGTGCCAATTGTTTGTTCATATATTACTGAAACATTTTTACTCGCTTTTAATGTAATGTTAAGCATCAGTGTTTTGAAAACATTACTGGTTAGCTTACAAGCAGTCAATTGTGGTTTACTGCATTGTGGGACTGTGTATGTGGGACGGTGTATGGCGTGTGTCTATTTTGATTGCTGAGATTATTTAGAGACCTGCTGTTGTCATGGAGATTTCTGCATCACTCAGTTTCAATTCCCCATTGGCTGTAGATGTCATTGTCAGCGTCTCACTAGAAAAGACTAAAATTAGACCACAAGCCTCTAAATAACTCCCTCTGCTTTTAAAACTCAAACCTCTACTGATTAGACTCTGACTTTGCGACCAGTGAGAGCT
The DNA here is from genome assembly GCA_021613375.1 of Megaleporinus macrocephalus. Taxonomy (NCBI): domain Eukaryota; kingdom Metazoa; phylum Chordata; class Actinopteri; order Characiformes; family Anostomidae; genus Megaleporinus; species Megaleporinus macrocephalus. The sequence goes on from CM038708.1 coordinate 13,421,831, forward strand.
CATAGTTTTTCTGTATCTGTCTTTGTACATTTAACTGCACCAGCTTCATTCTTTCTCAGGTCCTGTCCAGTCACCTCATGAATTATCACAAAAATGTCAGGCAAAAACTTCAAATGGAAGTAGAAATGTTATGCCGTGTGAGAAATTCAGCAAATTTGAGAAATTAAAAGTCGTATAGTGTCCACTTGGCATAGTATTGATTTTTACACATTTTATATATTTTCCTGAGTTTAATGTGTTGAAACGCCCCTACTGGCTGTACACAGTATTACAGATTACAATTCTGTGTTATTAAGCAGAGAGCATGTTTATAATGCAGTTCTTCTGATCAGCACACACGGACATAAACTAATATTATTACTTTACTGACTTTACTAAAACTGAAAACTAAATCTTTATTGTGTTTTGAAGTGAAAAGCACAGCACAAGGCCTTTTAGCCCCTCCTCCACGAATCAAGCCACAAAGCTTAAATGCAGAGAAACTACATTATGATTAGCAAGTTTGACTCACACACAGAAATTGCAGGAGTCAAAACAAAAACAAACTTAAGAAAAAGGACCAAGAACTCTAGTAGGACACCAGTAGTAGAGTACCATCCTTCCAGCGTCTCTCTGTATTGCTGCTTTGACACTTTGGTACTTTAATGTCACATAAACTCCACTATGTTTATAGAAGAATCCTTATATGTGGCTGCAGCTTCAAACACATCCCAGTCTGTACATGCAAAACCATCCTGTATAATACTCTCAGTGTCTGGTCCTACTATACTGGTAGTGTTTTGGTAGTGCTGTCTTTAGAGTCCAGCAGTTAATGTCTCCTCAGTGCTGAAAGCTGACTGACGATGTCATGTAGAAAAACAGGAGCTGCTGATGAGTTTGCGTGTGGTGGGATGTGGTGGGATGTAAACAGGTGTTAAAACACAGCACTAATTTCCTCTGTAAGTAGGAGGGTCAACATTTCACCAGTAACTGTTCTACAGTGCTTATGTACAATCTGTACGTCTCCACAAGTTGTTCACAAACATTCACATACGTCCTCCATAGATCTTACTGGAGTCAGCGTTGAGGCCTTTGAGTCTGTAGCTACGCTGCTGTGTCCGGTACTCTGGTTAACCACCATCTCTGTAAATACTAGAGTGCAGGTGTTTCTAGTTTCCTGCTGGGTTGTTTACCTGGTGCTCAGCTCGTCTTGCCTATTCTTCAGTGCAGGTGAGCTGGCAGTAGGCTCGGTAGCGGTCAGTTATCATGAGTGCATATATAGCAATCCTAAAACCAGCACTGAAGCAGCTCTGGGTGCCAGCACAGGAGGAGTAGTCCTAAAATCAGAATTGGAACAGCTCTGGGTGCCAGCACAGGAGGAACAGTCCTAAAAGCCAGCACTGAAGGAATAATGTTAAAAAAAAACAAAAACAGCACTAAAGCAGTTTTGGGAGCCATTACTTTCACTATATTTTCCAGGGCCATGTACCCCCTACATTTATACTTTGGCTCAGGGCCTCAGGCCCATTGCATTCTCTCATAAACTTGGGGCCACTGGCCCATACACTCACTCATCAGTTCAGGGCCACACACTGTCAGCATTTATACACAGACTTATATCCTTAGGGCATTTGCTCTGTCTGAACATCTTTATTCTCACTGAACAGGACATATAAGGTCTGTTTAATGTAAGTGTGCACAACTGCTCTTTACTGTGTTTCTGAAGTGACAAGCAGATCACATGGTCTTTTAGCATTTCCTCCACTGATCTAACCCACAGAGCTGAAGTTAAAATAGAGATCAACCACAACACGCAAGCGAACACCTATTCTACCTCCGGTCACAGACACAAACACTCACTGTTTGTTCAAGCAGTGTTAGAAAAGATGTAATGTAAATATAATGTTAATTATTAGGTTAATGTCATGTTTGAAATCAAACAGGAACAAATCAGGGGAGTGATGGCAGATTCAAATAAATAGTGGTAGTTCATACAGTACAGCTCGTACTTTTCAGATGTCTCTTGTTTTAACTGTGATTAGACAGCAGTATGTATGTTTATATGTACAGCGCAGTATAATCTCTATGCAGTTCTACAGTAATTAGACCAAATAGTTTCATTAGTTTAGCTCTACTGTTGATAAAGCAGTTTATCCAAATTCTACCTGTAAATGTAATTTGATCATAAATGTTATATAAAATAAGTGTTATATAAAATAAGTGCTATATGTTGACAATAGTCTCTTGACAGCCAAGTCTCTCACCACCCAGTCCAGCAATCAGGCTGATGCTCTTAAAAGCTCTTTTGTTGTATACTGCCACCTACTGTTCACCTACTGTGTGTGCTGCTCCTGTTTAAAGAGCTCCATGCATGGACAGCGAGGATAGACAGACACACACAGGACAGTACAGGCCAAACTACAACCCAACAGCAAATGGAAGGAAAAAAAGAAACCCATAACAGTCTCAATACATTGTGATTATTGATCAGGGGCCTGAAAGAGACACATAACAGCCTCCTGTTATGTTATGATTTATATAATAATAATAATTTCTAAGTAATAATGTATTTTTATATACACGTTTAACTGTAAAGATTTGGTACACTGTACTGCTATAGATGAATGCTGACCACAAGTAAAAAAATATCTACAAAACATACTCAGTTTCCATAAATATATTTAAAAACATCACTGGTTACTGGAAAGTTCCTACATAGACATACCATCTAAGCTTTATGATGATTGGTCAGTATTAAGCTACTGTTTGCTAAAAGCTGCTTGGTTCCATTTTTTATTTTACTGGTCTACGTCATTTGAACAATGTTCTTTACACTGTGTGAACATTTCAAGAAGACTTGACCAACAGAAATGAAAAAGGGCAATTTCAGTGCAATCTCACTGTCAGTAAAAAAAGATAATGTGCAGGTAAATTTTTGTTCATCAAGGAACAAACATCGAGAGTCTCAGTCTGCCATAAACTGGACTCCATCACCCAGTCAGTGGTCAGACCCAACACCACCACTAGAGGGAGGCAGGGAGGTATTTATTAGTTATCTAGTCTGTCTTTAATCATTTGAGTTTTTAACCCCTTCTGTCCCTAACCAGTGATTCAATCAGTAAAACTCAGCGTGTTTCAGGTATCTAAGAATCAGGACAGTCTACATGTCGGGAGAGCAAACTATGACGTAAAATGCTGTCTATGTAGGCAGCTCACTAGGTTTTGAGACACACCCATTGTCCCTCTTTTCGCTCTAACATGTTTAGCAAAAGCCAAAGAGTAAATACAAACTAACTCCAATAATTAAATATAATTCAGTAAAATATAATTTTAGAAACAGAGGACACAATGTATTAACACTGTGGCGTCTCACCAGCTGCTGTTACAGGTCAAAAGTCTAAATGAGTAAATAAGCTGCAGCTGAAGATTCAGTTCATATCAGATAGAGTCTGTAATCAGACTGCATATTAACAACTTCATACAGAGTCTTATGTGAACATTTTAGCATTGATTTACATGAAACACATAAATGACCACTATGAGGCTACTTGTATAATGTTATAAAGCTGTGGTACTGTTCAAAAACACACAACATTCAGAGAACTGAGGAGCCTGTCTGTGCTATTTTTGAAGACTCTTTAAACACACAGACTATGATATAATCTCTGTAAGCAAACTAAAAGAGAAGCCCTTTCTACCAGGCTCACTTATAATTACTGACCGCTACTGAGCCTACTGCTAGCTGACCTGCACTCACTGGAGAATAGGCTAGACAAGCTGAGCACCAGGAAAACAACTCAGCAGGAAAGTAGAGACAGCTGCACTCTAGAATTTACAGACATGGTGGGTAACCAGTGTGCCAACTCAGTTTTACTCTTTTCACAGAGGAGGCCACACTGCTGACTCCAATAAGATCAAAAAGGAAGGGTGTGTGAATTTTTGTTACCAGCTCATAACTTTCAGATTGTGCATAAGCACTGTGGAACAGTTACTGGTTACAGGTCAGCCCTGCCAAGAAAGCTTTGTGCTGTGTTTTAACACCTGTTTACTTTAACCTTAATCTCAATCTTTAAACCTGCAATCTTAGGACTGTGCTACCAACATATTGCCTGCACGTGAAAATCCCTGTGACAAACAAGAAAACCCTGGATAATACACGCAGCAACATCCGTGATGCCTACAGAGCCGTCTCTGCAACCTCACTACGGACTATTAGACCATTTCTTTCTCTACCCAGCATATGGACACAGACTAAAGCAGACAAACCCTGTAAGTGAACAAATCAAACTTTGGTCTCCAGACACTGAGAGTATTATGCTGGATGGCTTTGCATGTACAGACTGGGATGTGTTTGAAGCTGCAGCCACACATGAGGGTTCTTCTATAAACACAGATGAGTTTGCTGAATGTGTGACTGGTTAGATCAGCACCTGCTCGGACGGCCATGTCAGGATCCTAAGGCAGGACTGTTTATACCTGATTTGGAGGTCAAGTGAGGAAGGTAACATTGAAAGACGGCATCCAACATATGACACTTATTACATTCAGCACTTATTAAACTCATACATTAAATGTAGAAAGTAAAACTAGAAGAACAAACTACAGTCCACAGTCGCAGCTTCTGCACTCTGCGTGCTCTAAACCGTGTGTTTGCCTGTATTTTCATCTATTTAGTGTACAGCACCCTTTGTAAGTGCTGGAGACAGCTCTCTAATGACAAGCAGACACTAAACTACAACAGGTCACACCAGTCTTATACCTCTGGACCTGGACTGTATTGTTTGCTCCGTAACAAGCCGCCACCACTTTCCATGAAAGAAGAAAGGAAACCGGACTTACGTTGAAGTGCAGGCAAAACAGGAGAGAAAGTCTTTCTGCCAGGCTCACTCATGCTAACTGGCTGCTATTGAGTCTACTGCTAGATAACCTGCACTCACCGGAGAATAAGCTAGATGAGCTGTGCACCAGGAAAACAACCTAGCAGGAAACTAGAAATTTCTGTGCCCTCATTTCTGTGACCTGGTGAATAGGTGAATAGGTGTGTCACACTCAGTTTCACTTCTTTCTCCGAGGAGGCCGCAATGCTGACCCTAGTAAGACCAAAGGTGAGTGTGAATTTTTATGAGCGGAGACATATAGATTATGCATGAGCACTGTGGAACAGTTACTGGTGAAATATCAGCCCCACCAAGAAAACTTTCTTGAAAACCAGGATTTTTCTATAAACTATTCAGTGTGCTAAGGGTGTTACCCGTTACATCAGCACCTGCACTGACATTCATACCAGTCAGAAAATACTCAAATCAGATGTCCTGGATAAACAGCCAAGTTGGACACATGCTGCTTGCTCACTCTCGTGTTTAGGTCTGGTAATAGAGTAGAGTGGAGCAATACATCAAGGACTGTAAAGGCATCACTGAGGAAATAACCAACCTCACCATCTCTGTACTCACACAGCTTAACAAATTCTTACTTTAAGACTTCCAACAGTGAAATACTGATGTTCACACACTCTGGATCCCCCACGGATTGTTCCAGTGCTGTCTTTTTAAACTGTGTTGGTTTTAGGAATGCTCCTCATGGGCTGGCACCAAAAGCTGCTCCAGTGCTGGTTTTAGGAGTGCTCCTCCAGTGCTGGCTCTAGGACTGCTCCTCCTGTACTGGCTTTCACAGCTGCTCTAGTCTCTGTGTGTCTTACCAGAGTTCTTGATCTTTAGTTTGTTTGTGTTTTTTGGGTCCTGCATTGTCTCTCAGTCTGTTATTTTACCAGCCTGTGTTTTGACCCTTGGCTTCTATGTGGGTTGCACATAAAATTATATTGAACATGCTTTCTGGAAACACTAAACATCTTTTCTGTTCTTGAAGAGACAGTTTGTTTATGTGAGTTGAAAATGCTAACCATAAGTGTTACTAGAGTTAATTTGGTTTCTGTATTTTATCTGTATTCTGTATTTATTTTTTTTTATTTTAGTATGTTTGATTCGTGGATGAGGGGCTTAAAGACCTTGTGCTCGGCCTGTCACTTCATAACACAATAAAGTTTACAGATTCTGTTTTCTTTTATCAGTAAAGTAAAAAAAGTATGTGTCTGTGTGTACTGATCAGAAGGAATCTAATAAAAAACATCTGTAATACCGCGTACAGCCAGTTGGGGTGTTTCAGCACAGCAAGCTCAGGAAAATATTATTAATGTGTAAAAATTATCAATACTTTCTCAAGTTGACACTGTACGACTTTTAATTTCTCAGATTCACTGAACTGCTCACACTACACCATAATCATGCATAAGGTGACTGGACAGGACCTGAGAAAGCTGGTGTAGAATGAAGCTGGTGCAGTTAAACCACATGCACAAAGACAGATACAGAACTATGAGTGCTCACTGCTTGCACAGTCAGAGCCTAATCAGTAGAGGTTTGAGGTTTATGAGCAGAGAGGTGTTATTAAGAATCTTGTGGTTTGATTTTAATCTTTTCTTTATATTAATAAAGTCAAAATAATATATTTACAGAAGATTGCACATTGCCAGATAATTGCACATTGTTATGTTATATTGAAAAACTCTATTTCCTGTAAGTGTGTAGAGTTTAAGTGTGTGTGGTTTGCTGGGAGCAGTGTGTAGAGTTTAAGTGTGTGTATGTGGTCTGCTGGGAGCAGTGCTGGTTGTAGAGTCTAACAGCAGCAGGAAGGAAGGACCTGCCATACCGCTGCTTCACACATTTGTGGTGCAGTAGCCTGTCACTGAAGGAGCTGCCCAGTGCTGCTTGAGTCTTATGTATGGGGTGGGAGTCATTCTCCAGCATTAATGCCAGCTTGGCTAACATCCTCCTCCTCTCCCACCACCTGCACTGGGTCTATGGGGCTTCCCAGGACAGAGCCGGCCCTCTTAATGGGTTGGTTCAGTCTCTTCTTGTCTTCCATCGAGATGCTGCTGCCCCAGCAGACCACTCCATAAAAGATGGCAGAGGCCACCACTGTGTCAAAGAAGGTCCCCACGAGTTCTCCCTGCACTCCAAATGACTTCAGTCTCCTCAGTAGGTAGAGTCTGCTCTGGCCTTTTTTGTAAAGTGTACTTCCTTGAATAAATACTAAGTGCTCAGAAGTTCTATTGAGTTCTCTGTAACGATACTGTTGTCTGTCTCTCTCTCTGGGACGTGTGCTTTGAGTGTAAGAAGACAGGAAGTGATGTTCAGTGCAGTCAGTCAGTCAGTCAGTCATTACGGGGACAGTATGGAGTTCAGTGCACTCTCTGTAATACTCTGTGAGTAAATGTTCTTTATGTCTTTATTAAAGTGAGAGCTGCTGTATGAAGTTGTTAATATTGAGGGTTCTGAGTGATCAGCTTCTGTGTGATTAAGTAACTGTATGTAGTTCAGATGGTGTACATGGTGGTTTAGACGGTTTACAAGCTTTTCTGAAATAAGAGTGTGAAGAGTTTCAGTTGGAGGTCTTCTAGCATTCCATTTAAACAACATATGAACATCTTCTCTGCATTGTGGGCCATAATCAATAAACATGCATTTATGTGTCGATAACTTATAATAACATTTCATACAAATGATACAATTAATAAATACAATTAATATACTCACTTCACACTAAACAAATAAAACATCTTAAAACTACTTTTAAAACATTTCACTTACTTATATATCGCTAAATGATACTAAATACTTTGCTGTGTGCTTGTCATTTGAAAGCATTGGATGCAAATAGGATTAAACCAGGAAATATAACATTTTCTTGAAGACCAAGAACTGTCTATCTGTTAAATATAACTTAAACTCATTCTAAAACTGTGTCTGATAGGTTGACATAGAATTTAAAACGGTGGATTAGAATCTTGTGATCAACAGTTTCAAAACCTTTTTCTTAGTAGAGGCTAACCCTAACCCAGTCTTAAAAGTATTTGGAGAAACGCTTGTGGGGAACAGTAAAAACCTCATTCAGAAGACAGTCAGACACCATCTTAAGAAATGAAGTCGAAACAGAATCAAGATCACATGTGGGTGCACTTAATTTGTTTATAGCAGTTGCAAGATCCTGATAACTGATAACAGAGAAAGATGTCATTACTAATGTAGGTGGTTTGTCCAGGAGGTTACTGTAACTTGTTCCTGCTGGCTGAACTATGCTCTGTCTTATTAATGCTGTCTTATTTTGAAAATGAATAGTGAATGAATTGGAGACATTTCCTCCAAATTCACAAACTTTATGTTGATTAATTACACTAGAGAGTTATGACTGTCTGGATATTTTCATTGCACTACTGTGTTAATCTGCTCTTACAGAATATCATAATGTATCTGCTTGTTAGTTTTCTTCCATAAGTGCTGTGATTGACGACACTCTCTCTTAAGCCAACATATTTCCTCATTTATCCATAGATTTTTTTGAGTATTAGAGTTTCTCTTCCATTTGGAAGGTGCAAGAACATCAAAAGTTTCCTTTTATCTAGCATTTTCAATGTGTTTAAGCTAATACCACACAAACAGTTATAATATTTCATGTCTGTATTGGACACATCCATTAAACATCCACAGCACTGGTGGAACAAGCAAGTGAACCCTTATGCTAATGACTTCAAAAAAGGCTAATTACAGTCAGGAGTTAGCAAACCTGGAGTCCAATCAATGAAACGAGATTTAAAAAAGAACCCTAGAGTAGCAGCTAAAGGCTTGAGGAATAAATTGGAACTGGTTAACATCTCTGTTCATGAGTCTACCATACGCAAATCATTGAACAGGCAAGGCGTCCATGGCAGGACACCAAAGAGGAAGCTGCTGCTTTCAAAAAAAACAAAAAACAAAACATCACTTCTCGCCTGAAGTTTGCCAAAGAGTACCTCTACACTCCACAATGCTACTGGGAAAATGTTTTGTGGACGGATGAAACCAAGGTTGAATTGTTCGAGAAGAACACTCAGCACTATGTATGGCGTAAAAAGGGCACTGCATACCAACATGAAAACATCATCCCAACGGTGAAGTACAGCGGTGGGAGCGTCATGATTTGGGGCTGCATATCTGCTTCAGGGCCTGGACCACTTGTCACCATTGAGGGGAAAATGAATTCTCAAGTTTGTTAAAGTATCCTACAGAATAATAGCAGGGTGGCTGTCTGCCAGCTGAAGCTCAGAAGTTGGCTGATGCAGCACAATGATCCTAAACATCGAAGTTATTCTACTACAGAATGGCTTAAAAAAAGAAAATAGACCTTTTGGAGTGGCCCAGTCAGAGTCCAGACCTGAATCCAGTAGAAATGCTGTGGAATGACCTCAAGAAAGCTGTTCACACCAGACATCCTAAGAATATGTCTGAGCTGAAACAGTTCTGTAAAGAAGAATGGTCCAGAGAAAGAGAGAAACAGAGGACACACTGTCTGGTGTAAGATCTTCTGAGACAGGATCACAGACCTGCGCTGGCTTGTATGTAGACCGTCTCTATGGCAGAAAGCCGGTCGCTCCCAGAACAAGCTCCAGTTATTTACGTAGCCAACGCCGTTGTTAGCGCACCAGCCTTGGAGCCAACACTGGAACGCGTAGAGCTGGCTGAACACCTCGCTTCCTCTCCCATAGGTGTCCAGAGGTCCTGAGTTAATGACCCTGGCCTCAGTCATCTTCCTAACAGTGTCTGGCAGAGATCTGAAATGCTCCTTAAGGATTTTGCTCCTGCGCAATCCCTCAGGTTCAGATGTGATTGACCAGGTGTATTCTCAGGTTAGATGTGTTTGATCAGGTTAGATGTGTTAGATCAGGTGTCTCCTTAGGTTAGATGTGTTTGACCAGGTGTTTCCTCAGAATAGATGTGTTTGACCAGGTGTTTCCTCAGATTAGATCTGTCTGACCAGGTATGCCCTCAGGTAGGGCTGGGCGATAAAACGATAACGATAATTATCGCGAAATAACATTTCCTCGATAGAACTTTAAGACGTAGTCGATAGAATTAAGTTCCGTCCGTGTTTAGAGAGACAACACAAACAGCCAATGAGAATGAGAATAGCGCCGCCCCAAACCAATCAGGTGGCTGAACTGGAGTTCCAGCCACTTCGTGTTTGGTTGAAGCACACAGCACAGAGTGTAGGCGTAGCGGCAGCTTAACCCACGCGCTAGTAATAAGTTACTGCAGACACCACAGTCGAGCAGAGAGAACGAAATAAGAAAAAACAACGACAGAAAACGTTACATGTGTTAATAATCTTAAAATAATCTGCTAAGATAAGAACAACTAGTAAACAGGTGCTGTCTTGCTGCTGTGTTGATAAAGCGCTACGGGGTGTTTGAGCTTCAAGTGCTGGTGTGTTGTGCAGAGCTGACAGAGCACCACACTGTTGTGTTTCTGTGTAAAATAAACTCCCACAACTTTAGATTCAGGTGAGCGACTGTTTGTAGCTGCAGTTTGCGCTCCAGATAAATCCATGCTTTCACTGGGCGCGGCCACCTTTGCAACGCATCGACGCACGTTATGCTAACCACACATATATATGTGTGTGTGTGTGTGTGGTTAATACAGCTGTGTAATGTTCTATAGTACATTTGTCTGAAAATAAAAAACAATTTAAGGAAAAAATTTAATTTTGATACCTTCATATCTCACTTAAAGTAAAAAGGAAATAGTGATTTGATTTATATCGTGATATATATCAATATCGACTGATATGAAAAAAATTATCGTGATAAGATTTTTTCCCATATCGCCCAGCCCTACCCTCAGGTTAGATGTGTTTGGCCAGGTGTTTCCTCAGCTTCAATGTGTTTGACCAGGTGTTTTCTCAGGTTAGATGCGTTTGATCATGTGTTTTATCAGGTTAGATGTCTCTGACCATGTATTTCCTCAGGTTAGATGTGTCTGACCAGGTATTTCCTCAGGTTAGATGTGTCTGACCAGGTATGCCCTCAGATTAGATGTGTTTGGCCAGGTGTTTCCTCAGGTTAGATGTGTCTGACCAGGTATTTCCTCAGGTTAGATGTGTTTGCCTAGGTGTTTCCTCAGGTTAGATGTGTTTGCCCAGGTGTTTCCTCAGGTTAGATGTGTCTGCACAGGTATTTCCTCAGGTTAGATGTGTTTGCCAAGGTTTTTCCTTAGAGTAGATGTGTTAGATCAGGTGTTTATTCAGGTTAAATGTGTCTGACCAGGTATTTCCTCAGATTGGATATGTTTGCCCAGGTGTTTCCTCAGGTTAGATGTGTCTGACCAGGTATTTCCTCAGGTTAGATGTGTTTGCCAAGGTTTTTCCTCAGATTAGATGTGTTAGATCAGGTGTTTATTCAGGTTAAATGTGTCTGACCAGGTATTTCCTCAGATTGGATATGTTTGCCCAGGTGTTTCCTCAGGTTAGATGTGTCTGCACAGGTATTTCCTCAGGTTAGATGTGTTTGCCAAGGTTTTTCCTCAGATTAGATGTGTTAGATCAGGTGTTTATTCAGGTTAAATGTGTCTGACCAGGTATTTCCTCAGATTGGATATGTTTGCCCAGGTTTTTCCTCAGATTAGATGTGTTAGATCAGGTGTTTATTCAGGTTAAATGTGTCTGACCAGGTATTTCCTCAGATTGGATATGTTTGCCCAGGTGTTTCCTCAGGTTAGATGTGTCTGACCAGGTATTTCCTCAGGTTAGATGTGTCTGACCAGGTATTTCCTCAGGTTAGATGTGTTTGCCTAGGTGTTTCCTCAGGTTAGATGTGTTTGCCCAGGTGTTTCCTCAGGTTAGATGTGTCTGCACAGGTATTTCCTCAGGTTAGATGTGTTTGCCAAGGTTTTTCCTCAGATTAGATGTGTTAGATCAGGTGTTTATTCAGGTTAAATGTGTCTGACCAGGTATTTCCTCAGATTGGATATGTTTGCCCAGGTGTTTCCTCAGGTTAGATGTGTCTGACCAGGTATTTCCTCAGGTTAGATGTGTTTGCCTAGGTGTTTCCTCAGGTTAGATGTGTTTGTCCAGGTATTTCCTCAGGTTAGATATGTTTGCCCAGGTGTTTCCTCAGGTTAAATGTGTCTGACCAGGTATTTCCTCAGATTGGATATGTTTACCCAGTTGTCTCCTCAGGTTAGGTGTGTTTGACCAGGTATTTCCTCAGGTTAGATGTGTTTGTCCAGGTGTTTCCTCAGTTTAGATGTGTCTGCACAGGTATTTCCTCAGGTTAGATGTGTTTGCCCAGGTTTTTCCTCAGGTTAAATGTGTCTGACCAGGTATTTCCTCAGATTGGATATGTTTGCCCAGTTGTCTCCTCAGGTTAGGTGTGTTTGACCAGGTATTTCCTCAGGTTAGATGTGTTTGTCCAGGTGTTTCCTCAGTTTAGATGTGTCTGCACAGGTATTTCCTCAGGTTAGATGTGTTTGTCCAGGTTTTTCCTCAGGTTAAATGTGTCTGACCAGGTATTTCCTCAGATTGGATATGTTTGCCCAGTTGTTTCCTCAGGTTATGTGTGTTTGCACAGGTATTTCCTCAGGTTAGATGTGTTTGCCCAGGTTTTTCCTCAGATTGGATATGTTTGCCCAGTTGTTTCCTCAGGTTAGGTGTGTTTGACCAGGTATTTCCTCAGCTTAGATGTGTTTGATTAGATGTATTCTCAGGTTAGATGTGTTTCATATGTAAAAGCATAACTGATTCATAAGGCAGCATAGTTTTTTTATGGAGATGTTTACAGTATGACACACCGTGAAGCAGAATACAGTGAATGAATGACAATGGAAAAGAAAACTGAATAATAATATAAAAAATATTAACTCCTGTATTGTTGTATTCCCCTTCAGACTTCCTTCTGATAATATTTCATATTAACCAACATCATATCCTCTATTTCTGTCTCTACTTTAGTGCTAACTGTCCTCGTCCACAGTGGAGAAACTGGTAAATCTTTACATATATATTATATCATTATTGATTTTACATAAAAAATGTACAGTTTACAAGTTTTAATAGATGAATAATAGCTTGGTTCAGTAAATTCACAAGTATTAATATATTTTTTGTCTGTTCAGTCCTATATGTATATAAAGCTGATCTTGTTGATGTGCAGTAAATCAGTGTTGTTTCTTTTCTTTAAGGAATAATGTTTGTTGTTGGTTCTTACAGTTCAGCCAGTGGTTAGAATTAAAGATCCTCCTGGTCAGAAAGATATATCAATAGGAGAGACGGTTACTCTACAGTGTGAAGTAGAGGGAAGAGAAGGCAGTGAGTGGGGTTACAGCTGGTATAAGAATGGAGTATGTCAGCAATCTAAATGGAAAAGTGAATACACATTTACAGCAACAGTAAATGGCGACGCTGAATTTACCTGCAAAATATGGACTCAACAAAACTGGACAAAATTCAGTAAACCTGTTAAACTGTCTGTGTCAGGTGAGTCTGTTTATTTCTTTGTTATAATTTTTAACATCACTAAATCTGTTTATCAACTTTACAGAACTAAGGTAGCACATAGTTTTAGGTAGGATCTATTTACTATGTAGGTTAATTTTAAGGAGCAGTCAACCGTGTTTACCATTAAAAAATTGTCATTGTCTTCAAGTTCCTTTCATAACGCAGACTCACATGAGACGAAGTTCTTTGCAGATGTATATGAATTATTTTATCATAATGGGTCGCAGGTCAGTACACTCCCACGTTTAGATCATGAGACAACAGCCGCACAAACTCACCATAGAAACAATAAGATTTGTGTTCTTATTGGTTAAAACTGAACAGGTACCTGACAGGTGAGCTGCGATAGAAATAGAATAGAAATAGAAATAGAAATATGATCGAGGAGGACTGTCGCTGCTCTTTTCAAGCAGAAATGATGGAGAGATGATGAGTAATTTAAGGCCACATTAAAAACACAACAAATGACAGTAGAAAACTAAAAGACCAGCATCAATAAACAAACAAGGTAAACATCTCAAAGTGAAGTGAAGTCAGCTACTTGTTTGCAGCTTCTGATTTATTTTGAAAGTGTTCATTTTTTCCTATGTGCTGCACAGTTTCCATTTTTACAGACTTAGATAAACTAATAATTGTCACACCTCCAGGTTCCTCTTCCATCAAATCCAACAACTACAGTTCCCACCTCTCACTGACGTCAATACCACATGTTCTTAAACCTCTAATCAAGTGTCATAATCTCATTCTTCCTCTCCTGAGTACTAATGTTTTTCACCTGTTTCTTTTAACTTTGTCTATATGCTGGTTCATTCTCTATCAGTGTTTATGAGGTTCTGTCAACTCATTCTGTTGTCTACTGAGAGTTCCTTTGTATCCTAGTCGTATCATGTATGACTTTCTTTGTGTGTAATTTATTTTATGCTGAATTCTGTAATATTGAAAAATGTAATCTGTAAACAGTGCTGTTGTTTTTAATGTGCTGGACTCTTCACTGTATTTTTCAGGTACATCTCGTTCAGTCTCTCTGATGGTCAGTCCCAACAGAACTCAACATTTTACTACTCACTCTCTCTCACTGAGCTGTGAGGGACAGAGTGACTCTACTGGATGGAGAGTGAGACGATGCACACACAGTGAGAAGGTGTCAGATTGTTCATCAGGCAGAGGATCAGTTACAGGATCTACATGCAGCATCAGCTCCCTCAACACATTCCACACTGGAGTTTACTGGTGTGAGTCTGAATCTGGAGAGAGCAGCAGTCCTGTCAACATCACAGTACACAGTGAGTTAGGGCTGGGCGTTATGGACCAAATACAATATCTCGATATTTTTAGCTGAATTGCGATTTACGATATATATCTCAATATTTTTTCTTCCCCTAAGGTGATAACCAAAAGGCACTACTGCGTCAAAGCTATATGTCCCAAATGTCAAACAGGCACTTTTGACTAGAGCTGGATATCTTAACTTTTTGATACCGATACGATACCTTTTTTCTGAATTGTAATAAAAAAAACAAAAATATATGTTTTAACAGAAAACATGAGTCAGTCTCATACTGTCACCATAATCTTTTTATTTTTAATTTTTTTATTTGGATCTTTGTGCTGCTTTATTAAGAACAAACATTAACATTACTTATGCTTAAACTATAAAACTATGCAGTTCTTTAAGAATAAAACTGGTTACTGCTCTGTGGCGTTATCCATTCTCTTAGCCGACATCGTCAGCATTTCTGCTACAGTGAAAGGGGTTATTTCTCTGTGAAATTGATATGCAAGTAACTGTTAGTCATACTTACAGAACACGAGTGATACCTAACAGCGTTACAGGTATATTCATACGCTGACTGAATGTTAGCCATGTCGCTAGCTAACTAGTTAACACGTGCTGGTGTTGTGCTAACGTTAGCTGAATCATAACTGCCCTTCAGCGCTAACAGACGTCAGTAAGAGTGTTAGTTTCTCTTGCAAAACAAGAAAGCAGCTCAGTAAACTGTTAACCTACCTGATGATATTTAATCACTGGAAACAACCGTTTAGCGCATTTAACCCAGATTCTCGCGTCTCCAGCAGCGCCGTAGTGCTGCTGTTCCTTAAGCCACTATCCTGAAGCAGTTGCTGCAGCTGCTCTGAGACAAACTCTTTCAAACTTTTGAGTGCTTCAACATGTTAAACTAGCTCTGTGTGTGCTCCCCGCATGTCTGCGTGTCAGTTTTTTTTTTTTTTTTTGCGCAAAGTACCGAAAATAGGCACCAATTTTTGTATTGGTTTAGTTTTTTAGGGGGCGTCTGCTTCATCTGTTTTCCTGTTCCACCTTAAATGGTGCATCAGCTGCCAGAATGTACAGAGGCAGAGGTGGGAGTAAATCACACATGTGCAAGTCATAAGCAAGTCTCAAGCCTTAACCTTTGAGTCACTGTGGCAAAATTGAAGCAAGTCATTCAAATTATTATGCCCTAACTTAAAAGACAGCAGTCATGAAGAGCTGAAATTTATTTTCAATATGAAGAAATGTTTTCAAATACTGTAATAATTTTCATTCTTCTGTAAAAAGCTGTTTCTCTTATGACCGTGTCCTTGTTTTCTTGTTACAGTGCAAAAAAGTAAAGTAACACTTGTGTATTTATTACAGTTTAAAATTCCTAAAAGTATAATGAGAAACAGCACATCAGCTGCAGATGATTAGAACATCTTCAGAGCTGATTTGGGAGGCGTCTGTCTCATACATGGATTGTTGGGATGTGGGGGATTACCATGACCAGATACAAAGAGCTCTCTGAGGCCTTAAGAAAGAAGATTGATAGTAGATGTTGTACTTTTGAGAGCTACCTACTACAGTGACATTTTAGGATGTCATTGCTGACTTCTCAGACTCATCTGCATCTACAACCTTCTTTTTGAAGGCCTCAGGGAGCCATTTGGATCTGGAGATCCCACTTACCTCAACAATCCAGAACAAAGCAAACTAAATGTATGAGGTTTAAATTAGTATTAGTGGGGCGGGTGGAGTAATATATTATTACTACAGGTCATCTGTAAAATTTGCTTGGGCTATGAAATCTCGGCATAAATATAAGCCAAATGTAACATTTCAACTAACATTAGCTTCTTTGCTAATGATTAACGTTAGCTAAATAGACAGTTAGTGACCTCTCTGTGGGTTTTGTACTGACAAATGAAATTTGATTTTGTGGTTGTTTTGCTGATTGCAGACCCTGCATTTTGCTGTTCTCTTTTATTCTTATCATTGACTGCATACATGAGGATGAGCAGACATGCCCTACAGCTGAAGTAAATGTTGAGATAAGGTCAGGTTTACCTGTTGACGGTTGGGCTTATGAATAGCTCTCCGTACTCAGTCATTTTGGGTAGAGATGTGCCAGTGCTAATAGATCTGTTGAGAGAGCAGCAAAGTAAAGCTGAAGTGATGGTTGCTACTAGGTAAAGTACTAAAAAAACAGGGCAGGATAATGTTAAGACTCTTAATGAGCTCCCCTACAGTAAAGCTAACGACCCCAAAAAGACAAGACTGCAGGAAAGGCAGGCTAAAATACAAGGTACTGAAATAAAAGAACAAGTGGTAGTGCCCGAGACAGATTTTAAAATGTCGGAAATAAATATAGCAGAACTGCACTGAAGTCTCTTTTTGCTAAAGCAGGACAAAGTGAAGGGGGAACAGTTTTTTGTGAGGGACAAAGTTTTATATAGAAGGAAGCCAGAGGTGGAGCAGCTAGTTGTTCCAAAAAGTCTGAGGGCTGAGGTTTTAAAGCTTGGACACTCCGAGCCATGGGTGAGCCATATGGGAAATGCAAAGACGCTAAGTTGCATCTCAGATTTTACTGGCCAGGACAGCACTTAAACATTTTAAGCGACTGTAAGTCAGCCAGACAGAGTCAGTCTGTCAGACAGAGCGCCCCTCATAAATCTACCAATAATAGAAGAACCATTTTCTCCATTGCCATGGACATGATCCTCCTCTGCGCAGCAGGACAGGCAATAGATATATTTTGGTCATTTTTCATTATGCAACCAGGTATCCCGAAGCCTTTGCCCTCAAAAAGGTTAAAACGCGACAGTTGGTAAATTTACCTCACGACAGCTAAGGGACGTTTTCAACCTGCTAGGCATAAAAGGTATCAGAACCACCCTGTACCACCCTCGGACAGATGGCTTAGTGTAGCGCATCAATAAAAGCCTGAAAGCGCTGCTGCAGCGATTTGTATCTGACACAGGGTCAGACTGGGACACATGGTTACGCTACATCCTGTTTGCTTACCATGAAGTGCCCCAAGCGTCTACAGGCTTTTCACCCTTCCAGATGAAGCCCAAGACTCCACAAGACAGCTCAAAGCCCTTGAGCATGTTATGAAGATGAGAGAAAAGATGGCGAGTGTTTCAGAGATGGTCCAGGAGAACTTGGAGCAAGCGCAGCGGTACCAGACAGAGCTGGTACAACAAAGTGCCTAAGTCAAGGACATTGAATCCTGGAGACAAGGTGTTGGTGCTGCTACCAACATTGGAAACAAGCCTGCTAGCAAAATGGCATGGCCTGTATGAAGTGTTGCGACAAGTCAACCAGACCACTTATGAACTGTCATGGCCAGACTGCAGGAAAACAAAGCAGTCTTTCCATATCAACATGCTCCGGCAGTGAAGAGAATGGGAACTGCACTGCAGAGCATCTATGGGTGAGAGCAACAGAAGAGGAAGAGTGTGTAGAGCAATACTTCTCATCTGGCACCAAGCACTCAGGAACAACACTGGACTTGAACCACTTGACACCAAGGCAGCGTGAGTAGCTACAAGCCATCATCCCCAATGACCTCTTCAGGGAGGAGCCCGGGAGAACAACGGCAATACAGCACAACATTAGGTTGCTGAAGGGAGCCAAGTCCCTGCACGGCTAATACCCAGCTTCAAGGAAGAGGTGGAGAAAATGCTTGAGATGGGGATCATAGAGCCCTTCAAAAGCCAGTGGTGCAGCCCAGTCGTCCTGGTATCAAAGATAGTTGTGTAGACTTTTCAAAAATCAACTTATTATCAGCATTTGATCTGTACCCAATGCCTGGAGCAGACTAGCTCATATAGAGACTTGGGAAAGCCAAGTGTCTGTCTACACTGGACTTGTGTAAAGGCTACTGGCAGGTCCCATTGACAGCAGCAGCTAAAGAACTAAAGAATGGCTTTTACCATTTTTTGACAATGCCGTTCGGCTTGCATGGGGCCGCAGCAACCTTCCAGCAGAACAGAAAGAGTTTGCAGCAGCTTACCTGCATGACGTGATGGTCTACAGTGAGACTTGGCAGGATCACCTAAAACATGTTGAGGCCGTGTTGAGGAAGATCCATGGCACCACTTACGGAACTGACCAAAAAAGACAAACCTCAGAGAGTGAAATGGACGGAGTACTGTGACAAGGCTTTCAAAGATCTGAGAGACTGTTTGTGTTCAGAGCCAGTCCTGCAGAGCCCAGATTATAGCAGACCTTTTACAGTCCAGACGGATGCATCAGACAATGGACTGGGGGTGGTGTTGCTCCAGGGTATGGAGTGCGAGCTGATGCCAATTCTGTACATCAGCAGGAAGCTTTTTCCTTGAGAGCGGAGTTATTCAACAGTGGAAAAGGAGGTGTTGGCTGTGAAATGGGTACTAGACTCTTTAAAATATTACCTAATGGGTAATGACTTTGTGTTGGAGACGCACCAATGGATGCGCCAGATGAAAGACTCAAATGCATGCATCACACGATAGTACCTGTCACTTTAGCCGTTCAAGTTTCAGGTCCAGTACAAAAAAGGAACACAGAACGTCATTGCAGACTTTTTATCCCATCACAATGAGTTGTGACTACGATAAGGAGGAGGGGATGTGATGTGGTGACCTACATACCCCATCACCAGCTTTAAGGTGGTCCCAAGGGACTGTGAAGACTTTAAAGCGCTAACAATATAAATGTATGTTGATGTATAGAAAAACTACTTACCCGAGATCCTGCATGGTTGAAGGGAGTGAAAAGATTGTTGTAGAATGTACACCCCTAGGGTGATATAATGGTTTGGCCCAGGGCGTGGTGTAGAGAATAAGAGCCGCGGGAAAAATTTAATTCAAGGAGTTTTCTGGGGGAGTGTCACTACTAGCAGCCTTGGTAGTTGCAAATACCAGAATAGAGAGAGAGAGAAGTTTGAAATGCCTGACGCTGGAGCCACCCAATAGTAAATAGTGTACAAATTCATGTTTCATTTTGTTTCGTGTTAAACACTGAATGTTTCTTCGCATCGCACAATAAATCACCTGTTGCACCTGTGGCATATGCCGATCCACAATTGCGGACCTAACCTCTCAGGTACGCGTAAAACCGAAAACCCCCTCAAAAGGGTAGTAACATCCTTACACATACTTAAATCTATTTTACACATACTTAAATCACTATTTTAGTATAGGATAGCAGCTTTATATGTTGGCCTCTGTGCTCTGCCACGTTCTAATGGGTTGCCAGGTTTACACGCATCGCAAAACAAAATCCCAATCATCAAATAAAAAAATATATATATATACACCAAGAACACCAAGTCAAAGTCAATTTGAGTCTTTTATCAATGTTAATCAAGCAAGTTCCAAGTCCTTAAAACTCCAACTCGAGTCAAGTCATGTGACTTGAGTCCCCCACCTCTGCCACTTGGTAGAGGAAAGTGGAACAGAAAAAAACTGGCCTATTAAAAGCAGACTCCAGCTTTGTGTGATCATGAGGAGTGAGTATTGTATTGTGTTGATCTGTGGGTGAGCACTGGTGAGAGATTTAAAACCTGCATTAAGTAAACTACTGTAACGTTATTACGTTTTTTAAAGCTTTCTCTAGCAGTTTGTTCTACTCTCAAGTATGTCTTACCCTCTCAGCAGTCAGTGCTGGACTGACTCAGTTCTAAGTGTCTACAACATGTATACCCCATCCCCAACCTTATAGCCCTAAATTTACAATAAGAGACTTAACAATTAGGCCCAAACATGCGTGAAATTTCCATTAGTATAACCACTGATGAGTTCAGTGAAAAACAGTTCAGATTGTAATTTTCTTCGAGGGAGAATCAAAAACACAGTACACTTAAAACACAGAGATTGAATTAATATCTTCCCCACAAATATTACATCAACTTAAACTGAGTAAGTTAAGTACTTACAGATAGTAGTTATGTTGATGCAACACATTTCATTCATGTGCAGCCAATGTGCCCAATTCAATCAAATAAATTTAAAGCAACCCTTAAGGAACCTGTTTCCACTAAAATGGCCAATCCTGATGGACTAGCACTGGTAAAAGAGGAACTACTCTAATCTACTAATCTACTGAAAACCTTTTTCTCCACGTTATGATTCCTGTATTATCTACACATGATCTCTTCAGTATGTTATTACTCTTTCCTGCAGATGGTTCTGTGATTCTGGAGAGTCCTGTTCATCCTGTGACTGAGGGAGATCCTCTGACGCTACACTGTTCATATCACTACACTAACTCCTCAAACCTCCCAGCTGAGTTCTATAAAGATGGATCACTCCTCCAGAATCAGACTACAGGAGAGATGACCATCCGTACTGTCTCAAAGTCAGATGAAGGTCTCTACCACTGTAAACACCCAGAGAGAGGAGAGTCACCACAGAGCTGGATCTCAGTCAGAGGTAATCAATTACATAGAAATAAAAATTAATTTTATATTATTATACATCAAACAAATTCAGCACTACAGTGATTTATTATATTTTAGGTGAATCTAATTCAGGAGCTTCATTCTCAGTGTTCAGTCTGCTCAGCAGTTCACTAGCAGCGTCTCCATATCTGCTGGTGTCCATCATACTGGTGGTCAAATGCTGCAGAGCTCGAGGTAAGAACACAGATTCTTTATTAACCTGAAATTAAAATAAAAATAAATTAATTGAACTTAATAAAGTCTAATTTGAAATGTTTATCTTGGTGTATTTCACAGCTGAACCTGATGAGCTGAACACAGAGTGAGTGGTGACAGAAGCTGGAGTGTGTTGATGAATGTCCACTGTAAAGTTTTTACATCGAGATTTTAATCTTGTGTGTTTAAAAGCCTGTAATTTGTGCTTTTTTGTGTGCATAGCTGCTTCAGAGTTCAAGAAACAGGAGAAGGTGTCAGAATTAATTTATTAATACAGAATTTATAGCTATGGCGATTTAGTAAGAGTCAGGGAGATTTGGGAGGATTGCTGATGGGCTGGCTCATGTCAGTCTCAAGTTTGGGTCGGTTGGAAGGGAAAAATAATTTTGACACTTATCTGTTACTTATCTAATCTCCTTCTTGCATTCATTCTCCATTCAACTGACAGTAGGGGCTGCTACATCGCAGTAGATTAGGTGGGTTCTACCATCTGAGGGAATTCTTCCCTCCTAAATGTTTAAGTTGGTTGCGCCCACGAGTCGTCTTTTCTGGAGCGGTAAAATTACGTTTATATAAAGAATTAGTGCCAAGCGTCAGTCGGTGGTGATGGAGGGCAGAAAGATTCCAGGTGGAGCCGAAAAGCACAAGTTAAAAAAGAAAGGCGTTGGAAGATGCTGCCAAATGTGTGAAATGAACAGACCTGTTTTCTGGAGGACAGACTCCAGTTCAGCCGCTAAACAGAGACATGGAGATAAGTCTGTATTGTCAGTGTAAGGCTATTGCGCAACGTTTGCAATGACAGCTTAGCGTAGTTTATTTTGTAGAGCCCAGTACACACCATTAATCACACATATCCAGTTTCAAACTAAAAATAATATAATAACATAATTTAGAAGTGTACTATATTAATAGCCGAACGGAATGTTTTTGTAGCGTCGGGGGAGCAAACCCCTTCCGACACTACTGATGATCCTGAGGAGTCCATGTTTACTGAAGGGACAGGTAGAGGATAGTTTAACAGAGTTATTTAAACTCTGTATAATAATTTAAACAGTTATTTGTGATGTAAAATACAACATAGAGAATAGACGTGATATATGATAAACTGTGTTAATGTTAATGTACACAGAGAAGGAAATTCTCATGTCTATAGACAATGTTATTAATAAAGTTATAGAAACCAGTGCACTGCTTAGGAGGCTTTTAATGCTGTAGCTAGCTACTAAACATGTATGCAGTGGAGCTACTTAGGAGTTTAGAGTAAACCAAAAAATTGAGCACCTCTCTGTAGGGAAGAAAAATTCTATTTTAATTTCAAATTATTTTAATTTCAATGTATTGCTTATGTACAAATGTAAATACGTTTTCATCTTTATCAAATTTTTCACCTTTTAAATCTTTATTTGATTTACATTTGAATTAAACCTGTTTAAGTGAAGTGTTTTCTGTTAGCTTACCAGCATATACCTGAACTTATACCCAATAAAAAGGCGCTGTAATAGCTAGCTGCTGTTTCATTTATTCAAATTCCTCCTCCATGAAAAAAGTGGGCCGGATTTGGGCATGAAACTCCCGGGCTGAAACAGGGACCCACTCCGGCCCTGGGAAGAGTTAAACTGTTTACTGCTATAAATGGAAATACTAATGGGGGAAATGCGGATCTAACGTGTTGGGAAGTCTGTAACCTCTACCAAAAGTAGAACCACAAAAAAAGTCAATGTTCAAAATTAATTTTACTGCTGTTCCCTCCAGTGTTTCCTTCGCTGTTGTGATACATGCAAAATATGATTTGATATTTGAACTGTGATGGATGAACCCCAAACAAACCAAAACAGCGTGTAATAAAATCTTTACACTGAAAGTAAAGTGTTGTGTAAGTATTTAAACCATTGGCCTAAATGAGTCTTTATAAATTTTTCATGAAGCAAGGCTAAAGACTTTGTGGAAAATGTTTAATTATGATTGAATTGTAACTTTCAAGTAAAAGTGAAAAAAAACTGGAGTATTTTATTGACCATTAGGTTCAGCGCATCCTTTTTTCAGGCTTGAGGCTTTAATACTGAATGATACTAAGACTGGCCTGTCACACATCTTACAAATGTACAATGTACTGGTTGACTTTTAGTTATTAAAAGTAATGAATTGCTGTTAGAATTACATACATCTGTATGATCTACAGACCTAATATTGCTTGTGTTGTACAGAGACTCTTCTGATGAATATACTGCAACCTTTAAATTTGTAAGATGTGAATTACAACTAATATGACAGTCATATGATGTAGAGGTCACTAATAGGCAGAATGTGGTCCTGGTCCGGACCCAGACGTTGTCCAGTGCGGACCCAAACCAATAAACCAATAAGAAGGATTTAATTCTGACAGTGTTTATTTATTTTTTGCTTGTGGTGCAGCAAACTCACAGACCAATCATGTGCATTGTAAGATCACCAAAGACGCTCCTCAGCCAATCAGATCTGTGCAGATTCGGGACGGCGGCACACACGAAGGCGAGGACGCTTTATTTACTTTCTCTATAAATAAAAACCTTAAGACGGACTTTGAATTTGAAATATACTGAATGGTATGTGTGCTGTGCTATTCTGATAGAAACTACAGGGAGAAATGGAAAGATCAGGAACTATGAGGAAACGATTGTAGTGTTTGTTTGTTTGTTTGTTTGTTGGTTTGTTAGCTACAGCAGTGGAGAAACGTGAATATCTGCTGAATATCTAATATCAGCCTAACTGAGCGAGTTGCAGCGGGAACGTGTGAATACGTGCTGATAAGAAGTGATAAGACTGAATCATTATTATAAGTTAAATAAACCAAACTGTTAAGCTAACTCACCTGTCGACTCCTCTTCATCCACCATGTTTGTTATAGTTTAAGGCATTCAGCTCCTATGTCCCCAGTGTTGCCAACTTAGCAACTTTTCAGACCCTCTAGCGAGTTTTTTTTTAATCGACTGTGACAAATCTAGCAACTTTTTCTGCTGTTACTGGAGACTTCTGGAGACTCTGAGGAGAAAACATATGATCTTCAGTTACTGTCCTCAGCGAGCAGTGGGGCCGCCGTGAGCCCCGTCCCACACAGTCAGAGCAAACACTCACCACTCCACGACCCTCTACACTCACAGTGCTCAGTCTCACAGTCAGAGCAGACCCTCACCACTCCACCACCCACTACACTCACAGTGCTCAGTCTCACAGTCAGAGCAGACCCTCACCACTCCACGACCCACTACACTCACAGTGCTCAGTCTCACAGTCAGAGCAGACCCTCACCACTCCACGACCCTCTACACTCACAGTGCTCAGTCTCACAGTCAGAGCAGACCCTCACCACTCCACCACCCACTACACTCACAGTGCTCAGTCTCACAGTCAGAGCAGACCCACACCTCTCCACGACCCACTACACTCACTGTGCATGCCCAAAGCCGCCGCTGACCCCGCCCCCTATCTACAGAGCAGGATGTAAATATAAATGCATCTTAGATAGATATTTACTTTATTGATCCCAGAGGGAAATTCTTCAGTGTGACACGGCCGATTTCAAAGGCAACAAAAAAGAATCCAGAATAGTGACTTTCTAAACTGCCCCTAAACTGTCTATAGTGACCGTCTGAAAACTCGAGCGCTAGATGTTCTCTCGAGCACAGAGAGCAGCCGACAGTGCTGCACTTTAATCAAGAGGAAAAATATCAAATCCAGAGAAAAAAACACTCTATTCTTCTTTCTGTACTCATGAGTTTCACATTTGCGCTCACGGGTGAAAAGTTCATGTGTGCAAAATGTTAAAACGTGCAGGTTTAAGAAAGTACAAATACGTACCTTTCATGCTGGAAACAGGTGCACAAGCTGTAAGGGCTGTAAGACCACTGTTATATACCTCTGAGGCCACATTTACATTGTTTATACTCTGATCAACGAAAAATTACCAGGACTGTTTTAACTCTGATGAGATAAGATTAATATTTTATCTCTGAATTAAGATGTAAATCAAAACGCTAAACTTAAAGTTTGCCCTAATAAATCAGCACTGTGGCCCAGTTATTCAAAGAAATATTAACTAAATATGGAAGATGTGTATTGAGTGTGTGTAAAAGTGTGTATTGTTGAGGGTAGTGTTGTGGAGGTCTGGCCAATCAGGGGAAAATATATTTATGGTCAGATTTATAACATTAAACAAGCAGCTTCATAGTGATTATTTATGTTTTTCATGTAAATCAATGCTGAAAAGTTCACTTTGGACTCTGTATGAAGTTGTTAATAAGCAGTCTGATTACAGACTCTATCTGATATGAACTGAATCTCCAGCAGCAGTTTATTTACTCATTCAGACTTTTGATCTGTAACAGCAGCTGGTGAGATGCCACAGTATTAATATTCATTAATAATTAATTACTACATTGTGTCCACTGGCTCATTTGCTGGCAGCTCTAACCACCCATCTACACATTCCAGCACCCATCCCCCCTGCTCCAATCTGTCCTTCACAACGGCCCAGGTGAGGAATGAGCTGAGGAACATCAAGATGAAGAAAGCTGCAGGTCCAGAGGGTATCAGTGCCAGGCTCCTCAAGTCCTGCGCGGATCAGCTGTGCAGGGTAGTTGAACACATGTTCAACATGAGCCTGAAGCTGGAGAGAGTACCTCAGCTGTGGAAGTCACTGGAATGGCTGTTCCTTAACCACCTCCGTCCTCTGGTGAGTCCATACATGGACCCTCTTCAGTTTGCCTACCAGCCTGGTGTCGGGGTGGATGATGCTGTCATCTATCTTCTACACAGAGCTCTTTCTCACCTGGAGAAGCCCAGTGAGTACTGTGAGAATCACATTCTTTGATTTCTCCAGTGCTTTTAACACCATACAGCCAGGGCTCCTGAAGCAGAAGCTGGAACATAGTGAAGTGGACAGTCACCTGTCTACCTGGATTTTGGACTACCTCACCAACCGACCACAGTATAAGAGAGCAAGGGACTGTGTGTCTGATAAGGTGGTCAGCAGCACAGGAGCGCCTTAGGGAACGGCACTGTTCTGGCATCGTTCCTCTTCACCCTGTACACTGCTGACTTCATGAACAGCTCACCAAACTGTCACCTCCAGAAGTTCTCTGATGACTCAGCGATCGTCGGCCTCATAACTAATGAGGAGGACGGCGAGTACAGAGAACTGATTCAGGACTTTGTGGACTGGTGTCTGCAGAACCACCTCCAGATAAATACGGGGAAGACCAAAGAACTGGTGGTGGATTTCCGCAGGTGCAGAAACCAACCTCCATCAGTGAACATCCAGGGTATGGACATCGGGAGAGTGGACTCTTATAAGTATCTGGGTGTTCACCTAAACAACAAGCTGGACTGGTCAGTTAACACCACTGCTCTTTACAAAAAAGGCCAGAGCAGACTCTACCTACTAAGGAGACTGAGGTTATTTGGAGTGCAGGGAAAACTCCTGAGGACCTTCTTTGACACAGTGGTGGCATCTGACATCTTTTACGGAGTGGTCTGCTGGGGCGGCAGCATCTCGAGGGCAGATAAGAAGAGACTGGACAAACTCATAAAGAGGGCTAGATCTGTCATGGGAAGCCCCTTAGGCCCAGTGCAGGTGGTAGGAGACAGGAGGATGTTAGCCAAGCTGGCATTCATGCTGGAGAATGACTCCCACCCCATGCATAAGACTCTAGCAGCACTGGGCAGCTCCTTTAGCGACAGGCTGCTTCACCCCAAGTGTGTGAAGGAGCGGTATCGCAGGTCCTTCCTTCCTGCTGCTGTTAGACTATACAACCAGCACTGTTCCCAGCAGACCACATATACACACAGCAGACTACATACACACACACTTAAACTCTACACACTTATAGAAAGTAGAATTCTTTCAGTGTAACATAATGTGCAATATGTTTCATTCCCATGTGCAATTATTTGTAAATACAATCACAAATAATAAGAGCTCCTGACTGCCATCTTAAATCTGCCATCACTCCCCTGTTTTTTTCCTCTGTTTTGATTTCTAATAATTAACATTATATTTACTTTATTTCTGGTGATTTTAACATCTTTTCTAACACTGCTTGAACAAACAAGTGACTGTAGAAGTGGGTGTTAGCTTGCTCATTGTGGTTTATCTATATTTTAACTTCAGCTTTGTGGGTTTGACCAGTGGAGGAAATGTTAAAAGACCATGTGATCTGCTTGTCACTTCAGAAACACAGTAAAGTGCAGTTGTGCACATTCACATTAAAACCACCTCCTTGTATCTACACAGGTTCTCCTTTTTTATCAGCTCCATTTATAATATAGGTGCACTCTGTAGTTCTACGGTTACAGACTGTAGTTCATCTGTTTCTCTGTATACTTTATTCTCATCCTGTTCTTCAATGATCAGGACCCCCACAGGACCACCACAAAGTAGGTACTATTTGGGATGTGGGTCATTCTCAGCACTGCAGGACGCTGCCCAAAGGACACTGTTGGCTGGATGTTGCTAGTTGGTGGACTATTCACAGTCCAGCAGTGACACTGAGGTGTTTAAACACTCCAGTCAAATATATGAATAATTGGATGAATTGAATAAATGAATAATAAGTTCTGAACCTGAAATGCTTTGCATGTTATGTCAGAAAATGGACTCCTGTTCTGACTTTAAATACTACAGCTTAATATTTAAAATGATAATCATTTCCTTAGGAGGCTGTTATATGTCTCTTTGAGGCCCCTGATCAGTAATCATTTCATAAGGAGGCTGTTATGTGTCTCTTTGAGGCCCCTGATCAGTAATCATGACATACTGAGAGTGTTACGGGTCTCTTTTATTCCCTCCATTTGCTGTTAGGTTGTAGTTTGGCCTTTACTGTCTTGTTTGTGTCTGGCTATCCTCCCTCTTTAAAAGGGTGACCAGTAGGTGGCAGAATGAAAGAAAAAAGCTTGAGGACTTGATGATTGCTGGACTGGGTGTTGAGAGACTTGGCTGTTGAGGAAAAGGTCAAGAGGCTATATTCAACATATAACACTTATATTATATAACATTTATGATCATTTGAACATCACATTTATAAAATAAGTCAGTAGAAGAAAGTACATTTACAGATAGAGTTTGGATAAACTGACTATTAACAGTAGAGCTAAACTAATGAAAATATTTGGTCTAATTACTGTAGAACTGCATAGAGATTATACTACACTGTACATATAAACATACATACTGCTGTCTAATCACAGTTAAAGCAAGAGACATCTGAAAAGTATGAGCTGTACTGTATGTACTACCACTATTTATCTGGTAAAATACCTCCCTGATTTTTTCCTGTTTGATTTCAAACATGACACTAACCTAATAATTAACATTATATTTACATAATTTCTGGTGATTTTAACATCTTTTCTAACACTGCTTGAACAAACAAGTGACTGGGTGTAGAAGTGGGTGTTAGCTTGCTTATTGTGGTTTATCTCTATTTTAACTTTAGCTTTGTGGGTTTGGTCAGTGGAGGAAATGTTAAAAGACCATGTGATCTGAAACACAGTAAAGTGCAGTTGTGCACATTCACACTGAACAGACCTTATATGTCGTTATAAGTCGTATCAGTGGAGGCAGTTCAGCACCACCCAGTCACTTACTGTCATCAAGCAATACTGAAAGGCTAGATTTCAGCTTTTATCAATGAATAAATAAATAAAAATTACCCATCTTTAACTAAGTCACAGAACACAGTGGCTTCTCAGCAAGCCATGTTTACTTCTTGCACAACAGCAACAAACACAATGTTATCAAGTGCGCGTGTGTGGGACTGTGGTCCAAGCGAGAATGTGGAGACCTGTGGCCCTGAAGTAATAGGGTAAATGCAAGGGGCCAATGCTTATGTGTGAATGCAAAGGCCCTAAGGACCTAAGCCTATGTATAAATGCAGAGGGTCTGTGGTACCAAACTGATGAGTGACCATATCGGCCAATGACCCCAAGTTTATGAGAGAATGCAATGGGCCTGAGGCCCTAGACCAATGTATAAATGTAGGGGGCCTGTGGCCCTGGCTAAAGAAGTGAATGGCTTTAGTGCTGTTTTCTTTACATGACTCCAGTGCTGGCTTTTAGGTGTGCTCTTACTGTGCTGGCTCTCCAGTCCATAGCTGATTTGGAGGTTTGTCTCCAGGGTACAGATATAGTGAGGAAACAGTCAAGTGAGGAAAGTAACACTGAAAGACTGAATCCAACATATAATACTTATTACATACAGCACTTATTAAACTCTTACATTAAATGTAGAAAGTAAAACTAGAAGAACAAACTTCCATAACAAGCCGCCACCACTTCCCATGAAAGAAGGAAGGAAACCAGAGCAGATTCGAATTAAAATGCAAGAAAAGCAAGAGAGACGGCCTTTCTGCCAGGCTCACTCATTGGAATGAGCTAGACGAGCTGAACACCAGGAAAACAACCCAGCAGGAAACTAGAGACAGCTGTGCTTTAGTATTTACAGAGATGGTGGTTAACCAGAGTACCGGACACAGCAGCATAGTTACAGACTCAGTTCTTTCACTGAGGAGGCCGCAGTGCTGACTCCAGTAAGATCTAAGGAGGACGTATGTGAATGTTTGTGAACAACTTGTGGAGACGTACAGATTGTATATAAGCACTGTAGAACAGTTACTGTTTACATCCCACCACACGCAAACTCATCAGCAGCTCTTGTTCTTCTACATGATATCGTGCAGGAAAATGGACTGCAGACACCCTAATGACTGCGATCTAAGGACTGTGCTACCAAAATATTATTAGCATGTGAATATTGCCTACAGAGCTGCCCCCCAACTTCACTATGGACCCTCAGACTATATCTCTCTATTTATGTACCCAGCTTAAAGACTAAAGTAGAAAAACCCTGTAAGTAAACAAATAAAATGTTGGTCTCCAGACACTGAGAATATTATGCAAATGAAAGTATTCAAATATGGATCAGCCTCTTACTTTACCAGCCTGTGTTTTGACCCTTGCCTTCTATCAAATTATATTGAACATACTTTCTGGTAACCTTTAACATTCTTTAATTTTTTGTACACACAGTTTATTTCTGTGTGTGAGTCAAACTTGCTAACCATGAGTGTTAATGTAGTTTCTCTGTATTTTAGCTTTGTGGCTTGATTCATGGAGGAGGGGCTAAAAGACCTTGTGCTGTGCTTGTCACTTCATGAAACAAAGATTTAGTTTTCAGCTTTTATCAGTAAAGTAATGATATTAGTATTCGTTTAATAAATAAATAAATAAATCTGTGCAATAAAAACTTGCTTGCTGCTAAATAACACTGATTTGTAATCTGTAATACTGTGTACAGCCAGTAGGGGAGTTTCCACACATTAAACTATATAAAATGTGTAAAAAATGATCAATACTATGTGAAGTGGACGCTATACGACTTTTAATTTCTCAGATTTGCTAAATTTCTCACACTGCATAACATTTCTAATTCGAATTTTTTGCCTGAGTGCCTGAGTGCTCCAGAAAGCTCCATGACGACAGCAGGTCTCAACTAAATAACCCAAAATAATCTCAGCAATTAAAATAGGCACACACCATACACAGTCCCACAATGCAGTAAACCACACATGTTCAGCACAGTCTCCTGATTTCTACTTTAACACATCAGACCTGCTAATCAGATCATTAGTTCATTTAGGTGTGCTTGAGAAGCAAAACCATCAAACTGTGCAGGAATCTGGCCCCTCCATGACTGGAGTTCCCCACCCCTGTACTATAAGAACACCATCCCAACAGCTGAAACATGGTGGTGGTAGTGTAATGATGTATGGATACTTCGTTCCTTCAAGGCTTGAGCAGCTTCCCATAATTGATGAAGTTCTGCTCTCTATTGCATGACAATGTCCAGTCATCACAACCAGCTGTTACGTTTCATATACACAGTTTATACAGATGTTACATATTTCCTGCAATAAATGAAGTGATTTTGTATGAGGATCTTAAACCATACAGTATTTAACAAATGTTGGTGCTCAGAAGTTCTTCATTTAAGTTTTCTGTAATTATGCTGTTGTCTGTCTCTGTGACGTGCGTGCTTTGAGTGTAAGAACACAGGAAGTGATGTTTAGTGCAGTCAGGCAGTCAGTTAGTCATTACGGGGACAGTATGGAGTTCAGTGCACTCTCTGTAATACTCTGTGAGTAAATGTTCTTTATGTCTTTATTAAAGTGAGAGCTGCTGTATGAAGTTGTTAATATTGAGGGTTCTGAATGATCAGCCTCTGTGTGATTAAGTAACTGTATGTAGTTCAGATGGTGTACATGGTGGTTTAGACGGTTTACAAGCTTTTCTGAAATAAGAGTGTGAAGAGTTTCAGTTGGAGGTCTTCTAGCATTCCATTTAAACAACATATGAACGTCTTCTCTGCATTGTGGGCCATAATCAATAAACATGCATTTATGTGTCGATAACTTATAATAACATTTCATACAAATGATACAATTAAAAGTAAATTAAATACAATTAATATACTCACTTCACACTAAACAAATAAAACATCTTAAAACTACTTTTAAAACATTTCACTTACTTATATATCGCTAAATGATACTTCATACTTTGCTGTGTGCTTGTCATTTGAAAGCATTGGATGCAAATAGGATTAAACCAGGAAATATAACATTTTCTTGATGACCAAGAACTGTCTATCTGTTAAATATAACTTAAACCATTCTAAAACTGTGTCTGATAGGTAGACATAGAATTCAAAACGGTGGATTAGAATCTTGTGATCAACAGTATCAAAACCTTTTTCTTAGTAGAGGCTTCACCAGGACAGTCTTAAAAGCATCTGTAGAAACTCCTGTGGGGAACAGTTTACAACAGTAAAGACCTCATTCAGAAGACAGTCAGACACCATCTTAAGAAATGAAGTCGAAACAGGATCAAGATCACATGTGGGTGCACTTAATTTGTTTATAGCAGTTGCAAGATCCTGATAACTGATAACAGAGAAAGATGTCATTACTGATGTAGGTGGTTTGTCCAGGATGTTACTGTAACTTTTTCCTGCTGGCTGAACTATGCTCTGTCTTATTAATGCTGTCTTATTTTGAAAATGAATAGTGAATGAATTGGAGACATTTCCTCCAAATTCACAAATTTTGGAGGATATGTCTCCATGAGACACGTTAGTATAAGCATTAGAGTAAATTAGTCTGTCTATGGTGGAGAAAAGAACTTTATGTTGATTAATTACACTAGAGAGTTATGACTGTCTGGATATTTTCATCGCACTACTGTAGGTGTTAATCTGCTCTTATAGAATATCATAATGTATCTGCTGGTTAGTTTTTTTCCATAAGTGCTGTGATTGATGACACTCTTTCTTAAGCCAACATATTTCCTCATTTATCCATAGATTTTTTTGAGTATTAGAGTTTCTCTTCCATTTGGAAGGTGCAAGAACATCAAGAGTTTCCTTTAATCTAGCATTTTCAATGTGTTTAAGCTAATACCACACAAACAGTTATAATATTTCATGTCTGTATTGGACACATCCATTAAACATCCACAGCACTGGTGGAACAAGCAAGTGAACCCTTATGCTAATGACTTCAAAAAAGGCTAATTACAGTCAGGAGTTAGCAAACCTGGAGTCCAATCAATGAAACGAGATTTAAAAAAAGAACCCTAGAGTAGCAGCTAAAGGCTTGAGGAATCATTGTAACTGGTTAACATCTCTGTTCATGAGTCTACCATACGCAAATCATTGAACAGGCATGGCAACCATGGCAGGACACCAAAGAGGAAGCTGCTGCTTTAAAAAAACAAAACAAAACATCACTGCTCACCTGAAGTTTGCCAAAGAATAACTTGACACTCCACAATGCTACTGGGAAAATGTTTTGTGGACGGATGAAACCAAGGTTGAATTACTTGAGAAGAACACTCAGCACTACGTATGGCATAAAAAGGGCACTGCATACCAACATGAAAACATCATCCCAACGGTGAAGTACAGCGGTGGGAGCATCATGATTTGGGGCTGCATATCTGCTTCAGGGCCTGGACCGCTTGTCACCATTGAGGGGAAAATGAATTCTCAAGTTTATTAAAGTATCCTACAGAATAATAGCAGGGTGGCTGTCTGCCAGCTGAAGCTCAGAAGTTGGCTGATGCAGCACAATGATCCTAAACATCGAAGTTATTCTACTACAGAATGGCTTACAAAAATGTATGTAGACCGTCTCTATGGCAGAAAGCCGGTCGCTCCCAGAACAAGCTCCAGTTATTTACCCAGCCAATGCCGTTGTTAGCGCACCAGCCTTGGAGCCAACACTGGAACGCGTAGAGCTGGCTGAACACCTCGCTTCCTCTCCCATAGGTGTCCAGAGGTCCTGAGTTAATGACCCTGGCCTCAGTCATCTTTCTAACAGTGTCTGGCAGAGATCTGAAATGCTCCTTAAGGATTTTGCTGCTGCGCAATCCCTCAGGTTCAGATGTGATTGACCAGGTGTATTCTCAGGTTAGATGTGTTTGATCAGGTTAGATGTGTTAGATCAGGTGTCTTCTTAGGTTAGATGTGTTTGACCAGGTGTTTCCTCAGAATAGATGTGTTTGACCAGGTGTTTCCTCAGATTAGATCTGTCTGACCAGGTATGCCCTCAGGTTAGATGTGTTTGGCCAGGTGTTTCCTCAGATTAGATCTGTCTGACCAGGTATGCCCTCAGGTTAGATGTGTTTGGCCAGGTGTTTCCTCAGCTTCAATGTGTTTGACCAGGTGTTTTCTCAGGTTAGATGTCTCTGACCATGTATTTCCTCAGGTTAGATGTGTCTGACCAGGTATTTCCTCAGGTTAGATGTGTCTGACCAGGTATGCCCTCAGATTAGATGTGTTTGGCCAGGTGTTTCCTCAGCTTCAATGTGTTTGCCCAGGTGTTTCCTCAGGTTAGATGTGTCTGACCAGGTATTTCCTCAGGTTAGATGTGTTTGCCTAGGTGTTTCCTCAGGTTAGATGTGTTTGTCCAGGTATTTCCTCAGGTTAGATGCGTTTGCCCAGGTGTTTCCTCAGGTTAGATGTGTCTGCACAGGTATTTCCTCAGGTTAGATGTGTTTGCCCAGGTTTTTCCTCAGATTAGATATGTTTGCCCAGTTGTTTCCTCAGGTTAGATGTGTTTGTCCAGGTATTTCCTCAGGTTAAATGTGTTTGATTAGATGTATTCTCAGGTTAGATGTGTTTCATATGTAAAAGCATTACTGATTCATAAGGCAGCATAGTTTTTTTATGGAGATGTTTACAGTATGACACACCGTGAAGCAGAATACAGTGAATGAATGACAATGGAAAAGAAAACTGAATAATAATATAAAAATATTAACTCCTGTATTGTTGTATTCCCCTTCAGACTTCCTTCTGATAATATTTCATATTAACCAACATCATATCCTCTATTTCTGTCTCTACTTTAGTGCTAACTGTCCTCGTCCACAGTGGAGAAACTGGTAAATCTTTACATATATATTATATCATTATTGATTTTACATAAAAAATGTACAGTTTATAAGTTTTAATAGATGAATAGTAGCTTGGTTCAGTAAAATCACAAGTATTAATATATTTTTTGTCTGTTCAGTTCTATATGTATATTAAGCTGATCTTGTTGATGTGCAGTAAATCAGTGTTGTTTCTTTTCTTTAAGGAATAATGTTTGTTGTTGGTTCTTACAGTTCAGCCAGTGGTTAGAATTAAAGATCCTCCTGGTCAGAAAGATATATCAATAGGAGAGACGGTTACTCTACAGTGTGAAGTAGAAGGAAGAGAAGGTGGTGAGTGGGGTTACAGCTGGTATAAGAATGGAGTATGTCAGCAATCTAAATGGAAAAGTGAATACACATTTACAGCAACAGTAAATGGCGACGCTGAATTTACCTGCAAAATATGGACTCAACAAAACTGGACAAAATTCAGTAAACCTGTTAAACTGTCTGTGTCAGGTGAGTCTGTTTATTTCTTTGTTATAATTTTTAACATCACTAAAACATCACTATCTGTTTATCAACTTTACAGAAGCCCATAGTTTTAGGTAGGATCTATTAACTATGTAGGTTAATTTTAAGGAGCAGTAAACCGTGTTTACCATTAAAAAAAATTTCATTGTCTTCAAGTTCCTTTCATAACGTAGACTCACATGAGACAAAGTTCTTTGCAGATGTATATGAATTATTTTATCATAATGGGTCGCAGGTCAGCACAGTCCCACGTTTAGATCATGAGACAACAGCCGCACAAACTCACTATAGAAACAATAAGATTTGTGTTCTTATTGGTTAAAGCTGAGCAGGTACCTGACAGGTGAGCTGCGTGTTGCTGAGTAACAAATACAAATATGGTTGAGGAGGATTGTTGCTGCTCTTTTCAAGCAGAAATGATGGAGAGATGATGAGTAATTTAAGGCCACATTAAAAACACAACAAATGACAGTAGATAACTAAAAGACCAGCATCAATAAACAAACAAGGTAAACATCACAAAGTGAAGTGAAGTCAGCTACTTGTTTGCAGCTTCTGATTTATTTTGCTGTGTATTTGAAGCTTCTTATTCAGTGAACGATAGAAAAGAAAGTGTTAATTTTTTCCTATGAGCTGCACCGTTTCCATTTTTACACTTAGATAAACTAATAATTGTCACACCTCCAGGTTCCTCTTCCATCAAATCCAACAACTACAGTTCCCACCTCTCACTGACGTCAATACCACGTTCTTAAACCTCCAATTAAGTGTCATAATCTCATTCTTCCTCTCCTGAGTACTAATGTGTTTCACCTGTTTCTTTTAACTTTGTCTATATGCTGGTTCATTCTCTATCAGTGTTTATGAGGTTCTGTCAACTCATTCTGTTGTCTACTGAGAGTTCCTTTGTATCCTAGTCGTATCATGTATGACTTTCTTTGTGTGTAATTTATTTTATGCTGAATTCTGTAATATTGAAAAGTGTAATCTGTAAACAGTGCTGTTGTTTTTAATGTGCTGGACTCTTCACTGTATTTTTCAGGTACATCTCGTTCAGTCTCTCTGGTAGTCAGTCCCAACAGAACTCAACACTTTACTACTCACTCTCTCTCACTGAGCTGTGAGGGACAGAGTGACTCTACTGGATGGAGAGTGAGACGATGCACACACAGTGAGAAGGTGTCAGATTGTTCATCAGGCAGAGGATCAGTTACAGGATCTACATGCAGCATCAGCTCCCTCAACACATCCCACACTGGAGTTTACTGGTGTGAGTCTGAATCTGGAGAGAGCAGCAGTCCTGTTAACATCACAGTACACAGTGAGTCTATATTATCTTTTCAACCAATCAATCACGACTAGAGACAGAGTCTTTCATATTTACTTAATAATTACTGTGGATGCAATGACAGAAGCATATGAAGACTAAAGTCGTATATGTACTGGTTTAGGTTTTTTTTTTTCCTGTTCCACGTTAAATGGTGCAGCAGCTGCCAGAATGTACCTGCCGCACCACATGGTAGTGAAAATGTGAAACAGGAAAACTGGACAAATGAAAGTGGACTCCAGCTTTGTGTGATCACGAGGAGTTAGTATTGTATTGTGTTGGTCTGTGGGTGAGCACTGGTGAGAGATCTAAAACCTGCATTAAGTAAACTAATGTAATGTTAATGTTGAGTGTCACTGTGGAGCTGAATTCAGGAACTGATTCTCAGCCAAAGCCACATTGTACACAAACTCAGCTTTCTCTAGCAGTTTCTACTCTCAGGTATGTCTTACACTCTCAGCAGTCACTGCTGGACAGACTCAGTTCTTTCTGTCTACAACATATATACCCCCCTTACAGCCCTATTTTTACAACAAGAATCTTAACAATTACGCCCAAACATACGTGCAATCATTTCTATTACTATAAAATAATTAATACTCATTTTATATGAAGAAGCTACTGATCAAAAATTATTATAAGTATGTACATTAGTATAAGAATAATTGTATTTTGAATGTCCTGTATTCTTAAAACACATGACAATAAAACAGTCCTAAATCTTGAATGAGACACTGATGAGTTCAGTGAAAAACAGTTCAGCTTGTAATTTTCTTTGAGGGAGAAACAAAAACACAGTACACTAAAAACACAGATGTTGAATTAATATCTTCCCCATAAATATTACATCAACTCAAACTGAGTAAGTTAAGTTCTTACAGATAGTAGTTATGTTGATGTAACACATTTCATTCATGTGGAGCCAATGTGCCCAATTCAATCAAGTAAATATAAAACAACCTTTAAGGAACCTGTTTCCACTAAAATGGCCAATCCAGATGGACTAGCGCTTGTAAAAGAGGAATTACTCTAATCTACTAATCTACTGAAAACCTTTTTCTCCACGTTATGATTCCTGTATTCTCTACACATGATCTCTTCAGTATGTTCTTACTCTTTCCTGTAGATGGTTCTGTGATTCTGGAGAGTCCTGTTCATCCTGTGACTGAGGGAGATCCTCTGACTCTACACTGTTTATATCACTACACTAACTCCTCAAACCTCCCAGCTAAGTTCTATAAGAATGGATCACTCCTCCAGAACCAGACTTCAGGAGAGATGACCATCCGTACTGTCTCAAAGTCAGATGAAGGTCTCTACCACTGTAAACACCCAGAGAGAGGAGAGTCACCACAGAGCTGGATCTCAGTGAGAAGTGAGGATAATGTTTAAATTGTTATTTATTATTTCTGTAAATGATGTTTTGAATGTAAATTTATGCCCCATTATGTCTTTAGAAGAAATAGGCTCTGGATCTAATGCTGTAACAGTAGGAGTGGTGGTGGCACTGAGTTTGATCCTGTTCCTCATCATCATACTGAGTCTGATTTGGTACTACAAGAAGAAGAAAGGTTTGAAAACTACTCTGTATGTTCAGCATACATTGTCGTGCAGTAGATATTGATAACATTCATGCTTCAAAAACGTCTCTAAATGTAAATGTTTTACTGTAAAGTTTTATTACTTTACCACTAAAGCTATGAAGATGTAGAATCTCTGTCTTCAACAGGAAATCAGCAGAACACCAATCAGACATCAGTCCAGAGTCAGAACCCAGGATCCACACTGCTGCAGGCTGGTCAGTTGTCATTACATCAACATCAAGTTTTTTTAGTTATGTTTTTTCCCTAAAAGAAGACAAGCCTCTTGGGTTTACATTTACAGCATTTAGGAGACCCTCTTATTCAGAGTGACTTACAAAACTGCTTAGTGTTCGGTCAGAGTATGTAACTAGTACAAACAGGTTTAAGTCCAAACTACTCCTGAGCTCAACCACTGCCAGAAACAAGGGCCAGTGCTGATGCCCAGAGAGAAAACAACAGAATATGAGGTTAGATACAGTACAAGTGCAATACCCAGCAAGACAGAAAGACCTTGAGAAGAGAAACACCACAGAAGAAAATAAAATACAGGGTTACATACAGTATAAGTGCAATACCTGGCCAGTGTTCCTAACTAGAAGATATGAGTTAAGTGTAGCTGCATAAGTGCAGTATGATTCATTTTAATTAATACATGAGTTTATTATCAGACCTGTGAGGCCCATGTGGCTAAAAAGTAATGTAAAAGTAAGTGTTTTTGGGTGGTATAGACATTTATTATACTAGTTCTGTAGCTCCACTGCAAAAGTGATGTAATGAAGTGAGAGGGTGAAGCTGATTTCAGTTTTATTTCTGAGAACTGTTGCTTTAATAGGCAGTGATCATATTTCACAGTGTTGATATGGTGAATAACAGGTACACAAATAAAATCTCAGTTTTCTATACATGAAAGTGAGCTTTGATTGACTCCTGTTTTAGATGATACTGCAGCTGTGACTAGGGCACAAGTTATAACTAATAAAAAGAAAAGTAAGAACTGCATTTCTGTTATAACAAATATGTTTTTTTTACTTGACTGCCTTCAGTGTCTGATCTGATTTCCGTATTATGTTATTATGTTGCAGTGACTGGACCAAGTGATGTGACACATTCCCAGATTGCGATGAGCAGCTTGAAACAGGACAGCAAAGGTTAATATTACCCACCACACATTACACTAAAACATGTCTGGGCTGATAAGCTACTTTTGTGGTAATTATTTACCACATACCACAATTATTTACCATTCTCTGATCATACTGTGTATAAATCAGTACCTCTAGAACATCTGTATGTTCCATTAGTCTATTTAATAGTATGATAAAGGAATAGAGCCTGATTTACAGTGGAGAAACATAAGACCAGATTGAAGGCTATAATTGAGAAGATTATTAAAGGACTGTAAAAGAAGAATTAAACTGGAGGAAAAGTTTTTGTTTTCTCTTAGATGCTGGACCCGAACCCAGTGATGTGACGTATGCTGAAGTTGATCTGAAAGTCAAGAAGAAACCTCAGAACAGTATCCATAAAAGTGAGATCTAAATGATATACATATCAGTGCTGTTAGATGATTAAAATAATTTAAAATCAACCACATTTTTCTTGTTTACACTAACAATGTTAGAAAGGACATTTGATTATAAATAGGCTTTATATAAATTACTTTATTGTCATTGTAAAGCAGAGTTTAAAAACCACTTGAACTGCACAGAGTAAACACGGTTATTCTCATGAGGGTCAGTCAAAAGCACTACTGAAGATATAGTATAATCTGAACAGCCTGTTCCAACATTTAATGTCAGAAAAAATAGTATAGTAAAAATGTCTTGAAGTAGATTTAATACGTTAACTATTTTGAAATCCTCTATTGCTGCACTAGAATTTGATTCGTTCAGCACTGCAGGATGTGATTGTTTAGATATCACAGTCTGTGCTCAGGTTCCAATATATTCTTCAACATGTTCTTTCTCACAACCTGTACAGAGAATTAATATATTATCCAAGTGGACACTTGTAAGATGAGGGGAGGAGAAGAGAAGTGGGATTTTTCAGTAGGACTGAGACTGCCTCTAGCTAGAGAAGCTACAGTGAGATTATTATCCAGCCAAACACATTTTACAATGCAAAATGTATACTATTGAGAAGTGTGGTGTACATAAACTTTCTAAATAACTGCTATGTTTGGCTTCAGCAGGTTTAAAATAAACACTATGGCACACTGACTTTCTTTGTTTTTGTTGCTGTTTTTGCTTTGTAGAAATACGCTTATATCAGAGATCATGTATAACATACTGAATAGTTTGCTACATAAAGATCAATTTGAATGTAACACATTAAATAGTGTCATTTCAAAATATTAAGAAAAAAATCTTTGACTCAACCACTCACCTCTCCGAGTGGTTATCTAATAAAAACACAATTGATTTAATAGTGCCCCCTTCAGGAACTTCTCTCAGGAGTAGTGATGCAAACAGGGACAAGTACCTGGTTCACACTGTAGAAACAGAGGACCAGATTAAAGACTAGAGAAGTGTGTTAAAGAACATGAAAGCAGGATGAAACTGGAGAAAGAAAACATCCTCTGTTTTCTCTTAGATTCTGAACCTGAACCCAGTGATGTGACTTATGCTGAAATTGATCGGAAAGTCAAGAAGAAGCCAAAGAAAACTTTCTTTAAGGGTAAGATTTAAATAAAAATATAAATCAGTGC
Organism: Megaleporinus macrocephalus; assembly: GCA_021613375.1. Classification (NCBI taxonomy): domain Eukaryota; kingdom Metazoa; phylum Chordata; class Actinopteri; order Characiformes; family Anostomidae; genus Megaleporinus; species Megaleporinus macrocephalus. Next base: position 13,462,670 of record CM038708.1, read on the forward strand.
TGTTAGAGGATTAAATAAAATTATAAATAATCAATCACATTTTTCTTATTTGCTAAAATTTTACAGTGTTCAGAAAAGGCATTTGGTTATAGTTGTAAATAATCTTGTTTTATATTTATTACCTTTGAGGTATTTGAAGTACTTTTGTATCTGAATATATGCGCTGTGTTTAGCCCAGCTAAATAAGGGGAAAAAAATTATTGTCCTGTATGGAATATCCACATCTTCACATTCAGCCGGAAGCCTTTCTAGATGTCGAAAATATATCTGAATGATGCGTTTTTTTCTTGTGTAGTAAACATATATTTACAAGTAAGACTGTGTCGCAGCGGAGAATTCTTCAACCATTTTAACAACATCTATATAGAAGAATAAACAACAATTGTATGAAAATCACAAACTCCACAGAGTGAACAGTTATTAATTCTCATGATGTTCAGCTTAAAGCACTACTGTAGATACAGTACAGTCTGAACTGTAATGAACAGCATGATCGTTTGTGTAACAGATTAAAGTCTGGTTTGTTGTTGGTTGATGTTAATTCAGTGTCGTTGCTCGCTGTTAGGGAAGAACAGTGAGGGAGCTGATTGTGTCTATTCAGAAGTGAAGCAGAACTGAAGACAAAGGTAAGATTAAATGTAACTGGTCATCACAGTTCAGTGCCATAAATGACAAGTGGTGATGTTGGCTGTCTAGGTCAAGTTGCACGGAACACGAAGTGGAAAATTATAAATACATGTTTGTGTGATACTAAATTTGAGAGTTATGTTAAACATTTAGCAAAGTGTAAATGAAAAATATATGAGATAAATATGATAAAACACAGCTTCAAAACACTGAATATCTGAGAACTGAATGGGCGTGGCTAATAGGTAGCTTAATTGACAGCTCTCCACAAAACACTCCTAGCCGGCTCCTTTTATGTGACGTTAACTGGACATATACAGTCACAGATGAAGAGATGTACATATGGAGAGAAGGACAAATGAAAACTGATCTTGTATGAATGAATGAATGAATGAATGAATGAATGAATATGCAATGGGCAGGGGGTGTAGCTCGCTAGCTTTTGGTCATACTGGGTTAGCTTTAGCTCACTGAGTGTCTCCGACTCTGGAACTGTTTTGTGTGGGCGGGGCCAGACACATCAGCCTTGTGATTGGTTAGGAAATACATAACCCAAGATTAGGACCACCCAGTTTACATGGAGAGAAGAGAATTATGGTGAAATACAGCAGACAGGTATAAGAGATGATATTCATTGTTAAACACAGGGAAAGAAAACTCAGATTTAAGTTCCCTGGGACTTTAAATAGTTGGTCATCTCTGTCACTGTTCAGTTTTATATGAAGAAGTGTTTTTTAACAGTAAAGGTCTATTTGTTCTACATTGAGTATATTCTGTTACACTCAACTTGCAGGACAAATGATGATACAGTTAAACACAGTGTAATTAATCTTCTGCTCCAAAAGTGTTTTAAGGATGGATATTGATTCAAAAGGAAGGTGCCGGGTTACATCAGCAACAAAACAAGAACTATCCAAGAATTACATGTACTCAGAAGGATATAGTGAACCAAGTGAAGACACATATTTTCATATCACGATGTTGTTGTCTCGATATTGGAACACAAAGTATTATGAATTTAGCTCAGCTGCCCTTACTAACTAATATCAGGAATGAAAACAGCTTTTGAATCACTGATATTTTTGAAAGGTTTCAGAACTGACCTTATTGATTTCTTCTTTTTGGTTCTTCTCTTGCAGGTCCATGCAGAGCTTGTAGACCTTAAATCCTCAATAAGGAATTACTAAATTGCCACGGCTGTAGAAGAGCTTCCTTTGAGCTCACTATAAGTGAGAACAGTAAATGTATGTATATGCTGTTATTGTGAAGTCTGTATTATTGCAATACGAACTATTTACAGTGACTCATGATGGGAGACTTGAAGGGTGCAGACAGAAGAGGGCAGTGTTTCAACTTTAGAACTTAATTTTAAAGAAAAAATTCTACTTCTTTCATATATTTTTCAAATTTGTGTTAAACTTACAACAGCTTAGTAAAACATGCCTATATGCTCTGGTGCTCTGGCTGTTTGAGTGAAAGATAAGTGTATTTTGTCTTTAATTTTTATGTTGTCCACATGCTTAACAATGCTTAACATATTCATTAACAAGTAGTGACTTACAAAATGCATAGTGGTCCTAATTTTTGATAGTTTTTCAAATGTAACCGAAGATGTGTTTTTATTCTTTTTGAGTGATTCCTGTTAATTATTAACAATTAATATGAATAAATATGTTTTGTAACCACAGCAGCTCTCATATTCTATTCTTCTCTACAGTCAGAGACCAGAATCATCTCTGATCAGTGTTGGTGTGCAGACAGGTTTAGGCTGTAGTTTAAAACAGATGAATGTTAAAATTACTTAGATGTTCCACATTTATTTAGGATCAGCATGCTATCTAGACTAACACTCCTCCACTGGTCTTTAATTGGAGATGTCATGTATCTGTATCCTTCATATGTACAACTGGTCAGTGTACAGATTTGAATGAACATGCATGGTGATGATTTCTACTTCATGGATTTAAAAGTCATTATTATTTATATCAAAGTACTGATTGAGTTGTAAGTCATTCGATATGCAGACTTCAATTAACATGGATAAAGGTCACCTGCTTAGTCTCGGATAAGGCTGCTAATATGTACTCTTCTTATACAAGTACAGCGTGTTCCCTGTTTCTGAATAGACTAAACCTCTGATCTGCATAAACCACATTTACTGTCTTAGAATATAGAAGCCTTCTTTAGATCTAGAACTGCAGAACCTCTCAAACATCCAGAAACAGAAACTGTGGCACTATATTATATATTACTATAAGAACCAAATACTTAATGGATAAAAAGGTTGTAGTTGCAGGTAATTTCTGATACATACTTTTCAAGTACATTGTACATTGACTTACAGTATTTAGATCTTTAATGTGCAGCTATACACTGAACAAGGCATATTTAACATTATTTTTATAAGATTTTTATCTTGATATTAAGGATCGGATGTGTATTTTTTTTAGTCTCTCTCTGTGACGTGTGACTGAGTCTACAGGAGGTGATGGTTGTTGAACACACAGTGTTGTTTAGTCAGTCAGTCATTACGGGGACAGTATGGAGTTCAGTGCACTCTCTGTAATACTCTGAGTAAATGTTCTTTATGTCTGTATTAAAGTGAGAGTTACTCTACTCTTCAGTCTGAGGGTTCTAAGTGATCAGCTTCTGTCTGATTTAGTAACTGTAAAAAAAAAAACCAAAACAACCTGTAAAACACAGAAAAAGGGAGGACAAGGGACAAAAACGAGATGAAGTGTGCTGTAAGTGTGAAACACATCCACACATATAAAAATCTAACATTAAATATAGCCCAATATGGAAAAGCCAGTTAAGTGGATCATGTACTTATGGAAGGTTGGGGTGGAAGCCAGTCAGTCCAGCAGAATCAAGACTCTACTGGACTGAATGGGGTCTGCTATGAGGGATGACATCACTGGAAAGGAGAAATCTACTGGAAATCTACATTTAACATATACTGACAAACAATATTGATCTTCTCAACAGAACTTTTAATGATCATCTTTGTATTATTTAGAATATAACTGAGCCCACCACTCTGACATACCTGCTTTTGGACTCAAACATGTAAAGGGAGAAAAGTATAATTGATTAATATATGCTAAGTTACACTGCTTCCAACTGTAGATTCTTCCATTGTGGTTACATACTTGCAGTAGATATAATGTCATACAAGCAGGATTCGTTTATCCAGCAGGAATCCTGCAGAGAGTGAGAGATAAAAACAAAATGATTTTTAAAAAGCAGATAAACATCATAGAAAATATAACATATGTTTACAAAAATAAATCTAAATGAATCTTAAATATACAATCAAATACAAATTAATACCAGAACACAAATAAAAATGCCCTTACCTCATATGACAAACATTAACAGTTAATAATAGCAACTAAACAAATACATACGGCCTAACTAAAACAATCTAACACTGAAATATTACATGTAAAGTGGACATTAAATATAATAAACTAAAAGCTATTAACATTACACCTAAAGAATAGGGGATTGTAAAGAAATGTTGGAGAGGGCATATGTAACATGGTTGTAGTTGCGTATGGTGTAAGGGCTAGAAGGTTAGACTTGTAAGAGTGGGAATGCTTAAAATGATGAGACCACAAAAGGGGTTTAAAGCTGTAGGCTTTGTTAATTGTTTGAAAGGTTTTGTAGGGCTGATAAATGAAAAAGGGGAAAAAAGCAATTTCTCAGATAGTAGTGTACTACATATTAAAAGAAATAAAAAAGACTGGAAAAAAACCCAAAGAGAGATACTTGATCTGCAGTGTAATCTTATCGTACCAGGTCTGTAATATTGTGTTAGGAATTTTAGTCTTTTGTTTTCTAAGTTTTAATGAGGTAGAAATTAAGGAGGAAAAATAACAATAATTATAGGTCGACCAAGAGTTTAATGTATTGGGTTAATAATTAATTTTAGTTTTGTTTGGTTTTTTTTTTCAGAAAGAAATAATGGAATTAAATTTACATATTCTGACCTAAATCAGGTGCTGATTTGAAGCTCTATTAAAGCTTGCTAAGGTTTTTTTTCTTGATCACTTATATACCCTTGAAATCACAATTGTACACCCTCAGAATGGTTTATAAAAAAAAATAAATAAATAAATTAAAAAAAAAATCAAACAAACGTTACAATAATAAGACACAATGTATTTTACAACAGCCCAAAACAGTTGTTCGCTAACAACAATAAGTTAAGTCCTACCACGCTGGCAAGTACACTTGTGTAGCAGGTCCGTCCTTGTGAAAGGTGTTTCAATCCAAACAATTCTCAGCAACCAAGGGCTTGTGGGTGGCTCGCCATCTCAGATTATCTCTCACAGTCCTTGTTGGGTCCGCACGAAGAACACACTCATGCAAATAAAACCTGACCTGTTCAACACACAGCATCATATAGAAGAAATTTCTATTAAGTAATTCCAATAACATTTTTTTCTTTCTACATATTTCACCAGTAAAACCATTCTCAAGAACTATTTTAATAAAAGTACACTCTTAAAATCTCAACAAAATGTCTGCAGTGCTGCGTTACTGCTGCTAAATATTTAACAGCACTACTTAAACATACGCTGCTATACACTGCACATTAACTGAGAACAGAGAATATTTACACAATGACGACTCATGAAATTGTGATTTCTCTCTTTTTTCCCCTTTTCATGTTAAGCAGCGTCTCCTGCACGTTTTTTTTTTCATACACATATTGCTATAAGCACGCTAGTTCGCTAAGCGCCATGCTAGCTAGGCGTTTACAAGAAAGGTTTGTGAGAAAATAGGTCTAAACTCACCATATAAACTCTCTATAAAGCTCTATAAACTCTACAGAGCACCAACGTTTCGAAAGGGGTCAAGCTGTGTCAGACACAGCCTAAACTGTCACAAGCAGAAGGATTTTTTCACTAACAACTCCACTCAGCAACCGGAGAGCTCATTCACGTGCGTCCAAGCAGTCTCGTTTTTATCGCAAGCTGCGTTTGGCCCAAAAAAACACGTAGGCGTAAAGGGTGAAGAGAATCACACTAAGCTGAGGACCGCACCAGGCAGAAGTGCTTAAAAATAATAGTACCCAGTCTAACTTTTAAGGGAGATCACTAATGTTTATCTTTTAACCATTTTAATTTATTATTTTATTTAGCAGTTCACCTTTTTTAAAGTACAATACATGAAAGTCTCCTGGGTTACACATAGCTCATTGTTTCTCAGTCCTGTAACTAGAGTAACCCTGTCCTGCACATTTGAGTGTTTTCTCTTGTCCTAACACGTCTAATTGGATGGATGGATGGATGGATGGATGGATGGATAGATGGATGGATGGATGGATGGATGGATGGATGTCATCTGGCATAAAACCTTATGGAAGATTTTGACTCTCTGGACTGCCCATAGATATCGATTGTTACCTGATTGAGAAGTAGGCAGTGATCAGCCCTGGACTTCCTGTTTAAGGCAGCGCCAAAGACGTACAGCAGCATGGCCATCAGATGACCGAGAAATCCATCAGGATCTTGTAAGAATAAAAAAGATAAGATCACTGTAGTTCCTCTGGGCTCTTTTGATCAACACTACTCCAGAACAAACCTAGAAACACTTTTTCACTAAAGAGTTTTATAGAAAATGACTGAAAGACAAAGTTTTAATTCTACATAAACTCTATTACAGAAACAACTCTTTCTTACTGGAAAGATCTGAGGCCTCAGTCCGCCCAGAACCCCAAGCACCACCAGCTCATACATGGCATCAATGAGGTCAAAGTGCCGGATCTGTACGAGTAAACATCAGCGTCAGATCACAATCCACTGAACTAAACAGAGCCTTGGTTCTAAATAAAGCCTTGTTTTTTAAACTTACACGGATCTGCGCCAGCTCTGATAGAATCCCTTCCCGATAGAAAGGATTCTGGGCCACCAGCAGCAACCACTCAAACTTTCTCAGAAAGAAAGTCAGATTCTGTAGAAGGAGGACAGAACATTAAAAGATCAGTATTAAACATTCCAGATCATACTGATTCATTTAATACAGGGGTTTTAGATCATGATCACTCTGTTTACCCTCTCGTTTAGAGTGACCAGTAGAGCGAGGACCGTCCTGCCGACTGTGGAGAGGTGATGGTGGTCCTGCTGGTTGCTCAGGATGGTCTACAGAATAGTGAAAAGCTTTCAGAACTGAGAGGGACTGGAGAGAGATCACTTAGATAGGAAATAACATGTACTTACAGAAAAAGCTTGGCACAGAGCTGCCAGAATAACTGGAACATTGTGCGTCCTCCTAATGTTCAGGTAAGTGCTGTGGAAATAGAGTACGTTTCACATGTAGACATTTCAGTGACTTTTATGATTCTAATGAACACAGACACATAGATTTAAAAGGTTGAAGCTGTTAAAATACTTACTATAGAGCAGGCACTTCAACAGCCTTAGCACCGACAGCAACAGCATCCTGCAACACTGTGCTCAACAGGAGGTGAGGTGGAAACCTGGGTCGAGGCAGGTGTCCTGACCCTAAAAGGACAAAACAGAGGAGAAGAGGAAACACAGGTAATATCTGCCAGGTATGAGGTTTGTGCAAAGTTATTTGTTAGTTGAAGAGAATATATTTAGAACAGTCTGAAATCATTTTCATGATCATTTAACAGCAATATGGTCAGAGTGTTCTACCTCTTCCCTACAGAGGTCCTTCTCACCTCAGTGTTGATTGTTTTGCTGATACACCTGTTAGTCAGCTGAGCTGTTCTCAGTTTGTTCCTTATGATCTTGTTGTTATGTAGTATCAGCAGTTAGTTATTTTTTATATAAGATTTAAACTGGAAGTGGATACTTACAGCTTTACTACAGTATTGACCATCTATTTTTAATATGCTCAAATGTTCACTTGTTTTGATCTGATATTCATACTTGGTGGTTATTAAAAATGGATAACATGACATTTTGATTAGTTTGATTTAATTCGATAAATAATTTCTTGCTTTATAGCGCTCATGACACCATGGGACCACCCGCTTGTCAAATTAGACTACATGCATTGCGACACCTGGATTTATTACAATGTATTATAATTATTATTATGTACTGTTATTATATACAATTTATATTATTGATTTTGTTATCATATCAAATCTGTCTATGTGACGTAAACACTAATATGAAAAATACAGCATGTCATATTTTATTTTATCTTGTTCTTCTCATAGTTAGTGCACAAACTAAAGGTTTTGTTGCGAACAAATAATAATTTCATAAGGTATGAATAAGGTGTTAACTCGGTTTTTGTACAGCTGGGACAGTTTTAGGTATTTATAATGCATATTGTGGGACAAGTAACATATGTGATCAGATGTTACTGATTGCTGCTGAGCAGGTGGCCTAGATCCCTGGATATTAATAACAAACTATATAATATAGAAGTGAAGACATTTGTTATTGAGTCTCCAACATGTACTTCATCACTCACTAGGTAGCCACAGTAGGTGGCGGTATATAACAAGCTTCTTAGAGTGTCAGTTTGAGGACTGTTTGCTGGACTGAATGATCAAAGTGTTCTTAGTTAGAGTTTTCAACAGGACTCATTTCTGTTTCAGCCTAGAATTTCTAAACAGAGAGTTTAAGAACTGTTTCTAGATTTACTGGGGAAGGACTGTAAAGACCTGGGCTGCAATCAGTGGTGCATTGAACACTGTGTAATGCAAATGTTGCAACAGCGGCAGCTGAGAAGGCCTCTTGGCATCATTTTAAAGTGCCTGATTAAAAAAACTTTAGAATAAAATAATTGTGTAAAAAACACTTCACAGTCTTCAGTTGTTCTGCCCTTTATTTTTTAAACGTGCTGCATTTTTTAAACGGTGGGGCGTATATATACACATCACTGTTGATTGGTAACACCATTCACTCATGAAACGAGAGAAAACGTACCTTAGAGCCCATTGCACACAGAAACAGTAGTAAACTGGTGCAAACGTTCTGAAAGGCCGGTCTTCAAGGGTGCAAATTTGGACAACTGCAGTTGTGAAAAGCATCATCATCTTCCCAAGCAAGGGCCATAGAATTAGCATTGACGGAAGTGACATGTTCCCCACCAATATCCAGCGATTATTGAATTGTCCCCACCAATAATTTTATCCTCTCCAGAAAAAACCTAATATTTCCTTCTTCTTCTTCTTCTTTTTTTTCTCTCTCTCTCTCTCTCTCTCTCCCGATTTGCAATTTGACAGCTCATACCACACATACATCTCCAATACATCTGGAAACGGTCATAACATCTTAAATGCAGTGGTCTTACAGTGGTCTTATTATCATCATGCTGCAGATGCCTATGCATATATGTCTTTTTTTACATCTGCACCCAATAACACTGGGACTCATTTTTGCTCCTTAGAATTATATACTAATGTGTGTAAGGGCCCTACATTAATAAGGCAGGACTGTATATAATCACATTCTTATTTATTTAGTTTTTCAATATCTTCCATAAATGCCACACTCTGCTAACTAATGACATACAGACACTGTTAGAAAATCGCTAAACTACAGCAGGACACAGTATTCACCAGTTTTATACTTCTGGAACTGGACTGTACTATTCGCTCCACACCAAGTCATCACCGTGCCATCCTGTGCTGGCTTTTGTGACTACTCCTCCTGTGCTGGCTCCCAGAGCTGCTCTAGTGGAGGCTTTTAGAATTGTTCCTCATGTGCTGGCTTTCAAAGCTGCTGTAGTCTCTGTGTGGCTTACCTGGCTATTTGTCTTTGAACTGTTCACAACACACTGCACAACATTCATAGTTTGTGTTCAAAGTTTGGTGGGGGTTTTTTATATAGTTTTTGCTTTTTTCATGATAATCCTTGAGGTTATTGGACTAAGACTGAAGAGTAAATGAAGCTGGTGCAGCTGAACCACATGCACAAGGACAGAACTATGACTATGAGTCTAATCAGTAGATGTTTGAGGTTTGAGAGCAGAGAGGAGACTTGTGGTACAAGACAATAGAAACAACATCTACAGCCAATGCAGAATGAAAGGACTCAGGGGAAGAAAGCAATTGGAGAAGCCTCACAATAAAGTGCAAGCAAAGCAAGAGAAAGGGCCTTCATGCCAGGCTAAAAGCTCATGCTAATCAACTTCCCCTGTGTCTACTGCTAGTTAATAAGCTAGATGAGCTGAGCACCAGGCTAACAACACAAATGTAAAAACTACAAACTGCTGTGCCCTAATATTTACAGAAATGGTGGTTAATCAGTGTGCCAAGCTCAGCCATGCAGCTATAGACTTACTCCATCAACTGAAGAGGCTGCACTGTTCCCTCCAACAGCAGTAAACAGCATGTGGAGTGAAAAGTACAGCTATACAGATATAGCACTGTTTGCCAGAAATGGAACTGTTTCTAGTGAAATGCTGACCCTTCTTCCTACAAAGGGAATTCAATGCTGTGTTTAAACTGCTGTTTACATCCCACTAAGCCAACTCATCAGCAGTTCTTGTTTTTCTCTGTGAGGTCATCATTGTACAGGAAACTGCATCCCCCGACACTGCTTTCAGAATTACGGAGACTTTAACCACTGCAATCTACCAAAACAATACCAGCATATGAAAATCCCCAGAACAAACAACAATACCCTGGTCAAATATGCAGCAACCTCCAAAAGGCCTTCAGAGCTGCCCCACAATCTTACTTCAGACTTTTACGCTATATCTTTCTATACCCTGCCTACAGACACAGAGTAAAGCAGACAAAAGTAAACAAATTAAACTTTGGTCTCTAGACACTAAGAATATCCTCCATATACAGACTGCCATGTGCTTAAAGCTGCAGCCACACTACAGCATTCTTCTATAAACATAGAGAAATACTCAAACCAGAAGCCCAAAGCTACTGGACTGTGAAAAAAACAGGGAGTCAAGACAGCAAAGCAGGCAGAAGCTGTAAGATCTCTATTCTGCTGCTGATGCCGTGCGGATGTGGTAAGGCCTACAGCAGATTACAGCCTATAAGCAATCCCACGGAAATAAGCAACCTCACCATCTCCTACCTACTTCTCCTGTGCTGGCTCCCAGAGTTGCTCCAGTGCTGGCTTTTGTGACTACTCCTCCTGTGCTGGCTCCCAGAGATGCTTTAGTGCTGTCCTATAGAATTGCTCCTCATGTGCTGGCTTTCAAAGCTGCTGTAGTCTCTGTGTGTCTTACCTGGCTATTTGTCTTTGAACTGCTCACAACACATGCTTTTTTCATGATCATCCATAAGGTGATTGGACAGGCCCTAAGACAGTTGGTGAATGAAGCTGATGCAGCTGAACCACATGCACAAGGACAGATACAGAACTATGAGTGCTCACTGGTCAAAAAGTCAGAGTCTAATCAGTAGATGTTTGAGGTTTGAAAGCAGAGAGGAGTTATTTAAAGACTTGTGGACAATAGCAACAACATCTACAGACAATGCAAAATTGAAACCAAGTGACGCAGAAAGCTCCATGATGTCAGCATTAATTTTAAATATAAAAAGATTGTATAGAAATGAAAATAGACAAACACGTGGGAGAAAACATCAAATGAGCTCAGAAATCAAAATAGACTCACGACATACACATTGCAGTAAACAACACAGGACTGTTGCATGCTAATCAGTAGCGTCTTCAACACCAGTTATGTTTAGCACACAAAAACAGATGAAGCTCTTTCTGTGCTTGCTTTTCTGACTTGCCACCATATGTAGAACATATAGTTTTAACACTCTGCAGGATTTAGTTTGAAAGTACTCCACATGAATATATGCCTCACTCTTTTATTTAATTATAGAATCTGGATCAGTGCAGATTACATAGCATGTGATAACCCCCTAATGTGTTCTTCCATTGGCCAGTTTCTCTCAGATACTGTATGTTTCTGGAAGGCTTCTTTAAATCCTACTGAGAACTGTGTCCAAAATCATTTAAGGGAGCACTTATCATAGTTTATATAGGTGTTACATATTTTATTCAATACCTGAAGTGATTTTGTATGAGGTTCTTAAATCATGTAGCAAAAAAACTAAAATATATATATTCAAATAAATTCAAATATAGCAATGCACAGTAGCTCAAAAGTAATATTAAAAACTTAGTATTAAAGTTATGAACATTTACATGTCTGATATATGCAAATATTGGTGTTCTCCATTTGAGTTCGCTGTAAATATATTGTTGTCTGTCTCTCTCTATGACGTGTGCTTTGAGTGTAAGAAGGCAGGAAGTGATGGCTATTTAGTGCAGTCAGTCAGTCAGTCAGTCATTACGGGGACAGGATGGAGTTCAGTGCACTCTCTGTAATACTCTGTGAGTAAAAGTTCTTTATGTCTTTATTAAAGTGAGCTGCTGTAAGAAGTTGTTAATGTTCAGTCTGAGGGTTCTGAGTGATCAGCCTCTGTGTGATTGAGTAACTCTATGTAGTTCTGACGATTTACAAGCTTTTCTTTTACCACAACAACATATGAGCGTCTTTTCTGCAGTGTGGGTCATTATCAATAAACATGCATTTATATGTCATTAAGATATAATAACACTGTAAGCCCCACAGCTCGCCGAGTCACGCGGTCGCAGTCACCCATCTATTAAGGTAGCCTAAGACACTCACACACACTTCCTACACGCACCTATATCACCATGGCAACCTACACATACACATTCTGCACCCGGCACATTACCATGGCTACCCATCATGTACACCTGCATCCTATTAGCACCAGTGGCAGCAACTCATTAGCACATGGCATAAAAGCCAGCCACAAGCTAACCTCGGTGTGTGGCGTTACTTTCAGTATCCTTAAAACTGTGAGGGTCAGTTCTTACCTGTCCGTGGTCCCTGGGTCGGTGTGCTCTCCCAAGATCTATTGCCAGGTTCACCAAGCTTGGCCCTTCTACCTCCCTGGAACCCGAGAGAACCAGCAGACCTCTGCTCCGACCTTCACGCTCACCTCCAGTCGGCTGAGCCTCAGTGAGGTCAGCGTCCCCGCGGACTCCCGGACTCGTGACTCACATTCGTTACCTTTATTAAAGACTCTTACGTTTTACTGCGCAGTATATATAAGGCCTTGTCGGCCTTCCACAAAGGACTATTTAGTTTACGCTGCGCAGTCACTCGAAGTCGTCATTAGGCGTGCTGCCCACACAGGCCTCACCTGGAGCCCACGCACACCGGGAGATCCTCGGTATCGGTTCTGGTTCCCCAGCTCCACCTGGAAGCCTACGGAGGTCCTTGGGAGAAGCTGCTCTCCACCAGCGATCTACTCCACCTTACATCCAGCTCCACGTGTCGGCTCTCAGCTTCACCATGTCCTCCTTTGGACTTTCCAGTGGACTTTCCTGGCCTCACGGACATTATTTATTGTTTTTCACTGCTCTGAAAGCATTAAAAGTCTTGCAAATGGATCATCTGACTCCTATTGACTCTGATTCCTTACAAACACTCAACATAAATGATTAAATGATGCAAAAAGGATGAAACCATTTACATGATGTGGGGCGCCAGGGATCACAGGAGAAGAAGAGTACGTTTGCAGTAATGGTGTGTGATACTGCAAAATTTGGTATCGATCACGTAGGTAAAATAGAATAAAGTTTATTTATACTCTATTTACATGTAGCAGATGCTAACTATTTGTTATAATAACAACTGTATATTATTAATATTAGGCACATTTTATAATGGAAAATAATAAAAATAGAAATTGTATTTAATTTTAATTATAACAATAATAATTATTATTAAAATATGGTTTGTTTGTTTTGTCGTCAAAACAATCAGTGTTGATTCTCCTAATAAAGTCAAATCTCTTAGTAGCTTGCAGTTATTGCCCTCTCCTATTTCATAAATACGAGGATGTAATGTGATGAACATTTCAACCCGTTGTCAGATGAATAATAATTCGAACATCTGTAAACATATGAGCCAGACATTTATAAAGTGCCTAAGAAGAAATAATCGTTAAACTGTAGCTGTTGCTAGTGCAAGGCTGCTGAGCCCCGACATCAATAATGTTACTTTAAACACTATATGAGCTACCTGGATAACCTGTGGCTCTCTGAAAGGACTATTGTAGAGACCTCAGTCTCTGAGCGGGAGGTCTTGGTCTTTATGAGGGGTTTCCCTCCTCCTCCCTTCGTTTTTTTTTGTAGCTCGGTGTTCTCTTTTTTGTGTTGTTTTATGTGTTGATACAAATTTGTGGTGTTGCCACTGCACAGAACAGCCTTCTTGCAAACCTCACAAGTTGCCACATTTTTTTATTCGCCAGTGTAAAATTCCCCTACACTGCACTCCTCTTTCACACTGTACTCCTCTTTCACACTGCACTCCTCTTTCACACTGCACTCCACAGACTGTACTGCTCTTTCTCTCTGCCATGCCTCACTGCAGCCTGCTTCAACTGTTAGCTCAGTTCCCATCACGCTAGTATCGATCCAATACCAATACTAACATTGGTATCGACAATATAGATAATTGGATCGATCGGCCCACCCCTAGTTTGTTCAGGTTAGATGTGTTTGATCTGGTGTTTTCTCAGGTTAGATGTGTCTGACTAGGTGTTTCCTCAGGTTAGATGTGTTTGACCAGGTGTTTCCTCAGGATACATGTACTTGATCCGATGGTTTCTCAGGTTCGATGTGTCTGACTAGGTGTTTCCTCAGGTTCGATGTATCTGACTAGGTGTTTCCTCGGGTTAGATGTGTTTGACCAGGTGTTCCTTCAGGATGCATGTGCTTGATCAGGTGTTTCCTTAGGTTCAATATGTCTGACTAGGTGTTTTCTCAGGTTAGATGTGTTTGAGTAGGTGTTTCCTCAGGTTAGACATGTTTGACCAGGTGTTTCCTCAGGTTAGTTGTGTTTGACCAGGCGTTCCCTCAGGTTAGACATGTTTGACCAGGTGTTTCCTCAGGTTAGATGTGTTTGAGTAGGTGTTTCCTCAGGTTAGACATGTTTGACCAGGTGTTTCCTCAGGTTAGATGTGTTTGACCAGGTTTTTTCTCAGGTTAGATGCATTTGACCAGTTGTTTCCTCAGGTTAGACATGTTTGACCAGGTGTTTTCTCAGGTGTGTTAAACCAGGTGTTAATTCGGGTTAGATGTGTTAAACCAGGTGTTTTCTCAGGTTTGATGTGTTTGATGAGTTGTTCCTTTGAGTAACATGTATTGAATGTGTCATCAATTTTATTTATTTATTTATATATTTATTTATTTATTTATTTATTGGTTGGTATCATTATTCTTAAAAAGTTGACCAAACAATTTATGTTAACAATAACGTTTAACTGTTACCAGACTGAGAAAACACTAAAGGCTGTCTGAACGAATGTGACATGAATTCTTTTGGATTTTTTTTGGCAGGCAGAATATTTGACATTGTCTCTACTTTAAAATGAATATGCTATGACATCGTGCAGGCCTTTCACTGTGAGATTCCATTTTGAACTGATTGTAAAGATGCAGCTCTACTAAATAAAGCACAAAACACATCTTTACGTGTAAATAAGCTGATTCTTTACTCCTAGCTGAACTGACAAACAGTGACACTGAACTATTGTCTGGAAAAGTGCAAGTAGCACGAACAGCTGATACTTCCACACAGACTATAATTTCGCTCCTCTCAGGCATATGCACACTGAGAATAATATCTGTCTGCACAGCAGCGCTCAAATGCATCTGTGTTACTTTTCATTTTAGTTATCACAGCCGAACGACACATACTGGAAAAAGTACATTTTAAAAAATATGGCCACATTATATGTTTATTATTTGTTTGTGTTATTATTATTTATGTTATTATTATATTATTATATGTTCAACAACTAAACAATAACTGTGTATTAAAAAGCGTGTTCTCTGTAGAGGATGTGTAACTTACACTTTGAAAGTCAACAACACATGTTATTTGACCAGAGACGCCCAAGCTGACATTTTCTTTTACACACGGCCAAAACACGATTCATGATTTAGAGTAAAGGCATTAAGACTTTTACTGTGTGACTCATTAGGAAGCAGAATACAGACACAAACTACATTCAAATATTTCAAAATTAAACAGAAAACTAATAAACAATCTTTTCTGCTGTATTGTTGTATTCCCCTTCAGATTTCCAGCTGATGATATTTCATATTAATGCATCGTATTCTCTATTTCTGTCTCTACTTTAGTGCTGACAGTCCTCATCCACAGTGGACAAACTGGTAAATAATCTCATATACATTATTTCTTTGTTATTGCATTTACAAACAATTTAATGCACAGTTTAAACCTTTAAATAGATAAATAATAGCTCAGTAAAATCCCGGTATTAACATATTTATTGCACATTTGTGTTCAGTTCTGTATGTACAGTGCTGTGAAAAAGTATTTGCCTCTGAATGTTTCTGATTATCAAACAAATTTCAATATCAGACAAAGATAACCAGAGTGAATACAAAAAGCAGCCCCGCCTTTGTTATTAACCACATTTTTTGGAACGTTGGAAAGCCTGTTTACTACCAGACCTGTAGAATCAAGAAATCACAAGAAATTTAAGAACAGATGAGAAACAAAGTCATACACATCTATCGGTCTGGAAAAGGTTACAAATCCATTTCTAAGGTTTTGGCACTCCAGTGAACCACAATGAGAGCCATTATCCACAAATGCAAACATGGTGAACCTTACCAGGAGTGGCCAGCCTATCAAAATTACTGCAAGAGCACATTGACAACTCTTCCAGGATGTCACAAAAGAACATATAAACATCTAAAGCATTTCAGGCCTCACTTGCCTCAGTTAAAGTCAGTGTTCATGATTCAACAATAAGACAGAGACTGGGCAAAAATGGTATCCATGGGAGAGTTCCAGGGTAAAAACCACTGCTGACCAAAATGACCACAAAGGCTCGACTCACATTTGCCAAATGACAAGACACAAATGGAACTTTTTGGAAGGTGTGTGTCCCGTTACATCTGGCGTAAAACTAACACAACATTTCAGAAAAAGAACATCATACTGACAGTGAAACATGGTGGTGGTAGTGTGATGGTCTGGGCCTACCTGCTGCTTCAGGACCTGAATGACTTGCTGTAACTGATGGAGCCATGAATTCTGCGCTCTATCAGAAAATCCTAAAGGGGAATGTCCAGCTATCAGTTTGTGAACTTAAACTCAAGCATAATTAGGGTCTGCGCTGCTCGTCATGGGGGACGAGGAGTACCCCTGACTACCTGTTTTTTTTCTTGGTCCTTTTTTTTTTTTTAAATCGTCGAGATCTTATTGGGGGTTTTTTTCGCTGTAAAAGACTGAATAAACTCAACGGCCGTGAGCCGTGACTGAACTCTCCTTCGCTGGTCCTTCTCTTCCCTAGAGCGCCCCACACATTTAAGTGTGATAAATGTTCAAAAACGAAAGAAATCTGAAAGGGAGCAAATCTTTTTTTACACCACTGTATGTTAGGCTGATCTTGTTGATGTGCAGTAAATCAGTGTTGTTTCTTTTCTTTAAGGAATAATGTTTGTTGTTGGTTCTTACAGATCTGCCAGTGGTTATAATTAAAGATCCTCCTGGTCAGAAAGAAATATGCACAGGAGAGACGGTCACTCTACAGTGTGAAATAGTGGGAGGAGAAGGCCGTGAGTGGAAATACAACTGGTATAAGAATGAAAAACCACAGTACGCTGAAAGAAACAGTGAATACACCTTTAACGCAACAGTAAATGACGATGCTGAATTTACCTGCGGAATATGGGCTCCTGGAATAATAGAGTGGATAATATCTAGAGAACCTGTTAAACTGTCTGTGACAGGTGAGTCTGTTTATTGTTTTGTTATCGGTTTATCAGCTGTACAGAATTAGTGTAGTACAGCGATTTAAGGTAGGATCTATTAGCCATGTAGGCTAATTTAAAGGAGCAATAAACAGTGTTTACCATTAAAAGATGCAGTGATTTGTCATTGTCTTCAAGCTCCTTCCATAACGTAGACTCACCTGAGATGAAGACTCAAAGAACTTTGTAGACTTGTATGAATTATTTTCATTATAATAAGCCATGTGTCCACACATTGCCATGTTTAGATCATGGGACAACAGCCAGACAAACTCACTATAGCAACACCCATCCAGTGCATTTAAAACTGGATAGGTTATTCAGTGTAGCTTTAAATGAGCACATGAATCTTTTTTCTATTCATAGAAATATGATTGATGAGGATCGTCGCTGCTCTACACAAATAGAAATGACAGAAATGCCAGTGAATAATTTTAGGATTAAAAACACCAAAAATACAGAAGAAACTAAAAGACCAGCAAATATTATCTGGTCAGAGGTGGTCCTCTGGTGGTCATTTACATTCACAACATTTAGCAGATGCTCTTATCCAGTGGTCACTTTTTTAGATAAACTTGTGAGTGGCCCCTGTCTGTTAATGGATGGGTATAGGGGGGGTTGATAAATTGTGCATTAAAAGAGGGGCTACAGTCAGTAACTGTAAAGTGCACCAGTATGGTATGTGTTTTGGTACAAACATCTGTGTTCCAGCAATAAATAAATTCAATTAAATTGAATGTTAATAATAATGATGATGCATTAAGGAAATGGTTACACCGTGTTTACATTTCAGAATTTTCTAAACCATTTCAAATATTTCCGTCGTGTCTGCGGTGGGGACACTGATACTCTGAGCTGTTTAACAGAGTAAATCACTACACAGGATATATGTTACAGTGTGTTTGTACAGAAAGACAAATGACTGTGTCTTTCCAGCTCTATATTTATTTTAGAAACTAACTTTGTGTTATGCTACAGTAACGTATTCACATGATTTTTAAAAGTGATTGGTTTAACTGAGAGGATTTTAATAAAACATTAGTAAATAATCAACACATTCAGCATATCTGACACCAGCACATTCACACAGACACTGGAGCTTCATAACTATTAGTTTTTTCATTTTTGTTCTATAGATTCACCCAAAGCTACACTGACTGTAGAAGCAGAGAGTCTTGTGTTCACTGGAGAGTCAGTCACTCTGAAGTGTGAGATGCAGTCTTACAGTAACTGGAGATATCAGTGGTATAAAGGCAGCAGTGGAACTGCAGTCTCTCAGTCTCAGACAAACACCTTCACCATAAGTTCAGCAGCAGATCAGGATCAGTACTGGTGTAGAGGAGAGAGAGATCACAGACCCACATCATCACAACTCAGCAATTCTGTTACTCTTACAGTGAAAGGTAAGTTTACTGGTTTTGTACTTTCACCAGTAAACAATTATCTGGGGGTTCCAACATATAGCAAATTAATATACATTAAATACTCTCAGAAGAAAGTTACAAATCTGCCACTGGAGCGGCGCTGTTCTTGTGTTGGACCTTAAAACCACTGATGTACGTTTAAGGATACATTTACATAGTTTGTACTTTGATAAATTAAAATGTACTCACAAAGCCATATTTTTTTATATTTAAAAGTGGTTCAGTGTCTTCTAATCAGAATTCTGTACATTGTTTCTGTTTGAAAGCTTATTCATGTATTTCTGTATTTCAGGTAAATAGTACTAACACATATTTTATTAAATAATAAGGCTGTATGTGTATTTCAGTATAGTGGTGTCTCATATATATATAGTGTGTCCATTTGTCTATGACTGTTTTTTGATAGATTTGCTTTGTGGGGTCTTGTATCTTAACTACTTCTATGTAATTACTTATCATTACAGCCTTTTTTTGTTTATTAGTAACCAGAATGTATTCATGTATATTATTGTATTAATTAAATTAATTTATTACATTTATTGACAAAAAATAGCTACAGTAACTTGGCTATTTTGAAGGGTTGCAGGTTTACTGCAGTATATCAGGCTGTTTACTAAACAGTAAACTCTCACTATCAGAGAAGATGGGACAAAATTACTTCCTTGTTTTATTTAATGTTTCAAAAGTACATTCTAATATTGCACTGGGGAAAATAAAAATGCACTGTGTACATCACTGTACAAAAGTTGTACTTAAATGAAGCACTAAGTATGTTTTTATCTGTTAACACACTGAAAAACATTACAGTAAGTACAAATAATCACGAATGCAGACAAATATTAAAAAAAAGGTCATTTCAGTCAGAAAGTTTTAAACTACTGAAACTACTCTGATAAGAACACTAACATTACTGCAGTTTAATGCTAAATAACTGATGAAATAATTTACACTGTTGTTACGACCTGGTCTAGGTTCAGGCCGTAACAGAAATTGAGAGTGGGTTCTCTCCCCTGACATCTGCCAGACCAAACACCGGACACTGTTCAAACCAGGAAAGTGCAAGTTTATTGTCAACAAATGAGTAATGGATGGGACACTGTCTTCAGGGACGAGCAAACGCCAAAAAAAAACAAACAAAACAACTAAAGACAGAAATCTAACTAAACTGAAAACAAAGCAAACAAAACAGGAGAAAAGGGTAGATAAACAAAAGGCACCCGTCCCCTACGTCCCACATAGATTTTACAGAAACTAACAAAACTGTAGCTAAATGTACAAATGTAGTGGAGAGTGCCGGGCTGGTCTGGGCAGGAGTTGTTCCAGGTCAGGTCACAGGAGAGAACCCTGAACGTCTCCCAAGATGGCTGCTTGATGATCTTATATACTAGTAGGCTCCCCCTAATGGTCAGTAGTGGACCTGCAGAAAGAACACACACAACATGGCCACCAATAGACATAAACAATAGCTATTACAACCAGGGGTCGTAACACTGTATAGTTATTCTCTCTCCTCTGTTCTCACAGATTTACCCAGAGCTACACTGACTGTAGAAGCAGAGAGTCCTGTGTTCACTCTGAAGTGTGAGATACAGTATTACAGTAACTGGAGATATCAGTGGTATAAAGGCAGCAGTAGAACTGCAGACTATCAGTCTCAGACAAACACCTTCACCATCAGTTCAGCAGCAGATCAGGATCAGTACTGGTGTAGAGGAGAGAGAGATAACAGACCCACATCATCACAACTCAGCAATTCTGTTACTCTTACAGTGAAAGGTAAGTTTACTGTTTTTGTACTTTCACTGTAAAATGTGTGTTTAATAAAATCATTTAATGACAAAATTAGCTAAATGGTACCCACATATAGCAAATGTATACACATCAGATCAATACTGTTGAAAATTTGTACCTTTGTATTTTTATGTTTAAAGATGGTTCAGAGTTTTGTTTATTTTTTCTGTTCTGAAATCTTATTCATGTGTTATTTATTAATACCCTTGTATTTCTGCTCATTCAGGTAAATAGTATTGGCACATAATAATGTTTCATTATAACAAGGCTGCATTTTATCTCAGTTCAATGGTTTATAATCAATATTCAACATTTCATTTTGTTCCTGTACTGATAATATTTCAGTAATATTAAAGTACAAATGTGTATAAATTTACTATAAAAGAGTGTTTGTTTAATCTGAGTGTGTACTTTACTAAGAAGATAATTTAAAAATCTGAAAGCAGTTTTCTCAAATAGACACTAAAGTACCAGCAGCAACCTGAAGCTCCAGTGTAGTGGGTATTTATTTGTACTGCAGGTTTTCATTCAAAGTGAAATTACTCAGAATAAATTGATGTATAAAATAGTCTGTTTCTTGATTATTTTAGAAAAGTTACATCATTATATATATATATATATATATATATATATATATATATATATATATATATATATATATTTCTATTGTTTGTACAGAGAGACCAAAAGCTGTGGTGTCCATACAGCCTGATAAACAGGGGTTCAGAGGAGAGACTGTCACTCTCAGGTGTGACATACAGGTAGAAGGAGTCTATAACTGGCAGTACAGCTGGTTTAAAGGAAGATCATCCACTCCTGTCAGTGATGAACAGCAGTACAGTATCAGCTCTGTTACACAGTCTGATGGTGGTATGTACACCTGTAGAGGAACAGAGAGAGGAACATCACGCCTCTCACACACCAGTGATGCTGTTACACTGACTGTATCAGGTGAGTCTGATTTCTAGTGATGTGTCAGTTACAAACGAGTCAGTTCTTTTAGATGAACATTGGGAGCTGACTCATCCTGCAGAGCCTATCATGTATTTATTTATAAACTGATAAAGTAAATAGTGGGCATTATGAAGCTGTAGTTGAAAATGCAGCCTTATTTTCTTAGATAGTCACTGGATCCACCCTCCTGGATCTTCGGCTTGGAACATTCTGACTCTGCCCCCTCATTTTGCCCAACTCCTGTTGGTCAATGTAATAATTTGGCTCTAGATTCACCCTTGGAGCTTTTGTGTGTCAATATATAGTTTTTGACCTGTCTGTATCTCCTGCATCTTAAAGCATTCAGTGAAACTACTTATCAGTAGAGCCACTTTTGTAATGATAAACATGTAGTTATTGTTAGAATTATATAATTAGGTTTTTGACATTTTTCCTAAAAGCTGTACTTATGATTGTTTTAATCTGTGGAATTCTTTGTTAAAGAAATTCTCAATGCTAATTTGTTCTGAACATAATATGACTGTTCAGGTTGGGAGTTTATTCTCTGCATGGTCTGAAGTGAGTTCTTCATCTCCAACGACAGAGAAACCTAAACCTGAACTCACATCAAGTCATAAAGGAGCTGCACTGATAGGAAGTCCAGTGGTTCTGGACTGTAAGCTGGATCAGTCTGCTGGATGGAAGTTTTACTGGTACAAACACACACAGAACCCTGAGAATGAGATCAAGACTGAAACACACTCCTACACCATCAGCTCAGTTAGTGTCTCTGATGGAGGACAGTACTGGTGCAGAGCTGGGAGAGGAAACCCAGTTTACTACACTCACTACAGTGATGCTCTCTGGATAGACGTTACTGGTAAGAAGACGACTTTCTGCTACTAATCTGGTGATAAATGTCTTAAAAAAACTAAAGGCAATATGATGGCCAGTATTTATGCTGAATTCTGTTATACTGAAAAGTGTAATCTGTAAACAGTGCTGTTGTTTTTAATGTGTCGGACTCTTCACTGTATTTTTCAGGTACATCTCGTTCAGTCTCTCTGATGGTCAGTCCCAGCAGAACTCAACACTTCACCACTGACTCTCTCTCACTGAGCTGTGAGGGACAGAGTGACTCTACTGGATGGAGAGTGAGACGATACACAAACAGTGAAAAGGTGTCAGATTGTTTATCAGGCTGGGGATCAGTTACAGGACTTACATGCAGCATCAGCTCCCTCAACACATCCCACACTGGAGTTTACTGGTGTGAGTCTGAATCTGGAGAGAGCAGCAGTCCTGTTAACATCACAGTACACAGTGAGTCTATATTATCTTTTCACTGCACGACTAGAGACAGAGTCTTTCATATTCACTTAATTAAGTTAATACTGTGGATAACAGCAGCATGTGAAGACTAAAGTCGTATATGTACTGGTTTAGGTTTTTTTTTCCTGTTCCACCTTAAACAGTGCAGCAGCTGCCAGAATGTACCTGCTGCACCACTTAGTAGTGAAAAGATGGAACAGGAAAACTGGACAATTGAAAGCAGACTCCAGCTTTGTGTGATCATGAGGAGTGAGTATTGTATTGTGTTGATCTGTGGGTGAGCACTGGTGAGAGATTTAAATCCTGCATTAAGTAAACTACTGTAATGTTAATTTTGAGTGTCACTGTGGAGCTGAATTCAGGAACTGATTCTCAGCCAAAGCCACATTGTACACAAACTCAGCTTTCTCTAGCAGTTTCTATTCTCAGGTATGTATTACTCTCTCAGCAGTCAGTGCAGGACTGACTCAGTTCTTTCTGTCTACAACATATACCCCCCTTACAGCCCTACCTTCACAATAAGAATCTTAACAATTAAGCACATGCAATCATTTCCATTACTATAAAATAATTACTTCTAATGTAGACGCTGCTGATCAAGAATTATTATAAGTATGTAAATTAGTATAAGAATAATTGTATTTTGAATGTCCTGTATTCTGAATACACATGACAATAAAACAGTCCTAAATCTTAAATGAGACACTGATGAGTTCAGTGAAAAACAGTTCAGCTTGTAATTTTCTTTGAGGGAGAAACAAAAACACAGTACACTAAAAACACGGAGGATGAATTAATATCTTCCCCATAAATATTACATCAACTTAAACTGAGTAAGTTAAGTACTTACAGATAGTAGTTATGTTGATGTAACACATTTCATTCATGTGGTGCCAATGTGCCCAATTCAGTCAAGTAAATTTAAAACAACATTTAAGGAACCTGTTTCCACTAAAATGGCCAATCCAGATGGACTAGCGTTGGTAAAAGAGTAATTACTCTAATCTACTAATCTACTGAAAACCTTTCTCTCCACGTTATGATTCCTGTATTATCTACACATGATCTCTTCAGTATGTTCTTATTCTTTCCTGTAGATGGTGCTGTAATTCTGGACAGTCCTGTTCATCCTGTGACTGAGGGAGATCCTCTGACTCTACACTGTTTATATCACTACACTAACTCCTCAAACCTCCCAGCTGAGTTCTATAAAGATGGATCACTCCTCCAGAATCAGACTACAGGAGAGATGACCATCCGTACTGTCTCAAAGTCAGATGAAGGTCTCTACCACTGTAAACTCCCAGAGAAAGGAGAGTCACCACAGAGCTGGATCTCAGTGAGAGGTGAGGAATATGTTTAAATTGTTATTGATTCTGTCTGTAAATGAAGTTTTGAATGTAAACTCATGCCTCATTATGTCTTTAGAAGAAATAGGCTCTGGATCTAATGCTGTAACAGTAGGAGTGGTGGTGGCACTGAGTTCGACCGTGTTCTTCATCATTATACTGAGTCTGATTTGGTTCTACAAGAAGAAAAAAGGTTTGAAAACTACTCTGTATGTTCAGCGTACATTGATGTTTGGAAACTATTGATAACATTCATGCTTAAAAAACTTCTCTAAAGTTAAAAGCCTGTAAATGTTTTACTGTAAAGTTGTATCACTTTAACACTAAAGCTATGAAGATGTAGAATCTCTGTCTTCAACAGGAAATCAACAGAACACCAATCAGACATCAGACCAGAGTCAGAACCCAGGATCCACACTGCTGGGGTCTGGTCAGTTGTCATTACATCAACATCAAGGTTCTTTTTTTTCTGTGAAAGAAGACAGGCCTCTTGAGTTTACATTTACATGTAGGGCTTTTAGCATTTGTGTTCTATCAGAGTATGTAACTAGTATGAACAGGTTTAAGTCCAAACTACATGTAAGCTTAAACACTGCCAGAAACAAGGGCCAGCCCTGATACCCAGAGAGAAGACAACAGAATACGAGGTTTGATACAGTACAAGTGCAGCACCTAGGAAAACCCAGACAAGAATACCTAGAGAGAGGAGAATAAAATACAGGGTTACATACAGTATAAGTGCAACACCTAGTAATACCAGTCAGTGTTCTGTCAATATGATTCATTTCAATAAATAAATGATCATTATCAGACCTGTGAGGCTCATTAGGCTAAAACATAACAGAAGTCTTTTTGGATGGTATAGACGTCTATTAAACTAGTTCTGAAGCTCCACTGCAAAAGTGATGTAATAAAGTGAGAGAGGGAAGCTGATTTCAGTTTTATTTTAGAGAACTGTTGCTTTAATAGGCGTATTTAACACAGTGTTGATATGGTGAATAACAGGATAACAAATAAAATTCATCCCAGTTTTCTGTGCATGAAAGTGAGCTTTGATTGTGTAAAACACAGTAGCGTCTCTAAAGAGTGACTCCTGTTCTAGAAGATTCTGCAGCTGTGACTGATGCACAAGATATAACTAATTGTAAACTGTATTTGTAATAGTAAACTGTATTTTGGCAATAACAAATTTCTGTTTGCCTTCAGTGTCTGAGCTGATACTGCATTATGTTATTATGTTACAGTGACTGGCCCAAGCGATGCCACATATTCCCAGATTGCGATGAGCAACTTGAAACAGGACAGCAAAGGTAAATATTACTTTTTTGATTTGTGACTATTGGCTTTTTAGCCTGTTGTAACATTTAAGATATCAGAAAAAATATTGTTAAATATCATAAAAAAGTGATTATATAGGTACCACAGTCTGTCATCTGGGTCCGTTATGTTCTTCAACATGTCCTCAGAACCAAAACAGCTATATCAATCCATATATTATCCAAGTGGACAGTTATAAGACATGGAGAGGTGGAGATAATTAGCCTGCCAAACTTTGATATTTGTGAGAAGTGTGATATACATACACTTTCTAAATAATTGCTTTTTTTTGGATTCAGCAGGTTTAAAAAACTCCATAAGAGTGGTGTTTATGGTCTGACTATGAACACCATGCTGGATTCTAAGATTCCTCTTATGGAAATACCTCATACTGCAATACGCACATATGCACAGTCACTTTATGTACTAAGTATCAATACCCTTACACCACCTGATTCTATTGTGTTTTCTATTTATTGTATTTTCTATTTGCACATATTTGTATTTTGTTGTCTGTTTATTGTTATTTTCTTTGCACCTTATCTTCCTATTGCAATGTGTCTAAATTTAATGTTTACACACTGGAGATGTAGTCCTACTGAATTTCATTATACTGTGTACCCCCATACATGTATAATGACAAAGTTGAATTGAATTGAATTGAATTGAATATACAACAGTAGGTTGCTACATAAGGATCAATTAAATAGTGTAGTTTTAAAATATTAAGAAAAAACAGTTATGACTTAATCACTCACCTCTCCGAGCAGTGAGCTAAAAAACTCACTTTAATTAATTGTACCCCTTCAGGAACTTTTCTAAGAAGAAATGATGAATAGAATGATAAAGGAATACAGCCTGAATTACACTGTAGAAATATAAAATTAAAGACTATATTTTGAGAAGATTATTAAAGGACTGTAAAAAAAAAAGAATTTTTCTTTTCTTTTAGATTCTGAAACCGATGATGTGACTTATGCTGAAATTGATCTGAAAGCCAAGAAGAATCCAAAGAAATCCAATATTCATAAGGGTAAGATCTAAATAATATATATATATATATATATATATATATATATATATATATATATATATATATATATATATGATCATAGCTATAAATAGACTTGATTTATGTGTATTACTTTCACGTTATTGTCAATGAAAGTTTGAAAATCACTTGAATTCCACAGAGCCCTACTGTATATACAGTACAATCTGAACTGCCTGTTCCAATATTTAGAAAATTATTTTAGAAAAAATAATATGGTAGATTTTATCTTTGAACTATTTCAAAAACTTCTATTGTTGCACTAGAATGTAATTAGTTCAGTACTGCAGGATGTGATTGTTTAGGTACCACAGTCTGTCCAACATGTCCTCACAACCAGTGCAGAGAATAAATATATTTTCCAATTTGACAGTTACAGGACATGGGGAGGAGGAGAGAAGTGGGATTATTCAGTAGGACTGAGACTGCCCTTAACTAGAGGAGCTACAGTGAGATTATTAGCCAGCTAAACACATTTTACAATGCAAAATTTATACTATTCAGAAGTTTAATTTACATAAACTTTCTAAATAACTGCTTTGTTTGGCTTCAGCAGGATTAAAAAAACTCTTGCACATTGACTTTTTGTGTAAACAGAAGACCAGATTAAATACTGTTTTTTGAGAAGTTTGTTAAAGAACATGAAAGTAGAATGAAACTGAAAAAAAAACATTTTTTGTTTTCTCTTAGATTCTGGACCCGAACCCGATGATGTGATATATGCTGAAATAGATCTGAAAGCCAAGAAGAAGCCAAAGAAAAAAAATTTTACGGGTAAGATCTAAATAAAAATATAAATCAGTGCTATTATATGATTTAACAAAATCATAATTCACCACATTTTTCTTGTTTGCTCAAATTTTATACTAACAGTGTTCAGGACATTTGGTTATAGCTGTAAATAATCTTGGTTTATATTTATTACTTTCACATTATTGTATGAAAATCACTAGAACTCCACAGACTGAACAGTTATTAATTCTCATGATGGTCCGTCTAAATCACTACTGTAGATACAGTACAGTCTGAACTGCCTGTTCCAACATTTAAAAAAAAGGTAAACCATAAAAATGTCTTGAAGTAGATTTAATATCTATTTCTCATGCCGGTGCGCGTGGCAGCCTTTCCAGTAGCTCTGTCCGTAGTGTGTGATTTTTCGAGTTTTTATTTAGTTTTTGTGCTAGTACACACGTCTGATGTGCGTATTATTATATTCTATGGATATGTCTACTTCAAATATGCGGAGCCGCGGAGAATATAGTGTTTACTGTCATGAACAACTGCTGGCTCTACGACCGTAGGAACACGAGGGCATAGTCCACACAATACTGAAGGAACGGTGGCAGAATTATCGGGGCTGCAGAGCCGGAGCTAAGCTAAAGGCTAAGAACACAGAGAAGCGGTGTCGGTACATCCCTTGGTTCCAACGGTGGTTATGGGGAATGTTAACTAACTGACCAACAAAACTGATGAGCTGGCAGGACTGGTGAAGAATCACAGGCTCTCCAGGAACTGTAATCTACTATGTAAGTTAGCAGCAATACTCCGGATGCTAACGTGGAGCTACCTGGATTCGAAGCGGAGCGGCAAGCGCAAAGGTGGGGGCTCACCCTGTTTAATAACACCAGATGGTGCAACCCTGGATTATCTGCTGTCGGGGCATCGAACTGCTGGTGGTGAGCCTCCGACTGTATTGCATGCCTAGGGAGTTGACGCACCCCAATTTTTACCTGTGTTGACACTCCTCCATGGGCGGAGGCGCAGGCGACGTGTGATGTCATGCACTCTACCATTGCAGTGCTACAGACACAACACCCTGAAGCTTTCTTTGAGATTTCTGATGGCTTCAATCATGTCACACTGCACTCCAGTCTCCCTGTTTTTCATCAGTTTTCTAACAGTCTCTTCAGGAAGAACAGAATCATTGACCTGCTGTATGCTAACATGAGGGACACATACAGGGCAACCCCACTACCGTCGTTGGGGAAATCAGATCACAATGTGGTTCTCCTACAGCCTAAGTACAAACCACTAGTACTGAGGTAGCCCACAACCACACGTTCATTCAAAGTCTGGTCTCCTGGGGCAGAAGAAGCCCTCGAGGACTACTATGAGACAACTGAATGTAGTGTGCTACCGGACCCACATGGAGAGGACATTGAGAAGGTGACACACTGCACAACGGACTACTTGAACTTCTGTATGGATGTTGTTGTTCCCACAAAGACTGTACGACGCTTTCCAACTAACAATCCCTGTATTAACAGCAATGTCAAGGATCTCCCCAACTAAAATAAG
The DNA here is from genome assembly GCA_021613375.1 of Megaleporinus macrocephalus. Taxonomy (NCBI): domain Eukaryota; kingdom Metazoa; phylum Chordata; class Actinopteri; order Characiformes; family Anostomidae; genus Megaleporinus; species Megaleporinus macrocephalus. Next base: position 13,491,603 of record CM038708.1, read on the forward strand.
AGGGCGTTTAGAGATGGTGACTAGACAGAGCTTAAGCGCGTACAGCGGGAACTTAAGGTTCGACTTAAAAGGTGTATCTACAGGAAGAAGGTGAAGAGAATGCTGCAGGAAAACAGCATGAAGGAGGTCTGGGATGCAATGAAAACCATCACAGACTGCAAAAATAGCAGCAGCAGCTCAGTAGAGGGAGGTGTGGACAGAGCAAACCAGTTTAACAACTTCTATAGCAGGTGTGATTGTTCTGCTACTGCTGCCCCCTTGTCCCCTCCTCCTGCAGTAGCTTTCACCTCATCACCATCAGCACCCCCAGCAGATCGACTCTCACCCTCACCTCCACCGCCACCACCATCGCCACAATCAATCGGTGTAAACATCCACTCCCACAGTACCCCCACATTCACCGCAGACCAAGTCAGAAGAGAACTCAGGAGACGTCGCCCCAGGAATGCAGCAGGCCCGGACAAGGTGTGCCCCAGAATGCTCAAAGCATATGCCGCCCAACGGGGGAAGCCCCCTCAACACATCTTCACCCCGAGCCTGTGTCTCAGGAGGGTTCCAGTCACGTGGAAGACATCCTGTGTCATTCCAGTTCCTAAGAAGACACATCCTAAGGAGGTACATTACTACAGATCAGTTGCGTTGACATCCCATGTAATGAAGACTATGGAGAGACTGCTGCTGAAGCTCCTCAGACCTCAGGTCCACCATAAGGACCCACAACACTTTGCATACCGGGAGAAGGTGGGAGTGGAGGATACCATCCTCTATCTTCTGCACAGAGCTCACTCTCATTTGGACAAAGGGGGCAGTGTTGTGAGGGTCATGTTCTTTGACTTCTCCAGTGCCTTCAACACCATCCAGCCAAGTGTGATGTACATACACTTTCTAAACTACTGCTTTGCTTCAGCAGGTTTAAAATAAACACTATGCCACTGAGAGAAATAATTATCAACATATGTACTTCTTGTAACCTTGTATTTGTGGAGACTTACCAAATGGACTTTTTGCTATTACCATCTCATACCCTCTCTCTTCAGAGAGTTGATCATCCCCCATCCTTTGTTTGTATTTAAATTACCGTCTCTGATACCAATCACCCCCCAAGATGGCAACATACCAACCCACCTTAATGTTGACACCCCAAACTCGCCCCTCCCTTTTCTTATCCCCTGCTAAAACTGGAGTTACTAAGTAAGACAGCGAGAGATGGACTGGACCTCAAGAGACTGACCAGCAACAGACCGATGACCTAAGATGATGTGCCCGTGTGTGTGATTCTGCATGCACATGATTAAGACCTCCCGGCCGCTAACAGACTGGCTGTGATCGACTGAGCTGTACCCACATTTCCTGTGTGTCAATAAACTCAAGTCTACGCTGAAGGTCTCCTGACTTCTGATCCCTGAATTTCTAACACCACATTGACTTTTTGTTTTTGTTGCTGTTTTTGCTTTGTAGAAGTACGCTTATGTCAGAGATCATGTATAACATACTGAAGAGTTTGCTACATAAAGATCAATTTGAATGTAACACATTAAATAGTGTCGTTTTAAAATATTAAGAAAAAAATCTTTGACTCAATCACTCACCTCTCCGAGTGGTTATCTAATAAAAACACAACTGAGTTAATAGCGCCCCCTTCAGGAACTGTCAGGAGTAGTGATGCATACAAGGACAAGTACCTGGTTCACACTGTAGAAACAGAGGACCAGATTAAAGACTAGAGAAGTGTGTTAAAGAACATGAAAGTACAAAGCACTCCTAGCCAGCTCCGCCCCTCATGAACTAAAATCAGTATCCAGCTTTTATGTGATGCTAACTGGAGAAAATCAGTCACAGATGAACAGATGTACATATGGAGGGACAGATAGGTGGATGGACAAAACAATGTACAAATGAAAAATATGGGTAAATGAACGAATGTGCGACGGGCATCTACAGGCAGGTGATGTAGCTCGCTAGCTTTTGGTTATACTGGGTTAACTTTAGCTCACTGAGTGTCTCTGACTCTGATACTGGTTTGTGTGAGGATATTCATAGGACATACTGTACTTTAAATATGTATATTGTGTCCCAGAGAGAAAGAAAACAATATTTTCCTCTGTCACTGTTCAGTTATATAAGAAAGAGTACACGTGTTTTATTTTTAACATTACAGGTCTAATTCTTATACTTGGAGTATATTCTGTAACAACAAGAAAAATAATCATATACAGTTAAACATGTTGTTATTAATCTTTTGCACCAAAAGTGTTTTAAGGTTAGATATTAATTCTTAAGGAAATTGCTGGATTACAGGACTATCCAAGAATTACGTATAATCAGATGCATGTAGTCTGATTACCACTGAAAAAATTGTAAAGTGAACCAAGTGAAGACAATTCAGAGGGTAAACCTGAATATAGCATTTCTCTGCAGGATGTGATTGTTTTAGTAACACAGTCTGTCCTCTGGTTCCAATATGTTCTTCAACATTCAATTGGCCACTTGCAGTACGAGGAGAGGGGGGAGAGAAGTGGGATATTGCAGTAGGACTGAGACTGCCCTTAGCTAGAGGAGCTACAGTGAGATAATTATATGAATATGGCATTTTTCTGCATTATTTCTATTTATTTCAACATGAACTGAAAGCAGATACAATGTGCTCTATTTTCCTCCAGTGTGTATAATTTCGTACATAATTAGTAATTGTGTATTAAAGTGTGTAGAAGTGTGTTCTCTGTACAGGATGTGTACAGGAGGTTTGACCAGAGATGCTTAAACTTAAAGAGACGCTTAAAACACATGACAGTATTTTAGGAAAACACTATAAAATATTACTGACTTACTTGTGATTTTCACATCACTGTGAATGAACAGATATGAGCATGAATGCAGGTAAATGTTATAACTGATATTGTTGCTGTCCAGATTAAAACATGTCTCATTTTTCATTTGTTTACATCGTTTTAACTCAGGTGTGTGATGTAAATTATGACTGAATTAGTAGAATTGCTCCAAAATTGCTCAAGTAAAAGATCTATATCATAACTTACATTAAAAGCTTCATATTGTAAAGTTGTCATTTTGGAGAGGCTTGTTTTTGTTTGAAAAGCAACAAAATATACAGGTAGGCCCAGAAATATTTGGACAGTGACACAATCTTCATGATTTGGGTGTAGACTTTTAGGTTTAATTCAAGGGGTTGAACAAAATTATCCTATGAAATGTTTAGGAATTACAACCACTTTTCTACAAAGTCTCCTCATTTCAGGGGCTCAAAAGTAATTGGACTATTTAACATTACCATAAATAAAATGTTTATTTTTAATACTTTGTTGAGAATCCTTTGCAGGCAATGTCTGCCTGATATCTGGAACCTATGGACATCACCAAACGCTGGGTTTCCTCCTTTGTGATGCTTTGACAGGCCTTTACTGCAGCTGTCTTCAGTCGTCGCTTGTTTGAGGATTGTTCTGCCTTAACTTTTATCTTAAGCAGTGAAATCAATGTTCGATCAGGTTGAGATCTGGTGATTGACTCAGCCACTGCAGAATATTCCACTTCTTTGCCTTAAAAAACTTCAGGGTTAGTTTTGCAGTATGTTTTGGGTAACTGTCCATCTGTACTGTGAAGCGCCGTCCAGTCAACCTTGCTGCATTTGGTTGAGTCTGAGCAGAAAGTATATCCCTGTATACTTCAGAATTTATCCAGCTGCTTCTGTCTACTGTCACATCATCAATAAACACCAGTGAGTCAGTGCCATTGTAAGCCATGCATGCCCATACCATCACATTCCCTCCACCATGTTTCACAGAGGATGTGGTGTGCTGTGGTGTGTTGAGCTGAGCTTCAGGTTTAGAATGTGAACTGAGATGCATTGTGTATTTTTATAGTTGTCTGTTATAAAGTCCTAGCAAAGCTCAGTGACATTTAGCTATATATATATATATATATATATATATATATATATATATATATATATATATATATATATATATATATATATATATATATATATATATATGGGATCACAGTGAAATGTTCTTGTTTTCAATGGAGTATCTTCCTTCCTTAACACAACAATGGACTGACGGGTCTCTAAAGAAAGTTATTTCTTTCTGGCCATATTGAGCCTGTCAGCAAGCCATCAACTGCTGATGCTTCAGATACTAAACTAACCTAGAATGTTGTTGTCCCTTTTATGCTCACTTATTAGTAGAATGTTTTTCAGCTGTGCATCACAATTGAGCAAGAGTGTCCTAACAACCAATTAGCCCAATAACATCCTTAACTTGGATTGGCGGCCATACCAGGAGATTTAGACAGAGGACTGAGAATTGCTGATAATAGGACTATATGTAAAATAAGCCTCTTTACAAAAATAGTCTTTAATACAAACATTTTATTCTTTAAAAATCATCTGATAAACTTAAATTAATTGTGAAATAGAAATTTGTGAAATTGTTTGTGAATTGCATAAAAATAGCATAAAATGAAATTCTAAAGTGATCCTAAACTTTTGAGCGGTAGTATATATATATATATATATATATATATATATATATATATATATATATATATATATATATATATATATCGGCAGTCAATTTTAGCAGACTGTAAAACTGACATGACACTACTGTTCAGCAGGTGTGTGTTTGAATGCAGCTAAATAATATATATGTGACCCTTTTGCCAATTGCATTTTTATGTCATGATATTATTGTTGTCTTTGTATTGGAACATATTGTGTTATGAATTTAGTTCAGCCATCCTCACTAACTAATATCAGGAATAAAAACAGCTGCTGTAGTGAATCAGTTATATTTCTGAATTGTTTCAGAACTGAACTTATTGATTTCTTCTCTTCTGTTCTCCCATGCAGAGCTTGTAGACCTTAAATCTTCAATAAGGAATGGCTGAACTGCCACAGCTGTGGAAGAGCTTCCTCTGAGCTCACTAAGAGTGAGAACAGTAAATGTATTAGAGAGTGAGATGCTGTTATTGTGAAGTCTGTATTATTGTAATATTAACCATTTACAGTGACTCATGATGGGAGACCTGAAGGGTGCAGACAGAAGAGGGCAGTATTTCAACTTTAGAACTTCATTTTAACCAGAAATTCTACTTTCTTTCATACATGTTTGTGCATATTGTGTTAAAAGTAAAACAGTCTTAGTTGCTCGTTTGTTGACTGTAATGAAATTTGACTTTAAACTATAAGAAGGTTTAAATCCTTAATTTACTGCTCACCAGTCAGTGAGACTGTAATAACATGCCTAGATGCTCTGGTGCTCTGGCTGTTTGAGTGAGAGATAAAAGAGTCTTTTATTTTTATCTTTTATTTCATAGACCCTTAAAATTCTCTACAGCATTATAAAGTAAAACATTATTATAGAGAAATGTAATAATACTGATTTGGTTAAATACATACTGTGTGGTAGGTTTGAAAATTGACATACTTCTACTTTTTTATAGTTTACAAGTTGTATGGCTGAAAATCTGTATTTAGATTTTTTTGATTACCTTTATTTCTTTTTAGTTCTTATTTTTTATCCTTATGCTTAACAATCATCATTTTTTACCATGTCTACATGCTTAACAATGCTTAACATATTCATTAACAAGTAGTGACTTACGAAATGCACAGTGGTCCTTATTTGATATTCTCATTGTTAAATGTGTAGCATCCAGTTTGCTTGCAACTTTTTACTTTTTATCTATTTTTAGTTCCATAATAATGAACTTAATCAACTTTTTGTTTATGTGGATCTTTAAACTAAGTAGATGTGTATTTTAAAATGTAAATAAAGATGTGTGGTCTTTAATTGGAGAAGTCATGTATCTGTATGCTGAACATACATGGTGATGATTGTTATTTAAAAATCTACTTTATGGATTTAAAAGTCATTATTATTTAATGATTCAGCTGTAAGTCATTAGATATGCAGACCTCAGTAAACATGAATAAAGGTCACCTGCTTAATAAAGCTGATAAAGCTGCTAATATGTGCTCTTCTTTCACAAGTACAGCGTGTTCCTTGTATATGGACAGACTAAACCTGTATTTGGACAGACTGATCTGCATACATCACATGAACAGTATAAAATCGAAATGCCTTTTTTCGAAAAATGCATTTAATTTATTTTGAATTAATAATTTTTCATTTTAATTAATTAATTCATTGGTTGTTTTGAACTGACACTAAGTATAATTCTTACTGACACACTATGAAATTGATCATTGAAAGAACTGGAGTCTGAAGTGATACATAAACCAGTTTAATCATGTATTATACAGTTTATATGTTAACAATGCTGCAAAAACCTCCTGTTTTGAATACACTGTTTCTGTGATGTCACAGGAATCGACTCATTTACATATATTCACCTATTCAGCCTATAGCACTTTAGCCCCGCTCAGTCATATTGAAGTTCTAAGAAATATTTCAGTGTTTGTTTTTCTGAATGAGGCTAAATATTGGACAGCTAATCAGAAAAGAGCTTATTCATCTTACCCCAGTCTTAAAGTTGCAGACTCTTTTATTGTAAGGGATAAAAAGAGTTTGGAAAATGGGCATGTAAAAAAATAAAAACTAAACCAAAAAAGGAAGGAAAAGTAAATTACAATCATGAATGTATGATATTAGCCCTTTACAAGCACACCTTTACAAACTCATTAAAATCCAGCATAAGTACATTATATTTTTTATTTTTTTTAATGTCCTGTGATGGAAAGGAGGGGGTCTGTGCACTACTGTCCCCAGGGCCCCAAATTTGCTGCTATGTCTCTACATGTACAAACATAAGCTAATATTCAGAATACCTCTTGAAGAACCAAAGATGCTTGAAGCAGAGCAAGGACACCTACAGAAAAGAGGTACTGGAGGATACACTGGAAGGTCTGATCGATAGTAGGTCAAAAATTACAGTGAATGATTTTAGACTTTTGTCCACATTTCAAGGGAGGCAGGTGGGATGAAGGGCCTTTACAGAGCCTCCACATTAAGACCTGGAACTGATTTGTTCTCTTCATTTTACTCAGACACTAAATACACAGTGCAGCTAGAATAATAACAAGGGTGGGACCAGTAAACTTAGATGATGAACTGCTGTCTCACCAGCAGAGGGAGACATTACCCTGAGCTGCACTGCAGCCATGACTTAAACAAGTAGCAGGTATACAGCAGAGATACACAGACAAGTCTGTTTTGAGTATATAGATTGTGGGGTTTAGTTTTAGTTTGGACATACTTATATAAATGTTTGCACTGGCGTAGGAACCGGGGGGATGGGAGGGACGTGTCCCACCCAATATCAGAAACAGGTAGATTTGTCCCACTCAAAAATTAAACCACAGAAAAATCTGAAACTGTTGAAAAACACTTTATTTTAAAAGCGCGTTTTGGCAGTCTTTGCAATTCATGCTTTGTGTTTGTTGTTAGCAACGGTTCTGGTTGTTAGATGGTCTTTAACTTTGTTAAGGCTTGGGTTGAGATGCCTGTTCAGAAATATCCTGCCGTCAGCAGCTTCACTGACTCGAGCTCTCGCCTCGCTGGACTGTGGAGAAGTTCGCACCAGCTTTAAACGCGAGGTCAGTGAAGAGAGCAGTGAACAGCAACGATGATCATATATACTGTAATAAAACAGCTTTAGTATAATGTGTTGTTATGGTAACAGACTAGGAGGGTTTGGGTTAGCTAACGTTTATATTAACTTTAGACAAAAAATACTCTGAAACGTAAAGTTACATTACTCTCTGACCACGCCCCAGACTGCAGACTGTTAATACACTAAATATGTAAAAAATATATATATAATAAATAAAATAAATAAATGAATGAATAAGTAAAATGACACCATCGTTAGAAGTGCTGTTAATGTTAGTCTTGTCTAGTCAGTTTTGTCATTTCATTTCAGCATTATGCCACCAAAGAAAAAAAAACCCAGTTAAGCTTAAAATCACATAATCAGACTATACTGAGTTTACTGTTTGCACAAAGCACACAAAATAGTTCAGTTTATCTTTAAAGACAGATTTGTTGGGATATTATAATAAACATAATTATGTAACTATATAATTGCTACATGATTACTATATTATAATTATATTTTTTCTTCAGATTATGCTTCTGACTATAGATATCACACAGAAACAGCAGTGTTAAAGCAGCTTTATATCAAGCTTATGTATAACATCTATGTCCCTGTTTCCTTTAAAACTACAAAAGTCATGTGGAGAAGCAGAATGACGCCCTGTAAGTTGGTTACTCTTATTATAACCGAATTATGGTAGTCAAATTTTTCAATCACAGGCAAGCAGCTTGTTAAGGCCCCAGAGGGTTCACCTAAACTGGATATCTAACATGCTAACAGGCTTTGACTTCATGGAAGCTACAATAAACAATATATATGGATGTCTGTTAAAAAAATTTAATCTCTGTGTTCAAGCTGTGTCTAACCTTCTTGTCACAAATTCTGAATAACATTGTTTTCCTCTGAAATCAGCGTGACCGGTCAAACTGACACCAACACCAACTGTTAAAACCAACATACAAATATGATCTGAATCCAGTCTTTTTACCATTTAGACTATCAAATCTGTCCTTCTTCAGTAAGACTTGCTGAGCCAAACAGATTTGAGCTGTCTGTCTGAACAAAACAAGCAACAACATAGTTTTTTAACTATATTGCAGGTATTTACTCATGCTCAGATAACTGGATTGAAATAATGCAGTACAGTGTACCAAACATCTTTACAGTTACACGTGTACATAAAAATACATCATCATTTAGAAATTGTTGACTGTTTGAAAACCACACTTTTCAAACGAGTGCCTGGGTTTTTATTTTAATCTTTCAAAATTCATGAAACTTTGATGAGGTGTGCAAACTAGGCACAGATTGGCCAGATTGGCTACTATGCCAAAACCCAACATTCATATTATGATTATATTAAGTTGCTTGTATTGAATACATAAATAATAAGGCACGTGTGATTCACTTCTCTGACATGAAAAACTTTACAAGTCATGTCAGAAACTGGACTCCTGTTCTGATATTTTGACTTTAAAGACTACAACTTTAAGTTTAAGAGTAATCATAACGTAAAGACGCTGTTATGTGTCTCTTTGAGCCCCCTGATCAATAATCATATCATGTTGAGACTATTACAGGTCTCTTTTGTTCCCTCCGTTTGCTGTTAGGTTGTAGTTTGGCCTATACAGTCCTGTGTGTGTCTACCTATAATCCCTGTCCATACACAGAGCTCTTTAAACAGGAGCAGCACACAGGTTGAACAGTAGGTGGCAGTATATAACAAACGAGCTGTTAAGAGCATCAGCTTGAGGATGTGTTTGCTGGACTGGGTGGTGAGAGACTTGGTTGCTGAATGCAGACTGTTGGAATAGGAAGGTGTAGGTGATGTAGAGTTAGAGTTTACATTAGGACTCATATTGGTTTTAGCATAGAAACATGTACCAGTGGGTTTAATAATTATATGTTTATATTTACTGGAGCTGGATTGTATATACCTAGTTTGAATGTCTGTCTTTAAGTGTACAAACTTGAACAGACAAGTGAGGAAAAGGTCAAGACGCTGTAGTAATAATAACACTTATTTTATATGAGACTTATAAAACTTTAAATATAACATTTATAAAATAAGTTAGTAGAAGAAAGTACATTTACAGGCAGAGTTTGGATAAACTGACTATTAACAGTAGAGCTAAACTAATGAAACTATTTGGTCTAATTACTGTAGAACTGCATAGAGATTATACTGCACTGTACATATAAACATACATACTGCTGTCTAATCACAGTTGAAGCCAGAGACATCTGAAAAGTACGAGCTGTACTATATGAACTAACACTATTTTTTTGAATCTGCCATCACTCCCCTGATTTTTCCCCTGTTTGATTTCAAACATGACATTATTCTAATAATTAACATTATATTTACATTATTTCTGGTGTTTTTAACATCTTTCCTAACACTGCTTGAACAAACAGTGAGTGTTTCTGTCTGTGACTGGAGGTAGAAGTGGGTGTTAGCTTGCTTAATGTAGGTTATCTCTGTTTTAACTTCAGCTTTGTGGGTTTGATCAGTGGAGGAAATGCTAAAAGACCATGTGATCTGCTTGTTACTTCAGAAACACAGTAAAGAGCAGTTGTGCACATTCACACTAAATAGATCTTATATGTCCTGTTCAGTGAGAATAAATTCGTATCAGTGGAGACAATTCAGCTCCACCCAGACACTTACTGTCATCAAACAATATTGAAAAGCCAGATTTCAGCTTTTATCAGTAAATAAAATAAATTGCACACTTTAACTAAGCCACAGAACACAGGACTCTACATCGGGGCCCTGAGGCAGGACTGTTTATACCTGATTTGGAGGTCTGTCTCCAGGGTACAGATATAGACAGTCAAGTGAGGAAGGTAACACTGAAAGACTGAATCCAACATATAACACTTACTACATTCAGCACTTATAAAACATGTACATAAAATGTAGAAAGTAAAACTAGAGGAACAAACTACAGTCCATAATCGCACCCTCGATGACCTACAGGTTGTACATAAGCACTGTGGAACAGCTACTAGTGAAATGTTGACACCTGTTTACATCGCACCACACGCAAACTCATCAGCAGCTCCTGTTTTTCTGCATGACATTGTCAATCAGCTTCCAGCACTGAGGAGACTTAAAGAGCTGCAGTCTAAAGACTGTGCTACCAAAATACTACCAGCATGAAACCCCCACAAGAAACAAGAAGACCCTGGATCATATATGCAGCAACATCCATGATGCCTAGACTGCTCCTCCAGTGCTGTGCTGGCTCCCAGAGTTGCTCCAGTGCTGGTTTTAGGGCTGCTCATCCTGTGCTAAGATTTGCTTTAGTCTCTATGTGTCCTACTAGAGTTCCTGGTTATTTGTCTTTAGTTTATTTCTGTGTTTTGACTCCTGCTTTGTCTCTCTTGTTTTCAAATATGAATCAGCCCCTTATAATGTCTGCCTGTGTTTTGACTCTTGCCTTCTCTGTGGGGTTGCACATGAAATTATATATAACAGGCTTTCTGGTAACCTTTAACATCCTTTCATTTCTTGAACAGACAGCTTATTTCTGTGTGTGAGTAGAATTTGTGAATCATGAGTGTTAATGTAGTTTCTCTGTATTTTAGCTTTGTGGCTTGATTCGTGGAGGAGGGGCTAAAAGACCTTGTGCTTTGCTTGTCACTTCATAACACAATTGAGATTTAGTTTTCAGCTTTTATCAGTAAAGTAATAATATTAGTATCTGTTTGTGTGTACTGATCAGAAGAACTGCTGTAAAACATCCTCACTGCTTAGTAACACTGGATTGTAATCTGTAATACTGTGTACAGCCAGTAGGGGTGTTTCAGCGCATTAAACTCAGGAAAATATGAAAAATGTGTAAATATTAATCAATACTATGTCAAGTGGACACTATGCAACTTTTAATTTCTCAAATTTGCTGAATTAGCTGCTCACACTGCATAACATTTCTACTTCCATTTGAATTTTTATCTGACATTTTTGTGATAATCCATGAGGTGACTGGACAGGACCTGAGAAAGTTGGTGTAGAATAAAGCTGGTGCAGTTAAATGTGTTCACTGGTCACACAGTCAGAGTCTAATCAGTAGAGCTTTGAGTTTTAAGAGCAGAGGGGAGTTATTTAGAAGCTTGTGGTCTGATTTTAATCTTTTCTAGTGAGACTGTGGCAATGATATCTACAGCCAATGGGGAAATAAAACTGAGTGATACAGAAATCTCCATGACGACAGCAGGTCTAAATAACCCTAAATAATCTCGGCAATCAAAATAGACACATGCCATACACAGTCCCTCAATGCAGTAAACCACACATGACTGCTTTCCTGCTAATCAATAACATCTTCAGCACCAGTTATATTCAGCATCACAATAAAAAAACAGATGAAGCTCTTTCTGAGCTTTCTTTTCAAACTTACTACCATATTTAGATGTAGTTTCAGACTCTAGATGATTCTGTTTGAAAGTACTGCTAATAAAAAAGTGCCTTAATGACTGTTATTTAATGTATAGTATCTGGAACCAAGTAGATCATGTGACGACCTTCTAACCTCTTTTATTGGTCAGTTTCTCTCAGATACTGTATGTGTCTGAACACTGTCATTAAATCCCACTAAAGTCATTTAAACCGGTGAAATCATTGAAACTAGTAAAAGTTCTGTATTCACAGTGCTGTGAAAAATTATTAGTAAGAAGTTAAAGCAGTACCTGATTTATATGTACATTCTTCATATCGATCGTTTCATTAATTTAAGGAAAACATATCCTTGTGAAAATATATTTGCCCCCTTAGTTACTTATTCAAACAAAGTAACTATATTGAGTGACAAGTCATATTAAACAAATACATTTAGCAACAACATTCCCACAAGAGCTCAGCAGCAGAAACTCATCCATGGAATCTAAAAAGAACCCAGGTGAACATCTAAGAAATTTCAGGCCTCACTCAGCTCAGATGGGGTCAGTGTTTATGATTACACTGTTAGAGAGAGATCATCGGAAGAGTAGCAAGATCAAAAACACTGTTCACCAAGAAGAAAATCCTACAACTGCTGAACCACAGAATTAATAATTCCATCACAGTATTCTACTATAACAGGGGTGGAGAACTGAGAACCAGGAGTCCAGCACAGTTTCCTGATTTCTGCTTTAACACACCAGACCTGCTAATCAGCTCATTTTTGAATTTAGGTGTGCTTGAGAAGCAAAACTACCAAACTGTGCAGGAATCTGGCCCCTTCATGACTGGAGTTCCCCACCCCTGTACTATAAGAACACCATCTCAACAGCTGAAACATGGTGGTGGTAGTGTGATGATGTATGGACGCTTCACTGCTTCAAGGCTTGGGTGGCTTCCCATAATTGATGGAATTATCAGTTCTGCTCTACTGCAGGACAATGTCTGACTTTAACTTTATTTATGAGATGTGAAAGACCACCAGTTATATAGGAGGTGTTTAGTTGCAGTTGTAGCAGTTATAGGAGGCACAACCAGCTGTTACGTTTAGGGAGCAGTTACACATAGTTTATACAGACGTTACATATTTCCTTCAATAAATGAAGTGATTTTGTATGAAGATTTTAAACCATGAAGTATTTAACAAATGTTGGTGCTCAGAAGTTCTTCATTTGAGTGGTCTTGGATTATTTTGTTGTCTGTCTCTCTCTGTGACGTGCTTTGAATGTAAGAAGACAGGAAGTGATGTTTAGTGCAGTCAGTCAGTCAGTCATTACGGGGACAGTATGGAGTTCAGTGCACTCTCTGTACTACTCTGTGAGTAAATGTTTTTTATGTCTTTATTAAAGTGAGTGTATGAAGTTGTTAATATTCAGTCTGAGGGTTCTGAGTGATCAGCTTCTGTGTGATTAAGTAACTGTATGTAGTTTAGATGGTTTATAAGCTTTTCTTTCATGCTGATATAAGAGTGTGAGGAGTTTCGGTTGGAGGTCTTCTAGCATTTTATTACAACAACATATGAATATCTTCTCTGCATTGTGGGTCATAATCAATAAACATGCATTTATGTGTCCATAACATATAATAACATTTAATTCAAATTAAAACTAAAGGAAATGACATTAATATACTTATTTCTGAGTACTTTAAACTGTATTCACACTAAATAAAATATAACATCTTAGAACTATGTTTAAAACATTTCACTTACTTATATAATGCTGAATGATACTGAATGATACTGAATGATACTGAATGCTGTGCTGTGTGTTCGTCATTTGAAATCATTGGATGCAAATAGGATGAAACCAAGACTTCATTCTGTTATGATTTTTGTGATCAGTACTGGCTGTTAGTCAAACAGCACTTCATCTCACTATAACAGAACTGAACAGAACCATAAACAAGAACTATGCTGGTCTATACAGTGTGAATCACACCATTTACTCCCAGTTCAGCACATCAAACAAACTTGTCTCCACTTGAGAGTAGAAGCTCTACCTGTACTGATTCTAGCTGTGATCAGTTCTAACAGTACAATATCATTATATATATATATATATATATATATATATATATATATATATATATATATATATATATATATATATAAAATCTTTTATTTTGTGTTATTCAATAAATCTACATTTTTATGGACATCCTCATTCTTAATCATTATCCTATTTTAAACAGGAGTTTATCACAACATAATCAAGATTACTTTTAATCAGAGCAAACATTACAATCATGCTGCTCGACGCTGATACAGTGAATACACAGAGCTGTACAGTCTTATTTAAATGTTAACTCTTCCTGTAGTTTCAGTGTTCATGGCTTTGGTTACTGTTCAGTAAATGCAGTGCCCTCCAGGACCTGATTTGTGAAAGGGAGTGTAAGACTGAGGAGTACTAAACAGATTATAACACCAGCAGCTTGTGAGAAGTGACACAAGAAAAAGTCACAATACACCAAAGAGTAAAATGTGGAAGTGCTGGTATTAAATATTGATTATTGATTATGGTGTCTTCAGGTCTTCATGTCTGGTTCAAGATTCAAGATTCAAGAGTTTTATTGTCATATGTACAGCAGAACAGACAGTTACACTGTACAATGAAATTCTTACTTTGCTGCTCCTCCATTCACCAATAGATAAGATAACAAATAAAAGAAATAAAAAATATATATACAAAATATACAAAGTATAACAATATAAGTTGAAGTAGATAAAAATATTTTTATAGTTAAAGAATAAAAAATAAAAGTTATGTGTGCTTTTATGTGCAAGTATGAAGAGCAGCAGCCATAAAGTGCAAGTTGCAAGTAACGAATGTAAACAATAATGTTTGTGTGAGTAGTGAATGTAAACAGTATTCTGACAGTACAGTGAGTGTAAGGTGCAGTTTAAATCAGACCAGTTAAAACCAGTTCAGAAAGGAGAGGTTGGAGAGGTAGTGCGTGAGGTGTTCACAAGCCTGATGGCCTGTGAGTAGAAACTGTTTGTCAGTCTTGTGGTCCTGGACTTCACACTCCTGTAACGTCTGCCTGAAGGTAAACGTGTGAAGAGTGTGTGCTGGGGGTGTGTACTGTCCCTGATTATGTTGTGGGCCCTCCTGGTGACCCTGGTGTGGTAGATGTTCTGTAGTGAGGGGAAGGCTGCTCCTGAGATGGACTGTGCAGTTTTGATCACACGCTGGAGAGCCTTTCTGTCCTGAGCAGTAGAGTTTCCATACCAGACGATGATGGAGCTGGTAAGAACACTCTCTGGTGTACATCTTGTTACAGTGTAATGCTAAAACATAACATCAGGGGAGCATTCTAATCGTCCTTTAGTGGAGAGATATGTATGTAAATGTTCTTTACTCTCTGCAGTAACTCTACAGCAGGGCAGTCTAATCACTGTGGGCGTGCTGCTAATGTCATGGGGGACTTGACTGTCTTCAGATGTTAGATATATTTTGTGCTTGATCAGGTGTGTCCTCAGGTTAGAGGTGTTCAATCAGGTATTTTCTCAGGTTAGATGTGTGTGACAAGGTATTCAGGTTGGATATGTTTGCCCAGGTGATTCCTCAGGTTAGAGGTGTTTGATCAGATGATTCCTCAGGTTAGAGGTGTTTGATCAGATGATTCCTCAGGTTAGAGGTGTTTGATCAGATGATTCCTCAGGTTAGAGGTGTTTGATCAGGTGATTTCTCAAGTTAGAGGTGTTCGATCAGGTGTATCCTCAGGTTAGAGGTGTTTGATCAGGTGTTTCCTCAGGTTAGAGGTGTTTGACCCGGTGTTTATTCAGGTTACATGTGTTTGACCAAGTGTTCCCTCAGGTTAGATAATAATAATAATAATAATAATAATAATAATAATAATAGTAATAATAATAATAAATCTTTATTTATAGAGCCATTTTCCTAGAGTTTTCATTAGTAACACAAACATATTAGCAAAGACAAAGTTCAATTTTACAGGTAGTTCAATTTTGTTAGGATCGGAGCTGCTGCGTTCTGTACGAGTAGTAAGATGGATTGTTTTCTTAGGAATTCCAGTAAGAGACCATTACAGTGAGCAATTCTGCTTGTAACAAACACATGAATGAGTTTCTCTGCATCACTCTGGGATAGACCAACTGAATGTAAACTATGAGAAGTAATAGAAATGTGTAATTACGTGTCATCAGCATAATTATGAAAGTTATGCTTACATTATGCTTCCCATGTTTCCCAAAAGCTGTGCTAAGATGCTGTCTCAGTACTTCGGTTAGAAAGAAAACAAAATAAGACAAATTCTGTAGGATGTCTCCATGAGACATGTTAGCATAAGCATTAGGGTTAAGTAGTCTGTCTATGGTGGAGAAGAGAACTTTGGTATTATCTTTGTTTATTACACTAGAGATGTATGACTGGATATTTTCAGTGCACTACAGTACGTGTTAATCTGCTCTTTGAGAATAGTATAATGTATCTGCAGGTTAGTTTTCCTCCATAAGCACTCTGATTTACAACTAGGGCTGGGCGATATGGGAAAAAATCTTATCACGATAATTTTTTTTCATATCAGTCGATATTGATATATATCACGATATAAATCAAATCACTATTGCCTTTTTACTTTATGTGCGAAGTGAAGATATCAAAATTTCTAAATTTAGTTATTGTTGTTTATCCTGTGATTTATTTTCTATCAGAAGATTACACTGTATTTCAAATAAATTAAACACACACACACACACACACACATACATATATATATATATATATATATATATATGGGGCAGTATTAGTATGAACAGTAACTGTGTTAAGCAGGCTGTTGCTGGTCCTGTAAGTTCGGGCTGAGGAAAGGACTCATAGTCGACTCTCTGTCGGCTCAAATGGGGAGTTTGTTTAGCTATTCTGTTTTCAGTAGAAAATAAAGTTTCCCTTCTCGGGATTTTTAGTCATAAACTCAACTTTGCTTCAGCGTTCTCACTCGAACTGCTACAATATACATATTTATCTTTAAGGATTATGAAATTACATCGATTAGCATAACGTGCGTCAATGCATCGCTTTGGTGGCCGCGCCTGCAGAAAGCATGGATTTATCCGGAGCGCAAGCTGCAGCTACAAACAATCGCTTGTGTGCATCTAAAGTTGTGGGAGTGTTTCACACAGAAACACAACAGTGTGGTGCTCTGTCAGCTCTGCACAGTAGAGATGATCACAACAGTACAACTGCTATACTCAAGCACTTGCTGTGTTGACAAAGCTCTACGGGATGTTAGCGCTTCAAGACAGCACCTGTTCACTTGTTCTTATCTTAGCATATTATTTTAAAATTATTTACACATGTAGCAAATTACTTTCAGCAGTTGTTTACGTTTTCTGTCGTCATTTTCTCTTATTTTGTTCTCTCTGCTCGACTGTGACGCCTGCAGTAACCAAATTACTAGTATGTGGGTTAAGCTGCCGCTACGCCAACACTCTGCGCTGTGTGCTTCAACCAAACATAAAATGGCTGGAACTCTAGTTCAGCCACCTGATTGGTTTGGGGCGGCGCTATTCTCATTATCATTGGCTGATCGTATTGTCTCTCAAAATATGGACGGAACTTAATTCTATCAACTTTCTATCGACTACGTCTTATAGTTCTATCGAGGAAACGATATTATCGTTATCGTTTTATCGCCCAGCCCTATTTACGACACTCTCTCTTAAGCTGTTGTATTTCCTCATTTATCCATAAATTGAGTATTTGAGTATTCTCTTCCATTTGGAAGGAGCAAGAACAAGAGTTTCCTTTAATCTAGCATTTAAATCAGAGATCAGATCATTACACGAGGAAGCCAGAGCTGTATCTGACGCACTATTAATATTTTTATTCTTAACTGTTTGAGTTAATGTGACGTTTCTTAAAGCAACTTGGAGGCATTTTTTCCATACTTCTATATTGAGATGAAAGAATATACAGAAATAGCCAGACAGATGTGGGACACTGTAGTATTTAAACCTTTAGTGATTACCAGATCTAGGATGTGACCCAGCTAGAGCTACACACGTTACTTCAAATCAAATGTCTTCAGGCGTTCTAATTATTATTATCATCCATATGCATGCTTAAGTCTCCAGAGAGGAGAATTTGATCATAGCTGGTAGATACCATTGACATTAGTTATGCAAGCTCTGCCAAAAATGACTATTGTGCTTGAGTGGCCTATATATTACATAAGTAATAAACACTGACGTGTCACTAAACAGAGGGGAGTTTCACCCCAGAAAACAAATACCACGTTCAAAAGATACACAGAGACATGAACTGCAGTTCAGTATGGCGTTTACTCAGAATTCAAAAGAGCAAATACATGTAATACAATAAAACTCAACTAGGTTTAAAATTGTATCAAGAGAAATAAAATGGTATTTCATGCCCAAAACACAAACCCAATAGGTTTACTGGCCAGGCAAGTTCTCTTAATGTGGTATTATAATTTGTCTGTAACTAAAAACGGGCACTGGATACTCTTGCTAGGTCCCCACACTGGAGGATACACAAACCACATGCACACACAGGCTGCAAAACCTCAAAAAGGGGGTGTCTCCAAACACAGCAACCCAAATGTAAAAGTAGTGAAAAGAAGATATCTCCCAGGAGGGTAACCAGTCAGCCCAAAGGACACCACATGCACCATGTTACTCTAAACCAGAATAAAAAGACACAAATGGTTCATAAGACAGTTACACCAACCAGAACCCATCAAGTGTAACCACGGCCAGTATCCCTAACAAAAACAATAAACAAAAAAGTCATAATGAGGTCAACTCAATACCACAACACAAAACACACCACCAAAACAAGAAGAAGCATACAATATTCTTTGATAACCAATAAAAAATACACAATAATAACTGAAATATAACTGAAATTAATGAAATCCCTACCTTACAACGCCGCTTCACAAACCCACCCGTTACCAGGCACGCCAAAGTATACACTTACAAGAGCGGCATCTGCCGTTACTCTCCATTATATATAATTAAAACTCCAACTAAACAGGTGTTACATAGCTCCAATACCTACCTTGCAGCCAATACTTCTCACATCCACATAAACCAGCAGCTTAACACACGAGTTTATGCGTGGTGAATCTGAAGAGTGAGGGAGGGAAACTAGTTTTCTAGCAGAACCCCCTGCATATCAAGGCATTCGACTCACTTTACAGTTATATTTTTTAAAAATATAAAAAAGAAAAAAAAAAGCACCAAAACAACCGGCACATGTCTTCAGACACCTGGCCCAGCAAACAAGGAAGCAGAAGCTGAGCCCAGCGCGTGCTAACAGTGCATATATACTGGAGTTAAATGACAAACGCCCACCCCCAAAAATGACTGAGAGTTCAGTGACAGATCTGCCTGTTAGATACCCTATTGAACCGTGGGACACTGTATCGTTGTCCAGATGGGAGAAGTACATATTCGCTGTTGAAAACATGATTTACATCAGAAAGGATGTTTTTGGCTAGCCGCACTGTGTTGTTATGATAAGTGGTTTCATACAGACCTTCTAGACGCTGACCTACAATTTTTGAACAGACTTTGATCAAATGTTTCAATTTGAACTTCACAGATGAAGACAAGCAACTGTACCACACAGCGTTACAGTTCTGCAGAACACTCAGAATGATAGCCGTATAGAACAGTAGGAGTATCTGCCCAGTAGCTCCAAAAGATCAGAGACGACGGAGAAAATAAATTCTGTTTAGTTTTTTTAGAAATGTAATCAATGTGGTGTTTCCATGATAGGGTGGCATCAATCATTACACCAAGATATTTATATGACTGCACCTGTTTGATTACTTCATTATTGATAATGGTGGGATTTACAATTATTGATTTTGAGCTAAACACAATTTCTTCTGGTTTTTTTGTGTTTATTTCCAGAGCGTTGTTTTTGCTCCACATAATTTTATTTATTCCTTGTTGGTGCAGATCAGAGCTGTCTGAGTCAGTTAATAATGTTAACAAAACAGTATCATCTGAATATTTTAGAATATTTTACAATCACTGAAGTTAAAGCTATGGGTCTATAATCTTTATGTTCTTTTGGATTTTGATTTTTGGGCAGTGGTTTTATGTATGAGGTTTTCCGTACTATTGGAACTGTGTGTGTGTCAACTGAAAGTGGGAACACTGGTTGCCAAGCTAGTGCCAGCTCTGCCGCGAAATGTTTTAGAATAAAGGGACTCCACTTGTCGGGCCCTTCTGCATTTTTGGTGTTGGTGGCTTTAAATATTTTTCTAACCTCATCAACAGTAATATCAATTCTGTCTAATGGTCTTGGTTGAATATTCGTTAGAATTCTTTTACATTTATCGACACTGTCAGAGGATTAAAAACTTGTAAAATAAGTGTTTAAGTCATTAGCAAACTTATGATCATTACCTGTCCCAATAGATTTATTTGGGGACCGCATACCTGTCACTGATTTCATGGTGTCCCATACCTTTTTAGAGTTACTGGTCTTAGTTCTTTTTCTGTCTGTTTAAGTGTTACTATATCTTTGTTACTGAAAGCCAGGTTTCTTTTGTTTATAACCCTTTTTATATCCTTAGTCACATACAGTTTATTATTTGGATAGATTTTAATTTCTTTGGTAGGGACTAGAAATTGTACACAAAAGTTAATATAATCACTGATGACGGTTGTTCTTTCATCTAAAGAGCCCTCTTGAAGGTGCTCCAGTCCGTCCAATCAAAACGTGCTCTAAGCTGATCCTTATTCTCATTTGTCCAGATTCTTATGACTTTCTTTTCAGGCTTACTTCTCTTAAATTTTGTCTTATAAACTGGAATCATGTGAATCACATTATGATCTGAGTTTAAAATAGGAGGTCTGCATTCTTAATATTTACAAAACATTTGTTATTGTTCCTGGTTGGATTTTTAACATATAGCTCAAAGCCAGGCAGCACAGAATCCAGGTGACACTGATTCATGTCTCCAACTACTAATGCTGGAGCATCAGGATATTTAAGTTGTAGCTCATGAACACTGTCAGCAATGATGTTTACTGTCTTAGCAGCTTTCACATTGGGAGGAGTATATACCACAAAAAGCAAAATACACCCGAACTCTCTGGCTAAACAGAACGGTCTTAAAGTCATTCCCAGTCTTTCCACGTTTGGGTCACAGATCTGCTATTTCACAGAACACTGCCTGCACCAAAGGTCGTTAATGTTCACGCAGATGCCGCCACCCCGCGTCTTCCCCGAGTCTGTGTCTCTGTCTGCTCGAACGAGCGCGAACCCGGAAAGTTCATAAAGCGAGTCAGGCATCGTCGGCTGTAGCCAGCTTTCAGTGAAACATAACAGAGACGCCTCACGGAATTCATTACAGTACCTACTGTATGTCCTTATGGTGTCAACTTTGTTGCTCATAGAGCGCAAATTTGTGAGGATGATTGAGGGGAGTGGTGGGCGACTGAATCTCCGCCGTAGCCGATTCTTACCTCCCCCTCTCCTTCCGCGCTTCGTTCTCCGCTTAGTTCTGATCAACTCCTGAGGGATGGTATCCAGCATCAAGGTGTTGTAGGAAGAGTTGTACATGCCCCGCTCTCGTATTTCGAGTCTCTCGGCTACAGGAGCGGGCTGTTTGTATCAGCTCCCCGAACCCGCTCATGTTGTCACTCGGGTGTGTTAGTATCAGCGGTAGCCAGAATCCACACTGGCTAGTAATCCACATACTCGAAGGCATCATTGGTGTAGTTACTTCTGAACGGTTGATAACCGTAGGTTGTATTGGAGCGAGTAAAAACAGCAATCAAACATCATTTAGTGTCACAAACATAAAAGACGAACACAAACAAACGGAGCATACTGGCATGTGGTGCGCAGCCGAGCAGCGCACGCGCGGGTTGTCCAGCGCAATATATACAGGCCACTCCTCCTCTTCGACTACCCCGTCTTACTGTGTCGATAAATCTGTCATTTTCAGGAGCAGCTTTAAGTAAAGTTTAGTGATCTGACATTGAGTAAGGCAAGGTTTAATTTTCTGTCCACTACACTACGAGTTTTGGGTGGACTGGTCTTTTGTAAGCAGACAGTAATTACGTAACTGATGTTCTGACTGCACATGTTTTTATTTTAATTTCTAATTGCACAAGGTTTGATTTGTCAAATTACATTTTTGTGTTGTACATCTTTCAGGTTTAGGGCTGTTAATACTCATACACATCAGCAGCACGTGTAGAAATTCTCTCTTCACAGCTAGAAGAAGCTTTAATGTTATTGTTATTTCTTATTTATTCAGAATTGATTGACGCATGGTGCCTGTGGGAGAGATCCTGTAGAATATGAATGTAATTTTCAGGACAAGAAATCTGATGACAGGTAGCATCCAGTAGCATTGTCTGTGTGTTGGTGGGATTGAGTAGCTGGTATTTTTGCTCTATAATATATTGTTTATGACCCCCCACTACAGGGGTTGTTGTGTGGTATGCGCCAGACATTACAGTAAGCAAGTAAGACACTGTAATTGTAAGACTTTAGTTCACTGAAGCATGTGCCTGCACTTTACTGGTTTCCCTTTATACCCTGAAGAAAACCTTGACCCCCCCAAACGTCATGGTATAATTCGCACCCTGCCTGTGCCCTGCTTCCGATCAGCCTGTGGCCTACAGTCTCCTGACTAGAGGTACCCTGCTCTTGATCAGCCTCTGGTCTAGTCTACTGAATGGAGGTGCCCTGCTTCTTACCAGCCTCTGGTCTACAGTCTCCTGACTGGAGGTGCCCTGCTTCTGACCAGCCTCTGGTCTACAGTCTCCTGACTTGAGGTACCCCGCTTCTGACCAGCCTCTGGTCTACAGTCTCCTGACTTGAGGTACCCTGCTTCTGACCAGCCTCTGGTCTACAGTCTCCTGACTGGAGGTACCCTGCTTCTGACAGCCTCTGGTCTACAGTCTCCTGACTTAAGGTACCCTGCTTCTGACCAGCCTCTGGTCTACAGTCTCCTGACTGGACGTACCCTGCTTCTGACAGCCTCTTGTCTACAGTCTTCTGCTGCCCCCTCCCTGCTCATTTTCAGTGGTTGGCTGACTCACCAAAAACTGCTGAATTCCTCAGACTGACCCTTTCTTTTCATATTCTCTATCAAACCTTATAGTTAATGTTAACAGACAAATGCAAATTACAAATAAGTACATGAATTAGCATTACATGAATTAGCATTACATTTATTAGCGAAATGCTAACGTTCAAGTCTAAACACAAGTAGGGCCTAATTAACATTACTGTTAACTAATGTTAGCTTTGCTTCTTAATTTAACGTTTGTCAGACTTAAGTTACATGGCAGCTGTGAGTAAATAGTGATTTATGACTAAACCAACTCCTCAGAACGTAGACTGCGTCCAAAATCTCCTACTTGTCTACTACTCAGTAAGCGAAATCAGTAGGCGAGCGCGGCTAGTATGTCCAAATACCTAGTGGGAATCGAGTAGTAGGTGAACGGTACCCGGATGACCTACTGAATCGGCAGCCATTTTTATATAGGCAAACACAGCACACTGCGCTATCCCATGATTCACCTGGAGCTGCGGATGAATTCAAAGTGGAGGAAAAAAACGGTGAAAAGCTGAACGTCGGCTGTGTGTACGTAGCTACGGCTAGTGAACTGCCGCTACAGAAGTTAGCGCTACTTCTGAGGTAAACAATGATTACATTCCTCCCGTTTCATCTTCTCCGATCTACAGCTCGACACCGTCTGATACATAATCAGACAAAAACACAGATCAGTGTCACAAAAAGATCTAAATCTGTCAGTAAACGGAGCTTTTAAATGAATAGCAGGACTTTTACGGTGGTGATCTGACGTCTTGCGTCACAGGACGCTGGTAAAATGCCGGACGTAGTAAGTCCGAGCTTGTATGGCTACTAAAACTCTCCTACTGAAATTACCTACTAGTCTGCCGCTCGAGCAGTACGTACTGACTCTAATCTAGTACCTACTGACTAGTAGGCGATTTCGGACACACCCTTTCTTATGCGTGATCGTGCAAATCGTCTTCTTCTGTAAGCTTTATTCACGCTGGAGATTCCTATTTGGCTTGTTAGCGCCACTACTGTTTGGGTATGGAATTGCATCCACCTATAATCTGATCATCGCTCTGGGAAAAGGACAGATGATTGACAGGACAGGGGCACTTCAGGGGGCCAATCAGATTTCAGCTCGGGCCAATGCCTCTGTGGCCCCACTGCTAGATCCGCCAGTGAGTTAGAAAGTAAAAGATGTTTATTAGAGCATGGTTATTTACAATCTTATGGTTAAAAATGTAATATTTCTCTGTAAAGAATCACTAAATAGCTCACTAAATGCCTAATAAAGCTTAATATAACAAACAGTGAAGGAAGCTAACACTTACACATCAACGCTGTACTGCACATGCAAAATCCCGCATATTCAGATGTGGTTAATCAGGTGTTTCCGCAGGTTAGATGGGTTTGATTAGATGTATTCTCAGGTTATATGTGTTTGATCAGGTGTTTCCTCAGGTTAGGTGTGTTTGACCAGGTGTTTCCTCAGGTTATATGTGTTTGATCAGGTGTTTCCTCAGGTTAGGTGTGTTTGACCAGGTGTTTCCTCAGGTTAGATGTGTTTCCTCTTATCCAGTAACGGGGAGGGAGAACGCAAAGTCAGAGGAAGACCAAAAACAAGGATAAACAACTGACAGATAAGTGGATGAGGGAAACATGTCGGAGGCAGACGACAGCGGTGGTGATAGCGACGAATGGAAGCTTAGATGGCTGTAGCAATTCGCTCAGGGCTAAAAGACGTTGTCAGAGAAATACAAAGTTTTAAAACTGAACTTCCTTCTGACATAGCCACATTTAAAGAGAAATTCAAAAAAGAAATGAAAGAAGAACTTGAAAATTTCAAGCGAGATATTAAACAGAGACTCACAGAAACAGCGAAAGAGCTAGCCTCACAAGCTACCAGAATTGACGAAGCAGAGCAAAGAGTGAGTGAAATTGAATCGTGGAGTATGGAGGCAAATGAGGCTCTTCCGGAAACATTGAAACAGCAGGGAGCTCTAGAAGAGAAAATGACAGAACAAAAATGTAGAAGTAGACGAACCAATATCCACATTTTTAGCTTACCAGAGAACACAAAGGGCGCCTCTGTACTTCTGTTTGTGGAGCGGTTGTTGAGAGGCGAACTTTCCCGGTCCAGTGAAATGGAACTGCAAATTCAGCAGGTAAACAGAGCCTTAGCACCAAAGCCAAACTCCGATCAGCCCCCGAGATCCATAATCGCGAACTTTCTCCAATACACAGTAAAAGAGACAGTCTTGAAGAAAGCGTGGCAGAAAAAGATCCAGTATGAGGGTCGGTAGCTTTCTTTTGATCACGACTATGCGATGGAGGTTATTCAGAAAGGTAAGGAGTACATTGGGATAAAGAAAGCCCTGAAAGAAAGAGGCATCCGTTTCCAAACACCTCTGACTAAGATACGCATTCACTGGGAATCCGGCCCACGGACGTATGGGAATGCGAGAGAAGCGGCTGAGGACGCAAGGAGGAGAGGGATTGCGGTCGTGCTACCGAGCAGCAACACGGCCAAGGTGGGGATGGAGGAGCGGCTGGAAATCACAAAGCGCCATCAACCACCGATCGAGTCAAATTGAAACTACAAGAATTTCAAAGGAAATAAGTCCTGAACAGGACACACAACATGGCCAACAAAGGCCAGGTAAGAGAAAAAAACATAAGGATGAGAAGATTAGATGAAAAGATTTAGGCCTGACTGGTATACGCTAATATAACGCTACACATTCAAAGTCTGCATAGTTCCAAGTTGGACGGTCTGCTCTGTAATCAAGTTAATGTTTGGTTGGGAGCGTTGATATGCGAGTTGAGTTAGACTTTTCTAGAGTGTGTGAGAGTTGGTGGCTGAGAAGTCCACCTCTTACTGCTAGTGAGGGCCCCTTATATTTTGTGAGACGTTCCCTTCGACCCACACATACGACGGTGCACAAGAGATGCACCCATATTTAGAAGTCACTTTGTTTGTCTTCTTTTTCTATTTTCCTTTATATATTTTCTGGTTTATGAAGATCCCCAATGTTTTCATGGTTTACCATATGTTGTACGGTTGCCAGGGTCATAGAAAGAGGTATAAATCTTTGTCAGCAATAACAAGAGTACTATAAAACTGGTGTCATTGAATGTAAATGGCATGAATAACCCCATCAAAAGAAGCAAAGTAATCCTAAAAATGACTTAGGGCTCATGTTATGTTTATGCAGGAAACTCCATCAGCAAAAGAGGAATATGAAAAAAAATGTGGCTATAGGAACACATTTTATAGTTCACACAAACAGAGCCATAAGAGGGGGGTAGTAAAACTTATTAAAAACTTTGTTTCAAAGAAATCACAGATAAAGAAGGGAGATATGTTATTGTTAAGGGAAAATTAGAAAAAGTGACACTGATTAATATATATGCTCCACCAGACAGTGACAGGGGGGGGGGGGGGGGGGGGGTGTAAATATAATTAATAATATGAAATCGTAATATGGATACCACAAGCTCTAACAGAAACAAAATGCACATTACCAAACTCATGAACACCATTTTGAAAAAACAAGGAATGGTCGATGTTTGGGGGTAACTTCACCCATTGTAAAAAGATTATACATAATACTCCAACACACTTAAACCCACTCAAGAATCCACTATATATTTATGAATAGCTGGGAACTACATATGGTAATAGAATGTAAAATCGAAAGAGCTGATATA
The DNA here is from genome assembly GCA_021613375.1 of Megaleporinus macrocephalus. Taxonomy (NCBI): domain Eukaryota; kingdom Metazoa; phylum Chordata; class Actinopteri; order Characiformes; family Anostomidae; genus Megaleporinus; species Megaleporinus macrocephalus. The sequence continues at coordinate 13,518,385 of CM038708.1, forward strand.
TCAGATCATAACACTGAACACCTAGATGTACATTTAGGTAACCAAGCTATTGGCACGACAGATACGCATATATAAGAATATATATACAATATATAATATCAAGGACTCTCATTCCAGTCAGCATTTGTTTAATCCAATGGAAATTGAGAATGTGTTTAAGGAATATTATTAAACTTTATATACACAACCACCTGCTTCTAGCGAAACTATGATAATTCCTCAACTCTCTAGATCTACCGTCAAAAAGAAATATATGAAGCTGTATACAGACTCAAAGCAAACAAATCCCCAGGTAGCAATGGTTTTCCAGCAGAGTGGTATAGAACATTTAAAGAAGAATTAACCCCTCTACTAGTTTCTTCTTTTAATTGGATGCTTAAAAAAGGGCAACTGCCACCATCTTGGAAGGATGCAATAATATCATTTATTCTTGAGGAAGGCAAGGATCCAGAATATTGGAGTTACCACATAATTTGGTTTTGTGAGCTGGACCACGCCCTGATTACCTCTACCTATTATATATACACACCCATTCTCACTCCATTCCCGTGCTGAACAACATCGCACCTCCCTACATTTCATCTTCATCCCAAAGACCGGAGGGGGGCACTGTTCACACACAAGCACCAAGCCAGACAGAACTCCAGCCCAAGCCCTCTGAGTTGGCACCCCCTTTTCTGCTCACTTCCGAGCGTGCTAAATGCCAGCAAAATGTGGACTACAAGATAAATACCTCTATTATAGCAAAAAATATATGGCTTTTCTGCCAGATCTAATTAATGAGGATCAAACAGGTTTTATTATAGGTCGCCAAACACAAGACAATGTTAGGAGAACTCTACATGTTATTGACTCAGTGCAAAAGACTGGGACGAGTGCTATAATGATAAGCCTTGATGCCGAAAAGGCTTTCGATAGTGTGAATTGGGGTTTTCTATATTTAGTGTTAGAACGATTTGGATTTAGTGAAGATTAAATTAAGTGTATCAGAACTTTATACCAAAATCCAAGAAAGGTACCTCACAAGAGAAGGAACCCTAATACGTGCTTCCCAAATGATGGAATTGTTGAATATATATGGAAAACATTCAGATTACGAAATAAATGTTAACAAAACACAAATCTTGGCCTTCACTTATACGCCCTCCCAAGAAATCCAAAAGATGTTCCAACTGAAAAGGGAAGCAAAAACAATAAAATACATTGGTGTGTTTTTAACAAGAAATCTCTCCCAGCTTTTCAAAACAAACTACAACTAGATCCATGTACAGATCAAGAGAGACTTGGAAAATTGGCCCTCACTACCTCTGGATTTTAGTTCTAGAATTTAAATAATTAAAATGAATGTAGTTCCCAGACTTATATATATAGACTTATATCTATTTCTCTTACTTCCTATTAAAATACCCCCAAATAGTTTCAACATTTGGGATGAAATGATTTCCAGATTCATCTGGAATGGTAAAAAGCTAAGAATAAAATACTCCACACTACAGTTGCCCAAGGACAGGGGTGGGGTGTCACTGCCAAATCTTAAAGACTATTTTCAGGCAGCCCAACTGGGACCACTACTTAAATTAAGAATTTGGGTGGAAAAATCTGACTCTGTATTTTATAACACCTGAAATAAAGAGTAAACAAATTGGACAACATTAACCATGTTGGAAACTCTGTACAAGTATGGTGGCCAACCACACTTATGTCTTCTGGGAATGTGATCAACTACAATCTTACTGGGAGAAAATAAATGATGGTATCAAGGACATTTTGGGCTACTCAATCCCCAAAAAATGCTAAATATGTATCTTGGTGATATAAATAACTATGTTAGGTATTAAACAAAGATTTTGCTGATAACAAGAAAAAAAAGCAATAACGTGAAATTGGGGTAAATCAGACCCCTCCACTTTTAAACAATGGGTTGAAATTGTTAGAGAAATTGATGTATTGGAAAAAATGACTTACCAGCTTTGACTGAGGGGAATAATATTTGATCATAACTGGAGCAAATGGACAATATACGACACCACAGCAACAAATAAGGATGAATAAACTGGAATAAAAGAACTGTAAGCATACTGTAATCTTTAACACACAGTCTTTCGACTTTTGGCAACCCGGGTGGATTTAATATTCCTATACTCTTATTTTATTCTGAATATTTCCATTAGCATTAATATTACTGTTATTATTATTTATTATTATTATTTATCTATGTATTATTATTTTATTTCTTCTTCCATTAAGGACAGAGATCTTTAGTACTATGCCTGCTGTTATAATTATTATTTGTATTTGTGTGTTTAATTCTTTAAAATGTTATTTGTGCCTATTGTAAAAAACAAATCTAAATAAACAATTAAGTATCAAAAAATGTGTTTCATATGTGAAAGCATAACTGATTCATACGGCAGAACAGCTTTTTGCTGTTTACCATGTAACTCACCATGAAGCAGAATTCAGTGACAAACTACATTACAATCAATAAAAAAGAAACAAAAACTGAATAATAATGTAAAAAGTATTAACTGCTGTATTGTTGTATTCTCCCTCAGACTTCCAGCTGATAATATTTCATATTAATTCATCATATCCTCTATTTCTGTCTCTACTTTAGTGCTGAATCTCCTCATCCACAGTGGACAAGCTGGTAAATCATTCTCATATACATTATTTTATTATTGAGTTTACATTAAAAAACAATTTAATTTACAGTTTAAACCTTTTAATAGATTAATAGTAGCTCAGTTCAGTGAAATCACAAGTATTAACATATTTATTGTGTGTTTGTATTTAGTTCTATATGTATATTAAGCTGATCTTGTTGATGTGCAGTAAATCAGTGTCGTTTCTTTTATTAAGGAATAATGTTTATTGTTGGTTCTTACAGATCAGCCAGTGGTTAGAATTAAAGATCCTCCTGGTGAGAGAAAAATATTCATAGGAGAGAGGGTCACTCTACAGTGTGAAATAGAGGGAGGAGAAGGCCGTGTGTTGAGTTACTACTGGTATAAGAATAGAATACAGCAATTTCAATGGAACAGAGAATACACGTTTACAGCGACAGTAAATGACAACGCTGAATTTACCTGCAGAATATGGACTCACCATCAGTGGACAAAATTCAGTAAACCTGTTAAACTGTCTGTGTCAGGTGAGTCTGTTTATCTCTTTGTTATAATTTTCAACATCACTAAGTCTGTTTATCAGCTTTACAGAATTAGTGCAGCACAGACATTCAAGTAGGATCTATTAACCATGTAGGTTTAATTTTAAGGAGCAATAAATGTTTACCATTAAAAGATGCAGTGATTTGTCATTGTCTTCCAGTTCCTTTCATAACATAGACTCACCTGAGACTTTGTAGATGTATATAAATTATTTTATCATAATGAGCTACAGATCAAAACAGTGCCACATTTACATTTTGAGACAACAGCCGGACAAACTCACCATAGAAACAATTAGATTTGTGTTCTAATTGGTTAAAGCTGAGCAGGTTATTCAGTGCAGTACCTGACAGGTGAGCTGCGTGTTGCTGAGTAACAAATAGAAATATGATTGAGGAAGATTGTCGCTGCTCTTTTTAAGCAGAAATGATAACTAAATAACTAGATAACTAAAAGACCAGCATCAATAAAGAAACAAGGTAAATATCATAAAGCTGAATTCGGCAACTTGTTTGCAGCTTGTGATTTATTTTGCTGTGTATTTGAAGCTTCTTATTCAGTGAATGATAGAAAAGATGTTTTTTCATATGTGCTGCACAGTTTCCTTTTTTACAGACTTAGATAAACTAATAATTGTCACACCTCCAGGTTCCTCTTCCATCAAATCCAACAGTTCCCACCTCTCACTGACGTCAATACCACATGTTCTTAAACCTCTAATCAAGTGTCGTAATCTCGTTCTTCCTCCCGAGTACTAATGTGTTTCACCTGTTTCTTTTATCTGTTTGTCTATATGCTGGTTTATCCTCTATCAGTCTTTGCGAGGTACTGTCAACTCATTCTGTTGCGTACTGAACATTCTTTTGTATCTTAGTCGTATCATGTATGTTTTTTCCCCCTCTTTTTCACCAGCATTTCATTGTCTATCCAGCATTAAAATAATAAACACAAAAGACTTAATAATGAAAAAGATAAAAATGTGTACTATGTTTGCCCCGACAGTGTTAATGTACAGTACATGACTATGAGTTTTTCAGATAGATAACATTCCAATTAATTTTAACTGTAAATTAAGGTCAGAGTGGGATTATGTGACTTGGAGTTTTGTGGTTGATGTTAGAGAACTTGCGCTCCTCCACCTTCTGTTTGAGGATGCACCACAGATGCTGAATAGGGATTAGGTCTGGAGACGTGCCAGTCCAGCACCTTTACCCTCAGTTTCTTTAGCAAAGCTGTGGTCATCTTGGTGTGTTTGGGGTCGTTATAGTATTGGAATACTGCCCTGTGTCCCAGTTTCCAAAGGGAGGGGATCATGGTCTGCTTCAGTATGGCACAGTACCTACAGCATTCATGGTTTCCTCAGTGTCCTTAGTCTGCTTGTCTTCAGCAAACTGTTTAAGGCTTTCTTGTGCATCATCTTTAGAAGGGGCTTCCTTCTGGGACAACAGTCATGCAGACCAGTTTGATGGTCTGAACACTGACAGCCTGACCCGCTACCCCTTTAACCTCTGCAGCAATGCCAGCAGCACTCATACGTCTATTTTCAAAAACCAACCTCAGGATATGATGCTGAGCACGTGCACTCAAGTTCTTTGGTCAACCATGGCAAGGCCTGTTCTGAGTGAAACCTGTCCTGTTAAACCGCTGTATGGTCTTGTCCACAGTGCTGCAGCTGTTTCAGGATGTTGGCAATCTTCTTATAGAGTAGGCCATCTTTATGTAGAGCAACAATTCTTTTTTTCAGCTCCTCAGAGAGTTATTTGCCATGAGGTGCCATGTTGAACTTCCAGTGACCAGTATGAGAGAGTGTGAGAGCGATATCACCAAATTTAACACACCTGGACCTCCTCCATACCTGAGACCCAGTAACACTAACAAGTCACATGACACTGGGAAGGAAAAATGGCTAATTGGACGCAATTTGTCCATTTTCACTTAGGGGTGTAATCACTTTTGTTGCCAGTGGTTTAGACATTGATGGCAAGTTATTTTGAGGGCAAGCAACTTTACACTGTTATACAAGTTGTACACTGACTACTTTACACTGTTCTACAAGCTGTACACTGACTACTTTACACTGTTCTACAAGCTGTACACTGACAACTTTACACTGTTCTACAAGCTGTACACTGACTACTTTACACTGTTCTACAAGCTGTACACTGACTACTTTACACTGTTCTACAAGCTGTACACTGACTACTTTACACTGTTCTACAAGCTGTACACTGACTACTTTACACTGTTCAACAAGCTGTACACTGACTACTTTACACTGTTCTACAAGCTGTACACTGACTACTTTACACTGTTCAACAAGCTGTACACTGACTACACTGTTCTACAAGCTGTACACTGACTACTTTACACTGTTCTACAAGCTGTACACTGACTACTTTACACTGTTCTACAAGCTGTACATTGACTACTTTACACTGTTCTACAAGCTGTACACTGACTACTTTACACTGTATCAAAGTGTCATATCTTCAGTGTTGTCCCATGAAAAGATATAATACAATATTTACGAAAATGTGAGAGGTGTACTCATTTTTATGAGATACTATTTGTATGTATATGTGTAAATGTGTGTGTATATTGGTTTAGTCAGGGAGGGGCTTCGGAGATAAGAACTCTCGAGGCATGTTCAGTTGGGAGCCTTCTCTCCTATCTCTTGGTTTCTCGACATGTAGGCTTCATTAAAAGGTATTGCTGTTAGCTGCCTGTAACAGCGGATATATAAATCCACGGTGACAAGGGTCAGCCTCGCGACGAAGCCTCAAATTACTTTGACGGTTTACTTTTTATTTTCTTTCTGTTTGATATAGTTTTTGTGTGTGTGTGCAACAATGGTAATTAACACCTGTGCACTTGAACCTGGGTTCTTGTCTCCTCGTGACTACACCTACACCTGTAGTGCCTAACACGATCGTATATAAAACCCAGAATATCTCCTTGTGGGGGTTTATATTGTTACACCTCATGATTACCCACACCGGATTTGATTTAAAGTACGAGACTGAAGAACACATTCAGGCTGAAAGTCTCCTGTAAGGAAAGTCTGGTTAAGTCTGGTCTTTGGTGGCTCAGGAGATGTATTCAATGTGGCCCACAGTATTTTCTAACATCAGAAGCAGCTGGTAATATGGCTCACTGTCCAATCGTGCATAAAGGAAATGATTTATTCACCCTGTCTGTCAACTGAAAGGGGCCACCACTGGACCACCATTTACCATAAATTATGTGGGTGGTCCAGACTTAGCACTTAAGTGATACAAACACACTCATACCAGCACCAGATACTACCATGTATGTGTCACTGCAGTGGTGTAAGTGATCTATTACCCACCAGTCAGTGGTGGTCATTTCCGTTCAGTATCTATTGAAGTGGCCTGTTTAGGGGGCTGATTAATTGTACTGTAAACTGCATTTGTATATGTGTTTAAAGATTCGAGTGAAATGATGTTATTAAATAAGAATAATAAGAAAATGATTACATAGTGCTGATATTTAAATTTTTGTAAAGCACTATATTTAACAGTCAAGTCTGAAAAGTTTTGTACATTGTTTCTGTTCTGAAATGTAATTCATATGTTTATTAATATCCTTGTATTGCTGCTAATTCACGTAAATAGTACTGACCCATAACAATCTTTTTTCTTAATGAGACTGTATTTTTATCTCAGTTTAGAGTTTTATAATCAGTATTTAACAATTCGCTCTGTTCCTGAAGCCTTGACTATGTAACTGTTTTCCAGCTGAACATCCTCAGCAGATACGTATATTCCTGTGCTGATAATATTTCAGTAATATTAATGTAAAAATGTGTATAAATTTACTATGAAAGAGTGTTTGTTTAATCTGAGTGTGTACTTTACTAAAAATGTCAGTTAAAAAAATATAAAAAACAGTTTTCTCAAATAGACACTACAGTACCAGCAGCAGCCAGTAAGATTATTGAACAAATGTATGTAAATTTAATATGAATAAGTGTTTGTTGAGGTCCAGTGTAGTGCTCATATGGGTTTTCATTCACACAGTTAAATTACTCAGGATAAAATAATGAATGATGTACCAAAATGGTGTGTTTCATCTTAGAAACATTACACATTATGTACCAGCTAAAGGTGTGTATGTGCACTCTGTGAGCTACTGTAGAAAAACATAATTATTTATAGTGTAAATGTATAGAAATCATCTTCATATACTGAAATATTCTAAATATGTATTTATTTTGATTGTACAGAGAGACCAAAACCTGTGGTGTCCATACAGCCTGATAAACAGGTGTTCAGAGGAGAGACTGTCACTCTCAGGTGTGACATACAGGTAGAAGGAGTCTATAACTGGCAGTACAGCTGGTTTAAAGGAAGATCATCCACTCCTGTCAGTAATGAACAGCAGTACAGTATCAGCTCTGTTACACAGTCTGATGGTGGTAAATACAACTGTATAGGAACAGAGAGAGGAACATCACGTCTCTTACACACCAGTGATGCTGTTACACTGACTGTATCAGGTGAGTCTGATCTCTAGTGATGTGTGACTTACAAACGAGTCAGTTCTTTTTTAACAGTCGTAGATTTTTGGCTCGTCTATTTGTCTATGACTGGGTGATGGATTTGCTAAGATCTTGTGACTTCTGCATCTTGAAATGCGTTCAGTAAGACTAGTTATCAATAGAGCCACTTTTTGCATAATAAACATGCAGCTTTTGTTTCTTAGTTAATTAGAATTTAGATTAACAGTTTATTGGATTAAATGATAGATTATTCAATTACATAAACCACTTATTACCAAGTATCAGACAAACACTAACACTTCTAAAGTGTTGTGACAAAATAATCATATAGTTTGACAAGAAAACCTGTCACACCATATGATGTTTCATGTACTTAGCATGACATTAAGCAGTGTGTCTTTATGCTAACATCATAAAACCATGCTAACTACAATAAGACAGTATAGTTTTAAAGGTAATATCGACTGAAAAGTCATTTCTTTTGGGCATTTTTGTGTAAAACGTGTCAAACCAAAAGAGGGAACTGAAGCAGGACTGCTGGATATACTGGATTTTCTTGAAAACATGAAGAGCGATAACTCTTTTTGTAACTTTCAGTGTCCTTCTGAGGGGTTGTTCTTCCTACTTAAAGAAGGAGGAACCCCACTTCCTAAAGGTCTCCAAACTATTGCCCGTTTAAAAAAAGGAATATGGTGTCACACAATATGATTTCCATTTTTGGGACAAAATGTTTTAGTAAAGTGTGGCTTTAAAATATTATGCCTGATCTTTTAACCAAGCAGACTCACAAGTAGACATCTGGGTTATTAATATATGGTTGAGTAAACAGAAAATGAATTCATATTCTAGTTTTTATTCAAAATCTAACTTTGTGAAATGTGCTTGGGACAGTCACGCCACATGAGCTTTTTCTGGTTTGACTGAAAATTGTGAAAAAATGGAATGTTATTCCCATGAATGCTCTATATGTTCATATAAAACGTCACTTTCTGAACAATATCACCACAGTTTCTGACATATTTTTCTATAATTTACATATATTTGACAAAAGGCCATGTCATGTCAACTACCCATGTACATTATATCAATCAAAGTACATTTGCATGTGTTTCTTGTACTGATAATATTTCAGTAATATTAATGTACAAATGTGTATAAATATACTATGTAGGAGTGTTTGTTTAATCTGAGTGTGTACTTTACCTAAAATATCAATTAAAAATCTGAAAGCAGTTTCCTCAAATAGACACTACAGTACCAGCAGCAGCCTGAAGCTCTAGTGTAGTGGATTTTTATGTGTACTGCAGGTTTTCATTTACACAGTAAAAAAAGTGATGTGATGTTCCTCTTAGAAATATTACACATTATTAGTCCATGTCAAAAGTGTGGATGTTCAGTTTGTGAGTTACGGTAGAAAAACATCATTCTTTATAGTAAATACACATAGAAAACATCATCAGACTGAAATGTTCTGAATACATATTTACGTTGTTTCTACAGAGAGACTAAAAGCAGTGATGTTCATACAGCCTGATAAACACACACAGAACACACACAGAACATAGAGTGATGTACACAGTGAACATTTAGTATTACTGCTCTGAGTTCCTGTAATAATCACACTGTAACTTAAACTGAACAACACTGTGGAGTTTATTCTGATCATCAACACTGAAATACTTCAAACATATTTAGTACTTTTCCTTACATATTCAATATTCTTCAGTCTCAGTAAATGAAACCAAATATTGCATAATAAGTACAAATAATACTTGAAGTGAGTAAGATGCTGGTCAAATCATATTCAATCTTCTTCAGTTCCAGTAAATCATCACTGGACAGGATTTCTCTGTAACTGTAGTTAATATTGCGTTTACAGAATGTACAGTTTCAGTTTTTTATATTTAACCATGTGTGTTTAACATTTTATTCATTTCTGTGTGTAACAATACTCTCAGCTTACGATATGATTCATGATACCGGATCCACGATTCAGTATTCCTTCACTGAATGGATGCTTAATATGCTTTATTTGTAAAAAATAATAATAATAATTTGGTAAATACACTCTCAATGCCAATAAATATTAATCATTTGTCCGTAGAATAATTTGAGTGTTCAGGTTGGGAGTTTAGTCTCTTCATGGTCTGAAGTATGTGTTTTTTTGTCTCCAACAACAGAAAAACCTAAACCTGAACTCACATCAAGTCATAAAGGAGCTGCACTGGTAGGAAGTCCAGTGGTTCTAGACTGTAAGCTGGATCAGTCTGCTGGATGGAAGTTTTACTGGTACAAACACACACAGAACCCTGAGATTGAGACCAAGACTGAAACACACTCCTACACCATAAGCTCAGTTAGTGTCTCTGATGGAGGACAGTACTGGTGCAGAGCTGGGAGAGGAAACCCAGTTTACTACACTCACTACAGTGATGCTCTCCGGATAAACGTTACTAGTGAGTAGATGATTTTCTGCTACTAATCTGGTGATAAATGTCTATAAACTGCGTGTAGACAGCAGATGTTTTATATACACCGCTTTATGATCAATGTATCTTTAACATCTGAAGATTTTATTATAACTATATAAATTAGAGACACAGTGTGGACACTTCAGATCAATTCTGCTGTGAGGTCAACATGAAAGTATTATGTGACACATGGGTAGTAGTATTTAATGTCTTCAAAAACTTGTAAGACATTAATAGGTTTCAGTTGGATTAATTCCATTCAAACTGAATTACTAGAAAGAGTTTATTTATACAAGAAATTCTCATTTAACAAGCTGGTTACAGACTGTGGACAAGACCTTCTAGAATTAGAGCTTCAGAAACTAACAGGATCTTCTAACATCAGTCCCATCAAGACAGGACCTGCATGAGGAGCTGAGCTGCTGCTTTTCAACTAAAACATTTTGAGAAGCTGATGAATTTGAAAGATTCTGAGTGATTATAGGACTCATATCCTGCAGTGTTATTCTACTATTCTGTGGTTCTATTACAATATTAAATAATGACCATTTGCCAAACTCTCTTTCTAACACAGTCAAACTGACGAATTTGTTACTGTGACACTGATTGGCTGCCCAGCATTGTATCTTCTTCAAAAAATGACCCAACAATAAAGACTCTGTATAACTATACCATAAATGATGCTGCTAAATTGCTGTAGAATGAATAAGTGGTTATGTGTAAATAAGATGGATTTCATAACATCACAAAATGTAACATTATTTATTTCTTCAGCTTAGTTTTCATACATAAAGAATACAAAATATCTTTATAAATACAAAAAATCTGTGTTTTGCCCTCTTTTCCCCAAGACAATGTGAAACAGCCTGTGCTATGAGGCATAGATAAATCCAAACGGGACAGAGGACGTGTCCAGTAGAGTTAAGATTCTGGTCAAATTAAACAGAAACGTGTGTCCCAGAGCAGCAGGAGACACCAAAGATGCCAGCTTTGGTTTGATAAATAACAATACTAATTTTTTCTCATTTAAGTGTATTGAGCGGGCTGATTTAAACTTTTAGAGTTATTTTTAAATGTATGATATATGATCTACCTAGCTGAGTAAATTTAATTATCACAGCATGTGTTTTCCAAAATCAATAATTTGCTGACCTCTTATTCAACAGTTCATATGTCAGTCATGTTGTATTTGTTTATAGGACAGATACCTGTTGCTTTTTTTATGAAGCAGTGTTACATAACATAGTGTCTAAAATGTTATTTGGTCGTCCTCTAATCAGTTCACTGTGTAGTTAATGCTATATATAGTGAGTTATAGCTATAAAGAGTTAAACCGTACATCACTGAAATCCTGTTACTCAGGTGTTAAGGTTAGCCTAACCTCCCTAAACATTTTATATACATCACTGTCCAAAAGCTTTAGCCACATACGCAAACTGCTTAAAAACATGTATCTAGGCAGTAAGTGTACCTAGATAACATTAAAATAAGTACAAATACATTAATACATTAGAAAGTAATTTCATTTTCAAAATAGTAGTTAGTATAAAATGAAGTTTATATCACATTTACTTGTTCAAATCCACCACCAGCATACCTGATTAAATTTAATAAAGCACTGATAGCCAAACCAAATATTGCATAGTAATTACAAATAATACTGAGCTTCGGCCAGGAGAAGTCTGGACATGGTAAAGTGAATATACTCACAAACATACAATCACTATTAATGTCTTTATTATAAATAATTGTTTATTTATATTATACTATGAGTGTTTTTGTCTGTGTAAATAAAAACCTTACAGCCCCATTAAATAACTTTTTAGTTTAGTCTATAATCCAGGTGTCTAAAATCCACACATAATTCTGTACATGAGGGGAGAACTACAGACATATGAAAAAGTGCTCTGGTGAATTTACATCTTGCTAATGTTAAAACAATAAGTTACTCTACAGAGAAAACACTTCTGCATATTTTATTGAACAGTTACTGTTTATTTGCTGAATTTGACATGTTGAAAACTAATTTTGTAATACACAGTCGAGTCACATTATTATGACCCTACTTTGATGGCGGCGGCATGCATGTGGCAGCGCTATAGTCTGGGAAATGTTTTCGTGACATTCTCTGGGTCCACTCATCCATGTGAAAGACACTCTCAACCGATTTGGCTATGAATCCATCCTTGAAGATCACGTACACCATACATGCTAATTGTCTTCCCTGAGGCGGATGGGATCTTCCAGCAAGACAATGTGACACGTCACACAGCTAGAAATGTCTGACACTGGTTAAAAGAGCATCACCAAGACTTTCAAGTACTACCCTGGACCCCTAATTCCCACAGCCCGTTTAGCTGCTGTCCGTACTGCACACGGTGGTCACTTTGAATATTATAATGTGACTTGATTGTGTATTGTCCTTCAACATTTTAAATTTAGCAAATAAATAGAAATGTTCCACTAAAATTAGGAAAAGAAAAAGTCATTAATAAGTGTTCTCTGTTGATGATTTGGGGTGTTTAAACTTCAGTGTACAATTGTAGTTGTAGCTGTAATCATTGAGCTTCCAGTTAAAGAGGTGATTAAGGTGATTGTTTTCATCTCCTACAACACGGTATCATTACTATCATAATTAAGGTCTTCATTCCATCAATCAGTGGAGCTTCTGTGCAGTTTGTTTGAAGTCACCTTTTGTTGTGTGTTAAACATGTTAGTTACATGAATGGACTAATGGAAATAACATCTGTTACATTAAAGTACAGTATGATTTTTTCTTTATGATATTATTTTATGTTTTATGTAATATTAAAAAGTGTAGTCTGTAAACAGTGCTGTTGTTTATAATGTGTTGGAGTCTTCACTGTATTTTTCAGGTACATCTGGTTCAGTCTCTCTGATGGTCCGTCCCAGCAGAACTCAACACTTTACTACTGACTCTCTCTCACTGAGCTGTGAGGGACAGAGTGACTCTACTGGATGGAGAGTGAGACAATGCACAGACAGTGAGAAGGTGTCAGATTGTTCATCAGGCTGGGGATCAGTTACAGGATCTACATGCAACATCAGCTCCCTCCACACATCCCACACTGGAGTTTACTGGTGTGAGTCTGAATCTGGAGAGAGCAGCAGTCCTGTTAACATCACAGTACACAGTGAGTCTATATTATCTTTTCACTGCACGACTAGAGACAGAGTCTTTCATATTCACTTAATTAAGTTAATACTTAGGATGCAATAAGCATGTGAAGACTAAAGTCGTATATGTACTGGTTTAGATTTTTAGGGCGTCTGCTTCACCAGTTTTCCTGTTCCACCTTAAATGGTGCACTTGGTAGTGAAAAGATGGAACAGGAAAACTGGACAATTGAAAGTGGACTTCAGCTTTGTGTGATTATGAGGAGTGAGTATTGTATTGTGTTGATCTGTGGGTGAGCACTGGTGAGAGATTTAAAACCTGCATTAAGTAAACTACTGTAATGTTAATGTTAAGAGTCACTGTGGAGCTGAATTCAGGAACTGATTCTCAGCCAAAGCCACATTGTACACAAACTCAGCTTTCTCTAGCAGTTTCTATTCTCAGGTATGTCTTACTCTCTCAGCAGTCAGTGCAGGACTGACTCAGTTCTTCCTGTCTGCAGCACATATACCCCCTCCCCCTTACAGACCTACCTTTACAAAAAGTCTCATCTATTAAGACAAGGCAAGGCAAGTTTATTTGTATAGCACCTTTCATACACAGTGGCAACTCAAAGTGCTTTACATAAATAAAGAAATAAGAAACAAAGCATTAAAATAAATCAGTTAAAAGAAATAAATACGCTGAGGCTGTTTTTCTTGAGTGTGAAGCACTCAGATGGTTATAGCAAGCTAGAAGTAGGAAATAAGAATAAGGTTTAAAAGTGCTGTTGGACTGTGTGCTGATAAAATGTTTACAAGAAAGAAAATGAAACATAAAAAATGAAGAAAGAGGTTTAAAATGAATAACTAACAGTTCAGTAAGAGTTAGAGTTTTAAACTGAGCTGCTCAAACAGGAATGTTTTCAGTCTGGATTTAAAGGTGTCCAGTGTTGGGGCTCTTCTAACACTCTCTTTCAACTGATTCCATTTAACAGCAGCACAGTAACTAAACGCTGCTTCCCCATGCTTAGTCTTTACCTTAGGAAGGACTAGATGACTACTTTCTAACGATCTAAGAGTTCTGCTCAGCTCATATCGCTGTACTAGATCACACAGATATGCTGGTCCTATACCATTCAGAAATTTATAAAGCAGTAACAGGACCTTGAAGTCTATTCTGTAACATACTGGTATCCAGTGTAAGGATTTAAGAATGGGGGTGATGTGTTCCCTTCTTCTGCTCCTAGTGAGAACTCTGGCGGCTGCATTCTGAATCAGCTGAAGCTGTTTAATGGTCTTTTTTGGAAGTCCAGTTAGGAGAGCGTTACAGTAATCCATACTGCTGGAAACAAAGGCATGGATGAGTTTTTCCAGGTCTGGTTTAGACAGAAGATCTCTAATCCTGTTGATGTTTTTAAGATGATAAAATGCTGATTTGGTAACGGCTTTAACATGACTTCTAAAACTGAGATCAGAGTCCATTAGTACACCAAGATTACGAGCTAGCTCTGTAGATTTCAGGGCTCTGGAATTGAGATATGCAGCCAGGTCGTGCCTCTCGAGCCTGTTCCCAAATAAAACAATCTCTGTTTTGTCTTTGTTCAACTGCAGAAAGTTTTGACCCATCCAATCAGTGATGTGCTCAAGGCACTTGCACAGTAAGTCAAGGGGACCATAGTTATTCGGGCTAAGGGCCAAGTAGATCTGAGTGTCATCTGCATAGCTGTGGTAAGACATCCCATAGTCATTTAGGATTTCACCAAGTGGAAGTGGAATAGATTAAATAAGAGGGGCCCAAGAATCGATCCCTGAGGGACACCACAGGTCACTGAGACAGTTTCAGAAACATTATTATCAATTTCAACCAAGTAATTCCTTCCTCGCAGGTATGAACTGACCATTTTAGTACAGTTCCTGAAAGTCCAACCCAATTTTCCAATCTATCTAAGAGAATTCTGTGGTGAATAGTGTCAAATGCAGCACTAAGATCTAGCAGCAATAACACAGACCTGAATCTGTATTTAAACGAATGTCATTGATGACTCTAATCAGAGCGGTCTCTGTACTATGATTAGGCCAGAATCCTGATTGAAATGTATCCAGACAGTTATTTCTGAAAAGAAAGCTTGTAAGTTGCTTGAAGACAATTTTCTCTATGATTTTTCCAATGAAAGGTACATTTGAAATCGGTCTGTAATTACTTACTAGGGTTGGTTCTAGGTTTTTCTTTTTCAAAAGAGGCTTCACAACTGCAGTTTTCAATGAATTTGGATAATCTCCTGATATCAGTGATGTATTTACAATCTGAAGTATATCTGCTGATATTGAGAAAAATACAGTCTTGAAAAACTGTGTCGGCAACGTGTCAAGACTGCAAGTGCATGTTTTCAGATGACTCACTGTATCGATTAAAACTTCTTCATTAATGACATTAAACTGACACATTTTATCCATAACATTTTTGTGTGGTGATTGCGAGGACACAAGCTCATTGGTGGATACAGATGTACTAATGGCTGATCTGATATTGAGAATTTTAGTGTTAAAAAATCTTGCAAACTCATTACATCTGTCAGTTGAAGTTAATTCAGGGGCCACATTAGAAGGAGACTTTGTTAGCTTGTCCACCATGTTGAAGAGTATTCTGCTGTTGTTAATGTTATTGTTGATGATGGTGGAGAAGCAGGATTGTCTAGCTCTGCACATTATTGAGTTATAATCTCGCAGCATATCTGTGAAGATTTCTTTGTGAATGTGAAGCTTACTTTTACACCATCTACGCTCTTTCTTTTGGAGTTGAACCGCTGTAGCGTTCCTCCAGGGAGCTTTTTGTCTGCATGACATGATCTTAAATTTAATTGGTGCATTCTCATCCATAACATTAACTATTCTTGAGTTGAAGTCATCCAGCAAAGCATCAACAGAATCAGATGGTTTACACGGTGCAGAGCACATTTTTCTCTGGAACAGTGATGCTGTGCTGTCATTTATAAACCTTTTCTTTTTCTTAAAGCTGGCATGTTTGGTGTTAATATCTAGTTATGTTCACACATCAAAGAATACACAGTAATGATCTGACATGGCAACGTCCTTAACAGAGGCTGATATGTTGAGACCCTTAGAGATAACCATATCCAGAGTGTGTGCTTCCAGTTACATGCTGAGAGAGTTCAAAAGAGTCAAGTATGTCACAGATTTCTTTAGCATGAATGTCCTTGGTATTGTCCATATGTATGTTAAAATCACCAGCAATAACAAAATGATCAAATTCAGTAGAAATAGAAGATAACATATCTGTAAACTCATCAATAAAATCACTGCTGTATTTTGGAGGCCTGTAGACGATAACTAGTAGTATCTTTGGTGCCCCTTTCAAAACTAAACACAAATACTCAAATGATGTGAAGTCACCAAGTCATAGCTGCTTGCAGTTAAAAAAAAAATTAAATATTGCTGCTACGCCTCCACCTTTCTTGCCAACACGTGAGGCATTTTCAAAAATTAAAGTTTGGTGGAGCAGACTCAATTAATATGCTTTCAGCACTGCAGGCATTCAACTAGGTTTCTGTTAAAAGCAGAAAGTCCAGCCTCTGGGCTGTAATAAAATCATTTACTAAAAAAGACTTGTTTGTAAGCGATCTGATGTTTAGTAGAGCTAACTTAATAACTTGTGAACTTTGTCCAAGAGATTGTGAGGTACATCTCACATACTGAAGGTTGGATGTATTTACACCGGCTGGCCTACACTCTCTGTTCTTTCTGTTTCTGATAAGTACTGGAATCGGAGAGATAACTGCCTTACAGGATCCGAGCTTGTTTTGCAAACTTAGACTGCTGACAACATCACTGGTGATGGATGATGCAGACTGCTCATGCGGTTCTGGTGTCTCCGGCAGGTCGTAACATAGAACGTGGCTCTCGTCCAGTAACTCTGCGTTATCAGTAGGGGGAGGGTGTTTTGGCTCTGGAGTGGTGTTAGCACTGGATGATGTTGTGGTTTTAGAGTGACAACAGCGTCCTTGGGTGTTATGCTGACGTGCCTCCACTGATAAGGACAGAGAAGTTGCATCGGGAGAAAAAGAAAGTTTTCTGTTTTCTGTTGGCGTTTGTCACCAATTCTGCTGGTGTGCAGCCCGTCTGGCTTCTATAATTCTCTCTTCCCAAAAAACAGATTAAAACTGTCAATAAAGTTCAGCCCATTTGATGTGCATCTTTTCTGTAGCCAGGTGTTTAATGCAAGGAGCCGTGAAAACATATTGGTGCCCCCCGCAGGCAGAGGACCACTAATAAATGACTGGACATTGAGCTTTAGCAGTGTGTTGAAGAGATCATCAAAATCCCTTTTCAATACTTCAGACTCCTCCTTCCTAATGTCATTTTTTCCAACATGCACAACGATCCGTTTCACTGCGGAGTGCTCGGCCAGTAAAGTAGGAAGCTTTTCGTTCAGTTCAGAAACTGTGATGTTTGGCTGACATTGAACTATGAGTTTCTGATTCCTCACACCATTTACAGAGTAATCCCCAAAAACAAGGGTGTCTGCTTCGGTCACAGACGTGGGCGCTCTGGCTCTGTTTGGGTGCTTTGAATCACTGACCGCTGTGGTTCTTCTGTGCTCACTGAAGTTTTGGAACACACTGTGGTCTTGCAGTGGTGTCTGTTCTGCTAATGGAGAACATGGAACTGATTTTCTGCTCTAGCTTTTGTAGCATTAGCTAGATGGGCTGTACTAGCAGGAGTGGAAGAAGAAACTACAGAGCTGTATGTAGGACGGCGTTTGGGTCTAGTTCCAAAACTGATCCATTGCTGATTTTGCTCCATGCTTTCAGCTGTACTCACATGTAAGGCTCCATCCCGGGTTTCCGCAGATATGACAGGTCCAGCTCTGTGTGACTCCACTGCCCGCTGCTCCGATAAGTCCTCTACCTGTTGTGGTGTTCTGTCAGGTCCAGCTCTGTGTGACTCCACTGCCCGCTGCTTCGATAACTCATCTGTCCGTTGTGGTGTTCTGTCAGGTCCAGCTCTGTGTGACTCCACTGCCCGCTGCTTCGATAACTCATCTGTCCGTTGTTGTTGTCTGCTCCTCGCACTCCCACACTCTGATAATCCAGCAGCGCAGTTCTTAAACTCTGACAACAATGTCCGAAAACTTGTTTCCAGAACAGTCATCTTTCTTAGAAGATTATAACAATTTTGGCAGCACAAGTGCTCTGAAACGTGGAGAGGCATTTGTAAGTTCCTCGTTAGTAGCCACCAGGAGCTTTGCTGACTCCTGTGTCTGTAGCTCTGTTTTTAAAAAGTACCAAAAACTAGACACTGAAAATGAAGAAAAAGTATAAAAAAGCTAAAGTATAAAAGTATAAAAAAGTATAAGCATAAAAAAGTAAAGTACAAGTTTACTGAGCTAAAAGCTAAAGAAAGCAAATTAATATCTTCCCCATAAATGTTACATCAACTTAAACTGAGTAAGTTAAGTATTTACAGATAGTAGTTATGTTGATGTAACACATTTAATTCATGTGGAGCCAATGTGCCCAGTTCAATCAAGTAAATTTAAAACAACCTTTAAGGAACCTGTTTCCATTAAAATGGCCAATCCAGATGGACTAGCACTGGTAAAAGAGGAATTACTCTAATCTACTAATCTACTGATAACCCATTTCTCCACGTTATGATTTCTGTATTATCTACACATGATCTCTTCAGTATGTTCTTACTCTTTCCTGCAGATGGTTCTGTGATTCTGGAGAGTCCTGTTCATCCTGTGACTGAGGGAGATCCTCTGACTCTACGCTGTTTATATCACTACACTAACTCCTCAAACCTCCCAGCTGAGTTCTATAAAGATGGATCACTCCTCCAGACTCAGACTACAGGAGAGATGACCATCCGTACTGTCTCAAAGTCAGATGAAGGTCTCTACCACTGTAAACACCCAGAGAGAGGAGAGTCACCACGGAGCTGGATCTCAGTCAGAGGTAATCAGTTACATAGAAATAATAAATCTTTATATTATTTTATATTAATATACATCAAACAAATTCAGCACTACAGTGATTTATTATATTTCAGGTGAATCTAATTCAGGAGCTTCATTCTCAGTGTTCAGTCTGCTCAGCAGTTCAATAGCAGCGTCTCCATATCTGCTGGTGTCCATCATACTGGTGGTCAAATGCTGCAGAGCTCGAGGTAAGAACACAGATTCTTTATTAACCTGAAATAAAAATAGATGAATTGAACTTAATAAAGTCTAAATTGAAATGTTTATATTGGTGTATTTCACAGCTAAACCTGATGAGATAAACACAGAGTGAGCGGTGACAGAAGCTGGAGCTCGTTGATGAATGTCCACTGTAAAGTTAAAGGTATCTTTTTAGTGTGTTATGCAGCGTTTTGTACATGTCTGTACTGCTCAAAATTCCAGCCCTTTATTCTGTAACAGGGTGATGTCTTCTCGTAACATTCCCAGCCTACATGATGGTTTGGCTCGTCCTCACAAAACACAACTCAACAACAACTGCTGGAGGTCGGGAAGAGTTTGCTGAGTTTGTAGACATGTTGAGAAGACTCTGTGTTCTGTGTTGTGAGGGGCCATCTGTACACTGTATCAATGTTTAAAATGAATGTTATTGCTGTTCCCGCCACTGTTGTTATACATGTAGAATATAGTTTGACATGGTGTTGCTGAAATAAGCAAGACTTTCCTTGAAAAGACATCATCTGGAAGGCAGCATCCTCACTTTCCAATGAAAAGCATAAATCACCATTTTACTTTGCTACATGACTTGAGCACAATGAATGTTCTGTACATTGTGTGATTACTTTGTAAAGAACGGACCCAAAACAAAACTCCAAAACTGCTTGTAATAAAATGTGTTTACACTGAATTACATTGAAAGTAAAGTGTTGTGTAAGTATTTAACTATTGACCTACAGGAGTCTTTATTAATTGTTCATGAGGTAAGGCTTCAAGAATTTGCAGAAAATATTCCATTGTGTTATTTTCTGGCAGATGTGGCTTAATTGTAGTTTTCTTTCAATTTAAAAGGGAAACAAGCGCATCCATTTTTCTGGCTTGAGGCTTCAATGCTGAAGGTAGTTTTCTATACTGGGGGTCTCCTGTGCCAACAGCTCTGTATTATTATTTTTAAACTTCTCTTAAAACTTGTTAATACATCTGCAAATAATGTAGTATATAATTCACACTGCAGCTCCTGCACTGTCTGAAAAGCAGATACTAAACTGACACTGGGATGATTCTCCTAAAGAGTACATCTTCAGGACACTGAGTTAGGGGGCATAAATGGCTCAAACCCTGATACGTAAGGCTAAAGCTTTACTGATTGAATCACTGGTTACAGACAGAATAACTAAAGAAACGCTAGAAATACTGGCCCACGTACCAGAAAGAAACCTGAACTCCAAACCTGAAAGCTCTGATTACTATGAAGTAGCTCTCTGCCTCCCTGTAGTGGTGGCATTGGGTCTGACCACAGGCTGGCTGAATGGGCTCCTGCTTATGGCAGACTGAAGGCTTGTTCAAGATACCTCTGTGTCTGACCTTGGTGGTCAGCGAGAGCAGCCGAACGCTGTTGGGGGAGGAGGTTAGAAAAGAGCCTGAACTTGGACAGTCGCCACCTGCAGCCTACGTGAACAACGGCAGGTCTCGCGGTGTTTGCTCTCTTTTCAACTGATGAAGTAGACACAATAGAAAAATAGTCAAAAGAAAGAAAAGAATTAGAAAGAGTAGAAGGAAAAATAGATCCAAACGCAGTAGAGATGTAGTGGTTTAAAAGATACTCACAAATCATAAGAATAAAAATCTATGGCTCTTGAGCCTCTTCATGATCTGAAATACTAATTATGAAAATATAAATATGTTGAATACTGCATGAAAATGAACTGTCATGCTACTAGACATGATAGTATTAGTGTAAATGTAGGGTCTTTAAGCAGTTTTAGAGGAGATAAAAAGACGTTTTACAGTAAAAAGAGTTAAACGTCAGAGGTGTCCGCACAGCTTCTAACTAATGAGGATTAAGCTCTGTCGTCATTAAGCCGTTTCTCGGCTTGCGCAGTTCGTGGAGAGCAACTGCAGCGGCTGTGTGTGAGCTAAGATACCATGCGGTTTTAGCATGATAGCCAGCTCATCCCAACCAAACATTCACACACTGGTTTAACTGGTACCACAATGCCAGTTACCAACCTGTTACAAAAGTAAATGGCGCGAGACTGGAAGACTCTCTCTCACCATGGCTCTGTCATCCTGGCTGCATCGTGCTGGTGAAGTTGCATTGATTATCTACCTCTCTGCTCAAGGCTTACTCTTACCACGTGACAAGGAATTTCAAAATAAAAGTAATAAATGTTAAAATATTGGCAAAATCTTAATACAGTCCTAATCTTGATGTTGATTGCACAAATGTTTCGCAGTAACATACACGTGCGTCGCAGGTTGTCTCTTTTCTCGCGCTGTACCCTCCTCACCAGTTACACTGAGCCAGGCTTTCATCATCAAATCCTGTGGGCGTGCACTTTAAAAAGGCCTGGGCTCACAGTGGCTGCAATGTTTGTTGGAAAAGCTGGAGATGGAGCGGGCGACGATCATATCAGCCTTTGAGATTTCAAAGACGTAATCACTGCAAAAAGCGACACAGTTGCTGCTGCGAAAAATAGCTGACTGTCTAAATGTGTATAAATATTGTACCACACACTTGAGTCACATTATGACCAACCTGGAGCATTAAAGAAGAGGGTAAAAAGGGGCTAAGAAAGTCTGCAGAGAGACAGACTACAGTGTGGCATTGTATGAAATACAAACCAATAGGATCTGTGGAACTGCTAACATCCACAAAGAGTACAGATACAATAATAATGTGACTTAATAAAATCTAAATTGTTGTTCCAAAAAAATAAACGCTAATGGTAATTTATCACATGCAGATGCAATCCCAATGGGCCTCTGCGATCTTGGCAGCAACAAAATATAAAAATATATAATTCAAAGTGGTAAGTAAGGTCACTTCCATGATGTTGCATGCTTTGCCTATCAATGATGATGTGCTCTGATATTTCCTACAGCCAAGAGAAAAAAGAATGAAAAAAGGAAAACTGGAGGTGGACCTCCACCCCCTGATTACACTGTAGCATAGGAATTAGTAAAAAGCAACAACCAGGGCCGCCCTCTAATGGAGGGCATAGCTGGGGGTATCTCATCTGACTCAGGGGGCTCCAGCATCTCCAAGCCTTTGTTGGAAGGTTGGTAGAGAAGGACTAATATGTAGGTGATAGCATCAGTAGTGTGACATGTTCAATAATTTCCTACTGTTTGACAGTCAAGGGTCACACCATAAAACTGCTGAACCCAGGCAACATTACACATGAGGTAAGGGCTGTGTACTGAGCTACAGTGACTTGAGTGTGCAATGCAGTGACTGTAGTAAATTTTTCAAAGAATCCAATTTGCCCGATTACCAATCAGGTTGCTTCTGCTGCTGCTGCTGCGGATGATGATGATGGCCATGATGAGGACACTATCTCTGTGTGCTCTGAGAGGCCTTCAGAGGTAAAAACTGTCAACTACAAATTCAGTGTTACTTGTATTAAAATAACTTATGTATTTATGTCCTACTCAATACACAGAACAAACAGAGCATTCCTCCCAACCTGGACCCTCCACATACAGGCGTGGCAGGGTGACCTCTGAGGTAAATCAGCATTTCATATTCTGTTATAATTTGCTCGTGAATACACCCCCACCAGTGAATAATGACACTCTCTTTTTAAAGGCTGGAACAGACACGGCATGAGCACTGTACAAAAGAACACTGGAGCTAGATATTCAAGCTCCTACAGATAAAAATGATCAAGCTTGAAATTGAACAGCTGGAGTTGGAAAAATGGTATAGTGACATTTTACATTACATAAACATTCCTTGAGTGTACATATCCAATAATATTAATGTAGCACTCTTCTTTTGCAGAAACGACAACACCCCTGAAAGTTTTTTGAAATAAAGTTAAATCAGTGGTTTGAGTGTTTTTTTTTCTCTTAGACTGTGTGTTTCATTAAGCAGTTTAGGACATAGAAGACAGATAATGAATATGTCTCCCAAGATGATTTGTCCAAAAATACTCTTAATGGGAAAAAAAAGCACTGAAAAGAAGTAAAATAATTAAGGGAGGACATTCAGTGACTATAACAAAGTGATTGTAAAGATGAGATGGTATCCATCAAGAAAACTACTAATTTACCTACTACTCAAATATTCACTGAATTATTCAATTACATTCTGCTATGTTCTCTGGTGTGACAGATTTTTTCTTTTTGTAAAGGTTTGTGTATGTCTACTTTATATTCCTTCACAAATGTTTTCAGTATTTGATCCTGCATCAGACCACGATCTGAATAAAGCATGTATGATGTTTTATGTAATGTCTTTATTAAGAGCTAAAAAAATGCCCTCTTGTTGGTCCACAGTGGCTGGATCCACCAAACAGGGGGCTGTGTCTCCACTGGTGGGACTCGCCATCCCAACCATGGCTATATTGTGCAGGACTGCACAAGACACAATTATGTCACATGCCTTGGCTGGCTGGACCTCTAACAGTCTCAAACAGTTAAATCATGACTTCAGAATACCAAACGTCATTTCTATCCTGACCCTAGTTTTTGTGGTCCTGGCTGTGGGTCTGGAAAATGAGTCATCAGGTTCTTTTTGCATGTATACCCTCTGTCTCCCAGCAGCAGCCTATTAAACTCACTTTCAACGCACAACAGATAGATTTTTTTACAAATTCTTTATTCTATACATTAAACAATGATTAAGTCATTCATACCAAGCTCAAGATGATGACCTAGAGTTGACCCTCTGTATATACGTGAGTCGTGAACTGACCCAGGTTATTTTGCATCAGTGCTGGTAATTAGGCACTGATGATCACAGGTCAGCTATAATGGTAAAAGGTGTCGAGTGGTTTTATGATGAAGTGCTGTTTAAGTACTCATAAAGTCTACATATTTCATGGAATGTGTACTTGAATAGACTACCTGTACACTGATGCTATGCACTGCAGGCTAAGAGATTCGATGGATTCCCGGTCCGGGCCGTTCTGTGTGGAGTGTGTATGTTCTCCCCGTGCTTGAGTGGGTTTCCTCCGGGTACTCTGGTTTACTCCCACAGTCCAAACACATGTTAGGTTGATCACTCACTCTAAACTGCCCGTAGGTGTGAGTGTTTGCGTGAGGGAGTGTTGACCATGTGATGGACTTGCAACCTGTCCATGGTGTACCCTGCCTTTACCCAATGATGCCCATGACCCCGACTAGCGGGATCAACTGACCCCGACTAGCGAGAAACTAGTGTGGGAGGTTTCATGGCTAAATTGGACCTGTCTGGTGGCCAATCTTCATTAATTGCACATTGCACCAGTAAGAGCAGAGTGTGAAGTTCAGTTAGCAGGTAAGAGCACAGTTTAGCTCAAAATATTGCAATAACACAGCATTATGGGACATACCAGAGTTCAAAAGAGGACAAATTGTTGGTGCACGTCTTGCTGGTGCATCTGTGACCAAGACAGCAAGTCTTTTTGATGTATCAAGAGCCACAGTATCCAGGGTAATGTCAGCATACCACCAAGAAGGACGAACCACATCCAACAGGATTAACTGTGGACGCAAGAGGAAGCTGTCTGAAAGGGATGTTGGGTTCTAACCCGGATTGTATCCAAAAAATATAAAACCACGGCTGCCCAAATCACAGCAGAATTAAATGTGCACCTCAACTCTCCTGTTTCCACCAGAACTGTCCGTCGGGAGCTCCACAGGGTCAAAATACACGGCCGGGCTGCTATAGTCAAACCTTTGGTCACTCGTGCCAATGCCAAACGTCGGTTTCAATGGTACAAGGAGCGCAAATCTTGGGCTGTGGACAATGTGAAACATGTATTGTTCTCTGATGAGTCCACCTTTACTGTTTTCTCCACATCCGGGAGAGTTACGGTGTGGAGAAGCCCCAAAGAAGCGTACCACCAAGACTGTTGCATGCCCAGAGTGAAGCATAGGGGTGGATCAGTGATGGTTTGGGCTGACATATCATGGTATTCCCTTGGCCCAATACTTGTGCTAGATGGGCGCATCACTGCCAAGGACTACCGAACCATTCTGGAGGACCATGTACATCCAATGGTTCAAACATTGTATCCTGAAGGCGGTGCCGTGTATCAGGATGACAATGCACCAATACACACAGCAAGCCTGGTGAAAGATTGGTTTGATGAACATGAAAGTGAAGTTGAACATCTCCCATGGCCTGCACAGTCACCAGATCTAAAGATTATTGAGCCACTTTGGGGTGTTTTAGAGGAGCGAGTCAGAAAACGTTTTCCTCCACCAGCATCACGTAGTGACCTGACCACTATCCTGCAAGAAGAATGGCTTAAAATCCCTCTGACCACTGTGCAGTACTTGTATATGTCATTCCCAAGACGAATTGACGCTGTATTGGCCGCAAAAGGAGGCCCCACACCATACTAATAAATTATTGTGGTCTAAAACCAGGTGTTTCCGTTTCATTGTCCAACCCCTGTAAATAACAATGACTTTTAAATCCATGAAGTACAATTTTAAATAACTGTCATCACCATGAATGTTCATTTAAATCTGTACACTGGCCAGTTTAACTCTGCTGTAAATATGAAGGATACAGATACATGACATCTCCATTAAAGACCAGTGGAGGAGTGTTAGTCTAGATAGCACACTGATCTTAAATAAATGTGGAACATCTGGATAAATTTTAACATTCATCTGTTTTAAACTACAGCCTAAACCACAGATTCTGCACACAGACACTGATCAGAGCTGATTCTGGTCTCTGACTGTAAAGAAGAACAGAATATGAGAGCTGCTGTGGTTACAAAACATATTTATTTATGTTAATTTCAGGAAACACTCAAAAAGAATAAAAACACACCCTCGGTTACATTTGAAAATACACATCTACTTAGTTATAAGATCCACATACACAAATAAGTTGATTACGTTCATTATTATTAAACTCAGCTATCGCTATTTGTTAATGAATATGTTAAGCATTGTTAAGCATGTAGACATGATAAAAAAAAATAAAGACAAAATACACTTTTATCTTTCACTCAAACAGCCAGAGCACCACAGTTTATGCACACAGGCCCCTAATAAGAGCTGATTCTGACTGTAGAGAAAAACAGAATATAAGAGAAATTTGTGTGTTTCAGGAAACACTCAAAATGAATAAATCACATCTTTTTTGAAAATACACATCAACTTTGTTTAAAGATCCACATAAACAAATAAATTGATAAAGTGAATTATTATTAAACTAGATGGTACAGTGGTGTAGTGGTCAGCACTGTCGCCTCACAGAAAAATGATCTGGGTTGGATTCCTAGTCTGAGTTGTTCTGTGTGGAGTGTGCATGTTCTCCCCATGCTTGAGTGGGTTTCCTCGGGTACTCTGGTTTCCTCCCACAGTCCAAACACATGCATGTTAGGTTGATCCTCACTCTAAATTGCCTGTAGGTGTGAGTGTGTGCGTGTGTAAGTGTATGTTGGCCATGTGATGGACTGGCGAACTGAACTGTCCATGGTGTACCCCACCTTCGCCCGATGTTGCTGGGATTGGCTCCAGTAATAAAGGATAATAACAAACATAATCCATTTATAAAATACAGTATTATGCCTATAAAAACTTTATACAAAAATGTCTGTGTTTAGAGCTACCACACAGTATTTAATCAACCAAGTCAGTATTATTACATTTCTCTATAAAAAACATTTTACTTGAATTGATTAGACTTCATATTTTTGTGGAGGGAGAATCACTGTACAATTATTTCTGGACCTAACTGTAATTATCTCACTGTAGCTCCTCTAGCTCTAGTCCTACTGAAAAATCCCACTTCTCTCCTCCTCTCCTGGTCCTGCAAGTGGCCACTTGGATAATATATTGATTCTCTGCACGGGTTGTGAGGACATGTTAAAGAACATATTGGAACCAGAGGACAGACTGTGTTACTAAAACAATCACATCCTGCAGAAAAAATGTCATACTCAGGTTTCCCTCTGAAGTGTCTTCACTTGAAAAAGTTTGACCAGTGGTAATCAGACTCTATGCATCTGACTATATGTAATTCTTGGATAGTCCTTGTTTTGTCGCTGCTGTAATCTGGCAATTTCCTTACGAGTTAATATCTAACCTTAAAACACTTTTGGCACAAAAGATTAATGACATGTTTAACTGTATATCAGTATTTGTCTTACAAGTTGTTACAGAATATACTCAAAGTATAAGAATTAGACCTTTATTATTAAAAAGAAAACACATATACTGTTTCTTATATAACTGAACAGTGACAGAGATAAATATAGTTTTTTTTCTCTCTGGGACACAATATACATGTTTAACGTATGTCTTATGAATACCATCCCTTATACTTGTCTGCTGTGTTTCACCATAATTTCCTAAACTTATATAATTTTTGTAAACTGGGTGGTCCTAATCTCAGGTAATGCAGAGACACTCAAAGCTAACCCAGTATAACCAAAAGCTAGCGAACTACAGCACCTGCATGTAGATGCCCGTCACACATTCATTCATTTACCCATAGTTTTCATTTATCCATTTTTTCGTCCATCCACTTTTTTTGTCCGTCCATCTCTGTCCCTCCATATGTACATCTGTTCATCTGTGACTGTTTAAGTCCAGTTAGCATCACATAAAAGCTGAATCTTGGTTTAGTTCTGTATGAGCGGCAGAGCAGACTAGGAGTGTTTTGCAGAGAGCTGACAATTAGCCACGTCCACTCAGTTCTCAGGTCAAATATTCAGTGTTTTGAAGCCGTGTTTTATTATATTTATCTCATATATCGTCAAATTCAAGCTTTTCTGGATGTTTAACATAACTTTTAAATTTAGTATCACGCAAACATGTTTTAATTTTCTGTTCTGTCTTCCTTGTGATTTTAAAGAGAAGCATTGTCCCCAAACATTTGACCTGGAGAGCCAACATCACCACTTTTCACTTATGGCACTGTTAACTTTAATCTTACCTTTGTCTTCAGTTCTGCTTCACTTCTGAATAGACACAATCAGCTCCCTCACTGTTCTTCTCTAACAGCGAGCAACGACACTGAATTAACATCAACCAACAACAAACCAGCATGTAATCTGTTACACAAACACAAATGATCATGCTGTTCATTACAGTTCAGACTGTACTGTATCTACAGTAGTTCTTTAGGCTGAACATCATGAGAATTAATAACTGTTCACTCTGTGGAGTTCATGTGATTTTCATACAACAATGTGAGAGTAATAAATATAAAGCCAAGATTATTTACAGTGTGGCCGGACTCTCCCCGCCGCTGAAGCCGCCTCCTCGCACGCAGATGTTTTGACAGAGCCAGAAACCACACATGCTGGATGGGCAGCACAGCTGCGGCCACTCACCCGAACTACGGTGGCATCATAAAAGGGCTCCTAAAAGCCTCTGTCGGGTGAGCAGCTCTTCACGAGACTCCATGTCTTTACTGCCTGCTCTGTCTCTCACCTCCCTTCTGCCCCTTTAGTGGACTGAGCCGAGCCCCGAAAAGCCATCAATTCTAACTATCTTCCCTGTCCCTGCTGAAGAAAAGCAGGCCCAAACCATGATGCTGCCACCACCATGTTTGACAGTGGGGATGGTGTGTTCAGGGTGATGAGCTGTGTTGCTTTTACGCCAAACGTAACGTTTTGCATTGTGGCCAAAAAGTTTGATTTTGGTTTCATCTGACCGGAAATCTATTTGTATCCAAATCCGGCTTTAGACTTCTCCACAACAGTATCTTGGACCTGCCTGGTGTGTTCCTTGGTGTTCATGATACTCTCTGTGCTTTAAACAGAACCCTGAGACTATCACAGAGCAGGTGCATTTATACGGAGACGTGATTACACACAGGTGGATTTTATTTATCATCATCAGTCATTTAGGTCAACATTGGATCATTCAGAGATCCTCACTGAACTACTGGAGTGAGTTTGCTGCACTGAAAGTAAAAGGGCTGAATAATTTTGCACACTCCACCTTTCAGTTTTTTATTTCTAAAAAAAGTTTAAAATATCCAATAAATTTTGTTCCACTTCAGCAGGTTTTCTTCCAGAATGGTCCTGTATTTGGCTCCATCCATCTTCCCATCAATTCTAACTATCTTCCCTGTCCCTGCTGAAGAAAAGCAGGCCCAAACCATGATGCTGCCACCACCATGTTTGACAGTGGGGATGGTGTGTTCAGGGTGATGAGCTGTGTTGCTTTTACGCCAAACATAACGTTTTGCATTGTGGCCAAAAAGTTTGATTTTGGTTTCATCTGACCAGAGCACCTTCTTCCACATGTTTGGTGTGTCTCCCAGGTGGCTTGTAGCAAACTTTAAACGAGACTTTTCAAGGATATCTTTGAGAAATGGCTTTCTCCTAGCCACTCTTCCATAAAGGCCAGATATGTGCAGTGTACGTCTGATTGTTGTCCCATGGACAGATTCTCCCACCTCAGCTGTAGATCTCTGCAGTTCATCCAGAGTGATCATGGGCCTCTTGGCTGCATCTCTTATCAGTCTTCTTGTTTGAGCTGAAAGTTTAGAGGGACAGCCGGGTCTTGGTAGATTTGCAGTGGTCTGATACTCCTTCCATTTCAATATGATCGCTTGCACAGTGCTCCTTGAGATGTTTAAAGCTTGGGAAATCTTTTTGTATCCAAATCCGGCTTTAGACTTCTCCACAACAGTATCTCGGACCTGCCTGGTGTGTTCCTTGGTCTTCATGATGCTCTCTGCGCTTTAAACAGAACTCTGAGACTATCACAGAGCAGGTGCATTAATATGGAGACTTGATTAAACACAGGTGGATTCTATTTATCATCATCAGTTCTTTAGGATACCATTGGATCATTCAGAGATCCTCACTGAACTACTGGAGAGAGTTTGCTGCACTGAAAGTAAAGGGGCCGAATAATTTTGCACGCCCCACCTTTCAGTTTTTTATTTCTAAAAAAAGTTTAAAATATCCATTAAATTTCGTTCCACTTTACGATTGTGTCCCACTTGTTGTTGATTGTTCACAAAAAAATTACAATTTCATATCTTTATGTTTGAAGCCTGAAATGTGGCAAAAGGTTGAAAAGTTCAAGGGGGCCGAATACTTTTGCAAGGCACTGTGCATAATTTACTTACCCTTATGTATGTTGGATTTCTTTGGCTCCTTCTTGGGTTTCAGATCAATTTCAGCACAAGTCACATCACTGGGTTCGGGTCCAGAATCTAAGAGAAATCAAAAACTCCTCATCCAGTTTTATTCTGTTTTCACAGTCCTTTAATAATCTTCTCACCAGGGGCAATTGTGGGCTTAGAGGTTTAGGGGTGCTGAGCAATGAGAACAGCTCATAAAAAACTATATTCACAAAGCTTAGTTTACAAATGTATTAAGACATTTTATTAAAAGTAAAATATAATAAAGGATAAACTGAAAATAAGATAAATTCAGGGCATAAGACTTGGGGTGAGTGTGTCATGATAGAATAATTTAGATCAAACACCAATTCTAAAAATCAGTTATCAATATTATTATGATTATCAACAGATTCTGAGCATATGATTAAGATCATGTTGGCCTTACTCGAATATAAAAATCGAATATCTAAAGCTGACTTGCTGACCACATACACGTTACGTTACGTTATAGTATCATCTCTTCATATCTTATTATTGTGTAACATTAATTAGTTAATACACATACAGACATACAGACATCACTACTCTAACACCCTGGCTTTAATAACACAAAGGAGGGTGCGGGGCTTAGAAAGTATATGGTTTAAAAGTTTACAGTAAAAACATTTACAAGCTTTTAACTTTAGAGAAGTTTTTGAAGAATGAATGTTATCAATAGCTACCTCACTGCAATGTACGCTGAACATACAGAGTAGTTTTCAAACCTTTCTTCTTCTTGTAGCACCAAATCAGACTCAGTATGATGATGAGGAACAGGATCAAACTCAGTGCCACCACCACTCCTACCGTTACAGCATTAGATTCAGAGCCTATTTGTTCTAAAGACATAATGGGGCATGAATTTACATTCAAAACTTCATTTACAGACAGAATCAATAACAATTTAAACATATTCCTCACCTCTGACTGAGATCCAGCTCTGTGGTGACTCTCCTCTCTCTGGGTGTTTACAGTGGTAGAGACCTTCATCTGACTTTGAGACAGTACGGATGGTCATCTCTCCTGTAGTCTGAGTCTGGAGGAGTGATCCATCTTTATAGAACTCAGCTGGGAGGTTTGAGGAGTTAGTGTAGTGATATGAACAGCGTAGAGTTAGAGGATCTCCCTCAGTCACAGGATGAACAGGACTCTCCAGAATCACAGAACCATCTGCAGGACAGAGTAAGAACATACTGAAGAGATCATGTGTAGATAATACAGGTATCATAACATGAAGAAATGGGTTATCAGTAGATTAGTATATTAGAGTAATTCCTCTTTTACCAGCGCTAGTCCATCTGGATTGACCATCTTATTGCATCCACAGTATTAACTTGATTAAGTGACTATGAAAGACTCTGTCTCTATTTGTGCAGTGAAAAGATAATATAGACTCACTGTGTACTGTGATGTTAACAGGACTGCTGCTCTCTCCAGATTCAGACTCACACCAGTAAACTCCAGTGTGGGATGTGTGGAGGGAGCTGATGCTGCATGTAGATCCTGTAACTGATCCCCAGCCTGATGAACAATCTGACACCTTCCCACTGTGTATGTATCGTCTCACTCTCCATCCAGTAGAGTCACTCTGTCCCTCACAGCTCAGTGAGAGAGAGTGAGTAGTGAAGTGTTGAGTTCTGCTGGGACTGACCATCAGAGAGACTGAACGAGATGTACCTGGAAAATACAGTGAAAACTCCAACACATTAAAAACAACAGCACTGTTTACAGACTACACTTCTCAATATTACATAAACATATTGGCCATCGTATTGTCTTAAATTTTGTGTACTTTAATGTAATAAGTATAATTGTATTTTCCATTGGACACAGTTTTGTGTTTTGAAGCAATAAATAAGTGTGTTCAGTTGTAGCATGATCTTTAGAAGTGAGTGGTGGAGTTCTAAAGACTCGTGTATCTTACAGTAAATGACATACGAGTGAAGAGAACCGAATCAGAGCTAGACTGGCTGTAGTGTGTGTAATAGCGGACGCATTTAATTTAATCATGGACTCTGTGGAAGTTCAGGCTCTCGTGAGTGTTGCAAGTTGAGTCGTGGACATTCTGCACTACTAGAGCGCAGGTGTACCTGTAAAGTATAGACTTAGTGTTGTTTTGATGCGAGTTTAAGCTGCTTCTCATTAAGTTATTGTATTGTAGTGTATTGGATTGTATTGGATTGTAGCCAGTTTGGACTGTTCGCGTGTATGGTCCGTGTTCCCCGTAGATTGAACCTGTGTGTCAGCATGCTGCAAGGGTTGCAAGAGGATGTAGCATCGTGCAGTTGCAGTGGAGGATTCGCGGGTGCAACTTCGGTATATTTTGAGAGAGAAAAAGACTGATTTGAGTATACAAGTGTGTTTGTACACGATTTAAACTGGTTGAACTGCTCAGAGACAGAACCTCAGAAAATGGACTCTGTAAAAGAATACATAGCATTCAAACTAATATTTCGGGTTGCCACTTTGCTCATACTCTCTGAAGCCCACCTGACCATATCTATTAGCTTTCCATCATCCACTACGCAGAACAGAATAGGCATCAACATACCCGAAGGTAAAGGTATTGAGACAACACTTTTACTATTTTAACCCCTACAAGGCGGGGCAAGACCCCCCCGCCACAATGACATGACAAACAAAAGATTTGAGCCTTATGAGTCTATTAAACAGTAGATTAACCTCACACTGTAAATGAGTTCTAATGGAAATGGAAGGCAGTGCCTGAGGGACACAACAAATGTGTTGTTTTTTTATGTGAGGATTGTTTTTCAGTGAAATGCAGTACTAATCGTATTTCAAGTCCAAGTTCGGGGAATTAGGGGTCCAGGTAGTACTTGGAAGTCTCAGTCAGATTTTTTCAACCAACGCAGGACATTTCTAGTTGCGTGATGTGTTGCGTTGTCTTGCTGGAAGATCTCATCCGCCCCAGGGAAGACAATCAGCATGTATGGTGTACGTGATCTGCAAGGATGGATTCATAGCCAAATCGGTTGAAACCAGAGAATGTCACGAAAACATTTCCCAGATCATAATGCTGACACCTACATTGAAAGTAGAAGAATACACAACAATGTGACTGGACTGTATTACAAAATTAGTTTTCAACATGTCAAATTCAGCAAATAAACATTAACTGTACAGTAAAATATGCGGACATACGTTCTCTGTAGAGAATGTCTTAAATTATTGTTTAACATCAACAAGACGTAAATCCACCAGAGCACCCAAACTTTTGCATATGACTGTAGTTCTCCCCTCATGTACAGAATTATGTGTAGGTTTTAGACAATTTAGACAATTATTTATTATATAGACATTAATAGTGATTGTATGTTTGTCAGTATATTCACTTTACTATTTCCAGAGCTCTCCTGGAGGAATCTCAGTATTATTTTTTCAGGCTCGCGAAAGTTCAGACTGGACGCTCGCGGAATTTCGTAAAAACCCAGAATAGGTTTAATAAATAAAAGAGGCAAATCCACAGGGAAGGTCGATAACAGGCAGAGTCCAAAAACCAGGCAGAAAACAGACAAGAGGGATAATCCAAACTCGGTGGTCAAAATACAAAACAGGTCGAAACACGGAAACAGACTAGACAGGATATAAACGCTCAGAGTTGCTCTTAGAAATAATCACAAAACCTCGCAAACAGCACGGGCTTCTGAGTGTCTATAAATACCCGTGCTAGGTTGCGTTCAGGTGGTCTCAATATTTCGGAGACGCAGACCGATAGGTTGGAGGAAGACACGTGACCGTGACGTCCTCCAATGGGGGGTTCTGGGAAATGGAGTGCCTTGGTGAACTCGGTTGTGGTAACGTGACACATTTGTAATTATTATGACATTTTTTGTGCTTTTTGAAAATATGAAATTCCTGTAACTTTCTAATTAATCTATTAATCTATTAATGACTGGGAAAAAAACAACATCAGAACGCCTCGACTCCACACGTTCACTAATGCATGTTTTAGTAGAGGCTGCTATGAGTGTGCATTGAGAGTGCCCATACTGTGTGCTTGCATAGGCTTAAGCTAACATAACTGCCTAAACAACACACCTAAAGCTGAAAATGAGTGAACACACTGCACCAGGGGAGAAAACTCAGACACCGCCAGCTTCCATCATCTCCGAAAAAAAACAGCACAGAGTATGAGGAGTATGAAGAGAGTATGAGGAGTATGAAGAGAGTATGAGGAGTATGAAGAGAGTATGAGGAGAGTATGAGGAGTATGAAGAGAGTATGAGGAGTATGAAGAGAGTATGAGGAGTATGAACAGAGTATGAAGAGCTTCAGGAGTGCGCTGTCCAAGACAAACCTAAACCAGCTAAGGTGTCTGGCAAAACACACTCAGCAAACAAAAAACAACATATGTTTTAATGTTATAATTACACAAAATTCCTCTCTCTCCTCTATCTTTCTCCTCTTAAGTCTCCTCCCCTTTCCCTGCTTCCTCCCTTTTGACTTCGGTCTTGTATGAGGAGGTAGGTATCAGACTGTGCCTCAAGTTTAATCTTTGAAATTAATATCTCGTAATTATGCATAGTTTTATTAAGCGTGTCTCCCAAAAGCACTACAGCGTTTTCCCGAATCAATGACACGGTTGATTAAATTAATCAGATTTTACTTAATGCTTGGCTTAAATCACGAAGAAATCTTAGTGTCACTGAGCGGCATTGATAGCATTTCCATAAGTATTCGAACACTGCGAAGGATTCTGAAGTCTCAGCGTCTATACAGGCGTAAAAATAAATCAGACCTCTTGGAAGCCTTATTCCTAACCAAGCATCTTGAACGACATGGAAAACTTCATGGATACAAACTACAACATCTTCAATGTCTACAAGCTGGGTATGCTGTCACGCAAGACACAGTCAAAGCTGAGACGCCGACATCGCCTTCGTCGCAGGTTGTACAGGAATCAAGATTCAAGATTCAAGAGTTTTATTGTCATATGTACAGCAGAACAGACAGTTACACTGTACAATGAAATTCTTACTTTGCTGCTCCTCCATTCACCAATAGATAAAGATAACAAAAAAAAGAAATAATAAAAAATATATACAAAATATACAAAGTACAACAATATAAGTTGAAGTAGATAAAAGTATTTTTATAGTTAAAGAATTTTAGAAAGTTAAAGAATAAATAAAAGTTATGTGTGCTTTTATGTGCAAGTATGAAGAGCTGCAGCCATAAAGTGCAAGTTGCAAGTAACAAATGTAAACAATAATGTTTGTGTGAGTAGTGAATGTAAACAGTATTGTACGTAAACAGCAGTACAGTGAGTGTAAGGTGCAGTTAAAATCAGACCAGTTAAAACCAGTTCAGATAGGAGGTCCTATCCAGGTCCTAACTTTACATTTCAAGTTGAAAGTGATTAATTTTCTCATAATTACGAGATGTTTATTTCATAATTATGACATACTATGTCGCCTTAATGACATAATGTCTTATAAAAACGAGATCTCGTAATAACGGCATGCTGAAGATTTTTTTTTATCATACTTGGCAGCAATACGCTTCCGTAGAATTATACACCTGCACATATTGCTGGCATCATACAGCATGGTCTAGCAGTATATCAGTCAACTAAGCTAATCCTTTTATATTCTTTCATATGAGGAGGAGAGGAGAAGCAGGGGCTTGCTACCCAACACTAAGCGGGCTGTATTATTTCTTTTATCAGGTATGTTTCATGTATTAAGCTATTAAGCCGAAAATATTCTCGTAAGCACTACAGTTGTGTTAGCGTGGTGGAGCGCAGTAGATTGCTATATGCCCTTGTGTAGTCTGTAAACAAATGTTATATTTGTTATAAGCCCTGTGGCCCTTTTGACTTCGGTCTTGAATGAGGAGGTGAGGAGAGGAGAGGTGAAGCAGGGGCTTGCTACCCAACACTAAGCGGGCTGTATTATTTCTTCTATTAGAATTATAGATAGAATTATTATATAATATTATTATAGAATATTATATTATTATATATTATATTATTATAGAATCATTATAGAATTATAGATGCGAGAACACAACGCATAGTCTCTTTGTTTATTGGTTTCTACGTCCACTGGTTACACTGGGACTTGCTACAGCCCCCTCGTGACCCCGACTAGTGGGATAAAGTGGAAGACAATGGATTGATGAATGGTTATAAATATCCTTTAAAAAGTAAAAGCTAGTAAAATATAAGACTTTTGCAAACACATTTTTAAATAATGCGAAATATTGTTTATCATTATCCACAAAATTACAGAAAATATCAAGATATTTTTTGTCAATATCGCACAAGACTTTGTGATCACTGGTGCAGACAGCCAGTCAGACAACTAGCCATGTGCCACATAATACTTAGTCTTACAGCAGGACTGAGAAAGTGTCCACAGTGTCTCTCCTGTTATAATAAAACCTTCAGATGTTAAAGACTGTACTTAACACCAGATTAGTAGCAGAAAGTCGTCTACTCACCAGTAGTGTTTATCCAGAGAGCATCACTGTAGTGAGTGTAGTAAACTGGGTTTCCTTTCCCAGCTCTGCACCAGTACTGTCCTCCATCAGAGACACTAACTGAGCTGATGGTGTAGGAGTGTGTTTCAGTCTTGATCTCATTCTCAGGGGTCTGTGTGTGTTTGTACCAGTAAAACTTCCATCCAGCAGACTGATCCAGCTTACAGTCCAGAACCACTGGACTTCCTATCAGTGCAGGTGCTTTATGACTTGATGTGAGTTCAGGTTTAGGTTTTTCTGTTGTTGGAGATGAAGAACACACTTCAAACTCCCAACCTGAACACTCAAATTATCTTCCAGACAAATGATTATATTTGCATTGACAGTATATTTACCAAATAAAGTCAATGATTAAAACCATCACACATCAGTAAAACTCTAAGAAGAGATAAAAATGACAATATAACTATTAATCATCCATTCAGTGAAGGAATACTGAATCGTGGATCCGGTATCATGAATCATATCGTAAGCTGAGAGTATCATTACACACCTAATTAAATAATATGTTAAACACACATGATTAAATATAAAAACTGAAACTGCACATTCTGTAAATGCAACATTAACTACAATTACAGGGAAATCCTGTCCAGTGATGATTTACTGAATTTGTAAGGACTTTAAAAAGTAAAAGTATTAAATATGTTTGAAGTATTTCAGTGTTGATGATCAGAATAAACTCCACAGTGTTGTTCAGTTTAAGTTACAGTGTGATTATTACAGGAACTCAGAGCAGTAATACTAAATGTTCACTGTGTACATCACTCTATGTTCTGTGTGTGTTCTATGTGTGTTTATCAGGGTGTATGAACATCACTGCTTTTAGTCTCTCTGTAGAAACAACGTAAATATGTATTCAGAACATTTCAGTCTGATGATGTTTTCTATGTGTATTTACTATAATTTTTTTTAAAGTAAGTCACATATTGCACATCCACAGTTTTGACTCTTACTAATACAGTGTCATTTTTGTAAGACAAACATAAAACAGACTATTTTCTTACATCACTGCTGGTACTGTAGTGTCTATTTGAAAAAAACTGGTTTCAGATTTATTCACCTTTTTAGTAAAGTACACTCAGATTAAACAAATACTCTTTCTGAAATATTATCAGTACAGGAACACATGTATATACTCAGTATGTCTGCAGTTAGAAACCCAGTTTATGCTGTTAATGTTTATACCACTAGGTGGCGCTAATTTTTTTTGTAGTTTATTTATTTCATGAATGTTAGATTCATTTAATTAACCTGTT
This sequence comes from Megaleporinus macrocephalus, assembly GCA_021613375.1. NCBI lineage: Eukaryota > Metazoa > Chordata > Actinopteri > Characiformes > Anostomidae > Megaleporinus > Megaleporinus macrocephalus. The sequence goes on from CM038708.1 coordinate 13,556,710, forward strand.
TTAATATTTTAAGCTTGTTCAGTACTGAATAAGGTTTTCTACACAAAATTGTTACATATTCAAGTTGTATTATTCTTTCTACAATTGTATGTTTAATTTACCCAAAATACCTCAGTGTTTGTCACTTCCTCTAGCGCAGCACCAGTGTTTTCACATGTAAGCCTGTAGTGGCGCAGCAGCGTTACGATTGTCCTAGATTGTTGTAGATAAATTGGCCGCATTCTAGTTTTTTAGAAAGCGTAAAGAATGGTTTGCTCATCTTACAAGCAGAAAAAAACATAAAGGAACGGACGTCTCTTCGCAAGCTTCAAGGCATCAGGGTTTTGAGAATCATTAGCCATCTAACCAAGAAGCTCCAAGAGATGGACCACCAGCAGGCAAAAGTGGTATATGGACCACTTTTCATATTTGTGAGTTTAGCCTCATTTGTTTGTCTCCAGTTCTCTGAATATGTAACTGATGGACTGTCTTTGTTATTCATTCCTTTATGTTTAGTTCTACGATGTTGATGTTGTGTTTAACGTCTCCATTAAACATCTGTGAGAAAGGAACCTCAGCGCGGCATACTGAGGATGTCACAGTCAAGGCTTCAGGAACAAAATGAATTGTTAAATACTGATTATAAGACACTAAACTGAGATAAAAACATGATTATGTGTCAATACTATTTACCTGAATGAGCAGAAATACAAGTATATTAATAAATAACACATGAATAAGATTTCAGAACAGAAATAATGTACAAATATGTGGGTAGCATAAAATAATAACCTACCTTTCACTGTAAGAGTCTGTAAGTAAACCTACCTTTCACTTATCAGAGTAGTTTTGGGGGGGGGGGTGTGTGTTTCTCTGTCATTTTCTGTAACTATGTTTCTGCGTCCTATGTTTTCTGTGCCTGATTGTCTCTGTACCTGCCCGTTTGTTTTGTTTGTTTAGTAATAGCCTATTTCGTCTTAAAGCTTGCGTGTGTGTCCACCCCCGCCTTCATCTTCTCCTGCTCCAGCTCACCCATTGACACATATGCTGAGGACATCATCTCTGGCTGTAGAAGACATATAACTATGATACACTGCAGTAAATCCACTACCCTTCAAACTAACCAAGTTATTATTTAATCCAGTAAATTGTTAATTTACATTCTAATTAACTAGTAAACAATAACTGCATGTGTATCATTTTAAAAAGTGGCTCTATTAATAAGTAGTTTCACTGAATGCATTTGGAGATGAAGGAGATATAAGATCTAAGCAAATCCAACAACCAGTCAAAAACAAATAGACACGTCAAAAATCTACAACTACTAAAAAAGAAAAAAGTCAGAGGAACTAGCTAGACACACTAAACAACACTAAGAGTGAATCAAGAGCAAAACAGACATATCAACCAACAGGAGTTGGGGATAATGCGGGGACAAAGTTCAAAGCTGGAGATAAAGGAGGGGAGATCCAGTGACAGTCCAGGAGAATAATTCTAAATTTTCAGTTACAGTTGCTACATAATACACACCATTTACTTTGTCTTAGTTCAGCAAATAAATAAATAACTAAATAAATAAATAACTAAATAAATAAATAAATAATAGGCTCTTTAAGATAAGTCAGCTCCCAATGTTTATCTATAAGAACTGACTTGTTTGCAAACAACACATCACTAGAGATCAGACTCACCTGATACAGTCAGTGTAACAGCATCACTGGTGTGTGAGGAGCGTGATGTTCCTCTCTCTGTTCCTATACAGGTGTATTTATCACCATCAGACTGTTTAACAGAGCTGATACTGTACTGCTGTTCATCACTGACAGGAGTGGATGATCCTCCTTTAAACCAGCTGTACTGCCAGTTATAGACTCCTTCTACCTGTATGTCACACCTGAGAGTGACAGTCTCTCCTCTGAACACCTGTTTATCAGGCTGTATGGACACCACAGCTTTTGGTCTCTCTGTACAAACAAAATAAATATATATTTAGAATATTTCAGTCTGAGGATGCCTTCTGTGTGTATGTACACTATAAAGACAAACATGAACAAACCATTTTCTTACATCATTTGTTAATTTATCCTGAATAATTTTACTGTGTGAATGGAAATCTGCAGTTTTTTCTTATTATGACAAAAAAATAATAATATTATGTTTCAGTACCATTTAGCTGAAACAGAAGCATATTACTAATAACACATACATAAACTTTCAGAACAGAAACAATATGAAAACTGTGTTTAGAAGAAACTAAACTACCTTCAAATATAAAATCAGAATGTATTTATATTTCCACAATACTGATACACTCCTAGAGAAAAGGGTACCGTGTGGGTACATTTTCAATTTATCAAACTATGTAAACGTATCCTCAAAGCTACATCAGTGGTTTTAAGATCCAACTATTTACTTTAAATACATTTTTCCCAGATTAAAGTTTCATACTTGTATCTTTTCATAACCATGTTTTAGAAAAATAGAACGGTAAAATGAAAAGACTGGAGACAAAACCAGGTGTTTGGAGGAAATACTATATAATTACAATTGCAATGAAATTTGGTACAGTTATGTTCTTTAACTAAAGGTACTGAAATGTACCCTGAAGGATACTAACCCAGAGAGAAGAAGGGCGCCGCCCCAGTGACAGATTTGTAACATTTTTCTGAAAGTGTATAATATTCATACCTTTGCTATATGCTATATGATTGTACCACTAAGCTAATTTTGTAATTAAATGATCTTATTAAACACACATTTCACAGTGAAAGTACAAAAACACTAAACTTACCTTTCACTGTAAGAGTAACAGAATTACTGAGTTGTGATGATTTGGGTCTGTGATCTCTCTCTCCTCTACACCAGTACTGATTCTGATCTGCTGCTGAACTGATGGTGAAGGTGATTGTCTGAGACTGATAGACTGCAGTTCTACTGCTGCCTTTATACCAATGATATCTCTAGTTACTGTAAGACTGTATCTCACACTTCAGAGTGACTGACTCTCCAGTGAACACAGGGCTCCATTTGGGTTCTACAGTCAGTGTAGGTCTGGGTAAATCTACAAAACAAAAACTAATAGTTATGAAGCTCCAGTGTCTGTGTGAATGTGCTGATGTTAGATGTGCTGAATGTGTTGATTGTTTACTGGTGTTTTACTAAAATCCTCTCAGTTAAACCAAAAATGTGTCTTGTAAATATCTCGTGGCTGACCCTATCAACAAAATATGCAAAGTTTGTCTCTAAAATAAACACATGCACAGCTGGAAAAGTCACTGCAGCCATTTGTGTTTCTACAAAAAACATACTGTAACGTATATACGGTGTAGTGATTTACTCTGTTCCATTGCTCAGAGTATCAGTGTCTACACTGGAGACAATTTTGAAATGTAAACACTGTGTAATCATTTTCTTAATGCATCATCAGTATTTATTAACATTTAATTTAAAGAATCTAGTTTAAACTCTAGTGCTGGAACACAGATGTTTGTACCTAAGCACATACCATATTGCACTTTGAGGTACTAGGTGCACTTTACAGTTACTGACTGCAGCCCCTCTTTTACTGCACGATTTATTCATATGAATCTTATTGTTTCTATGGTGAGTTTGTCTGGTTGTCTCGAAATCACAAACAGACTCACCTGACACAGACAGTTTAACAGGTTTACTGGATCTTGTTCACTCTGTTTGTCCTTGTGTCTGTATTGTGCAGGTAAATTCAGCGTTGTCATTTACTGTTGCTGTAAATGTGTATTCTCTGTTCCATTCAGATTGCTGCTGTACTCCATTCTTATACCAGCTGTAACTCATCACACGTCCTTCTCCTCCCTCTATTTCACACTGTAGAGTGACCCTCTCTCCTATAAATATTTCTTTCTGATCAGGAGGATCTTTAATTTTAACCACTGGCTGAACAGTAAAAACCAACAATAAACATTATTTCTTATAGAAAAGAAACAACACTGATTTACTGCACATCAACAAGATCAGCTTAATTTACATATAGAACTGAACACAAACATGCAATAAATTCAACTGAGCTACTGTTCATGTATTAAATGAAAGGTTTAAACTGTACATTTACATCTGCAAATAGTTTTTGAATGTAAACTCAAGAATATAATAATGTACATGTGAATGACTTACCACTGTCCACTGTGGATGAGGACAGTCAGCACTAAAGCAGAGACAGAAATAGAGGATATGATGCATTAATATGAAATATTATCAGCTGGAAATTTCTGAATAAGTTAATCTGCAGTTACAGTTACTTTAGTGATGTGTTTACTTTATAAGCTGGATAGACATATGAGGGAAGTGAATGATCGGTTTTAAGTAGCAGACCTTCTTGAATAAACCAGCACTTTAAATGTGCACATATTGTAGTCTAGAAAACAGTAAAAGTGCTGGAAATAATTCATGAATTCATACAAACAGAGCAGTGCAGCCAGTAATTTCACAAACATCATTTTTTTAATAAGTGAATATACAGTCAAATCAGTCACTTTGCTCAATAAAACATTGTAAATTAGCACAAACATTTACTACTGTCAAATTCTGGTAGAGATACCAGCAAATGTGCTTGTAACAGAATGTTTAACTAATATTTGGTTTGATAATTAATTAAATAACTAATTGACAGTGATTATCAATTGATTCATTATTGACATTATTATTCCATTTTCTGTTTCATTTTCATTGATTTTTAATGTAGTTTGTTGATTTGTGTCACAGTATTCTGCTGCATGGTGTCACACAGTAAAATTCTCCATGCCTTTTCTCTAAACTCTGCATTGTGTCTTGGACGTGTGTAATGATGACTCAAATTCAGCTCTAAAAGGAAAACAAAGGAAGCTGTTTTTTACATAATCTGTGTATTTCAGTACGTTTCAGGTCTATAAAAATAACACTGACAGGCTTCTCCTTTCTCTGGATGTTGTACGTTTTTAATCAATACCGCACTTTACAGACGGTCCCTTGCCGTCTTTAGCGTCTGCTGCCGCGATTCCGGCTATATTGACAGAAACTTCTCGGAGAAACGGAAAGATCGGGAACTTTGATGAAATGTAACGATTGTAGTTTGTTCTCTGGTTTACCACGACTTGGAAAACGTAATTTCAGAGATTTTACGAGGTTGTTGGTGAGAAAGGAAGGGAAAAGGAAAGGAAAGGACTCTTGTAGAGAACTCTGTCTCTGAGCCGGAGGTCTTGGTTTTTCTAGGGGGTTTTCCTCCTCCTCCTTTCGTTTCTTTTGTAGCTCGGAGTTCTCTTTTTCGTGTTGTTTTACGTGTTTATATCCATTTGTGGCGTTGCCTGTTTCTGTCTGCCATGGCTCACTGCAGCCTGCTTTAACGGTTGCTCAGTCACGTGACGGCCAGACAAGGAGCGGAGGAGGAAAAGCAATGAGTGCCTGCAGGAGCTGAAAGGAGAGTACAGAATGTAGAGGAGAGAAACCGACACTACATATCGATCCCATCACGCTAGAAACGATCCAGTGCCAATACTAACGTTGGTATCGATAATATTGATATTTGGATCGACCCGCACACCCCTGCTGAGTGTCGCAGGAACGACAATGACACTGGCTATTACTGTGTGATACTGTACTGTCAGAACTGATCACAGTTAAAATCAATAAAGCTGGAGCATCTAGTCTTAAGACATGAAGACAGTTTCAAGTTTCAAGTTTATTTGTTGTTTGCACATCACGTCAGGATATACATGCATTGAAATGCTTGAGGTGAGGCTCAGAATATCACTCTACAGCAGGGCATCGTTTTTTGTTTTGATGTGCTAAATTGGGAGTAAATGGTATTGTTTACAGCGTAGACCAGCATCTTGTTTTTGGTTCTTTTCAGTTCTGTAATAGTGTGATATGTAGTTTCATCCTTTTTACCTCCAGTGAGTCCAAATGACAAACACCCAGCAAAGCAAGACCAGTATCATTTAGTATCATTTATGATTTATGATTGAAGTTCACTCAGAAAAAAAAGTCTCTTTAAATTTCTATTCAATTTAGTTTTCATTTGATAATGTATGTGAAATGTTATTATATCTTAAGGACACATAAATACATGTTTACTAATTGACCCACAAAGCAGAGATGTTCATATGTTGATATAATAAAAGAAAAGCTTGTAAATTATCTGAACTACATACAGTTTCTAAATCACACAGAAGCTGATCACTTAGAACCATCAGACTGAATATTAACAACTTTATACAGCAGCTTTCACTTTAATAAAGACATAAAAAACATTTACTCACAGAGTATTACAGAGAGTGCACTGAACTCCATACTGTCCCTGTACTGACTGACTGCACTAAACATCACTTCCTGTCTCAGAGCACACGTCACAGAGAAAGACAGACAACAAAAAAACCTCAAGTGAGCTTCTGAGCACCAACATTTGTCAAATACTACATTATTTAAGATCCTCATACAAAATCACTTAATTATTGAAGGAAATATGTAACGTCTGTATAAACTATGTTTAATTGCCCCCTAAATGTAACAGCTTGTTGTGCCTCCTATAGCAGCTGCAACTGCAACTAAACACCTCCTATAACTGTAAGTCTCTCAGTGGCTCTCAGTGTGGTTCACTGGCACCTCAGAGCCTTAGAAATGGCTATGTAGCACTTTGTAGAATGATAGAGGTCAATAAATGTATCAATTACATTTAGTTATATTAAGGTTGATTAAGTAACTAAGGGGGCAAATATTTTTTCACAAGAATATTTTTTTCTTAAATTAATACAACAATCAGTATGTTGAATGTACACAGAAATCAGGTACTACTTTTACTTTTTACAAATAATTTTTCACCACACTGTGAATACGGAGCTTTTACCAGTTTCAATGATTTCACCAGTTTAAATGATTTCAGTGGGATTTAATGACCGTATTCAGACACATACAGTATGATCTTCACAGATCCAGATACTATACATTAAATTATAGTCATTAAGACACATTTTCATGTGTAGTACTTTCAAACAGAATCATCTAGAGTCTGAAACTGTACATCTAAATATGGTAGCAAGTTTCAAAAGCAAGCACAGAAAGAGCTTCATCTGTTTTTTTTTTGTTTTTTTTATATGATGCTAAACATAACTGGTGTTGAAGATGCTACTGATTGGCATGCAAGCTGTCATGTGTGATTTACTGCATTGTGGGACTGTGTATGGCATGTGTCTATTTTGATTGCTGAGAATCATAGAGCTAGAGCTTTCTGCACCACTCAGTTTCTATTCCTCATTGGCTTTAGATGTCATTGCCACTGTCTCACTAGAAAAGACTACAAGCCTCTAAATAACTCCCCTCTGCTCTTAAAACTCAAACCTCTACTGATTAGACTCTGACTTTGTATCTTTGTATCTGTCTTTGTGCATGTGGTTTAACTGCACCATCTTCATTCTACACCAACTTTTTCAGATCCTGTCCAGTCACCTCATATATTATCAGAAAAATGTCAAGTAAAAATTTCAAATGGGAGTAGAAATGTTATGCAGTGTAAGAAATTCAGCAAATTTGAGAAAATAAAAGTCGGAAACTGTTTAAAAACACTTTATTTTAAAAGCGCGTTTTGGAAGCCTTCGCAGTTTACGCACTGTGTTTGTTGTTAGTAACAGACTCTGGTTGTTAGGTGGTCTTTAACTTTAAGGTTTGTGTTGAGATGCCTGTTCAGAAATATCCTGCCGGAGCTCTCGCCAGCTTTAAACGGAGGTCAGTGATGAGAGCAATTAATAACAAAATATACTGTAATAAAACAGATTTAGTATAAAGTGTTGTTATGGTAACAGACTAGGAGGGTTTTCTTTTAACGTTAATTTGTCTCTGACAAGCTGTTTTTTATGTTAAGACCATAGAGAGTTTATGGCTATCTGATGGTTTTATCTGATGGTGTTGTGTGTCTAGTAAGTTTTACAAAGAGTGTTTTTATACTTTATCATTCAGAACCAACAAATTACAGTCATTATCAGCAGTCCATATTTCTGATCTCTCTTTATTCTGTTATTGTTAGCTAGGAGTTGACTATCTGAGGGTTTATTTTAATTTAGCAGGCTAATGCTGCAGGTTAGCAGGCTAATGCTGTTTACTGTTTATAAAGGAGTAAGAGAAGCTGTAGCTGCTGTGCTGTTGGTTAGTCTGTGTGTTATTAAAGATAAGGTGTTAGAGTAGAGCTGTCTGTATGTGTATTAGATAATTAATGTTACAGAATGATAAGATATGAAGAGATGATGCTATAACTTAACTGTATGTGTGTGTGTGTGTGTGTGTGTGTGGTCAGCAGGTCAGCTTTAGATATTCAATTTTTATATTCGAGTAAGGCCAACATGATCTTGATCATATGATCAGTATCTGTTGATAATGGTAATAATATTGATATCTGATTATTAGAATTGGTGTGTCTGATCTGAATTATTCTAATTATTCTGTCATGACACACTCACCCCAAGTCTGATGCCCTGAATTTCTCTTATTCTCATCTGGTCACCCTTTAGCCCACATAAGCTAAATATTCAATGAGAAAAATGTGTTAAATTGATAAGGATTTATTTATTTTTCTCTTGGATGAAATACATATATATGTATAGTTTATCCTTTGTTATATTTTACTTTTAATAAAATGTCTTTTGTAAACTAAGCTTTGCGAACTAAAATTTGTCGGTGTCTTTCCAGTCACTGATTTTAGATTTAGATTGATGTAGATTAATGTAGTTTTTTTATGAGCTGTTCTCATTTGGGTGCTCAGCATTAGTGCTTAGTGTTAGTCTTTTTAAATGAATCAATCCATTTATCTGACTTTAATTTACACAAAAATGTTTAAATAAAAGAGGAGAGCCAGAGGACCCAGCAGTAGCATCTGTAGACTTTGCAAAAGGAAGGTAAAACCCTGCCCTCAGACTCCCAGACATTGGACCTCCACTCGCATATCCAAGGCAGAAAAGCGTGAGCCCACCTATAGTAAGTTCTGCATTTGCTAGAGTGAAAAAATATATAAAGAGTAACAGCAGGGGGTCTCACCACCTTTCAAAAACACTGCATTAAGGAAGACATACATTTTAGAAAGGCTACATTTGAAGGTCTCTCACACCGGAAACCCTCCTCTCCTCTGTATGTGCCTCTTTCACCTACTGAGACCTTTTTCCTGGACTGCAGTGTTTCTGAAAATAATTGTGTGGGTTGTAAATGCTGTTGTGACGCAATTGGCCACCGTATTTGGGTGTGATCATGTCTCCACTTTCTGTAGCCGATCCGTATTATCGATTTCAATACATTTAATAAAACTCTGAAGCAGTGGGCACTGCAGTTCCTTGCTCCACACTGCTTGCGCAATTATTACATGTCAAATATCGGCATTGGGTCACATGCTAGTCATCGCCGATATGCGATTACATCACCCTATCGCCCAAACATAGATCTAGCAAAAGCAAAGCCAACGTTCATACCAAAACCTGACAAAACTGTATGCAAACTAAAGCTTTATCGGATATTGAGTGAACTCATTGTAGGGCACTCATTGTCATTATTGGTCCATAATTCTTTCAGGTAAAATTAAATTAAATTGTGATAAGATAATCCTTTATTAGTCTCATAGTGGAGAAATTCACAACCTCAAGGTAATTTCTAGTTTTGTTGTAATAATCTGAAAAGCATTGAAGATGTTCATTACAGAGAATTATTTCTAACCTGTGTTTGTTATTGAAGCCTGACAATTGTCTGTGTATAACAAAGAAGAGTCACTTACATAGCATTACACTGATAATAGCCTAGAAACACTGAAACACCAGCCCTTTCCTCTATATAAGAGTGGACATGAGTTATTATTTTATAGAAAGTCTAGAAAAAACTTTATCATTGTATTACCAAATGCGATCACATATATTTATGATAACATATATCTCAAAAATTGCAACGTAATTTACTTTCAATGTAAGCCTATGGAACCACAATTTTTTTCCAAGTTATTTTGGAGCATTACTATTGGTCCGTTCAGTATATTTTACACAATGTAAACGGCAGCTACTGTATTTAAAAGATGTAGAAAGATAAAAACAAACAAAATGAAGATACATGTTTTTCTTTGGATAGTGATGATATAGAATTCATAGAATACAGAATAGAAATGAACATATGTATGTAAGTATGTATGTATATATTGGTGATAACTCCTCAAGCCATTTTCCCCACAAGGTACAATAAACTGGGAGCTGGCAACCCAACTTGAGAGCATATGTTGCATTAAATGCTCATACATACAGTTTCTAAAGGGTATAAACTATTAAATCACGTAATAAACAATATTTATCATAATATTTAACAAGACATAATGACATTTAGAGTAGACACCTAGAAGAGAAAAAGAGACTGTGATTCTACTGTAATTATTCAAATTTATTGAACAGAAAAGCAAACAGAACAGAATCACACTTCAACTATATTTCAGCTTCAAACTAAAGCAGCAATGACAGTAGAAAATGCTACAGATAATGAAATAGCAGAGCAACAAAAACAATAGAAAAAGATATATATATTAAAACAACGAATAAACTCAAACATAAAACTTTACAAACGGCTGCTTTTACAAATTATTACATAAACATTTTTATTATGCTATATGAACCTATTCGGTGCATTTATAAGTACTTGCTTTGTTACAGTATGACAATAAAATACTGTAAATGTAAGAAAGCCAGAGTCAGATGTTTAAGAAGATAGAATGAACAGCAAAAATATATTAAACGTGATATGCAAGTGCAGTATATGGAAAAATAGGCTGATTTATTGCAAATAATTGAGAAAAGCATTTAAAGCATGCAACGTTATAATAAACTGTTTATAATTGACCCTCATCAGCATGTTCCAGCTTCTGCCACTACTTATATTCTGTCGTCCTCATGAGGTTTAACTGTGAAATACACAATGATAAAATGTTCAAATGAATCAAAGTTCAGGTTCATGTATTAATCTAGAAGGTTAACTTGTATAGAAATGTCAGTATGAGAGAGGCTGAGTGTGTGTTTGTTATCAGTGACACACAGAGAGACTATGTGTTCTTACCTCGCGCTCTGTAGCATTTAACAGCCAGAATGATGGACACCAGCAGATATGGAGACACTGCCATTAAACTACTGAGCAGAGTGCATGCTGAGAATGAAGCTCCTGAGGTGGACACACCTGATACAGAAACAAGATAAAATCATGACGCATGACTACATAAAATAATAAGTACATTTATGATTTATTTTATATACTTTCTAATGAAATCAGCAAACCTCTGACTGAGATCCAGCTCTGTGGCGACTCTCCTCTCTCTGGGTGTTTACAGTGGTAGAGACCTTCATCTGACTTTGAGACAGTATGGATGGTCATCTCTCCTGTAGTCTGAGTCTGGAGGAGTGATCCATCTTTATAGAACTCAGCTGTGAAGTCTGAGAGCTGATAGTGGTGATGTAAACAGCGCAGAGTCAGAGGATCTCCCTCAGTCACAGGATGAACAGGACTCTCCAGAATTACAGCACCATCTGCAGGAGAGAATAAGATAAAGAAAATGTGGATGAAACAGTAATTATTCAGTGACAGTGTGGAATATGAATAATTTTTCAAGTTTGTAAATAACTTTAATTTCTTCAAAATAGTTTTATTGATTTTACTACTATATTTCAGAATTTTTACCCTCGTTCCACTGTTACTGGGCTTCTTTAATGCTAATATTTATGTAGACTCACAGTGTACTGTGATGTTGACAGGATTGCTGCTCTCTCCAGATTCAGACTCACACCAGTAAACTCCAGTGTAGGATGTGTGAAGTGAGCTGATGCTGCATGTAGATCCTGTAACTGGTCTCCTGTCTGATTTACAATCTGACACATCATTGCGTGTGTATCTTCTCACTCTCCATCTACTAGAGTCACTTTGTCCCTCACAGCTCAGTATGAGAGGGTTACTATAAAAGTGTTGTGTCCTTCTGGGACTGACCATCAGAGAGACTGAAGGAGTCGTACCTGAAAGATTTAGGCACAGTTTTAAAGAACAATGCAGATGGATTTCCGTAATCAATAATACACAAACAAACTGTTCACTGATAGAATGAGTTCTGTGAATGAATCCACAACTTAGATGTTTTGGCTCAGACTACATCTAACATACTTGATCTGTTCCAATTCACCAACTGCTTTAGTTAATGTCTGTCTCTGTCACAAGTCTTTACATTGTGTCGGAGTGAACTGAAGGGTGAAAAGATGCAGTGCGCAAGCATTGACGTTAGTAATAAGAGCTTCAATTATTTAAATGTAGTTTAATGAATACTACAATATTATTCTAAATAATTATGTAGAATTATAAACTAGCTCTGTTGTATGCTTGCTTACTTACTTTATTCCACTCCCTCCACACATACCTGTCCTGACATCCTCTTACATACATTCTAATCGCTCTGAGCTTTTCAAATACGATAGTTCATCGAGCAAGCTCCTCCACACTCATTCAGCTCCTGGCTTCATTTTAATGCTGAGAGATCCTGCTAGATTCTGCAGATCTCATTATAGAAAACACCCGCTTCACTGCCAATCAGCAGCATGTAAATATGTCTGTTCAGATGTTTTAGGGGTTTGATGTGTAAAGTACTGTGTATCTGAAGTTATCTTACTGTTGAGATCTGCTGTCAAGTGGTGTTACATTCAACACCGTATCTAAAATAGAAAATCGTATACTCACTAGTAAGTTGTATCCAGACAGCATCACTGTAGTGAGTGTAGTAAACTGGGTTTCCTCTCCCAGCTCTGCACCAGTACTGTCCTCCATCAGAGACACTAACTGAGCTGATGCTGTAGGAGTGTGTTTCAGTCTTGATCTCATTCTCAGGGTTCTGTGTGTGTTTGTACCAGTAAAACTTCCACCCAGCAGACCGATCCAGTTTACAGTCCAGAACCACTGGACTTCCTATCAGTGCAGCTCCTTTATGACTTGATGTGAGTTCAGGTTTAGGTTTCTCTGCTGTAGGAAATAAAGCACACAGTGACTAAGTGACTAAGCACCAAACCCAAGAACTGTACTACTAAACATAAATTGTTATTTATGTGTAATTAGACAGTTTGAAAAGTTGAATATTAAACAAATGACATGTAGGTTAACACTTGTAACACTGATTTAAAGATAACAGTGACATACTATAATGTATAATTGATACATGTTGGTACTAGTAAAAAATTAGTAGAATTCAGATGATATTAATGAACCTTCTTTATAGAGAGGTTCGGGTAATCTTACCTTTCACTGTAAGAGTAACAGAATTGCTGTTCTGTGATGATGAGGGTCTGTTATCTCTCTCTCCTCTACACCAGTACTGATCCTGATCTGCTGCTGAACTGATGGTCAAGGTGTTTGTCTGAGACTGATAGACTTTAGTGTTATTGTTGCCTTTATACCACTGATATCTCCAGTTACTGTCAGATTCTATGTCACACTGCAGAGTGACTGACTCTCCAGTGAACATACGATTGTCTGGGTCCACTCTTAGTGTAGCTCGGGGTACAGCTGTGGGAACAGAGGAGACTGTATTTATGTGGAGACTTGGTTTTGTAGCTTAAGACTATTGAAGTGTTCTATCAAAAAATATACTAGTATATGGGCTGGGCAGTAAGCAATAACAGTGTTATATTATCAGGACCTAAAAACATTAACTGTGTTTTGTTACAGTTACAGATATCAGATTACAATAAAAAAAAGGTTAGTTTACTGTAGGGTAAGGTTAAAGGTAAGATCAGGGTAAGGTTAAGCTTTTTGTTTAAGGTTAAAGTTAAGGTAGTAAGGGTAGGGACAAACAGGGGCGTAGCTAGCCCTGGTTTAGGAGTGCTTAAGCACCCCTAAATTGAGACCCAGCACCCTTAAAGATTATAGTTGTTGATGTGGTTTGTTTACTGTTTATAAAGGAGTGAGAGAAGCTGTAGCTGCTGTGCTGTTGGTTAGTCTGTGTGTTATTAAAGCTAAGGTGCTAAAGTAGTGCTGTCTGTATGTGTATTAGATAATTAATGTTACAGAATGAAAAGATATGAAGAGATGATACTATAACGTAACTGTATGTGTGTGTGAGGTCAGCCAATCAGCTACAGATATTAGATTCTTTTTCCAGAAAAAAACAGTAAGGCCAACATAATCCTGATCATATGCTCAGAATCTGTTGATAATGGTAATAATATTGATAACTGATTATTAGAATTGGTCACCCTTTAGCCCACAGAAGCTCAATATTCAATCAGAAAAATGTGTTACATTGACATGTTTTTTTTTTTAAGTTAAGTTTAGGGCTAAGATAATGTTAATGTCAGGTTTAGTCTAGAAGTAGTTCTGGTTAAGGATAAGCTAAGGGTAAGGTTAGGGTTAAGGGTAAGGTAACATTAAGGTTAGATTAGGGGCTAAGGTTAAAGGTAGGTTAGGGTAAGGTTAAGGTAACATTAAGGTTAGGGTTAGGGTAAAGGTTAAAGTATGGTTGGGGTAGGGGTTAGGTTAGGGTAAGCTCAAGGTTGAGGTTAAGGTTACAACAAGATTAGGGTTAGGGAACGGCTAATTTTAGGGTAAGGTTAAGTTTAAGGTTATGGTCAGAATTAGTGTAAACGTAGGTTAAGGTTAAGTTTAAGGTTATTGTAAGTGTATGTTTAGCGTAAGATTGAGGTTAGGGAAAGGTTACAATTAGTGTAAGGCTAAGGTTAGTGTAAGGTTTAGGGTAAAGGTAAGGTTAGTGTAAGGTTTAGGGTTTAGGATAAGGTTATAGTTAGAATAATGGTAATGGTAAGGTTAGGTTTAGTGTAAGTTTAAGATTAGGGTAAAGTTAAAGTAAGTACAACATTAGGGTTAGGCCAGTTGCAGTTCTGGTTAGGGTTAGAGTTAGTGTAAGGTCAGTGTAAGGTTATGGTTAGGTTAAAGTTAGGTCAGGTAACATCCCACACATTCTGTATTTCAAGTTTCAAGTTTGAACATTATTAATTGACAGTCTATTTGATGCTTATGGCCCAAACTGCATATTCATTAAAGGAATGATAAAGATGATAAACTCACCTGACAAAGGAATTGTAACAGGATTACTGGCTCTTGTGGTTCCTGTGCAGGTGTATTCAGCATTGTCGTTTTCTGTCACGCTAAACCTGTATTCACGATTTTGTTCATAATTCAGAACTTTTCCATTCTTATACCAGCTGTAAGTCCACTGACGGCCTTGTCCCCCCGGGATTTCACATTTGAGAGTGACAATGTCCCTTAAAAATATTTCTTTATTTTCAGGCTCTATAATTGTAACCACTGGTTTATCTGTAAAAACCCAACAACAAGAATTTATTCTTAAGAGAAAGACATCTCACATCTCCACCAGCGGTTCCCAAAGTGTGGCACAGAATGGACGCCAAAGGATGTTGGGTGTATATGTAAGGTGGCTGTGGCGCTGTGGCCTTGCTGTTACTGAGGCCAGTATGATTCTTGTTAGATGTGTTAATTTGACAGACCAGGTTCAGAGTGATATTAGTCTGTAGCTGCTGTGATTAGCACTTAGCCGTTAGCATTTTAATTGTGTGTTAGATCTAGTTGAGCTCCAGGCTCTTAAAACTAAACAAGTGTGGTAATATTTAGTGTCATACATTCTGATATAAAAATTTTCTCTTTAATTTCTTATTAAAAACATCCAAAAACGATCACACCTACTGTGTCACTCCTGAAAAATCGTAAACAAATGAAAGGGAGCGTCCAAAAAGGGCACAATTCTTACATCTGTGAGGGTTAGGGAATATTTTGGGAATATTTATTCAGTATTATCTATTACATTTGGTGTAAAGTGTCATAAAATAATAATCACATTTTATATTTTAATAAGGACTGATTTCATAAAGGAGAGATGATTTAAATGTCTAAAGGGGGTACAGAAAAAGTCTGGGAACCACGTTTCTACACTGATCTACTATACATCAACATAATGAGCTAAACCTGCATATAAGACTGATCTCACATGCATTTTACATGATAATACTTTTACTGTTTTTTCATACACATCTATTAAAAGACAGGTTTCAATTTTACATGCAAATGTTTGAGTACAAAGGAAATTATACAGTACATGTATATGTGAATGATACCTTGAGTTTGTCCACTGTGGATAAGCACAGTCAGCCCTAAGCAGAGAAACAGAGAATAGAAGCATAAATATGAAATATTAACAGGTTGAATTCATTAAGCATGCAGATCTGGAGCTGGACAATCAGTTACATACAGATAGATTCAGTCCCACATGCATAATCGTGAACTCTGTACAGCGGGAGCCCTGAAAGGAATGAAGTGCATTCCTGAGTCTCCACTTTACTTTCTGTGTATAGGCCACACCAAAAACAGCTAAAACAATGTTATATTTTCCATTTAGTGCACAATGTCTGCTAGAAAAAAACTTTTCCCTAAACTCTTCCCTCCTGTCCAATTTCTTTCCACTACTGTATGTAAAAAAATACTAATATGTTACCCCAGCTTTGACCAGCAGAGGGAAGCAGATTGTGTGTTAGTGTTGTTTTGCCTTACCATTTGATGAACATGTGATAAAAGATGTGGTCATTCACACACTCAGTGTTTGTGCTGCTGAGCAAAGCAGCAAGAAAGCTGTTCAGATGTCCTTCAAGTAAAATGATGAACAGTCATATGGGACACTCTGATTGATATAAGTGACATAAGCCCTCAACAGCATTCTGTCTTCTGATTGGGTGATAGGTTTAGCCTGACAGACCACCTGGGGAGACTGTAAAAGGCACAGAATGTGTACCTAGAATTTAGTTTGATCATAAATGACAGACTCAGCATTGTTAAAAAAGGTTTGTTGGGTGTTCTGATTTATTTCACTCTATTTTGATGCGTGATACACAGCTGTATTCTCTAAATACCATGTGCTTCAGTTTCACTCTGCTTGCGGGCCTCCGATCTAACATTAGCACCGAAACAAGATGTTCCATTTCACACAGATGTAGTTTTTAATTAAAAACATTTTACTTACTAATAATTAACATTATATGCAGATTAATATTTTTTGTGATCTAAGCATAATATTACGAGAGGATAGTAGTGCAAATCCACACTGTCTACTTAATCACAAAAGTGTAAAATAACTCAAAACGTATTCGCAAATGATTCCCACTGTTACTTGAACTTGAATTCAGTTCAATATTTAACCCAAGTTGGAATCTATGGGCTGGTTTTACATTACATTACATTACCCTACATTAATATAAATACACACTTAGATAAAACATGTATAGTTTGTCTGAGTATTCTGTTGCTTTTATATGTGAGTTTATATGTTAGCTCATAGTAACCCGCCCAAAGCACTACCAGCCTAGCAAAAATTCTCAGACTGTCCTGACACACTCCAGCAAGATCTGTATATAAACTACTTTTTCAGATGAACAAAAAATGGAAAAATGTCAACTCTGCACTACAGTAATATGTTTGATATAAATATCAGTCTATATAACCACAATGAGCCACCCAGACGGAAATAACCCTTTCAAACACTTTTATCCTTATTATCTTATCAAAGAAGAAGCTTTTTATTAATCACTGTTTCACACATTAGTTTCTGTCGCACTTTAAATAAAGTCAATTGATCTAACAACAGTGTAAAGTATAATATTTATGTAACAGAATATTGAAGATACAGTCAAATATATGGATCACAAGTGCGACATGAACACACGTAAGGATGCGGTGCTTTTAATTTAAGTATCTTTACGCTAAACACCTAATAGCAGTGCAGACTGGGTGCTAAGAATTTGTTGTAATAAACATGTTAAAGGACCTCCAGCTGAAACTGAGGCTCTGTACAGACTGACTCTGAATATGAACAACTTCATACAGCAGCTCTCATTTTAATGAAGATATAAAGAACATTTACTCACAGAGTATTACAGAGAGTGCGCTGAACTCCATACTGTCCCTGTAATGACTGACTGACCGAACAACGCTCTGTGTTCAACAACAACCACTTCCTGAGAGAGAGAGAAGAGGGACAAGGAAGGAACCACTGGTGCTAAACCATAAATTGCTAAATAAATATATCTAGCATGGGTAGATGGGGCGTATTCTCTCACACGTTTCTGCATTGCATCACAGTTTAGTTTCCTCTTTAGCTGAAGATGCCATTACTACTGTTTAACTAAAATTAAAGTGAAATGTCAACCACCTAAATAGCTCCTCTCTGCTCGCTGGTATCTGTAGTCTTGGTAGTTGTGCTTCACATGCAAACGCAGGATGCTGTGCCAATATCTCTGAGCTCCATGATCATTGTGCTAGGAATGAAATGTCATTCTAATTGTGGTAATAGTTTACAAACACACAGGGATGGGATGTAATAGAATAAAGTGCAGCTGTATTGCAATGGAAAAGAAACCTTTGGAATACATATTCAGAAAACATGGACCAGACAGTAGTGCAGTATGTAGCTCTGCCGCTTAACGGCAAGGCCAGGCTTCCATTGTCCTTTTACACATGTACAAGTTACCCACTAACAACCCTGCATACCAAGAGAGACTCTTATTTTTGTCCTTTTGGACAGTCCTTTTGCTCTGTGACCTGGAAAACAATGTCCAATATAATTTCAAAAACAATTTGAAAGTTAGACATATCAGACTACAGTACATGTTTTTATTGTGCATCAGTCTATTTTAGGTGAGCTCAAGACCTGAGAAGTCTGCAGCATTGCTGGGTGCTGTTACCATATGACCTCCACTGTGCTTAGTATAGTGTTGTTTTTGACTGGAAATAAAATTTGTAGATGCAGCACTGAATAGTGTTTGTATCCCAAAGCCAATGAGTGTCCATCACTCCCAGTTTTTAAAGCAGTGCTATCCGTTTTTCAGCCTTTTTCTTAATGCACAGAGAGGTTTCCGGATTCCAGGTTGTTTGTTGCTAATGTGGAGGTGGGGTCACTATATGGCTTTTGGTGACCTCCACTTTTGGTAGTGTTGCATTTTAAGTGGCTTTTCTGACTTGTTCTAATTCAAATAGAACGTATGGTCTTTCCAGACCCTTTTACTGCATGATGTCACAACCTTGTAGTGCTAAGATAAAGTACAATGCAAAAACAGGGGCACATGAAAACAAGAACAACTTTAAATTTGGACTGGTTATATTAATCAGAATCAGAATCGGACTTTATTGGCCAAGTGTGCTCACACATACAAGGAATTTGTGTTTGGTTACAGAAGCTCACAGTGCACGATAACTAACATTACAGAAGTGACGAACACACCCAACCCATCCTCTTCCTACACACACACACACACACACACACACACACACACACACACACACATACAGTGACATACACGCACAGACATACGTAAACTAACATTAAGATTGATTAACATTAATTAACATTAACATTAAGAGCATATATATGTTTTCCTCATCAGCTGTTTGCATCCTAATGGCTGAATGCTTCCTCACCCTGTTTGGTTTAAAACCTGGGCCCTATTAACTGATTCCTCCCAAGTGACTGGAGAGATGGAGAGATCTATTGGGTTTTTTATACTTCAAGCAGATCAACAATGGTCCAAGATGTGATAAGACAGTAATTAATTTTGAGGTTACCAAACTTTGTATATGTGGTATAACCCATGGCTCTCTCCTCTGTAGTGAACATGTTCATGAGTGATATTTCTAATGAGTCACTGTGAGAACCTTACACTGAGAGACAAAAAGTCATTTCTTCTACTGTGCATTCATATATAAAGCATGTGAG
The DNA here is from genome assembly GCA_021613375.1 of Megaleporinus macrocephalus. Lineage (NCBI taxonomy): Eukaryota > Metazoa > Chordata > Actinopteri > Characiformes > Anostomidae > Megaleporinus > Megaleporinus macrocephalus. The sequence goes on from CM038708.1 coordinate 13,576,457, forward strand.
CTAACGCATGTGGTTACATCACACTGGTCTAAATGTGTTATTTAGATAGCTGAGTTCATTTGAGATTTGCAATCCTTTTTTTCGGTTCCAATGTATTTAGATAGATGAGAATTACTCTCTCACATATCTTTCTGCATTACATCACTGAGTTTCAGTTCCTCTTTAGCTGAATATATAATTTACATGGTTGAACTAAAACAGAAGTCACACCTCAGCCAGATCTTCTTGCTGTAAGGCGACGGTTCTAACCACTACACCACCGTGCCACCAGGAATTAACCATTAAAATAGTTTTTTTTCTCAGGGCTCATATTATTAGTAATCAAGAACACAGATAAAATACATTTGGGGCCATATTAATTTACCATAAATTGTGTTTGCAGTGTAAAAAAATTCGCAAGAATTACAAGAGTCACTGGCAGTGTGGAAAGTGCACATCGTTGGAGCAGAGCTTGATTTATCAGAGTATGGGTGCAGGTGACAAAGCCTAGGTACAGACTAAAAACTGCATAAAGCCTAGAACTGTAAATGTATTACAGTGAAAATATGAGAGTGAACATCTTTGAAAAAGCAGCAATGAGGGAATATGAAAATTATTTTGTTCAACCAAGAACATATTTCATGGGATATTTAGGAACAGTTGGGTGTGTTGAATGTATCAGATATTTTCTGTGCTGCATGATTTGATGGAAATGGCCTATTTAGTCTAAGCAGAGTGGTGAAAACTTTAAAAGTAGCTGTCTGTCTGTGGCTGTCTGTACTTTAATTGACAGAAAGCTAGCATTCTAGTCCAGACCATTAGAAAAAACTGGAAACTAAAAATTAGATAATACAGCTTTGTAGGACTTGTAACTAGTCACATCACTGATGCGTGACTAAGAGCAATATGAGCGTCTGTAAACAGTAAACTGATGGCCAGCACTGGTCATCAGTCACTGTAGTATAAACTGTACTTACAAAAATGGCTTCTAATCGTTTAATTTTTGTTGAGTACTTTGTTGTACAGTAATGATTTTTTTCAGTACGGGTGTATCAATCTAGGAAGTTCGGGAACTGAACATAGCATTGGGCTGTCCGTACCACCATCTGCAGAGCTTTCTGCTTGATAGCAGTGCAGAAATTCAACTCCACATGAGGCACCATTTAGGGTAGAATGAGAAAACTGGTGAATAAAAAGCTCATTTCAGCTTTGTGTGGTCAGTAAGAATTAATATTTCATTGTGAACAGTATGTCTGTGAGTGCTGTGACTGTGCACTGGTGATATGTTTAAAGCAACTGCTACAAGAAACTCGAACAGGAAGCTGCAGACACTAAAGATGTTTACAATCATGATTTATACATATAGAGTACATACATTTACAGACCACAGGGAACTTCATGTTTATTGTTATTAAAATGTGTTACTGAACAAAAACATGGACACAGTTAAGTTATAAGCTTAGCTTTAGAACTAATAACACTAAAAAAATAATAATAATGCAAACAAATACTAATCAAAATAAATGAAGACAACTATATGTTGTAAAGTATACGATAGCTATATATGAAATACAAATACAAAGACAGAAAGGAATAATAACAAAAATCAACTGACAAGCAACATGAAATATGTTCAAGAATGAAATAACTTTTTTATTTTAAACTCATGATTTGGGTTTTATGGCTCAAACAGAATATGAAAGAGGTACAGCACATCTAGTTACTACACACTAACAGACTGACTACATTAATAAATCTGCAGTGTTTTAGATAATGGAGTCATTATATATAAGCCTCAGATGTTGATCTACCAGATGGAATGATCCCTAATTGGATTAACATCCTGCAACAAACAATAGACAACATTATAAGCATCATCATGACCTTGTATTTGACACTCAGCACAAAGATGGACATTTTATAGTATCTTTAATTCAAAGTTATTATTTAGTTTCAGGCTAAAAACCTCTTCTTACTTCGAGCTCTGCAGCATTTGACCGCCAGCACGATGGACACCAGCACATAAGGAGACGCTGCCATTAAACTACTGAGCAGACTGAACACTGAGAATGAAGCTCCTGAATTAGATACACCTAAAGCATAAAAAATAATTGCAAAGCTGTTGGATGCAGGTCAATTAAAAATAAAAATAAAAACATAAAGAACATGTTGGGGGTGTAACAGTAGTTAAGTGTACTATTGTATTTAAAAAGAATGACAGTATGTCAAAATTCTGTTTTATGGCCAGATAAACACATTGTACCGATTTATATCTTAGCGGCGTTCACTGACAGGTGGTGTGTGAGCTGACCAATAAATGATGCTGATAGCGTAGCACTTTTTTGAGATCGCGACATGGCTCATAATGTAATGCAGTAAATGTTGCATTGTGGACTGAATAGTCATGAAGCATTGGCACATGCTGATGTGAAGTTTTAGCACTGGTGTGTGTGCCTCCATTAAAAAGCCTCATGTCCATTCACTCAAATGTGTGTTGTCAGATTTTCGCAACTCTGGTCCTGGTGGCCACTGCTCTACACATTTTAGTAAACTTGCTAAAGGGTTCTTAAGTAGCTGTTTGGCTGGGTCATGTGTATTAGGATCAGTACTGAACCAGCAAGTGTGGAGATATAGCAATGGCAACTCAGAGAGCTCTATCAGTGACAGGACTATTAGAGATAGTGTTAGATTGAGCTCAATACATTGAATTGTCTTGTTGTTTTACTGGTACTGGTTTCCTATAAATGCTATTAATAATGAAAACTCACTGTGTACTGTTATGTTGACAGGACTGCTGCTCTCTCCAGATTCAGACTCACACCAGTAAACTCCAGTGTGGGATGTGTGGAGGGAGCTGATGTTGCATGTAGATCCTGAAACTGCTCCCCAGCCTGATGAACAATCTGACACCTTCTCACTGTGTGTGTATCGTCTCACTCTCCATCCAGTAGAGTCACTCTGTCCCTCACAGCTCAGTAAGAGAGAGTCAGTAGTGAAGTGCTGGGTTTTGTAGGGACTGACAACCAGAGAGACTGTACGAGATGCATCTGAAATATGCAAACACACATCCACAGAAGGAGAAGGAGATATGTAAGAACTCAGTTCTTATATATCAGTTCTAATATGTTAAGCGAGTTATTGAGCAGCTAATATGTTCAGCAGCCTGTCAACGCTGGACTAGCCAGCCAGCCAGAAGTGCACTACTTAAGTCATGTGGTATCCAGTTAGTATCAGGACTCAGAATAGCAGAATGGAAAATAGCTAGAGCGTTCGCAGTTTGTAGGCTTTGTGGGATATTTCCACAGGTTTATTGAAGGGTACGTCTCAATTTCAGCAGCACTGTACCGGCTCACCTCTGGCAACAGGTAAAAAAATAAAGAGAACCTGAAAGATAAGCTTACCACAGCTCTACTGCTCTACTGCAACCAGTCTTTTACATTGCTGTGGAGGAATTTTAGTGACTCTTCTTTGCAGAATTGTTTTAATTCAGCTACATTCAATCAGGACGTTGACATGACCACTCCTAAACCTTTTTATTCCATTTTATTTTTCCTTTCTTTTCTGCTTAGGATCGTTGTCCTGCTTCCCAACTCTGTGCTTCAGGTCAGAGATTCTCTTTCACGAAGCAAAGCAGCTCCAGACCGTGACACTACCATCTCCATGTTTGACTGTATGTCTTCCAAAAAGCTCCACATTTGACTCATCAGTCCATTATTATCCCAGAAGTGTTCTCCAGGTTTTTTGACAAATGTGAGACGATTCATTGTGTTCTGTTTAGTCAGCAGTGGTATGCGCCTTGGAGCTCTCATATGGATGCCATGTTTGGCCAAACATCTTTCTAATATATTGAATTGAGGCAAGTGAGGCCTGCAGTCTGCAGCCTGCTGTCTGGGTTGTTTTTTGACCTCCTGGATGAATAGTTGGTGTGCTCTTGGTAATATTTTGGTAGGTTGGTCACTTCTAGGAAGGTTCACCACTGTTTCAAGTGAATAATGGCTCTCACTGTGGTTTGCTGGAATCTTGAACCCTCAGCAATGGCCTTTCCAGAACTGGTACACTTCACTAACTATGTTTGGCATTTGTATTTGTATCTCTTTATAATGTGGCATCATGTGCTGCTTCACGCTGCCAGAGGTTCTCATTTAGGTGATGTTTAGATTCACCAGGTCTGACAGTAATCATGTCTTTGAGTAGCTGTACCACTGAACCCAACAGTAAACTGAACTTGGTTAACTGGGTGTTTTAGTTGCTAAGGGGACATTTTTTCTTTTCACATTGGGCAGGTAGTGCTGACCAGGAGTCTTCATTCAACAAATGAAATCATCATTTATAAAACAACATTTTATGTTTCCTTGGGTTATTCGTCTAATATTAAAAGTAGGTTGATGATCTGAAACATTCAAATGTGCAAAAACAGAAGAAATTGGGAAATAACTTTTCACAGTATTGTGTACAGATCATAGATGCCAGCCAGGGTTTGAACCCTGAAGCTTTACATTCCAGTTTTTACATTTGACCTTTGTAAACTGGAGTGGAAGGTTGATTTTTATCATCACATTTGTTATCTGAAAAGGAAAGTCTTAGAAATACATATGCAATGACACAAAATCACAAAAGAGCAGCAATTGCCTGTTTGGTTCAAATAGTAGGATCCAGTTGTCAAACTCTGGGTAAAGCTGGTTAAGTTCTTATGAAAAGACTGTTTAGCAGAATGTAAAGTCAATTGATGAGCTCACCTTTTACAGAAAGAGTAACAGATTTACTGTACTGAGATGATGTTGGTCTGTGAGGTCTCTCTCCTCTACACTGATACTGATCTCCATTAATCACAGCATCTTCTCTGATGATGAGAGAGTCTCTGTTTACAGTGTAATACACAGACTGATACACTGCAGTCCATCCACTCTGTTTATTCATCTTATACCACCGATATGTCCATCCATCATGAGTGTTAATCTCACACTTCAGAGTGACTGACTCTCCAGTGAACACAGGACTCTCTGGTTCTACAGTCAGTGTAGCTCTGGGTAAAGCTGTGGGGGAAAAGAGGCAGAATAAGAATTTTACATTGAGAGACTGATTGACTCTTCTGATGTCTTTGTGTTCATATTTTAACCATTTACTGGTAACTATCCATTGTTGCCTATTAATATGATGATACATTCTTGCAATTTACACATTATTCTGTTGATGCAGTCTCACACCCCACTGAAAGTGTCAGAAAATAGGATTATGGTTCTCTAACATATTGACTTTGAGTATGTATAGCTGGATGGCAATTACTTTTACAAAAGGCATAAAAAAAACAAATGTAAATGTGCTCACTAAGCACAGTGAGTAGAACAGAGTTACTCCACTGTGATAACGTCAGACTGCCACTGTGCTCTCCTCTACAGCGGTACTGATCACCATCCAACACAGCCTCTTCTCTGATGGTCAGAGTTCTCCCGTTTGCAGTGTAATACTCAGGCTGAGATACTGAGGTCCATCCATGCCATTTATTTTGTTTATCCCACAGATACATCCAGTTACTGTAAGATTCTATTTCACATTCGAGGGTGACTGACTCTTCAGTGAACACAGCACTTGCTGGTTGTACAGTCAGTGTAGCAGTGGGTAGATCTAAAGAAAGAGAACAATATTCAGATATTTTAATATAAGTAGACACTTCCATTACACAGGACTTACTATAGACTTCTACAGCGTCTGTGTCACATCTGCTGCCAACCATTCCCTTCCAGAGGTCGCTGTCACAAGAATTTTAGATGGTCTCTTGACCTTCTGACCTTTTTAGTCAGCCATCTTATAACCTCGGACACACTATTACCGACGCCATGTGATGCAAGGCGTCAGACCACCACCGCTATTCATTTAAAAGCCCCCTTTACTGACGGATTTAGGTACTGTTTGTGACACTGTTCTGTGTGTTTTTCTAAATATGTACTCACACAGTGTCGAGCTGTAGCTGAGAGAGGAATTTAATCATTGTTTACCTCAAAAGTAGCGCTAACTTTTGTATCGGCAGTTTACTAGGCGTAGCTACGTACACACAGCTAACGTACCACTTTTCACCGGAATTCCTTCGCGGCTCTGATGGAATCATGGGATAGGACAGTGTGCTGGGGCTGCATGCTTAAAAATGTCTGCCGGTGCAGTACGTCCGTCATTCGGGGACTTTTCGCGTACTGCTTGACGAACACTACGTATTCGGACACCCTAGTTGTTCTCTCATCCTGCTTTTGCGTACTGATCAGTATGGAAGTACGCAATTTCGGACACACCTCTTGTATACCCTGTGTTTGCACATGTTCTTTGTTAAGTCTTATTTGGTCTACCTGCAATTCTGCGTGCTTGTACCTCTGAATTGGTTCCTCTGGGATTTGGATCATTTTGCTTTGTCTGATCTTGCCTACTCTTTTGGCTTCGTCCCTTTGGATGTGATTGCTCTTTATGACCTGCTTTTCTAACCCTCTGCCTGTTGTCATCGACTGTGAATCTGGTATTAAACTTGACCTTGACTCCTTACCCTTGTGTGAAGCCATTCCTGACAGCACTGTAGTTGTATTTTATTTTGTCTTAACTGGCATAACTTATAAAGGCCAGATACAACCCAACAAGGTGGAACTGGCTGATGATAACAAGCCACTGGATGGGTTTGGAAACTTCTTACTCAGATTGTTTCCACCCACATTTAGAAAGATTTAGTATTTAGATATTATAGCCATCTTGCCTTTACCTTGCTTTGCATAGTGTGCTCAGCATTTCCCAAAATTCCCTGTTTGACACTAATTTCAACTACTTCACTGCAGTTGGCAAGTGGTCTTCTAGTTGTTATGCTATTAGCTGTGTTGTTCTGCATTTAGAGATTATAGTAATATTTCTTAGAGCTTTTTCTATAGCCAAAAGTGGCTGGTGACGAAGTACTTAATGTTTTTATGTTTCTGTACATTATTTAAGTATTTTTGTCACTATATTTTTTACAATACATTTTACTTCTACTCCATTATAAAAACAGGGTTGTTACTCTAATTTTAACATTCTACTGTTCTAAAGTGTGTTGGAATTTGGATGAGAAGTCAGATGAGGACCCTGCCTACCCCAAGAAGGTCCAAAAGATTAATTGTAGTTAGTGAAGCTTGAATCTTTAATAAAAGATTAGCTATTTTCTGCCAATCATGCTGTTTGAATTTAATTTATTTATGAGATTAAATCAAGCCATCAGTTTTTTTGTTCTATGACAGCAGCCACTATAAGTGGTGATAGAAGAGACATAGATTAATACTTCCTGAAAGTCGTTTAACCAGTGTTGTGTAGCTACAGTCTACAGTGATATGAGGAAGATTCAGTTTATTTCACATGAGCTAATGAGGGGTAATCGATGGAAATTCATAGTGATGTACTGACAGAATCAGTACTGTGGGCACCATTTACAACAAGTTGGATGTAATGTTATTCTTATGAAGTTAAAGGGCTTCATAATCTCTAGCTTCTTGTTCCATTTTTCTGTGATGCAGTGATGCAGCAGTTACTTTAATAGTAAAAAAAATAAATGCTGTGCTGGTTAAGGTGGAACGAAGGGGAATTAGAATTAAAAGGTGGCAAAAAAGGAAAAAGGGAGCAAATCTCAACTTCTTTCTCTCCTCCACCACGTTCCATGGAAAACTTGATTTTTGGATTTCCATGTACCGTTTCCAATAATAGTTTATCGCTACCAAAATCATAAAGAACATTGTGATGCAGGAGGTATAGAAAATGTTTTTGTGAGCAAAACATATTTTTCAGTTTGTAATTAAACAAACTCGCTCGACTTAAACTCTTTCCAGTTTCACACTCGCCTCTGCCAGAATGGCAGTTCTGATAAAAACACACATTGAAGATTTTGAAGTTGAAGGATCGATTCAAACTTACATGACACTCTGGGTTAGTCTATAAGAACAAATATTTATCCATTGGTCACACTGATGTGTTTAATATATAGTACAGCATAATAGGGCTGCAGCTATCGATTATTTTAGTAATCGAGTATTCTATCGATTATTCCATCAATTAATCGAATAATCAGATAAAATATATATATTTTTTAAATTAAAGAGCAATAGTAAATATAATAAGATAAAATAAGACAGGTTTCTTAACATGTATTGCTTAAATTGCATATAATACAGTTTAAAAGAAAACATTTTAATAATTACTATTATTGAAATTTATTACTAGACCTATATATCATACTATAAGTTCACAAGACTACACTCATTTACTATGCTGACCCACTTACTGCAAACAAACTAAACAGAATATTCTAGCTGTATTGGATTTGGTGCATTTTAGGCTCCAAATTGCTACAAACACCACCTGATATTTAGTTTACTGTGTTTACTGTGAGGGTGTGTTTGTTTGTAACTATAATCAAAACGATAATGTGAATAAAGTTCAGGCTTTTATTTTCTGTGGTTATGTTCTCAAGCAAAGCTTAGATCATTTACGGACATAACTCGCTATCACACAGGCTTACTTTCTTAACTAGTCATTACATATAACCATAACTAACATACACACTTTACTAGCCTTTATCTCAACTCACCATCTCACTGACTTACTTTCTTAACTAGTCATTACATATAACCACAACTAACATACACACTTTACTAGCCTTCATCTCAACTCACCATCACACTGACTTACTTTCTTAACTAGTCATTACATATAACCACAACTAACATACACACTTTACTAGCCTTCATCTCAACTCACCATCACACTGACTTACTTTCTTAACTAGCTATTACATATAACCATAACTAACATACACGCTTTACTAGCCTTCATCTCAACTCACCATCATACTGACTTACTTTCTTAACTAGCTATTACATATAACCATAACTTACATACACGCTTTACTAGCCTTCATCTCAACTCACCATCACACTGACTTACTTTCTTAACTAGCTATTACATATAACCATAACTAACATACACACTTTACTAGCCTTCATCTCAACTCACCATCACACTGACTTACTTTCTTAACTAGCTATTACATATAACCATAACTAACATACACGCTTTACTAGCCATCATCTCAACTCACCATCACACTGACTTACTTTCTTAACTAGTCATTACATATAACCATAACTAACATACACGCTTTACTAGCCTTCATCTCAACTCACCATCACACTGACTTAGACTAAATGTTATCGTTACTGTGTGTCGCTCTGTGGACTGAACCAGAGCCATATAGAAAGAGAGTCACGTCAACTTCATTCACTCCAATGGAACGTGTTTTTTTCAGCAATGGCGGATCGTGGAACCTCCCAGTAGTTAGCAGCAGACGGTAGCAGTACAGTAAAGCTGCAGCAGCATAGACTGTCTGTGATGCACTTTTAAGGGGTAAGACATTTAAATATTCAGAACGTATATTATCAGCACATCTGAATCAAACTACCATGTGCATTAAAGTATGTCTGTGGATTATCACACTCTAAATGTGTTATATACTGAAGAAAGTTAGCCCTGCATAGCGTTCTCCACGTTAACTGTAAATTCCCTTCTCCTAATGCAATGTCATCCAACGCTGTGGAGAGGAAAAGATCTCTAAATGTGTGTGTTTTTTTGTTTTTTTTGCAGGGTAGATTTTAATGGAGCATGAGCTAACGTTTCAGAATAGTAAAGGCAGTTGCCTATATATAGTATATGTAGTTGGATATATATATATATATATATATATATATATATATATATATATATATATATATATATATATATATATATATATGAGAGAGAGAGAAATGAAAAGGAAAATAACATCTGAACTCCTGAATATTTATCTGAATAAAATAACAGGGGAAACTGCATTGTCAGGTAACACTGATCATTTGGTTAAAAAGGTGTCTTGTGACTTTTGACTCTTTGACTCTTCTGTTTTATTTCCATCTCTTACTTTATTTTTCCAGCACCACATGGAGATTCAATGGAGCTTGAAAGCCCCCTGAAATGAGATGGCACCCTGACCATGTATCTCAACTCCCTGTTCCTTATTTTTAATAAACCAAACAGTATGCTACCCAATTGTGTTGGGTTTTGTTGGGGTGTAAAAGTGTGAATCTAGTGTTTGAATATGATTACCTCAAATATTTTTACCTCACATATGTTTCTTGACTGTAAGATTACTCCTGCTGTCTTGAGCCAACTATTTTGCTCTCCTCTCCCTCTCACTGGGAAAACTGTACATCCTAACTCCTTTTTCAAAGTGATTGGAACGCCCCCATGCAACCACGGTGGAGACCATACAAGGACAACATGTGGGAAAGGGCACAGGCAAAATGTTTTTCATGATATTTAGTCGTGGCAGTAAATAAGTGCACTGTAGAAAGACGATATGTAAAAAATGTGTGTACAAACATATGAATGTGCTTTAATGTGCCTTTTTTAATGGCAGATTTCCGCACATGCAGGGCAAAGACAGGTTTATTTAGCTGTGTCGCCTAAAGTTTACATTAGACATTAAGTTTATACAGGCCCTCGGTTACCATGTGAATATTGAAACCACCATCAATTAAAGATATGTTAGAAAGTTCGAATCTAAAGCAATAAGCAACAGCTCTTTAACTAACAAGGCACGGAAGGCTAGTTGTCCACGTTTATCCTCAAACAGTAGCGAATTTTACTTAAAAAAACATGTAACTACATACATATATTGATGTACAATACGAATATTGTAAGTCAATGCATTATTGACCACTTATCACCAAAGATCGCAGCTCTGCCTCTCTCTGTCTATGTATTCAAATTACCCGCCAATAACTTCCTGGAACTATCTGAAGCGTACATGAATCACGTGACCACCAAGCGTTTTGAACTTCCGTTGACGCGACTCTCTCTCTATATGGTTCTGTGGACTGGACGTGGTGAAACACTGAAACACTGGTGTCGTGCTCGGCTAGGAGTTTCCGTAAAACTCAGACTCGCTATCAGTTTGCTGGGAAAGCTCATTTGCTTGCTCTCTGAAGTTAGCTTCTTATTTTAATACTTTGTTCCACCTTAAATGGTATAGAAGTTACATTCCGGCGCCTCAAACTGCTACATCATTTAAGGTGGAAAGGAATTTATATAAGAAGCTAACTTCAGCCACGTCTTTCTTCAGGTTTACTCTCAGTAACGGCTCCCTCGGCTAGTTTGGTTTTACAGTAGACGTTGGTCTCTTCTGTTCTCCTCTCCTTATTCTCTCTCTCATTCTCTATTTTACAATCCGCTCCATCAAATCACGTCTTCTTCTTTGTCACCTTGCAACACCGTTACTGTGCAACAGTAAAAGTCATCCTTGCGAAATGGCTGAATGGATTAAACAAATCATCGAGGCAAAGAATTTGCTTCAATTATTTTTTGTAATCATTGAAGCAAATTCTTAGTTGAATGTTCAAGATGTGTTGGATGTCTAGAGTTTGGCTCTTCAGTTTAGGACTGGAACTATGAAGTTAGTATTGATAACACGTAATATATTAATCAGAAGTCTTTAGATTTAGGTGTTACACGGCTTATACAATTAAAAATATAACACCAAAAAAAGTTAGGTTACTTTAAAGTTTGTGCTTTTATGTATGTGTGCCACTTCATACTTTATGTGAATCATTTACCTTCAGTTTGTCCACAGCAGATGATGGCAGTCAACCCTGAATTAGGGAGACATTCACAAATGTGAAATATTAGTAGGTGTTCTAAAATCAGAATTATTAGTTGGAATACTGTGGGTTGCGCAGAACTGGAGCCGGAGCATCAGGTCAAGTCAGTTAGAATCTGTCCAACACACAGCCCTCTAACCTTACTGTTAAAAAGTTGTTTTCAACAATATAAAAAAACAACTGGTAAATGGAACAGCTCTAACATGTGAACATACAACTTCAGAACATTCAGTAATAGTAGGGCAGAAACAGTACATGTGTTCAGTACATTATCATAACTCTAAAATAACTGAGAATACCATATACCATCAAGAATGAAGTTAAAAAAAATACGTAACTTCCAGAATACCTCATATTTGAAAAGTGATGACAAAAAGTAATTCACAAATTCACATAGTTTTAGATAGATTATCATTGATATTCACCTAGACTTATATCATAACTGAAAATAAATGGAATCACTGATTTATGGCAATAGTGGTTCCTTAAAAGTTCTTTAGGTAAGAAATTGTTTTAATATAGATCAATGAACATTTCAATAATCCTTTGCATAATTAAGGGTTCTTTACATTGTGACAGAAACTAGGATAAACTAATGGTGAGCTAATACAGTAACAAAGAGTAACACGTACAGTAACTAAGATGAACTAATATAGTAATTAAGATGAATTAATGCAAATATATAATATATTATAGGCTATGAACAATGATTAAAGTACAGCCCCATTTCCAAAAAATAGAAAGTAAACAGAGTGCAATAATGTTTTAATGGCACAATTATAGAACTAATTAGTAGAAGATGAGAAAAATGGCATTTTTTTCTTGTGTTTAACACAGAACTGTTGTGGAACAGCTAGTACGTATGTCATGTGTTGCAGTAACAATGACGACCGGTCCCAAAATATTTAAGCACCATTGTTGAAAAGTCAAGCTACCCCAAAGCACCAGCAGAAAATAATTTAATTAATAAATAGAAATCTCTAGAACTGCCCCTGATCTTAATTGGTAGTGTTAGTTTTGCTACAGTTATTCTCTGGCCTGTTCTATACCAACAAGTATATTGATATATTACCAACTATACCAACTGAATGTGGGATATCTGTCAAGGATAGTGCTGCACCTCCAACCACCAGCAGGGGACCGGTCAGCACAGGGGAAGAAATGGTAGGGTTTCTCAATAAACTCCAATTCAGATCCATCTTTTGTTGCCTTACAGCTCACTCCTCACCACAGTATCATTAGCACACAGAAGTATAATAATAATAGTAATAATAATAATAGTAATAATAATAATAAGAAGAAGACGACCAAGAAGAAGACAAAGAAGAAGAAATTAATTTATTATTACTTTAATTAATTAATTAATTTCTGCTCTGACCTTGGATTCCCCACCCTCCCCATCTGTAACAATATCTGGTTTACAGGAAGATCTAGTTAGTCAAGGCCTGAATGTAAAAGATGCAAGATTTATTTTAATTCTAAGCAAAAGAATCATTAACATAAAATCATTTTGTTATTAAAATAGATGTAAACAGTATAAGAATTATTTGAAAACAGATAATTATATAGAGAACATTTACTCACAGAGTATTACGGAGAGTGCACCGACCCCCATACTGACCAAGTAATGGCTGATTTACTGAATAATCCTGTGTGTCACCCTGTGTCACAACAGCAGTCACATCCTGAGAGCAGGGGGTGAGGTGCATCGGATGCATATATAAATATATCTCCATCACTTCCTGAGAAATACATCACTCTCTGTATTCTTTGTTAACTCTCTTTTACCCAATCGTAAGGAGCCTCACAGGACCATCACAGATCAGATGTTATTTCGGTGGTGGCAAAGATACTGGTAGAGCCCGTAACTGGAACTGGATCAGAATGTAGATATAGCTGTAACCTCTCAGACTGTCATACAGTCCATGAAAAAGCCCATAACCAAGTAAAACCCATGCAGTCCAGGTCAAATCTACATTCACAACTGGGTCTTAACACTAAGAGGCTATGGTAAAACTGGGCCCAGATTAGTTGAATCAGATGTGTGGGGAGCAAAACGAATATGTGCAGAGCACCGTTCACAACTGATGCAGAAGCCTGAAAGCTTATGTATAGATATGTTAGCTATGAGTCATTGCAAGTGTGGCAGGATGTGCTGACGGAACTATATTAGTGCTATATTATTGCTATGGTTTTCCATGTCATGTTTATAGAATGAATGTGTAAAAATATCATTTGTTTTTCTTTTGCAGCTGTTAGTGTGCAACAATGAAGCTGAAGAGGTAGACAAGGTCATGTGGTACATCTGTGAGGACAGGGCCATGGATGAGAGACTGGACACAGGACTGGAGATTAAACCGGGGAGGAGACTGAACAAGGGACTGGATAATAATGGAGACACGCACAGGAACAACAAGGACTGGGATTAAAGTTTGCATGAGCAACTGTGACGTCTTGAAAAATTTAAAGGGGTCTGTATACTTTCCATACCCACTGTGTACATATATATAAAAGAGTTCACTAGAAATACTAGAAAATACTAGTTCACTAGAAATACTAGAAAATACTAGAAATACTAGAAATACTAGTTTTTCATCCAGTTAACTTCTTCTCCTACTATAAAGCATTTAGCGAGTTTCAGTTCCTCATTAGTTAAAAAAGTATTTGTCACTGTTACACTAATATGTAAGCCAGACCACAACTCAGGCCACAGACGCAGTGGTTTCTGGGTACACTTCTGACTAAAGAGCACCAACATTTCAACATTCCAACTGTGAGAATAACCTTACTTTGATTTCTCCAGTGCCTTTAACACCTCACAGCCAGGGCTCCTGAAGGACAAGCTGGAACATACTGGAGTGGACAGTCATCTGTCAGACTGGATACTGGGCTACCTTACTAACTGACCACATAATGTGAGGGCACGGAACGGTGTCTGATAAGGTGGTCAGTAGCACAGGGACCCCTCAGGGCACCTTTGCTCTTCACACTGTACACTGCTGACTTCATGTACAGCTCACAGAACTGTCACCTCCAGAAGTTCTCTGAAGACTCAGCGATCGTCTGCCTAATAAGGAGGACAGCAAGTACAGAGAACTGATTCATGCCTTTGTGGACTGGTGTCTGCAGAACCACCTCCAGATAAATGCAGGAAAGACCAAAGAACCCTGTGAACATCCAGGGTATGGACATCGAGCGAGTGGACTCTTGTAAGTACCTGGGTGTTCACCTAAACAACAAGCTGGACTGGTCAGTCCAATGCACTTTACAGAAAAGGCCAGAGCAGACTCTACCTACTGAGGAGACTGAGGTCATTTGGAGTGCAGGGAAAACTCCTAAGGACCTTTTTTGACACAGTGGTGGCATCTGACATCTTTTTACGGAGTGGTCTGCTGGGGCAGTAGGATACTGACGGCAGACAAGAAGAGACTGAACAAACTCATTAAGAGGGACGGCTCTGTCCTGTGAAGACCCCTAGACCCAGTGCAGGTGGTGGGAAAGAGGGGGATGTTAGCCAAGCCGGCATCCATGCTGGAGAATGACTCCCACCCCATGCATAAGACTCTGGCAGCACTGGGCAGCTTTTTCAGTGACAGGCTGCTTCACCTCAAGTGTGTGAAGGAGTGGTATCGCAGGTCCTTCCTTCCTGCTGCTGTTAGACTTTACAACCAGCACTGCTCCCAGCTGAACAGAATCTGTCATGATAACCTAGACTAAATAAACTTGAATTGAATAGAATAACAGAGTCAAATCTCCAAGTAGCCTGCAGTCATAGCCGTCTCCTAGTTCATAAATGAAGGATGTGTAGATAGAAATCTGTAACATTTCAACCCGTTGCCAGTTGAATAAAAAATTGACCATCTGTAAATATATGAGGCGGACATTTAGAAAGTGCCTAAGGAGAAATAATCATTGATCTATAGCTGTTGCTAGCGCAAGGCAGCTAAGTCAATGGGAAAATGATAACCTCCTGTTAGCGCTTGCAGCTACGAGACATCATATTATATTATATTCAACCACATACCAGCAACAACGCCAAGAAGTAAAGTTACTTTAAACTTTAAACACTATATGAGCTTCCTGGATACTCCGTGGCTCTCTCTGAGGGGTTTCCTCCTCCTCCCTTTGTTTCTTTTGTAGCTCGGTGTTCTCTTTTTTGTGTTGTTTTATGTGTTGATACAAATTTGTGGTATTGCCACTGCACAGAACAGCCTTCTTGCACACCTCACAATTGCCACATTTTTATTTTACGTTGTAAAATACCCCCACACTGCACTCCTCTTTCACGCTGCACTCCTCATCCACACAACACTCCTCTTTCTCACTGCACCCCTCGTCCACACTACACTCCTCTTTCTCTCTGCCATACCTCACTAGCCCTAGCAGCAGCACCTGACACTATGCTCTCCTCTTCTGTCTGCCTCATCAATAATGCCTCATATGTCTTTGTTGTGCTTTAACCTGAGCTGTTTTACAAGGTTTGTTGTGTTGCTATAACTCCTTATTTTAAACTACCGTTTTTCCACGAACATCACAAATTGCGTCTTGGCTGAAATGGCTTCACACATGACTCCGTTTATGCTCTGTAATTGTGTCTACAGACTTGACTGCAGCATGCTGGTGCATTACGAACTTATCCTTCTTATCATCAAGATCTCAATAGTTAAGTTACATTCCACTGTGTTCCTGTTAATGATATACATTACCTCAAATGACTGAAGTATCAAAAGTATTGATATATTGCTTTGAGAATCATAACGATCTGGTATCAGTGGTATCGATATTTGAATATCGATCCCCACATCACTAGCATCAAACCCCTGATTGTCTCTGATTACTAAGAAGTGTTTAACTGCCTCCCTCTAGTGGTGGCTTTGGGTCTGACCACTGACTGGGTAGTAGAGCTCCTGCTTATGGCAGACAGACTGGCCTGACATACATATAGACTTAACCAAAACCTCCTTACACTTTACTCAGACACATAAACCTGCTGCAAAATAAAATCATTAGTAGTTTATTAAAACACATCTTACACACATACTACAATCTTTACTTTGGTGTGATTGATTTTTGGTTATTTATTAAAAGTAATGAATTACTGTTGTGAAACATCCATGTGACATACTTACATCAGGGTGTCTCACAAAAGTAATTTATTTCTTTTAAAAAACACTGAAATTCCGCAAGTGATTTTATTTTGCAGCAGGTTTGTGTGTCTCTGTAAGGTTTTAGGAGGTTTTGGTTAAGTATGTACAGTGAGGAAAAAAAAGTATTTGAACAACTTTTGCAAGTTCTCCCACTTATAAATCGTGGATGGCATGTTAGGTGCATGCCCACTGCGAGAGACATAATCTAAAAAAAAATCAAAATGCATAATTTTTTAATCATTTATTTGTGTTTTACAGCTGCAAATAAGTATTTGAACACCTGCCAATCAGCGAGAATTCTGGCCCTCAAAGAGTCCGCCTCTAAAAAGTCCACCTCCACTCCATTTATTATTCTAAATTAAAAGCACCTGTTTGAGGTCAGTAGCTGCATAAAGACACCTGTCCACCCACACAATCAGTAAAGGTGCGTCCGAAATTGCCTACTAGTCAGTAGGTACTAGATTAGAGCCTGTATGTACTGCTCGAGCGGCAGTCCTGTGATGCAAGACGTTCGACCACTACTGTAAAAGTCCTGCTATTCATTTAAAATCTCCGTTTACTGACAGATTTAGATCTTTTTGTGACACTGATCTGTGTTTTGTCTGATTATGTATCAGACAGTGTCGAGCTGTAACTCACAGAAGACTAAACGGGAGAAATTTAATCATTGTTTATCTCAGCAGTAGCGCTAACCTCTGTAGCAGCAGTTCACAACAGCCGACGTTCCGCTTTACACAGTTTTTTTTCTCCACGGCTCCAAGTGAATCATGGGATAGCGCAGTGTGCTGTGTTCGCCCACATAAAAAGGCTGCTGATTCAGTAGGTGATGCCTACTGAATATTCGGACATACTAGCCACGCTTGCCTACTGATTTCGCCTACTAAGCAGTAGACAAGTAGGCGATTTCGGATGCACCTTAAGACTCCAACTACTAACATGGCTAAGACCAAAGAGCTGTCCAAAGGACACCAGAGACACAAGGCTGGAAAGGGCTACGGGACTATTGCCAAGCAGCTTGGTGAAAAAGATCAACTGTTGGAGGAATTATTAGAAAATGGAAGAAGCTAAACATGACTGTCAATCTCTCTCAGACTGGGGCTCCATGCAAGATCTCACCTCGTGGCGTATCAATGATCCTAAGAAAGGTGAGGAATCAGCCCAGAACTACACGGGAGGAGCTGGTCCTGAAGAGAGCTGACACCACTGTTTCCAAGGTTACTGTGGGTAATACACCACAACGTCATTGTTTAAAGTCATGCATGGCACAGAAGGTCCCCCTGCCTAAATCAGCACATGTCCAGGCCCGTCTTAAGTTCACCCATGACCATTTGGATGATCCACAGGAGTCATGGGAGAAAGTTTGATGGTCAGATGAGACCAAAATAGAACTTTTTGGTCTTAATTCTACTCGCCGTGTTTGGAGGACGAAGAATGATGAGTACCATCTCAAAACACCATCCCTACTCTGAAGCATGGGGGTGGACGCATCATGCTTTAGGGGTGCTTTTCTGCACATGGGACAGGACAACTGCACTGTATTAAGGAGAAGATGACCGGGGCCATGTATTGTGAGATTTTGGGGAACAACCTTCCTCCCTCAGTTAGACCACTGAAGATGGGTCATGGCTGGGTCTTTCAACATGACCATGACCCAAAGCACACAGCCAGGATAACCAAGGAGTGGCTCCGTAAGAAGCATATCAAGGTTCCGGAGTGGCCTAGCCAGTCTCCAGATCTAAACCCGATAAAAATCTTTGGAGGGAGCTCAAACCCACAAACCAGAGTTGACGCATGTGTGGTTTGATAATACAACGTGTCAGAAGACCCCCAGCTGAAACTTTCCACATTCAGAAATCTTTTTCATTCATTAATCAGACAGTAGCTGATCACTCAGAACACTCAGACTGAACATTAACAACTTCATACAGCAGCTCTCACTTTAATACAGACATAAAGAACATTTACTCACAGAGTATTACAGAGAGTGCACTGAACTCCATACTGTCCCTGTAATGACTGGCTGACTGACTGAACAACACTGTGTTCAACAACCACCACTTCCTGCAGACTCGAAGCTCACATCACAGAGAGAGACAAAAAATACATATCAGAGAGAAAAAAAATACATATCAGGACCTTAAGATCAAGATAAAAATCATATAAAAATCATCTAAGCCTAGTTCAAAATATAGCTGCACATCAAAGGCCTACATTTCTACATGAGCAAAGACCCACAATACCACTGACCTCACCAGCCATTCAGACTCAGCATCGACCTCCAAACCACAAAATCACAAAACAAACTAGAGAAAGTCTGCTGGTTGTTTATTGCAGCACTGCAATAACAGTGAAGAAGATGGATCACAAAATCTCACATGTAATTTATTTTGGACACTGTTTCACTCTTAGATGGTGTTTTAGTTTTAGTTTGCGGTTGTAATTTTTTCTTTTTCTGTTTAAATTTTATACAATCTAATAAAAATAAATGTTAGATATAAATAAATAATCTTAGTTGAGGCCTGTTGCTGACAGAGAGCTCTCTGCAAATAAACTGAATCCGTTAAGTAAGTAACGGCCTAATTTCCACTGTTTCACTAGAACAAAAGTCAAACCATAACCACCTAAATACCTCCTCTCTGCTCTCAGACTGCTCTGTTCTCAAGCCATTCTACTTTTAGACTGTGACTACGTGACCAGTGAGATGTGGTTCACCTGCAAACATGAGGGCTGAGACTTTAAGTCATTTCACACTAACTAACCATAAAAATCCATCAAAAACTTCAATTTTACTCAGAATTTCTCAGATTTTCAGATTTTACTCAGAATTTACTCAGATTTTCAGAAACTATAGAATACTTATGATTCTGAGTGCAGATTTTACACATTTTCTGATTTTGAGTGTGTGTTACTTAATTACATCCGGGGAATTTTTGACCATATATATATATACACACACACACACACACACAGACTCACAAGTACATTTATAACCATCAGAGGCACAATGCACAAGTCATAATAAAAAATACACATTAACATATTGACACACACAATTTAATATGTAATACACAATGGCATATATTAAATATTCAGTATACAGGTAGGAAATAATAGGACTTTAACAAAAGGATCAGGTATACTGGTTCTTCAAGGTTCCAACAGTAAATTAGTAATTAGTAAACAAGGAACAGTTCTGAGAGTGGAAGGAAAAGAGGAAGCCTCACAGAAAGTAACTAGTTAAAAGATCCAAATAAACAAATAACTTGATTATTAAATCAAATTAAAATTAATTATTATGGAACTAAAATTGAATAAAAAATACAAATTGGTAAACAAACAGGCTAAAATACATAAAATGAGAATATAAAAAATTTGGACTACTGTGCATTTTATAGGTCACTACAACTATGTTATTTGAAGCATTATTAAACATATAATAAATAAAAACTGTAAAAAAAAAAAAAAAACAAATATGTCAATGTTTAAAGCTATCACACAGGATGTATGCAACCAAATCAGTATTAATACATATTTTTATAATAATGTTTTAATTGAATTGCTTAGACCGTATAATGTTGTAGAGAATTTAACACACAAGGCACAATATTTACAGAAATATATGAAAGAACGCAGAAATTCATGCTAAAATCTAAAGTTATGTCTTGAAGTAAGAATGAGAATACAATAACGAAGGCTTTTTAATAACACTTTCAGAAATACACATATTTTCCATTTTCGTTTTTGGGCAGCCATGACAGTGTTGACATCCTAACTGTTTACTTCTTATTGAGGATATACGGTCTACAGGCTTTCTTCACTGACCTGTACATAAAGAACCTTTTTATTAGTTATGGTATTTTACACTGACACAAACATAAATACAAAAAAGAAATATCACTGATTGACGATGACGGCTATTATTATTTCTGACATTAATATTAAGCAGGGGTGGCGGAACTAACATTCCTAGCACAATGTGTTCTATGTTTTACACTATGTTTTATTACTGTGACTACTACTACTACTACTACTACTACTACTACTACTACTACTACTACTACTAATAATAATAATAATAATAATAATAATAATAATAATAATAATAATAATAATAATCAGCCAGTGATGTTAAGTCAGTATTTCTTCATCTGTTAAACTTACTGGCTGATATAAAGGAGCTCTGCTTGCAAGCTAAGGTATAACACTTTTTATGTTTTCATTTTTTACCAGCATGTCGAATTGTGCTCAAAAATATCCAGACAAAAGCCATATATACACTGATCATCCATAACCACCTTCTTATATATACACTGACTGTCTATTTTATCAGCTCCACTTACCATATAGGAACACTTTGTAGTTCTACAGTTATAGACTGTAGTCCATCTGTTTCTCTGTACACATTGTTAGCCCTCTTGTACCCTATTCTATAGTGGTCAGGACCCCACAGTGCAGGTATTATGTGGGTGGTGGATTCTTCTCAGCACTGCAGTGACACTGACTTGGTGGTGGGGTGTTGGTGTGTGTTGGGCTGGTATGAGTAGGTCAGACACAGCAGAGCTGCTGGAGTTTTTAAACATCTCTGGACCTCTAGTCACTGCTGGACTGAGAGTAGTTAACCAAACAAAAGTATCCAGTCATCCCAGGGGCAGCGTCCTGTGACCACTGATAAAGAAATGATGACCAACAAAATCTGTGCAGTAACAGAGGAGCTACTATCAAGGTGGACCAACAAGGTAAAAGTATCTGATAGTGTGGACAGTGAGTGGACACAGTGTTTAAAAACTTCAGCAGCACTGTTGTGTCTGATCCACTCGTACCAGCACAGCACACACTAACACACCACCAGTGTCACTACAAGAGGGCTAAACTGCTTTTCCCTAACAGTATGCAATAAATAAGCATTAACCAAGAACAAGCTGAGAGTATCAAATCTATTAGAATATGAACTGTTATGCTATAACAGGATGTAAATCTTTGCATCATCAGGTTCAGGTCCGTCTAAGAGAGAACAAAAATTCTTACTCCAGCTTTCACAATCCTTTAACTAACAACATGTAGGCTGTGTCCAAATTCACCTACGTGCCTACTACTCAGTAGTGAAATCAGTAGGGGGGCGCGGCTAGTATGTCTGAATACTCAGTAGTCATCGAGCAGTTATGTGAACATTACTCGGATGACCTACTAAATCGGCAGCCATTTTTAAGTATGCGACCAAAGCACACTGTGCTATCCCATGATTCAACTGGTGCTATTCAACTGGAGCTGCAGATGAGAACAACGTGGAGGAAAAAACAGCAGTAACGATACGTCTGCTTTTTATTTCTTTCACTTGTCTACTATATATTTGATTATACCATTGTATCTTGAATTGTGTTGTTTGTAAAGCATCTTTGAGTTTCTTGAAAAGCGCTATATAAATAAACTGTATTATTATTATTATTTTATGTAGCTACTGCTGGTGAGCTACTGCTACAGAAGTTAGAGCTACTTCTGAGGTAAAACATGATTAAATTCCTGCTGATTCGTCTTCTCTGAGCTACAGCTCAACACCAACTGAGTACAGATTCAAACAAGCTCACAAAAAGTATCTAAATCTGTCAGTAAATGTTTTTTTAAATGAATAGCAGGACGTTTACAGTGGTGGTCTGACATCTTGCATCATAGGACATTGATAAGATGGCAGATAAAGTGCAACTAAGATTGCGTGGATACTAAACATATGTACTGAAACAGCTTCTAATCTACTGCTCGTGCAGAATGTACTGGCTCCAGTCTAGTACCTACTGACTTAGTGGCCAATTTCAGAAAGACACCCTTAGTCTGTAAATGGTCTTTTGTTTCTCTGTCGTAAACAGGTCCTGGTACTCCCAATTTGACATTGGGGGAGTTCCTGAAGCAGTGTTCCATCACTGTATTAGTATTTTAAACGTAAATAAACTGCTCAGAATGTTTATATATGTTTTGTTTGTTTTACAATAAATGGTTTACAATACAATGTTTGTTTGGCTGGCTGACTGACTGACTGACTGACTGACTGACTGACTATCTCACTGTAGCTCCTCTAGCTGAGGGCAGACTTAGTCCTCCTGAAAAAAAATCCCACTTCTCCCCTCCTCTACTTGTTCTGCAAGTGGCCACTTATGTAATATTGGTGCTATGCAAGAGTTGTGAGGGCACGTGGAAGAAAATATCGAAACGAAAGGACAAACTACTGTAATAGCCAATCACATCATGTAGTACTCAACTAATCGTATTCTAGTGCAACCATATTTATGTCCTAGAAGAACTTTTGATATCTACTATATGGTCAGAATAGCACTCTTCATGATATAATTGATCGCAATAATCATAAATATTGACTTATGTACAGCCCTAATTAATTATTAATTCATAGACTAGTCTTCAGTTCGTCACCAACAACAAACATACATGTACATAATATTCGCCTTCAAGGACAGAAAAAGCTCTACCACCAAATGGGCCTCTATGTACATTTGGTGGTACTCTTTCAGGTTTGGGGATATTTCCAACATGTTGTCACTTTTGATTGGTCAGAATGGGCAAGCTTTCAGTTTTAAACAATAATAGTTTATTCAGGTAAAAGAACTCTGAGTTTGGTTGGAAGATAGAGGGCCAGACGGAGGGGAAGGGAACCTAAGAGAATGGCATTCTGTGGAGAGACTTGACCAC
The DNA here is from genome assembly GCA_021613375.1 of Megaleporinus macrocephalus. NCBI lineage: Eukaryota > Metazoa > Chordata > Actinopteri > Characiformes > Anostomidae > Megaleporinus > Megaleporinus macrocephalus. Next base: position 13,599,960 of record CM038708.1, read on the forward strand.
TGGTCCAAGCTTTCTCTCTTTCTCTACGCGAGGTAGTATTACAGTAGCATTATCAAACAGCATTCTCAATGTGTTGCTGATATTATTTACAATTACTTTTATATATTCTCATCATGTTATTTGCTCAGTTTTAACAAAGATTACATATTGTAATCAATATGTTATCAATAATCAACATATCTTACGTCTATATGCATATGGATGGACACTTTTTCGTTCTGTCCCATCTGTCTCATCTTATACCTACTGAGCAGTCATGCTGTCCCACTGTAATATTAACAGATTTCTGTCCTTTAGTCCATTAAATACAGGAGTGGGACTCAATGTGTGGTGGGTAACACTTACCTTTCAGGTTTTTCATCACAATCTGGGAATACGTCACGTCGTTTGTTCGTGTCACTGCAACATTTCATACAAAAACAAGCTTAAACAATTAAATAGAAAACACATATTTGATGCTGTGTTCTACACAATCAAAGCTCACTTTTTAGAACAGAGAATCCTGTTATTCACCATATCAACACCGTCATAAATGATGACTAACTATTACAGCAGCATTTTGGGAGAACTGATATTTTGGTATTTTATGCTCTCGGTGTCCCCCTAGAACTGCAGTGTAATTCCCTTTTACACCACTGTTGCACTTTGAGCCCACTGGGTCAGCTTGACTCCCTCCCATTACACAGTCTTATTGATGCTACTGATTACACTATGTTTAAATGTGTAAAAAAATTAGCTGGGATTTTGGCACAGCACCAGCAAAGACAGCATAAAAAGGCAGATAAACATGTTGACCTGCAGGATTTTGTTACAGGAGGCTGTAATTTTTTATGGTTTCCATCAGACCAAATATCACGGCAAGATATTTGTTTATTTCTTTGCATGCTAGCATGAGGTTGGATGACTTTTAGCATTAAGAACAACTACAAATGAAATGAAAACTGACCAGCCTGCAGCAGTGTAGATCCAGGGTTTGGACTTTGGTCCGATGTCTGATTGGTGTCCTGCTGATTTCCTTTAGAACACAGAGATTGTAAATCTTCACAGAATCAAAGTTACAGAAATAAAAACGCAATTTTGAAACAAGCATTAATTTTTATCAAAGAAATACAAATTTATTTAGTTTCCTTTTCATGTTATCAGTAACTACTACCCTGTAATGCACAGAAATCATCTTTCATACAAAGTAGTTTTAAACCTTTCTTCTTCTTGTAGCACCAAACCAGGCTTAGTATAACAATGAGGGACAGGGTCAAACTCAGTGCCACCACCACTCCTACTGTTACAGCCTTAGATCCAGAGCCTAATCAGTGAAAAACATAAAGGAAATCGGAACTTGCATTTAAAACTGTTTCCAATTTTATTGAAATTTTCACAGTGGGAATCAAATAATATGAAATGATGTCTCACTTCTCACTGAGATCCAGATCTGTGGTGACTCTCCTCTCTCTGGGTGTTTACAGTGGTAGAGACCTTCATCTGACTTTGAGACAGTACGGTTGGTCATCTCTCCTGTAGTCTGAGTCTGGAGGAGTGATCCATCTTTATAGAACTCAGCTGGGAGGTTTGAGGAGTTAGTGTAGTGATATAAACAGCGCTGAGTCAGAGGATCTCCCTCAGTCACAGGATGAACAGAACTCTTCAGAATCACAGAACCATCTGTATGAAAAGGTATATTTTACCAAGACAATGGTAAACCACATACTGCATCTATCACAACAGCATGGCTTTGCAAAAGAAGAGTCTGGGTGCTGTGCTGGCCAGCCTGCAGTCCAGACCTTCACCAAAAAAAAACAGAACTGTCAAGCAGCTAGAATTCAACATCTGACAATTCAGGAATGAATGTTGATTATAAAACACTAAACCACTGTTTGAGATTAAAATACAGTCTTATTTTAAAAAAATAGATTCATATACTGCACATTATTTACTGTTGGTACTGTATGGCTGCAGAAATACAAATATGGTAATAAATAACACAGCAGTACATCTTCAGTTTGATTAGAAGCCACACAGTCATCCCTAAATATAAAAATACAGATGATAGCATTACATTGCTATATACTGGTACCAGTAGTCTAATCTGATCTGACCATTTGGTAACTCTTAAGATTATTGACTGTAAAACATGTTCAGTAGAAACACTGCAATCCTCAACCAACACTGTATGATTAAGATAATTTTATTAGAAATATATTTATAAACTTACCCTGTACAGTGAGAGTAACAGAGTTACTGTACTGAGATGATGTTGGTCTATAACTTCTCTCTCCTCTACACTGATACTGATCTCCATTAATCACAGCATTTTCTCTGATGGTGAGAGAGTCTCTGTTTAAAGTATAATACACAGACTGATTCACTGGAGTCCATCTACCCTGTTTATTCAGTTTATACCACTGATATGTCCATCCATCATGAGTGTTAATCTCACACTTCAGAGTGACTGACTCTCCAGTCATATATATATATTAATATAAAATCTTAGTGTCTCATCTAAAATATCTGAACCAATGGTATTTCAAAAGGACAGTATCAGAAAATACTATCAGATTTTTTTTTATCTTTTGATTTAGGTGACAACTAATTCAACTTTTTTAAATTACAGCTGAATTTTAAACCATCAGTAATTTTATTAAATGATAATAGTATCTTCCTTTTCAGTGAAAAGATGAAAGCAGTCAACATACCTTTCACTGTAAGAGTAACATTATTGCTGTTCTGTGATGATGAGGGTCTGTTATCTCTCTCTCCTCTACACCAGTACTGATCCTGATCTGCTGCTGAACTGATGGTGAAGGTGTTTGTCTGAGACTGATAGACTGCAGTACTACTGCTGACTTTATACCACTGATATCTCCAGTTACTGTAAGACAGTATCTCACACTTCAGAGTGACTGACTCTCCAGTGAACACAGGACTCTCTGGGTCTACAGTCAGTGTAGGTTTGGGTAAATCTGTGAAAAGAGATGAACCAGTGAAGAAAAGTTAATGTTCTGTATTAAATATTTTCCAGTTCCCACATTTTTTTAATTCTTACTGAAATAATTTGTATAATATATAAGACACGCCATATGTTCCAGATATAAATACAATAAATGTATATTAAATAAATGCAGATTATCATTATGAAGAATGTAATATGTTGGTGTAAATATTTTTGTTAGGATCATCTCTAAAATCACTACTGTAGACATCCAGTGCTTGTTTATTGGGACTGGAAAATGTAGAATATAACAGGAATTAATATAATCCGAGTCCTAAAAATATAAAATAAATTCTGAGTATGTTTGTAGAAATTGCCCCACTCACTGCATTGTATTAGTAATCTTATTTAGAATTAATGAAACATATAGATTTACCCTGTACAGTGAGAGTAACAGAGTTACTGGACTGAGATGATGTTGGTGTGTAACGTCTCTCTCCTCTACAATCATACTGATCTCCATTAATCACAGCATCTTCTCTGATGGTCAAGGTGTCAGTGTTTACAGACTGATCCACTGGAATCCATCTACTCTGTTTATTCAGTTTATGCCACTGATATGTCCATCCATCATGAGTGTTAATCTCACACTTCAGAGTGACTGACTCTCCAGTGAACACAGGATTCTCTGGTTCTACAGTCAGTGTAGCTCTGGGTGAATCTACAGAAAGAAGAGAACAGCAGTTTATATTCAGTGGGTAAATCTATCAGAACAAAAGAGAGTATATTTATTTATCATGCAGCCATTTATAATATCTTAGTATCTCACTTAATATATTAAAACCAATGGTGTGTCAAAATAACAGCATCCGAAAAAACCTGATCAGAAATATGTAAAAAAAAAATTATTTAGATGACAAATTATTAAACTTTAAAAATACAACTAAATTTAAAATCAACAGTAATTAAATTAAATAATAATATATTTCCTTACAGTGAGAATATTAAGACAGTAAACTTACGTTACACTGTAAGAGTAACAGAATTGCTGTCATATGATGATGTGGGTCTGTTGTCTCTCTCTCCTCTACACCAGTACTGATCCTGATCTGCTGCTGGACTGATGGTGAAGGTGTTTGTCTGAGACTGATAGACTGCAGTTCTACTGCTGCTTTTATACCACTGATATCTCCAGTTACTGTAATACTGTATCTCACACTTAAGAGTGACTGACTCTCCAGTGAACACAGGACTCTCTGGGTCTTTGATCAGGTCAGACAGCGGTCACCCAGCACACGGCCTGTTCACCATACTGCCATCAGGCAGGAGATTCCGCAGCATCCAGGCCAGAACAACCCGCCTACTGAACAGCTTCTACCCTCAGGCTGTCAGGCTCCTGAACAAACTGTGAGGCTGAAAGACCCCCAATACCGTTCACTTGACCACTGCACATTGTTTACACTTTATATTATTTATTCTGATATCGCTTGCTAGGGACAATATCACTAAGTCACTTTAATGAATATATCTACTTAGAACTGCCTATGCAACATTTTTCACAGATGACCCTCCTGTATATCCTTTGTATATATCTTGTGTATTGTATAGTCCTTTATATATTTCAGTATAACTATATGTATATTTTTAGCTTTTTTTTACTTTAATATTGTCTATTTATTGTGTGTTTGCACTGTTTTACATTATAATGCTGCCCTGCTGTAGAGTTTATCTGAGTCTCACCCCAAGCATTTCAATGCATGTTATGTCCTGACATGATGTGCAAATGACAAATAAACTTGAAACTTGAAACTTGTCTACAGTCAGTGTAGGTTTGGGTAAATCTGTGAAAAGAGATGAAACAGTGAAGAAAAGTTAATGTTCTGTATTAAATATTTTTCATTTCCCACATTTTTTAAATTCTTACTGAAATAATATGTCTAATATATAATACACTGCATATGTTCCAGATATAAATACAATAAATGTATATTAGATAAATGTAGATTTTCATTATGAAGAATGTAATATGTTGGTGTAAATATTTTTGTTAGGATCATCTCTAAAATCACTACTCTAGACATCCAGTGCTTGTTAACCAGGACTGGAAAATGTAGAATATAACAGGAATTAATATAATCTGAGTCCTAAAAATATCAAACAAATTCTGAGTATGTTTGAAGAAGTTGCTCCACTCACTGCATTGTATTAGTCATCTAATTTAGAATAATGAAACATATAGATTTACCCTGTACAGTGAGAGTAATCAGGTTACTGTACTGAGATGATGTTGGTGTGTAACGTCTCTCTCCTCTACACTGATACTGATCTCCATTAACCACAGCAGTTTTTGTGATGGTAAAGGTTTCTGTGTTTACAGACTGATACACTGGAGTCCATCCACCCTGTTCATTCCATTTATACCACTGATATGTCCATCCATCATGAGTTTTAATCTCACACTTCAGAGTGACTGACTCTCCAGTGAACACAGGACTCTCTGGTTTAACAGTCAGTGTAGCTTTGGGTGAATCTACAGAAAGAAGAGAACAGCAGTTCATATTTGGAGTATTTGGATTCAGGTTTATTAATGAAACACAAATTTCTGGTCACATCTGAACTGCTGTAATATTAATGTTTCAATCAATGTTTAGAACTCTGATTAGAGAAAACCTTATACAAAAAGATTATTTTAAAATATTTCATATACTCTGTAGTTTAATATGTTTAATAAACTCATTGCAGTTGTAATACAAAAGCAGTGATGTTACTATTCACTGTAAAAGTAACAGTTGTGTCAGAAACACTTTCCATATAGTTACACTTTTGGATTTTACTACCCGTTACACAAACTTTGAATAGTGATGTATTAAATGTTTAAATTTTACATTTAACAATGTGTTGATGCCAATAAAATAATGCAGTATGTGTACATGTGAATGATTTACCAGTGTGTCCACTGTGGATGAGGATAGTCAGCACAGACAGAAACACAAACAGAGGTTATGATGTATTAATATGAAATATTAGCTGTATTTTATTATCACATGTAGAATAAATGAATCAGCAGTGCAACAATTAATCCTAATACTGGGTGAAAAAATAGAATAATATTACTGACATAGAATATGATTAATAAAGAATAAGGTCACATGCTTTACAATACAGAGGAACATCAGTAGCCAATCAGACTTGTGCTGTTCACGACTCCTTATTTCAATCAAATCTCCGCATAAAGAGGACTGATACACTGTTCTTACATTTTTAGAGCTCTGACCCTTCAAAGCACTGTTCTGGATTAAGTGTCTATGCGTGTCTTCTTTATGAGCTGAATATTTTCTATTGGCAAACCAGCACTCTCAGTGTGAAAGTATTTTAATGCAGGAAAACACTAACTGTTTTTTATTTTGATTATAATTTTGTTTATTTTTAGTATCATTTATTATATATTATTATTTTATTTATTTGTATATGTTTTTATTTCTATCCAAAGTTGCATTTCTTTGGCGGAGACCTAGTATTGATGACATGAGGGCCGAACCGCTGCATAAAGTCTTCACCAGCACATCCCTAATCTTTTAATGGAATGGAAAGGTCAGGACTCTCTGGTGGTGAGTTCAAAAAACATTCAGGAGGCCAGCTGACTTTAATTATTTTATGACATAACATTGCTGAGCATCAGCCGGACCATCATTTTTTTGGCCCATTCACTGGGTTTTTGGTTTTTTTTATCCAAGATGGCGCCGCAGACGGCGACTCTGGTCAGAAGCTCCGTTGTGCTTTGTTTGTTTTCGTTTGTTTTTGTTGTCACATGTGAACCTAACTCGGTCACATACAGCGCAGAGGATCTACTCAGCATCAGGCACTCCATGCCACACGGAATTACTCCCGATTTCTCCTTCTCGGACTGCTTTTTGGACGTTTTAGTGAGCGGAGTAGCTGCGCTCAAGTGGGCCAAGCCTGAGGTCAGTACTGTGAAGAAGTGGACCAGTGAGGCTGAAGAGAGGCTTCAGGACTGTATGGAGGTAACAGACTGGTGTGTGTTTGAGGACTCTACAAGCGGTCTGGATGAATATATTGATACAGTGACGTCCTACATCAGCTTCTGTGAGGACATCTGTGTTCCTACCAGGACTCGCATTAGATATAATAATGACAAGCCCTGGTTTAACGCCAAACTGAAGCAACTGCGGCAGTCCAAGGAGAACGCTTTTAGGAGTGGGGACCGGACGCTCTACAACAAGGCAAGGAACACACTGAACAGAGAGATCAGAGCTGCAAAGAAGAGCTACTCCACCAAGCTGAGCAGACTGATGTCCACAAACGAGCCTTCAGCCGTCTGGAAATGCCTACATAACCTCTCAGGCTACAAACGACCCCCCCACCAGACAATGGGGGGTCGTCAGCTGGCTGGCGACCTAAACACATTCTACTGTAGGATTGAAAAGACCAGCCCCACTGAACAATACAACACCACTTCACACCCTTCTGACTCTCAGCCACCCATTCAGCCTGCCCTGAAGATCTGTGAAGCAGACGTGCACCGACTCTTCAAAAAACAAAGAGTGAGGAAGGCACCAGGCCCAGGCGGAGTGTCACCCTCCTGTCTGAGGAACTGTGCAGACCAGCTTGCTCCTGTCTTCACCAAGATCTTCAATAAATCACTGGAGCAGTGTGTCATACCAGCGTGCTTCAAGCGCACCACAAAAATTCCCATCCCAAAAAAGCCAACCATCTCAGCACTGAATGACTACAGACCTGTCGCACTGACTTCTGTGGTCATGAAATCCTTCGAGAAGCTGGTTCTCACCCACCTGAAGGAGATCACCAACCCCCAACTAGACCCCATGCAGTTCGCGTATCGGGCCAACAGGTCTGTGGACGATGCAGTGAACATGGGACTTCACCACATCCTCCAGCACCTCGATTGTCCAAGTACATATGCAAGAGTTCTGTTCATGGACTTCAGCTTCACAATCATTCCCGGACATCTACACTCCAAACTGACCCACCTCAGTGTGCCAGCCTCCACCTGCCAGTGGATCACAAACTTCCTCACTAGCAGAGAGCAGCAGGTGAGGCTGGGAAAAATCACCTCAGGAACCAGGACGATCAGCACAGGTGCTCCACAAGGCTGTATTCTCTCCCCGCTGCTCTTCTCACTCTACACAAATTAGTGTACCTCCACGGACCCCTCAATCAAAATCTTGAAGTTTGCAGATGATCTGATAGTCATTGGTCTCATCCGGGACAGTGACGAGTCTGCCTACAGATAGGCATGTGGTCCTCTGGAGCAACCACAACAACCTGGAGCTGAACACAGCCAAGACAGTGGAGATGAGAGTGGACTTCAGGAGAAGCCTTCCAATCCTTCCAGCACTCACCATCCTCAACAGTACTGTAATGGCTGTGGACTCCTACAAAGTTCCTGGGCACAATAATCTCCAAGGACTTGAAAGTGGGGACTGCAACATCAGCACCATTTATCCAAGAGAGCTCAGCAGAGGCTGTACTTCCTGCGGCAGCTAAGGAAGTTCAACCTACCCAAGGAGCTGATGGTGGCAGTTCAACATCGCATCCATCACAGTGTGGGGCAGCTCAGCCACCAAACACCACACCCACAGACTGCAGCGCATCATCAGGTCTGCAGAGAGAACCATCGGTGTGAAGTTACCCTCCCTACCGGACCTGCACACGTCCAGAACCAGGAAGCATGCAGAGAACATTGTCCGTGATCCGTCACACCCTGGACATCACCTGTTCCAGTATCTTCCCTCAGGTCAGCGTTTCAGTCAGTTGAAGATCAAGACCTCCAGACTTCAGAGAAGCTTCTTCCCACATGCCATCACACTCATGAACAGCTGAACATCACACTCTGGATACAGTCTACTACATACATCCATATCCAGATGTTCTCTCACTCTTCTTTCTCTGTACAGTCTACTACATACATACATCCATATCCAGATGTTCTCTCACTCTTCTTTCTCTGTACTGCACTTTTATTTATCTGATAGGGTCTCAGAACACTCTGTACCACCGTCTCAACCAGTGACTCTTCTGTTCTCCATATTTATATCTATTTAATTCAGAACACTCTGTACCACCGTCTCTACCAGTGACTCTTCTGTTCTTCATATTTATATCTATTTAATTCAGAACACTCTGTACCACCGTCTCAACCAGTGACTCTTCTGTTCTTCATATTTATATCTATTTAATTCAGAACACTCTGTACCACCGTCTCTACCAGTGACTCTTCTGTTCTTCATATTTTTATCTATTTAATTCAGAACACTCTGTACCACCGTCTCCACCAGTGACTCTTCTGTTCTTCATATTTAATTCAGTCTGCACTGTTCTTTGCTGCTGCACTCAGCACTTTACTTTTAACATACAACTCTGCACGTTAGGTTTACAGGTGTGTCTGTGCGTGTATGTCACTGTGTGTGTGTGTGTGTGTGTGTGTGTGTGTGTGTGTGTGTGTGTGTGTGTAGATTGGATGTGCTACTTCTGTAATGTCAGTTATCGTGCACTGTGAGCTTCTGTAACCAAACACAAATTCCTTGTATGTGTGAGCATACTTGGCAAATAAAGTCTGATTCTGATTCTGATTTTCATACAATATAAAGGGCAACTGCTGCATTCAAATAATGTAAAAAATTGAGATTTCTTTGGAAAGCATTGATTTGCTAATTTAAATTCAGAAGGTTTTATGGATTTTATTAAATATTTTTGACCAGGCAGAGTTGAATAGAATAAATCAACAGCTAACTAGCTAATAGTATTGGACATATTTCTCTTCATCACTAATAATAACAAGGTCAAGGCAATCTTAACATAATAATGATGCATTTTGTACCGTTATCTTTCACAAGATATCAAATATTAACACATTTTAAAATATCAAAAGTTCATGTCAAATTCCACAATATGTACATTTTTACCTATGTTGTGCATTAAATGGGTTGTGGTACAAATGTTTTTTTATTATTGTTTTTATTATGTCAGAAATGGAAAATGATAAGGATACAAAATAAATGAATCAGCAGGGCAGTACAGCAATTCAACAATATAAACCTAATAGTTACAGCCTGTCTAGGTACGCTACAACACAAAAAAGAACTCCATCAAGCCTTCCCACTTCAACCCTGCCAGATCAAGTAGACCAGTCACAAGTTTCTAGTCTAATTATGTTGATTTTATTCAAAATTAGACCACCAAGTCTTTAAATGAAGCTCTCCAGCCAAACAGAGCACTGCAGCACCAGCAATCAGCACAACACCTGTAACCCATAATGAGAGAGAGAGAGAGAGAGAGAGAGAGAGAGATCACAGCCCACACAACTAATACAGCCAACACAGCCATCACAAAATACGGCACAGGCTGTAACACTAATATTGGGTAAAAAAAGGAACAATACTATTAACAAAGAAGATGATTAATATAGAATAAGTATTATTAGCCAATCAGACTTGTGCTGTTCATGACTCATTTTAATCAAACATCAGCATAAAGAGAACTCCTACACAGTTCTCACACCTTTAGAGCTCTGACCCTCCAAAGAGTCTGTGTGTGACTATGTGTCTTATTTATAAACTGAAAAAACATATATTTCAAATGCCGGATCTTTATAGCTTAAATGAAAGGTTTTATCTTTAGCAAAACAGAACACTGCAGTCTAGCATAAGAACCTTAGCTCAGCCGTGAAACGTGGTGGCAGTTTCATGGTTTGGGCCAGCTAGCCGTTCTTTGATAGAAACGTATAAAAAAATCTACAGGAGAGTACTAGGGCATCCATCTGTGAACCTCAACAAAAAGTCTACAAATAATTAAAAAAATAGTCCACAAAAAGCAAATGATTAAATAGAAATGTTGAAGGAGATGCATCAAAGCTCACACACATGAAACAGGCAAAACAGTTATGCAAATGTGTTTGTGTTTATACAAAATATGTTTTTACAAATTGCTTTAGGTAACCACTAACCACAGACCTCCTGCCACTGGAGACCTCTCCCTTGCAGAAAAAAAAACAAGCTAAGAACCCAAACATGTGGAGAGCTAGAGTGAACACAGTGGACAGCGGGCCTGCAAGTCAGCAGGACTAGGGGCAATTGCTAGTCACGGTCACACTACTGCTGGTCAGGGACAATCGCCAGCTGATTAGTGAGTCTTTGGCTAAAAGGCTGTACGAGATCATTACTCTGAAGGTAAGAACAGTGTGGTCAGAGCCTTTTCGGATATCCTGCCAGTTGGAAACCTCAGCCATGATTAATAACTCTAAGTTGCGCCCCAGTCACTGTGGAGCTTTTCTGGCATGTCCAATTGGTTGTTTGGACTGGCTGTACATGGCGGTACCAGTTACTGTTTAATGTACTTAACTAGCACCTCTCAATTGTAGTATAGCAACTCTTCAGTTAAGCTGGCTCTACCTTAACCTGCCTGAAGCGCCATGGTGGTGGATCCCTGTGGTATAATATCTGTTCATTCCAGTGTGCACTCCACCTGGAGCAAACTATGTACACAGGAGTGTTCAGTATCTTTCTCCTGGGCATGATGGAACTGAACTCAGCATCCAGTCCAGTGCTCTTAGCATTGACTGACCACAGCATATCTTCTGCAGCTTCTGCTCCTCCTCAAAGCATGCAGTACAAACACGTCTCAGCAGCATGCGCTGTGCAGGATGGTGGCAGAACAAGTAATCAGTGTCATTGTGTAAGTACCTTGCACAGTGCTGAATGGAGAAATTGTCTCGTAAAGCAGTGGTTCACCTTGCTACCTGGGCCTCAGGCTCTTTAAACTGCATGAGCCAGGCCAGTGGGGTACAACCAGTGTGCCAGCATGAAGAGAACACCATACAGGTAGGTTGAAAATACCTCATTTAATGTTACTTAGTATTTGTGCTCTTGCTTGCTCGAAACTCAAACTGCAACAAGCGATAACTCTCCCAGCACCCTTCTGCACTTGTGAAAGAATAGTGCTGCTGAATTGACACTAGCATCTCTGTCTACACTGAACTCACTGTCTGCCCACAGGAACACCTGGACCCCAGACCGGCATGAAGGACAATAAACTCATCTTAGTTAAAAACTGCACGTTTTTCTGTAAGCTGACGTAACACTGTGGCACACACACGCACATAACTACACACCTCACTAACACTCCATGGAATGATCCACTGCCATACTGTGTACATCTTTTACTGGCTCAGTTTCCAATCTCACTATTCTCTCTGTGACTGAGTAGCACAGGGCTATAAAAAGAGTATTTTCCTCTAAAGTGCAGTATTTGATGTCTCTTCTTCTACACTGTCACCACAATATATTACTGAACTAACAACAGGGTACAGCTACAAAATCTTAATATAACTTAAAACTGAAAAACGTAGGGACGTCTAACTGAATGTCTCCACATTAGAGAAAAGCTTGCAAACAATCTGACCTACATACAGGTACTTAAAGAACAATTACTCACAGAGTAGCACAGAGAGTGCACTGAGCTCCATACTGTCCCCGTAATGACTGACTGACTGACTGACTGAACAACACTAACTGGTAACCACCACTTCCTTGCACACGTCAGCATGTCAGAGAGTGAGACTATAAATAATACATATAGAATCGTTGCCATTTTCAGGCTTAAGTTATGTGTAAACAGCTGCATGAGATTCCTTAGTTAATGCTGTCTGGTTTTTCAACAGCATTCACAGGGATTAGAAAGCTTCACGCTACATTCATCACTATTATATTCAGTTTACTATATTATTCAAACCACACAATCACAGAATAAAAGAGAAGAGAAATTAGAAGAGAACTTTAAGGAAATTGTCACACATTTAGCTGCGCCTTAGGAACCAGGACGATCAGCACAGGTGCTCCACAAGGCTGTATTCTCTCCCCGCTGCTCTTCTCACTCTACACAAATTAGGGTTCCTCCACGGACCCCTCAATCAAAATCTTGAAGTTTGCAGATGATCTGATAGTCATTGGTCTCATCCGGGACAGTGACGTGTCTGCGTACAGATAGGCATGTGGTCCACTGGGAGCAACCACACACAACCTGGAGCTGAACACAGCCAAGACAGTGGAGATGAGAGTGGACTTCAGGAGAATCCTTCCAATCCTTCCAGCACTCACCTATCCTCAACATACTGTAAATGGCTGTGGACTCCTACAAGTTCCTGGGCACAATAATCTCCAAGGACTTGAATTGGGACTGCAACATCAGCACCATTATCAAGAGAGCTCAGCAGAGGCTGTACTTCCCTGCGGCAGCTAAGGAAGTTCAACCTACCCAAGGAGCTGATGGTGCAGGTTCAGACATCGCATCCATCACAGTGTGGGGCAGCTCAGCCACCAAACACCACACCCACAGACTGCAGCGTCATCATCAGGTCTGCAGTAGAGAACCATCGGTGTGAAGTTACCCTCCCTACCGACCTGCACACGTCCAGAACCAGAAGCGTGCAGAGAACATTGTCTGTGATCCGTCACAACCCTGGACATCACCTGTTTCCAGTATCTTCCCTCAGGTCAGCGTTTCAGTCAGTTGAGGATCAAGACCTCCAGACTTCAGAGAAGCTTCTTCCATACGGCCATCACACTCATGAACAGCTGAACATCACACTCTGGATACAGTCTACTACATACATCCATATCCAGATGTTCTCTCACTTCTTCTATTCTCTGTACAGTCTACTACATACATACATCCATATCCAGATGTTCTCCTCACTCTTCTTTCTCTGTACTGCACTTTTATTTATCTGATAGGGTCTCAGAACACTCTGTACCACCGTCTCCACCAGTGACTCTTCTGTTCTCCATATTTATATCTATTTAATTCAGAACACTCTGTACCACCGTCTCTACCAGTGACTCTTCTGTTCTTCATATTTATATCTATTTAATTCAGAACACTCTGTACCACTGTCTCCACCAGTGACTCTTCTGTTCTTCATATTTATATATATTTAATTCAGTCTGCACTGTTCTTCGCTGCTGCACTCAGCACTTTACTTTTAACATACAACTCTGCACGTTAGGTTTACAGGTGTGTCTGTGCGTGTATGTCACTGTGTGTGTGTAGATTGGATGTGCTACTTCTGTAATGTCAGTTATCGTTTTTTATTATTGTTTTTATTATGTCAGAAATGGAAAATGATAAGGATACAAAATAAATGAATCAGCAGGGCAGTAACAGCAATTCAACAATATAAACCTAATAGTTACAGCCGTTCTAGGGTACGCTACAACACAAAAAAGAAGCCTTCCCACTTCAACCCTGCCAGGAATCAAGTAGACCAGTCACAAGTTTCTAGTCTAATTATGTTGATTTTATTCAAAATTAGACCACCAAGTCTTTAAATGAAGCTCTCCAGCCAAACAGAGCACTGCAGCACCAGCAATCAGCACAACACCTGTAACCCATAATGAGAGAGAGAGAGAGAGAGAGATCACAGCCCACACAACTAATACAGCCAACACAGCCATCACAAAATACGCCACAGGCTGTAACACTAATATTGTGTAAAAAAAAGGAACAATACTATTAACAAAAAAGATGATTAATATAGAATAAGTATTATTAGCCAATCAGACTTGTGCTGTTCATGACTCATTTTAATCAAACATCAGCATAAAGAGAACTCCTACACAGTTCTCACACCTTTAGAGCTCTGACCCTCCAAAGAGTCTATGTGTGACTATGTGTCTTATTTATAAACTGAAAAAAACATATATTTCAAATGCCAGATCTTTATAGCTTAAATGAAAGGTTTTATCTTTAGCAAAACAGAACACTGCAGTCTAGCATAAGAACCTTAGCTCAGCCGTGAAACGTGGTGGCAGTTTCATGGTTTGGGCCAGCTAGCCGTTCTTTGATAGAAACGTATAAAAAAATCTACAGGAGAGTACTAGGGCATCCATCTGTGAACCACAACAAAAAGTCTACAGATATTAAAAAAAAATAGTCCACAAAAAGCAAATGATTAATAGAAATGTTGAAGGAGATGCATCAAAGCCCACACACATGAAACAGGCAAAGCAGTTATGCAAATGTGGTTTGTGTTTTATACAAAATATGTTTTTACAAATTGCTTCAGGTAACCACTAACCACAGACCTCGTGCCACTGGAGACCTCTCCCTTGCAGAAAAAACACGCTAAGAACCCAAACATGTGGATAGCTAGAGTGAACACAGTGGACAGTGGGCCTGCAAGTCAGCAGGGACTAGGGGCATTGCTATCACGGTCCCACTACTGCTAGGTCAGGGACAATCGCCAGCTGATTAGTGAGTCTTTGAGTAAAAAGCTGTATGAGATCATTACTCTGAAGGTAAGACAGTGTGGTCAGAGCCTTTTGGATATCCTGCCAGTTTGGAAACCTCAGCCATGAATAATAACTCTAAGTTAGCGCCCCAGTCACAGTGGAGCTTTCTGGCATGTCCAATTGGTGTTTGGACTGGCTGTACATGGCGGTACCAGTTACTGTTAATGTACTTAACTACCACCTCTCAATTGTAGTATAGCAACTCTTCAGTTAAGCTGGGTCTACCTTAACCTGCCTGAAGCGCCATGGTGGTGGATCCCTGTGGTATAATATCATCATTCCAGTGTGCACATCCACCTGGAGCAAACTATGTACAGCAGGAGTGTTCAGTTATCTTTCTCCTGGGCATGATGGAACTCAGCATCCAGTCCAGTGCTCTTAGCATAGACTACCACAGCATATCTTTCTGCAGCTTTCTGCTCCTCCTCAAAGCATGCAGTACAAACACGTCTCAGCAGCATGCGCTGTGTCAGGATGGATGGCAGGACAAGTAATCATGTCATTGTGTAAGTACCTGGCACAGTGCTGAATGGAGAAATTGTCTCGTAAAGCAGTGGTTCACCTTGCTACCCTGGGCCTCAGGGCTCTTTAAACTGCATGAGCCAGGCCAGTGGGTACAACCAGTGTGCAGCATGAAGAGAACACCATACAGGTAGGTTTGAAAATACCTCAGTTTAATGTTACTTAGTATTTGTGCTCTTGCTTTGCTCAAACTCAAACTGCAACAAGCGATAACTCTCCAGCACCCTTCTGCACTTGTGAAAGAATAGTGCTGCTGAATTGACACTAGGCATCTCTGTCTACAACTGAACTCACTGTCTGCCCACAGGAACACGCTGGACCCCAGACCGGCATGAAGGACAATAAACTCAATCTTAGTTAAAAACTGCACGTTTTCTGTAAGCTGACGTAACACTGTGGCACACACACGCACATAACTACACACCTCACTAACACTCCATGGAATGATCCACTGCCATACTGTGTACATCTTTACTGGCTCAGTTTCCAATCTCACTATTCTCTCTGTGACTGAGTAGCACAGGGCTATTAAAAAGAGTATTTTCCTCTAAAGTGCAGTATTTGATGTCTCTTCTTCTACACTGTCACCACAATATTATTACTGATCTAACAACAGTGTACAGCTACAAAATCTTAATATAACTTAAAACTGAAAAACGTAGGGACCTTCTAACTGAATGTCTCCACATAAGAGAAAAGCTTGCAAACATCTGACCTACATACAGGTACTTAAAGAACAATTACTCACAGAGTAGCACAGAGAGTGCACTGAGCTCCATACTGTCCCGTAATGACTGACTGACTGACTGACAGAACAACACTAACTGGTACCACCACTTCCTTGCACACGTCAGCATGTCAGAGAGTGAGACTAAAAATAAATACATATAGAATCGTTGCCATTTTCAGCTTAAGGTTATGTGTAAACAGCTGCATGAGATTCCTTATTTAATGCTGTCTGGTTTTCAACAGCAGTCACAGGGATTAGAAAGCTTCACGCTACATTCATCACTATTATATTCAGTATACTATATTTATTCAAACCACACAATCACAGAATAAAAGAGAAGAGAAATTAGAAGAGAACTTTAAGGAAATTGTCACACATTTAGCTGCGCCTTAGGAACCAGGACGATCAGCACAGGTGCTCCACAAGGCTGTATTCTCTCCCCGCTGCTCTTCTCACTCTACACAAATTAGTGTTCCTCCACGGACCCCTCAATCAAAATCTTGAAGTTTGCAGATGATCTGATAGTCATTGGTCTCATCCGGGACAGTGACGAGTCTGCGTACAGATAGGCATGTGGTCCTCTGGAGCAACCACAACAACCTGGAGCTGAACACAGCCAAGACAGTGGAGATGAGAGTGGACTTCAGGAGAAGCCTTCCAATCCTTCCAGCACTCACCATCCTCAACAGTACTGTAATGGCTGTGGACTCCTACAAGTTCCTGGGCACAATAATCTCCAAGGACTTGAATTGGGACTGCAACATCAGCACCATTATCAAGAGAGCTCAGCAGAGGCTGTACTTCCTGCGGCAGCTAAGGAAGTTCAACCTACCCAAGGAGCTGATGGTGCAGTTCAACATCGCATCCATCACAGTGTGGGGCAGCTCAGCCACCAAACACCACACCCACAGACTGCAGCGCATCATCAGGTCTGCAGAGAGAACCATCGGTGTGAAGTTACCCTCCCTACCGGACCTGCACACGTCCAGAACCAGGAAGCGTGCAGAGAACATTGTCTGTGATCCGTCACACCCTGGACATCACCTGTTCCAGTATCTTCCCTCAGGTCAGCGTTTCAGTCAGTTGAGGATCAAGACCTCCAGACTTCAGAGAAGCTTCTTCCCATACGCCATCACACTCATGAACAGCTGAACATCACACTCTGGATACAGTCTACTACATACATCCATATCCAGATGTTCTCTCACTCTTCTTTCTCTGTACAGTCTACTACATACATACATCCATATCCAGATGTTCTCTCACTCTTCTTTCTCTGTACTGCACTTTTATTTATCTGATAGGGTCTCAGAACACTCTGTACCACCGTCTCCACCAGTGACTCTTCTGTTCTCCATATTTATATCTATTTAATTCAGAACACTCTGTACCACCGTCTCTACCAGTGACTCTTCTGTTCTTCATATTTATATCTATTTAATTCAGAACACTCTGTACCACTGTCTCCACCAGTGACTCTTCTGTTCTTCATATTTATATATATTTAATTCAGTCTGCACTGTTCTTCGCTGCTGCACTCAGCACTTTACTTTTAACATACAACTCTGCACGTTAGGTTTACAGGTGTGTCTGTGCGTGTATGTCACTGTGTGTGTGTGTGTGTGTAGATTGGATGTGCTACTTCTGTAATGTCAGTTATCGTTTTTTATTATTGTTTTTATTATGTCAGAAATGGAAAATGATAAGGATACAAAATAAATGAATCAGCAGGGCAGTACAGCAATTCAACAATATAAACCTAATAGTTACAGCCTGTCTAGGTACGCTACAACACAAAAAAGAAGCCTTCCCACTTCAACCCTGCCAGATCAAGTAGACCAGTCACAAGTTTCTAGTCTAATTATGTTGATTTTATTCAAAATTAGACCACCAAGTCTTTAAATGAAGCTCTCCAGCCAAACAGAGCACTGCAGCACAGCAATCACACAACACCTGTAACCCATAATGAGAGAGAGAGAGATAGAGAGATCACAGCCCACTCAACTAATACAGCCAACACAGCCATCACAAAATACGCCACAGGCTGTAACACTAATATTGTTACAAAAAAAGGAACAATACTATTAACAAAAAAGATGAGATAATATAGAATAAGATATATTAGCCAATCAGACTTGTGCTGTTCATACCTCATTTTAATCAAACATCAGCATAAAGAGAACTCCTACAAAAGTTCTCACACCTTTAGAGCTCTGACCCTCCAAAGAGTCTATGTGTGACTATGTGTCTTATTTATAAACTGAAAAAAAACATATATATTCAAATGCCAGATCTTTATAGCTTAAATGAAAGGTTTTATCTTTAGCAAAACAGAACACTGCAGTCTAGCATAAGAACCTTAGCTCAGCCGTGAAACGTGGTGGCAGTTTCATGGTTTGGGCCAGCTAGCCGTTCTTTGATAGAAACGTATAAAAAAATCTACAGGAGAGTACTAGGGCATCCATCTGTGAACCTCAACAAAAAGTCTACAGATAATTAAAAAAAATAGTCCACAAAAAGCAAATGATTAAATAGAAATGTTGAAGGAGATGCATCAAAGCCCACACACATGAAACAGGCAAAGCAGTTATGCAAATGTGTTTGTGTTTATACAAAATATGTTTTTACAAATTGCTTCAGGTAACCACTAACCACAGACCTCGTGCCACTGGAGACCTCTCCCTTGCAGAAAAAACACGCTAAGAACCCAAACATGTGGATAGCTAGAGTGAACACAGTGGACAGTGGGCCTGCAAGTCAGCAGGACTAGGGGCAATTGCTAGTCACGGTCACACTACTGCTGGTCAGGGACAATCGCCAGCTGATTAGTGAGTCTTTGGTTAAAAAGCTGTATGAGATCATTACTCTGAAGGTAAGACAGTGTGGTCAGAGCCTTTTGGATATCCTGCCAGTTGGAAACCTCAGCCATGATTAATAACTCTAAGTTGCGCCCCAGTCACTGTGGAGCTTTTCTGGCATGTCCAATTGGTTGTTTGGACTGGCTGTACATGGCGGTACCAGTTACTGTTTAATGTACTTAACTACCACCTCTCAATTGTAGTATAGCAACTCTTCAGTTAAGCTGGGTCTACCTTAACCTGCCTGAAGCGCCATGGTGGTGGATCCCTGTGGTATAATATCTTCATTCCAGTGTGCACTCCACCTGGAGCAAACTATGTACACAGGAGTGTTCAGTATCTTTCTCCTGGGCATGATGGAACTCAGCATCCAGTCCAGTGCTCTTAGCATTGACTACCACAGCATATCTTTCTGCAGCTTCTGCTCCTCCTCAAAGCATGCAGTACAAACACGTCTCAGCAGCATGCGCTGTGGCAGGATGGTGGCAGGACAAGTAATCAGTGTCATTGTGTAAGTACCTGGCACAGTGCTGAATGGAGAAATTGTCTCGTAAAGCAGTGGTTCACCTTGCTACCTGGGCCTCAGGCTCTTTAAACTGCATGAGCCAGGCCAGTGGGGTACAACCAGTGTGCAGCATGAAGAGAACACCATACAGGTAGGTTTGAAAATACCTCAGTTTAATGTTACTTAGTATTTGTGCTCTTGCTTGCTCAAACTCAAACTGCAACAAGCGATAACTCTCCCAGCACCCTTCTGCACTTGTGAAAGAATAGTGCTGCTGAATTGACACTAGCATCTCTGTCTACACTGAACTCACTGTCTGCCCACAGGAACACCTGGACCCCGCATTGAACAGACCGGCATGAAGGACAATAAACTCATCTTAGTTAAAAACTGCACGTTTTTCTGTAAGCTGACGTAACACTGTGGCACACACACGCACATAACTACACACCTCACTAACACTCCATGGAATGATCCACTGCCATACTGTGTACATCTTTACTGGCTCAGTTTCCAATCTCACTATTCTCTCTGTGACTGAGTAGCACAGGGCTATTAAAAAGAGTATTTTCCTCTAAAGTGCAGTATTTGATGTCTCTTCTTCTACACTGTCACCACAATATTATTACTGATCTAACAACAGTGTACAGCTACAAAATATTAATATAACTTAAAACTGAAAAACGTAGGGACGTCTAACTGAATGTCTCCACATTAGAGAAAAGCTTGCAAACAATCTGACCTACATACAGGTACTTAAAGAACAATTACTCACAGAGTAGCACAGAGAGTGCACTGAGCTCCATACTGTCCCCGTAATGACTGACTGACTGACTGACTGAACAACACTAACTGGTAACCACCACTTCCTTGCACACAACAGCATGTCACAGAGTGAGACTATAAATAATACATATAGAATCGTTGCCATTTTCAGGCTTGAGTTATGTGTAAACAGCTGCATGAGATTCCTTAGTTAATGCTGTCAGGTTTTTCAACAGCATTCACAGGGATTAGAAAGCTTCACGCTACATTCATCACTATTATATTCAGTATACTATATTATTCAAACCACACAATCACAGAATAAAAGAGAAGAGAAATTAGAAGAGAACTTTAAGGAAATTGTCACACATTTAGCTGCGCCTTACACCACCACCTTGCCTGTTTTTGACAAATTCGATGCCACTCCCAATCTCTGTAGAAAGTTTTGTTTTAGTGTTCGCCTTCTAAATTGGGCAACTGCAAATTGGCCTCAAGCTCAGGATTTGACCTGTGAACTTTTCGTTATACCAGAGTTTCAAATAGTTTGGAAAGAATGGGTTTGGGAAAGAAGGGCATTTTCAGGGGAGTGGGGATAAAAAAGGTGAACTCTGGCTATAGAGTTCAGGATGATCTCTTCCAGGTTGTGAAAGGCATGAAATCGGTTCTCAGTCTGGACAGAGGCTGGATATATAAATATAGGATATATATTTAGTGTGGGAGGTTTCATGGCTAAATTGGACCTGTCTGGTGGCCAATCTTCATTAATTGCACATTGCACCAGTAAGAGCAGAGTGTGAAGGGTCAGTTAGCAGGTAAGAGCACAGTTTAGCTTAAAATATTGCAATAACACAACATTATGGGACATACCAGAGTTCAAAATAGGACACATTGTTGGTGCACGTCTTGCTGGCGCATCTGTGACCAAGACAGCAAGTCTTTGTGAAGAGCCACGGTATCCAGGGTAATGTCAGCATACCACCAAGAAGGACAAACCACATCCAACAGGATTAACTGTGGACGCAAGAGGAAGCTGTCTGAAAGGGATGTTGG
The DNA here is from genome assembly GCA_021613375.1 of Megaleporinus macrocephalus. NCBI lineage: Eukaryota > Metazoa > Chordata > Actinopteri > Characiformes > Anostomidae > Megaleporinus > Megaleporinus macrocephalus. The sequence continues at coordinate 13,621,642 of CM038708.1, forward strand.
GGTGCTGACCCTGATTGTATCCAAAAAATATAAAACCACGGCTGCCCAAATCACGGCAGAATTAAATGTGCACCTCAGCTTCTCCTGTTTCCACCAGAACTGTCCGTCGGGAGCTCCACAGGGTCAATATACACGGCCGGGCTGCTATAGCCAAACCTTTGGTCACTTGTGTCAATGCCAAATGTCAGTTTAATGGTACAAGGAGGGCAAATCTTTGGCTGTGGACTGATGTGATGGTTTTGGCCCAATACTTGTGCTAGATGGGCACGTCACTGCCAAGGACTACCGAACCATTCTGGAGGACCATGTGCATCCAATGGTTTAAACATTGTATCCTGAAGGCCATGCTGTATATCAGGATGACAATGCACAAATACACACAGCCACTTTGGGGTGTTTTGGAGGAGCGAGTCAGGAAACGTTTTCCTCCACCAGCATCACGTAGTGACCTGGCCACTATCCTGCAAGAAGAAGGGCTTAAAATCCCTCTGACCACTGTGCAGGACTTGTATATGTCATTCCCAATACGAATTGATGCTGTATTGGCCGCAAAAGGAGGCCCTACACCATACTAATAAATTATTGTGCTCTAAAACCAGGTGTTTCAGTTTCATTGTCCTTGTGTGTCTATATATATATATATATATATATATATATATATATATATATATAAACACATATATACTAAGGTTTATAGAACTCATTATAGAGCTTTCGGTAGATACGTGTAATTTCCAGTTTTACTAGAACACAAATCAAACCACAACCACCTAAATACCTCCTCTCTGCTCTCAGACTGCTCTGTTCTCAAGCCATTCTACTTTTAGACTGTGATTAAGTGACCAGTGAGATGGTGCTCATCTTTTCTTCTGTATCTGTTTTTGTGTTTGTGGTTTAGCAGCAAACACAGGATGCTGAGCCTCAGGGTCACTTCATACCAACTAACCTGGGGCCTATCTGGTCACCTTACAAATCAACTACAGAACTACAGCTAGTTGCTTAAGTAATCTGAGAAGAAGTAGTAGTTTTATGTACTTTCTGATTTTGAGTGTCCACCACTTATTAATGGGTTAATTTAACATTTTTAAGGAAATTACTCAACTATAACACCTGGGGAATTTCACCTCTGGACATACCATTTATACAACCATCCAAATCATTAAATTTAGGTGTTCCAATCACTTCAGTCGCCACAGGTGTATAAAACCAAGCCCCTAGTCATGCAAACTGCTTCTACACACATTAGTAAAAGAATGGGTTGTTCTTAGGAGCTCAGTGAATTCCAGAGTGATGTAGTGATAGGATGCCACCTATGCAACAAGTCCAGTCGTGACTATATATTATAACAAAGTGGAAGTGACTAGGACCGACAGTAACTCAGCCACAAAGTGGTAGTCCACCTAAAATGACAGAACAAGGTCAGTGGATGCGCAGAGGTCACCAACTTTCTGCAGAGTCAATCGCTACAGACCTCCAAACTTCATGTGACCTTCAGATTAACTCAAGAACAGTGTGTGGAGAGCTTCATTGAATAGGTTTCCATGGCCAAGCAGCTGCATCCAAGCCTTACATCACCAAGCGCAATGCAAAGCGTTGGATGCAGTGGTGTAAAAGAATGCCACCACTGGGCTCTAGGCCCGTTCAGACGTGTTCTCTAGAGTGACGAATCACATTTCTCTTTCTGGCAATCCGATAGTTGAGGCTGGGTTTGGTGATTACCAGGAGAACGGTCCTTGTCTGACTGCATTCTGAGTGTAAAGTTTGGGGGAGGGGGGATTATGGTGTGGGGTTGTTTTCAGGATTTGCGTTGTACACCAGTGTACAAAGCAAGCTCCATCAAACGGAGACTGCGAGACAGGCCTTCTCGTCCAAACATCAGTGTCTACCTCACAAATGCACGTCTGGAAGAACGATCAAACATTCCCATAAACACGCTCCTAAACCATGTTGAAAGCCTTCCCAGAAAAGTTGAAGCTGTTATAGCTACAAAGAATGGGCCGACATCATAAAAAAACCTATGAATTAAGGATGAGATGTCACTTAAGTTCATATGTGTGTGAAGGTAGACGAGTGAATACTTTTGACAAAATAGTGTATATTAAACCAAATAAGCACACAGGTACGTTTAATTGGATTCTTGGATATGCCATATTCAGTAACCATCAGAGGCAAGAGGCACCTCAACAAGTCATAATAATAAACCACACATTCATAAGTTTCATAATACACTAATAATAGACGTTGTTGGCACTTTAGCTATAGCGCTCGAGAATAAGGTATATGGACAATTAGAGCTTCCGACAGATAACATTTTATTATAATAAACAAGTGACAGCTCTGAACACTTCTGCACCTTCTCACTGCACGTCTCACACGCATACACGCAAATGGATACACGCAGAAGACATACAGGAAAATGATTTCACAGATGGCAAATATAGCAGTCAGGCAAGGTGCAGAGAAGTGGGTGGTAGAAACAAAGCGAGAGGGGAAGCAGCAAAGAGGGTAACTGGTCAGCAGGAAGTGCACCACTCACACTCACGCTCAACAAAAAAAGATACAATAATTAACCGCAGAGCGCTTAGAGCTTCAGTTCTCACACACACCCAGTTGCTTCTCTTTTATTGTATGCTTATGTTTTAAATTATTATTTAATCCATTATCTGCCGCTTAATCCCGCTAGTCAGGGTCACTGGAGCCTATCCCAGCGTCATCGGGCGAGGTACACCATGGACAGTTCGCCAGTCCATCACAGGCAATTTAGAGTGACCGGTAAACCTAACATGCATGTGTTTGGACTGTGGGAGGAAACCCACTCAAGCACAGGGAGAACACGCACACTCCACACAGAACGGCCCGGACTGGGAATCCAACCCGGCCTGTCTTGCTGTGAGGCGACAGTGCTAACCACTACACCACCATGCCGCCCTTATTATTTAATACTATTTTATTTGATTATTTTTTTAATTATTATTTTCCTTTTGTTGTTGAGAATGTGTGAATGGTGCACTTCCTGTTGGCCAGTTACTCTCTTTAGGCCTTCCTCTCTTGCTTTGCTTCTACCACCCACTTCTCTGCACCTTGCCTGACTGCTATTTTTGCAGTCTCTGAAATGATTTGCACTTTTTCCTGTATGCCCTCTGCGTGTGCATGTATGTGTGAGATATGTGTGCAGCGAGAAGGTGCAGAAGTGTTCAGATCTTTCGCTTGTTTATTATGATAAAATGTTACCTGTTGGAAGCTTAAACACACACACACACACACACACACACACTAGTGAACATTACACACTAGGGGGCAGTGGGCACACATGCCCGGAGCTGGTGTGGGTGTTTCACTGTGGGTTAAATCCTGAGGTCAAATTTTGCTGTGTGCAAACAAAAGTGACAGAATAATTCTGAACTGAACATCGACAAAACATCAGTGGTTCAAATGAAAAGCTCTGCATGTATGTGTAAGCTCCGCGACTCACCGAATTGTAAGGTCACAGTCACCCGTTTACTAGGTAGCCTAGGACACACTCCACACACACCCCTGTGTTTCCATGGCAACCCAGCCATGGCTCACACACACCTACGTCTCCATGGCTACCTATCACATTAGTGCTAGCGGCAGCTCTCATTAGCACACCCATTTAAGCTAGCCACACGCTAGTCTCAGCGTGCGGCGTTGTTCTCAATAACTCCGTTATCAGTATCACGGTCTTCAGCTATCTGAGACTGTGAGGGTCAGATCCTTCCTGTCCGTGGTCCTCAGGCTTGTTTTACTGCATTGTTCCGAGTGTAAATTTGGCGGAGGGGGGATTATGGTGTGGGGTTGATTTTCAGGATTTGGGTTTGACCCCTTCTTGTGAAAGGAACTCTAAATGCTTCAGCAGAATTCCATGCTCCCAACTTAGTGGGAACAGTTTGGGGACGGCCCCTTCCTCTTCCAACATGACTGCACACTAGTATACAAAGCAAACTCCATCAAACGGAGACTACGAGCCAGACCTTCTCGTCCAAACATCAATAACCAACAAAGGCAACAGGTAACATTTTATCATAATAAACAAGCGACAGCTCTGAACACTTCTGCACCTTCTCACTGCAGACAGACAGACACCAGGACCAGACAGACACAAGACAACACAGGAGGAGGACAGAAGAGAAACGAAGAAGGACAGCGAGCTGACAACTGGGGAGTATGACAAACGCAGACGGGAGGATGACAAAACAAGGACAAAGGAAACCAGACCATGACAGAAAAAACAACACTCCAGATAGAAACAAGAGAACAGGACAAAACACGAGACAGACCAGTATAGACTGCTGGATTGACGGGCGCTGCACTGGCGTCCGGAGGGGCAGCGGGCGCTGCACTGGCGACGAGTTTCAGCTCCAGAGCCCTAGGTGGAAGAAAGAGCACTCGCACTGCCACGAGTCCAAGCACACTGAGCGGTGCAGCTGCTCCTCAGGAGCTTAAGTCAGGCTGGGAAGACGAAAGCAAGGAAGGGGTTCCCGGTGCTGTGAATGAACAGGCGGAGAGATAGAGAGTCCTCCAGAGAGTCCCAAAGCCCCCTGCAAATATTGTCCTCTGTCCAGAGGGCTTGGGCGTGCCTACGGCTCTCCTTCCGCTGCTTTCTTTTGGTCACCCTGTCGATGACCAGTTCAAAGGGGTTTTTTGCTCTCGTCATTATAAATTCATCAAATGAATCAAAAACTGTGTCATCATCGCTCAGCTCCTCCTCATCCACTGTATCCATTGTTGGTCCAACATTCTGTAACGGTGCAGGAAACAGGAGGTGGATACACACGCAGATGAGGATTTAAGGGTTTAATGAAGTCCATGACAACAAAAACAGGCAAAACAAACAAAGCAACTCACAAAAAAGGACTTTACATGAAGCATGAACACATCAACAGCATAACAACATTGGACAAAGACAGACTGCAAACACGGGGTTTATATAACACAAGCTAACGAGAGGGAGCAGGTGACAGGACTCAGGACGAATGAAAAACAGGTGTGACAGGCGGGGCTAGGGCGGAGACAAGGAGCACGTGACCAAAACAAACACCATGCTGACATCACCGGACGTAAACAAGGACTCAGACAGGGGAGGACGAGCAGGGAGTGACACTCTCATTAAAGTGGCAATAGTTAAAGATCTCAGGCCTTGTTTTCGGAGCCCATAACATATGCAGTACTGTCCAACTTCCACTTTGTTGACATGTTGCTACTGCGTTTGCTCAAAATACTGCATAGTTATCAAATAATATTACACTGGCTAATGATTAACAGCTAACCTGGTTAGTAAACGATCCTGAGTGGTCTCTGTTTTACTGGAACGTGATCAACTCGGGTGTGACGCCCTCTGATGTTTGCACTGGCTGCTTTCTTTCATATACATTTATTGGTCTCAATACAACATAAGCAATTCACATTTTTCATGAGCAGAGTAATGCCATTGTGCAATCTAACCTCTCCAATCATCTTAAATAACTGTGATTAGGCAATTGTATGAGCTTTCCTGAAAGAAAAGCAGTATAAAGTAGATAAATCAACTCTCATCAACATGAGAATGAACTGCACAACAGATGACTGGCAGTAAAAAACTTGCTTTAACTACAGCTCCACCTAGTGGTGAGATTCACTACCTTTCACCCATTCAGATCAAGTGTATCCAGTAATACCACATGATCTGGCATAAAACTAACACAGCATTTCAGAAAAAGAACATCATACTGACAATCAAACATGCTGGTGGTAGTGTGATGGTCTGGGGCTGCTTTGCTGCTTCAAGACCTGAATGACTTGCTGTAACTGATGGAACCATGAATTCTGCTCTCTACCAGAAAATCCTGAAGGAGAATGTTTGGCCATCAGTTTGTGAACTTAAGCTCAAGCATAATTGGGTTCTGCAGCAGGACAATGATCTGAAACACAACAACAAGTCCACCTCTGAATGGCTAAAACAAGACAAAATGAAAGTTTGTAGTGGCCCAGTCAAAGTCTGGACATTAATCTGTCTGAGATGTTGTGCAGTGACCTTAAACAAGCAGTTCATGCTTGAAAGCCCTCCAATGTGGCTGAATTAAAACAATTCTGCACAGAAGAGTGAGCCAAACTTCCTCTACAGAGATGTGAAAAACAAACAAAAGAAGTCTGTAAGGGGGCAAATACTTTTTCACAGCGCTGTAGTCCAGGTAAGATTATAAAGTTGATGCCACTTCTAGACGTGATCAACATTAAACTTCCGGTTTGCACAGTAAATTTGTGAATGTAACCTTTTTATTTTAGAGCTTGATAAACAGTTGGTGAAGTAATTTTTAACCATGTGGTTATTTTAGTTAATGTTGATTGACAGTTTTTGATGCAGCACCGTCTGAAGTATTGGAGATCATGAGTGTTCACACACTGAAATTCCTCCTAATTCTTTGAAATGTTTAGCGATATTATGCACTGTAGAGGGAGATATATACAAATCCCTCCCAGTCTTTCTTTTAGGAACATTGTTTTTAAACATTTAAATCATTTTCTCACACATTTGGTAACAAACTGAAGATCCTCTTCCCAACTCTCTTTGTTTGCAGGCTTAGACATTTTTGATCTAAGCCTGAAAAAGGAGAGAGGGCCGGTGCTCTGGAAGATATCATGTGTAGTGCCTATTCTAAAGACTGCACACCCCTGCTACAGACAAATGGTACTAAACTCTCACCTGATGAAGGCTTTGGAAAGACTTGTTCTCAGCTATCTTCATTCACTGGTGGGATCAGCTATGGATCCTCTGCAGTTCGCCAACCAGACAGGCATTGAGGTGGAGGATGCAATCATTTACGTTCTCCACAAATCCTTTGCTCATCTTGAAAAGGCAGAAAGCACTCTTAGAATCATGTTCTTTGACCTATCCAGTGGTTTCAATACCATCAGGCCCACTCTACTGGGGAGAAAGTTGGAGAGCGCAGGGGTGGACCACCATCTCATCACTTGGATTCTCTCACAGTATGTGAGAACTAAGGACTGTGTTTCAGACACAATACTCTGGTGAACATCCAGGGAAGGGACATTGAGATCGTCAAAACCTACAAGTACCTGGGTGTTCATCTGAACAGTAAACTGGACTGGTCGAACAACACACACGCTCTGTATAAGAAAGGCCAGAGCAGACTTCACCTGCTGAGGAGGCTCCGGTCATTCGGGATACAGGGTCCGTTCCTCCATACGTTTTATGACTCAGTGGTGACATCAGCCGTCTTCAACAGCATTGTCTGCTGGGGGCGGCCTCACGACTGTAGATAGAAAGAAACTGGACACGCTGATCAGGAAGACAAGTTCTGTTGTGGGTTGTGCGTTGGACCCAGTGGAGGTCGTTGGAGAGAGGAGGATGTTGACCAAGCTGGCATCCATAATGGAGAACATCTCTCACCCACTACAAGAGACAGTCACAGCTGTGGTCAGCACCTTCACTGACAGGCTCCTCCACCTGCGGTGTGTTAAGGAAAGATTCCACAGCTCTTTTCTCCCTACTGCTTAGGCTGTACAACCGGCACCTCCCCAAGCAGGACATCAGAGTCACGGCTGTAGCACAATATACAGACCCATTTCTATCTATATATTCAGTGTGAACTAATTATTGTGCAATATTTGCTGCTGCACCTCATCAACTGAATACATCATGTATTCTGACTGATAACATCACTATAACTCATGCACTCCGTCTATATCATCAGTATTTGGGTGACTGCCAAGGTCAGATTATCAGTATTTATGTAGCTGGTATAAGAGAATGTAACTGTGCAAAATCTTTAAACAGCTGTGCTATATCTTTCAATAGCTGTGCCATATCTACCTGTGCTATTCAACATGTAAATATGCATATTTTCATATTGTATTTTTTTTTAAACAATAGAAATTTATTTTCTGTAATTTAATTTCTTATTTCTCTTTTTGTATTCTGATCAACTTGCACTTTAGTCTACCTCTTGTCCTGTATCTGTTCTACTGCTATCCTGCTGTAAGGATCTTATCTTTGTTTCTCAAAGATTGTATCAAATCATGATAACAGTCCCCTGTTGATTTTCACCTATTTAAAATTATTATTTAGTGTTTTTACCTCATTACTTACCCTAAATTGTTTTGGGAATGTGTTGCAGGCCTGGAATGCAGGAATGGATATATATTAACAAAAGCAGTGAAGTTGACCAGACAATACATGAAATATCTGGGGTTCTAACAGTCTGCAATGAAATAGAAGTCTAAGTGAATGTAAGAAACGCTACATTTTTACATTTGCATTTTTCCATACTGTCTCTGATACGGGATTATAACTATACAGCAGCATTTTTAACATTTTCCAAGTAATTGGCTGTTACTCTCAGACTGCCTCTTACCCCTTATGTCCTTTTTCTCCATAAGGTACAGCAAAATTTGGAGGAATGCAACCCAATTAGAAAGCATTATTAAATGCTGAAACAGGTTGTTACGTTCCCACAAAAGGCTATGGTCTAGGGGAGATGTGGGGACAATAACATGTGCGGTGCATATAGGTGGAAGTGGCAAAAGGGAGAAAACAGAATGTAAAAGTAAGATATTTTTTATTGGCAATGCCAAAGATAAACACAGACTTTTTCAAAGACAGCCATCAACAAGAAACACGTGAGCCAACCTGGGGGAGAAAACAGATGGTACCAAAGAAAAGAAAATAATAAAAGAAACTACACTAAGCTGTATTTTAAACCCCTTACCTAATTAACCACAAACCAGGAGCCAACTGCTACTCTAGGCTAAACTATCAAAAGTACAGGGGGTGGTACCAGCCTCTAAACTAGTGTGTCTAGACAAACAGTTACCACGTGTGGCAGTGTAAGTGCGCGCATATACTAACTGTTCAACCACACAGGACAAAAACAGTTCAAAACCTGTGGGGCGGGGCGGGGCGGGGCGGGGCGGGGCGGGGCGGGGCAGGGCAGGGCAGGGCAGGGCAGGGCAGGGCAGGGCAAGGCAAGGCAACAATGCCAGTGAGCCGAGTGGCTCACCGCGCAGCTTTTAAACTAGAAGCCCCGCCCACTCCAGGTTCGATCGAAGTCTCCGATTGGGTGAGGGAAGATGAAGACTGACACTTCGATCCACCTATAAGATAAAGGATAGGCAAGTAGGAGCGGAGGACGCAAGAGAAGAGGGGGAGAGCATGCGCCTAAAGGATATCTGAAGGATATAATGAATAAAAAAATAATAAAAACAGTATAATAGAATAATAGAACATATCCGATAATAAAAAAAAGATATTCATCAATATTTTCCATGACAATTAGAGCAGACACATTGATAGAAGAGAGAGAACAACTGTGATTCTAATGTAATTATTCAACTTTATTGAATAGAAAAACAAACCGAACACAATAAAATACTACAGAGGAAGAAATAACAGAACAACAACTATAATCACAATAGTAAAACATAAAAACTAACAAAGAACAAACTAAAAAAATAATTTATATATATATATATATATATATATATATATATATATATATATATATATATATATATATATATATATATATATATATAACATGTTACACACTGCTGCTTTCGTAAATCATCACATGCATACATATACATTTTGCTACGTGAACATTTTTAAAGCATTTATAAGTATAATGTTTGTTAAAGTATGAAAATAACATAATAAGAATTTAAGACAGCCAGAGTCAGCTGTACATGAAGATGGAATAAACAAAACAAATAAAAGTGATGTGCAGTATATGCAAAAATAAACTGATATATTTTTAAATAAGTGAGAACAGGATTTAAAGCACACAATATTATAATTATAATGTTTATAATTGGCCCTTATCAAAATGTTCCAGCTTCTGCCACTACTTCTGTTCTGTCCTCCTCATCAGGTTTAACTGTGAAATATACAATGATAAAATGTTCAAATGAATCAAAGTTCAGGTTCATGTATTAATCTAGAAGGTTAACTTGTATAGAAATGTCAGTATGTGAGAGGCTGAGTGTGTGTTTGTTATCAGTGACACACATAGAGACTATGTGTTCTTACCTCGAGCTCTGTAGCATTTAACAGCCAGAATGATGGACACCAGCAGATATGGAGACACTGCCATTAAACTACTGAGCAGACTGAACACTGAGAATGAAGCTCCTGAGGTGGACACACCTGATACAGAAACAATATACAATCATGATGCATGACTATATGCAATAATACAAATAGTCCATTTGTAATTTAATGTATATACTTTCTGCTGAAATTAGAAAACCTCTGACTGAGATCCAGATCTGTGGTGACTCTCCTCTCTCTGGGTGTTTACAGTGGTAGAGACCTTCATCTGACTTTGAGACAGTACGGATGGTCATCTCTCCTGTAGTCTGATTCTGGAGGAGTGATCCATCTTTATAGAACTCTGTGAAGTTTGAGGAGTTAGTGTAGTGATATAAACAGCGCAGAGTCAGAGGATCTCCCTCAGTCACAGGATGAACAGGACTCTCCAGAATCACAGCACCATCTGTATGAAAAGGTATATTTTACCAAGACAATGGTAAACCACATACTGCATCTATCACAACAGCATGGAGAAGAGTCTGGGTGCTGTGCTGGCCAGCCTGCAGTCCAGACCTTCACCAAAAAAAACCCAGAACTGTCAAGCAGCTAGAATTCAACATCTGACAATTCAGGAATGAATGTTGATTATAAAGCTCTAAACCACTGTTTGAGATACAAATACAGTCTTATTCCAAATACAGGATTCATAAACTGCACATTATTTACAGTTGGTACTATATAGCTGCAGAAATACAAATACGGTAATAAATAACATAGCAGTACATCTTCAGTCTGATTAGAAGCCACACAATCATCCTTAAATATAAAAATACAGAGAATATTTATATTCACTAAGACAGAATTGATTATTGATATTCTGCATTACATGCTATATACTGGTACCAGTAGTCTAATCTGATCTGACCATTTGTTAACTCTAAAGATTATGGGCTGTAAAACGTGATCAGTAGAAACACTGCAATGCCCCAACCAACTACACTGTATTATTAAGATAATTTTATTAGAAATATATTTATGAACTTACCTTGTACAGTGAGTGCAACAGAGTTACTGGACTGAGATGATGTTGGTCTGTGAGGTCTCTCTCCTCTACACTGATACGGATCTCCAGTAATCACAGCATCTTCTCTGATGGTGAGAGAGTCTCTGTTTACAGTGTAATACACAGACTGATTCACTGCAGTCCATCCACCCTGTTCATTCATCTTATACCACTGATATGTCCATCCATCATGAGTGTTAATCTCACACTTCAGAGTGACTGACTCTCCAGTGAACACAGGACTCTCTACTACAGTCAGTGTAGCTCTGGGTAATTCTGTGAGGACAGAGGACAATATATATATATATATATATATATATATATATATATATATATATATATATATATATATATATATATATATAATCTTAGTGTCTCACCTAAAATATCTGAACCAGTGGTATGTCAAAAGAACGATATCAGAAAATATTTTTTTGTTATCTTTTAATTTAGGTGACAACTGATTCAACTTTTTAAAACTACAGCTGAATTTAAAACCACCAGTAATTTTATTCACTGATAATAGCATCTTCCTTTTCAGTGAAAAGATGAAAGTAATCTTACCTTTCACTGTAAGAGTAACAGAATTGCTGAATTGTGATGATGAGGGTCTGTTAACTCTCTCTCCTCTACACCAGTACTGATCCTGATCTACTGCTGAACTGATGGTGAAGGTGTTTGTCTGAGACTGATAGACTGCAGTTCTACTGCTACTGTTATACCACTGATATCTCCAGTCACTGTAAGACTGTATCTCACACTTCAGAGTGACTGACTCTCCAGTGAACACAGGACTCCATTTGGGTTCTACAGTCAGTGTAGCTCTGGGTAATTCTGTGAAAAGAGATAAAACAGTAAAGTTAATGTTGTGAATTAAATATTTTCCAGTTCCCACATTTTTAAAATTCTTATTACTGAAATAATATGTCTAATATATAATACACTGCATATGTTTCAATAAATACAATAAATGTATATTAAATAAATGCAGATTATCATTATGCTTGTTAACCAGGACTCGAAAATGTAGAATATAACAGGTAATAATTTAATGAGTCCCAAAAATATAAAACAAATTCTGAGAATGTTTGAAGAAGTTGCTCCACTCATTGTATTGTATTATTAATCTAATTTAAAATTAATAAAACATATAGATTTACCCTGTACAGTGAGAGTAACAGAGTTACTGTACTGAGATGATGTTGGTCTGTAACATCTCTCTCCTCTACACTGATACTGATCTCCATTAATCACAGCATCTTCTCTGATGGTGAGAGAGTCTCTGTTGTAATACACAGACTGATTCACTGCAGTCCATCTACTCTGTTTATTCAGTTTATACCACTGATATGTCCATCCATCATGAGTGTTAATCTCACACTTCAGAGTGACTGACTCTCCAGTGAACACAGGACCCTCTACTACAGTCAGTGTAGCTCTGGGTGAAGCTGTGAGAAGAGAGGACAATATATATATATTTATATAAAATCTTAGTGTCTCACCTAAAATATCTGAACCAATGGTATGTCAAAAGGACGTTATTAGAAAAATACTCTCAGAATTTTTTGTTATCTTTTAATTTAGGTGACAACTGATTTAACATTTTAAACTACAGCTGAATTTAAAACCATCAGTAATTTTATTCACTGATAATAGCATCTTCCTTTTCAGTGAAAAGATGAAAACAGTAAACTTACCTTTCACTGTGAGAGTAACAGAATTGCTGTCCTGCGATGATGTGGGTCTGTTATCTCTCTCTCCTCTACACCAGTACTGATCCTGATCTACTGCTGAACTTATGGTGAAGGTGTTTGTCTGAGACTGATAGACTGCAGTTCTACTGCTACCTTTATACCACTGATATCTCCAGTTACTGTAAGACTGTATCTCACACTTCAGAGTGACTGACTCTCCAGTGAACACAGGACTCTCTGGGTCTACAGTCAGTGTAGGTTTGGGTAAATCTGTGAAAAGAGATGAAACAGTGAAGAAGAGTTAATGTTGTGTAGCAAATATTTTCCAGTTCCCATATTTTTAAAATTCTTATTACTGAAACAATATGTCTAATATATAATACACTGCATGTGTTCAAAATATAAACACAATAAATGTATATTAAGTAAATGTAGATTTTCATTATGAGGAATGTAATATGTTGGTGTAAATATTTTTGTTAGGATCATCTCTAAAATCACTACTCTAGACATCCAGTGCTTGTTAACCAGGACTGGAAAATGTAGAATATAACAGGAATTAATATAATCGGAGTCCTAAAAATATAAAACAAATTCTGAGTATGTTTGAAGAAGTTGCCCCACTCACTGCATTGTATTAGTAATCTCATTTAGAATAAATTAAATGTATAGATTTACCCTGTACAGTGAGAGTAACAGAGTTACTGTACTGAGATGATGTTGGTGTGTAACGTCTCTTTCCTCTACAATCATACTGATCTCCATTAATTACAGCATCTTCTCTGATGGTAAAGGTGTCTGTGTTTACGGATGGATATACTGGAGTCCATCCACCCTGTTTATTCAGTTTATGCCACTGATATGTCCATCCATCATGAGTGTTAATCTCACACTTCAGAGTGACTGACTCTCCAGTGAACACAGGACTCTCTGGTTCTACAGTCAGTGTAGCTCTGGGTGAATCTACAGAAAGAAGAGAACAGCAGTTTATATTTAGTGGGTAAATCTATCAAAACAAAAGAGAGTATATTTATTTATCATGCAGCCTTTTATAATATCTTCGTATCTCACTTAATATATTAAAACCAATGGTGTGTCAAAATAACAGCATCAGAAAAAACCTGATCAGAAATATGTAAAAAAAAAATTATTTAGATGACAAATTATTAAACTTTAAAAATACAACTAAATTTAAAATCAACAGTAATTAAATTAAATAATAATATATTTCTTTACAGTGAGAATATTAAAACAGTAAACTTACCTTTCACTGTAAGAGTAACAGAATTGCTGTCCTGTGATGATGTGGGTCTGTGATCTCTCTCTCCTCTACACCAGTACTGATCCTGATCTGCTGCTGAACTGATGGTGAAGGTGTTTGTCTGAGACTGAGAGACTGCAGTTCTACTGCTACCTTTATACCACTGATATCTCCAGTTACTGTAATACTGTATCTCACACTTCAGAGTGACTGACTCTCCGGTGAACACAGGACTCTCTGGGTCTACAGTCAGTGTAGGTTTGGGTAAATCTGTGAAAGAGATGAAACAGTGAAGAAGAGTTAATGTTGTGAATCAAATATTTTCCAGTTCCCACATTTTTTTAATTCTTACTGAAATAATATGTCTAATATATAATACACTGCATATGTTCCAGATATAAATACAATAAATGTATATTAGATAAATGTAGATTTTCATTATGAGGAATGTAATATGTTGGTGTAAATATTTTTGTTAGGATCATCTCTAAAATCACTACTCTAGACATCCAGTGCTTGTTAACCAGGACTGGAAAATGTAGAATATAACAGGAATTAATATAATCTGAGTCCTAAAAAAATAAAACAAATTCTGAGTATGTTTGAAGAAATTGCCCCACTCACTGCATTGTATTACTAATCTCATTTAGAATAAATTAAATGTATAGATTTACCCTGTACAGTGAGTGTAACCGAGTTACTGTACTGAGATGATGTTGGTGTGTTACGTCTCTCTCCTCTACACTGATACTGATCTCCATTAATCACAGCATCTTCTCTGATGGTAAAGGTGACTGTGTTTACGGATGGATATACTAGAGTCCATCCACCCTGTTTATTCAGTTTATACCACTGATATGTCCATCCATCATGAGTGTTAATCTCACACTTCAGAGTGACTGACTCTCCAGTGAACACAGGACTCTCTGGTTCTACAGTCAGTGTAGCTCTGGGTGAATCTACAGAAAGAAGAGAACAGCAGTTCATATTTGGAGTATTTGGAGTCAGTTTTATTAATAAAACACAAACTTTAAGTCACATCTGAACTGCTGTAATATTAATGTTTCAATCAATGTTTAGAACTCTGATTAGAGAAAACCTTAAATATGAAAATTCTAATATTTTTTTTTTAAATATTTCATATACTTTATATATTTAAGACAGTATTTTTGTTAATAAAAGTAATATTATTCTGTAGTTTAATATGTTATTGACTGATGCTTTGCAGGTATACTACTAAATCAGTGATGTTACTATTCACTATAAAAGTAACAGTTTTGTCAGAAACACTTTACATATAGTTGCACTTTTGGATTTTACACCCGTTACACAAACTTTGAATAGTGATGTATTAAATGTTTAAATTGTACATTTAACAATGTGTTGATGCAAATAAAATAATGCAGTATGTGTACATGTGAATGATTTACCAGTGTGTCCACTGTGGATGAGGATAGTCAGCACTAACGTACAGACAGAAACACAAACAGAGGATATGATGTATTAATATGAAATATTAGCTGCTATCACATGTAGAATAAATGAATCAGCAGAGCAGTACAACAATTTACCAACCTAATACTGGGTGAAAAAATAGAATAATATTATTAACATTAAATATAAGTAATAAAGAATAAGGTCACATGCTTTACAATACAGAGGAACATAACTCCAAAATAGCAAGTTTATAGGAGAGGAAAACAACCTACTCTACTTTTAATATAAGATTTTATATTTTTCATACAATGTAAACGGCAGCTGCTGCATTCAAATGATGTAGAAAAACAAAAATATATAAAATTGGAGATTTCTTTGGAAAGCATTGATTTGCTTATTTAAATCTAAAAGGTGATTTTTTTATTTTTGAGTTGAATAGAATATATCAACAGCTAATTAGCTAATATTATTGGATATATTTCTCTTCATCACTAATAATGACAAAGCCAAGGCAACCTAATAATCAAGCATTTTATCACATTTATCTTTCACAAGATATCACGTTTTTTAGCTAAAAATAATGCACAAGATGTACATAGCCGACTTGAGTTGTGAAACGTGTGGCAGGTGAATAGATTTCTGCAGTAACAATGTTCATATTAAACTACACTGTATGTGAAGTTTACTTATGTTGTGCATTACATGGGTTGTGATAAAGTTTTTTATTATTATTTTAATTATGTCAGAAATGGAAAATAATACAGATTTGTGAGGGGTAATTTCTGACCCATGTTGTGCATTAGAAGGGTCTAGATACCTTACATTAAGTTTCTTTAAAAAACTTTTAAAGCTTTACTTTTTGACTATAACAAGCCAACACTGTGCAATATGATACACTGAAGCTGCTAGCACTCGGGCAGAGCAGCAATTCAGCAATTTAAACTTAACTGTTACAGCCTGTCTAGGTACGCCACAACACAAAAAAAAAAGAATTCCACCAAACCCTTCTACAAGTTTCTAGTCTCATTATGTTGATTTTATTCAATATTAGAAAAGAGGAAGGCTTCAGGGTGGTCTAAGCCTAAAGAAATAAACAGCCCACATCCCTCAACAACATGCTAACTTACCTTTTAACAAAAAGAAAAAAAATATATACAAGAACATACCCTAGCTCCCTAAACAGAAACAGAGACAAACCCCAAAAGAAAACAGGCTACACCTCCTACAATAAGAGAATTTCACACTAAAGTTAAAGAAACCAGCAAAGCTGGTAAAAACCACACACAAACACAGGAGGGTAGGAGGAGTCACCAGCCAGCCAACCACCCACCAGGTCTTTAAAAGAGTCTCTCCAGCCAAACAGAGCACTGCAGCACCAGCAATCAGCACAACACCTGTAACCCACAATGAGGGAGACAGAAGGTGCGTCCGAAATCGCCTACTAGTCAGTACGTACTGCTCGAGCGACAGACTAATAGGTAATTTCAGTAGGTGAGTTTTAGTAGCCACACAATCTCGGATGTACTACCTCTACCATTTTACCAGCGTCCTGTGACGCAAGACGTCAGACCCCCACCATAAAAGTCCTGCTATTCTTTAAAAGCTCCGTTTACTGACAGATTTAGATCTTTTTGTGACACTGATCTGTGTTTGTTTGATTATGTATCAGACAGTGTGGAGCTGTAGCTCAGAGAAGATGAAACGGGAGGAATGTAATCATTGTTTACCTCAGCAGTAGCGCTAACCTCTGTAGCGGCAGTTCACTAGCCGTAGCTGTGTACACACAGCCGACGTTCAGCTTTTCACTGTTTTTTTCCTCCGCTTTGAATTCATCCGCGGCTCCAGGTGAATCGTGGGATAGCGCAGTGTGCTGTGTTCACCTACATAAAAATAGCTGCCGATTCAGTAGGTCATCCGCACCACTAACCACAGACCTCCTGCCACTGGAGACCTCTCCCTTGCAGAAAAAACACGCTAAGACCCCAAACATAAGGATAGCTAGAGTGAACACAGTGGACAGCGGGCCTGCAAGTCAGCAGGACTAGGGGCAATTGCTAGTCACGGTCACACTACTGCTGGTCAGTGACAATTGCCAGCTGATTAGTGAGCCTTTGGCTAAAAGGCTGTACGAGATCATTACTCTGAAGGTAAGACAGTGTGGTCAGAGCCTTTCGGATATCCTGCCAGTTGGAAACCTCAGCCATGACTGTTAACTCTAAGTTGCGCCCCAGTCACTGTGGAGCTTTTCTGGCATGCCCAACTGGTTGTTTGGACTGGCTGTACATGGCGGTACCAGTTACTGTTTAATGTACTTAACTAGCACCTCTCAATTGTAGTATAGCAACTCTTCAGTTAAGCTGGGTCTACCTTAACCTGCCTGAAGCGCCATGGTGGTGGATCCCTGTGGTATAATATCTTCATTCCAGTGTGCACTCCACCTGGAGCAAACTATGTACGCAGGAGTGTTCAGTATCTTTCTCCTGGGCATGATGAAACTCAGCATTCAGTCCAGTGCTCTTAGCATTGACTACCACAGCATATCTTTCTGCAGCTTCTGCTCCTCCTCAAAGCATGCAGTACAAACACGTCTCAGCAGCATGCGCTGTGGCAGGATGGTGGCAGGACAAGTAATCAGCATTATTGTGTAAGTGCCTGGCACAGTGCTGAATGGAGAAATTGTATTGTAAAGCAGTGGTTCACCTTGCTACCTGGGCCTCAGGCTCTTTAAACTGCATGAGCCAGGCCAGCGAGGCACAACCAGTGTGCAGCATGAAGAGAACACCATACAGGTAGGTAGGGCTGGGCGATATGAGAAAAAATCTTATCACGATATTTTTTTTCATATCAGTCGATATCGATATATATCACGATATAAATCAAATCACTATTTCCTTTTTACTTTAAGTGAGATATGAAGGTATCAAAATGTATTTTTTTTCTTAAATTGTTTTTTATTTTTAGACAAATAGACAAATGTACTATAAAACATTACACAACTGCATTAACCACACACACTCACACATATATATATATATATATATATATGTGTGTGTGTGTGTGTAATACAGTTGTGTAATGTTGTGTATATGGGGCAGTATTAGTATGAACAGTATTCAGACACTGTGTTAAGCAGGCTGTTGCTGGCCCTTTAAGGGCTGAAGAAAGGACTCGTAGCGGTGAGTCGACTCTCTGTCGGCTCAAATGGTGAGTTCGTTTAGCGATTCTGTTTTGTTAGGGAAAAAAAAAGTTTCCCTGCTCGGGTTTTTGGATTATAAAGTCAACTTTGCCTCAGCGTTCTCACTCAAACACATACAGTATACATGTTTATGTTTATTGATTACGAAATTACGTCGATTTATCCGGAGCTACAGCAGCTACAAACAATCGCTCACCTACATCTAAAGTTGTGAGAGTGTTTCACACAGGAACACAACAGTGTTGTGCTCCGTCAGCTCTGCACAACACAACTGTACAGCTGCTACACACCAGCACTTGAAGCTCAAACACCCCGTAGCGCTTTATCAACACAGCAGCAAGACAGCACCTGTTCACTAGTTGTTCTTATCTTAGCAGATTATTGTAAGATTACTGACACGTGTAACATGTTTCTTTCAGTAGTATTTAACGTTTTCTGTCGTTGTTTTTTCTTATTTCGTTCTCTCTGCTCGACTGTGGTGTCTGCAGTAACTTATTACTAGCGCGTGGGTTAAGCTGCCGCTACGCCTACACTCTGCGCTGTGTGCTTCAACCAAACACGAAGTAGCTGGAACTCCAGTTCAGCCACCTGATTGGTTGGGGGCGGCGCTATTCTCATTCTCATTGGCTGTTCGTGTTGTCTCTCAAAACACGGACGGAACTTAATTCTATCGACTGTTATTTCGCGATAATTATCGTTATCGTTTTATCGCCCAGCCCTACAGGTAGGTTAAAAAAAATACCTTAGTTCAATGTTACTTGCTTGCACGAACTCAAACTGCAACAAGCAATAACTCTCCCAGCATCCTTCCGCACTTGTGAAAGAATAGAACTGCTGCCATTGTCACTAGCATCTCTGTCTACATTAAACACACTGTCTGCCCACAGGAACACCTGGACCCCGCATTGAACAGACCGGCATGAAGGACAATAAACTCATGTTAGTTGAAAACTGCAACTAAAAACACACAAAACTACACAGCTCACTAACACTCCATGGAATGATCCACTGCCATACTGTGTACATCTTTACTGGCTCAGTTTCCAATCTCACTATTCTCTCTGTGACTGAGTAGCACAGGGCTATTAAAAAAAAGAGTATTTGATGTCTCTTCTTCTACACTGTCACCACAATATTATCACTGATCTAACAACAGTGTACAGCTACAGAATCTTAATATAACTTAAAACTGAACTGAATCTGAACTACATACAGCTACTTAATCACACAGAAACTAAACCAGAACTTGCAGACTGAATATTAACAATTTCATACAGCAGCTCTCACTTTAATACAGACATAAAGAACATTTACTCACAGAGTATTACAGAGAGTGCACTGAACTCCATACTGTCCCCGTAATGACTGACTGACTGAACAACACTCTGTGTTCAACAACCACCACTTCCTTGCACACGTCAGCACATGTCACAGAGTGAGACTATAAATAATACATACAGAATTGTTGCTGTCTGGTTTTTCAACAGCATTTGCAAGAATTGGAAAGCTTCACGCCACATTTATCACCATTATATTCAGTATACTCGATTATTCAAACCACAAAATCACAGAATAACAGATAAGAGAAGAGAACTTGATGGAAATTGTCACATATTTAGCTGCGCCTTACACCACCAACTGCAATTTGGCCTCAAGCTCAGGATTTGACCTGTGAACTTTTCATAAACCCCAGAGTTTCAAATAGTTTGGAAAGAATGGGTTTGGGAAAGAAGGGCATTTTCAGGGGAGTGGGGATAAAAAAGGTGAACTCTGGCTATAAAGTTCAGGATAATCTCTTCCAGGTGGTGAGAGGCACGAAATCGGTTCTCACTCTGGACAGAGGCTGGACTTTGCAGCCGAATTGTTGATACATGTTCAGTTGTGTGGACACAACTTGACTAATCTCCATATAAAAGCATAGCCTAAAGACCAAGCTGCTTTGGTCACCATATCCAGTGCCAAGCATTGACTAGAGTGCTATAAACCACGTTCTCTGCAGTGATAGAGCTCCAACCAATACCTTTGGGAAGAGTTAAAGTGGGGTTGTGATCCAGAACTGATCCTTCAACGTCAGTACTCGACCTCAGTAATGATTTTGGGGGGCAGTCAAATCGTCACCGCAGTATTCCAACAACTTCCCAGAAGAGAATAAGCTTTTTCAGAAGAAACTTTTAATGAGTAATGAACAAACTTTTGGACATACATATATACACTGTTTTACTAGAACACCAGTCAAACCACAACCACCTAAATACCTCCTCTTTGCTCTCAGACTGCTCTGTTCTCAAGCCATTCTACTTTTAGACTGAGACTACATGACCAGTGAGATGGTGCTCATGTTTTTTTTTCTGTATCTGCTGGCAAACCACAAACACAGTGTGCTGAGCCTCAGGGTCATTTCATACCAACTAACCTGGGGCCTATCTGGTCACCTCACAGATTGTAATAAAAAAAAATCTACTACAGAACTACAGCAAGTTGCTTAAGTTATCTGAGTAGAAGTAGAAGTTTTATGTACTCTCTGAGTTTGAGTGTCCGCCACTTATTAATGTATTAATTTAACATTTTTAAGGAAATAACCCAACTGTGACACCTGGGGAATTTCATCTCTGGACAAGGTCAATGGCCAAGCAGCTACATCCAAGACTTACATCACCAAGCGCAATGCAAAGCGTTGGATGCAGTGGTTAAAAAAAAGGCCGCCACTGCCCTCTAGGCCATTTGAGACGTGTTCTCTAGAGTGACGAATCACATTTCTCTTTCTGGCAATCTGATAGATGAGGCTGGGTTTGGTGATTACCAGAAGAATGGTCCTTGTCTGACTGCATTGTTCCGAGTGTAAAGTTTGGCGGAGGGGGGATTAAGTTGTGGGGTTGATTTTTTTTCAGGATTTGGGTTTGACCCCTTCGTTCCAGTAAAAGCAAATCAAATGGAGCTTGCCTTCTCGTCCAAACATCAGTGTCTAGCTCACAAATGCACGTCTGGAAGAACGGTCAAACACTCTCATAAACACACTCCTAAACCATGTTGAAATCCTTCCCAGAAGAGTTGAAGCTGTTATAGCTACAAAGAATGGGCCGACATCATATTAAACCCTATGAATTAAGAATGAGATGTCACTTCACTGCGTGTGAAGGTAGACGAGTGAATACTTTTGGCAAAATAGTGTATATTAAACCAAATAAGCACACGGGTACGTTTAAAAAAGATTCTTGGATATGCCATATTCAGTAACCATCAGAGGCAAGAGGCACCTCATTAAGTCATAATAATAAACCACACATTCATAAGTTTCATAATACACTAATAATAGACGTTGTCGGCAATAATGCTCAAGAATAAGGTATATGGACTATTAGAGCTTCCAACAGGTAACATTTTATCATAATAAACAAGCGACAGCTCTGAACACTTCTGCACCTTCTCACTGCACATATGTCTCACACACATACACGTACATGCATACACGCAGAAGGCATACAGGTAAATGATTTCACAGACAACAAAAATAGCAGTCAGGCAAGGTGCTGAGAAGTGGGTGGTAGAAGCAAAGTGAGAGAGAAAGCAGCAAAGAGGGTAACTGGCCAACAGGAAGTGCACCACTCACACTTATGCTCAACAACAAAAGGAAAATAATAATTAAAAATAATAAAATAATATTAAATAATAATTAAAAAAATAAGCATATAATAAAAGAGAAGCAACTAGGCTTGGTAAAAGGTTGGGTGGAGAACTGGGAACACAGTACTGGCCCTTTGGCGGAGAAATTAGAGCATCGGTTCGAGCCCCACCATTCCTTTGTTATGAGTCAGTCGTGGCCTAAAGTTTCGATCCCCGGGAGCAGCAGGACCTGACTGAAGTGCCCTTGAGCAAGGCATCCCTGGGTGCCATGGATAGGGCTGCCCACTGCTCCAGGCACAAGTGCTCACTGCCCCCTAGTGTGTATGTTCACTGTGTGGGTGTTTCACTGTGTTAAATGTGTTGGTCAAATTTCACTGTGTGCATACACAAGTGACAGAATAGTTCTGAAATTAACAGACAAAACATCAGTGGTTCAAATGAAAGGCTCTGCATGCATGGATGACCTATACATCAAGCAGTGGTGACGGTCCAGCAGTGGCTACTGGGGACATGTAAAAGTGACAGTGGGTGTGTCTGAAATCGCGTACTTGACTCATGTGCAGTATCCACACAACCTCAGACGCACTATATCCGCCATCTTACCAACGTCCTGTGACGCAAGACGTAAGAGCACCACAACAGCTATTCATTTGAAAGCCCCCTTTACTGATGGATTTAGATCCTGTTTCTGACAGAAGGAGGAATTCAATCATCGTTTACCTCAGAAGTAGCGCTAACTTCTGTAGCGGCAGCTCACTAGCCGTAGCTACGTACACTTCGCCAACGTACCACTTTTCACCTTTTTCCTCAGTTTTGAATTCCTCCATTGGAATCATGGGATAGGACAGTGTGCTGAGGCTGCATACTTAAAAATGTCTGTCGGTGCAGTACGTCATTCGGGGACTTTTGACATACTGCTCGACGAATACTACGTATCCGGACACCCTAGTTGTTCTCGCGTACTGCTTTTGCGTACTGTTCAGTATGGAAGGACACGATTTCGGACGCACCCAGCGTGTCCATAATAGAGTGGAGTATCTCATTTCTTTACTCCAGTTCCAAAACAACAACAAACAAACATTCTTATCAGTGGTCTGCTGATTTTGTTCTTTCAATGTTTTTTACAACAATGGCTGAAATAATGGCACAACATAGCCATACAATCTCTATAGAAAAGCAATGGCAGTAGAATGGGTCACAGTGAAGAGCTTGGTGACTTTAAACCTGACAGAGACAACAAAGGTTCTGTAATGGACAAATCTGTCTTGACCTCAATTCAATTAAGCATGTATTTCACTTACTGAAGGGAAAACTGAAGGTTAAACATCCTAAAAGAAAGGAGAAACTGGTGGAAATTAGCAGACCATTGGCTGAAATTTGTTTATAATAATAAACGTATAATTTGCCAGTAGTTTGGATTTATTACTGTAGCCAAGCCAACAGTTCACTACTGTAGGCCCACAAATGTCTACAGTTACAGAGCATTATGTTTATAATTAAGCAAAATACTAGAATGGTTTTCATGTGAGAGCAAATACATGAAAATTAAACAGTGAATTGGATAGCATACATACAAAGAAATTACTGTAAGCTACACGGTTGACAAATAAATAAACAATACTTGCACTTTAAGTTAGAAGTCAACTGGAACACCCTCACAAATCGAAATTCATACTTAGCAATTCATTAGAGCCTCGATAACTGCAATCTCAAAATCTAGAACATCAGCAGTGGTAAAAGTATTACACTATTTTATTAAAACTTACTTCCTTTTATGCCTATTAAACTCAGTTGTATGTGAAGTCTAGTCAGTCAATGTGATTGTTGACTACATTCAAAGAAAGACCTGTAAATAACTTCCTATTATGGGTTGAAAAAAGTTACTGTGTTTCTGCTGAGAAATATGACTGTATTTACACCTGCAGTTCTGGAAATGGGCAGTAGGTGGCAGTGAGGCACTCTGTGCTTCCCTAGTGTACACGGAGCACCACAAGAGTAAATAAATCTCCATGTAGAGAGAACTGCACAGAGCGAGATGTTTCAGAGCTCTCCCTCATTAAAGTGGCAGTATTTAAAGATCTCAGGCCTTGTTTTCGGAGCCTGTAACATATGCAGTACTGTCCAACTTCCACTTTGTTGACATGTTGCTACTGTGTTTGCACAAAATACTGCATAGTTATCAAATAATATTACACTGGCTAATGATTAACAGCTAACCTGGCTAGTAAACGATCCTGAGTGGTCTCTGTTTTACTGGAACGTGATCAACTCGGTTGTGACGCCCTATGATGTTTGCACTGGCTGCTTTCTTTCATATACATTTATTAGTCTCAATACAACATAAGCAATTCACATTTTTCATGTGCAGAGTAATGTGATCATGCAATCTAACCTCTCCAATCATCTTAAATAACTGTGATTAGGCAATTGTATGAGCTTTCCTGAAAGAAAAGCAGTATAAAGTAGATAAATCAGCTCTCATCAACATGAGAATGAACTGCACAACAGATGACTGGCAATAAAAACTACTACTACTACTGCTCCACCTAGTGGTGAGATTCAATACCTTTCAGACCAAGTGTATCCAGTAATACCACAATCAAATAAATATACATTTTCTTGCAATTACAACATATTATCCCATTAAATACCTTTAAAGTAAATATTAACCATTAAATATTAACCATATTAAATACAACATTTCTTTGTATAGCGCTTTTTACAACCTGTGTTGTCTCAAAGCACCTTTACAGATGTCACGCCTGCCCGTCCATGTGCCCCTGTTTACGTCCTGTCCATGTGCCCCTGTTTACGTCCTGTCCATGTGCCCCTGTTTACGTCCTGTCCATGTGGTTCTGTTTTGTCACGTGCTTCTGTGTCTCCGCCCTTGCCCCGCCTCGCACACCTGTTCCCCATTGTTGTTTAGTCTCCTCACCTGTTCCCTCTTGTTAGTCCATGTGTATATATACCCTGTGTATGCCCTCTGTCTTTGTTGGTCATTGTCGTGATGTGTCTTGATTATGTTCTGGTATGTCGTTTCGTGCTTTGGTTTCCAGTCTGTTTGCCTTTAGTTTATTTTTGTTCAATTAAAGATACTTTTTACTTAACAAGCTTGTGTCTGTGTCTGATCCAGCTTCCGACCGTGACAACAGAAAAGGTGTTCATGAAAAAAAGAGAAAAAAAATAATTAAGGAAAATATGTAGAGGAAAATTTCATATAAACGTAGGAAATGGTATCCAGGTCCCAGTCACCCTAGAACAAACCATGGCGACAGTGACAGGAAAACCTTGCTTGGAATGAGGAAGAAACCTTGGGAGTCTCAAGGGGGGAACCTGTTGTCCTCTGGTTGACCCCAGATAGAGAGAGAATGACAAAGCTAATGAGATTTTATGACAAGAATATACTTACTGTAGTAAAAAATTATACCCTATAGATTGTCTGGTTCTGTTTGGCAATGGTGCTGGACCTAAAAAGATATCTATATTTTAAGACTAAAGGTAGCTTATCTGAGAGATCAGAGGTTTGGTGCATGAGGAAAATACGATGCATTTGTGAAAATAGTGCACATATTAGCATCTTCACAGTGACTGAACATGTGACCTTTATCTAGAAGAGTAGAAGAACAGTGTCTCAGAATGTTTCTATCGTGACGAGTCTGGTGGGAAATTTGTTTTGTTCATCATTGAAGTGGCAGCATGACTATGAAGGTGTGCATATCTAATGACTTGCAGCTGAATCATTAATTAATAATAGTAACTTAAAACTATGAAGGGAATTAGTAAGTTAATTGTTGCAGGTAAGAAGGATTAACAGTTATCAGAGCTGTTGTGATAAAAAAAGTTTAATTGTTTTAATTTCAGGAAAACTGAAAGTCTCTAGACTCTGATTACAGCATAAAGATGAGCTTATAAACTATCTGAGCTACTTAATCACACCAACGCTGATCACTGAGAGCCTTTAGGCCTCACTTTGATACAGACATAAAGAACATTTACTCACAGAGTATTACAGAGAGTGCACTGAACTCCATACTGTCCCCGTAATGACTGACTGAACAACACTTTGTGTTCAACATACAACACTCAGGGCACACCCCACAAAAAGAGGCTATAAATAATAAATTGAGCATTTTAATCATATAAAGTGTCACTAATTAAATCCATTAAAACATGTGCAAGTATTACTATGACCATCTATGCTGCAGTGCCAGCTTCCTCTAATTTTGCATATTTGTTATTAGATGCTCATTTTGCATATTTGTCACTAAATGGTTTCAGATCATACAACAAGTGGGTAATCAAAGGAACTAGGATACGTTAACATATTACTGCTGCACTTGTGAAGGGTTTCAAGTAGAAAACATGATTTGCCCTGATGTGTTCAATAAGATGAAGTGCAAACACATTATGGGGAGAACCTGTGGTCCATCCTCAAAAAGAGGGTGGACAAACAAAACTCAGAAACTGTGATCAACTCCAAGCACTGATTAGGCAAGAATGGGTTGCCATGATTCCTGATTTTGCCCAGAAGCTGATATCCAGCATGCCAAGGTGAATTGCAGTAGTCTTAAAGAAGAAGGGTCAACACTGTAAATATTAAGTCTTTGCTTAAACTGGATGTATTTGTCATTAAAAATTTAACACATGTATGGAATGTGTAAGCAGAGGTCTCGCTCCCCTGCACTCTTTCCAGCACACCAACACCTGCACCTGGTTTAGCAACTCATTAACAGGTGCTTATAGTCTCTGCATACACTGCACTCAGTACGTGGTATTGAATGTGACTTTGTTTTTAACACACCTTACCTCTACCATTTCTCAAGCCAGCACCTAGCGAGCTTCCCCGAGTCCAGTAATGCCGTGTTCTCCACAGCGGGGCCCGGTCGTCTTCCCTGGCGTCCTTAAGGCCACTGCACTCACCAATCCGCCTGAAAACCAGCCCTTATTTGTCTGAGCACCCCCTGGCATCTATCCCCCTTAGGGCCCCTCACAGTGAGGTTTGTTTGGGCTTCTTTCCAGCAGCAGCCGGCTTAGATTGACATTAAACTGAACTGATTGACTTTGAACACTGTCCTTAAACACTCCCCCCGAAACGGGCTGAGTGGTTTACCCACTTACAGGGATCCTCTCCTGGCAGGCTCAGGAGATGGCAAAGGAATAACCCCTTTTGTTGAACTGTCCAGACGGGAGATCCGCACCTGGAGTCACCGGGGCCCTCTGACTTCCATCAGCAGCTGCTCCAGAACCACCAGACCAACCTGCTCCCGCAGCCGCTTCCTGAGGCTGCCCCAACCTCCAGCTAGCCTGCTCTCCCGGGGTTTCCACGCCCGGCTGCCTAGTTCCACGCCTTATTTTACATTTTCCTCCCTGTTGTGTTAATAAAGCCTTGCGTATGTATCGAAATAACCTGCCTGAGTCTAATGATTCATTACAGAATGCTTATATTTTTACTTCATTATACCATATAAACATCCGACAAAAGGTTCTAAAAAACTGAGGTAGCAAACACATATATAATATTATTAATATAGAATATGATTAACAAAGAATGAGGTCACATGCTATAAGAACATCCGTGGCCAATCAGACGTGTGCTGTTCATGACTCCTTATTTCAATTAAACCTCAGCATAAACAAAGTAAACAGCCAAGATGAATAACAGCAAAGAGGACTGCTACACAGTTCTCACGCCTTTAGAGCTGAACTAAATGTCTGTTTGTCCATGTGTCTTCTTTCCTCTTCCCTCATTCAAACTCCAGCTGCAACAAGCGATAACTGTCCCAGAACCCTCCTGTGCCTGTGAAAGAATAGTGCTGCTGCCCTTGTCACTACCCCTGTGTACATTAAACTCACTGCCCACAGGAATGTCTGTAGCCTGCATTGCACAAACCGGCATGAAGACAAACTCATCGAAGTTGAAAACTGCATGTTTTTCTTTAAGCCAGTGCAACACTGTGGCAACGTCAGCAAACCCACCACAAAGCACAGGTGGGACAAAACCAAGCTAAGGAAGCTCCACAGCTCACTAACACTATGAAATAGGCCACTGACATACCATGTACAGCTTTACTGGGTCAGTTTCCACGCCCCACACTATGCATTACATGGCCCTAGGTATGCCAGCAAGCACACATGCTATATGCTGGTATGATGCTGCATTTCAGAAGACTTCACAACTTTCCTGGTCGCATCAGCAGAATATGCCACCTGCCAGAAAGCCAGTACAAGGAGCGAACATGAATCAAGTTACAGCATTGAGCTGCCTGTAGTCCATGAAAACTGTAGACTTACCATTTTTCATTTTTTTCTGTTTAGCAGTATCTCTCATTACCAGTCTTTAGTTATGTGATGTAAGTTAAGTTGACCTTGAGTAATTACTAAACAGAAACGCAGGAGAACAGAATGCTTTATAGGTGGTGTTAAAAATCTGCAATGTAGCCAAACTCCAAAGGTCTGTAGAGCATTATAGCATTTCTGACGAGTCCCGAACCATCTTACCAACTTTCAGGAACCTGGAGATATGGAGCCCTGGATTATCATAAATTTGTATCTGACTTAGGTGCACCCTGGCCAGCCTCGCCTATAGCGGAGGTCCAGAAAGAAATTTTGAGAACTATAACTATAACTTGGTCTTCTGGAAACCAGAGACCAAAACATTCAATATCTGATCTTTAAACCACTGTAGATCATCAGAGAATGCTGGAATGAAGACCAGTGTGAGAATGACCTGCCCTTTCCAACATGCCCTGGATTACATTGTTAGACTTTAAATGCAGGAGATATGGACAGTGATGTCTCCAGCCTTCTTACCCGTTGTCTGTGTTGTTTGTATCAATCATGTGATCAGTGACTAGTCCACTTCAAGTTGACTAGCCTGTGCAATGTTTACCTTTAAAGACAGTTTAACAGGATCACTGCTTGTTGTACTTGTTGGAATGCATTGCATGTATGTTTACCTGCAGGTGAATTCACCCTTTCCAATTCATTTGCCTCAAATGTGTATTCACTTTGGTTTTTAGAAGCATAAACTCTTTCTTATTTTTGTGCCAGGTGTAAGTTCCCTCAGTGCTGTTTCTCAGTGGTCCATCTCTACATTTAAGAATTCTACTGTCTTCTATGAATATTGTTGTATGTTCAGATTGCATTTTAATTGTAACCTTTGTCTTATGCATAAGAACTCAATAACAAATATTTATCCATTGATCTCATTGATATGTTTAACATATGGTACATCATAAACATAGTTAAAGAGTTTGGCTCTTTAATTTTGGACAGGAACTAGGTTTATGTTGGTAACATGTAATATATTCATCAAAAGTCTTTAGATTTAGAGTTACATTGCTTATACAATAAATAATTGTATAGCACTAAAAAAGACTTGCGTAAATTAGATTTTTTAGTGCACCACTTCTTTAACATTTGTGGGGTTTTTTGTATGTGTGCCATTTTATAATTTTGTACTAAAGTTTGTCCACAGCAGATGATGGCAATCTACCCTAAAGTAGGGAGACAGAGGATACGACACATACATGTGAAATATTAGCTGCTGTTCTAAAATGAGAATTGTTAATATAGAATATTGTGGAATATATAACTGTGTTTTGCGCAGAGCTGGAGCTGGAGAATCAGTTTAAGTCAGTTAGAATCTGTCCTACACACAACGCTGTTACCTTACTGTTAAAAAGTTTGCATGTTTTCAACAATATAAAAAAATGGTAAATGTAACAGCTCTAACATGTGAACATATAACTTCACAACTTTCATTAATAGTAGGGCAGAAGCTGAGCATGTGTTCAGTACATTGTCAGGAATCAATACTTATCAGGAAAAGTAACTGAGAAGATCATATAGACCAAGAATGAAGTGTAGAAATATGTAACTTCCAGAATGCCTCATATTTAAAAAATTGATGATCAGATTTTGAGGAAGATAAGAAATAATTGACATAGCTATAGGTTGATTAATATTAATATTTACATATAGTTACATCATAAGTGAAAGTAAATGGAATTACTAATTTATGAGCCTACACACTTAAAAGGTGATTCCTTAAGTGTTCTTTAGGGAAGAAAATGGTTCTATACAGAACAATGAACACTTTGATAAATTAAGGATTCTTTGCATAGTGAAAGGCTTCAGATTGGCAGAAAATGAACTGTATGGTTCTATATGGAACCTTTTTGAGAAGTATAGCAACTAAGGTGAGCTAACACAGTAACTAAGAGTAACCAATACTAATATATAATATATAATAGGCTATGAACAATGATTCAAGTATAGCCCCATTTCAAAAACAAATTGGGATGCTGCAAAATGGAAGTAAAAACAGAATACAATAATATGCCAATTATATTTATACAATTTTATTATTAATTTATATAGAACGTTTCCTTATTCCCGCAAAGCTATGCCAAAGCAGCAGCAGAAATAAAAGAAATCTCTGGAGCTGCCCCTGATCTTAATCCTGAGTGCTAGTTCTGCTACAGTTATTCTCTGGCCTATTCTTTATGGTCTCTAAAGGTGAAGGTGGTATATCGGTGAAGGATAGTGCTGCACCGCCAGCCGCCAGCAGGGGGCCTGGTCGGCGCAGGGATAGAAATGTTGGAACTGAGTTAAAAAACTCCAATTCCCAGAACCCCCAGCGGTGATCAGCGCGCCAACCAGCCTCACCTGTACAGTACTTTATAAAAACAAACAAACAAACAAAAACAGCTTGGGACTTGGCCAAGGGTAACGATCAGTAACAAACAGTGTTTAGAAAAAACAAGTTAAAGAAATGAGAAGCATGCAGCAAAAAAGAATGAAAAGATGAGAAAAGAAAACCGAAGACTGAAACAGAGTAAAAAAATAGAAAAGCAAGAAAGAGAGGACTGAGCT
This sequence comes from Megaleporinus macrocephalus, assembly GCA_021613375.1. NCBI lineage: Eukaryota > Metazoa > Chordata > Actinopteri > Characiformes > Anostomidae > Megaleporinus > Megaleporinus macrocephalus. The sequence goes on from CM038708.1 coordinate 13,652,839, forward strand.
GTTCTGAGTGTATATTGTGTTGAGTTCAGTTTATTTTGCGTCATTAACGCTTAGAAATACACCTTTTGTTGCCTTTGTCTGATCCCCCCTATTTATTATTATTATTATTATTATTATTATTATTATTATTTCTTTTTAGTGGGCTCGAGCTAGTCATTTGCCTGAAGACCTGTTTATTTGTAGAGCATGACTAATTATTTTGGAGATGCAAGATTTCTTGTAATTCTAAGAAAATGAATCATTAATATAAAATCAGTTTGTTAAAGATAAAGGTAGAAACCCATAAAAATAGAGGTAAACATTTTTTTTGTGTCTGAATGATGAACAGAGCTGTAGACTGTAAGCCATTGACAACTGTATAACTTTGAGAAATAAGTTAGACATTACTTATTTCTCAAACATATAAGAATGAATTGAAAATAGATAATTATATAGAGAACATTTACAGAGTATTGAAGACAGTGCACCGACTCCCATACTGGTCCAGTAATGGCTGACTCACTGAACAATGCTGTGTGTCACTCTGTGTCACAACAGCAGTCACTTTCTGAGGGCAGGGGGTGAGGGGTGCATCTATGTATATATGTACATCTATATATATATATATATATATATATATATATATATATATACACACACACACACTCACTTTATGTTTCATGTTCATGAGTTTGGTATTTAGTTTATTTTTACCTTACATGTTAATTTTGTAATACATTTTCAGCGCCTATTTGTATTTTCACTGTAGTTATGTTATGTCTAATTCTATAAATTCATGTTAAACACTACTTTCAGACATAGGTCACAGCTAAAGAATGTTAAAATTTGGTGGTGAAAAGTGTTTTTTGGGCTAATTAATGCATTTACAGCAACAATACCGTGTAAGATTCTCCACTGCACATCTCCATCTGATTTGGTCAGTGGTGGTTTGTACAGCGCTCTGCATGTAGGTCTAGTCTCACTATTAAGGCCCAAGTGCGCTCTCCAGTGTGTGTCCACCATGCCCGGGTTAATCACTTTGACACAACCTTTGTACAGCGTTTTTGGGTGAACATTGTCATCCATCCAGTGCTAGAAAGGAGCCTTGTGTGTCGTCAGCGGTGATGTCTGGACTGACTCTCAACCTTGGAAAAGGGAAAACTCTCCAGGCGTCCAAGTGGACAAAAGGTTCCTCTCCCCTGGAGTTGAGGACTGATGACAACCATGAAGCATCTGAGATGCAACTCTGAAGGACTTCATACCCAGTCTGTGAGCTACAGCCTGCACTCCACCCAGAGTCACTCCAGGTGTTCCACGGTAATCAGGCCAGCTGCTATCAACCTCTGGGATAAACCTTGCAACCTGCCTTCCACAAGAGACAGTCGAGCTCCATGGACTAACGGCTCACGCAACAGCCAATAGAGGGAGTCACTGGGGGTTTGCTCCACCCAGAACAGTCGCCATGCCTTAAAAACACTTATATAAAAGGAAGAACAACTTTTGCACAGCTCATCAGTATTTACTAAAAACATGTTCTTTTCCAGTTCAAAACCATAAAGGCTCTTCTCCTGAAGGAGACAACATGCTGCAGAAGTGGAGACTTGCAGCCTAGAGCTATATTATGAATGGGAGAAACAACTTGGCCGTGCTGAGAGAGCTCTCAGATCGGAACATCGTCACAAATAAACAGGGGGACATTGCTCAGGATTACCTTTCTAACCGGGGAAACACAGTGATGTATGTGTCTTTCATGACAAAATATGTGTCACAGTGATGTATGTGTCCCTCTCCACCAGCATGTTCACCTTTTCAACGCCACTCAAGAACAAACCAACAGTGCTGTTCATTCTAGACACTGATTTATTGAGTCGTATCCCACCACCAGGCTACACTCCTCAACGGAGAACTCCACCCTGACCAGCACGTTAACGCCATGCTGGCGAGAGAGCCCCTCCAAACCCATACCTCCTCCCGCCACCACCGCCATTTACCCCTCAACCCCAGCTACCCTACATTTAACCTACAGACATCAAACTGCCTGTACTGACTCAGAGCAGATCCCCAAACTCTAATCCACAGACATACCTGCACTGCTGTTGTTTATGTGCAACCATCCTGTCTTTATATAATTACAAAGATCATTTGGTCAGCAAGCTGTACCTACTATCAAATCAAAATTTCTGTTCCACCTTAAAAAAGTAGATCTTACCTCCTTAACAGCACAGCACAGCTATTAACATCCACTGGAGCTGCTGCACTGCTCACTGACTGACCTAACACTGCATCCCAAATAACACAACTCTCTATTTTACCTGCTACACTAAAGAGTGCACTTGTAATGTTAATGATTCTAATTAATAAACCGTTCCTGTATCAGCTCTATCACATAACATCAACTCTATATTTTACCAGTGGATACAATGTAAATACAAAGTACACACGTGGACAGAATTGTTGGTTCCCTTCAGTTAAAGAATGAAAAACAGGCAATGTGGACTGAAACAACTTGAAACTGACTAAATAAATAATAAATACACATTTACTGAAAATCAATTGATGAAAATCAGACACTGCTTTTAACGTGTGCTTCAACAGAATCATTTAAAAACTAACAAATGAAACTGGCCTGGACAGAAATGATGGTGCTGCTAGAAAAGACTGGACATAGTTTGACCGCAGGGACGTGTTACACTAAGGTGTGTCGTTTAATCAGCATCACAGATGTCTTCAAACTTGGAATCAGTCAGTGGGGCTGTGTGAAGGGTGAACAGTGGTCACTGTGCTGTTTGGGATCAGGTGTATATCACACTCAACATGGAGCTCAGAAAGCTGAGGAGAGACTCGTCTCAGGAGATCAGAAAGAAGATCATACACAAACATGTTAAAAGGTAAAGACTATAAGACTCTCCAAGCAGCTGGATGTTCCTGTTACTACGGTTACTCACACACTATACTGCCAAGAGTATCCGCTCGTCTGCTTTACACACTTATGAACTTGAGTGACGTCCCATTCTTAATCCATAGGGTTTAATATGATGTCGGCCCAACCGTTGCAGCTAGAACAGCTCCAATTCTTCTAGGAAGGTTCTCCACACGGTTTAGGAGAGTGTTTATGGGAATGTCTGACCGTTCTTCTAGAAGAACATTTGTGAGGTTAGACACTGATGTTGGACGAAAAGACCCGGCTGACCGTCTCCGCTCTGATTCATTACAAAGATGTTCTATCAGGTTGAGGTCAAGAGGTCAAAATCTCTTGGTCTGCTGAAGTATAAGAGGTCCTTTCACTGGAACTAAGGGGCCGAGCCCATCTCCTAAAAACAGCCCCACACCATAATCCCCCCTCCACCAAACTTTACACTCCACACAGTGCAGTCAGACAAGTACAATTCTCCTGCCAACCGCCAAACCCAGATTCGTCCATCGGATTGTTTATTTTGTTTGTGTGTGTGTGTGTGTGTGAATTCTTTGTGTGTAAATTCTGTGTGTGTGTTGTTTTTCTTTTTCTCTGGTTGTGTTTTTCTCTCTCCAGGTGTTTTTGTCTTGTGGTGAATTGTCTTCTGTAGCGATGCTTTGTTGGTGGCATAAAGAATTCTTAGACGAGACTGACTTCATTTGTAAATATATAAAATTTAATATACACACAAAGAAAATACAGTACATTATTTCAGACATTACTTTCTTTATGGGAAGGCCCTGTAGCCGATACACGAGACCTCCCAAGTTCCTCTCGTATGTTTTCAGACATTGCTCTCTGTCTGGGAAGGCCCTGTAGCCGAATGAATAAGACCTCTGAAATTCTGAGCTGTGAGCCTGATCTTTATACCCAGGACCCCAAGATGTACACACATGGTCTAAATCACCTTCCCATATTTGGTGTAGAAGTGACTATGCTATAGGATTTGTTAATACAAGCCAGATGTTTCCCACTCCTACCATACATTGACCTCTGACACTAAGTCTCTCTGAAAAACATTCTTTTGCACGCACATGCTTTGTACAGCTTTTTATTTATATAGAAAAATATATATGGAAAAATGTATATGAATATATAGAAAAATATATATGTATATATAGAAAAATATATATGTATATATAGAAAAATATATATGGAAAAATACAATTTAGTCTCATTCAGGTTCTGTTTGTCTTCCTCTCGTTCTCATCGTCTCTTTCTAGGTTTGCTGGTTTTGCTGATACCAGGAGGGCCTTCACATCTCCCTCTTCCTCTACCACTGTTTCTCTGTGGCTGTGGAGGAACTCTAGAACCTTCTTTCTTCTTACTTTGTCTTTCTCTCGTCCTCCGTGCTGTAGAGGAACCTGTCGCTACATTCAGTCTTCTAGATTCTTCCTTTTGTCTGGGATGAAATACATTCCTGTGTTCATCACCAAACGTCCTCCTGTCTCTGTGTGGAGCAGAACCTCTCCCAGTACAGTCCTGATCAGCTCTCTGTAGAACAACAGTTAATCATTTAGGGACCAGGACTAGGACTAAACCATTTATAGTTCAGGGACTAGGACTAAACAATCTATAGATTAGGGATCATGACTAAGATTAAAAGATCTATAGTTTTGGGATCAGGACTAGGTTTGAAAGTTCTACCCCGTACCTGGTGTCTTTGTGAGAGTGGCAGTTGTCTCGGCTCCTGGTATTGCTCTGATGTTGACGGTTGAGTAGGAATAGAATTAGGCCTCCAGGTCTTGGGTGGGGCAATCTTTGCAGCAGAACCTCTCTCAGAATGTTCTTGTTTAGCTCTCTGTAAAATAGAATTTAATCGTTTAGCAACCAGGACTAGGACTAAAGGATCTATAGAATAGGGTACCTGACTAAGAATAAAAGAACTATAGTTTAGGGATCAGGACTAGGATTAAAACTTGTACAGTGTACCTGGTGTCTTTGGTAGTGTGGCAAGTTCTTTGGTTCCTCCAATTTCTGTGTTATCCACAGCTGGAGAGTAAGAGGTTCCGGCTTCCGGGTTTATGGTCGAGTCCTCTGTGGAGCAGAACCCCCCTCAGCCTGGTGTTCTTCAGTCCTCTGTTAAATAACAGTTAGTCGTTTAGGCACCAAGACTAGGACTAAGTGATCTATAGTTCAGGGATCATGACTAGGACTAAAAGATCTATAATTCAGAAATCAGGACTCAGACTAAAGGGTCTATAGTTTAGGGTCCATGACTAAGAATAAAAGGTCTAGAGTTTAGGAATCAGGACTAGGACTGAAAGTTCTACCCCGTACCTGGTATCTTTGCCAGGGTGGCAGTTTTCTTGGGTCCTCGTATCTTGGTTTTAGCCACCAATGAATAAGATGAGGATTAACCCTCCAGGTCCTTGGTGGGGCCGTCTGTGCAGCAGAACCTCCCTGATCATGGATTTGTTTAGTTCTCTGTAACATAACATTCAGTCATTTAGCAACCAGGACTAGGACTAAACAATCTATAGTATAGGGACCAAGACAAGGATTAAAACATTTATAGGTTAGAAACCAATAGTAGAACTAAAAGATCTATAGTTTAGGGTCCATGACTAAGAATAAAAGGTCTAGAGTTTAGGAATCAGGACTAGGACTAAAAGTTCTACCCCATACCTGGTGGTTTTGTTTTCTTGGCTCCTCATGTCTCTCATTTGTCCACCGCTGAACAGGAGCAGGATTAGGCCTCCAGGTCTTTGGTGGGGCCCTCTGTGGAGCAGAACCTCCCACAGCATGGTGGTGTTCAGTTTTCTGCAAAATAACAATTAATAGTTTAGGGACCAGGACTAGGACTAAATGATCTCTAGTTTGGAGATGATAACTAGGATTAAAAGATACCTGGTGTCTTTGCCCGTGTGGCAATTTGTTGCTGTCTGTATATCCCTCTGTTATTCGCTGAAAAGGAAAGGGATTGGGTCTCCGGGTCTTTGGTGGGGTCTTTTTAACTTTTTGCTCACCCATTTGAGCCCTGAGCCCCTCCGCTCCTCCTGTCTGTCCAGTCAACTTGCTGTTGTTGTCTGGTTGCTCCTCCTGAAGCTCCACCAGCGAGTCATCCAGGAGCTTCATGTTTATTTCAGCCCCGTCTTGAAGGTCGCTTGGTGTCAGCAGCTGCTCTTCTGCTATAATAATAATATCAGTATAATAATATCAGTATTTGCCCAGTTATCTAAGATAGGCAGCCAATTGGGTCCCCTTTAGGCAAAACAGTTGGGGACCACAAAGACTTGTCCATTGGCTCCATATGGGCTTCATGTGTTTGCTTATGTCAGCCACTAATGGGGCCAATCAGGGCTGTGAGTGTGGCCCATGTGAACAATCATCCACTGGCCCCACAGTCAAAACAGAAATAACTGTACCCCAGCTGAGCTCTGCAAATGACTAACTAGACCCCAAGACAGACATCCAAATGTTTCCCACAACTGTAGCTTAACTGGAGCTGGTAGCTGGTCACATAAATTTAACCCAGCTGGGCCCCCATCAGTCGCCTAACTAGGGCCCACAGCTGTAGCTTAACTAGGGCCCACAAACCGACACAACCTGGAAACACGACTATAGCCCAACTGGGACCCAAGGTTAGAATCAAAATCCCACTACAAGCCCATGTAAAACCCATACAGCCCCTGATAAAACCCATATGGGTCCACATGGACATGTTGGCTGGGTTATCATGATGTTAATCATGTTAATGGTCTGATCTTCTTACCGAGCGGTGTGGTGCTAGATGGGCCAGAACCCTCCAGCACTCTGTCCACCTGCTCTGTAGCAGCCTGAGCTTCTGCCACTTCTGTTATTTCTTCATTTCCTGCAATGAACATGTTGTAAACTTGATTATATTGATGGTTAGAAGGTCTAGAATCGCATAAGTCTCGACTTCAGCTGCCTTCAACATCATCACCATCATGTTCTTCATCTCATTCACTGTTTTCAAATCAATAAATATGATCAGTTATCAAACTGGTTACATTCCTGATATATTTCTACTGACCATCTTTATCACTCACCAAGAGAATGGACATAACATCTTCTGATTTAATGTAAATAAATATGATCAGTTTTCACATTTTTACTATAAAGTTTTATTTCCTTTATTCATGATTTCATAAAAAAAGAATGTTTCTCAATATATTCTATGAATCTATGAATCTCCACATTGTATCTACATTGATTGATTCCATACTGAATTGTCCAGTATCTGCAAAAATCATTCAGTATCTACAAGGAATGATTCGTTAACAACTATGAATGACACAGCATCTACTACAAATGATTTAATATCTACTATCAATGACTCTACTACTAATTCTTCTACTATTAATGATTTAACAGCTATTATAAATTGATGATTAATGATCTACTATATGAACTACCATCTATTTTTTCAAATAATTTAATTAAACTTTGTGCAATTCCACTATGAATCATTCAAAATTTTCTATGAATCATTCAGGATCAGTACATCAGTACATTGACTGTTTCGATATCTACCAGGAATGATTCAGTATCTACTAGAAATGCTTCAGTGTTGGTAATGAATGTTTCCATATTAAATTGTTCAGTATCTAATATGAATAACTCTGTGTCTAATATGAATCATGAATCAGAGTCTACTATTAATTATTATATATCTGCTTTGAATGATTTAACCTTTACTATGACCAATGCATGATGTACTACATATGAATTAGAATCTATTTTGAAAAAAATCAGTACTATTCTGAATAATTATTCTATTAATCATTCAGTATCTTCTATGTTTGATTTATTGTCTACAATGAATCATTCAGATCTGCTATGAATTATTCAGTGACTTTTATTGATGATTAGCTTTATACTCAGTTACTCACTCTGACGCTGCTCTTCATTCCCCACAACCTCATCCAGCAGCGTCTTCATCAGATGTTTGACATCATCATCTATGAGCCCAGTCCAGTGGTCTGGCAGTGGAGGTGCGGCGCTCTCAAGTGTCTCAGCCGAAACACTTGGGCTGCCAGACTTGAGGCCCACTGTCAGGTCCAGATCCTTGGCCTCTTCCTCCACCTTCACTGGCTGTTGGCTCTCTTCCTCTTCTTTTTTTCTGGTGTTATCTTTCTTTTTCCACCATTTAATCTTCCTCTTCTTATTTTCTTTCTTGCTCCTCTTAATCTGATGTCCATCTTGTTCTTCTCTTCTCTCACTGTCTGCGTCAGAGTCGTTGTCGTGGACTCTGCAGCACCAGAACCTCATGCAGCTCATTGTTGCAGCAGTTCTTGTTGTCATCTAAACACAGACTGAGATGAAACAGCAGTGTGTGCGGAATTTAAACCCATCTTCACCTTTATGACATCACAACGTGTGGCCTTTAGTCCATTATGACATCAGAGCTCAGGAGTCCACCAACATTCTATCACTCTCGCTGATGATAAATGAAGGAGGAGCTCCAGTCAAGTGTCCTTCATGTAGTAACTACAGTGAAGCTACTGTTTAATTACTCACGTCCCCCAAACTTTAACACATACTATGATTCAGAAACAGTTTCTGCTGCTGAATAACTTCAAGATAAAGAGCTGAACTTACACTTTCATCACCCTCACAGTACATATCTAGAGTAACACGCTCTCTACACTTCTGTATAGTTCAGTTCAGGGTTTCTCAACCTGTGGACTGTGGACTATCAGTGGGCTGTGAAGCTCCCTCTAGTGGTCTGCAGGCCTGTACTCAGGGGGAGGCAGTGGTTTGTAGTGGGATGATAACATCACTTTAATCATGAAAACATACAAAATATTAACTTAATAATTAAAAATCAAATATTTTCACATTATACCAGTAAAAGCCTTCGTTAATCAAAAAATATGAAAAGTTGGTAGAGTACCCCATTAACTCTGTAACACTACATTACAAACACAGAGAATTCTACTGTTAGATAATAAAGCTTGGCTGCCCCTTTTACACTTATTGATTAATTACTAATCAGTCTCCTACCCAACCAGCACTAAGCAGAGGGAAGTACTCAGGTGGCTGTAATCAGCTGTTTGTGTCAGACCCTCAGTCACAAGCAGTGGCACAAACCCACAGCACACAGTGTAAAAAAAAAAAAACACAGCAAAACAAAACAATTAACTACACAGAATACACATCGAAACCAATAATCAGATCAAATAAACACCATTTGGGTCAATAAAACACAAACACAGCTAAAAAAAACACCAACCTCATAGGAGAACAGGCTACACCCCTTCTAGCTTCCAGCAAGAGAATTTCACACTAAGGTTAAAGTACAGCAGCAGAGACACACAAAAACCACACATACACAACATACAGCCTCTTCAAGCAGAAACTCATTCAGGCAAGAAGAAGCAACCAGCCAGCCAGATCTTTAAATCAGTTTCTCCTGACAAACAGAGCAACACAGCACCAGCAATCAACACAGCACCTGTAACCAGTGCTTAATTTGTACTGGATCTTGCTGGAACAAGATCCGGCACCTCTCATATTTCAGGTACCTGTGTTCCAGAACTTATTTATGTGGATCCACCACCTCTTTGACATCTTTTTCTTGTAGGACACCAAAAGCTATTCGTCCAGTGGCATCTCTGAGATTTTATGGTTGCAGCTCCTTACTGTAGTCATTAAAGCTAGGATTATTTTATTGTATAGAATGCTACTATGTTAGATGGACACTTGAAGCTCTGTTGTGTCTATGCGTTCCAGGACCTTTTCCCTCACTGCCACTTGCTGGATCACCCCACCTTTACTGTTCCATTACCTGATGTTTTACAAATTAAGCACTGACTGTAACAGAGAGAGAGAGAGAGAGAGAGAGAGAGAGAAAGAGAGAGTGAGAGAGAGAGAGAGTTTTAACTGAACTTTATACACTTGTTTGGGTCAATCAGGTTGAAAAAACACATCACATTAAAACATATGTTTGTTTCTTCATTTTATAGAGTCAGCAAATGTTACAGTACCATGCTGCAAAGAGCGCCATCATAATCCCTCACCAGGTCTTTCATAGCATCATAAAACATAAAATCCACCTTGATCCTGGCCTGCGTCAACCTTTTAACCTTCCTGTCGTTTTCAGTTCAAATCTGACCGATTTACAACTTAAAACACTCATAAATATTGTGTTTTACATCTGATTGCCTCAAGGCCTTATGATATCCTCCACACTGTATGCCTGAACATATAAAAGTGATGATCACATCCTTCATTGAATTTTGAGGGTTTTAGTCAGCCTTGTTACACCTGTGGTGTTCCCGGTCAAAAGTGACCACCATAGGAAATGAATGGGTATCCAGACTATATTCACCCATCAGACAGAAAACATCTCCATACACACCACCCAAACTCACTCCCTCACTCACTCACTCACTCACTCACTCACATTTTAGACTAATCAATGTATCATCTTCATACAGACCCCATATATATAGCTTGATGTTTGCCTTGCACTCCTTTTACTCTGAGCACAATGAGTAGGCGACTGACCAAGCTTTTATCTGTCGAAGAGGTTCTGGTCCAGGTTTTTGGACATGATGATACAGATTTAGATACAAACTTTGAGGAGACTGACCAGTCATCAGGTTTAGAGGGAGAAGCACCTGAAGAACAGGCACCTGAGGAGAGATTCCAGTCCAAGTGTAGACACTTGCTCTGGTCTTCATCCTCCCAGGACAGAGGAAGTAGAGCAAGAGTGGAAAACATCTTAGAGATGATGCCAGGGCCAGCACGGTATGCGACATCTCGTGTGGATGACATCAAGTCCAGCTTCCAACTCTTTTTACCGGAGTCCATTGAGGGAATTATACTGGAGATGATAAACCTGAAGAGGAAGCGTGTATTTGGGGACACCTGGAGAGAAATCGACCTGGTAGACCTCCAAGCCTACATGGATCTGTTGATTTTAGCAGGAGCATATCGCTCAAACAATGAGGCTATATTCTGGCAGGCCTATATTCCAGGCAACTATGTCCTTACAACAGTTTCATGTCCTTTCAAGAATTATTCGATTTGATAACAGAGATACAGAGCTGGAAAGGCTTTGGTGACTCCTCTTATTCAACGGCACCAGCACATTCCCCACACACCAGCCTCTGCCAGTCTGGTTAGGAGTCAGCAAGCCCCAGCCCCAGCCACTGCCCTGGTTGCTCTCCCCCAACAAGAGCAACAGAGAGAGAGAGAGAGAGAGAGAGAGAGAGAGAGAGAGAGACAGTTTTGAGTTTTAACCAAACTTTATTCACACGTTTGGGTCAATCAGGTAGAAAATATATATATATATATAGGATACTAGTTTGACTTCTGCTACCATGAAGCATCCAGCACCACTGAGTTTCAGTTCCTCATTAGTTGAAAAAGTATTTGTCACCTTTACACTACAAGTCAGACCACAACTCCACAACTGCCACAGGCGCAGTGCATTCTGGGTACGCTTCAGACTAAAGAGCACCAACAACCTAATTAACATTCTGTCCTGGTATACTGGTCTAACATTGCCATTCAGCTATAATGTGGCAGCAGTTATATATTATTCTAGTGTATAATATATATACTATTGTAGGTAATATACAGTGTCACGTTTCCACTGCTAAGCTGGCATGGCATCTGGCATTTTGCCATTAACATGGCATGTTATGAGGCATCAATTTTATATTATAAAATGTAATATAAAGCGTTCTTTCTCACCTGGAGAGCCCAGGAGCACAGTGAGAATCACTTTTCTTTGATTGTATTGCTATATATAACCAGGGCTCCTGAAGGACAAGCTGGAATATACTGTACTAGAGTGGACAGTTAAACTTGATACTGGGCTTCCTCACCAATTGACTACATTATGTAAGGGCACAGGACTGTGTCTGATAAGGGGGTCAGACACCCCCCTCCATCAGTGAACATCCAGGGTATGGACATCAAGAGAGTGGACTCTTGTAAGTACCTGGGTCTTCACCTAAACAACAAGCTGGACTGGTCAGTTAACACCACTGCACTTTACAGAGCAGGCTCTACCTACTGAGGAGACTGAGGTCATTTGGAGTTCAGGGAGCACTCCTGAGGACCTTCTTTGACACAGTGGTGGCATCTGACATCTTTTATGGAGTGGTCTGATGGGGCAGCAGCATCTCGATGGCAGACAAAAAGAGACTGAACAAACTCAGGGGGCCGTCTCTGTCCTGGGAAACTTCCTGGACGCAGTGCAGGTGGAGGGAGACAAGAGGATGTTAGCTAAGCTGGCATTCATGCTGGAGAATGACTCCCACCCAATGCGTAAGACTCTAGCAGCACTGGGCAGCTCCTTCAGCGACAGGCTGCTTCACCTCAAGCGTGTGAAAGAGTGGTATCACAGGCCCTTCCTTCCTGCAGCTGTTAGACTCTACAACCAGCACTGCTCCCAGCAGACTACTTACACACACACACACTTAAACTCTACAGACTTACAGGAAATTGTTTTTTCAATGTAGCATAATAATTTGCAATATTTTTCTATTCCTCCATGTGCAATTGAGAGTTATTGTATATTCTTCTTCAGAGTGTTTGGCTTTTATTTTATTATTTATATTGTTACGTAATGTTTATTGATCTATTTTTGTACTGAGTGCCTTGCTATCGCTGCTGTAACACTGTGAATTTCCCCACTGTGGGACTAATAAAAGCTCATCTTATCTTATTAAATACTATGCTATGTTATGAAACACCATCTGCAATGACAAGCATTCATAATGGTAACATGACATTGTTATATCACTGAACAATATCTGTGATGACAACCTAAACAGATTAAGACATGATCTGCAAGATTAAGACATGATCTGCATCAACAAATTAAGAATCATGTCATGCATGATTGTAAAGAGGGAGGACAGTTGTGTAGAAGCTTGTGAATATCAGTTATCAGTACAAAGGCACCCATAGCACCAATGTTATGTATCTGTCTTTGTTGTTGTGGCACTAGGCATGTGGTTGGGTGTCATCTGTGAGCTGGAGATCTGGTTTGAGTGAAAGAGCAGGCTGACTGGTAAGTGTGTGTACCTGTGGATAGGGTTCTCTCTTCCTACTAATCTGCCTTTCTCTCTGTTACGGCCGATGAAGTTAGGCGTGAAGGGAAGTAACATGTGGGGTGTGATGGTGAAAGGAAGGCATTTACAACCAATTCTAGTCTTTTAATGTTTTACAGAAATGTGCAATGCACAGTGACAGGGTGGAAATTATATACAAAAATATACTTGAGCATAGAAGATAGATGAGAATTACTAACGTGAACATTGAATGAATTGAATGAAGCAGCTGTTCTCTAAGTTAAGGTTGAATGTTACAGAGTTTCACTTCAGCACACTATGGACGGTACCACAGAAATGAAAAGAACAAAACAACTAATCTGCCTAACCTGAGGGCTGTACCACGAAGCGAGCTAAGATACCATCCAGTTTCAGCCTGATAGCCAGCTCAACTTAACCAAACATTCACACACTGGTTTAATTGGTACCACAACACGAGTTACTAACTTTAGACAGGCTTTTATCAAGTCCTGTGGGCGTGCACTTTAAAAAGGGCTGGGTTCACAGTGGCTGAAGTGTTTGTTGGAAAAGCTGGAGATGGAGTGGACTAAAGGGGTGTGTTTCACAGAAGAGCAGGCGACGATCATATCAGCCTTTGAAGATTTCTAAGGTGTAATCACTGCAAAAAGCAATACAGTTTCTGCTGCAATGGCAAAAAAATAGCTCTTTCTCTCTTGTTAAAGGTTAGAACAGACACTACTAAAAATCTAGAGCTAGATATACAGTACAATACTGAGAAATACTGCTGTGCAATACTGATGCATATTGTTCAATACTAATATATACTGCTGTGCAATACTGATGCATACTGTTCAATACTAATATATACTGCTGTGCAATACTGATGCATACTGTTCAATACTAATATATACTGCTGTGCAATACTGATGCATACTGTTCAATACTAATATATACTGCTGTGCAATACTGATGCATACTGTTCAATACTAATATATACTGCTGTGCAATACTGATGCATACTGTTCAATACTAATATATACTGCTGTGCAATACTGATGCATACTGTTGGTTAATACTGATGCATTTTGTTCAGTACTAATAAATCCTGTGTTTAATACTGATGCATACTGATGATTAGGAAGTGGTATTGTTCTATTTAATTTAAATATGTAGGGAGTATAGGGGTCTCAGACGTAAATTACTGGTAAGTACTAGCCTGAAGATCTTTTCCAGGGGGCCTATTAAAACAATGTAGTAAAATGTATTTTTTTTCAGTATGTAAGGGATGGTTCTAGTGTTATTCGCCCAAAGTGGTGGTCTTATTGTGGTCCCTTTTTGCTGATGGATGTGGAGGAGAGAAGCAAATAAATCATGTAGCACCAAAAGTCAAATTTTTACAGAGCATATGGTACTAAAATGCTTCTATAGGTTCTAAATCAGGGGTCACTAATGGGTGGAGCGCGGTCCCGATCCAGACCCAGACGTGGTCCAATGAGGACCCAAACTGATAAACTATTAAGAATGATTTAATTTAGACTGTGTTTATTATTTACTTGTCTTTACGGTATACAGGCTTTACGGCGCAGTGAACTCGAAGGCTCGAAGGCTCCTCAGCCAATCAGATCTGTGCAAATTGGGGCGTGCGGCGTGCACACAGGCGAGGTACGAAGAATAACATAAAAACAGAAAAGTGAACAGTGAAAACTGACTGTTTAACAGGAACGGTTCTGGAATGGACTCGCTCGTCTAGTTTTGGAGAATACCGCTCTGTAAAACCAACATATCAATCTGTGAAGCTGAATTAACAAGAAGACACACATTTTATTTACTTTCTCTATAAATAAACACTAAGATGCTCTTTTTTTCAAAAGCATTCTTTTTTTTAATGTAGCCCTTGTTTTTACTTGAAGTAAAAAGAAACATTTATTTGGAGCTTTATAAATAATTTATTCAGTTCAGCATTTAAACAGTAAATATACTGAAATATACTGAACGGTATTTGTAATAACTTTGTCTTTCAGTTGCTGATGGTAGTAGGATATGGCACATTATTATATTGTTATTTCAAAATAGACAGAAGAAAATCACACTTCAGTTATGTTCATTCTTTAAACAAAAGAAGCCAAAAGCATTTTACAGACAAATAAATGAACAAAAATTCAGCCAAAACAATCATAGTAAAATAATATGTATATGGAAAAAAAGACGTGTACAAAAAGTGTAGAAACATGAACTACACACTAAAAACACTGACCTTATGACCTCATAATACTTTAAAATACTATAGATTATAATTAGAATGTAAAAATGTAACTCAGCACTCAACAAGCTCTTTCTTCTATCACTGCATGTCTTCTGTTCTCCTCCTCAGGGTCAACTGAGAAAAACACAAAGATAGACTTTAAACAAATTCAATGTTTTGTTTCAGTTTCAGGCTAATAATGTGTGTCTGACTGTTCTTACCTCGAGCTCTGTAGCATTTCACCCCCAGAATGATGGACACCAGCAGATATGGAGACACTGCCATTAAACTACTGAGCAGACTGAGCACTGAGAATGAAGCTCCTGAAACTGATACCAGGTAACTGATGTTCAGTTCATGATGTGATTGATAAGCAATGTTGTTGTGAAAAAAGATATTATTTTAATAGTGTATCAGTCTGAATACATATTTAAGCATTTGCTACCTGAAACTAACTAGATAGCTTTATGGTGTTTGTCTGTCTCTTTACGTGATGTAATTAAACTGAGGGTCCTCAGACAGCTGTGGGTTCACATTAGAGCACATATGAGCTGTACATTACAAACACAGCAGTGCAGGAAACAGTAATCAGCTGTATTTACACATACATATAATATAGTATATGGTACTTCTTATTCAATCTACATTCGTATCACTGTATAAGTGAAAAGCATTAAAACTAGAGTTTACCTGTTGGGGGCTTGTTTGCAGTGCACTTCACTGTAGTTGAGTTGGTCCCATTGCCGTAGCTGCTGGCTGCAGTACAGGTCAGTGTAACATCTCCGTCTGCTGGTGAGAGAGTGAAGCGCAGCTGAGCTTCACTGTCAGTCTTATAGCCGCTCCATGTGTAGGACACACTCTGACCTTCCCCCGCTCGACAGAGAAGACGAACCTCACAGCTGTTTGTAGACTCCAGCCGGGTCTGATTCCTCTCAATCTCAACGTTAAGCACACCTGTAAAAGAAACAGTTCATGTATTAAAAACTTTTCCAACTCCAGGATACAGAGCAGTCCATAAGTATTTAGACGGGAACAGATTTTGTGGTTGTTGAAACATGAAACATATACTATGAGGTTAAATTACTTTTTTATAGTGTATATATCTGTCATATAAGAGTAACACCCCTTTTTAGACTCCAATTCAAGAAGTATTTGGACACCTTTTTTGTATGGTCTTCTGTGTCTCATCATTAGTTAATGGATAAGAGAGCTAACAGAAGGTTGATGTTTGTAAATATTGCGTTTGCATCTCGGATCTAAAAACCTAAAAAAAGATTATATATGTCTTTAAGTAAGGTAGTGACTGGGAGTCGATTCCAAAAGAATCGATTCTTTGACTCCAACACTTGGAGTCGTCTCTTTGCCAATGACCAGAAAAGTGTAAATGACTGGAATCGAGTCTTCTGTGTGGTTTTTTATCATGATTGGCATTTTGTCAGAGGTAAATGGTCAGAGGTTCATGATTTGTGTCATAATGCACAATTTTGAGAAATGAAACTGAACACAAAGAATGCTTCGTATAGAACATTGTGGGGAAAAAATGGATAAAGCTTAGATTTACTTTCTATTAAAATTCCTGTTCCGCCTTAAATGGCACTGCAGTTACATTCTGGTGCTGGCACACCATTAATCATTAATGTAACTGCTGCATCATTTAAGGTCCTGAAAAGTCAAATAAGAAGCTTCGAATACAAAGCCGACATCAGCTTCTCAAAAAGAGGAACAAGAGAACATCCAACTTTTCTTAGAATTCTGACCAGAGTGATTTTCTCAGTACATCACTAAATAAATAGAGAGATTCAAATAGATGAGTAGATCACTAAAACTAAAGTAGCCAGTCTTTGAAAAAGTAAGTAAAATGTAAAAAGATTTTTCTTTTGAAATTTAGTGAGTAAAAGTAAAAAGTATTAAGTGACAGAAACACTCAAGTAAAGGACAGATACCAAACAAGCTACTTAATTACAGCATTAAAGTATGTGTACTTCATTATTTGCTACCTCCCGTTTTCTCTACACAGTCCTGAAGCTGGTCCTGAAACAGACTGAAGATAAAGCTGGATGAAATTACTCACCATAGACTGTCAGACAGGTTGTCTTTGTTGGTAGCTGCACTCCAGATGTATCTGCAGTAATGGAGTAACTTCCAGAGTCTTGGAGCTGAAGATCTGTCACTTCTACACTAATACTATCACTGTCCACCTTTAACCTATCTTTGAACTGCAGTTCATCAGTTATAAGGACTTGTCCATTTGTATATTCTGCAAATAACTTCTCTTTATATTTCCACTCTGCGAATATCACAGATTCTTTTGGATGTCCGAGTGGTAAAACGAGGGAACTCCCAGCAGCTCTGCGCTCTGTCACTGTGTTTCCATCAGCCAAAACACACAAACCTGCAGCACAGAGTACATTTCTATTATACCTCATAGACACAACTGCTATTTGAAAACAAGTGCAGTCCTGAAACAGTATACACTGATAAAAATATCTGCAAACTTATTTTGGTTCCATAGATAAATCCAGAGGTTTCTATATCAGCAAACTATTACAAGTTGAACAGCTCATAGCAGATCAGACAACAAACCCAATAAACAAATGAATCATTGGTTAAGGAGCTGAACTAGTTCTATTTAACACAAACATGTAGTTTAAAAGAAAATTCTTTCTATCAAAGTCATTTTTTTTAGTTGAGTAAAAGAAGTTATGTTGTTGTCACATTAAGTATTTTTTATAGTGTGTACCAACAAAGCACTTTTCACAGTATACCTCATAGATCCAGGTTAAGTTTGCATTTTGATTATTCAGGTAAGAAACACTGCCTGGTATAGTTACTGAACGCTATGATCTAAGCTCAGAATAAGGAAGTCCACTTATTATCTCAACCTTTAAAACAGCTCACTTGCAACAAAAAGTAAAGTACTGAATTCCTTTAGGTACATACCATAACAGAGAACAAGCAGCACCTTTCCAGAGCATAAAACATGACATATAAAACAAGTTTTCATTGCTGCATATAACTGGACGATGCTTCGTTCTGTAGCAGTCTGTCTGAGAGTGTTCACTCAACACTAGAGAAAAAACCCACTTCCTCATACACTGCACTGAAAACATGACGCACTGAAATGGCCTGATGATGATGATTTAACATTTAGACATTTAACCATCTAAACCGTATGCATAGCTTGTTCAGTGTGTAGATATTTTATGTTTTACTCTAAAATATTTCCTGCAGGTGGTTGAAAAGATGTAAGCACCTCTCTGCAGTGGGCACTGAAGGCCGAGCTATAGCTGATGTATAAAAAGTCCTTCCTATGTAGATAGGAAGGACTGGTAGTGCATGTGGTTTAGGGGGGTTCTTTGCTCTTGCTGTTTGTAACCAAAGTTACTTTTGTAATCTAGTTCATACATACAGCTTCTTATAAACCAGAGGAACGTGGTTGCTCTTTAATAAAGCAGAAAACATTCCCCATGCAACGTCTTGCAGAGCTTTACTACAGACTTTAAGTAAAGTGAGTTTAAAAAAGTCTTTTACACGTTAAAGAAAATTCATTCCTGCACATGAAATCCTACAGAGCATTTTAATTGCTTACTGCAGATTTTAAGTGGGATAGTCATGTACAAGATGTGTAGAAACTTCACTCTGAAGTGTTCCAAATCCAATATCCACTCTCTGCACTGCTAACAAGTTAGCTTTGGTTGCTAAACTGCTAACAGTCTAGCACCTGTAGCCAGCTAGCCTAGCCTTACAGTTTCCAGTTGGCTGAAAATAAGCAAATTCTGTCTAGTCCAGTGAAACACTAACGTTTTCCTCTCTAATTCCATGTAGCATCTTCTCCAATGTCTGCCATAGTTTTCAGAGGCGATTATTTCAGAAGTGATTATTCACAACAATTGTTTACAATGAACAGATGTTATAGTGCATTATGAAACTTGGAGTTATAAAACCATATGTGTTTATTTCAGAAATTTTTATGCAAGCAAATATATCTACTTGCAACTGTCCATGATTTTGCCAGGTAACACTTCCTATGAATCCTGTATTCATAAGTTATTATAAATACATTAATAAGGTGTTATATGCCATACATAATACCCAGCATAAACTTTTATAGTGGTTCCTAAGTAGTTATAATTGAATGCATAATACTTTATAAAGTCAGGTCTCACAACAAATTATAATATCTGTTTTCTAATGAGCATTGTAGATACTTTAGTTATACATGTTTATACCAGCTCATTATAGGCTAATTGCATCTAACTGTTAATACAGGACAACAAGAAGTAAGCAGCTTAAAGCCATTGCTATTGTTAACTGTACTTCTAAACAAGGCAGCTGTAGTTTAGTTGTGTAGTGTAGTACTGTTGTTTATCTACTGTCCAACATGCAAGCAGCTCTCTGTGGCGCTAACCCTTTAGCATTGGTTGCTAATTGCTAACAATACAGTTTTACAGTCTACAGTTAAATAAATATAAAACATACTCTGAAAAAGTGCCAGGTCCACCAAAAATCTGCTCTGGTTCTCTCATTCTGTTGTGAACCAAACAATATACTAGAACCTTGTCATAGTGTGTTATAGTGCAATACAGAATTTCTGTTTACAGTGGTCGTATGGACAGATGTTATATTGCGTTATGAAACCTGATGTTATAAAGTCACATACTTTTGTGTTAGGAAGTGTCTTGCATGTTACTACGTATGAGCAATTATGGTATGATGGTATGTATGGCTTATAACACCTTATGAAGTGTTTCCCATTTTATTAATGTATTTATTATGTATTATGAATACAGGATTTCATAGCAAGTGTTTCCAGCTTTTCAAACATAAGCATGCGCAAAAATCAGAAGTATTTGCTCGTTGACCTTCAAACGTATATGAACTTGAGTTACATCCCATTCCCTATCCATGTGGTTTAACATGATGTCGGGCCACCCTTTGTAGCTATAACAGCTTCAACTATATCACTTTTCCACACATTTACGAGTGTGTTTATGGGATTTTCCCAGAAGAGCATTTGTGAGGTCAGACACTGATGATTGATGAGAAGGCCTGGCTCAAAGTCTCAACTCTAATTCATCCCAAAGGTGTTTATCGGGTTGAGGTCAGGACTCAGTCAAGTTCTTCTACACCGGACTCGCTCATCCATATATTTATGGAGCTTGTTTTATGCACTGATTTAGGGACGGCCCCTACCTGACTTTACACTTGCCACAGTGCAGTCATGAAAGAACCGTTCTCCTGGCAACCACCAAACCCAACCATCGGATTGACAGGCGGAGATTCGTCACTCCAGTAATCATGTCTCCACTGCTCTAGAGTCCAGTGGCGGCGTGCCTTACCCCACTGCATGCAATGCTTTGCGTTGTGCTTGGTGATGTAAGGCTTGGATGCAGCTGCTCAACTATGAAAACCTATTCTATGAAGCTCTCTCTCTCTCGAGCTAAGCTGAAGGCCACATGAAGTTTGGAGGTTCATAGTGTTTTACTCTGCAGAAAGTTGGTGACCTCTGTGCACTATGCGCCTCAGCGCCTGCTGACGCCGCTCTGTTATTTTACGTGGCTACCACTTCATGGTTGAGTTGCTGTCGTTCCCCATCGCTTCCACTTTGTTATAATACCACTGACAGTTGACTTTGGAATATTTAGTAGTGAGGAAATTTCACTGGACTTGTTGCACAGGTGGCATCCTATCACTGTACCAGGCTGGAATTCACTGAGCTTCCGAGAGCGACCTATTATTTCACTAGTGTCAGTAGAAGCAATCTGCATGTGTAGGTACTTGGTTTTATACACCTGTGGCCACTGAATGTAATAACTTTGTCTTTCAGTTGCTGATGGTAGTAGGATATGGCACTGAATAATAACACATTATTATATTGTTATTTCAAAATAGACAGAAGAAAATCACACTTCAGTTATGTTCATTCTTTAAACAAAAGAAGCCAAAAGCATTTTACAGACAAATAAATACAAACAAAAAATCAGCCAAAACTAAATTGTAAAATAATATGTATATGGAAAAAAAGACGTGTACAAAAAGTGTAGAAACATGAACTACACACTAAAAACACTGACCTTATGACCTCATAATACTTTAAAATACTATAGATTATAATTAGAATGTAAAAATGTAACTCAGCACTCAACAAGCTCTTTCTTCTATCACTGCATGTCTTCTGTTCTCCTCCTCAGGGTCAACTGAGAAAAACACAAAGATAGACTTTAAACAAATTTAATGTTTTGTTTCAGTTAATAATGTGTGTCTGACTGTTCTTACCTCGAGCTCTGTAGCATTTCACCCCCAGAATGATGGACACCAGCATATATGGAGACACTGCCATTAAACTACTGAGCAGACTGAGCACTGAGAATGAAGCTCCTGAAACTGATACCAGGTAACTGATGTTCAGTTCATGATGTGAATGATAAGCAATGTTGTTGTGAAAAAAGATATTATTTTAATAGTGTATCAGTCTGAATACATATTTAAGCATTTGCTACCTGAAACTAACTAGATAGCTTTATGGTGTTTGTCTGTCTCTTTACGTGATGTAATTAAACTGAGGGTCCTCAGACAGCTGTGGGTTCACATTAGAGCACATATGAGCTGTACATTACAAACACAGCAGTGCAGGAAACAGTAATCAGCTGTATTTACACAAACATATAATATAGTATATGGTACTTCTTATTCAATCTACATTCGTATCACTGTAAAAGTGAAAAGCATTAAAACTAGAGTTTACCTGTTGGGGGCTTGTTTTCAGTGCACTTCACTGTAGTTGAGTTGGTCCCATTGCCGTAGCTGCTGGCTGCAGTACAGGTCAGTGTAACATCTCCGTCTGCTGGTGAGAGAGTGAAGTGCAGCTGAGCTTCACTGTCAGTCTTATAGCCGCTCCATGTGTAGGACACATTCTGAGCTTCCCGCGCTCGACAGAGAAGATGAACCTCACAGCTGTTTGTAGACTCCAGCCAGGTCTGATTCCTCTCAATCTCAACGTTAAGCACACCTGTAAAAGAAACAGTTCATGTATTTAAAACTTTTCCAGCTCCAGGATACAGAGCAGTCCATAAGTATTTAGACGGGAACGGATTTTGTGGTTGTTGAAACATGAAACATATACTATGAGGTTAAATTACTTTTTTATAGTGTATATATCTGTCATATAAGAGTAACACCCCTTTTTAGACTCCAATTCAAGAAATATTTGGACACCTTTTTTGTATGGTCTTCTGTGTCTCATCATTAGTTAATGGGTAAGAGAGCTAACAGAAGGTTGATGTTTGTAAATATTGCGTTTGCATCTCGGATCTAAAAACCTAAAAAAAGATTATATATGTCTTTAAGTAAGGTAGTGACTGGGAGTCGATTCCAAAAGAATCGATTCTTTGACTCCAACACAGAGAGTCGTCTCTTTGCCAATGACCGGAAAAGTCTAAATGACTGGAATCGAGTCTTCTGTGTGGTTTTTAATCATAATTGGCATTTTGTGAGAGGTAAATGGTCAGAGGTTCATGATTTGTGTCATAATGCACAATTTTGAGAAATGAAACTGAACACAAAGAATGCTTCGTATAGAACATTGCGGAAAAAAAAGGATGAAGTTTAGATTTGCTTCCTATTTAAATTCCCCTTCCGTCTTAAATGGCACTGCAGTTACATTCTGGTGCTGGCACACCATTAATCATTAATGTAACTGCTGCGTCATTTAAGGTGGACCTGAAAAGTCAAATAAAAAGCTTTGAATACAAAGCCAACATCAGCTTCTCAAAAAGTGGAACAAGAGAACATCCAACTTTTCTTAGAATTCTGACCAGAGTGATGGTTTTCTCAGTACATCTATAAATTAGAGAGATTCAAATAGATGAGTAGATCACTAAAACTAAAGTAGCCAGTCTGTTTGAAAATGTAAGCAAAATTTAAAAAGATTTTTCTTTTAAAATTTAGTGAGTAAAAGTAAAAAGTATTAAGTGACAGAAACACTCAGTAAAGGACAGATACCAAACAAGCTACTTAATTACAGCATTAAAGTATGTGTACTTCATTATTTGCTACCTCCTGTTTTCTCTACACAGTCCTGAAGCTGGTCCTGAAACAGACTGAAGATAAAGCTGGATGAAATTACTCACCATAGACTGTCAGACAGGTTGTCTTTGTTGGTAGCTGCACTCCAGATTTATCAGCAACAACGGAGTAACTTCCAGAGTCTTGGAGCTGAAGATCTGTCACTTCTACACTAATACTGTCACTGCCCACCTTTAACCTTCCTCTGAACTGCAGTTCATCAATTATACGAACTTGTCCATTTGTATATACTGCAAATAACTTCTCTTTATATTTCCACTCTGCGAATATCACAGATTCTTTTGGATGTCCGAAGGGTAAAACGAGGGAACTCCCAGCAGCTCTGCGCTCTGTCACTGTGTTCCTATCAGCCAAAACACACAAACCTGCAGCACAGAGTACATTTCTATTATACCTCATAGACACAACTGCTATTTGAAAACAAGTGCAGTCCTTAAACGCTATACACTGATAAAAATATCTGTGAACTTTAACTTATTTTCAATTTATAGATAAATCAGTTTCTAAATAAGCAAACTGTTACATTACTGGCAGCCCTACACACACAAGTCATACATGCTTTTTACTGAAGACGCTTCTAGATACTGTTGTGTTTTTAGTTCTCTATGGTTTATTATATTTTTGGAGTTTACTTGCGTGGGTGTAGAAGCAAGGTGCGACAAAGACACTTCAATGCAGTTAGACGAGTTGTTTACTGAGAATCTTCGGGCAGTACAAAGCAATGAAATAACCAACACTCACCACAGTCTCAAAATCAATGGGAAGCTATTACAGTCTGTAAGCTCCGCGGGTCGCAGTCACCTGTTTACTTGGTAGCCTAGGACACACTCCACACACACCCCTACATCACCATGGCAACCTAATCATGCCTCGCACACACTCTTGTCTCCATGGCTACCTATCACTCACACCTGCATCCCGTTTGTGCTAGCGGCAGCTCTCATTAGCACAACACATTTAAGCTAGCCACACGCTAGCCTCAGCGTGCGGCGTTGTTTTCAGTAAGACTGGTTTAGTAACACTGTCTTCAGCTGTCTGAGACTGTGAGGATCAGATCCTACCTGTCCGTGGTCTCCAGGCTGGTGTGCTCTCAAGGTCTTTTCCCAGGTTCTTCAAGTATTCTTCAAGCGGGGTCAGGTTCGTCTCCCCGGCTCCAGCCGGTCCCCTTTAAGACTCTTTTACATTTAAAGACTGCGCAATGTTTTCCCCGGCCCTGCTGGTCCTCGATAGAGACTGTTTAAGTTACTGTTTCGCAGCCCATTGAAAGTCGCCATACGGCGCACTGCTCTAACCTGTCCACACAGGGCTGAATCTGGGCCATCCCTCACCGAGGAACACGAGTGCTGCTCTGGTTCCCCAGGACTATCGGACCTACGCAGGAGGAGCGAGTGAGTTTCTTCATCTACACCGGCGATCCATTATCCCCATCCAGCCTGCCCTCTGGATTAGCCGGTGGCTACCGCTAGCCCTGCTGTCACCAGCCCTTTGGACATTCTCGCTTTAGCGAGCCTTTGAACTGTTTTTGTTTACTTTTGAACTGCTCTATCGCATTAAAAGCCTTGCACATGGATTGCATGCCTCCTCGAGTCTGACTCCTTACACAGTCTCTGTGTTGTAACGGTTTGGCTGTTGGTGTTGAGGCTCTCTTGCTTGGGCACAGAACGTTGCTATTTTTGTCCTTGTGGTGAACTTTAAGCTGCCTTTTTCAGTATTAAAGTATGTGTACTTCATTATTTGCTACCTCCTGTTTTCTCTACACAGTCCTGAAGCTGGTCCTGAAACAGACTGAAGATAAAGCTGGATGAAATTACTCACCATAGACTGTCAGAATGATTGTCTTTGTTGGTAGCTGCACTGCAGATGTTTCTGCAACAATGACGTAACTTCCAGAGTCTTGGAGCTGAAGATCTGTCACTTCTACACTAATACTATCACTGTCCACCTTTAACCTTCCTCTGAACTGCAGTTCATCAATTATAAGAACTTGTCCATTTATATATTCTGCAAATAACTTCTCTCCATATTTCCAGTCTGCGGATGTCACAGATTCTTTTGGATGTCTGAGTGGTAAAGCAAGAGAACTCCCAGCAGCTCTGCGCTCTGTCACCGTGTTCCCATCAGCCAAAACACACAAACCTGCAGCACAGAGTACATTACTATTATACCTCATAGACACAACTGCTATTTGAAAACAAGTGCAGTCCTTAAATGCGATACACTGATAATATCTGCAAACTTATTTTGGTTCCATAGATAAATCCAGAGGTTTCTATATCAGCAAACTATTACAAGTTGAACAGCTCATAGCAGATCAGACAACAAACCCAATAAACAAATGAATAATTGGATAAGCAGTTGAACTAGTTCTATTTAACACAAACATGTAGTTTCCAAGAAAATTCTTTCTATCAAAGTTATTTTTTGAGTTGAGTAAAAGAAGTTATATTGTTATCACATTAAGTATTTTTTATAGTGTGTACCAACAAAGCACTTTTCACAGTATACCTCAGATCCAGGTTAAGTTTGCATTTTGATTATTCAGGTAAGAAACACTGCCTGGTATAGTTACTGAACGCTATGATCTAAGCTGAAAATAAGGAAGTCCACTTTCTATCTCAACCTTTTAAAACAGCTCACCTGCAACAAAAAGTAAAATACTGAGTTCCTTTAGGTACATACCATAACAGAGAACAAGCAGCACCTTTCCAGAGCATAAAACATGACATATAAAACAAGTTCTCATTGCTGCATATAACTGGACGATGCCTCGTTCTGTAGCAGTCTGTCTGAGAGTGTTCACTCAACACTAGAGAAAAAAACCCACTTCCTCATACACTGCACTGAAAACATGACGCACTGAAATGGCCTGAGGATGATGATATGTAGATCATTTACATTCCACAATAAAATACTGTATATTGTGAAAACAGATGAGGAGCACATTTAACCATATAACCTATATGTATCACTTGTTCAGTGTGTAGATATTTTATCTTTTACTCTAAAATATTTCCTGCAGGTGGTTGAAAAGATGTAAGCACCTCTCTGCAGTGGGCACTGAAGGCCAAGCTATAGCTGATGTATAAAAAGAACTTCCTATGTAGATAAGAAGGACTGTGGTTTAGGGGGGTTCTTTGCTCTCACTGTTTGTAACCAAAGCTACTATTGTACCTAACTCATACATACAGCTTCTTATGAACCAGAGGAACGTGGTTGCTCTTTAATAAAGCAGAAAACATTCCCCATGCAACGTCTTGCAGAGCTTTACTACAGACTTTAAGTAAAGTGAGTTTAAAAAAGTCTTTTACACGTTAAAGAAAATTCATTCCTGCACATGAAATCCTACAGAGCATTTTAATTGCTTACTGCAGATTTTAAGTGGGATAATCATGTACAAGATGTGTGGAAACTTCACTCTGAAGTGTTCCAAATCCAATATCCACTCTCTGCACTGCTAACAAGTTAGCTTTGGTTGCTAAACTGCTAACAGTCTAGCACCTGTAGCCAGCTAGCCTAGCCTTACAGTTTCCAGTTAGCAGAAAATAAGCAAATTCTGTCTAGTCCAGCAAAACACTAACGTTTTCCTCTCTAATTCCATGTAGCATCTTCTCCAACGTCTGCCATAGTTTTCAGAGGCGATTATTTCAGAAGTGATTATTCACAACAATTGTTTACAATGAACATATATTATAGTGCATTATGAAACTTGGAGTAATAAAACCATATGTATTTATTTCAGAAATTTTTATGCAAGCAAATATATCTACTTGCAACTGTCCATGCTTTTGCCAGGTAACACTTCCTATGAATCCTGTATTCATAAGTTATTATAAATACATTATAAAAGGTGTTATATGCCATACATAATACCCGGCATAAACTTTTATAGTTGTTCCTAAGTAGTTATAATTGAATGCATAATACTTTTTAAAGTTAGGTTCCACAACAAATTATAATATCTGTTTTCTAATGAGCATTGTAGATACTTTAGTTATACATGTTTATACCAGCTCATTATAGGCTAATTGCATCTAACTGTTAATACAGGACAACAAGAAGTAAGCAGCTTAAAGCCATTGCTATTGTTACCTGTACTTCTAAACAAGGCAGCTGTAGTTTAGTTGTGTAGTGTAGTACTGTTGTTTATCTACTGTCCAACATGCAAGCAGCTCTCTGTGGCGCTAACCCTTTAGCATTGGTTGCTAATTGCTAACAATACAGTTCTACAGTCTACAGTAAAACATACTCTGAAAAAGTGCCAGGTCCACCAAAAATCTGCTCTGGTTCTCTCATTCTGTTGTGAACCAAACAATATACTAGAACCTTGTCATAGTGTGTTATAGTGCAATACAGAATTTCTGTTTACAGTGGTCGTATGGACAGATGTTATATTGCGTTATGAAACCTGACGTTATAAAGTCACATACTTTTGTGTTAGGAAGTGTCTTGCATGTTACTACGTATGAGCAATTATGGTATGATGGTATGTATGGCTTATAACACCTTATGAAGTGTTTCCCATTTTATTAATGTATTTATTATGTATTATGAATACAGGATTTCATAGCAAGTGTTTCCAGCTTTTCAAACATAAGCATGCGCAAAAATCAGAAGTATTCGCTCGTTGACCTTCAAACGTATATGAACTTGAGTTACATCCCATTCCCTATCCATGTGGTTTAACATGATGTCGGGCCACCCTTTGTAGCTATAACAGCTTCAACTATATCACTTTTCCACACATTTACGAGTGTGTTTATGGGATTTTCCCAGAAGAGTATTTGTGAGGTTAGACACTGATGATGGATGTGAAGGCCTGGCTCAAAGTCTCAACTCTAATTCATCCTAAAGGTGTTCTATCGAGTTGAGGTCAGGACTCAGTCAAGTTCTTCCACACCGGACTCGCTCATCCATGTATTTATGGAGCTTGTTTTATGCACTGATTTAGGGACGGCCCCTTCCTGACTTTACACTTGCCACAGTGCAGTCATGAAAGAACCGTTCTCCTGGCAACCACCAAACCCAACCATCGGATTGACAGGCGGAGATTCGTCATTCCAGTAATCATGTCTCCACTGCTCTAGAGTCCAGTGATGGCATGCCTTACCCCACTGCATGCAATGCTTTGCGTTGTGCTTGGTGATGTAAGGCTTGGATGCAGCTGCTCGACCTATTCTATGAAGCTCTTTCTCTCTCTTGAGCTAAACTGAAGGCCACATGAAGTTTGGAGGTTCATAGTGTTTTACTCTGCAGAAAGTTGGTGACCTCTTTGGATCAATAAAGTATCTATCTATCTATCTATCTATCTATCTATGCGCCTCAGCGCCTGCTGACACCGCTCTGTTATTTTACGTGGCTACCACTTCATGGTTGAGTTGCTGTCGTTCCCCATCGCTTTCACTTTGTTATAATACCACTGACAGTTGACTTTGGAATATTTAGTAGTGAGGAAATTTCACTGGACTTGTTGCACAGGTGGCATCCTATCACTGTACCAGGCTGGAATTCACTGAGCTTCAGAGAGCGACCTATTCTTTCACTAGTGTCAGTAGAAGCAATCTGCATGTGTAGGTACTTGGTTTTATACACCTGTAGCCACTGAAGTGATTGGAACACCTGACTTTTATGAGTTGGGTGGGTGAGTGAATACTTTTTGCAATATAGTGTATGTTCAGTGTACAATGTTCAGTGTTTAAAAGGTGTACATATAACTCCTTATATAAATGCATTTCTATTGAATGTACTGAATTGGGGAACTGATCTGAATTCAGTGGCCAGCATGCATTCTTAATAGCTGTGTCACTTCTTGGGTGGGGTGGGGGTTGTGTCCTTAACAATGTGAAACCAAATCTACCCACTTGCATGTTACATTTACACAAGTAAAGGTGCTTAACCCTTTGTGTAGCCCAGGAAATACACAGAATATACATGTTTAACATAAGTGGGGGATTTTTAGGACAAACTTGTACAAGTGAAGTACAACTCTATACTATCCTGATAATCTGTTTCTGTTTCATTACTGAAGCCGAAAGGTTTTTAATGAAATTAAAAATTCCATAATATCCACAATAAAATGAACCCTGTATGTGTTCTGCCCAATAGTTATTCTGTGCTGGGATGCCAAAGAAACCAGTTTGTGTTGTGTTGTTTTCTGCCCAAAATGTTTGGAATGTTTGTATGATTATCTGGTAACACTTTATCTTACAGTCTGCTTTTTAACAGTTTATCAACTATTAGTAAGCAATTAATGTCACAGAAGCAGCCCTACAGAATAACAGAGGCCTGCTGCCACACTAATGTGGTGGAGATTAATATATATATATATATATATATATATATATATACTAATCTCCACTACATTAGTGTAACATACAGAAGTCATTGAACCCATACTCACTGGTTGAGTGGTTCCCAACCCTGATCCTGACCCTGAACCTCTCACACTGCACACTTCCAACATGCACCTAAGCTTTCTGTTTATCTTAGCAATAAGTGTATTTTCACCAGTAAGAACACCAGATATCATTCGAACAGAGGTTAATAAACAAAAATACAATACAAAGTAGCATAATTATCTTATTTAGAAAGAATTTTAGAGAGTAGAGCACCTGGGACCCCTGTATCTATGACTGGTACAAGGAATGCGTTTAAGCCAATCAGGTTAGGTTGTTGCTGCACTGCATCATAGTTAATTTGTGTGAGGTTGAGAAAGTTCCACTCTATTTATCGTATATTGCTTTTGCCACTTGTCACTAAATTGAGGCTACAAGTCACATACTATGGTCAGAATTCTTTGTATTGATGGTGATCAGATGTCTGAAGTATTTAATATCTCTAAAGACTGCATTACAGAAAGATATAACATGGAATGGTTATGAATATGTTGCTGGATCATGTTAAAATTCAGATTTGCAATAATGTTTTGAGCTAAAATGTAATTTGTAAACTTCATTAATGTTGGAGGGGTGCATGCAGGGTGTTGCAAACAGTCCCCCCAAAAATATTTTTTTATAATTAATAACTTTTGTCATTAGTAACAAACTTAAGACCCAAGAAGGATCACTGATCGTTTTGGATACTAATTAAAAATGGCATTGTAGACACAGTGACCTCTGCATCCCATCACCAGTACTGTAAAGAGTCAGAAAGCCTTTCTACAACTAACCATAGCCTATCAACGACTCTGAATGACTTCCATTTCAGCTATTGAGTTTTGCAATAACTGAATTGTGCAGTAATCGGTGGAATTCTGCTTCAACATTTAAACTTTACTAAACCAATTGATCAAAACTGAATCATGTCTCTGAATGTAGAGAAGAGACCCCAATGTAATTAGTAAAAAAAAACTAAAGTGTATAAAATGTAGCTTTTATTACACTGATTAAGTTAATTAAACAATAAAACTCAATATGTGCATTTATTACAATAAAATACAACACTGATAAAGATGCAATACTGTAAATTAATAGAAACGCTACAAACAATAAGCAGTTATGTAAACTTCTAAATTAACCTGTATACATTTTACAACAACAAATTAAAAAATAATGCAAGTAAATGTTGCATTAAACCTTAAAATCATAGAAAACTGAATGATACAAAAACCAAAAATGATCAATGCTGAAAAGTACCATACAGTATTATCATAAACATACATTTTTCTTTATCATTACATTGTGATTGTATTTGGTTTGAGTTGCTGGTACAGTATTGTACATGTCTGTATCATAATAAAGCACTTGGTGAATAAGAAAAAAGTTAAAGGGCACCAGCAAACTATCACACAACCCAGTTAAAATTCAAGTCAAAGTCAAGAAGGCATATTTCCCTTTCCCTTATGTTTCCAATGAACGTATGAACTGGATAAAGACAGATAAAAAAAGTCTGTTTATCTTTATTCTGCCCTCTTCTATTCACAATCCTCAAACTCCAATCAGAAGTCACTAAAATTATTATTTTTCAGAACTCCAACAGCTATCGACTCTCTAATACATACATTTACCATCCCTGCTGTTAGTGAACCTTTCACTGATTCTCGTATTTAACACTCTATACAGGTTTTACTTGAGCTAAATGCAAAAAATGGAGCCAGTACAGAAATATTACTAAAACTAAATCTATTGAAACTCAAATCCACTGACTCCAGATCAGCCTAGAAATGCTTGGTGTCTAAATGGTGCTTCTTTATTTTAGAACAGGAGTTGTAAGGGTTACCGTTGCTAACACTAAACTGCAGTAGTCACACAAATAGTCCAATTTTTTTTGTTGTTGTTTTTTCCAAACATGTCTAGCCTACACCCTCGAGTAAATGGGTATTTTTTAATTCGATTTTTTGCTAAACTATTTATTTGATATAACTGTATTTAACATCGGTATTTCATTCTGAACTTCTACAACATTTGGTGATAACAGTGGACCACATTGACCCTCTGGCTCTTAAGGAGAAACTTCTTCATACAACCCACTTGTGTAGTTTTCATACATTCATGATGTTCTCTTATTCGGGATTTACACCTTAAAAAAACACCTTAAACACCCTCTTCTTCCTGTAAAACAGGTACAATATATTTATATTATTATATATCATATTATATATAATCAGCTCAGTCAGTGCTGCCCTGAATCAGGAATTGCAGTGTTGCTATTTTAGGTTTACGTACCCAACACCAGCAAACATAGTCACTGTGAACTGTGATGACCTGTTTAAATGAATCTTACCTTCGTGTTCAGTTCTGCTTCACTTCTGAATAGATACAATCAGCTTCCTCACTGCTCCTCCCTAACAGCGAGCAACGACACTGAATTAGCATCAACCAAGATCAAGATCTTATTAAACAACAGCTATAGCAGTGTCTGTTGGCTTTATGCAAGTTAAAGCATTTGAGCCATTAAAACACAGACTGTCATCTTATATGGCAGAGATCACTAATAGGTGGACAGCAGTCTGGGTCTGGACCCAGACATTGTCCAATCCGGACCCAAACTGATAAACTATTGAGAATGATTTAATTCTGATGGTGTTTATTATATTTAGCTGATGGTATAAGATGCTGATACTAGACTACTTCAGTAAACAGGATACGCCACTAAATCAGAACAAGTTAGAAATGATGAGGGTCCGGACCCTGGCCTGAGGAAATCTCCCCTAGGTGGACCTTACTGGCATAATTCAAATCACAGTATGTTAAGATGTGTGTCTTAAACTTACCCATGATCTGATTTTTCTTTTTTGTTTTCTTCCCTTTCACATCAATTTCAGCATAAGTCACATCACTGGGTTCAGGTTCTAAATCAAAACAAAAACGGTTTAGTTTTTTACACTCCATTTCATTCTCCTATTACAATCTTTTCCTAAAAGTATGTTTTCAACCAATCACATACTAAAGAATTACTGTATGGTGCATTTTAGGAATCACTAGTGATCATATCTATGAAAATAAATAAAAGTGAACGGCCCTCAAAATTCCAGGTATCTTTCCTGCTCTTGAAGGCTTATAGTTCATCACCATATTTAACAAGAATACATGCTATTATTTAAATACCTACAGAATATATAGAGTACTGATCAATAAGACATTTATCCTTTAAACAATCAATACGTTCAGAAGCACCTTTGCTTTTGGGCGTCTTGTTTTTCTTCTGAATCTGTGAATAAACTGCATCACTTGGTCCTGGCATGACGTCATCTATATTTAAAAAAAATAATATTAAATGAGTAATTATTAACAGACAAACTAATAAAAAAGTTCATTATAAATATAAGGTGCCCCCACATTCAGTAATAGCAGCCATGAGCACCTGATTTTGAGTGAAAACTATTTTTTGTTATCTGATACTAAAATATAGTGATTTTCAAACGATACCAGCTAGATTCATCTGTATACATGTACTTAATGACTCTGAAACCACCTTTGTTGAAACCGCCCAGTGTTGTGCTTGTGTGACAGAATATATTTCTATAAACACTAAGGATAGTGATATTATCTCACAAGCTAGTTAGATAGTTCACATGAGCGGTGGATTCACACAGGACTTGTGTATTGTCCCAATGGGCTTCCAAGCTAAATTGTTTCTGTATGCATTCCTGTGATGTTAACAGCAGCAGGAGGTCCATCACACATTTGCAAACATATTATAACACTACACAGTTTTCAAACCGCGTCCTATATTCACTGTACTGTAAATGTGACTGCATAAGTGAGCAGTGAAAACAACATCACAGCCACCTATGAAAATAGTCCGGTGAACATGAATATATATGGGAACCAGTTAGCTTGAAAACCAGAGACATAACAACAGTGTCAATACAACAGCTGCTCCTCAGAAGCGAGCAGTTTACCAACCCTGTTTGGGTGTGTGCGGGACAACACATACGTGTAGAGAATCCCTACAAATTACAGAATAGCCTAAATCAAATGGTGACAATCATTTAATAACTAGCATAAATATGAAAAACTAACAGCAAAACAATCAAAGTTGATGAATAAGTTCTAAAAAGCTGTGGAGCAACCGTCACATGCAACATGCTATTTATTTTCTTGTAGGCTACATAAACAGCTGAGCCAGACAGTCAGACGGAGTGCTCTTAAGAAATGTGGCTACATTACACTAAAACTAACTGAAGGCAAGCCTGATGTGTCATTATCAGTAATGACTAACACAGATGGAAACCAGCTGTATGGGACTGCGAGCGGGAGCGGGACACAATATTTAGAAGTGGGGCAGGAGTAAGATCAAAATGTTTACATTGCAGGTGATGGAGCTTCTGTGGGAGCAGGATGAGATGCTGTGGGAGAAATCAGTCCTGTAGAGACCTCTCGTTTACAGTGTAGTGTATCTATGTAAGCTAAAGCATGTCATCATGTTTCAGAGAAAACCAAACCCATTAGAGATTAGAACGCCAGTTTCCTGTGCGCAAGGCAGCAATGCTACCCACTATGTTACTGCTTATGAACACCATGTATGGCAGCTCTATTTAAGAGCTCATTAGATGTTCTGAGCAGCAGGCATCACTTAAAATTTCAAACAATAAAATATTTAGTAAGAAAGACTTACTGCTGCTTGTTTGGCTGTTTTCCAAAATCATGACTTCATGCAATGGGACACTTTCTTAGACAAATTATTAAATTAAAATTAAGTACTGTGATCATGTGTGCACAAATGACGAATCAAAATTACTGACACAAATAATAACAAAAGGCTGGTACTGCACCAGAGGGGGCACCCAAGAGCTGTGAAATTTGTAGACTGTGAGCCAGCCCACAATCTATATTCAACCTCACTGAAACCACTGCTGAAGAATGGGACCATCCATATTTAGTAGTAAATATTACTGATGTCAACAAAAAGGGCACTAAATGTGCATAAATGTGGCAAAAGAGCGGGGTATCAATATCCCTGAGGGGTCTACCTGTGTAGTAGTTAATACTTACCCTTACGGTGGCCTTTAAAGGTTTTCATCTCTATTTGGGAATAGGTGATGTCACTCGATCCAGCAGCCGAATAATCCAGAACAGGGGTCTCTATTTAGAGGTGTCACGGTTTTTTATAGCAAAAAAATGGAATTTAAAAACAAATAACAAGTATGTAAAGTTTTAAAAAGAAAACAGATTTGCATTGTAACACTGTTCTTACTGATTCCTTTAAGTTTCCTTTTAGTAGATGTAACTTGTGCATAAGTGATGTCACTGGATCCAGCAGCAGAATCACCTGGAACACAAGCCTCTGTTTAGAGAGGTCACTGTGATCTTTCATTTAAAAATATATGTATACATTTTTAAAACAAAGACATATTCAAAAGACTGAAATGGAAACAGAAAACACAGTTCTTACCATTTTCTTTGAGTTTCTTTTTGGTCGGTGTAACTTCTGCATAAGTGTTGTCACTGGATCCAGCGGCAGAATTATCTAGAACAGAGAAAGTCTTTATTGAGAGAGGGTTAAATTGTAACCCCAGTCACTGTATTACAAATGAAGTTCAGATGTACATGTGTAGACATGTGAGTATTCCAGTTAATGTCCATAGTTTATGTGGAATGTACTGAATGTACTGGTTTGTACATGTGGCAGTGAAACCTAGTTTTATACCATTATAGACATGAAAGATGTACATACTTTAGTTAAATTTTACTACATCTCCTTACATTTAACGTTAAGATGTCTGAGTACAGGTTTGAGGAGTCACACATACACTCACTCACACACACACACACACACACACACACACCAGGCTACATCTGATCATTGAAGCCTGACAAATGGTCAGTTACAAACATGGTCGACTTTATGTCAGTATTTCAGGAACTAAGGAGATGTTTATTACTAGCACGTCCAATGTTTTACTACAGCTCAGTGTGTTCAGGATCCTGTCTGATTACAATGACTGATATGACGTTCTCTCAGGACTTAATTTAACGAATTTAACTAATAGTACGCCCCTAAGACAAACTATACACGATTATTAGCAGCTTAAACGATTCCTATAAACCCAACAAAAGACTTCAATCGCCGCACCTTGTGCAGATCTAGCACCTCTAAGTCTTTTTAATTTTGTCCTCATTGCTTATGCAGCACTTAATTCAAAAAGAATGATTCTGAAGGAAGATTGGCTAAGCAGGTTCTTTTCTATAGGCACTTATACAAGAGTGTTATGACTCTGTGATGTGAAAATATAAATAGTGCATCTGAAAACATAACTAGTGCATGTGCATATGTTTGTGTGTATTGTTGGGTGCATGACACAGGCACCTTCAGTGCTGGCTACAGTGCCACAGTTTCTAACTGCGAGGCTAAATTTAAACTCTTTCTAAATATACAACCATATAAATATATATGTTGGGCTTTGTGTCTGTTTTAGAAGCTACATATAGTTTACAGATATACTTTTACGAAACGAATAAACAGTAAAATCTGCCATCTCCCGCCTAACAAAAACATTATTCCTCAAATGATCACTGTACATTTGATTACCCTGGACTGCATTCTGACTGTGATTAGGTAATCATTTCAAGCCTGATGGACCAGAAAGCTGCTAGGCTGCTGACAAACAAGGGCCTTTGTTTTTGAGGTTTAAAAGCTTTGTGAACACGAAAAGCAACCTCCTAAAAAAAAACTAAAAAGTGTAGAACGTAGGACTACGATTAGAACATAGAACTACGATTAGCCACATGTGTTTACACACAGCTGAATTTGACCTCCGCATTTAACCCGTCCGTGCAGTGAAACACCCACATATACACACACTAGTGAACATACACACTAGGGGGCGGTGAGCACACATGCCCGGAGCGGTGGGCAGCCCTTATCCATGGCGCCCGGGGAGCATTCCAGCATCAAATGCTTCACAGAGGAAACAGAAAAGAATGGGTTTTCTAAATTTCATGGTTTGTTTACAGTAGCAACAGCTGCTGAAAGTAGCATTCAGTCATAAATAGGAGAGTTAGCTGCTCTAGCCAGTAGCATTAGCTTAGCCACTAATCAATTTCCAGTGGGGTTTAAGGACTGTATACTTTGAGTTAACAGCCTATGTGGGACATTACGCCAACCAGAAACACTTGCAGTTACTGGGTTTAGCCATCAGTAAAGCTACTGAGAGCATCTCTCATGTCCCCACCTACTAAGAGTGCACTACTTTAAATTGCTAGTTTTTATTCATTTTTAATTTACATGACCAAAAAGGAATTCATACATCTAATTTAAGTAATGTAAGTCTATATCAGGTTTATATTTGAACATTTCTTGATATATTCTTCGATATCTTGAGGGTGGTTCAGCTTTATTCATAATAAAATTAATTTAGTGTGACATAGCTAGTGGGAATGTCAGCAATCTCCCTCCTGCCACCAGAGGTCTCACTCACTCACTGAATTCTGACCAGCTCACCAATCGCCTCCACCTGCCCCCAATTAAACCCTTTAAACTCCCTTTAAACCCCCAATTAAACTCTTGAAATAACCCTCCCGTCCCACAGGCGATTGAGAAGTATTGCCAGTTCCTTTATGTCTGCCTACGGAGTGGTTCTTGCTGTGTATGAACACGCTGCCTCTTCGTCTTTGCTGCTCTTGGATTTGTCTGCCTGGATCTACTGCACCTCTGGTAATGAACCTCTGAGCTGCCCCTCACTCTCTGCTGTTGTCTCTGCCAATTCTGAACTGTTTCCTGGTTTTGACCCTTTGCTCTGGCTATTTACTTCGACCTTTACAGTGCCCCGTTGTCTATTAAACTTGCCTGCATATGGGTCATAAGTCTGTGTCTGAGTGTGTCTCACCACAGATAGTCATACCATACCTTCAAACACACCATACCGCACACATACATCATTTTACTAGGTATCAGAAGTGTCCCATTATCAAAAATATCCCATTTCAAAACACAAACTGTTCAAAATATTGAAATGAACTATACCTGTGTTCATATGGCCCACCGTACCAACATCGTCATAAATGTCATCATTGCCTGTTGTATTTAAAAAGTAAAACTTTTTAGTAAAAGGGGTTAAACAGTGTAACAACTCGATGCTGATTTGTTGTAGCTGAGAACTGACCAGGCTGTAAGAGTGAGGATCCTGTATTCCGACTTTGGCCTGATGTCTGACTGGTGTTCTTTTGATTTCCTATAGGGGGAGGGAGAGATCCAGCACCATTGCAGTTGTTTTTGAGAATAAAAAATAGTTCACGTCCTATCTTATGTAAAAGTATTTGTTGAAGCATTAACAAATATAAATAATATATCGTGTTTATAAAACTGTGCTGTAAAACGTCTGTTACTGTCATACAACCATAGCAAATATACCATAGAGAATAATTAACTCTCTTGAGTGGGTCTGTCTACAATGACCATCTGATTAAGTGTTGAATATCATACCTTTCTTCCTCTTGTAGCAATATATCAGGCTCAGTATAACAATGAGAAACAGGGTTAAACTCAGTGCCACTGCTATCACTAGTACTGTTGGACCACTAGACTGATGGACTGTAGAACCTAAAACAGAAAGTGATTTGTAGTTAAACATTTTATTTACTTAATTGTTACAGAAATAACCAAATTATATGAAACGATTTCTAACCTCTGACTGAGATCCAGCTCTGTGGTGACTCTCCTCTCTCTGGGTGTTTACAGTGGTAGAGACCTTCATCTGACTTTGAGACAGTATGGATGGTCATCTCTCCTGTAGTCTGATTCTGGATGAGTGATCCATCTTTATAGAACTCAGCTGTTAGGATTGAGGGCTTTGTGTAGCGATATAAACAACGTAGAGTTAGAGAACCTCGCTCAGTCACAGGATGAACAGGACTCTCCAGAATCACATCACCATCTGCAGGAAAGAGTAAGACACTGACAATCTGGGGAATTCAGCAACGATAACCAGTTCAGATCCACAGCTCCAGTTCAATGAGAGCATAACAAACATCCACAGCTCCAGTTCAATAAGATCATAACTAACATCCACAGCTCCAGTTCAGTGAGAGCATAACTAACATCCACAGCTCCAGTTCAGTGTAACTATAACTAACATCCACAGCTCCAGTTCAGTGAGATCATAACTAACATCCACAGCTCCAGTTCAGTGAGATCATAACTAACACCCACAGCTCCAGTTCAATGAGAGCATAACCAACATCCACTGCTCCAGTTCAGTGAGATCATAATTAACATCCACAGCTCCAGTTCAGTGAAACCATAATTAACATCCACAGCTCCAGTTCAGTATAACCATAACTAACATCCACAGCTCCAGTTCAGTATAACCATTACTAACATCCACAGCTCCAGTTCAGTGAGATCATAACTAACATCCACAGCTCCAGTTCAGTGTAACCATAACTAACATCCACAGCTCCAGTTCAGTATAACCATAACTAACATCCACAGCTCCAGTTCAGTGTAACCATAACTAACATCCACAGCTCCAGTTCAGTGAGATCATAACTAACATCCACAACTCCAGTTCAGTATAACCATAACTAACATCCACAACTCCAGTTCAGTAACCATAACTAACATCCACAACTCCAGTTCAGTAACCATAACTAACATCCACAGCTCCAGTTCAGTGAGATCATAACTAACATCCACAACTCCAGTTCAGTATAACCATAACTAACACCCACAGCTCCAGTTCAGTAACCATAACTAACATCCACAACTCCAGTTCAGTAACCATAACTAACATCCACAGCTCCAGTTCAGTGAGATCATAACTAACATCCACAGCTCCAGTTCAGTGAGATCATAACTAACATCCACAGCTCCAGTTCAGTATAACCATAACTAACATCCACAGCTCCAGTTCAGTGAGATCATAACTAACATTCACAGCTCCAGTTCAGTGTAACCATAACTAACATCCACAGCTCCAGTTCAGTGAAACCATAATTAACATCCACAGCTCCAGTTCAGTGAAACCATAACACCCACAGCTCCAGTTCAGTGAAACCATAACTAACATTCACAGCTCCAGTTCAGTGAAACCATAACTAACATTCACAGCTCCAGTTCAGTGAGATCATAACTAACATCCACAGCTCCAGTTCAGTGAAACCATAATTAACACCCACAGCTCCAGTTCAGTAAGATCATAACTAACATCCACAGCTCCAGTTCAGTGAAACCATAATTAACATCCACAGCTCCAGTTCAGTGTAACCATAACTAACATCCACAGCTCCAGTTCAGTGAGATCATAACTAACATTCACAGTTCCAGTTCAGTTTAACCATAACTAACATCCACAGCTCCAGTTCAGTGAGATCATAACTAACATCCACAGCTCCAGTTCAGTTTAACCATAACTAACATCCACAGCTCCAGTTCAGTGAGATCATAACTAACATTCACAGTTCCAGTTCAGTTTAACCATAACTAACATCCACAGCTCCAGTTCAGTAAGATCATAACTAACATCCACAGCTCCAGTTCAGTGAAACCATAATTAACATCCACAGCTCCAGTTCAGTGAAACCATAATTAACACCCACAGCTCCAGTTCAGTAAGATCATAACTAACATCCACAGCTCCAGTTCAGTGAAACCATAATTAACATCCACAGCTCCAGTTCAGTATAACCATAACTAACATTCACAGCTCCAGTTCAGTGAAACCATAATTAACATCCACAGCTCCAGTTCAGTGTAACCATAACTAACATCCACAGCTCCAGTTCAGTGAAACCATAACTAACATTCACAGCTCCAGTTCAGTGAGATCATAACTAACATCCACAGCTCCAGTTCAGTGTAACCATAACTAACATCCACAGCTCCAGTTCAGTGAGATCATAACTAACATCCACAGCTCCAGTTCAGTATAACCATAACTAACATTCACAGCTCCAGTTCAGTGAGATCATAACTAACACCCACAGCTCCAGTTCAGTGAGATCATAACTAACATCCACAGCTCCAGTTCGGTGAGATCATAACTAACATCCACAGCTCCAGTTCAGTGAGATCATAACTAACATCCACAGCTCCAGTTCGGTGAGATCATAACTAACATCCACAGCTCCAGTTCGGTGAGATCATAACTAACATCCACAGCTCCAGTTCAGTGTAACCATAACTAACATCCACAGCTCCAGTTCAGTGAGATCATAACTAACATCCACAGCTCCAGTTCAGTGTAACCATAACTAACATCCACAGCTCCAGTTCAGTGAGATCATAACTAACATCCACAGCTCCAGTTCAGTGAGATCATAACTAACATCCACAGCTCCAGTTCAGTGAGATTTTCTTCATATCAGGGTCAGTCCAGGACTAGAACAGTATAAACTCACTGTGTACTGTAATGTTGACAGGACTGCTGCTCTCTCCAGATTCAGACTCACACCAGTAAACTCCAGTATGGGATGTGTTGAGGGAGCTGATATTGCATGTAAGTCCTGTAACTGATCCCCAGCCTGATGAACAATCTGACACCTTCTCACTGTTTGTGTATCGTCTCACTCTCCAACCAGTAGAGTCACTCTGTCCCTCACAGCTCAGTGAGAGAGAGGCAGTATTAAAGTGTTGAGTTCTGCTTGGACTGATCTTCAGAGAAACTGCAGGAGACATATCTGAAAAATACAGAGAAACATAGTGTTTTGTAATAAACCACTAATGACTGATAATCAAAACTACACAAATTAAACTCACTCATATTAGAATAAGTTTTTTTATACAGTACATAAATAAATACTGTAATATGTCTTTACAAGGCAAACATAATGCAGTTTTAGAAGAAATAAACTTCTTTTAACAAATTTTGATTACAGTTTCTTATCTTACTGGCCAAACACAAAGCAGCAGCCTTGTTAATTTACATAGCAGTTTAAATCTACTAAACTGATTGTGACAAGACAAAGTTGCAAGTGAACACATGCTCTATTACTCACCAGTAGTGTTTATCCAGAGAGCATCACTGTAGTTAGTGTAGTAAACTGGGTTTCCTCTCCCAGCTCTGCACCAGTACTGTCCTCCATCAGAGACACTAACTGAGCTGATGGTGTATGAGTGTGTTTCAGGCTTGGTCTCATTCTCAGGGTTCTGAGTGTGTTTGTACCAGTCAAACTTCCATCCAGCAGACCGATTCAGCTTACAGTCCAGAACCACTGAACTTCCTATCAGTGCAGCTCCTTTATGACTTGATGTGAGTTCAGGTTTAGGTTTTTCTGTTGTTGGAGATGAAGAACACACTTCAGACCATGCAGAGTTATGTATTGTACTCAGAGTATTTAACACAGTAATTACCTTTAATCACCTTTAACAGAGAGACCCACTCTGTTACTGTCCTGTGATGATACTGGTCTCAGCTACACAATCAGCTAAACTTATTCTGACCCACATGAATATGTAACCTCTCGAATAAGCTGGGAACTGGGAACTCAATTTCATATTAAGTTCATTCACACACCACATCTGCACACTGTCTTTTCAGTCACTGGTGCAATGAAACAGTAGAGTGAAAGAAAAGCTCTAGAATTTAAAAACCACAGATTCACAATGAGCGAAAATTTACACATCAATAATAATGAATTCTCAAACGTATACATATTAATGTGTATTTCTATAAAGTATAAAGTATAAAGTATTTCTGATTCTGTGTTGTAATGTGATTACACTTTCTGTTACAAAGTAGAATATCACCACAGTAACACATCACCGTAACACACCACAGTAAATAACTAGACTTATGATGAGGAGCTGTTCTTTTTCTGTCTGGACTGACGTGCTGCTCTTGTTGGCTGTTTTTGTTCTTTTCTTTGTTAATTTATGTTCATAGGATTCGTAGGGGTGACTTGCCCCTATGGGCAGTTGATTTGTTTTTCTTTAAGAGAGTTTGTTATTTTGCCCTTGGGTCACCCTGAGGTCATATGATCCTTAGCTTTACTAACAAGTAAGCTGACTAAAAAAGCTTGGAAAAAAATATATAACAGTTTATATAAAATAAACAATTCTCTTTATTTGTCTTGTGTTGGTTTATTGCGTCTGTCCCCCAGAGAATGTACTAGTATGCAGTTTGTATGTGTGATCGCTGCATGAGCTGATTATGACTGATTATAACTATGTGCAGCAAATAACAAGCACAGGACGTACCACAAACCCAACATCTGCCAATGCATCTAATCACTTGGAGAACTGACACTCCCAGTCTCACTGAAATTCATTCATTCAGGAGCAGCTTTACATTTTAATCAGCTGGTTATAAGCTGTATCTATTGGCTACTTTCTTGGTTTTCAAACC
Source organism: Megaleporinus macrocephalus (assembly GCA_021613375.1). Classification (NCBI taxonomy): domain Eukaryota; kingdom Metazoa; phylum Chordata; class Actinopteri; order Characiformes; family Anostomidae; genus Megaleporinus; species Megaleporinus macrocephalus. The sequence goes on from CM038708.1 coordinate 13,695,819, forward strand.
ATACATTACTAATGACTTGAGATCACACAGTACTAAACTTTGAAGTTATTGCAGAACCAGTCTGAAGTTGCTGTTATGAGACAAAGAAACAGCAGCAGTCTGTAAAGATTTTTAACTGAGAATTGTGGATGTGAAGATGTGAACAGTCTGTTATTTCTTGGAGTCACAGAACTAGCCCTACATGAAGTAACTGTGCTCGTACCTTAAACTCAGTTCCTTTCAAAGCTTTGCTAGAGCAGTGGTTCTCAAACTTTTTAGAGTAACTACCACCAATATCAAGCCAAAACCTCCAAGTACCACCTATGTGTCTCATCACAGAACCACACACCACACATTAATTTTGTGTGTGTGTTTGGTGACCATTTACCATTTCAATGAGAGGGGTGCGCTTGTTTAGCCTTGCAATGTCAGGTACGAGATCAGTGAGCTTCAAACGCAGATCTGGCTCAACATTCATTTTGTTCCGGTACTTGGTCTTCATTGCAGTGAGACTTGAGAAGCCTTTTCTCACAAAGGTAGGTAGTAGCAAAGAGCATAAAAACCTCATACCCTTTAATGAAAGTGCTGGGTATTCACTCTGTCTTTGGATCCAGAAGTTCAACAGTGGTATCTTGGTTCTTCCTCCGTCCCACTAAACGTGAATCCCAAACTTAAATAATTTTGGTCGTACCGTCTTGTAGTACGGTTTTGGCGTGCTGTCGTTATCTAAATCAGCATAGTATGCGCTCCTGACATGTAGACTGTCCCAATACTTAGATACCTTAAACACACTGTCTACTGAGGAGCCTTATTTTAACCTGATTTTAAGGAAGCATGGAACGCTTCCTCAGCCGCTAAGACAATCCCATGATGCAACGCAGGCAAAGCTACAGCAGTGAAGTGGTTTTAAAATGTAAGTTATTTTGATTCTTTCTGGTGTTTTAATGTGTTTCTTGTAAAATAATCACACAAAACTGTATTTTATTTACAACTCTGTAACGAGTCGACCATTTAGCAGTTTTATTCTCGAGCTATTAGCATTTATGCTAGTGGATTTTCAAGCCTCGGGCTATTGTTTTGGATGACGGCTGGTAACTTAGCAACCAGCTAAACCACCAGTCACGTGCTGCAGTGGGCGGGAACAAGCCGCTCTAACTAGAGCGTCTCAGTAATCTGTTTATGAGGAGAGATGAGGAGAGAACACTGCTACTTAAACAGCTGCCTACATAGACAGCCTACGTAGACACTCACTAGGTTTTGAGACACACCCAGCGTAATAATTTACACTTTATTATTATTAATCCATTTTTTCCAGTGCATCTAATTAATTTTCTGAGATTATCTGAGATTATCTGGCGAACCACCTAGTACCACAGTTTGAGAACCACTGCCCTAGAGAACGTATGCAATTTACATGTGTGCTCCCTGCATTAGCTGATAACCCCTATGAGCAGCAAATAATGAGCACAGGAAGTACTGCAAACCCAACAATCTGTCCATACATCTAATCACTCTAAAATTAAATTGATGGATAAAAATCACAATGTTAAAGAACAGAGAGTCCCAGTCTCACTGAAACTGGCCAGACTTGATTCTGAATTCCAGAAATCATGTTTACATTAATAAAACTGGAGAAATCATTTAGTAACTTTATGTTGAAGCAGCAGGATTTTTAATTTCACATGATTACGGTTTTAGTTCTGGACACTAACTCTAAGCTAACTAAGCTAATAACAACACTAACAATGGAGCTGGTCAGTGCAGTGTTAGATGTTCAGGAAGCTTCACATTGTTCGACGTTCAAATAATAAAAAGAACAGCACATGTACATTAATATTTATCTTTTCTCAAATTGGCCTTTACTGCGTACAATCTGATCGTAAAATGAGCTCAAACTAACTGTATTAAAACTAAGACTAAGAAACTAAAACTGATTCTTTCCGGTTACTGTAACTGTTACATTGTAAAGTTTGGTCAGTAGGGGCAGCAGTGCACTACAGCCCACACTACTGCACTAATGCCTACAAGCACAGTCATTGGCTCACGAGGCATGTGTGTTATTTTTCATCAGATACAATTTTATTTTTAGGAATTACTGGAACCCAGATAAAGGTTATCTTCAGCCAAAATAAGTCTGTCAATAGTTTTCATTTTAAGCTGTGAGTGTGAACTTACACACTTTTTTTTATTAAAACCTTTTTTGGCTTCAGGGGTTAATAAATCAAACAACCTCCACATGATCCTCCATCCTTCTGAAGATCAGGATCACATTTCTTCATCTAATAATTCTGACAGATTTACTAATAGGACTGTTTTACTGCAGAATAAAATTGACACCCTTCTCTGTCTGGATTTCAACAAATTCTAACTAAATTAAACTCACGTGCATATTTAGTGAAGTAAATCATCTGAATTATTACATATAATAATATAAACGAAGTAAAATGGAAATCAGACTCACCTGATACAGTCAGTGTAACAGCATCACTGGTCTGTGAGTAACAGCATCTATCTGTTGACTGTGTTCCTCTACAGGTATAAACTCCTTTATGAGACTGATCAACATTAGAGATTGTGTAATTCTTTGTTTCTGGATCATCACTGAGAGATTTATTATTCTTAAACCACTGATACGTCCAGTAACCTCCACTTTCTATATCACATGTGAGAGTGACTGTCTCTCCGATGAACACATGTTCAGCTGGTTGTACTTTCACTGTAGATTTTGGTCTCACTGTACAAAAATAAATCATTTAGAAACTATAGATTGAAATAATCTGTCAGAAGATAAAAGTGAGTTTAGAAAATACTTGTGAAATAATATCAAACTATAACATTTGAATAATGATTAAAATGCTAACTGCACCTCCTCAATTCTAATTTGTAACCAAAAGAAAACAGAAAACACAGACGTACCTGTAACTGTAATCTTAACTGGATCACTGCGCTGTGTGTCATAGTAGGTATAGTAATTGTAGTAGTAGTTGTATCCTCTGCGTGCTAAACATTGAAACTGTGCTGTTCCTGCAGACACTGTTACACTGATTGTGCTGTGGTTTGTATCTGCAGTGCTCTGAGGCTGAAAATGCTGATTGTCTTGGTACCAGAAAAAGCTCCATCCAGTCGACTGTTTCACCTCACAGATCAGAGTAACTGTGTCTCCAGTGTAGACAGAGCTCTGAGACACCCTCACAGTCGGCTTGGGTTTTCCTGTTGATGTGAAATGATGAAGAAATCAGAGCTGCTTACAACACAGACAGTAGTTCAGGTTTATGTAAGACCACTTCTTCAGAAGGCTCAGCTCAGCACAGACTGACACAAAGCAGACCCCCTCCAGATCACAAATTCCGGGGGGCACCAGCATTAAGAGGATCATAAAACTGGTTTTACAAACAATGCATAGTCTGCAGACAACCGCAGGAAGCACAGACCATTAATGTTTTCCCCAAAGTGCACCAAAGGCAATTTATCTAACTAATCCACTAAACCTCTGTTCTCAGTCCTCTCCAAAAGGACAACAGCCATTAAACCAGCAGGAGTTCAAGAGGTGACAAACTCCAGAGAAAAAGTGCAGCCTGTCCTGTCCTTCGAGTCGACTCCCGAGAGAAGATTCGAGTGTCGACTCCGCCGCTCCGAAGCCAAGAGCCGAGTGAGAACCGAGTGAGAACCGATTCCTGCAAAGTCAGCAAACAAGCTGCGGCAGAGAACCAAGCCATGTTAAGGAGAAACCCGGTAACCACCGCCACCAGGTCGAGCGACTGACTGGAGAGTCGTTCCCGGGATCGAGGGAGAAATACCGCCCCGTAGGCGACACCGCGTAGGTGACAAGTGCTACATGGCAGCGCACCGCCGAGTGTGTTCTTGTGATTAGAAGTAACGTTACTACACATTTTGCACCGCAGAGCGCAGGTTGTTAATGCATGCAGGGGTGTGTCAGACACCAATAGTAAGGCCTTGATGCAGATCATTAGCTGTAAAAAATTCCGTTACTGATATTTTTGTGAACACAACTGACTGCAGAATCCAGGAGTTGACTCTTCATTCGGCCCCTCCGTTCTCTTTGGCTTCTAGATTAGCTACCTACACTTAGGCAGTCACTGCGGTCATGGCGGGTTTTGTTTGGCGAACAGCGAGATCGTAGAATCCGGCTCGTTTAGTGTCACTAAACTACTAGTGGTAAACTCATCTAGTGGCGGGCACTGCCCACTGCTCGGTCAGTTGGTTGACATAAACCATTATACCAGTAAAACACTTTTGTGAACTTTGTTTAAATGGTGGTTTATAAGTAGGTCATTGTTCCTAGAGCAGGTTGCACAAACAGAGATTAATATTGAATTAAATCTAAATGTATATATTAATTCAGTCACATTAAACATTAAACTAAATGAGAAATTATCTTTATATACTATAAACTTTTGTTTTAACCCTGGTTTAGTTGTACAGTAAACCTACTTTAAATAAAATCCTGTTGTTCCACTACTTAAAACTCTGTTTAGAGATTAAATTTTAATTCTTTATAAAGTTTTCAAAAGTAAAACTATATCTCATATACTGATGACAACAGGGAGTTGTCAGGGAACTGACATCTAACTAACTCACACTCACTAAGTGATGGATATTAGGCTGAAGATTTTCCCCACAAGGGGGCGCTAATAGCACTCAAAAAGCTTTTGTGTACATCAGTGCAATAGAGGAAACAACAACAACAACGTACACAAATGTGTATGTGACACAAACCGCTGTAGATAAATATAAATAGACCCCGGATAAGAACACAGTTCAGCTTAACTAGTCAGCCTAGAAGGCTGAAGCAGAGAGCATACAGCAGGTTTTTGGCTGGATTGGGGCTGAAGGGTGGTCATAGCTATATTACTGGACGCGGTCAGTAAGGGCCTGATGAGTGTCCTGTTGTGTGAATTTTGTATTATATTTTAACCCTTTGTTTATAGTGAGGGTTTTAGGTATTTATTGGAGCTGGCTATTTGTTGGATTGCTGGTTGGTGAAGGGTCTTCTTAAGCTATTGATGCCACTCACTAAAACAATAGAAGAGTTTTAATTCCGAAATGCTGTATATTAATTTATAACAATTTGGGATATAGCAAGTTAATAAAAAGAATAACAGTTGATATTACAGGAAATTAAAATGTATGACATATTAAATGAATAACTTATATGTAGGGGGTAAGACTGTATTTGTATTAGACTGAGTGTATATATAATATACAGTCATTTAAAATTTGCAGACTGAGATAAGCCAGAATCAACTTCCAGACAATTCACAAAAGACCAGCCATGTGCACCCACGTGACCAGCTGTGAGTGCTGCAAATCATGTGTCTGCCAAGATCGGCTCACAGTCAGTTCCACCAACCTACTAAATCAGAATCCACTGTCCACCTATCCAGACCAGGCAAAAGCAGCATTTGGGGTTAACAGTAGGAACCAGGCCCCTTCTGCACACCTACCTGCCCACCAACCAATTTCTCATAGATTTCAACAATACAGTGTTTAAATATTTTAGAAAAAATGTCCAATGTGGACCCAAACCGTTAAACTATTGAAAACTAATCAATTTTAAGTGTTTATTTTAACTTTTAACTGAGCTTTTCTTGTCTGTACGGTATACAGGCTTTAACTTAGTAAACTAACAGACCAATCGCATGTGTTGTAACATCACCAAAAGCACTCATGTGGTGTGACCCCGGCTTTAGTTCCATGTTGTATAAAAGTTTTCTAAATAAGATTAATTTTATCATTTAAGACGATCTGCTCTATTTTACTCAGGACATACAGTAACCCAGATAAAGTCAATAGTTTTGACATTAAGGTGTGAGTGTGAACTTCCATAATATTTAATCCTTAAACACTCTTTCAGTTTCAGAGATTAAATCAAAACACCTGCACATGATCCTCCATCTGATCAGATGATCAGAATCACATTTCTTCTCATAATAATTTTGATTGATTTGACATCCTTCAAAAATTCCATTCCATTCCATTCCAAATGTTAAGGGAATTATTTCTGTACATCTACATTATTCCCAATTAATAATACAAAGTGAAATGAATATCAGACTCACCTGATACAGTCAGTGTAACAGCATCACTGGTCTGTGAGTAGAGCGGCTCTGTTGACTGTGTTCCTCTACAGGTATAATCTCCTTTATGAAACTGATCAACTTTAGAGATTGTGTATTTATTTCCTCCTGGATAAAAACGTGCCTTATCCTTAAACCACTGATACGTCCAGCTACCTCTACTTCCTATATCACATGTGAGAGTGACTCTCTCTCCGATGAACACATGATCAGCTGGTTGTATTTTCACTGTAGGTTTTGGTCTCGCTGTACAAAAATAAATCATTTAGAAACTACAGAGATTTAAATATTCTGTCAGAAGATACAAATGAGTTTAGAAAATAATTGTGGAATAATAAAATATAATAATATAATATTTGGAAAAAAATTGCTGCAGCAGTGCCACAGTTAAAAAATCTAAAAAAACAGAAAACACAGACGTACCTCTAACTGTAATCATGGCTGGATCACTGCGCTGTGTGTCGTAGGTTCCTCTGCGTGCTGAACATTGAAACTGTGCTGTTCCTGCATCAGACTCTGTTACTCTGATTGTGTTGGGGTTTGAATCTGCAGTGTTCTGAGGCTGAAATTGCTGAGAGTCTTTGTACCAGAAAAACCTCCATCCAGTCGACTGATTCACCTCACAGGTCAGAGTAACTGTGTTTCCAGTGTAGACAGAGCTCTGAGACACCCTCACAGTCGGTTTGGCTTTTTCTGTTGATGTGAATGTTGAAAGGATTACATTACAAATTGCAAACTTGTCATGTTTTGCCAAAAAATTGCCATTTTAATAATAAATATGTCATATGAACCAAGTAGATGAAAAGTTGTTCATTTGGGGGAAGGCGGGAGAGAAAGAACCTGCTGAGACAACATCAGCAATTCACAGTGAACAGAAAGGTGAGTGCACTGCGTCCCTTAGTTAAAGTTAGGACACATCTCCACCCTGCTAGCTAGAAGCTATAAAACGATCTATCTTCACTCTCAACTAAACTGTAGACCCTCTACTTTTCTCCAACCAAACTCCACCACCCCACCCATATTCAGGCCCTTAAAATTCTTAAAGAAACTTAGAACAACTTATTCATCTATACCTATACAACATAAACATTCCCTCCTTCTTTTCTTTAACTAAACTATAAAGGCCCAATACCACAGAATATCTGAACCAGTCATATACCCTGGTTTTCCCTATTGGCAGATTCTACTGCAGCAAACATCCCATAAGAATTCTGAAAACTTCCTTTTCTGATGCTGAAAAGAATCTACAGAGGAACATACTGTAGACAGAGTGATAGTTCAAGATTTGGTTTACAAGCTTCATACTGTCATAGCTGTCTATAGTTTCTAGTTCTAAAGACAGAAACTATAAAGATCTAATTTCACTGATAAGATCTTTAAATCCATGATTCTCATATAAGAATATTTATCTACTTCTTAGAGATGTTATGGATTGTGCTTGTGTCTTAAATATAGATATACGTGTCTTAGATATACGCCAACTGTCCAAAACACATTCGAGAGGCCAAAAATAATCTGCCCTCCTCACAAACTACTCAGCTCTCTCCAACTGACCCAACAATCTGAAACCTAGAGCTGACCAGCACAGACTCGGCCAGACAGAGAATCTGGACTAACATGAGGCTAAAAGTCATGTAGCGTAACCGCAGATGTAGTTCCACATCATATAAAAGTTTTCTGAACACGAGTAAGAGTAGTTTGTACGTCATTAAAGACATACAATCAGCATATATCTGTCTATAGATTTGACTTTCAGCTGTAAGTGTGAACTTCCACACAATTTAATCCTTAAAATCTTTTTCAGAAATGAAATCAAAGCAGGATCACATTTCTTCTTTTAATGATTCTGACTAATGTATTGTTCTGGACTGTTCTCACTGCTGGCTTGTCTTTTTTCTCCCTTCCAGAGAGGGCTGTGATTGGCTAAGAGGCATGTCGATCAAAAACATTTAAAAATTTTAATAGCTAGAGTTAAATCCAGGTTCATCATTTACACATTGAGAGACATATTTTTTGCACATCTACATTATTATCACCTATTAAAAATATAAATAAAATAACATGGATATCAGACTCACCTGATACAGTCAGTGTAACAGTGTTACTGGTCTGTGAGTAGAGCCGTGCTGTTGATTGTGTTCCTCTACAGGTATAAATTCCTTTATGAGACTGATCAACTTTAGAGATTGTGTATTTCTTTGTTTCTGGATAAACACTGAGACGTTTCTCCTCCTTAAACCACTGATACCTCCAGCTACCTCCACTTTCTATATCACATGTGAGAGTGACTGTCTCTCCGATGAACACATGATCAGCTGGTTGTACTTTCACTGTAGATTTTAGTCTCTCTGTACAAAAATGAGAAATGTAATAGATCAGTGAAATAGAGAAAACACACACCAGCAGGATCTCACATATATTTGCAGTTACAAATGTGTATGTGACATAAACAGCTGTAGATTAATATAAATATACCCCAGATAAGAACACAGTTCAGTTAAACTAGTTTATTGAGGCTGAACATTTAACAGATAGTTAAGAGGTTAAGAGGGTTATACTTTAGATTTGCAGCCTACAGCGTAACATACAGAGTGTTTATGTATAAAGAATTTAAATGTAATTACCAACAGGTTTTGTGTAATGATATAATTTAGGTGGTCTAGTCAGGAAAGAAAGTAACACAGCCCCCCTGACTCTGAGACTGTGGGTCTAATAATGGAGAGCTGTGTTTGATGTAGCTCTGTGCTAGGTTTCACTCAAAAGGGAGATTAAATTTCAGGTGCAACACAACTTCATTTAAATAAAATCTAGATGAATCAATTCTAGGCTAGCTCTAGACTTCATTTAATTTAATCCTTGTTGGTGTGACTCACTCCTACAATCTTAAATACTTAATAATGGAAATAAACTAAAATGCTAAAAATTTGGATATAGATTTGGGTATAGATTTTAAAAGAATCATAGCTGATGTTGTTGGAAAACACATTTTTTATTTCTCTGTTAAATGTATTTTAATAGTGCAACAATAATTTAATAAAAAGTTAATCTAGCTGGTCCAGAACATGTTCGATTCTATCTCCAGCCATTGATTTAAACTGAGCCAAAACTCTGTAGACTAGAACCGAGTAGCACAGACTCGGCCAGATGGAGAATCTGGGCTAATATAGTGGTAAAAGTCATGTGGTGTGACCCCAGCTTTAGTTCCATGTTGTATAAAAGTTCTCTAAATAAGATTAGTTTGTAATTTTATCATTTAAGACGATCTGCTCTATTTTACTCAGGACATACAGTAACCCAGATAAAGTCAATAGTTTTGACATTAAGGTGTGAGTGTGAACTTCCATAATATTTAATCCTTAAACACCCTTTCAGCTTCAGAGATTAAATCAAAACACCTGCACATGATCCTCCATTTGATCAGATGATCAGAATCACATTTCTTCTCATAATAATTCTGATTGATTTATTGTCAGAACTGTTCTGACTGCAGGCATGTTCAGAGAATTTAAAATTGACATCCTTCACAAATTCCATTCCATTCCAAATGTTAAGGGAATTATTTCTGTACATCTACATTATTCCCAATTAATAATACAAAGTGAAATGAATATCAGACTCACCTGATACAGTCAGTGTAGCAGCATCACTGGTCTGTGAGTAGAGCGGCTCTGTTGACTGTGTTCCTCTACAGGTATAAACTCCTTTATGAGACTGATCAACATTAGAGATTGTGTATTTATTTCCTCCTGAATAAACACGTTCCGTACCCTTAAACCACTGATACGTCCAGTGACCTCTACTTTCTATATCACATGTCAGAGAGACTGTCTCTCCGATGAACACATGATCAGCTGGTTGTACTTTCACTGTAGATTTTGGTCTCGCTGTACAAAAATAAATCATTTAGAAATTACAGAGATTTAAATATTCTGTCAGAAGATACAAGTGAGTTTAGAAAATAATTGTGTAATAATAAAATATAATAATATAATATTAAAAAAATGCTGCAGCAGTGCCACAGTTAAAAAATCTAAAAAGAAACAAAACAGAAAACACAGACGTACCTCTAACTGTAATCGTGGCTGGATCACTGCGCTGTGTGTCGTAGGTTCCTCTGCGTGCTGAACATTGAAACTGTGCTGTTCCTGGATCAGACTCTGTTACTCTGATTGTGTTGGAGTTTGTGTATGCAGTGTTCTGACGCTGTAATGGCTGAGAGTCTTTGTACCAGAAAAACCTCCATCCAGTCGACTGTTCCACCTCACAGGTCAGAGTAACTGTGACTCCAGTGTAGACAGAGCTCTGAGACTCCCTCACAGTCGGTTTGGCTTTTTCTGTTGATGTGAATGTTGAAAGGATTACATTACAAATTGCAAACTTGTCATGTTTTGCCAAAAAATTGCCATTTTAATAATAAATATGTCATATGAACCAAGTAGATGAAAAGTTGTTCATTTGGGGGAAGGCGGGAGAGAAAGAACCTGCTGAGACAACATCAGCAATTCACAGTGAACAGAAAGGTGAGTGCACTGCGTCCCTTAGTTAAAGTTAGGACACATCTCCACCCTGCTAGCTAGAAGCTATAAAACGATCTATCTTCACTCTCAACTAAACTGCAGCCCCTCTACTTTTCTCCAACCAAACTCCACCACCCCACCCATATTCAGGCCCTTAAAATTCTTAAAGAAACTTAGAACCTATACATATATACCTATACAACATAAACATTCCCTCCTTCTTTTCTTTAACTGAAATAAAAAGGCCCAATACCACAGAATATCTGAATCAGTCATATACCCTGGTTTTCCCCATTGGCAGATTCTACTGCAGCAAACATCCCATAAGAATTCTGAAAACTTCCTTTTCTAATGCTGAAAAGAATCTACAGAGGAACATACTGTAGACAGAGTGATAGTTCAAGATTTGGTTTACAAGCTTCATACTGTCATAGCTGTCTATAGTTTCTAGTTCTAAAGACAGAAACTATAAAGATCTAATTTCACTGATAAGATCTTTAAATCCATGATTCTCATATAAGAATATTTATCTACTTCTTAGAGATGTTATGGATTGTGCTTGTGTCTTAAATATAGATATACGTGTCTTAGATATACGCCAACTGTCCAAAACACATTCGAGAGGCCAAAAATAATCTGCCCTCCTCACAAACTACTCAGCTCTCTCCAACTGACCCAACAATCTGAAACCTAGAGCTGACCAGCACAGACTCGGCCAGACAGAGAATCTGGACTAACATCAGGCTAAAAGTCATGTAGCGTAACCGCAGATGTAGTTCCACATCATATAAAAGTTTTCTGAACACGAGTAAGAGTAGTTTGTACGTCATTAAAGACATACAATCAGCATATATCTGTCTATAGATTTGACTTTCAGCTGTAAGTGTGAACTTCCACACAATTTAATCCTTAAAACCTTTTTCAGAAATGAAATCAAAGCAGGATCACATTTCTTCTTTTAATGATTCTGACTAATGTATTGTTCTGGACTGTTCTCACTGCAGGCTTGTCTTTTTTCTCCCTTCCAGAGAGGGCTGTGATTGGCTAAGAGGCATGTCGATCAAAAACATTTAAAAATTTAATAGCTAGAGTTAAATCCAGGTTCATCATTTACACACTGAGAGACATATTTTTTGCACATCTACATTATTATCACCTATTAAAAATATAAATAAAATAACATGGATAACAGACTCACTTGATACAGTCAGTGTAACAGTGTTACTGGTCTGTGAGTAGAGCCGTGCTGTTGATTGTGTTCCTCTACAGGTATAAACTCCTTTATGAGACTGATCAACTTTAGAGATTGTGTATTTCTTTGTTTCTGGATAAACACTGAGACGTTTCTCATCCTTAAACCACTGATACCTCCAGCTACCTCCACTTTCTATATCGCATGTGAGAGTGACTGTCTCTCCGATGAACACATGTTCAGCTGGTTGTACTTTCACTGTAGATTTTGGTCTCTCTGTACAAAAATGAGAAATGTAATAGATCAGTGAAATAGAGAAAACACACACCAGCAGGATCTCACATATATTTGCAGTTACAAATGTGTATGTGACATAAACAGCTGTAGATTAATATAAATAAACCCCAGATAAGAACACAGTTCAGTTAAACTAGTTTATTGAGGCTGAACATTTAACAGATAGTTAAGAGGTTAAGAGGGTTATACTTTAGATTTGCAGCCTACAGCGTAACATACAGAGTGTTTATGTATAAAGAATTGAAATCTAATTACCAACAGGTTTTGTGTAATGATATAATTTAGGTGGTCTAGTCAGAGAAAGTTACACAGCCCCCCTGACTCTGAGACTGTGGGTCTAATAATGGAGAGCTGTGTTTGATGTAGCTCTGTGCTAGGTTTCACTCAAAAGGGAGATTAAATTTCAGGTGCAACACAACTTCATTTAAATAAAATCTAGATGAATCAATTCTAGATTAGCTCTAGACTTCATTTAATTTAATCCTTGTTGGTGTGACTAACTCCTACTATCTTAAATACTTAATAATGGATATAAACTGAAAAGCTAAGATGCTGTGAATTTATTTCTAATTGTTTTGGGTGTAGTTTTTAAAAAGGATCACAGCTGATGTTAAAAACACATTTTTATTTCTCTATTAAATGTAGTATAATAGTGTAACCCCTATTTAATAAAAAGTTGGAACACTATGTAAAATGTAGCGGGGGGGGTTGGGGGCTAAAGCCAATCCCATCATCACCAGGCGAAGGCGGGGTACACAATTGACAGGTTATCAGTCTAACTCATGGCCAATTCACACACTCACACTCACACACACACCTATGGGCAATTTAGAATGACTGATCAATCTAACATGCATGTGTTTGGACTGTGGGAGAACAGAACGGCCCGGATGTCTCATATATGTGTGAGAATGGTCCTAACACAGCCCAGATTTGAAGTCCAGGCTGGACAACCAAGAGCTCACTTCTCAAGATAAACTGTTAAGACAAGACTGAACATTTTATTTACTTTTTTTATTATAAATAAGCACTTAATGATGAACTTTTTTCAATAGCATTTTAAACATAGCCCTTGTTTTTATTTAAAGTGATGAAAAAAGCATTTATTTAAGTTCAACAATTCAGTTCAGCATTTAAACTGTAAATATACTGAACGGTATGTGTGATGTGTTGGTCTTTCAGTTGCTGATGGTATAAAATGCTACTTCAGTATATACAGGATACGCCACTGGAATCATAACACAAGTTAGAATTTATGACGGTCCGGACCTTGGCCTGAAGAAATTTCCTTTAGACGAACCTTACTGACTTCTAATTAAACACCCCTGCTCTACAGGTATAAACTCCTTTATGAGACTGATCAACTTTAGTGATTGTGTATTTATTTGTTTCTGGATCATCACTGAGAAGTTTTTTATCCTTAAACCACTGATACTTCAAGCCACCTTTACTTTTCACACTCTGATACAGTCAGTGTAACAGCATCACTGGTCTGTGAGTAGCGCGGATCTGGTGACTGTGTTCAGTTACAGGTATAATCTCCTTATGAGACTGATCAACATTATAGATTGTGTATTTCTTGGTTCCTGGATCATCACTTTTTTTTTTAGATCAAGACGTTTTTAATGTGAAAATCTGCAAATCATGTTTATTTCTATCTGAAATAATTTTTGTTTAAACTTCTAATATACCTATATTTCTGTGGGCTGATGTTCATGTTACAAAAAAAACTTATGAGCCAGAGCAGCCTTTCAGCAGACACAACACACACAACCTCTGTTTGTAATTTTTGTTAATAAGGGGTCTCAAACGAAGCCTTAAAAATTTCTACCAGATCTTTGCACTTACACCAAACATGTTAAATAAAGACCCAGGAGAGAAAAATATACTTTTAAACTAAACTGCATTTGAGCCAACGTACTGGATCATCCCACACTTGCTCTCAGAGCTTTCAGTCTCAATTTACTGATTAAAAAAATATTTCCTGCTAAAGTTTTTTTTCTGGAAAGATTGATTTAAAGGCTTGATTTCCAACTATCAAGCTTTAAGTATGCATGTCTAAAGTGAAGCATGTTACCCTGTTCCATGAATTAATTTTTCTGTTTGAATTATTTTCATGTAATGCTGAACTTCAGCTGTTTTGGCTAATGTAAAGCCAGTCACTGTTTCTGTCACCTGCAATTATTCTGTTTTTGTTATGGGACTGGGTGAGAGAGGAACCAAGTGCAGAGATGGAAATCCAAAAATAAATGTTCTAATAAATAAAGAGGGAGTGTATGCCATGAAGGCCTGAAAATGCGTCGTCCAATGGAATCAGGTATGTGCGTTTCCAGGGGTGCCGGGGCAGCGGTGATTAATGCTCGTGTTCAACATCGGCTTTTTCATACCATATTTACATCATTTTATAGATTTTAATCAGATGTAAATATAAAAGAGGGTGTTTTAATTTAGTTCTGAATATGGAACAAATATTTCATACATTGAGGACACTCATCGCACGACCACCCGCCCTCTTCTCATTGGATAGCCGCATTGCGTTTGCCGGATTCATTTGTATAAAGTTTGTCTCGGCTGAACTTTTCGTCACATCGCACCCCAGAAACTCGACGCAGCTGACCCATGATGCACCGCACGGCCGCATCTGACGCAACCAACGCTCCCCATTGAAAATGAATGGGATACATCGCAGTGGTCGACGTGACGGAGCAGCGTACATGCAGCGTTACGACCACTCTGGCGAAAACCTCCCTCAAAATAAAGTGCCGCTCGCAGCGGGCTCAAACAAAGGAGAGGGGAGAAACCAGAGAGATAATTAAAGTGCAGCGTGTTAAAGCGCTAGGAGAGGCAAAACTGACATGGTCGGGTGGACCTGTGTTTCGGAACACCGAGCAAACTGACGCTACTAAATACCAGAAAGCCCCACTGGTTACCTCGCGCAAACTGACGCTACTAAATACCAGAAAGCCCCACTGGTTACCTCGCGCAAACTGACGCTACTAAATACCAGAAAGCCCCACTGGTTACCTCGCGCAAACTGACGCTACTAAATACCAGAAAGCCCCACTGGTTACCTCGCGCAAACTGACGCTACTAAATACCAGAAAGCTCCACTGGTTACCTCGCGCAAACTGACGCTACTAAATACCAGAAAGCCCCACTGGTTACCTCGCGCAAACTGACGCTACTAAATACCAGAAAGCCCCACTGGTTACCTCGCGCAAACTGACGCTACTAAATACCAGAAAGCTCCACTGGTTACCTCGCGCAAACTAACGCTACTAAATACCAGAAAGCTCCACTGGTTACCTCGCGCAAACTGACGCTACTAAATACCAGAAAGCTCCACTGGTTACCTCGCGCAAACTAACGCTACTAAATACTAGAAAGCTCCACTGGTTACCTCGCGCAAACTGACGCTACTAAATACCAGAAAGCTCCACTGGTTACCTCGCGCAAACTAACGCTACTAAATACCAGAAAGCTCCACTGGTTACCTCGCGCAAACTGACGCTACTAAATACCAGAAAGCCCCACTGGTTACCTTGCGCAAACTAACGCTACTAAATACCAGAAAGCTCCACTGGTTACCTCACGCAAACTAACGCTACTAAATACCAGAAAGCTCCACTGGTTACCTCGCGCAAACTAACGCTACTAAATACCAGAAAGCTCCACTGGTTACCTCACGCAAACTAACGCTACTAAATACCAGAAAGCTCCACTGGTTACCTCGCGCAAACTAACGCTACTAAATACCAGAAAGCTCCACTGGTTACCTCGCGCAAACTGACGCTACTAAATACCAGAAAGCCCCACTGGTTACCTCGCGCAAACTGACGCTACTAAATACCAGAAAGCTCCACTGGTTACCTCGCGCAAACTAACGCTACTAAATACCAGAAAGCTCCACTGGTTACCTCGCGCAAACTAACGCTACTAAATACCAGAAAGCCCCACTGGTTACCTCGCGCAAACTGACGCTACTAAATACCAGAAAGCCCCACTGGTTACCTCGCGCAAACTAACGCTGCTAAATACCAGAAAGCTCCACTGGTTACCTCGCGCAAACTGACGCTACTAAATACCAGAAAGCTCCACTGGTTACCTCGCGCAAACTAACGCTACTAAATACCAGAAAGCCCCACTGGTTACCTCGCGCAAACTAACGCTGCTAAATACCAGAAAGCTCCACTGGTTACCTCGCGCAAACTGACGCTACTAAATACCAGAAAGCCCCACTGGTTACCTCGCGCAAACTGACGCTACTAAATACCAGAAAGCCCCACTGGTTACCTCGCGCAAACTGACGCTACTAAATACCAGAAAGCCCCACTGGTTACCTCGCGCAAACTGACGCTACTAAATACCAGAAAGCTCCACTGGTTACCTCGCGCAAACTAACGCTACTAAATACCAGAAAGCCCCACTGGTTACCTCGCGCAAACTGACGCTACTAAATACCAGAAAGCCCCACTGGTTACCTCGCGCAAACTGACGCTACTAAATACCAGAAAGCCCCACTGGTTACCTCGCGCAAACTGACGCTACTAAATACCAGAAAGCTCCACTGGTTACCTCGCGCAAACTGACGCTACTAAATACCAGAAAGCCCCACTGGTTACCTCGCGCAAACTAACGCTACTAAATACCAGAAAGCCCCACTGGTTACCTCGCGCAAACTGACGCTACTAAATACTAGAAAGCTCCACTGGTTACCTCGCACAAACTAACGCTACTAAATACCAGAAAGCTCCACTGGTTACCTCGCGCAAACTGACGCTACTAAATACCAGAAAGCCCCACTGGTTACCTCGCGCAAACTGACGCTACTAAATACCAGAAAGCTCCACTGGTTACCTCGCGCAAACTGACGCTACTAAATACCAGAAAGCCCCACTGGTTACCTCGCACAAACTAACGCTACTAAATACTAGAAAGCTCCACTGGTTACCTCGCGCAAACTGACGCTACTAAATACCAGAAAGCTCCACTGGTTACCTCGCGCAAACTGACGCTACTAAATACCAGAAAGCTCCACTGGTTACCTCGCGCAAACTGACGCTACTAAATACCAGAAAGCCCCACTGGTTACCTCGCACAAACTAACGCTACTAAATACTAGAAAGCTCCACTGGTTACCTCGCGCAAACTGACGCTACTAAATACCAGAAAGCCCCACTGGTTACCTCGCACAAACTAACGCTACTAAATACTAGAAAGCTCCACTGGTTACCTCGCGCAAACTGACGCTACTAAATACCAGAAAGCTCCACTGGTTACCTCGCGCAAACTGACGCTACTAAATACTAGAAAGCTCCACTGGTTACCTCGCACAAACTAACGCTACTAAATACCAGAAAGCTCCACTGGTTACCTCGCGCAAACTGACGCTACTAAATACCAGAAAGCCCCACTGGTTACCTCGCGCAAACTGACGCTACTAAATACCAGAAAGCTCCACTGGTTACCTCGCGCAAACTGACGCTACTAAATACCAGAAAGCCCCACTGGTTACCTCGCACAAACTAACGCTACTAAATACTAGAAAGCTCCACTGGTTACCTCGCGCAAACTGACGCTACTAAATACCAGAAAGCTCCACTGGTTACCTCGCGCAAACTGACGCTACTAAATACCAGAAAGCTCCACTGGTTACCTCGCGCAAACTGACGCTACTAAATACCAGAAAGCCCCACTGGTTACCTCGCACAAACTAACGCTACTAAATACTAGAAAGCTCCACTGGTTACCTCGCGCAAACTGACGCTACTAAATACCAGAAAGCTCCACTGGTTACCTCGCGCAAACTGACGCTACTAAATACCAGAAAGCCCCACTGGTTACCTCGCGCAAACTGATGCTACTAAATACCAGAAAGCCCCACTGGTTACCTCGCGCAAACTGACGCTACTAAATACCAGAAAGCCCCACTGGTTACCTCGCGCAAACTAACGCTGCTAAATACCAGAAAGCCCCACTGGTTACCTCACGCAAACTGACGCTACTAAATACCAGAAAGCCCCACTGGTTACCTCGCGCAAACTGACGCTACTAAATACCAGAAAGCTCCACTGGTTACCTCGCGCAAACTGACGCTACTAAATACCAGGAAAAACACTGAGACACGTCAGCTTAACGTCTGGCCAATTAGGCATGTTTCTAGATTATACATTAATCTTTTGGAATGCGGCCATATATCAAATTGTCCTTTACTGCATGTAAGCACTCATGCTAACGCCACAGAGGTCCCTGTCCCCTAAATTTTAGTAGCCCAGCACACACTGCAGCTGCCCCTTATTAGTACCACCTGGCTTTCGTTACTTCCTCTCTATATATACCCATCACACACACACCACGGTGCGTGGGACTGAATGTAACTTTGCATGTTCAAACCAAGCCTCTTTTTCATTTCTGCCAAGCTAAGCTACGCTAGGCTAATGCCACACCCGGCCAAGCCGAGCTGACACCAAGTCAAGTCCAGTCGTGCCAAGTCCAATCAAGTTCTGCCAAGTCAAGCTGAACCAAGCTGGCCAAGTCCAGCGAAGTCAAGCCAAACTCGCTGCACACCCAGCCAGCTCCAGTCCAGTCATCGGTACCTCTGTCTATGTCACACCAAGTCAAGGTATACCCAGGCACGCTATTCCAAGGCAAGTCTACTCGGCCGCACCATGCTCAGCGTCAGCCAGTCTGGCCTGGACAGGCCAGGTGCTTCTATGTCTTGTTACCCACAAGCTAACTGCCCTCTCGTTAATGTTTCTCTTTCTCTGATATTACAGGAGCTTATCTCCTGTTGTTAAATGCTATGTAAGAGTAGTGCTCTGACCACTGCTCTTACAGGAAACCATCACCTGGAATCTCCAGCCTGAGCTCGTGTAACCATCCATCACTGCTCACCTTCTACTCTGCTTAGCCTGCTCGCCTGGATGTCTCCACTAGGCCCCTCTGGTCTCTTGGCCATCACAGCTGATACTTGTGTGATTGTTTAACAATCCTGATGATTATAGCTGTTGAATTAGGGGCTATTTCCCCCCCTTATAACCAAAATGCCATTTGGTGTAACAAGTAGCTACATGGAAAACTCACTCTGTGAGAGTTACTAACACATTAGTTCATCAGATGAGCTGTGAGATTCCAACAGCCTGTCATTATTATTCATAATTAACCATAAACACAAGAAGTGCAGTGGTTTGACAAAAAACAACTATTTCTATAAATACAAAACGAATATGTGCAGAACAGCTTGTCATAATATCTTGTAACTATGATAACCAATACTAAAGTTATTGTTTGTAGAGCAAGATTGTAAACTAGATACACAAACTTAACCAAATCCCACAGTCAGTGAGGTTTTCATCAGGAACATAGTTTGCTTAACAGCCTCAGATTCGTCACACCAACTTCTTGCTAAAAATATCTAAACAAGTTAAAATTAAAGTGCTCAGTATTTCAGAGTAATAACAGCAGAAACAGTCAGTAACTGAGATGTTACTCACCTGATACAGTCAGTGTAACAGCATCACTGGTCTGTGAGTAGAGCCGCTCTGTTGACTGTGTTCCTCTACAGGTATAATCTCCATTACGAGACTGATCAACATTAGAGATTGTGTATTCATTTGTTTCTGGATCAT
This sequence comes from Megaleporinus macrocephalus, assembly GCA_021613375.1. Taxonomy (NCBI): domain Eukaryota; kingdom Metazoa; phylum Chordata; class Actinopteri; order Characiformes; family Anostomidae; genus Megaleporinus; species Megaleporinus macrocephalus. The sequence goes on from CM038708.1 coordinate 13,715,530, forward strand.
CACTGAGAGGTGTATTATCCTTAAACCACTGATACTTCCAGTCACCTCCACTTTCTACATTACATGTGAGAGTGATTGTCTCTCCGATGAACACATGATTAGCTGGTTGTACTGTCACTGTAAGTTTTGGTATCGCTGTGAAAAAGAAAGAAAGGAGCTATGAATGTACACACTATTCCAAAAAGACACATGGTATTAAAATATTCTGAACAGTAACAATATAGATTTCCTTCAAAGTACATGTAGGAAATGCATCATTGTTTCAGCGCCAAAGAAATCAGTAAACCATGAATGCCTTGTTACACAAGCAGCCATCATCAGCATGAAATGCTTCAAGAGGCAGGTCACATGACACGGTGGTCTTGTTTACACCCTGCAGCATGTGTTTCGTTGATCACATCAAGATTTCACCTGACTGGATGAAAATCCAGGTGTAAACACCCCCAGGACTGTGTTCAGATTAAGTCAGATCCCTTTGACTCGTATGCAGATACGAGTATGTGATGCGTCTGATTGAGCATCACATATATACATCCCCTTTGTGTGTTTGTGTTTCCTAGCAAAACACACAACATTATTATTAATACTTTCTTGCAATGTTGCTACAATGTTGTTAAAAGGTAACGCAGTGTCTGAACAAGGATGTCACAAAGTTAATATACACTCATTTTAATACTGACGCCTGCAGCATCTTCAAAAAATGTAATCAAAGATGCACCAATTGATCAGCCACTGACCGAATCAGTTTCTATATCTGATTCTGTGACTGTCAGAGTTAAACTGTTCTTTAAAGTTCTTCACGTTAATCACACTCTGTAGACACATGTCAGTAAACAGTAGAGGGAACCGCTGATTCAGAACTAAAGGAAACTAAAAGCTCTGATCCTCATCAACTAGACTGCAGTGGAAAGAGTGAGCAGCTTCAAATCTTTCAGTGTCTACAAAGGTTTCTCACTGCGTTTCACCCGTCACCATAAAGTCACAACAGCTTCTCGGTTTTATAAGTCAGAATGAGACTTGCTGTAATTTATCTAGCAGTACGTCTTTGCAGGTTTAGAAACTCATACATAATTTCTACCAGATACTACAAGCTACTGCAGATTAACTTTTAATAGGACTTTATAATAAATAGTATGTGTATAATAATAATTAATGATTTAAATGTCTTTTCAGTTACTCTAAAGCATGTAACATGGCTAATTAGCTGCCTTGCTTGTCAAATAGTTTACCTTATTGACAGATATGAAACAATACACAGTGCTGGTCTGCTCAAACACTCATACAAATATCTATATATATGCAGGATCCTGAACAGAACTGAACAAAGGTGCTACGTCTCTGTCCACTGAGAAAATATGAGCAAAAACATTTGTTTTGTTGCGTCTAATATACATACTAATAGTATTAGCTCTTCATAGCTCATGTTGGACTTTCAGCACAGTAATAACTGAAAAGTAATCAGTACATCAGCATATCATTCTAGTTTATAATCTTGTGCACGTATTGTTGATGTAATTGTTAGATTAAGCTGCAAGTCTTACCAAAGACAGAGGATCTCTGAATAAGATTATTACTAATTAGAGCAGCTCTGCCTGCTTTTTAAATTCCCTTTTAAACAGTCAATTTTTGAAATCTATCACCTACTCAGGTACAGAAATCCTGTAGTTTATTAATAATAAATAATTTATTGTAAATTGTTCTACGAACTGAGCTGCTTTGAACTGCTGATTGAACACAAATCATCCTTTCTGAGTTTAAACTGAGTTCCTTAATGATTACTGTGTTAGATATGAGCTATAACTGAGATTAGGCTTTGTTTTCCTGAGGTAAACAAACAGAAGAGTGTCTGTACTTTTCTTTTCTCTAGTCTACTTTTCTAATGATACCTGTTTCCCTTTTTTTTCTTGCGTTTCACTTGACACTCATCTCTTGTTGAGCTCTTTTTCACAGTGCTGTGCTGCTCTCCAATGTAATATATAAAAACTCTTAGTTGAGCCTCATGAACTGCTGTTATTGTTCATCACTATAAAGCTTTTCTTACACAAAATTGTATGAAGCCAACTTTTCTGTTTTTAATACATTGAGCACCAGAATCGTCTCTTACAGTAAACTGCTTTAAACCATGTGGTCCATATTTCTAGATTATACACTAATCTTTTTCAATATGGACATATATCAGATTGTCCTTTACTGCACGTGAGCACTCCTGCTTAGTGCCACCAGAGGTCCCTGTCCCCTGAATTTTAGTAGCCTAGATCACACTGTAGCTGCCCCTTATTTGTACCACCTGGCATTGATTACTCCTTCTCTTTATATACTCATCGCACACACACTACAGTGCGTGGGACTGAAGGTGCATCTGAAATCGCCTACTAGTCAGTAGGTACTAGATTAGAGTCAGTACGTACTGCTCGAGCGGCAGACTAGTAGGTAGTTTTCGTAGGAGAGTTTTAGTAGCCTCACAATCTCAGACGTACTACGTCCACCATATTGCCAGCATCCTGTGATGCAAGACGTCAGACCACCACCATAAAAGTCCCATTTAGTGACAGATTTAAATACTGTTTGTGACACTGATCTACGTACGGGAGGAATGTAATCATTGTTTACCTCAGCAGTAGCGCTAGCTTCTGTAGTGGCAGTTCACTAGCCGTAGCTACGTACACACAGCCTATGCTCCGCTTTTCACTGTTTTTTTCCTCCTGACTAGTAGGCAAGTAGGTGATTTCGGGCGCACCCTTAATGTAACTGTATATGTTCAAACCAAGCCTCTAGTTCATCTCTGCCAAGCTATGCTAGGCTAACGCCAGCCCTGGCCAAGTTGAGCTGACGCCAAGTCAGGTCCAGCCGTGCCAAGTCCAGTCAGGTTCTGCCGAGTCAAACTGAACCGCTGCACACCCAGCCAGGTCCAGTCAAGTCATCGGTCCTCTATCTACGTCATGCCAAGTTAAGGTATACCCGGCACACTATTCCAAGCCAAGTCTACCCGGCCGCACCACGCTCAGCGTCAGCCAGTCTACGAGCTAACTGCCCTTTCATTAGAGTTTCTGATCTACCTCTGCTATTACAGGAAGCACAATTACAGTCTCAAGACAAAGAAATTATCATTGTTTAGTACACAGTGTTTGTTAGTTGTATGAACATTAAGTACATCACAGCTGATACTTGTGTGATTGTTTAACAATCCTGATGATTACAGCTGTTGAATTATAACCAAAATTCCATTTGGTGTAACAAGTAGCTACATGGGAAACTCACTCTGTGAGAGTTACTAACATATTAGTTCATCAGATGAGCTGTCAGATTCCAACGGCCTGTCATTAATATTCATAACTACCATAAACTCAAGAAGTTTAGTGGTTTGACTATTTCTATGAATACAAAACAAAAACGTGCAGAACAGCTTGTCATAACAGCTTGTAACTAAGATAACCAATATTAAAGATATTGTTTGTAGAGCAAGATTGTAAACATGTACATACACAAACTTGTGTGTTTACTTCTTTCTAGACCAAATCCCACAATCAGTGACGTTTTCATCAGAAACTTAACAGGAACTTAGTTTGCTTAACAGCCTCAGAGTCTAAATACACTAAATACTCATTAAAATATCCAAACAAGTTAAAATTAAATTGCTCAGCATTTCAGAGTAATAACAGCAGAAACAGTCAGTGACTGAGATGTTACTCACCTGATACAGTCAGTGTAACAGCATCACTGGTCTGTGAGTAGAGCGGCTCTGTTGACTGTGTTCCTCTACAGGTATAATTTCCTTTATGAGACAGACCTATTTTAGAGATTGTGTATTCCTTTGTTCCTGGATTATCACTAAGAGATTCATTATTCTTTAACCACTGATACTTCCAGTCACCTTCACCTTTTATATCACATGTGAGAGTGACTGTCTCTTCGATGAACACATGATTAGATGGTTGTACTGTCACTGTAGGTTTTGGTCTCTCTGTGAAAAAGAAAAAAAGGAACTATGAATGTACACAGTATTCCAAAAAACACATGGTATTAAAAATATTGTGAACAGTAACAATATAGATTTTCTTCAAAGTACATATGAGACGGTATCATTGATTCAGCGCCAAAGAACTCTGTAAACCATGAATGCCTTGTTATACGAGCAGCCATCATCATCATGAAGAGGCAGGTCACATGACACACTGGTCTTATTTACACCCTGCAGTTTGTATCTGGTTGATCGGATCACATTAGGATTTTACTTGACTTGATGTTGTTCAGATTATGTTCAGATCTCTCAAACCACATTCAGAGGTGATCAAAGATTAATTTTATATTAACACAGTGTAAATGGAATGTGTCTTTGATATGTAGATCCGAGTATGTGATGCGTCTGATTGTGCGAGAGGAAAAACAAAGTAGCAAAGGATAGTTTCACCCCCCCGTCATCATCATTGTCTTGTTCTGTCTTGTTGTGTCTTTTTCAGGCTATATATATATATATATATATGTACATACACATGTCCCCTTAGTGTTTGTGTCTGCAAAACTGTTTTCTAGCAAAACACACACATTATCATAATGTTGTCAACTTTCTTGCAATGTTGCTACAATGTTGCCAAAGGTAACGCAGTGTCTGAACAAGGATGTAACAACGTTAATATACACTCATTTTAATACTGACGCCTGCAACATGTTCAAAAAATGTAATCAAAGATGCACCAATTGATCAGCCACTGACTGAATCAGTTTCTATATCAGATTCTGTGCCTGTCAGAGTTAAACTGTTCTTTAAAGTTCTTCACGTTAATCACACTCTGTAGACACATGTTAGTAAACAGTAGAGGGAACCATTGAATCAGAACTAAAGGAAACTAAAGGCTCTGATCCTCAACAACTAGATTGCAGAGGAAAAAGTGAGCAGCTTCAAATCTTTCAGTGTCTACAAAGGTTTCTCATGGCTCTAACTGTCCTATTGTTAGGGTTTCTGCTTGTCACGCCTCCCGTCCATGTGCCCTTGTTTACATCCCGTCCATGTGTTTCTGTTTTGTCACGTGCTCCCTGGCCCCGCCTGTCACACCTGTTTTCCATCTGTCCTGAGTTGTGTCACCTGTTCCCTCTTGTTAGACTGTGTATAATTACCCTGTGTTTGCAGTCTGTCTTGGTCCTTCGTTATTATGCTGTTAGTGTGTTATACTGATGTTGTGTTATTTTGTCGTGCTGCTTCCCTGTTTTTGTCTGTTTGTTTGCCGTATTATTCGCATTAAACCTGCAAAACCGCATCTGCGCATGTATCGGCCTCTGCCGACTCACACACCGTGACAGAACGAAGGACCAAAAAATGGATACAGCGGATGAGGATTACCTTCCTGCATGGGAGCTCTGCGCGCTGCTGAGGGCGGATAACCCCGCTCTGCTCGTGGCTGAGATGGCGGCCAGGGATACAGCCGTCTCAGAGCACCAGGCTAAGTGGCGTAGTAAACGCCGTGGCCGGAAGCAGACTTCGCGGACGCCCGCCTGCACAGAGCCGCGGCCACGCGCTCACTCCGTCGTGGCGCCGCTCTCCAGCCCCGCTGGCGCTTCGGCGCCACCTGGTGCTCCGGAACGGAGGCGCTTCTGCTTCGCTGCCTCCGTGGACGTCAATGCAGCGAGGCCCGCTAAACTACCTGTTAAGGCAGCCTTTGTTGCTCCCGCCCGCCCGCCCTGTTCTGTTTCTTTGCCGTGTTTTGTTCCAGTTTGTGTTCCTGTTTTTGGTTTCCGTGTTCCTGTCCCCGTCGTTCTTTGTTCCTGTTTTTCTGCCTTGTCCCCCTCCTGGTCTGTTGTCTCGTGTTTTGTCCTGTTCCTGGTTTTGAGTCCTATCTGGTGTTTCGTTGTTTTCCTTGTCCTCGTGTTGGTCTCCTCCCGTTTCGTCTCGTCATCCTCCTCCCTTGACCTCTCGTCGTGTTCCTCGTTTCTCTCGTCTCCCTCCTCCCTTGTCGTCTCGTCGTCTTCCTCCTGTGACTTCTCATCGTCTTCCTCCCTGTTCGTCTCGTCGTCCTTACTCGTCCTCGTCTTTCCTGGTTTTGTGTTTGTCCTGGTTTGTCTGTCCCTGGTTTTTTTTTGTTCCGGTTCCTGTTTTTCTGTGCCTGTCTGCCCGTTTGTTTTTCTGTCTTCCTGGTCAGTCCCTGGTCTCCGTCTGTCTGTCGGCCTGGTCCATACGTTTGTCTGTCTGTCTGTCTGTCTGTTTCCGTCTGTCTGCCCTGGTCCTGTGTCTTGTCCCCGTTTTGTTTTCTGGGTCCTGGGGTGTATTCTTTCTCGCCTCTGGAGCTACGTCCTTTGAGTGGGGGTGCTGTCACTCCTCCCGTCCACATGCCCTTTTTTACATCCCGTCCATGTGTTTCTGTTTTGTCACATGCTCCCTGGCCCCGCCTGTCACACCTGTTTTCCATCTGTCCTGAGTTGTCACCTGTTCCCTCTTGTTAGACTGTGTATAATTACCCTGTGTTTGCAGTCTGTCTTGGTCCTTCGTTATTATGCTGTTAGTGTGTTATACTGATGTTGTGTTATGCTGTTAGTGTGTTATTTTGTCGTGCTGTTTCCCTGTTTTTGTCTGTTTTTGTTTGCTGTATTATTCGCATTAAACCTGCAAAACCGCATCTGCACATGTATCCGCCTCTGCCGACTCACACACCGTGACACTGCTCTATCTCTGATATTACAGGAGGTTATCTCCTGGAACTAGGCTTCATGGGGGGACCTTCTCTAACCACTGCTCTTACAGGGAACCATCACCTGGAATCTCCAGCCTGAGCTCAGGTAACCATCCATCAATGCTCACCTTCTACTCTGCTCAGTCTGCCCACCTTGATATCTCCAATAGGCCCCTCTGGTTTCCTGGCTAGAACCCCTCCATTCTGATCAGTACTCTGCTCATAGCACTTCACTGTTGTTCTCAATAAACAGCCTGCTTATAGATCTTACCTCAATAGCAGAATGTGAACACTTTCTTATATTACAGTTTAAAATTGTACTTGTTTCAATTACAAATAATAAAAATGTTGATTTTTTTAAATAAGAAAGTACTTTAGTGTTTTTCTGTTTTCCCATATAAAAGTTAACATGGTAGTTTTAATAATGACATTTGTTTTTTCTACAGCTTTCACAAAGCCGGTTCACTAGAGATCTGCATAGCCCATATCAGGACAATTACAGTCTCAAGACAAAAAAAAAATATTATTGTTTAGTACACAATGATTGTTAGGTGTGTGAATATTAAGTACATCACAGTTGATACTTGTGTGATTGTTTAACAATCTTGTTGGTCTAAATTACTTAAGCCACACAGTTAAGTCTGTAAGAATTAAAAAATAAAACACTTAATGATAAGAAAAATGGAGCTGTAGTTCCACATATCTAAGCAAGAAAAAAATCAACAGCTAAAAATATCCAAACAAGTTAAAATTAAATTGCTCAGTATTTCAGAGTAATAACAGCAGAAACAGTCAGTGACTGAGATGTTACTCACCTGATACAGTCAGTGTAACAGCATCACTGGTCTGTGAGTAGAGCCGCTCTGTTAACTGTGTTCCTTTACAGGTATAATCTCCATTACGAGACTGATCAACTTTAGAGATTGTGTATTCATTTGTTTCTGGATCATCACTGAGAGATTTATTATTCTTAAACCACTGATACTTCCAGCTACCTTCACTTTCCATATTACATGTAAGAGTGACTCTCTCTCCAATAAACACAGGATTAGCTGGTTGTACTTTCACTGTAGGTTTTGGTTTCTCTGTGAAAAAGAAAGAAAGGAGCTATGAATGTACACACTATTCCAAAAAGACGCATGGTATTAAAATATTCAGAACAGTAACAATATAGATTTTCTTCAAAGTACATGTAGGAAATGCATCATTGATTCAGTGCCAAAGAACTCTGTGTAAACCATGAATACCTTGTTACACAAGCAGCCATCATCATAAATTTCTTCAAGAGGCAGGTCACATGACACATTGGTCTTGTTTACACCCTGCAGCATGTGTTTCATTGATCAGATCACATTAGGATTTTACATGACTGGATGAAAATCCAGGTGTAAACACCCCCAGAACTGTGTTTGGATTATGTTCACATCTTCCAAACCACATTCAGAGGTGATTAAAGATTAATTTTATATTAACACAGTGTAAATGGAATGTGTCTTTATGTAGCTATGAGTATGTGATGCGTCTGATTGAGCGAGAGGAAAAACAAAGTAGCAAAAGATCATCGTCATGTCTTGTTCTGTTATGCTGTGTCTTTTTTAGGCTATATATATTTACATACATATATACGCCCCTTTCTATGTTTATGTGTCTGCAAAACTGTTTCCTAGCAAAACACGCACATTATCACAATGTTGTTAACTTTCTTGCAATGTTGCTACAATGTTGTAAAAAGGTGGTGCACTGTCTGAACAAGGATAAGGTAAGACCTGTTACACTCTGATCTTGTTATTGCTTATTTAGCAGCATTCAATCCTTTGTTGTTTGTTGTGTAACCTTATGTATCCTGGATTAAACCTTAGTCTGCTGTTTCCTCTGTTCAGGATTATAAATATGTCTGCTTTATAAACTCTTTGTAGATGTTATCAGTTTCATACAGATGGACTTTGTAGTTCTACAATATCAGACTGCAGTCTGTCTCTTTCTTTACATACTTTGTTAGCCCCATTTATCCTGTTCTTCAGTGGTCAGGACCCCCACAGGACCACCACAGAGCAGGTATTATTTGGGTGGGGGATCATTGTCAGCACTGTAGGGACTTTAACATGGTGGTGGTGTGTTTGTGTGAGTTTTTAAACACTGCAGGACCCAGAACAGTCAATTTACCAAAAATATCCAGCTAACAATGTCCTGTGGACGGAGTCCAGTGTCCACTGGTGAAGGACTAGAGAATGACCAACACAAACTGTGCAGCTACAGATCAGCTACTGTCTCTGACTTTACATCTACGGAGTTAACAGACAAGGTAGTAAACAGTGTTTACAGAGTGGACAGTGAGTGGACACAGTGTTTTAAAACTCCAGCAGTACTACTGTGTCTCATCCAATTGTATCAGTTAAACTCACTACCACATCATCACCACATCAGTGTCACTGCACTACTGATCCACCACCCAAATAATAGCCGCTTTGTGGTGGTCCTCTCGGGGTCCTGACTATTAAAGAACAGGGTAAAATGGATTTTGCACATCTGTGCACAGCCACTTTAATCATTCATAATTTAACTTATACTGCTATTTAGTGTACTCTGCTGCTCCCTCTTTATTTTTATTTTACTAATAATTATTTTACTAATTATTTTGATTGTTTTTCTATTTTTATTTATTTATTCTTTTTTTTCTTTTTGGAGAGAGTCACACTAAAGTTTTGTTGTACAGGATGTTATTCCACTCTTACTGCCCACCATCTGGATTTCAAACATTGTCAGAATGACGCAAGTGAAAACCACTTATCGCACTGTTAAGGTCCTGCTGCCGGCTCTTTCAGCATACACGTCTGGGAAACATGGCTGTACGGAGCGGCCACAGTCAGTCAGTTAAAGACCTGAACCTGAACATGTATATAGTTGGTACTGATAGTTAATCTAATGTGTTGCTGGTGCTGTTCTGTGCTGGTCTGTGGGGCTGTTTAGTCGGGTACTGCAGTGTTAGTGTCTCTGTCGGGTTGAAGTGTGTGGCTACTAATGTCCTGTCCGCTATTGCGTCTCCACTGTTATCTTTTCAAGTACAAGAGGTTTCATCACTGCAGTACATCTGTAAAACTGATCTAAAGAAATGTTCTGCAGAGAGACAAAGAGGAACAGTCACCTCGTGGCTCCTTATTATTTTCACCTTGTTTTATTTTTGTCCTATTTTGTGTTGGTTTTACTCCACCCTCTCCACCTTGCCCACCTTGTCCAGCCTCTCCACCATGTCCACTTTGTCCATTTCCTGCACCCTCTTCACCTTGTCCAGCCTCTCCAGTTTGTCCAATGTGACTGAGTGCAATCAACACTAAAGTTGGGACAGAAACAGACATTAATATGAAACAGAGATAAAATAATTGAGTCTGAGTGGATTGTGTACAGAGGTGTGGCTGAATACACATTCTGCTTGATGAACTGGGTTTTAACAGCTAGCGGTTGCCAGTGTGGATTTTTTATGGCTATTAAAATTGAGCATAAATTTTCTTAAGTGTGCCAAACACATGTTTTTGGGAGAGTCTGGTAACAATATCCGCAGACACAGAAGCTTAACAGAGACACATGTCAAAATAATATTTACTAAAAGAATATGGATGTGTGTGAAATGCACATGTGTGACTGCATTTGCTTCTCCAGCAAAATAAGACAGCATGGACAGCCTCCATGCAGTGTTGGGGATAGTTTATTGGCAGGATATCACTGTTCTTAACCCCATTACTGTCCAGTTAACTTACACACAAGCACGCACTGCTAGAGACACCATACTTGCATAGCAAGCAACACCTTAACTCCTAGCCTTACACAGCCTTAAAAGCAGGAGTCAAAAGCTGGTTTTGGTCCTCTACAGAACCTTAGTTTACTGAGGGGGTTAATGTGTATAGAGAGACACTGCACTCTCACCAAGCCATGTTTTTTTATTGTGCCTGAAGATGCATCACATTAATAGTCTTGTTTGTGTCTTGACTTTGTTCCTCCTATGAATCTGTATGTTTTAGCTTTCTGGCTATCCATTACTTACATTTGATTGGATCCATCAGCTGCATAAGCTGGTAAACACAGACTAATTAGAATGCTATGGTTTAGGTTTACACATGGCATGTTAAGGATGAGGTTTACCTGCATTAAAATGGGTTAAACTACAATTCCTGCTTGTGAAGGCCGTTTTTCAACTATTAAAAAGTACGATCACGTTTCTGTCCTGTTGAAAGCTGGTAGAGTAGATGTTTTACTAAATTGCACCCTGTTTTTGATTATATCAGGCCAATGTTTGGCATTTTTTCATATATCCGCATCGGCCGATATCAGTTTTTGGTAGCGCCGATTTAAAGTCAGGCACGTCTGCGGGAACTGTTCGACCAATAAGTGAAAATGAATTATAGCGAACAATGACAATTTTAATGACGCGGTTACGTGTTTCTAGTCCTGGCCGTATACGTGAACCAGAGCGAATGTGTTACTCCTTAGCTCCGGGGCTAAAGCTAACTGCTCTAGTGTAATACACACATTAATAGGTTAGTGTTACACAGCGAGTTTCACCAGAGCAGCCAGAGTCTCCCAGATAGTATTGCGCTGTGTTAATAATCATTACAGCATATCAGCGTATCTATATTACGTTGCAATAAACTACATTTATTATTTTTAAACTGGTTAAACTGCTTTAGTTGAGCTGGTTGAACAGGTGCTAATTAATGAATTTGGCCAACCAGCTCAACTAAAGCAGTTTAAAAATAGCCAGTTTAGTTTATTACAAATCCGACTTGCTGGTTCATTATAGTGACGTTCAATCTGCGCTGCTTCTTCTGCTCTTACACAATTCCGCCAAAAACAGCAGCGTGTTCGCTACATTTGTCTCAAAATCTTAAAATCCATTTGATCCACAAATGCAGACTCAACACTTCATAAATAAATGTAAAACTGCTTCTTTTCAAAAATATGCAATGGAAATATAGACAAATGTGTTCATTTACACATATAAATTATAATGCATCTATTAAAACCAAAAATAGGTATTCATAAATTTAACAGAATTTGTGGAAAAGGCAAGCTGTGAGACTCAGACTGGGAGATATTTATTTGTGAATAGTGAAACTCATTTGTGATGTGTGTGCAGTGGTGTCACGCCTACCATCCATATGCCCTTGTTTATGTCCTGTCCATGTGTTTCTGTTTTGTCGCGTGCTCCCTGTCTCCGCCCTTGCCCCGCCTCGCACACCTGTTCCCCATCGATGTTTAGTCTCGTCACCTGTTCCCTCTTGTTAGCCCGTGTATGTATATACCCAGTGTTTGCTCTATGTCTTTGTTGGTCATTGTCTTGGGATTTCCTTTCATTGTATCCAGTCTGTTAGTATTTTCTTTTGTGTTTTGTTTACTCTCAGTTTACGTTCGTGTTTATTAAAAGTCCTCTTTATTTTCCACAAGCTCTGCGTTTGTGTCCGAACCTGCTGAGACCCCGGTGACAAGTGGTTACATCTGAAGGTGATGTTGAGCGGGGTGTGGAAACTCTGGAAGAATTTCCAGCCTGAACAGTGAGGATGGCTGAGAGTATTGTATCCTAGGTTGCAATGGGTTGTATTGGTTTGTGGGTTGTTAGGATGTTTTCCAAAATGTAGGTACTGGTGTGGGTTGATGGTGTGCTTGAGGTGCTAAAATCAGAATTTCTGGCGATAGAAATGAGAAAGGAGTCAGTGGTTACATCTGAATGTCCTGGAATAAGAACGGCTCTGTGGGTGATCTGAGAGACAACAAATGAAGAGCATGACAGCCTTGTTATGATGTGGATGGCCGCCTAAGTGTCTGAGTGAATAAAGATCACTTTCCTGTCTGCTTGTGATTCCAAATGAGAGCAGCAACGATAAAGCGTAAAGTTTCTATATAGCATCGCTATACCACCATGGTAACTACTGAACAAAGATAGAAGCTGCTGTTTGGTACAATGGGAATGTCGATGAAAGCAAAAAGCATGGGTGATGTGATCAAGTTTTTCATAGGAATGAAAGCTTGGAACGAGTCCAAAATGGAACTGAGAAACTCAAGAGAAGTTGAGTTTGAAGTCCTTTCAATGGAGCGCTAAGGCTGCATGCTGGTGGTGAAAATGGGTTCAGAAAATGGAGAATGAAGGAAGCTTTCACATGGAGCAGGAGAGGGCTTCTGGGAGGTTGTCAATATTTGGATTACTTTGTAGGCAAATGTAATATTTGTCATTTCAAAGAACCCCAGAGAGGTGCCAGAAATCATGGTGGAGGGGAAGGACCTTAAGACTGCCAAGCACTGTGATAATCAAGCATGGACCAGTCAATGGCATGGTCCGCCATCACTAGGCAAGTGAGAAATCAGAAGGGAGGGAAAAATTGACAGAGACTAATTAGGGTTGATTGAAGAAGGAGATCATAATCATTGAATCATTAACTCTGATTAACCACATTTTTTGAAAAGCTAAATTCAATTTCACGAGCCATACCCCCTGATTACTCCCAGATCTGTAGAATCAAGAAATGTACTTAAACACTTAATCGGAACCAGTCTGACAAAATAAAGTAGGCTAAAAGATCTCAAAAAGCAACACATTATGCCCCGATCTGAAATTCAAGAATAGATGAGAAACAAACTCACTGAGTCTGTCAGTCTATCAGTATGGAAAAGCTTACAGAGCCATTTGTAAGTCTTTGGGACTCCAGAGAACCACAGTGAGAGCCATTATCCACAAATGGAAAAAACATGAAACAGTGGTGAACCTTCCCAAGAGTGGTCGGCCTACCAAAACTACTCCAAGAGCGCATCAATGATTTATCCAGGAGGTCACAATAGAACCCAGAAGATATGACACTTTGATTCAGTGTACAGTAGTCAGTGTACAGCTTGTATAACAGTGTAAAGTTGATGTGCCCTCAAAATAACTCAACACACAACCATTAATGTCTAAGGACATGGATTACTGGAACCATGTCCGGTGGTCTGATGAGACCAAGATAAACTTTTTTGGATTAGATGGTGTAAAGCGCGTGTGGCGGCAACCAGGTGAGGAGTACAAAGACAAGTGTGTCTTGTCTACAGTCAAGCATGGTGGTGGGAGTGTCATGGTTTGGGGCTGCAGGAGTGCTGCTGGCTGCAGGGAGCTACAGTTCATTGAAGGAACCATGAATGCCAACCTGTACTGTGAAATATTGAAGCACAGCATGATCCACTCCCTTTGGAAACTGGGCTGCAGGGCAGTATACCAAAATAATAATGACCCCAAACACACCTCCAGCGTAAAGGTGCTGGACTGGCCAAGCAACTTATTGCCCAAGAGAGTTAAGGCAGAGCTGGAAAATAACGGTGGTCACACAAAATATTGACAGAGATACAGTAAATCTGAGGTTTGTGTGGGGGTACAGCACCAAAACAAATAAAGAATAGTTTCTGGGTATACATGACTGAATGAACAGTTGACTTGATTTCTTTTTTAAATGTACAAGAACAAGTTCACTAAACAGCATATATGTATACGTTTTATATCTTTACTACATTTCTTATCAGATATTTAGATGGTAAAGCCATTTTTTCCAATCAAGATCATTTATAAGACAATTCCTGTAATTGATCACATATGGATTAGAAATGCAGAGGTCAAATTATGCTGTGTGCAAACACAAGTGGCAAATAGTTTTAAAATCTATTCTTATTCTTCTGAGATGATGTACTATGTCTATGAAATCAGGGTATGTTGTGGGAGGCGGAGCTTGGATTTAATTAATAATGGAGACACACCAGTGCACAGGTGTTGTCTCTCTAACAGATTTCTCATGAAGAGAAAGAGAGCCGCCTACATCAGAGACTTTCTTCTTCATGACACAGAACTCAGTACAAGTCCAGGGCTTTCTTGAGAAGTTCAATCTGCAGTATGATGTTGCTGATCATTATTTTAAAACCATCTGCTGGGAGGTTAATAACTTTGGGGAATCTCAAAACAAGCTGCAGTCATCTGAAGAGTGCTGACATATATTCCTGTGCAGGGGGTTTAATAGGAGTGGGCAGAGTAGGGAAACAGAAATCTCTGATGGATTCACGGACACGAAACCAGTTTAGGTTAATAACTGCTGTGGTTAATCACTGTAGGGATTAGTTGCAGCCTAAACTGCTAAACAAAACAACTAACCTTTACAAAACTAACAAATAAAAAAAAATACATTAAACTGTTTAGAACCAGGAGAAAATCTCCCACCCTCCCACATGGCACTCAGAACAGAAGAAAAAGAATATATATGTAATAATAAAAAATGGAAAAGAAAAGAAAACAGATGAAGACAGCAATCATAATAGGGTAACAATATAAGAGACAATAGTTTAGTTAATATGTTTCTCCTAGATAGTCAGTAACCTTTTTAGCAGTACTTGACCAGGCACCTCCTACGGCGCTTTTAGCACCATGTATTCTGGCAGTTGAAAGTTTTTAGCAGCAGTGAGACCAGCCAACCAAATTCACTTCTCATTTCGAGTTAAATTATATTCAGAACCATCATTTAAAAGAACAGCTCAGGATGAATAGGGGACATATTTGTTAAGAAAATCTGACAACCTTTGTGACACCTTGGCCCAAAAGCTAGACACACTAGGACATTCCCAGTACATATGCAGAAATGTACCAATTTTATCACCAGAACCAAAATTACATAAAGGAGTGAAGAAAAGATGCATAAGAAATGGTTTGTATGGAGTTAAATAAAACCTGTGAATAAAATTAAAGTGAATGAGCTGACTCTTAGGGTTTCTGGATGCAAATGTTTTCTTCCATACAGTTTTCCAGTTTTTTGGGTTGTAGGAAGTTTTCAGTTCCAAATCACTTTATGGTTTGTAGGAAGCCCGGAGTAACATAAGGTAAACCATGGAAACAAATCCTTGTGTTCCAGAGATATTGGAAAACAATTCATGTAGGGGATGTGTGTGCAAAGAGCTATTTCATGGGACACCATAAGCGCGCATGAAAGAGCAGAGGTGAAGGTAGAGAAAAAGGGAGAAACCAGGTAGATTATAGGTAGTCTGTAAATCCTGGAAAGTGTGAAGGCCTGAGCCATTAGAATATCATCCAACACATGTATTCCTTTTTGCTGCCAGGATGGCATGGAGAAAGGCTGATTAGCGGTGAGTAATTTAAAATTGTGAAAAACTGAGGACTGTTTATGCCACAGAATTGAAGATTTAGTTAATTTTTCAACAATGAGCCAAACTGGAAGCAAGTAAGATATAAGTGAGCCGTGTTTAGATCTACTACATTTGATAGGAATGTTAGAGTAACAAAAATCTTGCAATCCCAGTCTCAGGATTAGTTGTTCTTCCAGAGCTCTCCAAGACACTTGAGAGTCTGGATTAAACCAGGTCGATATATTTGCTTAATTTATGTAGGTCATTTGTAATTTTCATAAAAATCTGGTCAAAATTATTTGTAACTAAGATTTGAATAGATGGGAATATATCTACCCCAAGGTACCTAAAATTCTTAACCACAGGAATTGGTAACAAGGTGTTAGAGTCTCGCATGGCGTTATTTAGTGGAAGTAAAGCAGATTTATTTTTGTTAACTTTGTAACCTGAGTATTAGCTGAATGTATCTAAGATATTAAAAAGATGTGGAAGTGTTTGGGGAGCATTACTAAGGTATAATAAAATATCGTCAGCATACCGGGAAATGTAATAATGAGTGTTTTTAATAATTGGAGAATATAGCGGAGATAATCTAATAGCCTGGGCTATTCTAGGGATAAGCAGAACAATAGGGGAGAAAGAGGGCACCCTTGTCTCAAGCCACAAGAAACTGTGAATGGGTGAGAGAAATTATTACCAGTTATAACTTCTGCAGAGGGTATAGCATATAATGTTTTAACCATATTTATACATTTATGTCCAACTCCCATCATCTCTAATACGGCCCATTGAAAATTCCATTCTAACATGTCGAAGGCCTTTTCAGCATCTAGTGAGAGGACGGCACAAGGTGTTGTTAAATTGGGCACTAATTCAAGAATAATAATAATAATAATAATAATAATAATAATAATCGATGGACATTGTCAGTAGCAAGGCGGTTTTTGATGAATCCAGTTTGATCAATATGAACAAGTCTAGTCATATGTGACTGCAAATGCATGGCAAGTACTTCGGCAAATCATTTAGTATCAGAGCCAATCAATGAAAGGGGACGGTAATTGTTACAAAACATCGGATCTTTCTCTGGTTTTAAAAGGAGAGTGATTAAGGCAGTATTTGTATCTCTTTGGAATGATCCGATTTCAACAGCAGTATTTATCATGTCTAAAAGAAGAGGTCCTAACTGAGAGAAAAACGTAAGATAAAATTCTGGGGGTATACCATCTATACCAGGTGCTTTGCCCTTTTGCATTATCTGTAGTGCTTCTTTTAACTCATTTAGTTGAATTGGTTCACCTAATTGTTCAGCATCCTCCTTTGATAAATGGGGTAGATTCAGTTTACTAAGATACTCTATGTGCCTATTATGCATGCAGCAGTATTCCTGACTGTTTATTGATGGCGTAGAAGCCGGGGCACTGCAGCCTTATATTTTGTTTAACTGTCCCAAACATTATAATGCTGCCTGTTTCACTCCAATCTGAATACACATTACCAGTATGCAAACTACAGGCCATCCTATGGGGTCTGGGACCCCCTGATTATTGTCCTTGATCTTAAATGGCTCAAAATTTAAAATAAACTCATGACTTGAAGCTGTCCGTTAAGGAAATAGCAGAACCTAAAATACAAACTCATCATTTTCTCAGAGATGCAGCATTGAGTCGCCTCAGAGTGGCGCTGTAAGATCATGTTAATGAATGTGTGAAAGAGCTCATTATTACAGTCAGACTATTGCCAGGAGCTGAACTGTTAAATGAGACACTGAAACATCAACACCTCTATAGTGAGAGAGTTAGCAGCGAGCCAAACGGAACCCCACCTCCCCACTCTCATCATACATGATCTCATTCAGAGGTTCGTTTATCCAGTCCTCAAACTCAGAGTGCACAAAGACTGCAAATGTGAAAGAGAGATAAAAGGATAAAATGCATTTATGCCTGAAATATCTGTACAAATGAAAATTCTGTTTTGCTGTAAACAATAATAATAACTTTAACTTCTTGAAGTAAACTGAATGTTTTATAATTTAATCGTTTGTGACCTGTGGGGGGTGCCATGCAGTACACCCTAAACACAAATAGAGACCTGGGTTATTCAAAGTGTTAAGTAAGGAGAGTGAGTTCCACTCAATCAAATTTAAACAGAAGAAAACATACAGCAATGTTTTTAGAGAAAAGAAGACCATATGGAAATTACAAAAGCATACACAGATTATCAGAGCTAGACCCATCCACTAGATCCACCCAGGCCCAGCACACATACCCTGTTTAAATAAATGTTAATGATGAGTCCTAATAAAAAAGAAACAAACAAAAAAACAAATAAACCTACCGACATTAAACAAGACAAATCACAACCAAATTAAACCAAATACCAGAAGAAACAATTGATCTTTTACTGGAACACCAGAAGAAAGATACTTTACTGCAGAGAGAAACAATAACAGTCCCACCGACTGAGACCACCCCGACACACTCGCCAACCCACAAGACCCAAATCAAAACACATGTAACACAAATCATATCTCAAATACCACAACAACAAAACAAATACAGCAAACACAGAGAATGCCATGATTCCCATGATTCTCATCACATGAAGCTTCACATGGACAGGCCTTCCGAGCTTCCTGGAGGCAGAGTGGTCAGTAGCGGTCATATGGAATTATTAGAGAAAACTATTAATGAGCCATTTTCTCTTCAGGTTTAGGATTTTGTTTATAAGACTCTTTTTGTCAACATTGCTGAATCAAAGCACATTGTGCTCGTGTGTTAATCAGATTAAATAATAAAGCAGCAACTGTACATTTTACAGGTTAATTAAAAATAGGAGGTTATGGTCTACTGTTTTTTCTACAGGGCTCAGCCCCAGATCTTTACCTGCCCGGTCAACAGCTCTGTCCAGGCAGAGATCCCACGTGTATCAGTATTAAGCAATATTATTCCTGCACCCCAAAATTTTCATCTCCCTAATATGTTATTAAACAATGAGGCCATACCTGGCAATGAAACCGTTATTTGTCCAATTACTTTTGAGCCTGAAGGGATTGTGTAAAAATAGCTGTAATGTCTAAACAGTTAATGCAACATTTTTGGTAAACCTCTTGAATCAAAGCTGAAAGTCTTCACGAGCATCATATAATGACGGCTTCTGTTCATAATGAATTCATTTCTATTGTTGTGTATTGTTGATGGTATACAGCTCAGCATGGCAGTGTGTGGTTTCAGACGCAGCTTGTGGTTCAAAAAAGTTAGGAAGACTATTTTTCATATCATTAGTCAGATATAACATCTTATTTACATGTGGAAATTGATGCCCCCTTGTGGCCAGGAGCATTTACAGTGTGAGTGTTTTCAAAGGCAGTGATTTTAAAATGTGTTTAATTACAGTTTTGGCATGATTTCATGTTTCAGTGTTCTAGATTTTTCCACAGATACAGTGTTTTTAATGCTTAATTTATTTCCCACTTAATGTTCTTGCATTTAAAGTTTTTGTTCTTCCCGTTTATGTATTTCTGTTTTCACATTGACATTGTTGCATTCTCACACAATGTCTAAGTTCTTCCTAAAAGCTTTTACATCCTTCCTCAATGTGCTAGTTTTAACCCTTAATGCTGACGTGTTCTCAGCTTTTGTTAGCTTCTGAAGTGTTGTAGTCATTAGGATCAGTGGGTTGCTGTGCTAGCAATTATGAGAAAATACTGTTCAGCCAATCATGATCCAGATTCTCTCCACATCATTCCTAAACACCTGTGTTATTTTATTATATTATTTGTAACAGTGAGCTAGTGTTCCATTGAATGTACTTTGAATCTGAAGCTGGATTTGGCATTAGGAATAGAGGATGCCCGTCTTCACAGCTAAATATAAAATGTCAGCCACACGAGTCAAAGAAGAAAAGAAGTTGTGGTGCAGCACAGCCCTCATGTAATTTTCAGTTTGTGTGGTTGAGCATGTGTGTTGTGTCAGCTTCACTGCAAGATGGTCACTTGGTGGGTGCTGTGATAAAAGCTGCTTGCTGATTCTGGGACAGCTCTGGTCTCTGTATGTGCACAGAATTGGTGTACATGGTGTACAACACACTCACTGAAACACCTGCCTGTCTTAATGCACTGTGTACTTTATAAGAAACGTATACACACACACACACACACACACACACACACACACACACACACACACACACACACACACACACACACACACACACATCAGCCATAACATATAAACCATCTCCTTTTATCTACACTCACCAGATAGGAGAACTTTGTAGTTCTGCAATTACATACTGTAGTTTATTTGTTCTCATTTAACCTGCTCTTCAGTGTCAGGACCCCAAAAAGACCACCATAGAGCAGATATTATTTGGGTGGTGGATCATTTCCAGCCCTGCAGTGACACTGATGTGATGGTGGTGGTGTGTTAGTGCATGTTGTGCTGGTGCAAGTGGATCAAATAGCAGTGCTTTTAAACATCTCTCAGTGTCTGAGAGTAGTCCACCAACCAGCAACATCCAGCCAACAGCATCCTATAGACTGTAGACTGTGACCACTAATGAAGGACCTCAGGATGACCAACTTAAACTGTGCAGCAGCAGCAGCTGAGCTTCCGTCTGTGAAGCTGAACTAACAAGATGCGGAGTGGACAGTGAGTGGACACAGTGTTTAAAAGCACTGCTGTTTGATGCACTCGCACCAGCACAACATGCACTAACACACCACCACCATCACATCAGTGTCACTGCAGTGCGGGAAATGATCCACCCCTCAAATAATATCTGCCGGGTAAGAAAGGTATGCAGAGAAACAGATGGACTGCAGTCTGTAAGTGTAGAACTACAAAGTGCTCCTATATTGTAAGTGGACTTGATAAGATGGATGAGAGTCGAAACAAGGAGGTGGTTTTATTGATGTGGCTGATCGATTGTATAATATAGCAAAAATATATTAATTATTTTGAACACATACGGTATAATATATCCTTTCATAATCCTTCTAGATGTTAAATATACACTTTTTGTGTTTCACTTGATTTCAGTTTTACACAGAAAGACCTGTTCATATTTCATTATTTCACATATTACATTACATAACTAAACTTTCTTCCCTGTTTTCTAATCACTGACCACTGTCTGGCCAACAAGCAGACTTTCACAGCATGTCTACAACAGTGTTGACCACTATCACCACCAGCACTGTCCCTCACACACTAGTTCATAAAACATCCCTCAGCAAGTGCAAGAGAACCTGTACATGCTAACAAATATGAACTCAATGCATAATCAGTCAGCAGTTTTAACATGAAGCACAACAGCAAGACACTAACATACAGATACTGAACTAGAAACAGTGCACGCTGTACACTGATACACAGGATTTACTAGGTCTGCTGGAATGTGGACACACCAGAGAGCAGGTAAAAACAGGATGCTCTCCATCTGTAGTTACTCCTTCCAGTTTTGTTTAAAACACTAGCTAGATGGAGTTTGTGGTCATAACCCTCTTCACTCTGACCACTGATATCAGCATGATAGAAAAGATTGTAAACTATCTGAACTATATACATTCCTTCAAACACACAGAAGCTGATCACTCAGAACCATTCGACTGAATATCAACAACTTCATACAGCAGCTCTTACTTTAATACAGATACTGAACTAGAAACAGTGCACGCTGTACACTGATATACAGGATTTACTAGGTCTGCTGGAATGTGGACACACCAGAGAGCAGGTAAAAACAGGATGCTCTCCATCTGTAGTTACTCCTTCCAGTTTTGTTTAAAACACTAGCTAGATGGAGTCTGTGGTCATAACCCTCTTCACTCTGACCACTGATATCAGCATGATAGAAAAGATTGTAAACTATCTGAACTATATACATAAACACACAGAAGCTGATCACTTAGAACCATTCGACTGAATATCAACAACTTCATACTCTCACTTTAATAGAGACATAAAAACATTTACTCACAGAGTATTACAGAGAGTGCACTGAACTCCATACTGTCCCCGTAATGACTGACTGACTGAACAACACTCTGTATTCAACAACCACCACTTCCTGAGAGTGAGTGGGTCAGAGAGAGCGAGAGAGAGAGCAAGAGAGAGCGAGAGAGAGAGAGAGAGAGAGAGAGAGAGAGAGTGAGAGAGAGAGAGAGAGAGAGCGAGAGAGAATGAGTGAGTCAGAGAGAGAGAGAGAGAGAGAGAGAGAGAGAGAGAGAGTGAGAGAGAGAGAGAGCGAGAGAGAATGAGTGAGTCAGAGAGAGAGAGAGAGAGAGAGAGAGAGAGCTGCATCACATCTACATTTGCATAATCTAAAGCTGTAAATAGAATTTTACTGTAACGGTATTTTTAAAATGTATGACTTGTGAAGTACATGATGCTGCAATGGTGATCCACTATATGGATTTAGACACTGTTTTAATAAGATGCACCTGTTCACTTAAAGATACTCTCCACACTCATACAGTGTCTGTGAGAAACTGACCAATCAAATGAACTGGGCCTGCACATGAGAGAGTCAGCACACACTGTGCACGTTGTCATTGTTGCAGATGCTTTAAACATCATGTACAGCAGATGTGGACTTCTACTACTGTCCATACATGGTGGTGAAGAATCATATGGCAAGGCTGAAAGAGGAAGTCCAGTGAAAGCTGCTGCTATTTCTGCAGGACATGTCAGAATGTTCTTGATTTTGCTGAAGCTGCAAGTTGCTGATGCTGATAGTGTTTATTAAAGTGTGAGGTGGTCAGCATGCAGGTAGACAGTTAACAAGGCCTACTGTTTTGTGCTTATGGGGGGTTAAAAGTACAAACAGATCATCAGTAAATTCCTTTAATGTTTGTGTTCGGAAGATGACATCATTTTATTGAAGTTTTATTGAGTCTGTTTTAACTTTTTGTGTGGTGGCTTAGTATGGTAACCTCAGTGTGGTTAATAGGAATAGACTCAATGGCCTAGTAAAATTATTGGTGTCTATCAGAACCAGCTCAGTGATATATACAAAAAACAGGCCTTAAGAAAAGCCAAAGCTATTTTGTCTTTTCCAGATCGTCCCTTGTTATCTAAGTTTGTATACCTCCCGTCAGGCCGGAGGTTTAGAGCATGGGCTGGTAGAACTAAACGTAGTAAAGTGTTCTTTGTTTCCACAGCCATCAGCTTGTTGAACTCCAGCAAATAGGCATCTGTACATTGTATATAATTTAACGCTATGGTCTGTTGAGGGGAGAGGAGTGTGGTTAACGATGTAAATGTTGTGTGTACTGCCCAGTTATTTATGCTGCAAAACAAATTTCCCCAACAGGGACAAAAATTAAGTAAAATAAAGTCAGTTTAGTCAAGTCAAGTCAAGTTTATTTGTATAGCGCTTTTTACAACAATGTTGTCACAAAGCAGCTTTACAGGAATTTTAAAGCATGAAAAACATGAAATCACACACTTTATCAATTGTGAGCAAGCTAGAGGCAACAGTGGCAAGAACAACTCCCTCAACTGGAGGAAGAAACCTTGGGAGGAACCAGACTCACAAGAGGAGACCCATCCTCCTCTGGTCGAACAGTACTTAAAGTTTAACTCTGAACTGGTCGTGTATTCTATAGATTTTATAAAGTAAGATTAGTCATTCTGTCCTTCTGTATGTATATATGAATTACTGCATGATGTCTGCCTGTTCCTCACAGCTCTGCTACTGTCTGCTGAGGGTCAGGGCGGAAGTGAGCTTGCACGATCCAATGGCCACAGTTTGGATTGCTGAGATCATTCAACAGCAGCTTGTCTTTTGTCTTGTCTTATATACTTTGTTTACAGATTATATATAATAATATCCGCTCAGAAGTACCTTTAACTGAAAGGGTTTTTTTAACTAGGTTTCAGTTCCTCATCAGATATGAGCTGCTACGGTTGTACTAGAACAGCAGTCATACCACTAATAATAGCTACTCATTTCTCTCAGACCTCAGTTGTGGGGGATGTGTGTGGGTTTATGATCTGATAATGTAAAAAAATTCAAGTTAGAATATATAGGTAGGTGGATCAACCTGGTCATTGTCCCCTGGCCTTTACCTTGCAGCAGGCCCCACAAGCCTGGTCCAGGGTAATCATCCCATGCACATCACAGACATAAGAAAACAACAGAACCTGAAGTATTTAATAATACTAACTGAATTTAACACTTAATACACATCACCACAGGACAATAAGACATTTTACACAGACCACACTGAGAGATTCATGGAGCAGCTTTGTTTCAGTAGTTTTGCTCTGCAGCGCTGTGTCTGGTCTCTTTCACTGACTATGAAAACAGCAGGAATAGGCCGCCGAAGACTGACCACTGATTAACCACTGATTAACCACTGATTAACCGCTAATTGACTACTGATTGACCACTGACTGGCCACTGATGCTCTAATCATTTCACTCAGAACAGAAATTTAGAGTAAGCATTTCCGCCGGTGGAGGAGCCTGAGGGTGCAGAAAGGCCTGGAAAGTGATGTGAGGTCAGTGGAGACATGAGAGAGGTGAACTGTGTTGGAAACACTCTCTCCAACTCCCTATTTGTGTGATCAGTCAAAGCGTGCATGTTCATGTGTTTGAGGGGGAGTGGCTTTAGAAGGAGGGCTGAAAGTAGGGGTGGGACTTTTTTTTAAGTAGGATTTTTTTCAAAAACTAACTTCTACAAAATCACCCACTCCAGCTTTAATAACACGTGACCTATTGTTGATCATCATGTTGAACATCATTTCAGGGCTTTATTAACTTCTGAAGCTGCTGTGATTAGTCTGTTTAGCTCTGTTTGTGCTGTTTGGTGACTTATTTGTTCAGTGATTTTTATTTCTGTTGATCAGTCCGTCTATGCTGGATTAGAGTTTTTTAAATGTGTAATAAAGCTTAAGTCCCTGCAGAGTGAAGAATTAGTAGTAACACCTGTCGTGACCACCGAGCATAAACTCTGCAGCTGCATTTTATCTTTAGCATCTTTGGTGGTTAAATTTGACCAAGAGCGAGATTCATGTGAACTGCCTCCTTTATTCAAAGCCAGTAAGTCGTTAATAAATCCACCTGCAATGGGTTTGTTGCCCATGAACACTACATTTCCCATAGTGCCCCATTAACTTACCCTTGCACACTCTTAAACTGTACGGGACCTGTAATAACATCTCGGTTTACATTTAATAAGAACTAACTGAACGTTTATAATAAGGTAGTTATGACTTATGATTAGAAACAGGACAAATGGAAAAATTACTTATGTTGTTTTTAAAATAGCAAAAAATATAAGATGATACAACCTGTACAGTTCATACTCCAAACAACAGGAGGCAACATATAACCAGAAAATAGTTTTGTCCAGTCCATCATAAGAAACGACTAATCCCACAATTTTACTTTTACTTACCAGTCAGTAAGAAACGAGTTCAGCATTAAATTTCATCCCTTTTCTCACCAAACCATCCGCAGTGCTGAAAAGAACTGGGTACGTGCTTGAGTACAAAGTAGTATTATGAGACAGGACGAGTTGGGGCTAGCTGATTAGCATGCTTCAAAAGCTATCTCTGCAACACAACACATAGACTTCTTGAACATACTTCAAATATTCACCTGACTCTTAATAATTTTTAATAATGTTAAAAATCTTACATATTGCACTTCGTGTACAATAAACAATGACAAAAAGAACATTTTAAAGCATGAAAAGAGAATTACATTCCAATAAAACCCACATAGACTGCATTGATATGTGTCACTTTAGCACGAACAACAATTAAACTTCATGCTGAGGTAAGATAGACTGTGTATAATGAGTGTATATAATGAGTGTACTCTATTTGTTTAAATGGAAATATGTTGACAGAATGCAAAAAAATTCAAAAAACAAAATTTATTCATTTACTTATTTGTGCATGTGTGAGTTCAACCTACCACTTGTATGTACAGTCAGTGACATATCTAGATCTTCTAGAATTCTTTGGAAATTAATTGATTCCACTGTTAAGCTTGCTATATTAGCGGTTAATCTGACATATCAGGCCTTCAGTTCTATCAATGAAAGAGCTTTGACTGTATAATAATCAGATACCCTGGAGAAAAAACCCTAGTGGCTGGGCATTTTAAGAACATTTTTGTCTCTAACGTAACCTTTACAACGGAAAAAGGATATTAAAGAATATGGGAAACATTTATTGTTCTCTGACGTCCTAGGAAGCCCTCGCTGAACTGAGACCTTTGTAAGAGGTACTATAGTCAAAAGCAAGCAAGTGACTGCTGGTGTACTATGATGGTGGTGGTGTGCTTTGTGTGCCCTTGGAGTGCTGCATTGGCTTTGCTGGCGTTACTTTATTCTCACTGATATACCATAGAAGGCTAAACTGGTGTGAATGTGTTTACAGGCAGCTTTTTTGGTCTGCTCTTATCTGACAATCAGAAGTGCTGATCAGAGCAAACAGCATATTAGCACCTCCTCCCCTCCTCTCCTCTTCCATGCCAGCGAGCTGAAGACTAGTGGCAAACCACAATGACCATTACAACGCCCATTCTAGTGAATTTCCACTAACACAGAAACAAGTGATAAAAAAAACTGAAAGCATTTGCTGTAGCAACAAAAAAGTAATCTACAACATGTTTCAGCAGGAAAGGCCTTTAGATTGAACAGCGATTTGTAATATATAGATCATGTTAAAATGATTAATAAAGCTGGTTTAGGCGTATCATAAATGTATCTCTGCACCACAGCACGACAAACTGCTATGAAACCAACAGAGCAAATATACTTAAGAAGTCTTGTATGGAGCTCCTTAAATTATCACATGACAGTGTCTAAATTTGCAATAAGTTTAATAAAAGTGTGTGGTAAACATGTACTTCCAGAAGTACTGCTATGTATGTGTTTCTATAAACATACATACATCAGCACCTTGTAAGTGCAGCCTATTTGTCATTTCTTCAGTCTACACTACACGCCTCTTACTCAGCTGTTCATATAGCGGCTTTTAGACTCAGCTTATTTTCACACTTGGAGCAGTGGTGTGGACTGGTTGTGTGAAGTAAGGGCGGTGGAGCAATGGAGTGGATTGAGGACTGTGGAGTGATGGAGTGGAATGAAGACTGTAGTAAGGAGTGCGGAGCGATGGAGTGGAGTAAGGATGGTGCGGCAGTGGAGTGGAGTGAGGTCTGTGGGGTGGTGGAGTGGAGTGGAGTCAGGACTGTGGGACGGTGGAGTGAGGACTGTGTTGTGGAGTGGAATGAGGACTGTGGGGTGGGGGAGTGGAGTAAGGACTGGAGCGATGGAGTGGTGTGAGGATGGTGGGGCAGTGGAGTGGAGTGAGGACTGTGGAGCGATGGAGTGGAGTGAGGATGGTGGGGCAGTGGAGTGGAGTGAGGATGGTGGGGTGGTGGAGTGGAGTGAGGATGGTGGGGCAGTGGGGTGGAGTAAGGATGGTGGGGCAGTGGAGTGGAGTGAGGTCTGTGTAAGAGATATTAGACTTTGGATGCTACAGAACTTCCTTCTTTTGAACCCTGATAAAACGGAAGTTCTCCTCCTCGGCCCAAAGGCTGCTCGGACTAAATGTTCAGATTTAATGTTAAATCTTGCTGACTTCTCTGTAGTTCCTGGTTCAGTAGCCAGAAATCTTGCTGTAACAATTGACTCAGATCTGACATTTAATCAACACATAGGTAATATTACAAGAACAGCGTTTCTTCACCTGCGAAACATTTCAAAGTTAAGAAATGTGTTATCTATGTTTGATGCTGAAAAGTTGATACATGCCTTTATAAACTCTAAATAACCTAAATAAACTTCAGTTAGTTCAGAACGCTGCAGCTAGAGTACTAACTAAAACCAGGACATTTGATCACATCAGTCCAGTTTTATCAGCGCTACACTGGCTTCCTGTTAAATTCCGTATCGACTATAAAATTCTATTACTGACGTATAAAACCCTGCACAGTCTCGCACCGGAGTACCTACAAGATCTAATTTCCTATTATGAACCGCCACGTTCACTCAGATCACAGGATGCTGGTTTTCTAATAGTTCCAAAAATTCAGAAGACTACAATGGGGGGAAGAGCTTTTTCCTACAAAGCCCCCAAATTGTGGAATAATCTCCCAGTTAATGTTCGAGACTCTGACACAGTCTCAATATTTAAGTCTAGACTGAAAACATACTTGTTTAGTGTAGCTTTTGGTAATTAATTTTCTCTTTTAGATAAAGGCAGGAGATCTGGGGTTTCATGGACACAGAGGTTTATGGTAACTGAGATGTTGGTGCTGTTGTTCCACCACTTCACGCGATCACACAGGTTTGTTGATGGTGGAGTGGGGGGATCCCAGTGTCTCAGGGTACTCTCATGTCCATGTTACCTTCTGGTTCTCTCCTTTTAGTTTAGGCTATTATAGTTAGATCTGCCGGATTTACCAACCACACTCTAAAATTCATATTCTCTACAGTCTTACTCCCGAGCCCAAGTAACTCTCTCTCTTTACTCTTCCTGAGGAAATGACTGTCCTCCCGTCTGTTGAACGCTGTTGAAGGACTGATCATCAGGGCCTTCACCCCACCATCACCAGCCAGCTCACCTGTCCATTTACTGCTACACCCTCAGTTACATCACTGTACCATCCAGATGTACCAGCATTGAGATAGGATGGGACTGTTTTAGCTCACGCCCACTTTACATAAAGACCCAGTCATAGACTGCCTCAGCCAGAGACTGCCTCAGTCATACACTGCCTCTATCTGTGCAGCTTCTAAAGCTTTGCTATCCAGATTTCAAACAGAGGCTTCTTTCTTTGGTATTTAGTTCAAACTGTAAATACTGTTTGACCAGAGGAGGATGGGTCTCCCCTTGTGAGTCTGGTTCCTCCCAAGGTTTCTTTCTCCAGTCTGAGGGAGGTGTTCTTGCCACTGTTGCCTCTGGCTTGCTCACTGGGGGATATATGTTATAACTGTCTGTTTTCAAAACTCTATAAAGCTGCTTTGAGACAACATTGTTGTAAAAAGCGCTATATAAATAAACTTGATTTGACTTGACTTGGTGTGAGGATGGTGGGGCAGTGGAGTGGAGTGAGGACTGTGGAGCGATGGAGTGGTGTGAGGATGGTGGGGCAGTGGAGTGGAGTGAGGACTGTGGAGCGATGGAGTGGTGTGAGGACTGTGGGGTGGTGGAGTGGAGTTAGGATGGTGGGGCAGTGGAGTGGAGTGAGGATGGTGGGGTGGTGGAGTGGAGTGAGGATGGTGGGGCAGTGGGGTGGTGGAGTGGTGTGACGACTGTGGGGTGGTGGAATGGTGTGAGGACTGTGGGGTGGTGGGGTGGAGTGAGGACAGTGGGGTGGTGGAGTGGAGTGATCACAGTTACAAGTGATTATATAAAGTGTGTGTACAGACAGTCTTTTCTACAAAAGATAAATACTGAACGTGTCTTAAAACATTAAAACTATATTCAGAAGAGGAAGATCTTTAGAAATCAGTTCTACTAAACTGCTGGGAGAAAAACTGAGAGGGAAGTTGAGAGAAGGAAGTTGAGAGAGACGAAAACAGAAAGTAGGGAATGATTGTACAATAGTTTCAAAGAATTCAAAAGAGAAAGAATTCAAAGAGACCCAGGGACACAGAAGAACATCATTGGAATATATCTTTCAGCAGATAAAGCTGATGCACAAGATATTTAACTCCTGACCAACTTAGACAGAATCATTTCTATTGATGACATACTCAGTACATTTAGAAACAGTAAGTGTAAAGGGTTAAACGTGTAAATGCAATAGCACTGCAATTCATCAGCTCTTTAAAGGAACAAAAAGACTGTCATACAAATTAATATATATGTATTCTAGCTAGTTTTGAAAGTCAAAAATTTTAAAAAGGTTTTGGATTAAAAGCTATTGTTTTGTACAGTGAGAAATTCATCTGTTCTATCTTTTTTCTGTTAGTAATGGCTTATATACTGGGCTGAAAGCATTATCGATTGCTCATGCCTGTTTTAATCCGAACGGGGCGCTGTCGCTGGTCTTCGTTGATTCCACATAAATACGAAGAAGAAACGAGACGCTGGAGTGTTTATTATTTCATTGTTTCCCTGTTTACAGGTAAAAACACATTCTATTGAGAAACAGATCAGTCCAGTATATAACCCTCTCTACACAGTATTTTGTTGCTGGAAAACTGTTTTAAATGAAGTTAAATGAGTCTGTGGTGGCAAGCAGGAGGTAGCTAAGCTCCATAGCTACCAAGTCACCACGAGGCACCCACGCCGTTGCCATAAAGTTAAAAACTGTATTGTTATCACATGAGAATATTAAACATGTTATCTTAAAAAGAATTATGTTGTAGAATTTATGTTGTTACTGTGATTTGTGAGCTTTTCAATTAGAAACCGTGGATAAAATATACTGAGTTTATTGTGGAGATTTTGAAAAAAAAGACACATTTATGTAACGAGTACTTCGTTCATTCGACATAAAACGAGACGCTGGAGTGTTTGTCATTTCATTGTTCCCCTTTTTACAGGGTACTACATAAAGCAAGAAAAGCCACTGGGCCAGATAATATCGGTACTTTTGTCCTGAAATGATCTATTATCTTTAGGTTTCTGTAGATGGACACAGTGTTCCTATAAATGTGGAGGATGTTACATATGACAGCAAGCAATTATGTTGTGTTGATTATAATGTTTGTTGACCAGCAGTGATTGCGTCACTTGTGATGAAATCCTGAATAGATTGCAGTTCTGAATCTCAGCAAGACAACAATTAGATTCATACATAAGTTCATGTATACGTGTGGCTGTAGCAATGAAGATTATCGAAATGCTGAAATATCTGGTTGAGGAAAATTGCTTTGTGTTACCATTATTAGCAAAATCAAAAGAAGGTATTGTTTTGTCCCAGTAAATTTCCTTCGGGATCAATAAAGTATCTATCAATAAAGTATCTATCTATCTATCTATCTATCTATCTATCTATCTATCTATCTATCTAAATATCTTCTGAGGTGTATGGGGGTAACAAGCAGGGTGTGGCTGAAGATTAAATTATGGCAGGACTAGCAATACCACAGGCATTAATAGCGCAGAGCTTCATGTGATATGTAAACGTGACTTATGAAGCTGCTGGGACACAGTCATGCTGGAACAGTCTTTATGGAGCTGCTGGGACACAGTCATGCTGGAACAGTCTTTATGGAGCTGCTGGGACACAGTCATGCTGGAACAGTCTTTATGGAGCTGCTGGGACACAGTCATGCTGGAACAGCCTTTATGGAGCTGCTGGGAAACAGTCATGCTGTAACAGCCTTTGTGGAGCTGCTGGGACACAGTCATGCTGTAACAGCCTTTGTGGAGCTGCTGGGACACAGTCATGCTGGAACAGTCTTTATGGAGCTGCTGGGACACAGTCATGCTGGAACAGTCTTTATGGAGCTGCTGGGACACAGTCATGCTGAAACTGTCTTTATGGAGCTGCTGGAACACAGTCATGCTGGAACAGTCTTTATGGAGCTGCTGGAACACAGTCATGCTGGAACAGTCTTTATGGAGCTGCTGGGACACAGTCATGCTGTAACAGCCTTTGTGGAGCTGCTGGGACACAGTCATGCTGTAACAGCCTTTGTGGAGCTGCTGGGACACAGTCATGCTGGAACAGTCTTTATGGAGCTGCTGGAACACAGTCATGCTGGAACAGTCTTTATGGAGCTGCTGGGACACAGTCATGCTGGAACAGTCTTTATGGAGCTGCTGGGACACAGTCATGCTGAAACTGTCTTTATGGAGCTGCTGGAACACAGTCATGCTGGAACAGTCTTTATGGAGCTGCTGGGACACAGTCATGCTGTAACAGCCTTTGTGGAGCTGCTGGGACACAGTCATGCTGTAACAGCCTTTGTGGAGCTGCTGGGACACAGTCATGCTGGAACAGTCTTTATGGAGCTGCTGGGACCCAGTCATGCTGAAACAGTTATTGATTACTTTAGAAGCCTATCAAATAACCATTGTGGAAAGCAAATAAGTAAATTTACACATACTGTAGTTTTAGCACATTTGCCTACTCATATGTATTTTCTGAATTCCCCTGATATAGCAGCTCAATTCTAATTCTTCAGGTTAAAAGATACTCCCTCCTTTAAAAAGCTATGTTGCATTTAGATCAGGCTATAAAACAGTCAGGGCTGCTTTGTGAGCTCATGCAACACATCAGCATTTGACACTGTCTTACTGTGGGCAGAGCTTTTGCTAATAACACTTTTATACACTTACTTTAGTAAAGCTTAAATTGCAAAGCTATTACTTATTATTTAGCAGTTTTAAGATCTGTTATTTCAGTTGTTTGGGTGTTTTTGAAACATGTTATACCGCAGTATAGAGGCTACAAATTCAAACTACTACTACCTTTCAACACACCTTTAGCCTAAATATCTAAAACGCTATGATGTAGCCTAAAATGAAAACTTGCTGCTCATTCAACACTTCTCAGCCTTGACTGTTTGCTATTTTATCAGAAGGTGCCAATAAATACTGATACTACCAATAAATACTGATACTAATCAATCGCTGTTACTCAGCATTCTCATGTAATAGAGCTAACGTTACCTCCATCACCTCAAAGTCCCTGTGTTATCCTAACGTTACCACCTGCTTACGTACTACACTCTCCCGCTCAGTCTGTCCCTCGGGTTCTCTGTCCACAGCCTGCGTCTCTGGCTGCTCCTCTTTCTGCCCGCTACTACAACCTGCTGTTGCTGGAGCACTGCTGTCACAGAGGACGTGGAGGCTACAGCAGCGAACATGTCTGTGATCTTAGTACATTTTGCAGCATCTACAGTGACACTCTTCATCTACAGTGACACTCTTCATCTACAGTGACACTCTTCATTTACAGTGACACTCTTCATCTACAGTGACACTCTTCATTTACAGTGACACTCTTCATCTACAGTGACACTCTTTGACCTCTTCGCAAGTAACGCCTCCGCACCCCCTTTCTGCCGCTTCGGTTTCTCCGTGTTGCCTCTCCTTAAACACACGCGCTCAGCACACTGAAACTAGCGCGAATTACAGCAGACCACTCAGAGAAAGGGTGGGGCCGCTTTCGTCTTATATCCTGATTGGATGTGCTGCCCCCTCTAAATTGTGGGCCGGTCTCCCTAAAAAGGGAAATGCCCTGTACGGCAGATTACCAGTCCAGCCCTGGAATTATATTTGCTGTTGCTCTAATGTGATGTTCTAATGTTTCTGGTTAGATAAATGTGAACAATGTCTCCTCCAGAAAAAAAAGAACTCTGGGCCAATTATGTATCCCACTTTCATTGCAGACTCACTCGTCACCTACATAATTTTTTATATTATATCATATTGTTTAGTAAGGATGAATGTATAATGTTCTCTCCATCATATCAATCCATTTAGACTGCAATCTTAACCAACCTCACTCTGACACTGTTATAAAATGAATTCAGCTGGGAGTTTATGTTCATTTAATTAAGGGTCGCTAATTATTTTTAAATGAATATATTTTACTGTGAATGAAAGAAGCACCGAAAATGACAGAAAATACTCTTTTATTCACTCAGAGTTTAAACATGCTTTACCAATAGTCCCCACTTCTGTACTAGCAGCTCCACCTTAAACTAAACTACTGCCACCTAGTGGTACAAATCGGGTATGATCAGTCTATAAACACAACTACTGTACACTAAAGTTCGCACTTATAAAGCTGCAGCAGCATGAACAGTTTTCTGGTCTAGACTGGATCAGCAGCTGGGTTAATATAGTGACTGGTTTAACTGCAAAAAGTGCTGAATGTTTCAGGGGTCTATGTGTCCAAGTTCACAGGTTGAGTCTGTAGGTGCAGAAGAACACAGTCAGTGCTGGCATGTATTTAAATAAGTATTTTGTATTTTAAAGATTGCTCACCTTGTATGTCCATAGCAGAGAGTTTAGAGTTGCATTCTGGACCTCAAGTAGGTTTTCCAGAGAGCAGCGTACAGAGGCTTTGTGCTGAGGAGGCATTATTGAGAGAGGGCTCCTCTTGCATACATATCTCGAGCTGGAGGTCATTAAAGCGACTGAAGAGGTAAGTGTTTTAACTTTACCACCACAAGTGAGCAGCTTGAACTGTTTTACACAGCCTACTGTAGACTTAACCCGCCCTGACAGTTATCTGACAGTTCCACTGTGTGGAAATCTGTGTAAAGCTCGCCCTCATGTGGCTTTTGGCTTTAATGCATGATGTGAAAATGAACTGTAAGAGGTTTTAATAATCTTATGTGAAGTTCAAAGCATTTTTATTGTCTTTGGAAGCCTGGTGATCTAGTTCCTACTTTAAGCAGCTGGGTTTCTAATGGTGGCTGTCTCTTGGTCTGTACATGAAAAAGCTACAGCACACCTTACTTGAACAGAAAAACAAATGTGCAGGACAGGGGTCCTTCAGGACCACTACTCTACAGTCTACTCTGGTTTATTAAAACACTAGTAGACACAGAACTACTGTATGTATTTACTGGATGTACTGTGGTCAACTGTCTTTTATAGATACTAATCTCCATTTAAAGACGTGTACCAAATCTGTTAAATACTGGTTTGACATTTCTCTGCAAAATGATGTCAGTAAAGGTTTGACTGATTTTAAATAATTATTAGTAGTTTATTATTATTATTATTATTATTATTATTATTATTATTATTATATAGTGTGCACAGAACCTATTGTGCCATCTGCGACACCCTCGACTGCCTCAGTCAGAGACTGCCTCTACCTGTGCAGTTTCTAAAGCTTTTACCATCCAGACTTCAAACAGAGATTCTCTTAGTTCTACTTTGAATTTAGCTTAATAAACCCTAAATACTGTTTGACCAGTGGAGGAGGGATCTCCCCTTGTAAGTCTTGGTTCCTCCCAAGGTTTCTTGCTCCGGCCTTGAGGCAGATTTTCCTGGCCCCCATCACATCTGGCTTGCTCACTGGGGAAACATGTTGTGACTTTATGTTTTCAAACGTCTGTAAAGCTGCTTTGTGACAACACTATTCTAAAAAGCACTATACACGTAGAGTTAACTCAGTTCCCTAAAATGCAGAATATGTGGGCCATAATCTTCATGTTGATCAAAATGAGAAGTATGTGATGTTTGGCATTACACGTCATGAAAGCATAAGAGTTTTCCAAGAAGACTGTTACTCGATCCACAATGCCAGTCATATATCACATGATCATTTATGAGGAAATTAACAGGTACAGGTGCGTTATGTTCTTTATTCCATTATTTGAATCAGTGATCGACTTGTGTTCCAAATTATCCCTCTGTAAATGACACACATTGTTTTAAATGTAGACTTGCTGTTTCACATTATGGGACTAGAGCTGCATGGATTGTGGTGAGAAGTTTTAGCTTACTGTATTTGTTCAGGAAAGGGTTGCAAGCCATAACCTGCAGGGGGCACCTCATGTCCAGACACCATCTACAAGGACAATGCACAAATACACTTTGTAACACTGGCCATTAACTCACCTCCTGGAGAAGAAACTGCCTGTTAGTTCTAACCTGCATTGCTTCTGAAGAAGCTGATTAGCTGGAGCTGGTGTGGCAGATCATGGTTAAACTAGACTCTGCAATTAGGTAGATCTCCTAGACTAGGGGTGGTGACCACTGCTAGGAGTGCTTGGAGAGGGTTGTTGTCATGTGTGTTGTGTAGTATGTGTTCAACACAGACCTGGTAAGTGTGTCTGTGTCATTGGTTTTGTTGATGTGTACTAAGACTTTTCTTGCACCCACATTTTTCTCAGCCACACTTACTCCCTATGTGCACTTTGTAGGTTTATAATTTCTTCCTGTAGTCCATCTGCTGCTGCACACTTCAGCCCCCCCCCTGTGCTGTGACCACTATGGAAACTCTGCTGACCTGATTAATCAACACTTGATTCAGAATTTTCCAAAGACAAAAAAGTGCAGACACTAGCTTTTGTAGGAAATCATAATCCAGAATTAAAAATAAATATAAGGCTTGGCTCTGGATCTGGCCAGGTCTTTACTTCTAGCTCCATTTCCTTCAACCAGATTGCCACATGACGATCCAAACCAGGAGAAAGGGAACCGCCAGGATCTATGCGCAACCCCAAGCTTCTAAAGCTGTACTGTACTGTTGCGCTACGTATCTCGCAGCAGATATGTAGCGGCTCGAAACAATTGCACAGTGGCACGGAGCAGTGTCTCAAACATGTGCACAGGGTCACGGAGCCATTTCACAGCGGCTTGGAGGTGTGGATCGAGACAGGTAAACAGTGTTACGGGGCTGTGGCTAGGCTTGCCTATAGTCTATGTATCGGGAAGGCGAACATTTGCATGGGATAATTTGCTTTAGCCTGCCTTATTAGGCCTGCATTACTATGTTTATCTGCACACACATTTAGATATTTTAGAAGTTTTTTGATCTTTTTAGATCTTTTAGAAGTTTGCCATATTAACACGCACATTCCCCCTAAGAAAACATGGTCTCCGGTAAGCACATTGCTTATGTGAATGAGTTTGTTTAAATATTGGCTGAGACTATTTTGTCATCCCTGAATATTGCCAGGGACATGTCCCTACTGTCCATATCTATGGCATTGGGTCTGTTCTTGGTGCAACAAGAAAAAAGGAGAGGTCAAGTTGTAGTTTCAGTCAGAGATGCTATTTCTTTTTCTTTCTAGTTTATCAGTGATTCACTGCAAATCACAGCTCCAACAGTATTAGTGCAAAGACCTTTAATCACATGACTCAGTTGAAACAACAGGACACTATGATTAAGTGGGACGTCAAATGCTTTAAAGCACTGAATATTTTTGGGTTATTGTGTTACTGTTTCAGCACCGTGTGATCAGCTCTATCAGTGAGTATATGCATTTAGAATGTGTCACAGCGTCCAACATTCTACAATTACATATACTAATCAAACCAGCAGCTAATATTAATATGCTGCACACCAATGTCAAATGATGCCTGACCATGCAATCTCTAATCCCACTATCCAAAATTGAGATCTATTTGATCATAGATTGGGTTATTCCCAAAGAGTGAAAAACCTTAAATATTAGGATTTTACTAAAAGTTATATCTTCCCAGATGGGAGTGAACTAGCCCACACTGGCAACCCTGTAAGAGAACATATGATGCTGAAAAGCCCCTACACAGGTTCTCAGTACTACTCACAATAATCAGAACTGTAAGTGTACTGTAAATATCTCTGTAAATGACATTCAGAGTAGGTAAATAAAAAGAATACAGAGAGCCTTGTGCTTTTATTTATATTAATTTTTATTTAACACAACAACATACATTATAGCATAACACCTCAGTCGTAATATTTCTGAATAAAAAGTCAAACTGAGAAAGAAAAATACAGTGAAAAAAATATATTTAAAAATGCACACGTGTTCACTTCTAGAAATGTTACACAGGTTTAAATCTACTAATATCTAGAAAACATAGAAATCTGTTATTGGCAATCCCACACACTATGTATGAAAATATGTTTTTTATAAATGTTATTTTATAAAAGTTATTTTAACTATAATAGAGGTTAACAGTTCAGTCTGAAATGAATAAGCATCACACCTGCTGCAATATTAACACTGCACTTACAGCAAGTAGCATAGAGCTTGCTGTAAAAAATAAAAAAGGCTGCTCAGTACTCTGCTACTCTGTTCATCTCATCAGGTTTATCTGTGAAATACACAATAATAAACATTTACATACATTAATCAAATCTTGTTTTTCAATTTCAGGCTACAATAAATTTGTCTTATTGAGACTAACAGTGGCATAAATCCATCACACACTGTGTTCTATATAGCAGCTCCTAAAATTTAAACATAGTGTGTTCTGCATAAGTGTTTATATAGTTGTGCATATTATTTTTGTTGCGTTCAGTTTAGTGTGTTATATATATATAACAACTCAAAGCTAAAAGAAATTATGAAAAAATGTAAGATTAACTTTTCAAAATTGTTAAGATGGAAACGGTCATTCAGAGTCTGTAATTATAACAGTGTTCATATCTTCATGATATATTTTTGCAGATAATTTCTCTGTAAAACGGCCAGTGATTTGATCAAAACAATGTTGTGTGAATTATATTCTATAGTCCCATATATACAATACCCTAAAAGCCATTAGGTTGTGGTAATATGGCTATCAAAAACAAACCAAAGTAAAAGTAAGTAAAATAAAAGTAACTACTAAATGAAAAAATAACACCACACACACTGCAAGGGTGTGAATTTCTTGGAGAGACTAAGTCCATTTTTACAGAATGCAGGACTGCTATTGCTAATAACTGACCCACAGAAAGAGTTCTTACCTCGAGCTCTGTAGCATTTGACCACCAGAATGATGGACACCAGCAGATATGGAGACACTGCCATTAAACTACTGAGCAGACTGAACACTGAGAATGAAGCTCCTGAAACAGGTGCACCTGAAACACACAAACACACACACATACACACACACACACACAAAATTTGAAATCACACCACAAGTTCTTCAAAACTGAAAATCTATTTTTAGGCCCGTTGATCCTGTTTTCTCAACTTATTCTCATTTCCTGTAAACTAGCATAAAAGAACAGTAAATAGAATAAGACTGTGTTTGTAATGCTTTAGAAATCTATACCATTTTCTGAGAATTAATTTATTCTTCTATTTCTAGTTGTTGGTGGATTATTACAGAATTCTTACAGGAACTCACTGTCCAGTTTTGTAAGTGTCAGATAGATGATGCGTGAGGTAAGGTGTGCCCTACGCACCCAGAGAAAGTGAGGTTGTTTGGCTGATTGTATGTTTCTTGGTGATGTTGAAATAAACATGGACATCCCTGAAAAAGACGTCAGCTAGAAGGCAGGATACATGCTGAAAATGTGTCCAGCATTAAAGGTGCTTTCACAGATGTTTAGTTTTCCTAATACATATTCCTGACATATTGATAGACTTAACAGCCATTATAGCCATTAACAATCTAAAAGGTTGACTTGTCAGACCACAATATACATTTTTAAATCTGGACGTTGTTGACATATGACTTCCACTGTGCATAGTACAGTCTTAACAAGCTTCACAGGTGTGTACAATATTTACTTGTGGTTTGTCAAAGTGGTGATATCCATCACAAAAACTTCTAAACAATTGAAAATCGTTGGTATTTATTGTGGTTTTGATGTTGTTATGCACCGCAGCAGGTAATATTCTGCAATATTGTTGATGTATTTTTGAAAAAGTGGGGAGCCTCCATCCATGCTCAATTATTAAGTTCTAGGCCTTTCCTGGACCTATTGCAGCCAACAATTTCAAAATTAATGTATATCATAAATGATGCGATGATGATGATGATGATGATGAATGATGGTGATAAGGTATTATTTTCATTTAAATACAGGTAACTTTTTTAAATTCCGAAATTAGTCTTTAAACACTGATCTGTGTTTTACTTTTATAACATCAAAAGGTTTTTATTGTGACAAATGTTATTTTCCAAAAATCCTCTTTGTCTGAAAAAGGAAAACAGATTTTCTGTATATTCATAAATGCATAATATGAAATATTTGCTGTTTAATTAGAAAATAAAATTTGTAAAATATAACAAGTAAATAAGGTTTCAATTAAATGTTTATTTGAGTCATGCCTACATTTTGTATAGGCAAGTGTTTTAACTGTATTGTTATTTATATAGTTTTTTATCTTATCTGGTTACCGCTCATGCTTTTATGCTACATTTTACTGAAACAGCACATTTTACTCATAATGTGTGATCTGTTTATCAGTCTGCAGTTTCTATCACCTAGTTCTGTTGGCTTAAAGGCTTTATAGTGAGGAGCCTTAACACAGATAAATACCACAGGCTTCTAAAGTGAATAACACGGGCCTCAACAGTGGATAACACAGGTCTGAAGAGTGGATAACACAAGGCCCCAAGAGTAAATAACACAGGTCTGAAGAGAGAATAACACAGGCCTCAAGAGAGAATAACACAGGCCTCAAGAGTGAATAACACAGGCCTCAAGCGTGAATAACACAGGCCTCAAGAGTGAATAACACAGGCCTCAAGAGTGAATAACACAGGCCTCAACAGTGGATAACACAGGTCTGATGAGTGAATAACACAGGCCGCAAGAGTAAATGACACAGGTCTGAAGAGAGAATAACACAGATCTGAAGAGAGAATAACACAGGCCTCAAGAGTGAATCACACAGGCCTCAAGAGTGAATCACACAGGTCTGAAGAGTGAATAACACAGGTCTGAAGAGTGAATAACACAGGCCTCAAGAGTGAATAACACAGGCCTCAACAGTGGATAACACAGATCTGAAGAGAGAATAACACAGGCCTCAAGAGTGAATCACACAGGCCTCAAGAGTGAATCACACAGGTCTGAAGAGTGAATAACACAGGTCTGAAGAGTGGATAACACAGGCCTCGAGTGAATAACACAGGCCTTAAGAGTAAATAACACAGGCCTCAGGAATAAATAACACAGGTCT
Organism: Megaleporinus macrocephalus; assembly: GCA_021613375.1. Classification (NCBI taxonomy): domain Eukaryota; kingdom Metazoa; phylum Chordata; class Actinopteri; order Characiformes; family Anostomidae; genus Megaleporinus; species Megaleporinus macrocephalus. The sequence continues at coordinate 13,755,837 of CM038708.1, forward strand.
GAAGAGTAAATAACACAGGCCTCAGGAATAAATAACACAGGTCTGAAGAGTAAATAACACAGGTCTGAAGAGTAAATAACACAGGCCTCAGGAATAAATAACACAGGTCTGAAGAGTGAATAACACAGGCCTCAGGAATAAATAACACAGGTCTGAAGAGTGAATAACACAGGCCTCAGGAATAAATAACACAGGTCTGAAGAGTAAATAACACAGGTCTGAAGAGTAAATAACACAGGCCTCAGGAATAAATAACACAGGTCTGAAGAGTGAATAACACAGGCCTCAGGAATAAATAACACAGGTCTGAAGAGTAAATAACACAGGCCTCAGGAATAAATAACACAGGTCTGAAGAGTAAATAACACAGGCCTCAGGAATAAATAACACAGGTCTGAAGAGTAAATAACACAGGTCTGAAGAGTAAATAACACAGGCCTCAGGAATAAATAACACAGGTCTGAAGAGTAAATAACACAGGTCTGAAGAGTAAATAACACAGGCCTCAGGAATAAATAACACAGGTCTGAAGAGTGAATAACACAGGCCTCAGGAATAAATAACACAGGTCTGAAGAGTAAATAACACAGGCCTCAGGAATAAATAACACAGGTCTGAAGAGTAAATAACACAGGCCTCAGGAATAAATAACACAGGTCTGAAGAGTAAATAACACAGGCCTCAGGAATAAATAACACAGGTCTGAAGAGTAAATAACACAGGCCTCAGGAATAAATAACACAGGTCTGAAGAGTGCTGCACAAGAGACACCTGCCCTATTACAGCATATACGAAAGCTAAATGTAATCATCTGAATTCACTGTCCAGTAAACTTAAGCATCCAAACAGCACTAGTCTTAATACAGACAACTTACTGTGTATCTACTGACACAGATGATGAACTGAAGTGACCATTATAAATAATGAAGAAGTTAAACCATGAAGTGTCGAAAGTTTAAAGAACCTCCACATAAAGTAAATGCTACAAACAATGACAGGATATATGGCACTGAGAATTGTTACCTAGAACCAAACATCCTAGCTAACAAATATTTAAGGCATTTTATTTTTAACAGTTTATATCAGAACATCATCCACTCACCAGTAACGTTTACCCAGAGAGCATCACTGTAGTGAGTGTAGTAAACTGGGTTTCCTCTCCCAGCTCTGCACCAGTACTGTCCTCCATCAGAGACACTAACTGAGCTGATGGTGTAGGAGTGTGTTTCAGTCTTGGTCTCATTCTCAGGGTTCTGTGTGTGTTTGTACCAGTAAAACTCCCATCCAGCAGACTGATCCAGCTTACAGTCCAGAACCACTGGACTTCCTATCAGTGCAGCTCCTTTATGACTTGATGTGAGTTCAGGTTTAGGTTTTTCTGTTGTTGGAGATGAAGAACAAACTTCAGACCATAACGAGTTCACACACACCTTTCAGAGTCTTTACAGTAAGTTGTACAGTGGTGGGTACAGTGTAGTGGGTTATACATTTGCCCTCCAAGCTGTGAACTGGATTCAATTCCTGACCTGGGCAACCACCCAATGTTTTTACAGTCCTTGGGCAAGACTACTAACACTACCTTCAGTTACATGTATAAGACTGTAGGTCACTCTGGAGTGTGTCAGCCAAATGCCATAGGATCCACTCTGTTACTGTATTGTGAGGACACTGATCTCAGCTACGCAATCAGCCTCACACTGACCCATATGAACACGTAACCTCTCAAACAATCTTTAATTTAATATTTTTTCAGTCACTGGTACACAGAAACAGACTAGACTACACTCCATTATTATATAATAAGGTTTTATACTCTTTACCGTTATTATAGAGTATAATATACAGTGCTTAAATTCTTCCATTTAAGGTTATCACACTAGTTTTAATATTAGACAAAGAACCCAAGTAAAAATAAAAAGCTTGTTTGAATGATAATTTAATTTATTAAAGGAAAAATGTGTTTGAGTCCTGTTTTTCCCTTTAGCTACTAAAACCAGTTATCTACACAATTAAATTTCACTACTACACAGAGACATGAATACTGCCAGACCTGTTGAATTCAAACATCACTGTCTGTTATTGTGAAGCTGCTAGAAGGTCTCAAAAAGCAGCACATGATGGCACATTCTAAAGAAATTTAAATACAGATGCCAAACAGAACCATTGAAATGTACCAGCTCTGGAAAGGGTTACAATACAATCGGCTCTGAGACTCCAGTGAACCACTGTAAGAGCAATTATCCACAACTGGAGAAAACTTGGACCAATGGTGAACCTTACCTGAAGAAGCTGCCTATTAAACTTTCACCAAGAGAGCACACGAGCAGGTCTGCCTCTTAATAACTTAAAGGAAACAGAATGAAGGTTTTGGAGTGGCCGAGTCAAAGTCCTGACTTGAATCCCATTGAGAAGCTGTGGCAAGAGCTCAAATGGGCAGTTCATGTTCAAAAACCTGAAAATGTTTGATTGCAGTTGTTACTTGTGGGTGGCACCAGCAGTTATTTTAGGTTTAGGGGGGAAATACTTCTTCAGATGGTCATTAGTGTTTTAAATTAATCAGTTTTAAATTAATATTTACATTTACTGAATGGATAATAATTTTAAAGCATTTTGTGTCTATAATATTTCTTCATCTTCTATTAAAATGAGCTGGACGATCAGAAAGATTGAAATATGGCAAATTAGCAACAATAGAAGAAATCAGGTCAGAGCTGGTTTTCTACTTTTTCTATTGCCTAATCAAGTGTAACTGGCTCTGTCTTTTAAAAAGTCTGGGATATTAAAATAAATCTTTTAAATGATGTTAACTGTGACTGATTTTTGCCTAATAAAGTATTGAAAATGTCCATCATATATGCATGTAGGCCAATTTATACTGAATTCTGGAAATCATGTTTACATTAATCAAACTGGAAACATCTATTAACACTATGTTAAAGCAATAGGTATTTATGTCTCGTATGAATACAGTTTTAGTGCTGGACACTAACTCTTCAGATAAGTTAATGAAAAAGCTAACACTGGAGCTAATCACAGCAGTGTTAGATGTTCAGCAGGACACAAAGTCTTGTACTGTTGGATGTTCATCTCTCTTTAAAGAAACAATGAAAAAACAGGGTGTGTAGAACTACATTAATATTTATCTCATTGCACATTGTCCCTTATTGTGAATTGTTTTGTTTATTGTGTGCAGTCACATCTGATCGCAAAATAAGCTCAAACAAATTTCACAAACATATTGTTACTTATCCATTTAATCTTTCATATATCTGTTCAATCAAATTCCCATCTGGTAAAGACTGTGTGTGAATATATTTATAGTAATTTAACAACATAAAAAGGCTTCATTTGTGGTTAACAAATAATCAAATAATATGAAATGGCTTTCACCTCTGACTGAGATCCAACTCTGTGGTGACTCTCCTCTCTCTGGGTGTTTACAGTGGTAAAGACCTTCATCTGACTTTGAGACAGTACGGATGATCATCTTTCCTCTAGTCTGATTCTGGAGGAGTGATCCATCTTTATAGAACTCGGTTTGGTTTGAGGAGTTTGAGGTATTATATAAACAGTGTAGCGTCAGAAGATCTCCCTCAGCCATGGGATAAACAGGACTCTCCAGGATCACAGAACCATCTGTAGGAAAAATTAGATAATAAAAAAGGTGGAAAATTCAGCAACAATAATCAGTTCAGTGTAACCATAACTAACATCCACAACTCCAGTTCAGTGTAACCATAACTAACATCCACAGCTCCAGTTCAGTATAACCATAACTAACATCCACAGCTCCAGTTCAGTGAAACCATAACTAACACCCACAGCTCCAGTTCAGTATAACCATAACTAACATCCACAGCTCCAGTTCAGTGAAACCATAACTAAAATCCACAGCTCCAGTTCAGTGAGATCATAACTAACATCCACAGCTCCAGTTCAGTGTAACCATAAATAACATCCACAGCTCCAGTTCAGTGTAACCATAACTAACATCCACAGCTCCAGTTCAGTGAGATCATAACTAACATCCACAGCTCCAGTTCAGTATAACCATAACTAACATCCACAGCTCCAGTTCAGTAACTATAACTAACATCCACAGCTCCAGTTCAGTAACTATAACTAACATCCACAGCTCCAGTTCAGTGTAACCATAACTAACATCCACAGCTCCAGTTCAGTGTAACCATAACTAACATCCACAACTCCAGTTCAGTATAACCATAACTAACATCCACAGCTCCAGTTCAGTGAAACCATAACTAACATCCACAGCTCCAGTTCAGTGAGATCATAACTAACATCCACAGCTCCAGTTCAGTGTAACCATAACTAACATCCACAGCTCCAGTTCAGTGTAACCATAACTAACATCCACAGCTCCAGTTCAGTATAATCCTAACATCCACAGCTCCAGTTCAGTGAGATCATAACTAACATCCACAGCTCCAGTTCAGTGAGATCATAACTAACATCCACAGCTCCAGTTCAGTATAATCCTAACATCCACAGCTCCAGTTCAGTGTAACCATAACTAACATCCACAGCTCCAGTTCAGTGTAACCATAACTAACATCCACAGCTCCAGTTCAGTGAGACCATAACTAACATCCACAGCTCCAGTTCAGTGAAACCATAACTAACACCCACAGCTCCAGTTCAGTGTAACCATAACTAACATCCACAGCTCCAGTTCAGTTCAACCATAACTAACATCCACAGCTCCAGTTCAGTGTAACCATAACTGACACCCACAGCTCCAGTTCAGTGTAACCATAACTAACATCCACAGCTCCAGTTCAATGTAACCATAACTAACATCCACAGCTCCAGTTCAGTGTAACCATAACTAACATCCACAGCTCCAGTTCAGTGTAACCATAACTAACATCCACAGCTCCAGTTCAGTGAGATCATAACTAACATCCACAGCTCCAGTTCAGTTTAACCATAACTAACATCCACAGCTCCAGTTCAGTGAGATCATAACTAACATCCACAGTTTCAGTTCAGTTTAACGATAACTAACATCCACAGCTCCAGTTCAGTGAGATCATAACTAACACCCACAGCTCCAGTTCAGTGAGATCATAACTAACACCCACAGCTCCAGTTCAGTGAGATCATAACTAACATCCACAGCTCCAGTTCAGTGTAACCATAACTAACATCCACAGCTCCAGTTCAGTGTAACCATAACTAACATCCACAACTCCAGTTCAGTGTAACCATAACTAACATCCACAGCTCCAGTTCAGTGTAACCATAACTAACATCCACAGCTCCAGTTCAGTGTAACCATAACTAACATCCACAGCTCCAGTTCAGTGTAACCATAACTAACATCCACAGCTCCAGTTCAGTAACCATAACTAACATCCACAGCTCCAGTTCAGTGAGATCATAACTAACATTCACAGCTCCAGTTCAGTGAAACCATAATTAACATCCACAGCTCCAGTTCAGTATAACCATAATTAACATCCACAGCTCCAGTTCAGTGTGACTATAACTAACACCCACAGCTCCAGTTCAGTGAAACCATAACACCCACAGCTCCAGTTCAGTGAAACCATAACTAACATTCACAGCTCCAGTTCAGTGAAACCATAACTAACATTCACAGCTCCAGTTCAGTGAGATCATAACTAACATCCACAGCTCCAGTTCAGTGAAACCATAATTAACACCCACAGCTCCAGTTCAGTGAGATCATAACTAACATCCACAGCTCCAGTTCAGTGAAACCATAATTAACACCCACAGCTCCAGTTCAGTGAGATCATAACTAACATCCACAGCTCCAGTTCAGTGAAACCATAATTAACACCCACAGCTCCAGTTCAGTAAGATCATAACTAACATCCACAGCTCCAGTTCAGTGAAACCATAATTAACATCCACAGCTCCAGTTCAGTTTAACCATAACTAACATCCACAGCTCCAGTTCAGTGAGATCATAACTAACATCCACAGCTCCAGTTCAGTAAGATCATAACTAACATCCACAGCTCCAGTTCAGTGAAACCATAATTAACATCCACAGCTCCAGTTCAGTGAAACCATAATTAACACCCACAGCTCCAGTTCAGTAAGATCATAACTAACATCCACAGCTCCAGTTCAGTGAAACCATAATTAACATCCACAGCTCCAGTTCAGTATAACCATAACTAACATTCACAGCTCCAGTTCAGTGAAACCATAATTAACATCCACAGCTCCAGTTCAGTGTAACCATAACTAACATCCACAGCTCCAGTTCAGTGAAACCATAACTAACATTCACAGCTCCAGTTCAGTGAGATCATAACTAACATCCACAGCTCCAGTTCAGTGTAACCATAACTAACATCCACAGCTCCAGTTCAGTGAGATCATAACTAACATCCACAGCTCCAGTTCAGTAACCATAACTAACATCCACAGCTTCAGTTCAGTGTAACCATAACTAACATTCACAGCTCCAGTTCAGTGAGATCATAACTAACATCCACAGCTCCAGTTCAGTGAGATCATAACTAACATCCACAGCTCCAGTTCGGTGAGATCATAACTAACATCCACAGCTCCAGTTCGGTGAGATCATAACTAACATCCACAGCTCCAGTTCAGTAACCATAACTAACATCCACAGCTCCAGTTCAGTGAGATCATAACTAACATCCACAGCTCCAGTTCAGTGTAACCATAACTAACATCCACAGCTCCAGTTCAGTGAGATCATAACTAACATCCACAGCTCCAGTTCAGTGAGATCATAACTAACATCCACAGCTCCAGTTCAGTGAGATCATAACTAACATCCACAGCTCCAGTTCAGTGTAACCATAACTAACATCCACAGCTCCAGTTCAGTGAGATCATAACTAACATCCACAGCTCCAGTTCAGTGTAACCATAACTAACATTCACAGCTCCAGTTCAGTGAGATCATAACTAACATCCACAGCTCCAGTTCAGTGTAACCATAACTAACATCCACAGCTCCAGTTCAGTGAGATTTTCTTCATATCAGGGTCAGTCCAGGACTAGAACAGTATAAACTCACTGTGTACTGTAATGTTGACAGGACTGCTGCTCTCTCCAGATTCAGACTCACACCAGTAAACTCCAGTATGGGATGTGTTGAGGGAGCTGATATTGCATGTAAGTCCTGTAACTGATCCCCAGCCTGATGAACAATCTGACACCTTCTCACTGTTTGTGTATCGTCTCACTCTCCAACCAGTAGAGTCACTCTGTCCCTCACAGCTCAGTGAGAGAGAGGCAGTATTAAAGTGTTGAGTTCTGCTTGGACTGATCTTCAGAGAAACTGCAGGAGACATATCTGAAAAATACAGAGAAACATAGTGTTTTGTAATAAACCACTAATGACTGATAATCAAAACTACACAAATTAAACTCACTCATATTAGAATAAGTTTTTTTATACAGTACATAAATAAATACTGTAATATGTCTTTACAAGGCAAACATAATGCAGTTTTAGAAGAAATAAACTTCTTTTAACAAATTTTGATTACAGTTTCTTATCTTACTGGCCAAACACAAAGCAGCAGCCTTGTTAATTTACATAGCAGTTTAAATCTACTAAACTGATTGTGACAAGACAAAGTTGCAAGTGAACACATGCTCTATTACTCACCAGTAGTGTTTATCCAGAGAGCATCACTGTAGTTAGTGTAGTAAACTGGGTTTCCTCTCCCAGCTCTGCACCAGTACTGTCCTCCATCAGAGACACTAACTGAGCTGATGGTGTATGAGTGTGTTTCAGGCTTGGTCTCATTCTCAGGGTTCTGAGTGTGTTTGTACCAGTCAAACTTCCATCCAGCAGACCGATTCAGCTTACAGTCTAGAACCACTGGACTTCCTATCAGTGCAGCTCCTTTATGACTTGATGTGAGTTCAGGTTTAGGTTTTTCTGTTGTTGGAGATGAAGAACACACTTCAGACCATGCAGAGTTATGTATTGTACTCAGAGTATTTAACACAGTAATTACCTTTAATCACCTTTAACAGAGAGACCCACTCTGTTACTGTCCTGTGATGATACTGGTCTCAGCTACACAATCAGCTAAATTTATTCTGACCCACATGAATATGTAACCTCTCGAATAAGCTGGGAACTGGGAACTCAATTTCATATTAAGTTCATTCACACACCACATCTGCACACTGTCTTTTCAGTCACTGGTGCAATGAAACAGTAGAGTGAAAGAAAAGCTCTAGAATTTAAAAACCACAGATTCACAATGAGCGAAAATTTACACATCAATAATAATGAATTCTCAAACGTATACATATTAATGTGTATTTCTATAAAGTATAAAGTATAAAGTATTTCTGATTCTGTGTTGTAATGTGATTACACTTTCTGTTACAAAGTAGAATATCACCACAGTAACACATCACCGTAACACACCACAGTAAATAACTAGACTTATGATGAGGAGCTGTTCTTTTTCTGTCTGGACTGACGTGCTGCTCTTGTTGGCTGTTTTTGTTCTTTTCTTTGTTAATTTATGTTCATAGGATTCGTAGGGGTGACTTGCCCCTATGGGCAGTTGATTTGTTTTTCTTTAAGAGAGTTTGTTATTTTGCCCTTGGGTCACCCTGAGGTCATATGATCCTTAGCTTTACTAACAAGTAAGCTGACTAAAAAAGCTTGGAAAAAAATATATAACAGTTTATATAAAATAAACAATTCTCTTTATTTGTCTTGTGTTGGTTTATTGCGTCTGTCCCCCAGAGAATGTACTAGTATGCAGTTTGTATGTGTGATCGCTGCATGAGCTGATTATGACTGATTATAACTATGTGCAGCAAATAACAAGCACAGGACGTACCACAAACCCAACATCTGCCAATGCATCTAATCACTTGGAGAACTGACACTCCCAGTCTCACTGAAATTCATTCATTCAGGAGCAGCTTTACATTTTAATCAGCTGGTTATAAGCTGTATCTATTGGCTACTTTCTTGGTTTTCAAACCATACATTACTAATGACTTGAGATCACACAGTACTAAACTTTGAAGTTATTGCAGAACCAGTCTGAAGTTGCTGTTATGAGACAAATAAACAGCAGCAGTCTGTAAAGATTTTTAACTGAGAATTGTGGATGTGAAGATGTGAACAGTCTGTTATTTCTTGGAGTCACAGAACTAGCCCTACATGAAGTAACTGTGCTCGTACCTTAAACTCAGTTCCTTTCAAAGCTTTGCTAGAGCAGTGGTTCTCAAACTTTTTAGAGTAACTACCACCAATATCAAGCCAAAACCTCCAAGTACCACCTATGTGTCTCATCACAGAACCACACACCACACATTAATTTTGTGTGTGTGTTTGGTGACCATTTACCATTTCAATGAGAGGGGTGCGCTTGTTTAGCCTTGCAATGTCAGGTACGAGATCAGTGAGCTTCAAACGCAGATCTGGCTCAACATTCATTTTGTTCCGGTACTTGGTCTTCATTGCAGTGAGACTTGAGAAGCCTTTTCTCACAAAGGTAGGTAGTAGCAAAGAGCATAAAAACCTCATACCCTTTAATGAAAGTGCTGGGTATTCACTCTGTCTTTGGATCCAGAAGTTCAACAGTGGTATCTTGGTTCTTCCTCCGTCCCACTAAACGTGAATCCCAAACTTAAATAATTTTGGTCGCACCGTCTTGTAGTACGGTTTTGGCGTTTGCTAACACCAGCAGTGCTGTCGTTATCTAAATCAGCATAGTATGCGCTCCTGACATGTAGACTGTCCCAATACTTAGATACCTTAAACACACTGTCTACTGAGGAGCCTTATTTTAACCTGATTTTAAGGAAGCATGGAACGCTTCCTCAGCCGCTAAGACAATCCCATGATGCAACGCAGGCAAAGCTACAGCAGTGAAGTGGTTTTAAAATGTAAGTTATTTTGATTCTTTCTGGTGTTTTAATGTGTTTCTTGTAAAATAATCACACAAAACTGTATTTTATTTACAACTCTGTAACGAGTCGACCATTTAGCAGTTTTATTCTCGAGCTATTAGCATTTATGCTAGTGGATTTTCAAGCCTCGGGCTATTGTTTTGGATGACGGCTGGTAACTTAGCAACCAGCTAAACCACCAGTCACGTGCTGCAGTGGGCGGGAACAAGCCGCTCTAACTAGAGCGTCTCAGTAATCTGTTTATGAGGAGAGATGAGGAGAGAACACTGCTACTTAAACAGCTGCCTACATAGACAGCCTACGTAGACACTCACTAGGTTTTGAGACACACCCAGCGTAATAATTTACACTTTATTATTATTAATCCATTTTTTCCAGTGCATCTAATTAATTTTCTGAGATTATCTGAGATTATCTGGCGAACCACCTAGTACCCACAGTTTGAGAACCACTGCCCTAGAGAACGTATGCAATTTACATGTGTGCTCCCTGCATTAGCTGATAACCCCTATGAGCAGCAAATAATGAGCACAGGAAGTACTGCAAACCCAACAATCTGTCCATACATCTAATCACTCTAAAATTAAATTGATGGATAAAAATCACAATGTTAAAGAACAGAGAGTCCCAGTCTCACTGAAACTGGCCAGACTTGATTCTGAATTCCAGAAATCATGTTTACATTAATAAAACTGGAGAAATCATTTAGTAACTTTATGTTGAAGCAGCAGGATTTTTAATTTCACATGATTACGGTTTTAGTTCTGGACACTAACTCTAAGCTAACTAAGCTAATAACAACACTAACAATGGAGCTGGTCAGTGCAGTGTTAGATGTTCAGGAAGCTTCACATTGTTCGACGTTCAAATAATAAAAAGAACAGCACATGTACATTAATATTTATCTTTTCTCAAATTGGCCTTTACTGCGTACAATCTGATCGTAAAATGAGCTCAAACTAACTGTATTAAAACTAAGACTAAGAAACTAAAACTGATTCTTTCCGGTTACTGTAACTGTTACATTGTAAAGTTTGGTCAGTAGGGGCAGCAGTGCACTACAGCCCACACTACTGCACTAATGCCTACAAGCACAGTCATTGGCTCACGAGGCATGTGTGTTATTTTTCATCAGATACAATTTTATTTTTAGGAATTACTGGAACCCAGATAAAGGTTATCTTCAGCCAAAATAAGTCTGTCAATAGTTTTCATTTTAAGCTGTGAGTGTGAACTTACACACTTTTTTTTATTAAAACCTTTTTTGGCTTCAGGGGTTAATAAATCAAACAACCTCCACATGATCCTCCATCCTTCTGAAGATCAGGATCACATTTCTTCATCTAATAATTCTGACAGATTTACTAATAGGACTGTTTTACTGCAGAATAAAATTGACACCCTTCTCTGTCTGGATTTCAACAAATTCTAACTAAATCAAACTCACGTGCATATTTAGTGAAGTAAATCATCTGAATTATTACATATAATAATTTAAACAAAGTAAAATGAATATCAGACTCACCTGATACAGTCAGTGTAACAGCATCACTGGTCTGTGAGTAACAGCATCTATCTGTTGACTGTGTTCCTCTACAGGTATAATCTCCTTTATGAGACTGATCAACATTAGAGATTGTGTAATTCTTTGTTTCTGGATCATCACTGAGAGGTTTATTATCCTTAAACCACTGATACGTCCAGTAACCTCCACTTTCTATATCACATGTGAGAGTGACTGTCTCTCCGATGAACACATGTTCAGCTGGTTGTACTTTCACTGTAGATTTTGGTCTCACTGTACAAAAATAAATCATTTAGAAACTATAGATTGAAATAATCTGTCAGAAGATACAAGTGAGTTTAGAAAATACTTGTGAAATAATATCAAACTATAACATTTGAATAATGATTAAAATGCTAACTGCACCTCCTCAATTCTAATTTGTAACCAAAAGAAAACAGAAAACACAGACGTACCTGTAACTGTAATCTTAACTGGATCACTGCGCTGTGTGTCATAGTAGGTATAGTAATTGTAGTAGTAGTTGTATCCTCTGCGTGCTAAACATTGAAACTGTGCTGTTCCTGCAGACACTGTTACACTGATTGTGCTGTGGTTTGTATCTGCAGTGCTCTGAGGCTGAAAATGCTGATTGTCTTGGTACCAGAAAAAGCTCCATCCAGTCGACTGTTTCACCTCACAGATCAGAGTAACTGTGTCTCCAGTGTAGACAGAGCTCTGAGACACCCTCACAGTCGGCTTGGGTTTTCCTGTTGATGTGAAATGATGAAGAAATCAGAGCTGCTTACAACACAGACAGTAGTTCAGGTTTATGTAAGACCACTTCTTCAGAAGGCTCAGCTCAGCACAGACTGACACAAAGCAGACCCCCTCCAGATCACTAATTCCGGGGGGCACCAGCATTAAGAGGATCATAAAACTGGTTTTACAAACAATGCATAGTCTGCAGACAACCGCAGGAAGCACAGACCATTAATGTTTTCCCCAAAGTGCACCAAAGACAATTTATCTAACTAATCCACTAAACCTCTGTTCTCAGTCCTCTCCAAAAGGACAACAGCCATTAAACCAGCAGGAGTTCAAGAGGTGACAAACTCCAGAGAAAAAGTGCAGCCTGTCCTGTCCTTCGAGTCGACTCCCGAGAGAAGATTCGAGTGTTGACTCCGCCGCTCCGAAGCCAAGAGCCGAGTGAGAACCGATTCCTGCAAAGTCAGCAAACAAGCTGCGGCAGAGAACCAAGCCATGATAAGGAGAAACCCGGTAACCACCGCCACCAGGTCGAGCGACTGACTGGAGAGTCGTTCCCGGGATCGAGGGAGAAATACCGCCCCGTAGGCGACACCGCGTAGGTGACAAGTGCTACATGGCAGCGCACCGCCGAGTGTGTTCTTGTGATTAGAAGTAACGTTACTACACATTTTGCACCGTCGAGTGCAGGTTGTTAATGCATGCAGGGGTGTGTCAGACACCAATAGTAAGGCCTTGATGCAGATCATTAGCTGTAAGAAATTCCGTTACTGATATTTTTGTGAACACAACTGACTGCAGAATCCAGGAGTTGACTCTTCATTCGGCCCCTGCGTTCTCTTTGGCTTCTAGATTAGCTACCTACACTTAGGCAGTCATTGAGGTGATCGCGGGTTTTGTTTGGCGAACAGTGAGATCGTAGAATCCGGCTCGTTTAGTGTCACTAAACTACTAGTGGTAAACTCATCTAGTGGTGGGCACTGCCCACTGCTCGGCCAGTTGGTTGACATAAACCATTATACTAGTAAAACACTTTTGTGAACTTGTGTTAAAATGGTGGTTTATAAGTAGAGCTCCTAGAGCAGGTTGCACAAACAGAGATTAATATTGAATTAAATCTAAATTTATATATTAATTAGGTCACATTAAACGTTAAACTAAATGAGAAATTATCTTTATATACTATAAACCTTTGTTTTAACCCTGGTTTAGTTGTACAGTAAAACTACTTTAAATAAAATCCTGCTGTTCCACTACTTAAAACTCTGTTTAGAGATTAAATTTTAATTCTTTATAAAGTTTTCAAAAGTAAAACTATATCTCATATACTGATGACAACAGGGAGTTGTCAGGGAACTGACATCTAACTAACTCACACTCACTAAGTGATGGATATTAAGCTGAAGATTTTCCCCACAAGGGGGCGCTAATAGCACTCAAAAAGCTTTTGTGTACATCAGTGCAATAGAGGAAACAACAACAACAACGTACACAAATGTGTATGTGACACAAACCGCTGTAGATAAATATAAATAGACCCCGGATAAGAACACAGTTCAGCTTAACTAGTCAGCCTAGAAGGCTGAAGCAGAGAGCATACAGCAGGTTTTTGGCTGGATTGGGGCTGAAGGGTGGTCATAGCTATATTACTGGACGCGGTCAGTAAGGGCCTGATGAGTGTCCTGTTGTGTGAATTTTGTATTATATTTTAACCCTTTGTTTATAGTGAGGGTTTTGGGTATTTATTGGAGCTGGCTATTTGTTGGATTGCTGGTTGGTGAAGGGTCTTCTTAAGCTATTGATGCCACTCACTAAAACAATAGAAGAGTTTTAATTCCGAAATGCTGTATATTAATTTATAACAATTTGGGATATAGCAAGTTAATAAAAAGAATAACAGTTGATATTACAGGAAATTAAAATGTATGACATATTAAATGAATAACTTATATGTAGGGGGTAAGACTGTATTTGTATTAGACTGAGTGTATATATAATATACAGTCATTTAAAATTTGCAGACTGAGATAAGCCAGAATCAACTTCCAGACAATTCACAAAAGACCAGCCATGTGCACCCACGTGACCAGCTGTGAGTGCTGCAAATCATGTGTCTGCCAAGATCGGCTCACAGTCAGTTCCACCAACCTACTAAATCAGAATCCACTGTCCACCTATCCAGACCAGGCAAAAGCAGCATTTGGGGTTAACAGTAGGAACCAGGCCCCTTCTGCACACCTACCTGCCCACCAACCAATTTCTCATAGACTTCAATAATACAGTGTTTAAATATTTTAGAAAAAATGTCCAATGTGGACCCAAACCGTTAAACTATTGAAAACTAATCAATTTTAAGTGTTTATTTTAACTTTTAACTGAGCTTTTCTTGTCTGTACGGTATACAGGCTTTAACTTAGTAAACTAACAGACCAATCGCATGTGTTGTAACATCACCAAAAGCACTCATGTGGTGTGACCCCGGCTTTAGTTCCATGTTGTATAAAAGTTTTCTAAATAAGATTAATTTTATCATTTAAGACGATCTGCTCTATTTTACTCAGGACATACAGTAACCCAGATAAAGTCAATAGTTTTGACATTAAGGTGTGAGTGTGAACTTCCATAATATTTAATCCTTAAACACTCTTTCAGTTTCAGAGATTAAATCAAAACACCTGCACCTGATCCTCCATCTGATCAGATGATCAGAATCACATTTCTTCTCATAATAATTTTGATTGATTTGACATCCTTCAAAAATTCCATTCCATTCCATTCCAAATGTTAAGGGAATTATTTCTGTACATCTACATTATTCCCAATTAATAATACAAAGTGAAATGAATATCAGACTCACCTGATACAGTCAGTGTAACAGCATCACTGGTCTGTGAGTAGAGCGGCTCTGTTGACTGTGTTCCTCTACAGGTATAAACTCCTTTATGAGACTGATCAACTTTAGAGATTGTGTATTTATTTCCTCCTGGATAAAAACGTGCCTTATCCTTAAACCACTGATACGTCCAGCTACCTCTACTTTCTATATCACATGTGAGAGTGACTCTCTCTCCGATGAACACATGATCAGCTGGTTGTATTTTCACTGTAGGTTTTGGTCTCGCTGTACAAAAATAAATCATTTAGAAACTACAGAGATTTAAATATTCTGTCAGAAGATACAAATGAGTTTAGAAAATAATTGTGGAATAATAAAATATAATAATATAATATTTGGAAAAAAATTGCTGCAGCAGTGCCACAGTTAAAAAATCTAAAAAAACAGAAAACACAGACGTACCTCTAACTGTAATCATGGCTGGATCACTGCGCTGTGTGTCGTAGGTTCCTCTGCGTGCTGAACATTGAAACTGTGCTGTTCCTAAATCAGACACTGTTACTCTGATTGTGTTGGGGTTTGAATCTGCAGTGTTCTGAGGCTGAAATTGCTGAGAGTCTTTGTACCAGAAAAACCTCCATCCAGTCGACTGATTCACCTCACAGGTCAGAGTAACTGTGTTTCCAGTGTAGACAGAGCTCTGAGACACCCTCACAGTCGGTTTGGCTTTTTCTGTTGATGTGAATGTTGAAAGGATTACATTACAAATTGCAAACTTGTCATGTTTTGCCAAAAAATTGCCATTTTAATAATAAATATGTCATATGAACCAAGTAGATGAAAAGTTGTTCATTTGGGGGAAGGCGGGAGAGAAAGAACCTGCTGAGACAACATCAGCAATTCACAGTGAACAGAAAGGTGAGTGCACTGCGTCCCTTAGTTAAAGTTAGGACACATCTCCACCCTGCTAGCTAGAAGCTATAAAATGATCTATCTTCACTCTCAACTAAACTGTAGACCCTCTACTTTTCTCCAACCAAACTCCACCACCCCACCCATATTCAGGCCCTTAAAATTCTTAAAGAAACTTAGAACAACTTATTCATCTATACCTATACAACATAAACATTCCCTCCTTCTTTTCTTTAACTAAACTATAAAGGCCCAATACCACAGAATATCTGAACCAGTCATATACCCTGGTTTTCCCTATTGGCAGATTCTACTGCAGCAAACATCCCATAAGAATTCTGAAAACTTCCTTTTCTGATGCTGAAAAGAATCTACAGAGGAACATACTGTAGACAGAGTGATAGTTCAAGATTTGGTTTACAAGCTTCATACTGTCATAGCTGTCTATAGTTTCTAGTTCTAAAGACAGAAACTATAAAGATCTAATTTCACTGATAAGATCTTTAAATCCATGATTCTCATATAAGAATATTTATCTACTTCTTAGAGATGTTATGGATTGTGCTTGTGTCTTAAATATAGATATACGTGTCTTAGATATACGCCAACTGTCCAAAACACATTCGAGAGGCCAAAAATAATCTGCCCTCCTCACAAACTACTCAGCTCTCTCCAACTGACCCAACAATCTGAAACCTAGAGCTGACCAGCACAGACTCGGCCAGACAGAGAATCTGGACTAACATGAGGCTAAAAGTCATGTAGCGTAACCGCAGATGTAGTTCCACATCATATAAAAGTTTTCTGAACACGAGTAAGAGTAGTTTGTACGTCATTAAAGACATACAATCAGCATATATCTGTCTATAGATTTGACTTTCAGCTGTAAGTGTGAACTTCCACACAATTTAATCCTTAAAATCTTTTTCAGAAATGAAATCAAAGCAGGATCACATTTCTTCTTTTAATGATTCTGACTAATGTATTGTTCTGGACTGTTCTCACTGCTGGCTTGTCTTTTTTCTCCCTTCCAGAGAGGGCTGTGATTTTTTTTAAAAACATTTAAAAATTTAATAGCTAGAGTTAAATCCAGGTTCATCATTTACACATTGAGAGACATATTTTTTGCACATCTACATTATTATCACCTATTAAAAATATAAATAAAATAACATGGATATCAGACTCACCTGATACAGTCAGTGTAACAGTGTTACTGGTCTGTGAGTAGAGCCGTGCTGTTGATTGTGTTCCTCTACAGGTATAAACTCCTTTATGAGACTGATCAACTTTAGAGATTGTGTATTTCTTTGTTTCTGGATAAACACTGAGACGTTTCTCCTCCTTAAACCACTGATACCTCCAGCTACCTCCACTTTCTATATCACATGTGAGAGTGACTGTCTCTCCGATGAACACATGATCAGCTGGTTGTACTTTCACTGTAGATTTTAGTCTCTCTGTACAAAAATGAGAAATGTAATAGATCAGTGAAATAGAGAAAACACACACCAGCAGGATCTCACATATATTTGCAGTTACAAATGTGTATGTGACATAAACAGCTGTAGATTAATATAAATATACCCCAGATAAGAACACAGTTCAGTTAAACTAGTTTATTGAGGCTGAACATTTAACAGATAGTTAAGAGGTTAAGAGGGTCATACTTTAGATTTGCAGCCTACAGCGTAACATACAGAGTGTTTATGTATAAAGAATTTAAATCTAATTACCAACAGGTTTTGTGTAATGATATAATTTAGGTGGTCTAGTCAGAAAAAAAAGTTACACAGCCCCCCTGACTCTGAGACTGTGGGTCTAATAATGGAGAGCTGTGTTTGATGTAGCTCTCTGCTAGGTTTCACTCAAAAGGGAGATTAAATTTCAGGTGTAACACAACTTCATTTAAATAAAATCTAGATGAATAAATTCTAGGCTAGCTCTAGACTTCATTTAATTTAATCCTTGTTGGTGTGACTAACTCCTACTATCTTAAATACTTAATAATGGATATAAACTGAAAAGCTAAGATGCTGTGAATTTATTTCTAATTGTTTTGGGTGTAGTTTTTAAAAAGGATCACAGCTGATGTTAAAAACACATTTTTATTTCTCTATTAAATGTAGTATAATAGTGTAACCCCTATTTAATAAAAAGTTGGAACACTATGTAAAATGTAGCGGGGGGGGGGGGGGGGGGGGGGTGGGGGCTAAAGCCAATCCCATCATCACCAGGCGAAGGCGGGGTACACAATTGACAGGTTATCAGTCTAACTCATGGCCAATTCACACACTCACACTCACACACACACCTATGGGCAATTTAGAATGACTGATCAATCTAACATGCATGTGTTTGGACTGTGGGAGAACAGAACGGCCCGGATGTCTCATATATGTGTGAGAATGGTCCTAACACAGCCCAGATTTGAAGTCCAGGCTGGACAACCAAGAGCTCACTTCTCAAGATAAACTGTTAAGACAAGACTGAACATTTATTTACTTTTTTTATTATAAATAAGCACTTAATGATGAACTTTTTTCAATAGCATTTTAAACATAGCCCTTGTTTTTACTTAAAGTGATGAAAAAAGCATTTATTTAAGTTCAACAATTCAGTTCAGCATTTAAACTGTAAATATACTGAACGGTATGTGTGATGTGTTGGTCTTTCAGTTGCTGATGGTATAAAATGCTACTTCAGTATATACAGGATACGCCACTGGAATCATAACACAAGTTAGAATTTATGACGGTCCGGACCTTGGCCTGAAGAAATTTCCTTTAGACGAACCTTACTGACTTCTAATTAAACACCCCTGCTCTACAGGTATAAACTCCTTTATGAGACTGATCAACTTTAGTGATTGTGTATTTATTTGTTTCTGGATCATCACTGAGAAGTTTTTTATCCTTAAACCACTGATACTTCAAGCCACCTTTACTTTTCACACTCTGATACAGTCAGTGTAACAGCATCACTGGTCTGTGAGTAGCGCGGATCTGGTGACTGTGTTCAGTTACAGGTATAATCTCCTTATGAGACTGATCAACATTATAGATTGTGTATTTCTTGGTTCCTGGATCATCACTTTTTTTTTTAGATCAAGACGTTTTTAATGTGAAAATCTGCAAATCATGTTTATTTCTATCTGAAATAATTTTTGTTTAAACTTCTAATATACCTATATTTCTGTGGGCTGATGTTCATGTTACAAAAAAAACTTATGAGCCAGAGCAGCCTTTCAGCAGACACAACACACACAACCTCTGTTTGTAATTTTTGTTAATAAGGGGTCTCAAACGAAGCCTTAAAAATTTCTACCAGATCTTTGCACTTACACCAAACATGTTAAATAAAGACCCAGGAGAGAAAAATATACTTTTAAACTAAACTGCATTTGAGCCAACGTACTGGATCATCCCACACTTGCTCTCAGAGCTTTCAGTCTCAATTTACTGATTAAAAAAATATTTCCTGCTAAAGTTTTTTTTCTGGAAAGATTGATTTAAAGGCTTGATTTCCAACTATCAAGCTTTAAGTATGCATGTCTAAAGTGAAGCATGTTACCCTGTTCCATGAATTAATTTTTCTGTTTGAATTATTTTCATGTAATGCTGAACTTCAGCTGTTTTGGCTAATGTAAAGCCAGTCACTGTTTCTGTCACCGGCAATTATTCTGTTTTTGTTATGGGACTGGGTGAGAGAGGAACCAAGTGCAGAGATGGAAATCCAAAAATAAATGTTCTGATAAATAAAGAGGGAGTGTATGCCATGAAGGCCTGAAAATGCGTCGTCCAATGGAATCAGGTAGGTGCGTTTCCAGGGGTGACGGGGCAGTGGTGATTAATGCTCGTGTTCAACATCGGCTTTTTCATACCATATTTACATCATTTTATAGATTTTAATCAGATGTAAATATAAAAGAGGGTGTTTTAATTTAGTTTTGAATATGGAATGAATATTTTATAGGTTGAGGACACTCATCGCACGACCACCCGCCCTCGAAACTCGACGCAGCTGACCCATGATGCACCGCACGGCCGCATCTGACGCATCCAACGCTCCCCTTTGAAAATGAATGGGATACATCGCAGTGGTCGACGTGACGGAGCAGCGTACATGCAGCGTTACGACCACTCTGGCGAAAACCTCCCTCAAAATAAAGTGCCGCTCGCAGCGGGCTCAAACAAAGGAGAGGGGAGAAACCAGAGAGATAATTAAAGTGCAGCGTGTTAAAGCGCTAGGAGAGGCAAAACTGACATGGTCGGGTGGACCTGTGTTTCGGAACACCGAGCAAACTGACGCTACTAAATACCAGAAAGCTCCACTGGTTACCTCGCGCAAACTAACGCTACTAAATACCAGAAAGCTCCACTGGTTACCTCGCGCAAACTAACGCTACTAAATACCAGAAAGCCCCACTGGTTACCTCGCGCAAACTAACGCTACTAAATACCAGAAAGCTCCACTGGTTACCTCGCGCAAACTGACGCTACTAAATACCAGAAAGCTCCACTGGTTACCTCGCGCAAACTGACGCTACTAAATACCAGAAAGCCCCACTGGTTACCTCGCGCAAACTGACGCTACTAAATACCAGAAAGCTCCACTGGTTACCTCGCGCAAACTAACGCTACTAAATACCAGAAAGCCCCACTGGTTACCTCGCGCAAACTGACGCTACTAAATACCAGAAAGCCCCACTGGTTACCTCGCGCAAACTGATGCTACTAAATACCAGAAAGCCCCACTGGTTACCTCGCGCAAACTGACGCTACTAAATACCAGAAAGCCCCACTGGTTACCTCGCGCAAACTAACGCTGCTAAATACCAGAAAGCCCCACTGGTTACCTCACGCAAACTAACGCTACTAAATACCAGAAAGCCCCACTGGTTACCTCGCGCAAACTGACGCTACTAAATACCAGAAAGCTCCACTGGTTACCTCGCGCAAACTGACGCTACTAAATACCAGGAAAAACACTGAGACACGTCAGCTTAACGTCTGGCCAATTAGGCATGTTTCTAGATTATACATTAATCTTTTGGAATGCGGCCATATATCAAATTGTCCTTTACTGCATGTAAGCACTCATGCTAACGCCACAGAGGTCCCTGTCCCCTAAATTTTAGTAGCCCAGCACACACTGCAGCTGCCCCTTATTAGTACCACCTGGCTTTCGTTACTTCCTCTCTATATATACCCATCACACACACACCACGGTGCGTGGGACTGAATGTAACTTTGCATGTTCAAACCAAGCCTCTTTTTCATTTCTGCCAAGCTAAGCTACGCTAGGCTAATGCCACACCCGGCCAAGCCGAGCTGACACCAAGTCAAGTCCAGTCGTGCCAAGTCCAATCAAGTTCTGCCAAGTCAAGCTGAACCAAGCTGGCCAAGTCCAGCGAAGTCAAGCCAAACTCGCTGCACACCCAGCCAGCTCCAGTCCAGTCATCGGTACCTCTGTCTATGTCACACCAAGTCAAGGTATACCCAGGCACGCTATTCCAAGGCAAGTCTACTCGGCCCGCACCATGCTCAGCGTCAGCCAGTCTGGCCTGGACAGGCCAGGTGCTTCTATGTCTTGTTACCCACAAGCTAACTGCCCTCTCGTTAATGTTTCTCTTTCTCTGATATTACAGGAGCTTATCTCCTGTTGTTAAATGCTATGTAAGAGTAGTGCTCTGACCACTGCTCTTACAGGAAACCATCACCTGGAATCTCCAGCCTGAGCTCGTGTAACCATCCATCACTGCTCACCTTCTACTCTGCTTAGCCTGCTCGCCTGGATGTCTCCACTAGGCCCCTCTGGTTTCTTGGCTATCACTAGGCCCCTCTGGTCTCTTGGCTATCACAGCTGATACTTGTGTGATTGTTTAACAATCCTGATGATTATAGCTGTTGAATTAGGGGCTATTTCCCCCTTATAACCAAAATGCCATTTGGTGTAACAAGTAGCTACATGGAAAACTCACTCTGTGAGAGTTACTAACACATTAGTTCATCAGATGAGCTGTGAGATTCCAACAGCCTGTCATTATTATTCATAATTAACCATAAACACAAGAAGTGCAGTGGTTTGACAAAAAACAACTATTTCTATAAATACAAAACGAATATGTGCAGAACAGCTTGTCATAATATCTTGTAACTATGATAACCAATACTAAAGTTATTGTTTGTAGAGCAAGATTGTAAACTAGATACACAAACTTAACCAAATCCCACAGTCAGTGAGGTTTTCATCAGGAACATAGTTTGCTTAACAGCCTCAGATTCGTCACACCAACTTCTTGCTAAAAATATCTAAACAAGTTAAAATTAAAGTGCTCAGTATTTCAGAGTAATAACAGCAGAAACAGTCAGTGACTGAGATGTTACTCACCTGATACAGTCAGTGTAACAGTATCACTGGTCTGTGAGTAGAGCCGCTCTGTTGACTGTGTTCCTCTACAGGTATAATCTCCATTACGAGACTGATCAACATTAGAGATTCTGTATTCATTTGTTTCTGGATCATCACTGAGAGGTGTATTATCCTTAAACCACTGATACTTCCAGTCACCTCCACTTTCTACATTACATGTGAGAGTGACTGTCTCTCCGATGAACACATGATTAGCTGGTTGTACTGTCACTGTAGGTTTTGGTCTCTCTGTGAAAAAGAAAGAAAGGATCTATGAATGTACACACTATTCCAAAAAGACACATGGTATTAAAATATTCTGAACAGTAACAATATAGATTTCCTTCAAAGTACATGTAGGAAATGCATCATTGTTTCAGCGCCAAAGAAATCAGTAAACCATGAATGCCTTGTTACACAAGCAGCCATCATCAGCATGAAATGCTTCAAGAGGCAGGTCACATGACACGGTGGTCTTGTTTACACCCTGCAGCATGTGTTTCGTTGATCACATCAAGATTTCACCTGACTGGATGAAAATCCAGGTGTAAACACCCCCAGGACTGTGTTCAGATTAAGTCAGATCCCTCAAACCACATTCAGAGGTGATCAAAGACTAATTTTATGTTAACACAGTGTAAATGGAATGTGTCTTTGACTCGTATGCAGATACGAGTATGTGATGCGTCTGATTGAGCATCACATATATACATCCCCTTTGTGTGTTTGTGTTTCCTAGCAAAACACACAACGTTATTATTAATACTTTCTTGCAATGTTGCTACAATGTTGTTAAAAGGTAGCGCAGTGTCTGAACAAGGATGTCACAAAGTTAATATACACTCATTTTAATACTGACGCCTGCAGCATCTTCAAAAAACGTAATCAAAGATGCACCAATTGATCAGCCACTGACCGAATCAGTTTCTATATCTGATTCTGTGACTGTCAGAGTTAAACTGTTCTTTAAAGTTCTTCACGTTAATCACACTCTGTAGACACATGTCAGTAAACAGTAGAGGGAACCGCTGATTCAGAACTAAAGGAAACTAAAAGCTCTGATCCTCATCAACAAGACTGCAGTGGAAAGAGTGAGCAGCTTCAAATTTTTCAGTGTCTACAAAGGTTTCTCACTGCGTTTCACCCGTCACCATAGAGTCACAACAGCTTCTCGGTTTTATAAGTCAGAATGAGACTTGCTGTAATTTATCTAGCAGTACGTCTTTGCAGGTTTAGAAACTCATACATAATTTCTACCAGATACTACAAGCTACTGCAGATTAACTTTTAATAGGACTTTATAATAAATAGTATGTGTATAATAATAATTAATGATTTAAATGTCTTTTCAGTTACTCTAAAGCATGTAACATGACTAATTAGCTGCCTTGCTTGTCAAATAGTTTACCTTATTGACAGATATGAAACAATACACAGTGCTGGTCTGCTCACACACTCATACAAATATCTATATATATGCAGGATCCTGAACAGAACTGAACAAAGGTGCTACGTCTCTGTCCACTGTAAAAATATGACCAAAAACATTTGTTTTGTAGCGTCTAATATACATACTAATAGTATTAGCTCTTCATAGCTCATGTTGGACTTTCAACACAGTAATAACTGAAAAGTAATCAGTACATCAGCATATCATTCTAGTTTATAATCTTGTGCACGTATTGTTGATGTAATTGTTAGATTAAGCTGCAAGTCTTACCAAAGACAGAGGATCTCTGAATAAGATTATTACTAATTAGAGCAGCTCTGCCTGCTTTTTAAATTCCCTTTTAAACAGTCAATTTTTGAAATCTATCACCTACTCAGGTACAGAAATCCTGTAGTTTATTAATAATAAATAATTTATTTTAAATTGTTCTACGAACTGAGCTGCTTTGAACTGCTGATTGAACACAAATCATCCTTTCTGAGTTTAAACTGAGTTCCTTAATGATTACTGTGTTAGATATGAGCTACAACTGAGATTAGGCTTTGTTTTCCTGAGGTAAACAAACAGAAGAGTGTCTGTACTTTTCTTTCTCTAGTCTACTTTTCTAATGATACCTGTTTCCCTTTTTTTCTTCCGTTTCACTTGATATGTTAATTTCTTGCTGAGCTCTTTTTCACAGTGCTGTGCTGCTCTCCAATGTAATATATAAAAACTCTTAGTTGAGCCTCAAGAACTGCTGTTATTGTTCATCACTATAAAGCTTTTGTTACACAAAATTGTATGAAGCCAACTTTTCTGTTTTTAATACATTGATCACCAGAATCGTCTCTTACAGTAAACTGCTTTAAACCATGTGGTCCATATTTCTAGATTATACACTAATCTTTTTTAATGTGGACATATATCAGTCCTTTACTGCACGTGAGCACTCCTGCTTAGCGCCACCAGAGGTCCCTGTCCCCTGAATTTTAGTAGCCTAGATCACACCTGAGCTGCCCCTTATTTGTACCACCTGGCATTGATTACTCCCTCTCTTTATATGCTCATCGCACACACACTACAGTGCGTGGGACTGAAAGTACGTCTGAAATCGCCTACTAGTCAGTAGGTACTAGATTAGAGTCAGTAGGTACTAGATTAGAGTCAGTACGTACTGCTCGAGCAGCAGACTAGTAGGTAGTTTCAGTAGGTGAGTTTTAGTAGCCACACAAGCTCGAACGTACTACGTGCGCCGTATTGCCAGCATCCTGTGACGCAAGACGTCAGACCACCACCGTAAAAGTCCTGCTATTCATTTTAATTTTTTGTTTACTGACAGATTTAGATACTTTTTATGACATTGATCTGCGTTTTTGTCTGAATATGTACTCACACGGTGTCGAGCTGTAGCTCAGAGAAGATGAAACGGGAGGAATGTAATCATTGTTTACCTCAGCAGTAGCACTAACTTCTGTAGCGGCAGTTCACTAGCCGTAGCTACGTACACACAGCCTATGCTCCGCTTTTCACTGTTTTTTTCCTCCTGACTAGTAGGCAAGTAGGTGATTTCGGACGCACCCTTAATGTAACTTTATATGTTCAAACCAAGCCTCTTGTTCATCTCTGCCAAGCTAAGCTAAGCTATGCTAGGCTAACGCCAGCCCCGGCCAAGTTGGGCTGACGCAAAGTCAGGTCCAGCCGTGCCAAGTCCAGTCAAGTTCTGCCAGGTCAAGCCGAACCAAGCCAGCCAAGCCAAGTCCGCCTGAGTCAAGCCAAACCGCTGCACACCCAGCCAGGTCCAGTCAAGTCATCGGTCCTCTATCGACGTCATGCCAAGTTAAGGTATACCCGGCATGCTATTCCAAGCCAAGTCTACCCGGCCGCACCATCCTCAGTGTCAGCCAGTCAACGAGCTAACTGCCCTTTCATTAGAGTTTCTGCTCTACCTTTGCTATTACAGGAAGCACAATTACTGTCTCAAGACAAAAAAAATATTATTGTTTAGTACACAGTGTTTGTTAGTTGTATTTGGTGTAACAATTAGCTACATGGGAAACTCACTCTGTGAGAGTTACTAACACATTAGTTCATCAGATGAGCTGTGAGATTCCAACAGCCTGGGTCTAAATCGCACAGCCACTCTGCTCTCACAGGCTGTGTGAAAGTGTTAACCCAATAAGAAGAGCCCAAAAATAAAAAGTAAGATGGTCTAAATCACTTAAGCCACACAGATAAGAAGAATTAAAATTTTTTTAAAAACTTAATGATAAGAAATATGGAGCTGTAGTTCCAAATATGTAAAGAAAATAAATTGCTCAGCATTTCAGAGTAATAACAGCAGAAACAGTCAGTGACTGAGATGTTACTTACCTGATACAGTCAGTGTAACAGTGTTACTGGTCTGTGAGTAGAGCGGCTCTGTTGACTGTGTTCCTCTACAGGTATAAACTCCTTTATGAAACTGATCAACTTTAGTGATTGTGTATTTATTTGTTTCTGGATCATCACTAAGAGGTTTATTATCCTTAAACCACTGATACTTCCAGCTACCTCCACTTTCTATATTACATGTGAGAGTAATATATACGTCCCCTTTGTGTGTTTGTGTCTGCAAAACTGTTTCCTAGCAAAACAAACACACAATATTATCAGTGTCTGAACAAGGATATCATAACATCACTATTAAGTAATGTTAAGTTGTATTTTGACTACTTATTGGCAACTTAACAAAATTCCATGGGGTTCCATGCAGATATAATGGAACATATGAAGGATTCTAGTAGGTTGTGACAATGTATGGACAATATTGCGGATACTTTGTCACAACTTTGTGTGAATTTGTATTTCAACACTGTGACGATGTTTTGTGCACTAAGGAGATACGTTATCAGAACGTTGTCACAGTGTGTTTGCAGGGGTTCAGCTGTGTAAAGGTAAGACCTGTTACTCTCTGGGTCTTGTTAATGCTTGGTCAAGCAGCATTCAATCCTTTGTTGTTTGTTGTGTAATCTTGTGTATCCTGGATTAAACCTTAGTCTGCTGTGTTCTCTGTTCATGAGTAAAAATATGAAATCTGCTTTATAAACTCTTTGTAGATGTTATCAGTTTCATACAGGTGGACTTCGTAGTTTTACAATATCAGACTGCTTGTCTGTTTACGTCCTGTCAGTCTCACATGCTTGTGTTTACGTCTTCGCCATGTGGTTCTGTTCGGTCATGTGCTCTTCTTGTTCTCTGCTCCTCTCTAGCCCCGCCTGTCTCACCTGTTCCTCATTTTGTATTAGTCTCGTCAGCTGTTTGCTCCTCGTTTGCCTGTGTTATTTATACCCTCTGTTTGCTGGCTGCTTTGTTGGTCATTTTCTGTGATTCCTGTGTCTTGGTATCTGTGTTTCTGTTAGTGATGGCCAGATGAAGCCTCTTGAAGCATTTATGCTTTTCCTCTAGGTGGTTCGAAAAAAGGTTAATTTCTCGAAGCTTCATGTGCACATGAACCCCCCTGCTGACCAAAACTTTTATTGTCATTTCAACTATTTGCGATGGCCTCTTACAACATTGTCAGCATGGAAATACACACTGCCAAGTATATATATTAAAAACACCTTAATTTACTTTTCTGTGGTTCATTCATTTGTTCATCTAATCTGTGTTTGATTGTGTGGGTTATGTTAACAGAGCTCTGTTAATTAAAAAAACACCTGCCAGTACGATTTCACTCAGTAAGTAAATCCAAACTTGATGTTTATATTAAAACTGCTGTGCTTTCAAGAGATGGGACAGTGATGCTGGGGTGACTTGATTAATAATCGATACGCGCTTCATAAACGGGTTCCTGGATTTCTCGGCACCAGCTCCGAAGCCTCTGTATCATTTGCCCATCACTAGTTTCTGTAACCCTGTACCTGCCCGTTTGTTTTCGTTTCATTTTGTTTGATTATTAAAAAGTCTATTTTGTTTCAAAGCTTGTGTGTGTCCGCCCCTGCCTGTGTCTCATGTGCTCCAGCAGCAGTCCAGCCTGACACATACATTGTTAGCCCCATTTTACCTTGTTCTTCAGTGTTCAGGACCCCCAGAGGACCACCACAGAGCAGGTATTATTTGGGTGGTAGATCATTGCCAGTACTGTAGTGACCCTGCTGTGATGGTGGTGTGTCAGTGTGTGTTGTGCTGTGCTGAATATGTACTATGTGCTATGAGTGGATCAGACCGAGAGGTGCTGCTGGAGTTTTTAAACACTCAGTGTCACTGCTGGACTCAGAATAGTCAATTTACCAAAAATATCCAGCTAACAGTGTCCTGTGGGCGGAGTCCTGTGACCACTGGTGAAGGACTAGAGAATGACCAACACAAACTGTCCAGCTACAGATCAGCTACTGTCTCTGACTTTACATCTACAGAGTTAACAGACACGGTAGGAGTGTTAAACAGAGTGGACAGTGAGTGGACACAGTGTTTTAAAACTCCAAATGTATCCAAATGCATCAGTTAAACTCACTACCACATCACCACCACATCAGTGTCACTGCAGTGCTGACCCATCACCCAAATAATACCTGCTCTGTAGTGGTCCTCTGGGGGTCCTGACTATTAAAAAACAGGGTAAAATGGACTTTGCACATACATGCAAAGACACTTATTCGTAATTTGATTTATACTGTACTATTTATTTGTTTTTTTTTCTACGAAAGTGTCACACCAAGAATAAAAGGATTCTATTCTACTCTTACTAGCTCTCATCAGAATTTCAAACATTGTCAGAATGACGTAAGTGTAAATAACCTATTGCACTGTAAGGTCCTGCTGCCAGCTCTTTCTGATCATGCACGTCTTGGAAAAATGGCTGTACGGAGCGGCCAGCTCTAAAGAAACCTGAACATGTATATAGTTGGTACTGATAGTTTATGCAAATTTGTGTCTGGTGCTACACTGTGCTGGACTGTGAGGCTGTTTAGTCAGATAGTACTGCAGTGTTAGTGGCTAAGGGCAGGCTGAAGTGTGTGGCTACTAATGTCCTGTCTGCTATTGCATCTCCACTATTGTCTTTTTTACTACAAGAGCTTTCATCACTGCAGTACATCTGTAAAACTGATCTAAAAACATGTTCTGCAAAGAGATAAAGAGGAACAAACTCACCTGACTGTTCTTGTCCAGCTTGTGTGCTGTGACTGAGTGCAGTCAACACTAAAGTTGGGACAGAAACAGACATTAATATGAAACAGTGATAAAATGACTGAGTCTGAGCAGATTGTGTACAGAGGTGTGGCTGATTATACATTCTGCTTGATAAACTGGGTTTTAACAGCTAGTAGCTGCCAGTGTGGATTTTTATGACTATTAAAACTGAGCATAAATTTTGGTTTAGAGTTCAAAACACATGTTTTTTGGAGAGTCGGGTAACAATATCAGCAGACACAGAAGCTTAAGAGAGACACAAGTCAAAATAATATTTATTAAGAATACCGATGTGTATGAAATGCATATGTATGACTGCATTTGCTTCTCCAGCAAAATACTCAGGACAGCCTCCATGCAGTGTATTAAGGATAGTTTACTGGCAGGATATCACTGTTCTCAACCACATTATTGTCTGGTTATTTCACACACAGAGTGCAAGCATTCACTGCGGGTGACACCACACAGTGAGCTGCAACTCAACTCATAGCCTTACATAGCCTTAAAAGCAGGAGTTAAAAGCTGGTTTTGATCCTTAAACTGGGGGGTTAATGTGTATAGAGAGACACTGCACTCTCACCAAGCCATATTTTGTTATTGTGCCTGAAGATGCAAACTGTTTAACAACTTCTATAACAGGTTTGATTGTTCTACTACTGCTGCCCCCTCCTCCCCTCCTTCTGCAGCAGCTTTCTTCTAATCACCATTAGCACCCCCAGCAGATCGACTCTCACCCTTATCTCCAGTACCACTGTCATTGCCACAATTAGCCGGTATAAACATCCACTCCCACAGTCACCCCACATTCACCACAGACCAAGTCAGGAGAGAGCTGAGGAGACTTCAACCCTAGTGTGTTGGGGAAGAAGCATTAAGAAGAGTGACACGAGTTAACTAGACAGGCTGATGAGGAAAGCTGGTTCTGTGCTGGGAACAGAGTCTTACATCAGTGGCAGAGAGAAGGACCCTCAGTAAACTGCTGACCATCATGGAGAATGTTGACCACCCTCTGCACAGTGCCATTACTATCTATCTATCTATCTATCTATCTATCTATCTATCTATCTATCTATCTATCTATCTATCTATCTATCTATCTATCTATCTATCTATCTATCTATCTATCTATCTATCTATCTATCTATCTATCTATCTATCTATCTGTTATAGTGTTGTTTGTGTCTTGACTTTGTTCTTCCTATGAATCTGTATGTTTTAGCTTCCTGGCTATCCATTACTTACATTTGATTGAATGTAAGAGCTCCATAAGATGGTAAACGCAGACTAAATGGAATGCTAGGTTTACACAACATGTTAAGGATGCATAAAAGAGGGTTAAATTACACAGATCCGGTTATTTGTTGGATACTGTATGCACTGATTTATTTAAAAAAACAACACTGTACATTATGTAGGGATATTGAACAACAATGAATTAATTGGTCTCAAAAGTGGGATTTACCCCCTGATGGACTGCAGGGAACCAGCAGAGAGAATGTAAAATGACTGAGGACTGTGAGAGAATAGCATGGCGGTTAAGAGGGAGCACGAGGAGGCTTGGTGATGACGCCTGTGCAGCGAGGCCAGAGCCACAATGTTGATCCCATTTATACATAATACTACAATCACAGTCCCAGACGGACGATTTATTATCATAAACATCACTATCAACAACCACATATTATTTACATTCATCGACCAAATACTGACAACCCCTGACAACCACTTCTTTACACAAATCTCTAACCTCTCCAACGTTTCAATTATAATCGGAGGCAATTTTAATACAGTTCTCAATTCATCTTTAGATAGATCAGCCCATACTAACAACACATGCACCTGGAATTCCACAGAAACAATTAAACAGTACATGCAAGATTTGGGTTTTGGTAATGTGTGGCGACTACAACATTAAAAAAATCAAAGAATTCACATTTTATTCAGCAGTTCATAAATCATCATCACGTATTGACTATCTTCTAACTAGTAACTTGAGTATGTCAAACATTTTACATACAAAAAAAATTACCCTATCACAATTAGTGATCATGCACCGTTTCAATGATTTGAAATTCAAACCAACAACAAACCGACCATTAGATGGCGCTTTAACACATCACTACTTACTTTTATGGGAGACAGACAAAGCAGTCTTAAGAGGAAAAATTAACTACATTTATAAAAAAGAAAGAAACAGAACATGAAGTAAAGATAAAAATTAGAGAATTAGAAAACATGATCATAAGTAACCCATCGGAAGACAGACAAAAAGAGCTCAGGAAACTTAGATCTGAGTCAAATGAATTGACAAACAAGAAAACTAAATTTTTATTACAAAGATTAAAACTTAAACACATTGAATACTCCACTAAATCTTAATACCTAAATATCTGGCAAATCTTATTAAGCATAATGAAGAGAAAAACAACAATCCCAATCATAAAAAAACTCAGCAGGGAAAATAGTACAGACAGCTGAGGAAATTAATGACACCTTTAAATATTTTTTTAAAAAGGTATACTCATCAGATCATGAACCAAACTGAAATCAATAACTTCCTGGAGAACATTAATCTGCCCAAATTAACTGAAAAACAAAAACAAACACTAGAAATACCATTATCACAAGAAGAATTTCACAAAGCCCTAAAACACATGCCCAACAATAAAAAACCAGGACCTGACGGATTCCCTGCCGAGTTTTATAAACACTTTTGGCCATCTCTATCTCCACTGTTTAATAGAATGATATCAGAAATTAAACAAAAAGCAAAGTTACAAACAAACATGAATACTGCAATCATTTCCCTTCATATTAAACCAAACAAAGACCCCACTCTACCTTCCCGTTACAGACCTTTATCACTAATGAATACAGACTCAAAAATAATAAGCAAGGCTCTATCCAAAAGAATAGAAACGGTAATCCATAATCTAATACTTCCTGATCAAACCGGTTTCCTAATTCATCCACCAATATGCGCAGATTATTGAACATAATAGATTACACCAAAACATACCAACAGCAGTTGTAACCCTGGACGCAGAAAAAGCCTTTGAGTAAAACTGTAAATTCCTATTCACTACACTACACAAACTCAGATTTGGAGAATAATTTATTAATTGGATACAGATTGTGTTTAGGTATAAATGGATATATGTGTGTGTTACGTCCCTAGGACGCATGTTGTGTTTTCTTTCTCTTGTGTGTTTCTCTCTTTCCTCTGCTGATTAGGGGCCCTGCCTACCTTGGACATCATTTGCTGAGGATCTGAGCATCTGATTGGCTGACCCCCCCACCCCCCATTAGGCTCAGTGGGCTGCTGTGCTAGCAATTATGAGGAAATACTGCTGTTGTTACAGCCAATCATGATCCAGATTCTCTCCCCATCATTCCTAAGCATCTGCATTATTTTATTATATTATGTTTATCAGTGAGCTAGTGTTCCTGTGAATGTACTTTGAATCTGAAGCTGGATTTGGCATTAGGAATAGAGGATGACCATCTCCAAAGGCAAATATAAAATGTCAGCTACACAAGTCAAAGAAAAAGAGAAGCTGTGATGCTGCAGCCCCCTCATGTAACCTGCTATGTGTGAAAGTGCTCATTACTACAATAAGCTGATCTGTTAAACGAGACACTGAAGCATCAACACCTCTATAACAGATCCCTTTAATACACTGTTGCCACCTAGTGGATTCATTTTAAACTACAAGTTAATCCATTAAAATAATTGGTTAACTTTGACATGCAAATGTTGTTATTAAGAACATGGCCATAACTTGCTCAAGGACCTGGGGTGGCATGGGGTTGGGTTGTTAAACATGTCAAACTAGTACAAATAAAACAACAGTCAATCAAATCAAACATGAAATCAAAGTGAAACTATCTATTTATGTAGCAAGCACCTTTCAATATATGTGTAAGAATTAAACAGAGTAACTGATGTTGAAACATTTAAAAACACTGATAGCTGAAGATTGTTGGTTTTGCATTAATGACATATATTAATTCAACATGATTACTTTGTGTAATTACTTAATTAACTTATGCCATTCAGGTTGATGTAACCTTTGTGTGGAACTAATGTAAGCAGATAAGCAAACATGACAATAATGGAGACAAAACGTTTTTAAACACCAGCAAGCGCCGCCAGCCACCAGCAGAGGGCCTGAGCGGCGCAATGGGAGAGCTGGTGTATCTGGGTCTAAGAACTCCAAGTCCCAGAATCCCAAGCGCACCTTTGCAGCATAGCTTAAAATACATATAAAAAGGAGAGTGCTGATAGGAAAGAGTTAAATTAGGCGTTTCATTTGTCAGAGATTGCCGCATTTGTATTTTGCACTGCCTCTGTGTACATATAAATATATACATATAATACGTGTGTGTGTGTGTACAAATATATATAAATATATATATATATTTGTACACACACGCGCAATGTCATGTTGGTATCGTGTCAGTACAATGTACTTTTGGCCTTTTCATTTCTGAATTATAACTGCTTATTGATATTTTATCATAACCCCTATACATGAGCAATGCCTAAAAAAGCTTGTATACATTCAGCCACATACAATCACACAGAAGCTGATCACTCAGAACCCTCAGACTGAATATAAACAACTTCAGCTCTCACTTTAATAAAGATATAAAGAAGTTTTACTCACAGAGTATTACAGAGAGTGCACTGAACTCCATACTGTCCCCGTTATGACTGACTGACTAACTGAACAACACTCTATGTTCAACATTCTCAGGAAGTGTTGTGAGAGAGAGAGAGAGAGAGAGAGAGAGAGAGAGATAGAGGGACTGACAGACACACTCAGAGGTAGTTGGACACTGTATTACATTCTCATTTGTAAAAAAATAAGATGATCCTTTAAAACCCACAGGCATTTTTTGAATGCCATCTTAGAGACTCTGAAAGAACCTGACCAATGAAAAAAATGGGCCTTTAGAACCATTAGGGTCATCATTGTGCTGAAGCACTGAAATAGATACATTTCATTGAACACCAGCCATTTGAACATCTTTATGTACAGCAGATCTGGACTTCTTACCTGTCCATACATGGTGCTGAAGAATCTTCATATAGCACGGTTAGTGTTGTGAAAGAGGAAATCTAGTAAAAGTTGTTACTGTTTCTGCATGATGCGTCAAAATGTTCTTGATTTTGCTGATGCTGCCAGTTGCAGAAGCTGTTAGTGTTTATTAAAGTGTGAAGTGATTAGCATGCAGGCAGCCAGTTGTGTTGATGGCATTAAAGTACAAACAGATCATCAGTTTAACTCTTAGATGCATGAAATGAGCAGGAAATAATTTTCTGTTTTCTCCTTTAATTACTACAGTAACTGTAATCTTACCACTAACCGAATGATGCACATCATCAATGTAGAAATAAAAACAAAAAAACAAAAGAAAAAAATAACACCTCCAAAATGGCAACTTCACAAGAGCATAAGCAAACATTATTAACTTGTTATGGAAGATAAACTTGTAAAATGTGAAAGATAAAAGTTTTTTTGTGTAACAGCAATAGTGTCTCAATTCTGGCTTATTCTGTAGCACCGGCCTCACAATAAGAGAGTTTAACCTTGTAAATGGTTGTTGATGTAATTTAAAGATGTGCACAGATCACTTGTGTTGTACTGTATTGGGCTGTTGGATGGGTTGGGGTATCTACCATGAAATACACTGTACAAAAGTATTCACTCACCCATCCAAATAATTGAATTCAGGTGCTCCAGTCACTTCTGTGAAAGAATGGGTCACTCTCAGGAACTCCAGCGTGGTGACAGAGGGGGGTCAGTGGATGCTGAGGCGTGTAGTGCACAGAGTTCGCAAACTTTCTGCAGTGTAAAATGCAGTGTAATGTGCACATTATATTAGCTCAAAAACAAAGCATAGAGAGCTTCATGGAATGGGATTCCAGGACTGAATAGCTGCATCTAAGGCTTACATCACCAAATGCAATGCAAAGCGTCGGATGCAGTGGTGTAAAGCACACTGCCACTGGACTCTAGAGCAGTGAAGAAAAATGTTCTTTGGAGTGATGAATCATGTGTCCATGATGGACGAGTCTGGGTTTGGTGGTTGCTCGGAGAATGGAACTTGTCTGACTGCATTGTACCAAGTGTAAAGTTTGGTGAAGGCGGGGTTATGTATGGTGTGTGGTTGTTTTTCAGGAGTTGGGCCAGTTCCTCTTAATTCTTCAGCAGACCAAAAGATTTTGGACAATTTCATGCTCCCAACTTTGTGGGAACAGTTTGGGGACGTTCCCTTCCTGTTCCAAAGTGACTGCACACCATTGCTCAAAGTAGCTTTATAAAGACATAGATAAACCAGTTTGGTGTGGAAGAACTTGACTGTTCTGACCTCAACCTAATAGAACACCTTTGGGATAAATTAGAGCAGAGACTGCAAGCCAGGCCTTCTCGTCCAACATCAGTGTCTGACCTCACAAATGGCAGTATAGTGTATATGTCTGGAAAGAACCTGCCGGCTTACCAGATACATAATCCCACAAAGAAAAATTCAATAGGGGTAATAATGGTCACTTGATTGCATGGGAAATCCACTTTTCGGGATCCATATAGTTTCTAGGAACACATACATAATGTGATGAGGCACCACGTAGGAAGACATGAGAAAATGTTTCATCCTCTGACAACAATGAAGAAACATGTCTTTATCTCACATCCTTGTGTAAAAGTCTCATTGTTCCAACAATTGAATATGGTCCCACAGTTTGGGTACCTCAAAACCCACACCATACTTTGATATTAGGGGAGGCAGCCAGTTTTGTCTGGCCTGTATCAGAAATGCTGTTTGTTGACCTCACCATTTACAAAGCAATTTGCTTCATCACTGAACAGCATCTGTCTGGGGAAACAAGGGTTTATCTAAAGGTACTGTGTTATCCTTTCTGCATATTCTTACAGACAGTCTGTTTTGCAGCATGTGAATTTTGTAAGGGTGCCATTTATGGGTAGATAAAAGATCTACTCAACAGCAGACAAGTCATTAAAACATGAGACTGAATTAAGTTACATTAACAGATCCCTCGACTGCCTGTGTCTAAAATAAGATGTCTGACTGTTTACATTTTACAAGAATGTTTTCTTACTTTGGAGACACCCTGTACTACGTATCCCACGTCTCCTTCTTTCCCAAGACATCAGAGTGTTAGAAGCGGGATTGTACTCAGTGGACGGGAAGAGAATTCCACTACACATTTAAGTGGTGAAGAAGAACAAATCCTGCTGAAGACTGTAGAAGAAGAAGAAGCAGCATGGCGAGGATGGGTCACGAAAATGCCAGATGCGGTGGGAACCAGAAGCATGGCCGAGCAGAGGATGGCAAACGGGGCAGGAGCAGTGATGCTTGGAGAGCAGTTTTGCAACCTGGTAGCGCTGAGCATTGCTCTCCAGTGAGTGCAACAGTTCAGCAGACATGTCCCAGCATTCAAGAAGGCAGTGCAGAGGAGTTGGTGGGGGGGCACCTCCTGGTAAAGAAGTACATGTAGGGTGTTGTGAGGCAAAATATTCCCCAAAGAAAATGTATTTTTTCAGCTTTACTCTGCCCGGAATCTTTGTAGGTCACCAAGCCAGTTGACCATTGAACAAGGGGCTGTGTAGCTTCTTGCTGCTGATTTGTCCAGGCATGTATGCGTGGGAGGCGGGGATGCACAGAGGCTCATGGTAGAGCTGGATTTGCAGTAACAGAGACTTTACTCTTGTAAATAGTTATTAATGTTAGTGTAAAGATGCATTTAATTTACTTTGTACATGGTCCTCAGAAAGAGGCATGGAACAGTATGGACTTAGTTGCTGTTCTAGTGGAGAAGGTAATGGTAATACAGCATATGAGATATGTAGAGGAAACAATTCATTAATGTTATGGTTACCACATAAATATTATTGTCAATAAAACATAACTTGCTCATTGTTTCATCCACTACAGAACTATAGACTACTTATTGAGGTTGTTGTATATTTGTTTCACTGATGTCCCACAGATGGTTTGTCTGATATGAAAGTGTTTTCTCAAGTGTATTTTGGTCTGCTCTTATCTGACAGTCTGAAGTGATGAGCAGAGCAAAAGGCTTATAGCACCTCCTCCCCTGCCCCACTCGATCGTTTCACACACTTGAAGCAAAACCACAGTGGCCATGCCAGCGGCCATGCTAGTAAGTCCTTTTACACAGAAACAACTAACTGTCTAATAAGGAAGACATTTTTTTTTTGCTATAATGTTAAACAGTAGCTGGACACTGTTTTATTTTTAGTTGTACTCTAATTGCCCATTTATTTTATTGCTGGCCTATTGTCGTTTTTGTTTTTTTTTTGTATGGGAGATGGTTAAGAGTGCAGAATTAGTACTGGGTAATTTCTGTGTTGACCATTTACCACAGCGTTCAACTTTTCTGTAGCTGCAATTTACCTCTTCTGACCCTGTAGGTTCAATTAGACCAAATAGTAAATGAGTGTGAACTGTTGTAAGATGCACGGTCTGGATTTTTTTATTACCAGAAAAAGTCACATAAAAAATCCTTTTTAAAGCAAAAAACAAAAAAAGTTATTGTTATTGTGTGTTACTCAGAAGTGTGATCAGAGATGTATTTAGCAGTTTCTGGCAAATTTGGGGGAATTGGTGACCTCTCTGGTAAAAATGCATAAAATGTGCAGAAGAGCATTTTGGGTTGGGGATAAAGTGGGTTGTGGTCCCATCCAAGAGTGGATGAATCTGATGATTATACATTTGGCTTTCATGGGCTGGATGTGAACGGCTGGTTTTCATAACTAAGAGAAAAAAGACTTTAAGACTTAGCCTTGAAGAGACGGCCTATTTACAAACTACAAAACTGCAGATAGTAACCAAATGTCCATGCTTGTAACACCTCTGTGTATATATAGTAGCAGCATGAATATCTTATTGTGAGAGAAGTAGATCATATCTTGAGCTCCAGCTTGAAGAACAAAGTGTAGTTCCAGATTTCTCCTGGACGCCCCAGACATTGTATAAACTTATTCAGTTCCTTCAGCAGCAATCTTGATTTAGCTTAATGAAGTACTGAGCAGTCAAAGCAGGTATTAGATAATAACTGTAAATAATACTGGGTTGCCATAATGAAAAGCTTGGAAAGGGTTAAATAAACACGCTGACACTGTAATATGGCTCTGGGTTAAACATTGTGAAGGTATGATAACCAATAAAGAAATGAACAACATGTTTTTATATTGTTTGTTGTTGGGGAATTTATTTTATCCCCTTCTTGCAGAAGCCCCAGCATCCAAAGAGCCTAAATCTACTTGAGTTCCAACAGCACCCCCTAGTGGATAATCTAAAAAGGCTTTATACTATGTGTATATTATAGCAAGTTAAATTCCCTGAAATCAGTGATAATCTTTTTATCTCTGTTGGTAATTACATCCAGCTACTAATGCTATTGTAGCTGAATGCAATATTTTTTTAAATAAATGAATTCATTTCAATAAATTAATCGTTTCTGCTTAGAACTGTTCTTCATTCACAGACAGCAGACGAACCAACTAGGGAGGCCAACATCTGACACACACTTCTACTCCATGTTACACACAAAACAACCCACACCACTCGCAAACACAACACAAGAAAAACACATAAACACAAGCTGAACTACCAAACAGCAATAGCAGCAAAAGACCAACAAATACAGTCCTGTTTTAACCTTCAGTCCAAAGTCTAGATACCAATACGTAATCAATACATTATCATGTCCCTGTTCATCTCAAGACAAATACACAGCAATAATGGCAGCTAGTGCCTGTGTAGACCTACCCAACACATATAGTAGATTATTAATATATCATCATCACACAGCATAATATTATTACAGTTACTATTAGTATTATTGTTGTTGCTATTATTATTATTATTATTATTATTATTATTACACGGGTGCTCCACAGGGCTGTGTGCCCTCTCCATGTCTGTACATGACTGTACCTCACACTGAGACTCATTAATTAAACTTATTAAGTTTACAGATGACACTACTGTGATCGGTCTCATCTCAAATAATTAAATAACCCAGCTGATGTCATAGTGCGGAGCTAACCTCACAACAAATCTGAGGTCAGATACTGATCTAAATCACTGGATCACAAGGGCGTTTTCATACCAGCACTATTTAGTGCAGTTAAAACGGACTCGTTTTCATTTGCATCTTTGTTTTAGCAGGTGTGAAAATACTAACCAAGCGCACCGAGACCTTCAAAAGGAGGTGGTGTTGGTCCAGTTCCAAACAAACTCCAGAGCGGTTCGTTTGTGGTGAGAACGTGATCCAACCCAAGTATTAGGTGTACTCCGCAAGTTTGAACCAAACGGCTCCTGTAGACAGGTGGGCTTTGCATTAAGAGATATAGCAGATCCTGTAAACAGAGAACTGGATAACTGTAGCAGCTTACCGGGCATTGACAATGAAGCGAGGTCTCTCTTGGACTAGCAGTGAGGTGCGTTGTCTACTTGATATTTGGAGTGAACTGGGTGTTCTGCAGGTGTACTGTAGTTTGGTATATTGCCCAGATTATTATTACAGCTATGAACAAATGCTGTCACTTTCTTGCTCCCGCGCCAGACAGCTCTGACCTATCAGAGGACACAACCTGCTCACGTGGTTTGTTGGGGTGCATGTTGGTGCATTTACATGTTTGACTGTGTGAAAACAAACTTAACTGAGGAGGAAACGCTCCAAGTAAACAAACTCATTAACTGATTCGGACCAGTGAAACGAACTACAGGTGTGAAAACGTCCTAAATCATCCCAAAGGTACTGGATGGAGCTCCTTTAGAAGAAAACAGTTCTGCTACACCTCAACCCCAAGTTCAAGTTTCAAGTTTATTTGTCATTTGCACATCAGGACATCACATGCATTGAAATGCATGAGGCTCAGATACAACTCTACAGCAGGGCAGCATTATATATGTAAAACAGTGCAAACATACAATAAATAGATAATATTGAAGTAAAAAAAATAAGCTAGAAAATATACATATAGTTATAACTGAAATATATAAAGGACTATACAAAACATACACAAGATATATACATAAGATATACAGGAGGACATCTGTAAAAACTTTTGCATTGGCAGGTTATCTAAGAAGATATATCTATTTAAAGTGACTTAATGATATTGTCTATAGCAGCGATGTCAGAATAAATAATATAATAGTATAATATGATATAGCAGTGGCCGAGTGAACGGTATTGGGGTCTCTCAGCCTCAAAGTTTGTTCAGGAGCCTGACAGCGTGTGGGTAGAAGCTGTTCAGTAGCTGGTTGTTCTGGCCTGGATGCTGCGCAATCTCCTGCCTGATGGTAGTATGGTGAACAGGCCGTGTGCTGGGTGACCGCTGTCTAACCTGATCTTCTGGATTTTCCTCAGGCAACGGGACTGATAGATGTCCTGTAAGGCTGGTAGTTTGTTGCCTACAATGTATTCTGCTGTCCTCACCACTCCTTTTAGGGCCTTGGGTCACTCATGTGGCAAAGTATAACATGTCTGCTCCATTACTCTTATTTATAGTGGAAACTGATCATTTTTTGGTAATGTTAGAGTAGTAATAGCTGAGTTCAGCATTAAGTGTCCACCCAAAATGTTTTTGTCCACCCTGCTAGTGGTTTTGCATGGTAATGGGATGGACACATAGTGATAAGGTGGATATAAGGGGGAGTAGATAAATAGGTGTTTACTGCAGTGGTATTTATTGTTACCGGTATTTATTATTAATATGGTATTAGTGTATTTGTTATATACTTTAATTGTTTTAATGGGATGCATATATTTGTTAGATAGACATATATTTGTAAGATAATGGTACCATTGTTGAAAAAGAGCACATATCATGGAAAACACATCATTTTATTTTGAAATAAGGAAGTCTGGAGTCTGAATATATAAACCTTGTTAAACATTCACACATTTAGCCCCAGCTACACTGAAGTGCTTTTCTAAAACTGCCTTACTGCCTGTCCCAGCTCTTACACTGGGAAAGGCAGGAAACACCCTGGTGGGTCACAAGTTCATCATACTCATACACACATACCCCCAGGGGTCATTGTAGTGTCTCCAGTCCACCTGATTGCATGTATTTGGACTGGTCCACACAGTGAGGACCTTGGTTCTTCATGCTGTGAGGAGACAGGCTTATGCACTGAGCCACCATGCTGTCCCCAAATCACAACAGAGCTCATTTACTTTAGATCAGTCTTAAAGGCATGTAACAAAAACAGCCTGATTCATTCTAAGAAATAAAGAGAGGTCAGAAAATGAGCATTCAAATTGTGTGGCCATGTTTGGTACATAAACCACGCAAATATTGAAAGTTAACCTCAAAGAGAGAAAATAAATTACAAAACTGCAGGATATGGGCTCTTTAAAAGCCCATCAGGCAACCTCATAAATAAATACAATATAATAAATACATGATCTTTTTATTTTATTCAAGAAGAGGTGAGTTGTTACGCTACTGTGTACTCAGGCATGTGAATCTCTCACATGAGGATAGAGGACTCTTACCATGTGTGCTGTGTTTTAGCTTGTTTGGTTTTAATCTCTTGTGTTAGTCATGTGCTTTTGTTTTAGGTATTTTAGCAGTGAGTCCTTTAGCTTGGTTTACAAGAGCTTGTCTCTTTGTTAGGGGGAGCATTTCCGATTTGATATTTTACCTGCACTTGTAAGTTTATTTTAAACAGGATTGTAGCTCTTTATAAAAACTGCTGATTATTTTATCAGTTTCAAACAGGTAAGGGGGGCACAGTTTCAGCGGGGTTAGCATTTGTTTCATGTTTAGTAGTGTCAGAGTAGGCAAGTGTTGGTGTGTTTTGTTCTTTTCTAGATGTCATCCCCAGTTTGATTCCTCCAGTGTGGGACTGAGTATAATAGCACAGTATTTTATTGTGGGAGGGTTTATTAAAATTACTTTCTTTGTCGGTTCCTTGTGTTTTTATCCCTTTGTCACCAGGCACATGTTACTGATCCCACAGTGCCTTAGACACTTAACCCCAATTTGTTAAATTCAGCAAATAAATACAAATTAGGGCAGTGACATTTATAGAACATGTTACTTGACCGGAATGCTTTCTGTCATCTACAACACAAGAAATCAATATTTCTTTATTTGCTGTCACCAGCAGTGAAAATAAAACAGTGATTTCAGTGAGCGACACACAAAAACAACAGAAACATAATAGAGAACAACATTTTAGTAAATATCTCTATAAAATGTTTTAAGGGAGTTAAAAAGGCAAAAGAGACTCCACAGATCAATTTTAAAGGTAGCAGAATGTACTGAAGCTGCTTTATTCACACAGATGTTTTAGACCAAGTGAATCAGATATCAGATGAAGGTGAGCTGAGCAGCCGCACCGTGCTCATCATTCAGAGAAAAGCACGGGTTTCCTGGTGATGAGTCCACAAGTGGAATCCAAATTCATAAAAAGCACAAAATACAACACAGTGGCTTTTTATACAAGCGGTAAAACAGGAGAAAAAACATGATAATCAGACATTGATTTTCTTTCTCCCTAATTGAATCATAACCCATTCCCACCTCGAGTTTACGCTGTCACACAATGTGTAATAAATCATCCCCAGGACGGTATACAGGATTTTAGGGCTGGGGTTTCCCTTGATAGAAATCTAGTGTAAAACAAATTCCCTTCCCCACTGGTCAGCTCAAAGTGCTTGGAAAACAACGCTAACTACTGATTCAGTTACATCAGCACTGCTGTGATGGGGGAAAGAGGGACATCTTACCATGCACCTGTTTTATATAGTGAGCCAGTGAAGTGTCTTTATGGTTCAAGCCTTTAGGAAGTGTGATTTGCAACCAAAGTTTTAGGGCTGCATGTGGGGACCAAGGTGCTAGCTTGGGCTACAGTTTAATGCAAATAAAAACAGAAAGCAGTGGTTTATAAATCTATTGTAACAGTCGAGAC
Source organism: Megaleporinus macrocephalus (assembly GCA_021613375.1). Classification (NCBI taxonomy): domain Eukaryota; kingdom Metazoa; phylum Chordata; class Actinopteri; order Characiformes; family Anostomidae; genus Megaleporinus; species Megaleporinus macrocephalus. The sequence goes on from CM038708.1 coordinate 13,798,785, forward strand.
TCGCCACTTTGCCAAAAATGCACCCACAAAAAATCTAACAGTTTAAAAAAGCATTCCTCAGCCAGTGATTGTGAGGGGTGGTGCTGTGCCGCCAGCTGCCAGCAGGGGGACTGGTCGGCACAGGGAAAGAAATGGTGGAGTTAGGTAACTGCAAGTCCCAGAATGCACAGGGCTGATCAAGGCCAACAAGCGGCACCTGAGAAACAGGGCTTAAAAACCCTGCTTCGAGCCTCGCTCACCGTCACGCCTTTGTAGAGGGGTGACCAGGCAGGTGGAAAAGAAAAGAAAAGAAAAGAAAAGAAAAGAAAAGAAAAGAAAAGAAAAGAAGAAAAGAAGAAAAGAAGAAAAGAAGAAAAGAAAAGAAAAGAAAAGAAAAGAAAAGAAAAGAAAAGGAACTTTTAAGAAGGGAAAGTCTTTTGGGGGAAAAAGGTTTGTGTTTCAAATCGTTTGTTTCTTTCTCAGTTCTGTTTTAGAAGCCGTGTTTTATTTGTTTATGCACAGGTTGGCGTCTCCTTTGTTGTGTTTTCCCGCCTTTTGTTTCATATCGCATTTGGAGGGGTTTCTCCACCCGGTCTCGCAGCTCCGCTCGTAGTGGTCGCAGCCGGAGGTCGGGAGTTCGAATGCCGGCTACCCTTACTTCTGAGTTAACGCACCAAAGGCACGTACAATAATTAAATATATAACTCATTCAAATAAAATACACCACCACACCCACCCATAACAGTGATTGTAGGTAATTCAACCTCTGGAAAGATTCTGGAAATCTCTGTGTAAAGGAAAAGACTAAAAACCTCAAAACTTCTATGATTGATATTGCCACATGGGAATACTTTGACTCAGGATTTTTTTTTTTGCTTTAGCGAAACTTTGACTGTGGAATACTTTGACTCTGAAATCCTATTCAGGAATACTTCAATAAACTGTTTTTTGCTGAATTCATAAATACAAGTGCCAAGGAAGAAAAAGAGGACTCCAGATTATTACCTGCATAAAGCTAGGCTGGGTTTGGTATGGGAGTATGGGGGTTTTAGGGGGTCACTTGCGCATTGGTGAAAGCCCTGTTGACGCTCTTGCACACTGTTGGAGAAACATGCTGCCTTCTAGATTACCTCTTTTTCAGGAACATCCAAGCCTGTTTCATCATGACAGCACAAAGACATATTCTTTGTGTTACAACAACATGGCTGAGTAATCAGTAAGTGCAGGCGCGAGACTGGTGACTGCAATGTTGGAATGATAGTATATTTGCAAAAAACAATACGGCAATGAGACATAAAATAATAAAATGATGTGTTTTGCATGTCACATACATTTTTATAAAAATGTAAGAAATTCTGGTTGTAGTATTTTGAAATTTGTATATCATATTTATCAAGTTAGTATCTAGAACCTGTTGGGCATTTCAAGAACTACCTTGGAGCTTATCAACACCTGACCTAAAATAATAATTCTCCTTTGGAATGTGTTCCTGATACTGGATATTGTTATCTGAAAGGATTGACAAATTACACAAAAGCTCTACCTTGTTTTTTATCTGATTTCTTCTTGGTTTTTGTATTAATTTGAGCATATATCATATCCATGGATCCAGCGCCATCTACAGTCACAAAACAAAAGTACATAAAGAACGCAAACAGAACAAATGCAGTTATAATCATCTCACTGACTTCTGACTTTCAGGCCCAAACATCCCACAATGCACACTTCCCACACTATTACAACTTTCTTTCAGCATGTGAGTTAATCTGTCTGTCAGTTCAGTGATAGGATATCACATCATATCTGGGGAGTAGATATAGAGCGATATAGCTAGAGTACCTGTAGCGTTGTCTGGCTGTAGATTTTAGTAAATGGCTTCAGTCTGTAAATCCCTACCATACTGCCATGTTTAGAGTCCCGAATGCACTCTGTTAGTGTAATAGTTGATTAAATATGCAGCAGACAAATCCAATCTGCTGGTTGGATCTGATGCTATATGAAAAATTGAAGTGTTGTAAATATTCATCAGAATATTTCTTATTTTTCATGATCTGTGAGTAAATGACATCATTACGATCGTCTCCAGCATCACCTAATATAGAATAGCATGTGTTAGTCAATGTAAGTGTTTTTTACAGTGACTGGTGAAAACTTCTGTTCTTGTGAATGGTTAAGTGAATTAGCAAAAGAACAGATAAGGCATAAAACATCAAAGATAAAATGTTTTAAGCTAGATTGCTATGTTTTTGCTTTCTACAATTCTAGAAAATCTTTGGTGGCATTTGATGAAAGGTGGATGCAGCATGCAATATTTAGTGAGCTGGAGGCCATTTCCCATGAGGAATAGGTTAAGATTTCCAGGGAATGCTGTCAAAAGCTGCCAGGCCATAGCTGCAACAGGGTGTTCACCTATGCTTATCATGAAGAGGTTGAATAATTCTGTGACTGCAGTCGTCAAAAGTGGCATTTGTGCAGAATTTGAAGAAACCACTTGTTATATTAATGTTATTTTTAATTGTTCTTTTTTGATTAGCTTGTTGCAAACTGCTAAAAGTTTGTACATTTTGCTAATAAACCTAACTTTCAATGGGGGTTGAATACTTTTGATTGCAACTGTACTTTTCAGTCAAATGTGTTAACCACAATATACAAAAACAGTCTGCTGTCCATCCATCACATTTCTACTCTAAGCAACAAGTTTAACTTATGATAACGGTTGTGACAGATTCAGCAACAACTGTTATCAGAAAACGTTTAAATTATACGCCAAACCACAAGCACACCTTCATCTCTGCTCTTAGACCTGTGATACTCACTCTCATAGAAGTGAATGACAAAAGAGGAGCTAACCTTGACAACATTGTTCTTTTTCCTGAACAGGTACCCAGTGATGCGGGATGCACTTACTTTATGTTAATGAAGATTGTAGACACTGTTAAATAGCCACAGGCCAACAATAACAAGAGGGGTGTTTTTTTTACTGTTCATACCCTAAGCTGTCCTTTCCACAGGTAAAACTCTACAGCTTCCACAATATATTGTAACATATTTATTATTACAAGAATAAATGACGACACCTGAAGATGTCTAAATATTTCCTGATTACAAAACATATATGACCATACAACATAGCTGGTTCTGTTTACAAGTCTAGTTTAATAACGACCTGGCCATACAGTGTCATGAAGGCCAGTTGGATCTGTAGTCTGCTGGACCTTAATAGGATGCAGTTGCCAGTCGAATTCAGACCATTTTGGACCTTCCCTCAGACCTTCTCAAATCATGTCTGTATCAGGTACCTTTAGGAATAAAGCATATTCTCTGAACTGGCCTCCCTCTTCATTTTGATGGCAAGAAAAGAAGTTACACCATATCACAGCTCAGTTTGTTCAGGATCCTGTCTGATGCCCAGTAGATAATGGTGAACATGTGTAAGGGTTAATGGGGTGCGTTCGTCAGTGTCAAGAGAGAGTGAATGTTGCAACAGTAACTAGTGATAAGTCTTCGTTTGACACCAAAAGACGAAATTACAACAATGTTTTGCTCTTACGGTAATTTTGCACATCCTACATGTTCTGAACTGGCCTGCCAGGTTGTGTACTTTATTTGTACATTTGTTCATCTGAAAACTTTAGAGTTTAGTGGAAGATGTGAATTGTTACTGCTTTCCCAAACCAGACAGAAAAGAGTAAGACGTGTAAAAGAGTGCATTACCAGCATTAAGAATTGTCAAAATTAAACATGTTGCCATTGAATCTGGCATCATTTGATAAATTGTGCCACACTGTGAGATTAGTATATACAGAACATTATATAAAAGTTGTAGCAAAAATTTTAAATCCCTGGTCAAATGACATGTTTTGTTGCTAATATCTATCAAATGAACACGGTTAGAGAATTTGTTTTGATGCTGGGTGACCAGCTGGTCCTGCTAAACCAGCATCAAAGCAGCTTTACACCACTTTAACCCAGCACAGCCCAGTTTAAACCAGTATGGAACAATGAGAACAATGCGATTTTATTTATTTTGTACCACATTATGTTTATTATAATATTTCATGCTTTATTTATTGTTTTACTTAATGCAGAAATAGTGTTCAAAGAAACACAGAAAAGCTGCATGACTCTGTACAATGTATATATGTTTTCCACATACACATGAGAATAAATATTTAAGTATATATTTTAAGTGTAAGTAACATTTCTCTTGCTGGACAGGAACTATAGTGGCATTTGTTCTGCATTATTTACAATTATTACACAATTAAAGCTAAATAAACCCAGATTAGTTTCTAAATCTCATTTAAGGGCACTTTAAGAAAACATGCTGATGTCATGGATGATGTATTTTAGATTTTTCTGTATACTGATTTAACCTTCAACAGTCCGAGCTGAAAGAAAAACAAAGCAAAACACTAATTAACAATATTAAACTGACCTCTGCTGGTATACAATTACTACAGTTTAAAATTTCATGTTATAGTTTTTTAACTTTATATTTAAGAAGTACTGAACAGCACAAAACTTCAGGTACAGAACACAGTCACCAAACATTAAGACCACTATCAGGACTATTACTGGTAATATTAACATGACACTCTTTTATATTACCAAACAAAATCTGTCATGACACCTTAGCTATGTTTATGTTAGCATAGTTAAGTCTGTTACACAGAAGCAACACGTTAGCTGTTGTTGATTTTGTTGTTGTTGTTTTCCACAGTTATTAACTTTCACAATTGCATGTTTTAGTTCCAACAAATTGTTTGTTTTTCATGTGTATCCGTTCTTTCTTTTAATGCAACATATCATGGATCTAATAAACGAGTACAGTGATGACCAGTGTTTGTTTCTTGAGCTTGAACTGCGTCTGTGATTAGTTGGGAGCTACTTATGCTGCATTTATGGGGAAGACAGCAAACTGGATATTTCTTTGCAAGGAAAAAAACCTGTTGCAGAACACAACATGGGGGAACGTTTGGCCAAGAGTTAAATTTTCCCAACATATGGCACCATCTACAGTAATGCAACAAAAAATGATTACTGAAAGTTTGTGTGGCTTAAAGCTGCCATCAGGTGCAGAATGATGTCCTTTTAAAAGCAAACATGTGAACACAGCGTAGGTATCGGTTACCAAGACGCAAGATAGGTGAACAGCCAGTTTAACAATTTAGGATTATTCTATTGCCTAGATGGTGCACAATTTGCAGTAAATCACAGTTACAACATTACAATCCCCAGAGGTGGTAAGTAACGAAGTACAAGTACTTTGTCACTGTACTTAAGTACTTTTTTTGGTGTCTGTACTTTACTTTAGTATTTCTGTCACCTAATACTTTTTACTTTTACTCTTTTATCTGCTTATTTATGTATTTTTTTAATCCGGCAATTCTATTCAGGGTCCCAATAAAGTGTAAATCATAATCCTACTGGATGGAAAAGGTGGGGGGCTTGGAAAAGAAAAGAAAACGAACAAACAAGACGAATGAAATGCCTATTTTGTCTCCCAAAGAAGCAAGAGCTCATGGCAAAGATACCCTGTAAAAGAAATTTGAGCTTCTCAAGAGAATTATTTTTAAATAAATACTTTTACTTTTATATTTTAAGTACATTTGGGAGCATGTACTTTTATGTGTGTGTAAAAAAATGTACTCATGCTTCAACCTTTACTTGAGTATTTTTTTTACTAGATTACTAGTACTTTTACTTAAGTAAGGAACTCATGTACTTCTGCCACCTCTGACAATCCCTGACTTTAAGTTGATAATCATATTTAAAATAACAGTCTTATTATGTGTAACCTGTCATCCTTCAAGAGTTCTTACCTCGACTTCTGCAACATTTGACCACCAGAATGATGGACACCAGCAGATATGGAGATGCTGCCATTAAACTACTGAGCAGACTGAACACTGAGAATGAAGCTCCTGCGTGAGGAAAACATACAAACATGATCACATTCAAACATTTACTGAACATGATTTACTGTATATGGAAAAAACTCCTCATTCACATCCCTGTATTTTACATTTGCTTTACATCTCTGCACAACTTGTTTTACACACAGGTTACATGCAATGAATATATATCTTGTATATAATAATAATAATAATAATAATAATAATAATAATAATAATGTCCTCAAATTGTTGGGTAGTAGCTATTTTTGTTACCACCTGTCTTTGGGTGCTGCCACATCCTGTCTAAGTTCTTGTTTACCTCGTCCTGTCTTTGCCATGTGCGTCTGTCTTTGTTTACGTTCCCCTGCCCCGAGCCACGTGTATCTGGTTTTGCCTCCGCCCCTTACCTGCTCTGTGTTATGTCTCCTACTGTTCGCCAGGTGTCCCTTGTTTAGTGTCTCCATTTAAACCCTCAGTTTGTCCCTGTCTTTGTCCGATATTGTTCCTGAGTGTGTTTAACTGTGAATGTTATGTTTTTGCGAGTTCTTTGTGTTATGCCCTTGTCAACTGTGGAACGAAATAAAAACCTTATATCTGCTGTATCTGCCTTTACCTGCTCTAACACAACAGCTACTCACTTTCATTTTCCTGACTTTATATTTGAGCACTTAGTTTTCCCCTAACACACAGCATAAAGTAAAAACAAGCTTCTGTTTTCTTAAGTAGCACATTTTGATTTTGAGACATTCTGATGGTCTAAGATGTCAATTATGGGGGTCCTGAACTTGGTTAGGTATAATACAAAACCTATCAATGTTGCGTTTAACTGATCTTTGGAGGTGTGGAAAAGTATACCTGTGGATTTCTTTAAAACAAGGGAATGGGTGGTAACACAAACATGAGAAAAAAACATTGAATTTAATTGTTGAGGCTTTTCTGTTAAATTTATATTTCAGTCATTAAACAGTCATTAAAGTGTAAATAAAGAAATGAAGGGTGGTCTCTGATACTGAAATCATAAAAAATAAATGAATAGAAAATGCAACAAAATCTCAAAGTGAAAAATACATTTACACACCTGATAGAGTGAGTGTAACAGTGTTACTGATCTCTGATCTCTGAGAGTCACTCCTCCTCTCTCCTCTACAGGTGTATCTACCACTGTCAGACTCTGTAACACTGAATGAATATTCTGTTTTATCATCAGAGGAATAAACTGGACGCTCACTGTCACCATCTTTATACCAGCTGTAGCTCCACTCAGTGTCTGTGTGTCCTTGTATGTCACATCTGAGAGTTACTGTCTCTCCACTAAACATCGGTCCAGTACTTTCCAGGGTCAGTGAAGCTTTTGGTCTCTCTGTACAATTACAGTGCAGAACTGTTACTGTAAACCAGCCACACATACACACTGCTGAGGTCATTTAAGATCAAATTAGTATTATTTAGGGTCCCACATTATATTATCACTAGGAACATTAACAAGACGTACAACAGCTACGTAACTACAGGTGATGTATTCACCATTACAGATAGATTACAGCAGTACATAAGCATTAAGTAAATATGCATACATACACTTCCAGCTTACTTATGTAATTAATCTTTATAGTGGCGTTTACAAAAATACACATGTTGAACTGCTGTCGTTTCACAAACATGTTATTATGTCTAACATGAAAGTGTGGCTATTAGAGCAAGGCATTCAAATTAGGTTATAAATGTAAGAACGTAATAAAAACATGAGATATAAACCTTAATCGCTAAAAAACAAATCCTGAGTTACACATTTTTGGGGTTGCATCTATTGTTAACATGTAATTACAAAAACACAGTTACTATAGACACTATTAGAAAGTGGGCCCATGTTTGGAATTACAGTGCATTTTACAGGAATATGAAATTAGATATGTACCTATCACATTGAGATTTACTTCATCAGTACATTGAAGGATTTCTCGGCCACTTTTATGAAAACAGCAACACTTGTACTTTGCACTCTGAAGGACAGTTATGTCTCTCATTATGTAATAGTGTTCTTCAAAGTACTTAATGTGAATGTTATCTTGGTACCAGTCATATGTCCAGTCAGTTACACTCCATCCTGGAATTGTACATGTGAGTGTGACTTTCTCTCCAGTGAATATTTCTGGCCAATCAGGCTTCATACTCAGAAATGGTTTATAGCCCACTGTTAAACAAGCAAACACACACACACTGTCACTATATATACCTCAAATTCAGCAAGACAACATTTCTCCTCTAACATGAAAGACACAAACACAGTATCCACATTAAATATGAATCACCTTGAGTTTTCCCAGCTTGGAAGACTGATTCCAAAACTAAACAACAGAAGAGAAACAAAGAATATTGTGAAAACAGAAATGATTAATTGCTTTATAGAATCAACAAGAAGAACAAAATTGAGATTCAGAATAAAAGGTGAAACGTAATGTTTCACCTCCACCAGACTGTATCTGGACAGATAAATATAACAAAGCCAGGTTAAATATAAGACTTAGATATAATTAGCATCAATGTGTCTGAATGCCATTATGTTTTCAGAAACCCCACCCACCCAAAAAAAAAAAAAAATAGGTCAGTTGTAGTTCTTGTTAAAGAAAGCAAGTCATGTTGATGATGATGATGATCTCATTTCCTACCTTGTGTAGCAGAGCTCTGGTGGTCAAAACCACAAGAGTTCATAGCACCTTTAAAATAACACACCACTGACCCAGGAATATTATTAACCCATATGCATCATTCCACAGAAGTGGTTTAAAATCAGATCTGAAAACATTTTAAACTAGTTTTGACCTCAGGCTCAAAGTATTTTATTTTAAACTGCTCTATATCTTAACTGTGTCCTTATTAATAATTGAACGTTTCATTTTATTGCTAACAAAATAATAACAATGCCTGTGACACAACATTTTGTGATGTGGGATAAACCCACCTCTGCAATGGTGCTAATCTTTTTCCTTTTGGGATTGTGGTAGCTGGTAGCCATAGGATTCAGAAATGCAATGTAAAAGTATTAAAATAAAAATTAAAAGTATTATTTGTTTGTTGAATTAGTTCCACAATTCAGAGAATACGACTTCCTTATGTTATTGTAATGCATAGATCCTGACTTCATAAGTCATATGCTCTGGTTTTATAATATGTTATGCATGGAATTGCATAGGTGATAAATATGTATTCAATATATTGCTCTAGTTGTCCTGAATACAGCTATACTGAGCACACAAGAAACAGACACATAATCATACGCTTAATTGAAAAAGTTACAGGAGTGCTTTTAGGTTGCGGTGTGCACTGCTGTAAAGACAACAATAAAAGGAAGCAGACTTAAATAGGTGAATTTCAACGCCTGCTAAGCAGCCAGATATGGAGCAGCAGATAGTTTTGCCTCAGAGAGTGTCTAATTGTCCAAATAGCAGCAGATTGAAACATTGAGCTTCTACTTTAACATTAAGCACATGATTAGTACCACTCATTAAGTATTAGTACCTTCATACAGCAGCTCTCACTTTAATACAGACATAAAAAACATTTACTTACAGAGTATTACAGAGAGTGCACTGAACTCCATACTGTCCCCGTAATGACTGACTGACTGAACAACACTCTGTGTTCAACAACCACCACTTCCTGAGAGAGAGAGAGAGAGACTGCGTCATCTCCTGTATGCTTCGTCTTGCTCTATGCCATTAAGTTAATATGCGCCCCCTTCACAAACATTTTGTTTAGACTTAATACTTATAAACACTAAAAATTATGTATTTAGAAAAAATACAAAAAATAAACAAAGATGTTATCAAGGAAGGACACTGTCTCACAAATGATACAAGCCAACAGGGCCCTAGCAAAAACCACCTGTCAATACAATTCCATGTATAATGCAAATGGGATGTTCATGGGTGTGTGCGCCATGCAAGATCGCTCTTAGACTAATGAACAGGGTATAAGACACAAATCAGGAGTCACTTGAAAAGAGTTGCAGGAATGACATTTACGGAGGGAACGATAAGCAAAAACTACACCACAACTACAGCTCCATTCCTACAGTTCCTTAAAGAAAAGGCACAGATACACATATACATCTATTAAGGAGTATTTAGACAAATCAGAACAGGTTTGGAACAAAGCACTTCCATAAAAGCAAACAAAGAGAAAGCATGACAACACCGAGATAACTTGCACGGCCTAGCCTAGCTCTTAATTCTCATTGGAAAATGGACAGTTTCAAATTGAAAGTCCACCAGTGTTCCATGTTAGTCTCTGGAAGTTTTAGGTGGTTTGCCAAGAGGAATGGACAACAGTTGAGCCCCAGTGGAGAAAATGCTAATATGAATTACTAATGTTATTTATTTGTGATGTCTGAACACCATCCATCCATTAGCTTTGTTCTGCTAGTCAGGGTCACAGGGTGTTGGAGCCAGTCCATCGCATGGCCAACACACACTCACACCTACAGGCATTTTAGAGTGAGTGATGAACCTAACATGCATGTGTTTGGACTGTGAGAGGAAACCGGGGTACCCGGAGGAAACCCACTCAAGCACGGGGAGAACATGCACATTCCACACAGAACAACCCAGACCGGGAATCAAACCTGGGCCGTCTTGCTGTGAGGCGACTGTGCTAACCGCCGGTGTCTGAACACCTTTTTTTAAAATATGATACTTATTATGTAATCACATGCTCACCTGCTCATCCATTCTTCTAAAATCAAAGGTATTAACAGAGAGTGTGTTCCTGCAATTGTAGCTTGAACAATGCTGGAACACTGCTGTGAGGATACTGATTGCTTTCAGAGACATTAGTGAGAAATGCTCCTTCTCCTACTCTGGGTGCATGAGATGGGTAAGGTGTGAAATAATCTGCGTATCTTTGTGACATCAGGCGTTTGACTGGATAGGAAATGCTTATAAATTAGGTCTGCCCAGTTTAGAAAAATGTGGTAAAATATAGTAGATTTGGGGAAGTAGGTTTTTTATAAGACATGCACATTTTAATTCAGCTCAGAAGAACAAGGTAGACTTTATTAGAAAGAAAATACAGATTTTAGGTTCCCTGCAGCTGCAGAGACTACAGCTAGAAACTACAGTATAGCTGCTGCTCCTGTCTTCCCCATGGAAAAGTGTATGGAAGGATATGAGCAGAGGGAACGAGTAGATCCTTTCCAACATAATGATATTTTAAGTTGATTAAGCAAACATCATTGATTTTTAAACAGTTAAACGTACACTCATTAACAAAGTAAATCAGGACTGGCAGTAAAGGGTAAAACTTCTCTGATTAAAATGTAAGGCAGCACAAAATAGCAAGCATTAATCTGGAGTTAAAACCATCAGCAACTCTTTTATTGCACAAAACATCGGGCATTTATGTTTTCTTGGGGCAAAGAGGGACATTTTACCTTTCCTCACACCTCCCCGGTTACTTCATACCTGTCGCCTCTGCACCATTATTTTAAATGCACACCTCAGTTTATTTTTTTTAAATAACTGATCTTTTTCCAAATTAAAACACAACCTCTTTTTTATAGCCAAACGTGTGGCCGATTCACAGTTAGGACTCTTTTGAGCTCTTAATTTTTTTGTTAATTATTGTTAATTCATTAAGGCAACTTCTATATAATTAGAACTGTAAGAGTAATGAACTTTAACTAATGAATTACCTGGAATCTCTCTCTCTCTACAAATTGTTTTTAAGTAAGTCTCAATTTGAACTTGTAACAACTTTTCTTATAATATAACCAGTGAGTTTATTTATTAGTTGTATACTTAATTGTTCTTGTAAAAAATAACAAATCATGAAATCAGCCCAGCCTGGGTGAGAAATCCTCCTCTCCTGCAATAGGAACAGCTTTGCTTGGAAGTTGAGGTTAATTCTCATTAGTCTGGCCTGGTGTTTGAATATGGGCACATCAGATTGTATACTCAACATGATTTTTAACTGCTTAGGACAGCAGATGGCAGTGTAGCTGGTTTCTGGCCTCCTCAGCTGGTTGTTGAGAGGAGGAGGGAGCATTCAGAGGAAGTCCTCATTCTGGGCTCTATTGCTTCCGCTTAGTGGGTAAATGGTAGGGAACTTTAAAGCTCTCTGACAGTGAGTAATTACAGATGCAAAGTTAATGACATCACTTGATGGAAATTTAACATGTCCTTCAATAAAGCACAGAATGTATGTAGTGACAATAAACCTAAATAAACGCTTCTCCTTTTGCTGGAGCATAGCAAGTACAAAGTTTACCTATGCTCTGAAACCCTCTTCCATCATTAGAAGTACCCACCACATCTAACTTCATATAGAATGACACTCCCTACAATGTGTCAATGAGGAGAATCCAGTTTTAAAACAAGACCACCACATTCGAATTCCAGCCCCTAATTCTTTGTCTAACTGACTGGGAGTGGATTATAAAACCTTCCGACAGTGTATTTACATCAGTGTGTATGTACTAAGAGGCTCTGTGGAAAGGCACAGCATATGACAGCACAGTTGAATAAGCAAAAGTAAATGAAGTGTTTTTGGAAGTTGCTCTGTTTTGATTGGCTATCAGAATTTAATCTTTGAAATGTAACTGGACCTTCTTCCAACAGGCTTATAAGCAGATTTGCTCAGAATTTTTTTAAAGTAGCAAAGTAAAAGTACTTACACTACCACTCAAAAGTTTGGGATCACAGTGAAATGTTCTTGTTTTCAATGGAGTATCTTCCTTCCTTAACACAACAATGGACTGACGGGTCTCTAAGGAAAGTTGTTTCTTTCTGGTCATTTTGAGCCGGTCAGCAAGCCATCAACTGCTGATGCTTCAGATATTAAACTAACCTAGAATGTTGTGCTCCCTTTTATACTCATTAGTAGAATGTTTTTCAGCTGTGCATCACAATTGAGCAAGAGTGTCCTAACAACCAATTAGCCCAATAACATCCTTAACTTGGATTGGTGGCCATACCAGGAGATTTAGACAGAGGACTGAGAATTGCTGATAATAGGACTATATGCAAAATAAGCCTCTATAGAAAAATAGGGTTTAATACAAACATTTTTATTCTTTAAAAATCATCTGATACACTTACATTAATTGTGAAATGAACAATATTTTTTGTGAATTGCATGAAATGAAATTCTAAAGTGATCCTAAACTTTTGAGTGGTAGTGTATTTAAAATGAACTAAAGTAAAAGCATTTAGATCTACTCTAAAATGTATCAATTATGTGCACAAGCACAGTAACAAGAGCAAATCGTCACTATCCAATGAAAAATGTATCTCCATTTTGTTACCAATAGAAATGCTCCAAAATCCCTTAGAATAAAACCGATTTACATTAACTTACAAGTTAAGAACGTTTTGGCCTCCCCGGCAGAGTTAGTATTTTTGTGAGATTTAAAATTTTTTTTTTTTTGGTGAGCGATGAATGTAGATTATGCAAATCAGACTGGGAGCACAGACTGGCTAGTGATAAGTTATGTGTGAATTAGTTTCCTCATTCTTTCTGCACTTTATATTGTTGTGTTTATAGCTATGGCATTTATTAGTGAGTCCGAGACCACTCTTAAAAAGTAAACATTATTTATCTTTAGCATCAGAATAAAAGATGCAGAACAAACACAGTATTGTGCAAATGTTTTAGGCATCTATGGATGCGCAGCACTCTATCCCTTCCTCCTCTTCGTTTGCTGCTTTGAAAGAAAAAATAACAATTTTATTGATGTACAAATGATGACAAGTATTACATAAAAATATTTAACAGTATTTTACACTAAATACAAACTCTACACACATCCTTGACAGTTGACTTGTTTCTGAGTCACTCATCAATAAGTCAACGGACTCTTCTGCTCTTTGATCAAGCCGAACTGTATCTGGTAAGGCTTCAGTATTGAGGTCACAGCCTGGTCATTGCGTGGTAGCTTCTTCATAAAGTTCTCAATGGCCTTGACGGACTGAAAGAACCCCCAGGTTTCTACTATTAGATCCACAAGTTCATGTCTCTCCTTCTTCTTCTCCACTTTACCTCTGGGTATGGGTGCTAGGTCTGAACAATTCCTCATATAAGACTTAATTTTCTCCAACTCCTCTTCAAGTAGCTCTTCAAACAAGTCACACAAAGATGACCTCCAGTTTTTCTCTGTTAGTAACAAGTTTTCTAGGAATCAATCAAAGATCAGCTTCAGGATTATGGAAAGAGTTACATTTGTAGATTGCTTTTTTATAACTCTACTGTTGCAAATAGTATACATTTATATAGTTCCATTCTGGTTTTGCTTACAGCGCTCCTGTAATGTTTATAACAACATTCACAAACACATTGGCACTGGTATGATATATTTCACTAGCGCTAGGGGAAAAAACATTTTAAGACCATAAGACTTAAATGAATAAACCTTTATAAATGAGCTACATGACATTCTTACCATTTATTTGTTTGTTTGTTTGCAGGTCATGATATATGGGGGTATTAATAATTTTCATTATACAAGATTAACTGCTTGTGAGCAACTTCAATTTCATGTTAACCACGTAGTGAATCCTGACGATCCCAATTATTTATCTTCCACAATGTCCCAGTTGCTGCTTACCTTTTGCTTTGGTTCCATCCTCAATCTTAAATTGATTAGCAGATTTATCTGGCGAAACAAAGTAGAACAATATGAAATACATTTTGTCACATACTTCATAAAAGTACTGTCAGAGTACGGTTCAAGATTAAGACCAGCCTGAGTGGCATATTGTGGATGAAATGCATTTGAAATGCCTTGATGTTATTTTAAAATTATTAATACCTACATTACAAACTTACCTAGCCAAAATGCTATTCATTCTATTTCTAACATACAAATATTTCATGTCATAGGACTTTGACTTGGAGATATTAAGGTAGAATGTTTAAGGGTCATTTTTTACAGTATGTATGAGACAATCTACAAAATACTTGACTGGAGACCCATTATTGCCTGGTCCAGAATTACTGCAATAGATAATTACTTGATTAACTTTAAAACTACTTTCATAACTAGACCCAAACTCCCATATCATGTACCCATATCAAGTCAACACCAGCGCCTCTTACCGTTACATCTGAGGATGACTCGACGACTCCATTTGGTTATTACTGTCTTATTGCTTCGTTTCTCATGAATCCTCACTCGGAGTTCAGACACCTGACTGGCAAAGAAGAGCTCAAATGCAGAGTGATAATCTGGATCACTTGCAGCATGGAAGGTGAAGGTCTAGGAGTGTAAGAAAATATAGAATATGGGGATATTATGTTTAGTGATACTGTTTCGATTCTCAAAAACACAGTATCGATACACAGATTCCTGGCAGACAGTAAATTATTGTGTGTTGTGTTTAAACTTCTGACCACTAGATGGCAGTGATGTAATCCATTTTCAGCTCCACTCCTACATTAACAAGCTGCACAATTGTGCAACGCTATTGTAAGCATTGGCAAAGCTGTGCATATAGTGGTGTGTTTTAATAGTAGGATTTAAAAAATCACAATATATCACTTTGCTTGCAACATTGCAATATATGGCGATATATTGAATCGTGACCGCTGTATCACGATACGTATTATATCTCCAGGTTCTTGCCAATACACAGCCCTACATATAGATGGATGGTGCAGCGGATATTAGTGCAAATAAAAGTGTGGTTCTTTGCAGAATTGTTTTAATTCTGCTACATTTGGGAGTTTTTTTAAGAATGAACTGCCCATTTAAGCTCTTGCCACAGCATCCTAATGGGATTTAAGTTAGGATTTTCACTCAGTTATGCCAAAACCTTAACCTTGTTTCTTTTTATTCATTCAGAGTCATTGTGTGCTTCAGATCATTGTCCTGCTGCAGAACTCAACTGTGCTTGAGCTTTAGGTCATGAACTTCATCTGGGTTCTTTTGTGACCCTGGATATGTAGCTGATGTGCTCTTGGAAAAATTATGGTAGGCCGGCCACTCCTGCAAAGGTTGACCACTGTTTTCTCCATTAGCGGATAATGGCTCTCAATGTGGTTTGCTGGAGTCTCAGAGCCTTAGCAATGGCTTTGTAACCCTTTCCAGACTGACAGATTTCAATGACTATGTTTGGTATGTGTATTTGACTGATATTGTATGTAGCATGATGTGCCGCTTTCAGAGACATTTTAGCTGCTTCACACTGAAATTAAACCCAATGGTTAACAGGTTGTTTTAGTAGCTGAGGGGGAAACAGGATTGAACAGCATTTTTACTTCAACTAATGAAACGGGTTAATTAATGAGTTATTTTGTGTAATATTAAGATTAATATCCCCAAAATGATAACTTTACAGGCGAAAGACAAAAAAACAGTTTACTGCTAATGTGAATGTATCCAGACTTTTTAAAGTAATTTGTTTTGGTCAATTTGTTATACAAAAACCACAAAATGACAAATGTAAACAGCTATATGTTGATGAAAACAGAAAAAAACATACTTTCATAGTTATATGAACATCATTTTGCTTTTTCAAAGGGTAAAACCAAGAAAATGCCTGTATTTATCTCTTGAGTCACCTTGGGTTGAACCTTGTATCCCCGGACACTGGACGTCAAGCAATATTTTCCCTTTTTTTTTAGAATACAGTCGGAACTGGTTTTGATGGGTGTGAACTCCTGATGTTGCTTCTTAATCTGTAAAGAGAGAAAAAGTGAAGATACTGGAAACATTGAGAAAACACACGTCAAAATACTGGATCTGAATTTACCTCGGTGGTTGAGACATTTCGAGCCAGCAGGAAAACCCAGAGTCTCTGCTCAAATGTACTGATCCGGTCAAGGAAAAGCAGAACCTGGGCCCGGACATAGCGGGTCATACATCCTTTTTTACGAACTGGCCCAAAAGTAGAGAGACCACTGACACGAACAGTCACATGAGTGGAAGTCATTTGCACTGGAGTCAGGATCTCCATAATACCATCATGTGTATGAGCCACGGAGATGTCTCCTAACGCATCAGCTGTTAGAAAATAAGTAAATTAACAAACTTTAGAATTTGGATTTGACATTTGATGAGTGTAACTACAGGATAAGTACATGCATCAGAACAAGCCAGGGTATTGATCTCTGCTACTAGATTACCATATACTAAGCACTTAGAAGGAGATAGAAGG
Source organism: Megaleporinus macrocephalus (assembly GCA_021613375.1). Lineage (NCBI taxonomy): Eukaryota > Metazoa > Chordata > Actinopteri > Characiformes > Anostomidae > Megaleporinus > Megaleporinus macrocephalus. Next base: position 13,815,814 of record CM038708.1, read on the forward strand.
AGGTGTATCTAACACTCATTGTCAATTTTATTATCTCCACTTACCATATAAGTGCACCTCATAGTTCTACAACACAGACTCCATCTGTTTCTCTGTATACTGGTAGTTCCTTAGGACCCCCACAGGACCACCACATAGCAGGTATTCTTAGGGTGGTGGATCATTTTGAGCACTGCAGTGACACTGACGTTGTGGTGGTCTGTGTGTTACTCTGGTTCGAGCAGATCAGACACAGCAGTGCTGCTGGAGTTTTAAAACACCTCAATGTCACTGCTGGATTAAGAATAGTCCACCAACCAGAACTCTCCAACCAACAGCGGGCAGCATCATGAGCTATTGTCTCTGCCTCTACATCTACAAGGTGAACCACGAAGGTAGGAGTGTTCAATTTAGTGGACAGTGAGTGGACACAGTGTTTAAAAACTTCAACAGCATCGCTGTGTCTCATCTGTTTACACCAGCACAACACACATTAACACACTACCAACACGGCAGTGTCACTGCAGTGCTGAGAATGATACACCACCAAAAAAATCTGTTCTGTGGTGGTCCTGTGAGGGTCCTGACCATTGAGTAAAAGGATATTAATTAAGTTTGCAGCAATTTAGATGGACTACAGTCAGTAACTGTAGTACTAAAATGTGCACCTGTCTATGTACACTTAAATGCTGTCTGGTGCCTCACCCTCGGCTTCACAGTGTGGCAGTCGAAGTAGGTACATCTCCCCTGTGTGAGTTTTTATATCGTACTGGGGTCCAGCAGGTTCATAACCGTTTTTTGAAAAGCAGTCCACGTCCCAGTGGGTCACTGTATACTCCACACATCCTCTACCTTTCATGCCAAATACCAGTTCTGTTGCTCGGCACTGGAATTCTCCACCAATTTCACAATCAAATCTGCAAATGCAAAAGGTAGAGGCTAAATTAAATACCAGGTTTTGGGTTGAGGTTAAGCTTGAGTATACATTTTGGTTTGAGGTTAAAGCTACAGTTTTTGTGTCAAGGTTAAAGTTAAGGTTGGAAATAAGTTTTGTGGTTTGATTAAGGTAAAGACTACATTCAAGACTGAGGGTAAGGCTGTGAATAAGCATTGTGTTAAGTTTAGGTTTGATTTTAGATTGAGGTTAAGTATGTTGATGTGTTTTGTGTTAGAGTTAGAATTAGGTTTTGGGTTGAGGTTAGGGCACAAGTTTTGGGTTAGGGGTTTGGCTATGATTAAGATGAAGATTCTGGGTTGAATTGTTGGTCATAGGCTTTGGTTTGAGGTTAAGCTAAAGATTCTGGGTTGAGGTTAAGGTTAGATGTTGTGTTGAGATTACGTTTGGGAATAAATTTTGGGCTAGGTTTAAGGTAAAGACTCTGGGTGCGGGTAGGGATGGGAATATGTTTTAGGTTAAGTCTCATGTTTTTTCAATAGACAGCTTATATCCCATTCAAAATATTAAAACATCAAGCAAGCTGTTAAGTTTCTCTTATTTCTCGCTATGGCTGGAGCTATATGTTTTGTTTTTTTTTTACTACTACAATTGTTTACCACTTCTGTCTTACAGAAAAGTCCATCAGGACCATCGGCCTGCCTTACAGGGTTGCATAAAAAGTTCCCCATTCTCTTTCATAGGCTTTTCTTTAATAATACATGGTACAAATATATAGAGAAAGAAAAAAAAATAATTCACATAAGCTTAACATTTTTATTTTTGGTAGGGTAATGTTTGGAATTACCAACATCAATAAATTGAGATTATGGTGAAGACTATGTTTTGGGTAAAAAACAGTGTTTTGGTTAAGAGATTATAGATACTTAGTTGAATATAAGTCAACAAAGATTTTACAGTGTAAAATCCAAACAAAATGTTTTTTAAATCATGGATTCAATAATAAATAATTAATGCAACTGTTCATTATTTAGTAAACAAATAAATAAATACATTTTATAGATGTATCAAATCAATCAATTAATCAGCTAATTAGTTAATTAATTGATACAGTAATTAAAATGGTAAAAAGAAACTGTTACTGTTAACATGTATTATGATAATTCTGAAGTTTATATATTTTTAATGATAACTAAAGCAGTAAATAATGTTAAGGTAATACTTTTAACGAGAGAAAGTTTTACATGAATATAGACTTTCAGAAAGTATTACATGTACACTGTGACAAAACTTTAAAATAATCTCATTAATTACCTGTAGGCTACTTGGTCATCATAAACAGATATCTCAGGGTCAAATATGGCTACTGTAGATATTCTCTGTGAATGATAAAATGGAGAGTTGAAACAACAGTTTATATAATACTTTATATGGAAGTACAGTTATAAGCAATCATTGTACCACATTTTACTCATAATTCATAAATGAGTTTATTCATACAGCGCTTTCATAGGGGTCGTCACAAAGCAACTTTTCAGAAAATCTGTGTCTATGTCCACATAAACAAGTCAGTTGCAACAGTGGCAAAGAGACACTCCCTAAGAGCAAGAGGAAGAAACCTTGAGAGGAACCAAGACTCAGAAGGGGAACCCAACCTCCTCTGGTAGAGACACCGGATTGCAAGACAAAAACAGAACAAGAGCAATATGAACAGAGGGAAGATTTTAAATTGATATACAATATTTGAATATAGAGAAAAAGAAAAAAGAAAGCAGTCGGTCATTGGACAGAAGCATTTAGATTAAGCAGTGATAATGATGACTACTGTTATAAATGCAGAACAGTGAAAAATGTCTCTAACTAATGCCAGAAGCCTACAATGGTACAGTATGAATACAAGAAGAGCTCAGTGTATCATGAGGCTGGGGGTTAGTTTGTGAAGCAGGTAAAACATTGTCTATTCCTAGTCTGTGCAAGCAGCGGTACCATGGAGGGGGTCAGTGGCATTTCTGCATAACACTAGGCAGGAGGAAGCTCTATAGTGGTCATACTGGTCCAGAAGGCAGACAAGCAGGGGCACCTGATCAAGACAGATGAAGCAACAGCATCAGAATGCACAGAGTGAGCAGCTATACAGTTCAGCAGACAGACAGGTAGAGCTACTTAAAACGAGAGCTAGAAGATAACAAAGATATGAGGGGACCCTGAGATGTCATCACCCTTCCACCCCACCATCTACTAACTTTAGTAAACATGTAAGAGTGGCAGGACGACAGCATCAACATTCTCAGTTTACTATAACACTCTCTGTCAATGAAGAACCAGATCTGCACCTTTTAATTAAAAAATAATCCACTTGACTAAACAAGTAGGTTTCCACATTAGACTCTGAGGCTGTGGGGTTATTCCAGGGCTGGGGGGCTCTGGAAATGGCTCTACTGCCTGATCCAATTTCTATGTACTAAAAATGAGCCAGCACCTTGTGATCTAGGTAAAAAAAATGCAGATTAACAATAGGAGACAAGTTCACTTACTGACAAGATGTCAGCAGATGAAATTTGTAATCTGGAATTAAACTACAAAAAAATAAATGTAGTATAGATAAAACTGAGCTGATATGGTCTAATTTACTAGTTCCCGTAAGGACTTTGGCTGCAGCATTCTGAACTAACTGAAACTTGTTCAGGCTTTTGCTGGAATGTCCAGAAAGCAGGGCAAGAAAGGTGTGAACTACTTTTTCCACACCAATATTTCTCTAATATACACAATTTTGTGCCATCAGCATCGCAGTGGAAACGGATGCCTTGTTTACAGGTAACAGTAGTAGCATATATAACATTAATAATATGGGTCCTAAAACAGAGCCTTGTGGAACACCATACTTATATTCAAACAGATGATTTGCTGTTTACATTTACAAATGGATTGGGATCAGTCAGATAAGATAAATCAGGAAATATCTATTATTACCGCAAGGTTTTTTGAGCCTGTATAATAGGGTGGGTCTACCATGTCAAATGTCGCTCTAAGATTAAGCAATCTTTTTTTCAGTCAGTGAATGATGGACTGCATGGAAAATGTTTAGAATTGTCTTATACCATACCTTATTCAAGATCCCATTTGATGATTTCATCAATAATACAGGCTCCAAGTCATTTGTGACAGGAAACTTTGAAGTATCTCTTTTTTCTGGTTCCATACATGTGGCCCAGTTATAGTTTATTTCTGTGAAAACAGCTTCAATGAACAGTGTCCGAATTAAAAAAAAAAAAAAGACATCTCTTGTGGTCTGGAAAGTTTATTCTCTCTAATTATTTTCTACTGCTCACCTGGATTGTACCGGTTGTTCATAAAAAATCTCATATCTGAGATGTGGTTGTTGAAAATGCTGTAGGGAAATAAAGCACCAGAACTGAGTATCTGATATTTGACAGGTCACGGACACCCAACATTTACTCAACAGTGAAGGACAGTATACTCACTGCACAGTCTGTGTCCTGACTAAGACTTTCCGTAGACTCTGTGCTCCAGTGTCAGTGATGTAATTGTTGCTTAGACTGTGTAAAAAAAAAAGTCAGAAAGAGACAGGATGTGATTAGGGATATACCATGTGTCATAAACCGTGCTACCAAAAGTAAATGGCTCTGCCTAATAACATTCAACAGCTTGGACTTATATATGTTGTAATAAACTTACTCCACTTGTTGCACTTTGTGAAGATGTGGGAGCAACAAGTTCAAGTGTGAATCAGTAAGTTGGCAGTGGCTGAGATTGAGATGACTAAGATGTTTAGACTGCTCCACGATCAACCCCAATGTCTTGCAGGTACAGGAATTTAGAGGAGTGTGACTGAGATCTATTCGTTTTCCAAGGGATCTGGAGAGAGCTCTCGCTTCCTCATTATACCGAATCCGTGAAATGAGCTGAAGAAGTTGGGATTTGCCAAGACTGCAAGACAAATGCAGAACATACAGGAAGACTGATGTTTGTGACAAACAATACTAGCAAGGACAGATTTGTCTTTCATTCAATATGAATTAACAGCAAAATAGAAAATTAATTTGGAAATCAACACATGTTCATCTCTCTTTTATCAAATACCCATTACTACAGTTTTCTACATTAAAAAATGTGCTTAAGCATGTTTACCTACACTCACAGAGCACTTTATTAGGGACACCTACCTTGTATCTACACTCATCATCTATTATATCAGCTCCACTTACCATACAGGAATGTACATACATTTTAAAGTCCTTCAATTACAGACTGTAGTTTGATTGTTATCACTGTTTCAGGATCACTTTCAGCACTGCAGTAACACTGACTTTGTGGTGGTTTGTTAGTGCTGCTGGAATCTTTAAACCTTGTGTCCATGCACTGTCCACACTATTACCTTGTTGGTCCACCTTGGAGATGTAAAGTTAGAGACGATAGCTCATCTCTTGTGTTGGTCTTCCTCCAGGCCATAATCAGTGGTCACAAGACGCTGCCCACAGGACACTGCTGGCTGGACAGTTTTGATTGGTGGATTTGATTCTCAGTCCAGCAGTGGTGTGGTGGTCTAACACACAGGCCACCACACCACCACCACATCAATGTCATTGCAGTGCTGAGAATCACCAAAATAATACATGCTCTGTGATGGTCCTGTGGGGGTCCTGACCACTGGAGAACAGGGTAAGTAAGAATACAGAGAAACAGACGGACTACAGTCTGTAATTGTAGAACTAAAAAAGTGCACAGATTATGGTAGGTGGAGCTGACAAAATGGACAAGGAATATAGAAACAAAGGAGGCGTATCTAATAAAGTGCTCCGCCATGACTTTTTGAGCCTCTTAAAATTTACATTTAGTTAACTAAACAGTCAAATACAGTGTTGTAGAAAAAAAAATAAAGAATGTCCTTTTAAAAAGGGATCTTACCTGAGACGCACGTTACGTAAAGCTGGTAACAGTTCAACCAGTGCATGATCACTGGCCTCGCAATCAAACATGATTAACTCTGTATCATAAGCTGACAACTGAATAGCAGATGAAATGGATTGACAATCCATAACACTGAGGCTCAGTGTTTCCCTGCTCTCCTGTCTGAAAAGGCTCACTGTGGACGGGTGCGAGAAATCCAGTTTGTTTTGCAAAGCCGTCAAAAGACATGTGGTAACCCTGTTCTGCTCCCGGGAAACAGAACAGGCATGGAGAAGACTCAGCAGCAAACGTCTGTCAACTCTGAACGAGAAAATGGTACAATCATAAGAGGAGAGCTGATGATGTAACACATATAAAATATATACTAGTTAAAGCATCATGCAACCAATAAATACTGACTACTGGTAACATGAGCAAGTCAAAAATTGTTCCTATATGTTCAAAGTTATGTAGCCTTTCATTGTTTTTGTATTTTGCTCTCCAAAGGATCAAAAACATATATAAGCTTCATTATGAAACCTATATTTTAATAGGAAAAACAGAATAGCTATATACCATCCACTTTTATTTTGGAGGAATGCCAGAAGGCTATCCTATAACACTCTCCTCCATGTTGAAAGATGATGTGAGACAACATTTTGATTTAAAGCTGTAAGATGTACAGATGTAAGAACAACCTGAGTTCAGTCACTCTGTGCAGAAGTTGGAGGATGCTTTCAGCTTCTTCCTTCGGAATGGCTGTTCCCAGGAGGTTGAGTCTAACTTCATCACTGTAATGTAGTGCAAAGCGCAGAGCAGCACAGTCATAACTTTCCAGCTCTTGCTCACACAGGTTGATCCAGTTTTTGGAACTCCTTAATAAATTTGTCACTAAGTGTCCAGCGCGGCTTGTGTAGATCTCCTTAAGAGCGTTCCTCACAAACTGGGAGTCAGTTCTATAAACATAAGCAAAGAAGTCTCAGCAGTTAAAGTGTGTATTTAAAAAATAGATGAAATAAAACTATTTACGTCTTAAATCAAACACTTGTGTGATTATAATGGTAAAAAAGACTTATTAGTTATTCCATAATAATATAAACCTGCTCATGGCAAACGTTCAAGTTATGAATTCAAGCAAAAAATGTGTTAGTTAATGAAGTCATGCAATATTTGATAACTGTTTGAAATATTTATAAATTAAAAAATACTTAATTCTATTCTGAAGTGCACTTTAAATAATGTTCAATTAATTACACTTGTTTTGACTTATTTTTGGCTTTTCTGTTGTTTCGAGTTAAAATGAGCTTACTTTATAAGTACTAGTACATTATTATTATTATTATTATTATTACTACTACTACTATTATTATATCATTACTCCTTTTAGCCTCCTAGCCATATAGGCCTTTGGCATTTCTGGAGTTCGTACTCGTGATTTCCTAAAGATAAGGAAGTGTGATTGCAGAAATAGCCACCAGAGCAAGAGTGGTGTGCTGGTTAATTAATAAATCTGCCCTTAGTTGGTATTTGCTAAACCAAACGATACCAATTAAGGGCAAATATATTAATTATAACGTTTGGTTGACATACCCACTGAAACGAATACTATGCAGAAGTGGAAGAAGACTCTGAACGTCTAGTGTGCCAAATACGTTGTTTTGAGGGTCAAGAGTCAAAGGCGTTTTGGACTTTCGGAGCAAGTACAGTAATATATTCCAGGGCAGCGTGGACGAGCTCAGGTCTCCACCAATTTTTTCTAAAAAGCACTGAGTCAGAAGGTTGTCCTGGGTTTCATAAACAATCTCAGCTAGCTGGTGCACATTTTCATCAGACATTCTGCAGGAATACATAAAACAGATTATACAAACTGTAAAACACACAACACATAAAAAGACATGTAACTGTTTACAATTTCAGATAAAAAGTCATTTCTTATACTGTAAAAAATAGTAGAAATACAAGACACAACTGAGACTAGTATGACTTATAAAGACTGTTTTCATGATTTTAAATTAATTTAACTCTTTTGAGAAGTGCAAAACTTGCAGACTGACCTGATAGAGACAGGTTGATCCAAGCACAACAACAAGATGAGGAAACGACCATCCACACGAAATTTAGTAAGATCCAAGCATCTCACTGTCCAAACTCTTATTATTGAGGCCAGACTGCCCATGAGCTTGCACAGTTTTCGTTCAGAGAGATTCAGATTGGTCGAAACCAAAGAAATCTCCTCAATGGTGACTGATCTTTGACTTCTCATGACTGCCATCCTCGAGACTTTCACTGTTGCATATTCATTCATTCTGTAATGTGACCAAAATAATGGATATATTTACACATACCATTTCAAGTAATAATGAAACCTACAGCCATATGCACAATGCTGGGTACAGTGGTCAAATTTTTTCAAGTGCACATACTCTACAGATAACACACATCTTCACAGTGCAATGCTCAATTACAGATTATTTTCAGAATTTCAAATATTAAAGAATAAAATACAAACATAGTGTGCACAATTTGGAGAAAGATATCTTGATGATTATTTTTGTTCCTGTGTAGCATTAACTTATTTTAATTACATATAATGTAAGAATAAAACTTTCAAAATCCTTCTTACATTAACTTGCATAGTAAGTAAAGAATGTTTTTGATTCCACCCGTAAAGACATATTTTTTGGAGATTTTCTTTGCACAGTGATGATATTTATTATCCTCTTGGGTTGTGGGGGAATGCTAACACTCATTAGGTGGAGGGCAGCTTGCGCATTCATCACAGGGTAGACACATGACCATACTCAAATCTAGGGGCAATTTAATATCTCCAACTTGGACTATGGGAGGAAACCCATGCAGACATAGGGAGAACATGTAAACTCCACACAGAACCCTGGAGAGCTGAACCCAGGCCACCCTGGTTAAGGTCAGTCAATCTGCAATGTTTCTAGCAGCCTGTTGTTTGGAAATGTTGCCTCAACTGCAAGTTCAAAACAACAGAAATGTTCATGCATCGTACCTCAGCTTCTGAAGCTTGGTCACTGTTGAAAACAGAGAGTTCATTCCTTGCCTTGAGATACTTTGTAGAATCAGACTAAGGCAGAGGGGTTCTTTGGGAATGGCCTTGCTGAGTGCTCTGCCCACAGCACTGCAAATGCGTCTGGGTAGCATTTCCATTAATGTTACTTTGAAGTTTAGTGGTCTCAGGAGACTGCCCCCCTCCACAGGGTTCCAGTCCCGGCATGTGGAGAGGACCTCACACACAGACTGAAAAAAACGCTCACTGCAACTAGATTGAACAGAAACAAAGGCCAATTTAAAATTTCCCTTCAAACACAATCCTGATCTACAGTCAGTGTGTGAAACACCCCCTGGTACTGAAGGGGTCCAATGTTACCAGAAGTTGCCAGTGCAACACAGAAAACAAATGTTAACACCCACATACACATCCACTATTAATGATATTAATAGTTTCACCATCATCCATCAGAAGAGCTCAGTAACACTGATATTAATACCTGATCACATTGATTTATCAGTCTACTCAGACTTTAGCAAACCTCAGTAACACTGAGACTAATAACTGATCACATTGATTTATCAGTCTACTCAGACTTTAGCAGAGCTCAGTAACACTGAGACTAATAACTGATCACATTGCTTTATCAGTCTACTCAGACTTTAGCAAACCTCAGTAACACTGAGATTAATAACTGATCACATTGATTTATCAGTCTACTCAGACTTTAGCAGAGCTCAATAACACTGAGATTAATAACTGATCACATTGATTTATCAGTCTACTCAGACTTTAGCAGAGCTCAGTAACACTGAGATTAATAACTGATCACATTGATTTATCAGTCTACTCAGACTTTAGCAGAGCTCAGTAACACAGATTAATAACTTATCACATTGATTTATCAGTCTACTCAGACTTTAGCAGAGCTCAGTAACACTGAGATTAATAACTGATCATATTGATTCATCAGTCTGCTCAGACTTTAGCAGAGCTCAGTAACACTGAGATTAATAACTGATCACATTGATTTATCAGTCTACTCAGACTTTAGCAGAGCTCAGTAACACTCTTCATGCCATGCACTGATTCTAATATAGTTAATAAACCATTAATGGTGTTTTTTTCTTAGATTGTATGTTAATTATTGGGTAAATAGTCTTAAAGTAAATTTAATGGCATTACAAAATCATCCTTTTTTATTTATTTCCCAAAGCTTGTATTCTAAACCCTGCCAACTCACTCAGCATAGTGGTGCTGATGCCACTTTAATGGCTGCATAATGTTTGTTTTAGAAATTCTTCATTTTGGAAATGTTCCGAGTGTAGTAATGTACAGACAGGTGAAGTCTGCATCTCTAGTTAGTTAAGAATCTCAGAGACAGAAGCCCACTGCCTGTGGGCAAAGCAGGCTAAACAAAGACATTTCCCTGAATTGGCTGCCCAAGAAGTTTGATTTTAAGACATACCAGGGGTTCCAAGAGGTTAATTAGCATGCGCCAGACTCACAGGACCTCCTGTATTTCACACACTGCCTATAGTTTTACATTCTACAGGACAACATATAATGTACAATTTAGAACTACAAAGGCATTCGTACTTGAGATGCAGCATGTAAGGCACACAGTGCAGGATGGTCCTCAGTTCACTCTCATCAGTTGTCCAGCCCCTCAGCTCCACTGGTCTTTTCACTGCGTGGAGCTGCATGGATTGATGCAGCAAAGACATCACACCTTTCGAAAGGTCTATTACCCACATAGTAGGAGCAGACTGATAAATGGGCTTTAATGAAGTAAGGATACTTCTTCCTGTTTGAGACTCATACTCTCCCACGTAGGAGTGTAGTTCCAACAAGAAGAGACTCTGGATCTCTCCTGTGTCCTCAGCAAATGGGAAAGTTGAGTAGGAGCAAACTGACGACAGAATATTTAAGATCTCGTCCCCACTTTCTGATGCAGAAACGAAGAGATCCACCAGAAGTTTTACTGCTCCGTTCAAGTCGTCACTTAAGATGAGAGCCAGGTCGCTGAATCTGTAACATCACAAAAGCATGCATTTTAGGACTGAATTTCTTATTTATTACAGACATTTGTAGTTAAAAAAAAAACCCAGATGACACTCTTGGGTGACCTTTAGAGTTTTTAAATAGACCAATAGATCAAATATAACACTGTACTGATGACAGATCACCTAAATTCTAACCTAAGCTGTGACACAAAGGGCAGGCACTGTAGAAAGCACTTCAGCTCATTCTTCTCATGTGTCCAGCCTCTCAGTTCTGCTGCTTTCTTTGTTGCTTGAAGTTGCATGGTTTGATGCAGCACAGGCGTCACACCCTTTGAAAGGTCTAAAACCCACACAGCTGGGGCAGACTGGTAAAGGGGCAGTAATGCAGGAAGGACACTTTCTCCTTTTCGAGACTCATACTCTCTCACACAGGAGTACAAGTCCAACAAGAAGATACTCTGAATCTCCCCGACGTCATCACCGAAGGGAAAAGTTGGGTAGGAGCAAACTGAAGACAGCAGCCGTAGTGCATCGTCTCCTTTCTCTAAAGCACAAATGAATAGGCCCAAAATGATCTCAATGGCTCCTTTCCTGTCAGACTCTTTTCCATCACACAAGAGACTCTCAAACCTGTGTTGGGAGAAATTAAAGCAGTGAATGAGACCATATTTATTTAATTTTTATGTCTACCTGGATGTATGCCTGGTAATATATCAGAACCTGGCAGTAGTGTGTTATACTGTAAACAACATTTATTAACATGAAATTTATTTACAATGTTCTTATGAATTGATATTTTTATGAAACCTGACATTATGAAAGTATGTGCTAAGCTTGTGACTACACCACTCATAAGCACTTACACAAGCTTAGACCTGATATTATAGGGTATTAGGTATGCCATATTATGTCTTATAAATGCATTTATAAAGAATTATGTATCTAGGGTTCATAGGAATTGTTACTGATAGACCATCTTTGTGTGAACTCTACACTCTGTATCTTTCCAATAATAATAAATGAAAAAGGTGGTTCTTATATGGAGTTAAGCTCTTTGATGACATTATCAACAAATTTTGAATCGTGACATCTACTAATATATATATATATTGCTTCTCTTACAACTAAATCCAGCTTTCAATTAATCAGTTATACTGTGATTTACAGTACAGTGCAAATAGTATTTAAAAAGCTATTTTCACAGATAGGAAGCAAAACACTATTTAAAAAAAAAATCAAACAGTATTAATACAGTAACTAGTGCTTTTACATACATCAGTGTGTTTATTTAACCCTTTCCAAGCTCTTCCTTCTAGAAACAACCCAGTTATCATCTAATACCTGCTTTGACTGCTCAGCACTTCATTAAGCTATCCAACCAGATTGCTGGTGAAGGAATTGAATACATTCATGCAATGCTTGGGGGTCCAGGAGAAATCTGGAACTACACTTTGTTCTGCTATAAAGACTCAGGTGACAAGAGTGTAGGAAGGTAATTTTCATAATGAAAATGATTACAGAATGTAAATCTCATACATCAGTAAAGATACACTGATTTGGAGTGTTTGGCGTTGGCCCTGTCCAGGTCTTGGAGCATCAAGACCTCCACTTATCCTGCTGAATCTGAATGGCAGGGGCAGAGCCCACCTCTCTCGACAACTGGACAGGGCCAAACTTATGGTGATGGGGAAGAACCAGAGGTACAACAAAAAGAAAGCACATGAAAGCAGCCAGAGGTATAAACAAGTAGGGTAATTTAAAGACAGGCGTAGATGAGCTAGTGGTCAGGAGTAATGACTGAATGAATGACGTAGCTTTAGACTTCCTGGCAAAACTTTCAATAAAGCTTCCAGTTCTTCAAACTGGCACGCAAAAAATATTTTACTTCTTTTAAAGTAAGATATTTATGCTACTTTGTATTTATGCTTATTTACGCTTATTGCTAAGATAAACTGTTTTTAAACAGTGAGTTTAGGTGCCCACGACTTTTGCACAGTAGTGTATATGACTAAATAATAGCTACTAGCTACTTATTTCAAATATATATTTTTTCATGTCGTTCACAATTTATTATGAATGTTACCGTATGGTGGTAACATTCTCAATATAAGATATATTCGTACTAGTGGCATAACAAGATATTGTAAGTTGGTAGGAAGGTCAGGTTCAACTACAATATACTAGACGGACTAATAGTGATCAGTTAAAATAATGCCAAAAACTCACCTAAGTTGGGAAACAAATGGTAGGCACTGAAGAAAATTGACCAGGTCTCCCTTATCATTTGACCAACCCCGCAGGTCTACAGGTCTCTTTGTTGCTTGGAGTTGCATGGCTTGATGCAGCACAGGTGTCACTTGCTGTGAAAGATATATGACCCACACAGCAGGAGCAGACTGGTAAATGGGCTGTAATGCAGGATGGACACTTCTTCCTGTTTGATACTCATAGCTCCTCAGAGAGGAGTACAACTCCAACAAGAAAGCACTCTGGATCTCTCCTGTGTCATCAGCAAACGGAAACGCTGCGTAGGAGCAAACAGATGACAGCACTTTTAGGGTCTCATCGTCTCCATTCTCCAATGCAAAAATGAGGAGATTGTAAAAGAAACAAACAGCTCCCGCTGTGTCTTGATCAAAGTATCTGATTCTGTGAAAACAGAAGTATAAGATAATGAAACCAGTTAGTTGCCGGCAACAAAATTACCTTTTTGTGCTTTTGTCAGTAAGAATAAAGGAGATGAACAAATGACAGGATTCTGTATTAACTGCATTCTATAAAATGTCCCAACTTTTTTGGAAATGGAAATTGTACCTTCATTCTTTACCCGAACTGCATTTTTGACAAAGACAAAGCATGATTAGACTATCTCTCTATATAGAGATAGAGTGTCCTGTCGTATGTTGTAAATTAAATTCAAATGTATTCACAATCAGTGTGTTTGTTTTTGTTCATCTCTGAGCTCTACATGTACATACAGTCATATTGTCTGCAATGAAATAAAAGTCAAAGTAAATTTAATAAACACTGTTTTTCCTTTCCTTTGCAATTTACATACCATCCCAGCTTTTTAGGATTTAAAGTTGTATTTATTTTTTTATTTTAAGCTTCTTCTAAGTAGTCTCTCCTAACAGTAGTCACTAGTTTTCACTGGCAACAGTGACTGACTTTCATCAATCTATTTCTCATTGTTACTCTGATAGGCCTCTAACGGTTTTTGGGTAATTTAAATACTTCTGTCCAATCACAGCCTGCTTTCTTTTTTATTCTTCTTTGTTTTAAATATTGTCTGTTTATCTGTTCATATTGCTCTTTTGAGTGTTGGTTCCTCTCCCGGTTTCCTCCTCTTAGGGAGTGTCCCTTCCTGCTGTCGCTCTTGACCTGCTCAAGAGGGTCAGGATCTTGACTGAGGTACAATATATTTTTGTTATTTTTTTTAAAGTAGCCACCTAAAAATACCAGTTTGCATATGTATTTGTGTTTTACCAGTTGTTTTAATTTATCTGTACACACCTGAGCTGCGACACATACGGGAGACACTGAAGGAGCACCTCCAAATGACGGGGTTCATCTTTCCAACCACTGAGTTCAATGGGTTTCTTCACCACTTGAAGTTTCAAGACCTGAAGAATAATGGGGATTTCCTCTACAGTCCCCGAGACCTTTGAGAGGTCTAATATCCACTCATCAGGAACTGACTGGAAAATGTGTAGAAATGCAGAAAGTATGCTTTTTCCTTCTTCCTGGGACTCACAATCCCTTACATAAGAGAACAAATCGCACAGAAACACAGTCTGAATTCCCTCCATGTTCGCAGCGAATGGGAAGGTTGAGTAGGAGCAAACAGTAGACAGCATCTTGACAGTATCATCTTCTCCACTCTCCGACGCACAAATGAAAAGGTCAACAAGGAGCTTTATAGCTGCCTTAGTATCGTCCACCTGGATATGAATGCAATCATTAAACCTATTAAAAAAAATATCAGGAATATATTTTAGACAGTCATGAGCTCATGAACAAAAGGCAGGTTTAATAAAAGTGGTGTTACTTAGAAAATATTTTGTACCCTGGAGGTGGTCAGTTTAGGAGGTTAACTACTAAAAACATCCATACAAATCAACACAAGTGCAATTTTGTAATTAACATACAAATTAACGATGTCCAGTGAAAAAACAAGCATCTCCAGCATGGCAACTTTACAGAAGAGGTTTGAAAATAGTTTCAAAGTTTGAAAGTATGTCAATGGAACTTTTTTCAAGCTATTATGGAGCATTCCATTTGTCATGAAATGTTTACAAAATGTAAATGGCAGCTGTCATGTTCAAATGATGTCAAAAATGGGGATACATGTTTTTCTTTGGACAGCGGCGATACAATTGGTGCAATATTACCATGTTTTTGGTTTATGCACTTTTTTTTAGGTGAATAATAACTTAATAATTTCCTTGAAATTCTGACTAGGTAGGTCAAAATAAGAGAGATGTTTGACATAATATATTATGATTTTGAAAAAACATTACACATTACTTTGGCACAATAAGTAACTATGTTATAAGTAAATACTTTCTGCCGTAGCCATATCAGCACCACAAATCAGGGCCATATGTTTGCATGTTAAATAACAGCAGTATTGGTAAATCACAGTAAGTACTTCATCATAATTATCACAGTATTTCCTTATGAGTATATAAGCAAGAGATTGCACTAAATGGTCTTTGTGCCTACTTGGTAAATCAATTTTTACACTTATAAGAGTAGCATCACAAACCATTAATAATTCTGCTCCTGTATAGTTTTGTTGGCTTTTTATAGATTTTGTAGCAGCTCCTCAACTCTGCTGCATAGCTTACCTCAGTTGTGATACATAAGGAAGACACTGGAGAAAAATCCTGAGCTCATGCTCTTCGTTCGAACACAAAAGTTCAACTGGCTTTTTCACTTCTTGTAATTTCAGTATCTCCAGCACGACAGACGTCTTTCTTTGTGAGGGGTCTAAAACCCAAGAGGAAGGCCAAGCTTGGAACACTGGCTGCAACACTGCCAAAACTCCCATCTTCTTGGCGTGAAGGTACAGCGTACATATAAAATTGCTTTGTTCAGAAGGAGAACGTAAGCAAAAGTTACTGTGCACTGACAGAAGACGCTCAACACATGGTTGCCCTGTTTGCATTTCATGAAGGGCTCCTTGCAGGAAGAGGTCCATCTGAAATGAATCCACTTCAGATTTCCAGACGATGGAAGATCTCCTTGGATAGTCAGGTGAGATGATCCTAACAAGAGGCAAAATATTTATAATGAGGACACTTCAAATGACATCACAAAAAAAGATCAATTCTACCAGTTATCTGCCAAGTATGCTATATGTAGCCTTTATGCATTTAAGGCTGCAGTCCCAATTAACTTAAACTCCTAATGGGACAGTATTTTCTGGAGATTACACTCCCCTATATCGTCGCTGTCCAAAAAAAAACAAGTATATCCAAGACGACAAGTTTACAGGAGAGACCAACAACTTTAATTTACTTTCAATGTAAGTCAATGAAGCCTGATTTTTTTACCATAGAAATGCTCCAAATTAACTGACTTACATTAAAAGTAAAGACAGTTTTTTCTAAAGAGAGAATTTTTCATAAACTTATCACACATTGTAAGAAGCAGCTGTCGAGTACAAAGGACGTAGAAAAATAAAAATCATCAAAAATTGAGATACATGAGATATCTTTAGACAGCGACGATATGATATGCTATAGAGTGTTAAGGTTCATACCTGATGTCTGCGATGTTGCTCAAGCTTCCACAGATGTTTTTCAGCAATGATTTTGCTTCAAATTGTTGTGTATCCAAGTGCAAACACAGTTTGACCTTATCGTGTCTTTTTTCATTCAACACATCTTTTGTATTCTGAAGCGTATCGCTGGCTCTTTGTTCTTGCACTGAAAGGTGCATCTCAAACCGAAACAATCTCAGCAAGTTGTCAAAATCCGTCCCCGATTCTTGCAGCGCCACCCTCCATATCTGGCATTGCACTGAAGCGGAGGACACTCTGTGAAATAGACCAGATCTGAGAATGAAGTTCATTCAGACATATTTCCTTTGATCTTTTACAATTATTATACAGTACAGTCTATAAATACTCTACTATAACATATGCATGTTGTGTGTGACGTAAAGCTGCTACCAAAGCATGTACAAAATACTCCCAGGACATTTTTGTGTGAAGGAGATGCAGCATCTCTCCTGACACAAACATTGCCTAATAGCCAAGTTTGTGCAGTAGGTTAGTTTCCCTCAGGTAAATACAGTCGTATGCAAAAGTTTAAACAACCTTGTTCAAATGCCATGTTTTGTTGATTGGTAAAAATAAGTTAACAGTCCTCTGACAGCAGGTAGACTGCGGTCCGGATCTGGATCCAGCCAAATATTTTATAGGATCATACTAAGCACTGGCTTATGTTTATTTAAAAACTTAAAACACAGATAAAAAGAGGGCTAGATAAATCTAAGCTGCGAAGCTAAATCAGGTCATAATAAGAACACTTTCACATTTTAATAGATTTTTATTTTTGCTATTTTTATCTGACAACATGACCTGTTCCAAGGCAAAGTCAGTGAATACAACTAGAGTTTAAAACAAGTGAACTGAGAAATACTCATTTCTCCCCCAACTTTATGTTCAAAACAGTCCGTAACTCAGTCAAAAGTGGAAAAGCTTATGCCTGATAGTACTTAAAAGAGCTCTGTCATTGAGCCCCTTACTCTTATTAGTTTATATTCACTTGTAACATTGGTATTTTTGGTATAAGACACAATCTGAAATGTACTGCCTTTTATAGTAATATTTTGTATTATTTTATGTATGTGTTTGTATTTGTATGTGCGTGTGCACATGTGTAATGGAACTGGACTCAGATATCGGTTACCTCCCATTGAAATAACTGTGGTTTATGTCTAGGGGATGGATGGATGGGTGGGTGTGTTGTATTTATTTATTTTTTTTCCCCTCAGGGGTGGTATGCATACATTATGCATCGGGGAAGTGGGGAGTTGAAAAACATTGAAAATGGAAATATTGACTAATGAACATGCATTGTACACATTGTATGTTTGCATATTTCCAATAAAAAATAAAAAATAAAAAAAAAGTGGAAATGCTGAGCATCACTGCAAAAGCAAATCATTCTGAATTAACAACAAAATAGAGTTCCAGTCTAGGGCTGAAACGATTCCTTGAGAAACTCGAGTAGCTTGATTACAAAAAATCATCAATGCAAATTCTTTGCATCGAAGATTCGATTAATCCATACAACCACACACACATCGTGCGCTTATAGTGTTGCCAGGTGACATAAAGAAGACCTGGTTTGATGGCGCAGATTGCAAAAAAAGAAAGAGAGAATGAGGAGAGGCGAACCGAAGAGACGGCCAGAGAAAAACCAAAAAAAGTGTCCAAAGTCTACTGTACCGAACTAGCCGAGGGACCCATTCCATCTTATATGATGGAGTAGTTACAGGCGCCTTTTGCACCATTTAAGGTGGCACGGGAAAGCTAACTTCAGAAAGCAAGCAACTAAGCTTTCCCAGAAAACTGTTTTATGGTAACCCCTAGTCGAGCACCACATCAGTGTCTAAGCATCTGAGCAGAAACAGTCAGTCTACACATCCAGTCCACAGAGCAGAGCGACACACAGTAACCATAACATTTAGCCTAAATCAGTGAGATGGTGAGTTGAGATGAAGACTAGTAAAGCGTGTATGTTAGTTATGGTTATATGTAATGACTAGTTAAGAAAGTAAGTCAGTGTGATGGTGAGTTGAGATGAAGGCTAGTAAAGCGTGTATGTTAGTTATGGTTATATGTAATAACTAGTTAAGAAAGTAAGTCAGTGTGATGGAGAGTTGAGATGAAGGCTAGTAAAGCGTGTATGTTAGTTATGGTTATATGTAATAACTAGTTAAGAAAGTAAGTCAGTGTGATGGAGAGTTGAGATGAAGGCTAGTAAAGCGTGTATGTTAGTTATGGTTATATGTAATAACTAGTTAAGAAAGTAAGTCAGTGTGATGGTGAGTTGAGATGAAGGCTAGTAAAGCGTGTATGTTAGTTATGGTTATATGTAATGACTAGTTAAGAAAGTAGGTCAGTGTGATGGTGAGTTGAGATGAAGGCTAGTAAAGCGTGTATGTTAGTTATGGTTATATGTAATGACTAGTTAAGAAAGTAAGTCAGTGTGATGGTGAGTTGAGATGAAGGCTAGTAAAGCGTGTATGTTAGTTATGGTTATATGTAATGACTAGTTAAGAAAGTAGGTCAGTGTGATGGTGAGTTGAGATGAAGGCTAGTAAAGCGTGTATGTTAGTTATGGTTATATGTAATGACTAGTTAAGAAAGTAGGTCAGTGTGATGGTGAGTTAAGATGAAGGCTAGTAAAGCGTATACAATTAACAAGTACCTTAGTTATTTTTTATTTCTATTTATTTTAGTGTATTTAAAATATTTTACCCAATTTTTTTTTTTATATGATTGCGTAATTAATGCAATGAATAAGATATTTCAGCTGACAACAATTAACAACTAACTCTGACTGGCTGAGTAGCTTCTTATTTCTTAAACAAAAAAAAAAATAAATATATATATATATATATATTATTGTAATATTGTAATTTTTTTCATACATATAAGATGTAAAATGAATTGATAGCCTTAGGAAACAGCAGAGGGTGCTGGTGTGCTCTACCTCGCTTGTTTGTCACCAGTATGTCACGTTGGTTGGATGAATGGTGTCATATTAGTGTCAAAAGTATGGTGGGCAAAAATGCGAGGTGAAAAATATTAACTGCACGTTTTCACTTGTGCAAATGTATATCCTTTAATGTGTTTTGCTCTCTTGATTTGATATTTTTCCTCGC
The DNA here is from genome assembly GCA_021613375.1 of Megaleporinus macrocephalus. Lineage (NCBI taxonomy): Eukaryota > Metazoa > Chordata > Actinopteri > Characiformes > Anostomidae > Megaleporinus > Megaleporinus macrocephalus. The sequence continues at coordinate 13,835,525 of CM038708.1, forward strand.
GCGAAAAGTTCACTACTGTCGGCTGCTCTCTGCGCTCGAGTTTTCAGAGGGGGCGGGTTTGACAGTTTTAGGTCGGGACATGGGCCGAATGCTATTGTTTGATGGCACCTGGTTTCGTGACTGACCACTCACAACGAACTGCCTCTCAAACAACAATACAAACATTGTGGACAAGGAGCACCAAAAGATGAGGTAGATTAAAACTTTGGTTTATTTCTCCTGATTTAATAATCTAATCACTTTTTATGAGACTGTGTTCACTTCAATTTACTTTGATAAAGATCAGGTAAGCAAAATACAGCATTTTGTAGTTTTGTTGTACATAAATTATAAAAGAAAACGTAATTTGTGTTCAGTTTGATTATGTAAAATAAAACATGAGACATGGCCAGCCTCGTGAATCACACTGCATCGTGAGTAGAGTGTGTCGTTACATCCCTATTATATATACATACATAGTGGTTTACTAATTTTTAGTGACATACCTGAGACTCTTCAGTTTTGACATGGAACCAAGGATCAGCTTTATCCCAGGGTCTGAGATGGTGCAGTTCATCAAGTTAAGCTGCACAGTCTGAGGGGTGGATTGACGTATCACATAGGAAACAGCACAGCATTCATGTGGGTCCAGAGGTTGATCATTCAGATCTAGCCTGTTTTCCACTTTTTGCAGAAACAGCAAACACGCTTCAGGGGCCTGATACTCATATAGACACTGACACACATAGAGGACATTCTCAGGCTCCACATATGGATCCGGCTCATCGTCCTCTACTGAATAGAGGAATGTGTTCAAGATGTTTTCAAAGTATTTGGTAGAAATTGATTTTATGTCGTTGCACGTGACCAGGCTCCGTAAATAAACCTCCATTTTCTCAGACAAGAGCCCGAGAAGTAAAAGGAAGACGTATTTCAGGTACTTCCCATCCTCTGTCTGGCTTAGTTGGAGCAAGTGTCCTATCTTATTAGGAGTCAGGAGTAAAAAAAGGGCCGCCCAAAATTCTTGCACTGTGTTGTGTAGAAACACAAAGACTGCTTGAGAGAAGGCAGAAGTTCCTTCAAGGGTCACCGGCGTCAAAAAAGCTTGTTGCACAGCGTCCTTTAGGCAGACGTCTGCCAAATGGGCTGTTTTAGACAGAACTGCTTGATAGGATGTCGATGCTAAAGATAAGATAGCTCTCCTGCTGCCTTGGATGTATTTATCCACATCACCCACATTTCCAAAGGTAAGGCAATGATGGAACATCCATACATACATTTCAGTGATCGTGCAGGGCTGGTTATTTGCTTCCAATGGGGATAACAACATGCAGGCAGCGGTGAAGAAAGCATATAAAGGGACATGACACAGACTGACCAGCTCCAAGTTCTTTAATACACCAATATTAGTATCATCATTTGTTTCAAGCATCAGCTTAAAGTAGGCCCGAATGGAGTTTTCACTGAAGCCCTGTATCTCTACCCTGAAAGAGGCCCAGTCAGACAAATCACCTGAAGTGTCCGCCTCTGGTCTGCAAGTGATTAAAACCTTTGCATCACCGAAGACCTCTTTCTCCATTAGGCTCTCGACCACAGAGCCATCAACAATGTCCATCAAGCCGTCAAAAATGATGAGAACATTTTCAGAATTCTCTTCCAGGTCTTTCCAAACTACGTCAGGGCTCTCGGCTGGCATGAGGTACTTGTTGAAAAGAAAGGATGTCAGACTTTCATTACCCGCAGATTCTGACATGAGCTTTGTTAATGGCTCATCAAAATAAAACATGTAGCTCACTTGACTGTCTTCTCCATAGACCCACAGTCTCAACATCTCCTGAACCACTGTTGATTTCCCAATGCCTGGTTTTCCAACAAGGAGAATTTTCTTCTCATTGCTTATAAGTAATTGATAAGGTGACAGTTTTCTTTTGTCTGTAGGGATGAAGGTTTTCAGTTTTTTTGCTTTGCTCTTCTTGTACGCTTTGATTTTAGTATGAGGTATTGCACTCACATCAGTGTCCAGGACGAGCGGTATGTACTGGAAACTGCTGCCTTTTGCCTTGTGTTTTAGAAACGTCATGTTTTGCCTCCACTTTTCATGAAAAATCTGCATTGCTCTCGTTTTGAGTTGTCTCTGATATTTCGCACAAGGCCCTGAATCTGAAGGAGAAGAGGAAAAAGAATCAGGTCTGGCCAGGCTAAAGGTATATGTCAATCCAAAACTGAAATAATTAACAGGAAATTAGTCTCAATAGGAAAAGCAATAAGAAAAGAAATAAATAAAAATATAAAATGTCAGCCAGCTGCCCCACCAAAATGCAGAACATTAATGTTTATTTCCCATTATCAAGGCACCATGGTCTTTTTAACCTCCCTGGGGGCTTAAGATTCTCAAAATATACCATCTGCAATTGCCTCACAGGCGCACCTGATACCCCAGTGCTCCCACTACAGACCTTCATCCTTTAAAACAGTGTGTTCTGTCAGTCTAGGTAGACCTATAGTTCAGGCTAAGGCTGAATGTGGATCAACTGAGTATGTCCTTGCACTGGTTGCATTAGGATTTGTGTATGCATATATATATATATATATATATATATATATATATATATATATATATATATATATATATATATATTACAGATGGAAGGATCGACCGGCTATATATTGGTTTCAGCCGATATATTTGATTTTTAATCAAAATATGCTATCAGTGATCGGCCGATATTTCTCCAATTTAGTTGATCCTGAGAGCCGATTGATGGCGTTAAGCATGCGCAGATAGAAAGCCCCGTCTGGCAGTGTTTTCCGGTATGTGACAGACCAGGACGTTTTTAAATGAGTAAAATCAGCGTGTCTCGTGGGAACCAAGACAAAGACATTTAACTCTACTAATCTGATACAGCACTGCACGCAGCTGAATACAGTGAGTACCAGCAAATAGCAGAGCTAGCACGCGCAGCTAGCACAAAACAAACAACCCAGAACACCGTGCCGACCAGATCTGACCGATACGAACAGTACAGCAGCAACAATTCAAGATCTACATTTAATGATTACAGATTGTCGTTTAAAATAACCAGAGTCTGCGTTTAAGGACTGCAGTTTTTACTGCATTTATTTAATTAGCTTTTTTTCAAATTAAGGGTCTAAATTGAATGATTGCAGTATTGGGGATATTTGTTTGATTTACTTTGTTTATTTATTGTTAATTTTGTTAAAAATATTATGCTGTTTCATATGAGCTCGTTAAAAATGGTAATAAATCAGTTTAGACCATGTTTCATGACTTGCTTACACTAATAACTACACATAGCCCTGCCATATCAAAAACGCTGATCGGTCCATCTCTAACATATATATATATATATATATATATATATATATATATATATATATATATATATATATATATATATATATATTATATATAAAACCATGCACAGAACTTTATAATCATGCAAAGGGTTCATTCAGATGGTTCTTTAAAGGTTTCTCAGTAGAGACCACGGTTCCATGTACTCACTAAAGTAAGTTGGCTGTGAAAAACATACAGCCCCCACAAACCACTGAGAGATCAGGCTTTAACAGTAAGCTAGCTGCAGCGTCAAGTAAAGGTTAGTGTGTCAATTTAATTCAAAGCAGGAAACCAACACTGCAAAAACCAGTGAAACTGAAAGCCATCCGTCTACAAATGTTATTGTAAACATATAAAAATGTGTGTGTGTGTGTGTGTGTTAGTTTGTTCACTTATGTTATTTATTTGTTATTCATATTATTTGTTCATTTATGTTAGTTTATTTAGTCACTTATGTTATTTGTGTTGTTTTGTTTGTATTCTCTCCTGAGCGCCCTGGTCTAGCATGCACACAAGCACTTACACACGTTACAGTTTAATTCGGTGGTCTATATGGTTTCACTGCGTACGAGTTAAAGCCAAACTGTCTCACCCCCTCCCTCCAAAAAAAAAAAGTAAAAGGTTTTGGTAGTAGAAGGTACTTTACCTGCCATGTCGTCACTCTGGTGCTGCGGGTCGTGTCCGAAAGAGAAGCAGCTGATCCACTGATGAAGCTCGGGGTGCTGTTCGACAGGCATGGGGAAGGTTTGGTCCCTCGTGTCGTCAAAAATCCGCAACAGCTCGTAACACACATCCTCGCCTTTGCTGGCTGCGGCATCCAGTAGCCGCCTGACCTGCTCGGCTGTGGCGGCGTCTTGGCTGAAAATCAGGTCTGTCTCCGAGTCCGATAGGAGTCCGCGCTCTCTCAACGCCTGTCTTATCAGCTGAAGGTTCCGAAGTCCTCTCACTAGTCCGGCTGTGCCGTTTCTGATATAGTCCACTGCTGACCGCTTCGTACTCGCCATCCCAAAAAAACAAGCCTGCTGGAGAAACAAGCTCGCCGTCTAGAACTCGGGCAGCTCTACAGCGCAGCGGCAGGAAGAGAGAAGGAAGTGACTCAGTGACTGCGAGTGGGGCGTCTTCCCGCCAAACGATTTGTCTCATGAAGTTGAGTAGGTGGATACAATCTGGGGATGACGGATTTAAAAAGTATCTATGTCATGGGGGCGTAGCGCCAAACCCTGAGAGCCCCGGACGAAACGAAAGTAAAAGTATGTGTTTGTTGTTGCTTTTATTTCTTTAGGAGTGAACTGACAATAAGGTAAAGTGCGCGTGCACTAAGTAATCAGTTATGCTTTATATGTGTGTATAAGAAACAAGCAACTGTTGAATATTTGTGAATGAATGGGATAATAAATATATACATTGGAACATCGTGAGCTCCCCTTCACTCATATCTTCAAATAAATACTTCTGGGCTGGTGCTAACTTTATGGTTATGGTTACAGAGTATAACTTTCTGAACACTGGTTGGTACTGTTAGTACTACTTTATTAAGTCTGAGAAATACTAAAATTATAATCTTAAAAGCTTTGTGATATATATATATATATATATATATATATATATATATATATATATATATATATATATATATAATCACAAATATATATACTGTATATATATATATATATATATATATATATATATATATATATATATATATATATATATATATATACTGTAAAAAGATCACTATGAAATGTACAGTAACTTGCTGGCAGCAATCAGCCAGTAAATTGCTGTAACAAATTTCACAGTATGCATACTGTACATTTAATCACAATACTTATTAAATTCTGTAATTTTATTACAGTATTCATCACAATACTGTGACTGTTATTACAGCAATAATCACAATACTGTAATTGTTATCACAGTAATAGGGTGCTGTATTTTCTATTACAGCAATTATTAAACTACTGTAAAAGCTTTACAGCTTAAAAATTACTGTGTTCATTTTAATACTGTAAATTAATGACTGTAAAAAGGATTATATACTGTAAAATTAAGACAACATTGTTGTCCCACAAATTTCTTTTATTATATTGCTTTGAATATTTAAAAACATTTTAGAACATTTGAACATTTTAATACATAGGTGCAATATTAAATGTGGAACTGTATAAAAACACAAAACGCTTTAGAATTAAAAAACAATTAAATGCCTTCTTTCTGAGCTGGGAATCCTGTGGGAATTTGTCTTCCTTGCAGAGAAAAGAAGAAAAGTAATTAGTTATTGATGTAGAAATGTATACTGGTGGCTCTATGACAATTTTTGTTGATTCTTTTGATTTGATTGTTTGTCCAAAGAGGGCTTTATACACAGGTGGATGTTGTTACGCTCACCCTGCTTAAAGCAGAAAATACACAGTACTATCTTATGCAAGTACCTAATTAACAGTCTCACCTGCTCTCAGTTCTGCCAGTCATACGCAATGAAGCCCCTGATGAATGATGCCACATGCGGATTAAGGGATTCATTCTTTCGCTGGACCATCTTGCCAGTCTTTCTGCTCTCTTGGAACTTGAAAGCACATTTACTGTGCTCTGGATTTATCCTGACAAAAATCTTTAAATACAACAGACATATAACATTACTCCAACCAAAGAGAGTTACTCTTACCAACAAAGTTTTAATACAAGTGTAATACATCCACCACATTTGTTTCATTACCTTCCTCTCTTTTATGAAAACAAGAGCTTCAAGTGAAGTCTACTGCTCCAAAATGAATGAAGTACGTACCAGACAGGGAAAGAGTTAACGGTTCAAATTTGGTGAATGTTTTACACTCACATGGGCCAGCAAACACTGTGGGTACAAATTTTAACTTCAAGTTGTAATAAAGATCAAGCATATGTCAAAATATTTCAAAAAAATTGATCAAAATGATTTCAGTGAGCACATTATTGGCTGTGTGAGGAAGAGCAATTAAATATTCATTTTTAAATGATGAGGCAAAGAAATTAAGTTAAAAAAGTAAGAATTCTTTACATTAAGTAGTAAAACTAGTTGAGTAGGTGGTTACATGTAATCGCATATTGTTCTCATATAGTGTGAAAAAAAAAGTGCTAACCTCTGGATAAATTCCAGTGATGTGGACGCTGGATATTCAATGTTGAACACATAGTATGACCCAAAGAAAACAGAGCAGAAGCAAAATCTGAATGATCACTCAATGGACAGCATCCATTTCTTTGCTCCCAGAATGGACTCATTCAACCTGATAGGCTTTATACTTTTACACAAAAAGCAGAATAACATACAACCTCTTAAATGTGGCATGCAATATTGACAGACATTACATAACCAACATAAGGTCACACCTTAAATGTTGGTACATCACTAATCAATTTCCAGCACCTCTTGCAATTGTTGACTTAATACAAACAGGCTAGGGTGGAAGTCTCCTGCAACACAAAATAAATAGGCAACACTGTTAGAAATCACAATTACCATATTCACATTCAAGGCAATAAATCTGAGTATGGCAATATTGTATGAAAAAAAAAAATTACTTACATCAACCAAGAGGAAAAGCACATCTTCATTTTCTTTGAAGTAAGCAATCATGACTAACATTGCAGCAAGTCCAGAGTCCATGTCTTCCATCTGTCTCTCAAGGCCATAAAGGACTGTCTTCACTTCCTTTTTTTCATTTCAAAAGCTGATTACTGAAATACTGCAGAACTCTTTTCCCCTTTCCAGCAAGTGATTCTCGTAGTTTTGATTCTTGCTCAATGTCAGTGTGCAAAAGTGTTGTAGTAAAAACTTCTGCATGAAGAGAAACGGACACTTTTTCTGTAAATCTGACATACTTGGTGAAGGAGCTGCATTTATGTCCCGACGCTGTGGCTCATATAGTAATGTCATGAGATCACTGACTCGCCTGCACTTGATGAAAAATGGTGGAGTAAGACTTTCGCTGGGTGCCGAGAGGGAATACAATTGTTTTTTAGTCAGAACCAATGCAGCCTCCGCACAATCAATAACAATAGATGGTAATGCATATACAGCAGTGTCTCTACATCTGGTAGTTTGTGGAGTACCACAACCTCATAGATGTTCTGTGTTTTGCTATTTGATTATATATAACTATTTTTTAACACACAAACACAAAATATACAACTAAGCTGAAAAAACATTTTCTTTGGGGACTATTTTGCCTCACCCAACATGTTATATGTTAAATTTCATGCCTTGATGTAATAAAGGCATGAAATAGCTTTTCCACAAACTGTCTGTCACCAGCACACCCGTGGAAATGTTTTCTGATTATGGTGTCCAGTGGTAGCATATAATGGGCAAATAATATAGGTCTTAAAACAGAGCTCTGTGGAACACCATACTTTACCATAGTATGAACAAATGAGTCACCATTTACATTTACAAGCTACCATTAATGATCTTCTATAGTCTATAAGACTCCTTCCAGTTTAGTCATGTAACATTCATGCTCTAGTTGTCAAACTGTTTTAATGCTAAGGTCTGTTCAATGCACCATGAAGCAAGCTTCTTCTGCCTTATACTTTTATTTTTTAGTGGAGCCACATTATCTAAAATATAACAAAAGTATCATCTAAGCATTTGGTCAGAATATCTTGGTCAGAATATTGTTCTCTTCTCTGTAGGTGTTCCAGTCTGGCTAGGTATTGCATTGTCTTTTTTCTAGGTATCAGCACTGACCCTGTGTTTATGGCAGTGTTTGAGTATAGAGTGGTTTGGACTTAATCCTGTTGTACTAGATAGAGATTCATACTCTAACCAACACTAAGCACTTTTGTAAGTCGCTCTGGATAAGAGCGTCTGCTAAATGCCGTAAATGTAAATGTAAATGTAAATGGGTCTGATACTGATCAGATTAATAAAACTTTTCATCGTCTGGGCTGATTCACACATTTCTTTAATATTAGCCTTAGTTATTTCTGACGCCACAGACTGACATTGTTAGTCCCTTTATGCAAACCTTGACCATCTTTGGCTAGCTAGCAGCTTCAGGTTACCCTTAATGTCTGGCGCCCTGGCTGCCAATATACAGTTAAATGCTACAGGTGCCCCTGAAGGAAAAGCTATTTTCACATAAAAATATAATCCCTGTAACTAGAGCATGATCAACAAGCCCCACAGAGGGTGTTTTACTAAACTTGTTGAAATGGGGCCAGTAATATCGGTCTGCAGAGCTGCAGCACTGCGATTTCAGACCAGCAGTTGACTGTAAGCTTTAATTGTTTTAGAAGGATTTGCGTTGGGCGAATGTAATATATTAAGTTTTGGGCTAAGACAGGTTTTGTTTGAAGGTATATATATTTGCATCGACAATATTACACATATCCCAGCAAACACGGTTACACTGTGACAACTTGCTGTTTTGGTGTCCACCATGTTAAAATGTAATTAATCTGAAAGTTGTGACAACATAGTGGCCTTCTAGAATCCCTTATACGTTCCATTATCTCAGAATTAATACCATAAAACAGTGTTATTTAGTAGTGATGTTGTGATAAAAATAAAAAATACCACCTTTTTAACAACATTTTAGCAAATTTGTAAGAAAGTAAACAACATTGTGACAACATTTTTTTGTTTTTTGGGATATTACACAAGTCTGTCTGTGTAAACTATAGAGAAATACTGCTTAATTACTCTTGAATTTAACCTCAAAAGTTGATAGTTGGCTTTAATATAATATGTACGATTTACTTATACACTTACACGACATGTGCAGTAGTATAGCAAGCACCCCAAAATCGAATGACTATGAACGAAATTCCTTATTTAGATTAAATAATTTTCAGTACAGAATATACAAAATCCCTTCCTGGATAGTGACACAAACGCTAGCACATACAACCTGCGCAAACAGTCTCTGTCTACATATGTGTACATGTCACAATCACGTGTGTATATATATATATATATATATATATATATATATATATATATATATATATACATACAATCCGGGGTTTGGGGGGAGGCGGCTTACCGTCTTCAGCATGGCTCTGGCAATTCGTGCTACTATAGAAACTACTGGGAGAAATGGAAAGATTGGGAACTAAGAAGTTGTTGGAACTAAGTGTTTTGTTATTGGCCAAATGCAAGTTAAATTACATCTGCGCTTGTTTGCTTCTTCCAAGTACCTCGGATGTTTCCCTGGATTTTCCTGACCCGAATTTCACAACCTGAATTTCACAACCTAAATATTTTTTAACTGAATTATTTTTACCTGAAATTCCAAGATCTGAATTTGAAATAGCAAAAATTTTGCAGGTAAAATTTTCAATAATACCAAATTTCACACACCTTTTCATTTTCAAAGACATGATTTCAGGTTCAAGTTCTAGTGATAATGATTTAACTCCATACTACATGCACTCATCTATTTGTAGTTTATTCATCTATTGTTCCTCTGATAGGATCCCATTCATTTTCGGCCAAACCCAAACATTACGGTTTAATTCATCTTACAGCCACTAAACTGCCTCTACTCACTTAGTGCAGATTCCCAAACTCTAATCCACAAACATACCGACCCGCACTCCTCCACTTGTCGCTTATACACACTGTTTTGTTTTTTTAGTCATTATTATTATTATTATTATTATTATTATTATTATTATTATTATTATATTGTGATGTGATGCTGAAGTTACATATTTATGAGTGAAGCACATTTAAGATGAATATCTGAAAGTAGACTATGATGCTAGAACTACTCAAACACTCTATGACCCCACAGGGAGAAACATACAGTTTAATAACAGCACATCACACAACGTGAGGCTGCAGTTTCAGCATAGACTTCCTACAGGACTGGATCAGATTCCTTCATTTTATATTCCCTCCAACATCTGATCCAGCATTTTCATTTCTCATCCAACAATATCAGTCTGATACTCATACGTATCAGTGCTGTCGTTATCGCTAATCAATATTTAACATTTTCTCTTTTTTACCCTTTTTATTATAGCCTAAACTGGAACCTTAACATGTGTATATGCATGTTAATGCATGTCTGTGTATGTATGTGAGTAATATTTATGCAGATGCTGATGTTTAAATCTGATTTGCAGGGTGTGTGTAACTTACACATGCGCTGATATGTCGTCTTCCAGAGAATGTGTGGTGATGTTGGTATGATGGAAAGAAAACGGGCAGTCGAAAGACAGGTCACACTGTGCAGGGTCACAAAGGACTGGCCTGCACTGCACTGGCACATGTCACCCACGTTAAAATATGATATCACAAACAAACAAACAAAATATTGAACAATTAGTATGCAGATTACTACAGAAATAGTAATTAATAAACACATAACACTAAGTAATTCATATTAAAATCCTGTAAAATAAATAAAGATGGTTAAAATATTAAAAGCTTTCATTCAATTGAATGCACCATAGCAAAAGGTGCACTGCCCCTTTAAGACAGCCGGCAATTGAATAAAAAACAACAGAGGTGAGAGGAAAGTTCCAGAAGGCACGATTACAGCAGAGGGAAGAGTGTGCCGAAGCTGTAAGATACAGCCTGATTTTAATGTTGTATACGAGTGAACTAGAAACTTTAACATGTTTCCTATGAGTATATCAATATAAAACGTTGTGGTGTCATATTGCTGTTTAAATAAAATGTTATGTTTAGCTGCTAGCTGCTAGGTCAGCATTAGCCAACAGCTAGCAGCCGGTTGTTCTGTCTGCATCTTGTTAATGCTGTGGAGCACATGGTGCTGTAGTTGGTGAATTACTGCTAATATCACATGGAGTGGACATTAATTGAGATATCTGTGCTCTCTCCACCTGAAAAACAGGTCAGGTTGTTTTTTTTATTATCTGGAATGTTTTCTCTAGTTTCCCCCCATGTTACAACCGTGTGTGCATCGTACACTGGAGCCAGTGTGAGTGCAGCAAACACCAGATGGCGAGCCAAGCCATGGATCTGCCCATTAACAGCTAAAAACTGAACCTGTTCCACCTCTATGGTAGGACCTGGGTTGCTCGAGTTTTTGAACAATTTGAACAGAACTATTCAATTATCGGAAAAAGAAGAGAACTTGCATTAATCTCAAGAGACAAGGACTTTTTACGTTTTCTTTATTGTCCCCTTTTTTTGGTGTAACCCTGGAACATTCATGGGCAGGACTGTTCTGAGAGCTTGATAAAAATACAGAGTGAAGTGTAATTCACTCAATAGACTGAACCAAAAGCACCAAGAATGTGCTGGCTCACAGTGGCCTGGACTGCACTGGTCAAAACTGCAGCACGCCGGTCTGCAGGGCACTTGACTTCAGTGACCAGGATCGGAGTCGGCTGTATCACAGCTGGTGGGACTTCAGTGCAATGGCTCTCAGTGGCCTGGACTGCTGAGGGCTGGACTGCAGTGGTCAAATCTGCACTGCGCCAGTCTGCAGGGCACTTGACTTCAGTGGCCTGGATTACACTCGGCTGTACCACTGCTGGCTTTACTACATTGCTGTTTGTGGCAGAGATCTCCTGTAACACATTATCAAACATATTAACAAACTTCTGTAAGTTTAACACACTGACACGGCTCGGCATCTTGGCTCACTGGGTGCGATAACATGCTGGACAGTAACAGAACTTCACCTACAGAATGATGTGTGATGTACTTCAAGTCTATTAATTTAACATCTCCACACGGTTCCATACCCTGTGTGTTCACTAGCACACTCACCTTCAATCTAAAGCTCGCCGTTGGACTGGCTGTTGTCATTGGTCATCACTGAACTCTTTCTACACACAATTCTTCTTAGGAACTCACTCACCAATCCTGCTGGAGATCTCTTTCAGCTCAGTGCTGGTCATATGTTCACCAAAGTTTTTAATGTACACGTAGGTGAACTTGGTGACGCGCTCTGCTCTAGATTTGACACAGCAGATAGTCCTTTAAAAACATTGAGATTTTTATCAGACGGTGTAAGAAACTCTCTTCACCAACAGCAGCTTTGAAGAAATCAAAATAAAGCTGTACTCTTAGAGTGGAGCTAAAGTGAGTTAGACTAAGTGGGTGGAGCTAAACTATGGTAGACTAAATGGACGGGGCTAAACAGAGTTAGGCTGAGTGTGCAGAGCTATAGAACTCTAGTCAGGCCTTCAGTTCTCATTAGGTGTCGTTCAGCACCAGCCTGTTCAGTGTCTGAATGGCTCTGTCTGCAGCTTCCTGGGTCTCATACTGCATGTAGATGTATGATTGTCCGGTATTATTGTGTGATTCAGGCTTGTATACAGCTTTTTGATTGGATGCATGGTTTTTCCAGGAATGTTTTCCCATAGAGAATGAACAGGACGGAAATTGCTCGACCAACAGACACCTTTTCGCATACTCTGACTCAGGGCAGACCCCCTACCACAACTGCAGTGTTGGTTTGACCCGCACTCGTCTGTTTGTCCTTTTTTCATTCATCCCTAAACCCAAACATCATGGTTTCGTTTCACCTACAGCCACAAAACAGCATGTACTCACTCAGGGTGGATCCCCAAACACGCTGACCTGCATTCCTCTACTTGTCATTTCTTGTTCATCCCTTGTTCCTCACACTTCTTAAGCTGAACAACCATTCTGTGTTTCCTTCAGGATACGCACTTCTAGATTATAGATACACCCTCAGCTTCCAGCGCTAGAGTCTGTTTAGGGAGATATGAAGAATATAGGTACACTTAGTGATCTGGTCTGTGACTAATATTTTCTTAATGCAAAATTGCTTCTCAAAACATTGATGATGATGATGATGTTAGTGTAACAGGGCTGTCATGGCTAAAGTTTTGCACATTGGAAAAATATGATGATGATTGGTCTGACCTGCACTTGTCTGTTTCATCCTTTTTTTCCATCACTCTTTTTTCCCCCATAGAGTCTTATTCATTTTTGGACACCCCCATATATCATGGTTCCATTTAACTTACAGCCTCCAAACTGCATATACTCTTTTTAAGGCAGATCTCCAACCTCCAATCCACAGATATACTTCAAAGAATTCACTTTTTTTAGTTGTTATTCCTTTTTTTTGCTTTCTGACAGATCTTTGCCGCGTGACTCACCGCAGTTTTTGAAATATAAATAGATCTAACTCCAGATTGTCCGGTATGATTGTGCAATTCAGGCTTGTATACAGCTTTTTGGTCAGATGCATGGATTCCCTAAAACAACGGCTTTTCTCCAGAATTTCTCATAGAGAATGAACAGGATGGAAAAAGGAACGCCAATCAGATCCCCAAGCACTAATCCACAGACATGCTGACCTGCACTCGTCTATTTGTAGTTTATTCATCCCTTTTTCCTTCCATAGGATTCCATTCACTTTCGGCCAAACCCAAACATTATGGTTTAATTCAACCTACAGCCACCAAACTGCCTGTAGTCACTTAGGGCAGATTCCCAAACTGTAATTCTCAAACATACCGACCCGTACTCCTCTACTTGTCGTTTATGCATACTGTTTAGTTTTTTTTGTCATTATTATCACTATTATTGTTGTTGTTGTTATTATTATTATTATTATTATTATTATTATTATATTGTGATGTGATGCTGAAGTAAAGCTGAAGTAACATATTTATGAGTGAAGCGCATTAAAGATGAATATCCGAAAGTAGACTATGATGCTAGAACATCTCAAACACTCTGTGACCCCACAGGAAGAAACAAACAGTTTAATAACAGCTTTATTACAGCCTAAACTGGAACCTTAACATGTACAATAATAAAAAAAAAACCTCATCTGTAGGACATCTGTTTTTTTTTTTAATGTTTATTTATGCTTTTTTAGGGATGCATGATGATGATATCGGAATATGCAGATAACTGTTATTCCGCTGTTGGTTGGTCAGTTACTCCTGGAGCATGTTTGTCAGGCAGCACTGGTGTTAATAGAGCTGGTCCAGTCGCTGTGCTTTCACTGGCTAGTCACGGTCTCAGGAGCTGAAAAGCTACAGAACACACACAATCATGACCACAGCATGTGTATGTGTGTACATGCATGTCTGTTTGTGTATGTATGTGTTTTGGTGTGTGTGAGTAACATTTTATGCAGATGCTGATGTTTAAATCTGATTTGCAGGGTGTGTGTAACTTACACATGCACTGATATGCCATCTTCCAGAGAATGTGTGGTGATGTCGGTATGATGGAGAGGAAACGGGCAGTCAAAAGACGGGTCACACTGTGCAGGGTCACAAAGGACTGGCCTGCACTGCACTGGCACATGTAACCCACGTTAAAAACACAAAATTTACACTATTAAACAATTAGTATGCAGATTACTACAGAAATAGTAATTAATAAACACATAACACTAATTCATATTAAAATCCTGTGAAATAAATAAATAAAGATGGTTAAAATATTAAAAGCATTCATTCAATTGAACTCACCATAGCAAAAGGTGCACTGCCCCTTTAGGACAGCCGGCAGCTGAATAAAAAACAACAGCTGTGAGCGGAAAGTTCCAAAAGGCACAATTGGAGCAGAGGGAAGAGAGGAGGGAAGAGTGTACCCAAGCTGTAAGATACAGGCTGTTTTTTTCCAAACTTGAAATATAAAGATTAAAAATCAGCTCTACTTGTGTTTACCAGTCCAGTACCCAAAGAGGACGACAATTTTCCTGGTTTTTGAGTGAAACGAGCTGGTTTTAAGCCCGTTTAAGTATAAAACATTGTGGCGTCAAACTGAGTTATGTTTAGCTGCTAGGTTAGCGCTAGCCTACAGCTAGCAGCCTGTTGTTCTGTCTCCATTTTGTCATTGCTGTGGAGCACATGGTGCTGTAGTTGGTGAATTACTGCTAATATCACATGGAGTGGACATTAATTGAGATATTTGTGCTCTCTCCACCTGAAAAACAGGTCAGGTTGTTTTTTTTCTTATCTGGAATGTTTTCTCTAGTTTCCCCCCCATGTTACAACCGCGTGTGCATCGTAAACTGGAGCCAGTGTGAGTGCAGCAAACACCAGATGGCGAGCCAAGCCATGGATTTGCCTATTAACAGCTAAAAACTGAACCTGTTCCACCTCTACGGTAGGACCTGGGTTGCTCGGGTTTTTGAACAGAACGTTTTGAACAGAACTATTTAAGTATTGGAAAAAGAAGAGAAACTGCATTAATCTCAAGAGACAAGGACTTTACGTTTTCTTTATTGTCCCCTTTTTTTGGTGTAACCCTGGAACATTCATGGGCAGGACTGTTCTGAGAGCTTGATAAAAATACAGAGTGAAGTGTAATTCACTCAATAGACTGAACCAAAAGCACCAAGAGTGTGCTGGCTCACAGTGGCCTGGACTGCACTGGTCAAAACTGCAGCACGCCGGTCTGCAAGGCACTTGACTTTCAGTGCCCAGGATCGCAGTCGGCTGCATCACAGCTGGTGGGACTTCAGTGCAATGGCTCTTAGTGGCCTGGACTGCTGAGGGCTGGACTGCAGTGGTCAAATACACAGTGCGCCAATCTGCAGGGCACTTGACTTCAGTGCCCTGGATTACAGTCGGCTGCACCACTGCTGGCTTTACTACATTGTTGTTTGTGGCAGAGATCTCCTGTAACACATTATCAAACATATTAACACACTTCTGCCAGTCTAACACACTGACACGGCTCGGCATCCCGGCTCACTGGGTGAAATAACATGCTGGACAGTAACAGAACTTTACCTACAGAATGATGTATGATGTACTTCAAGTCTATTAATTTAACATCTCCACACGGTTCCAGGTAGATATGCTGATTAAGGAATGCAGTTTGTACAATGCTGACTAGTCTACATAAGTTTGTATAGCTTTGTAGATCCAGTTGTGGTGTAAGTTAGTTTTACCTGGTAGCACGTTGCATTAATCCGCTTAATGAGCTAGTCTTTTTCTGAGCTCAGCCTTTCTTTTGAGCTTGGCCCACGTACACCGGCTTCCCTCTCAGCATTTTTCAGTTCATCTCATCTACAGCCTGAAAAGAACAGCACACAGTCAACACTCACACCGACCCAACACAGTGTTGATCTACACACACAGGTATGAGCTTCCATCAGCAGTTATCTACATCAGACACATACATAAAGCTGTACTCTTAGAGTGGAGCTAAAGTGAGTTAGACTGAATGGGTGGAACTAAACTATGGTAGACTAAATGGGTGGGGCTAAACAGAGTTAGGTTGAGTGTGTAGGGCTAAGCTGAGTTAGGATGGGTGGGCGGAGCTAAGATGTAACAGACCAGAAGAACTCTAGTCAGGCCATCAGTTCAGCTGTGAGTACTGACACACACTAACAGCTCACACTCCGAGTTAATACACAGTCTCACACCATCTTCATCAAAGCAGCCCCCCGAGCCCACTCCAGCTTTTCTTACCTTGCAGGACAAAATATTCCCAAAAGACGGAAAAGGTGTTGCACAAATCCTCGCTGTCGATGAACTTGTCCATTTTATTGATGAAGGCGTTCCCGAAATTACTTTTCCTCAGTAAGGGTTTTCTGTGGGACCACATGATCCGGAGCGGTCGGTGCTTTATCACACTGAAGTTTAGGGTGTTCAAAGCAAGCTGGGCTGAAAGCAAGAAGAGGTTACAGGTCATTATCTCCATAACACATTGGGGTGGTTTCACCTGGGCTGCGTGCAAAACCTCATAATATCAAACTAAACAGTGTGCGCACATAGTTCAAAATTAGTAGTACAGTCTTTATTACAGTATACTGTTCAGTATACAGTAGCACCAATTTTACACCAAACAGCTAAAAGCAGTAGTTTAGTCTTAGACTTAGGAAATTCAGTAATTTCTGCGTAATTAAATTGTTAAACTTTTGATGTGAAACGATATTTGTGTTATAGCAGTGACCCCTGGTTCCCATAGATAGATAGATAGGTAGAAAGAACAGATAACTCTGACTCTGTGTTTACATCCCATAATTCTGGATTATACAAAAATTTAGAAAACTGGGTGGAATTGCCCTTTAATCAGGGTCTTCTGTAGCCCTAACTGCTGCATGAGCTGACTTAATGCTACTCTATATTCCATCACCGAACTTCTGGAAGTTCACGTAGGTGTAACGGAGCGAGCGGAGCGTCTCCTTGTCTCTGCACACCCGGACAGAAAAGATGGAGCCAAAGAGACTGAACTTTTCCACCAGCAGGGTCTCCGTTACGTCCTTGAGTAAATCTACTCCATGAAAATGGCTCTGGAAAGTAAAGAGCGGGGCTGAGAGAGTGATGAGGCTGAAGCGAAGAGCTTCATGTTTAAACCGATTTTTCTGGTACATTTAGTGTTTTATACGGATTAATTTAGAAACAGGGTGAGAGACTCAGGATTACCAATAAGCAGACCTGCCAACCTGGGAATTTTTTTGGAGTAGCAACTTCTTGCGGTGGGGCGGCACAGCACGGCACAGCACGGCACAGCACGGCGCGGCACGAGGCCAGGTACATTTGCTGATCAGTATTGAGTTCACATGCTCACACATCACAACTTACTACTAAGCACATAGTACCCACTTACTTCACCACCATATCTAGTTATTCAACATACAAGTAGACTATGAAGAAAACAAGAACTCTTTTAATGAAAAGGCAATATATTTCAGTTTTCCGTGCTTTTATACACTTCAAATTTTTTTACCAAGACATTTGGCATATTGTAACTGAAAATCCCTAAAAATATGAACTTAAACTTAAACTTAAACATACTTGAAAATTGTATTGGCATGTGGCTTATTATGTGTCTTAAATACATTGGACATTATAAATAATAACAAAGCTCTACTTTCTAGAAGATATTAACTGTTCTTTCAGGACAATACAGTAATATCACTCTAAATGACAAAACATTGCATCAGAAATAATCCTGATACCTAATCACAGAGGAAATGTACATTATTTGATTAGAATAATCCTGCAGTCAATCTACAGAGAATATTTTATTGCCATATTTTAAGCCCCGTCACTCTGGAACATTCTGAATTTCAAAACTTTCAAAATCAGTACTTGTTGCATTAACCACTGGCAACAAAAATAAATAAATAAACAGTTTGTGATTTATATTAAATTTAACTATTGCCTGAATAAAACCTGGACTGATATCAGTTATTATTATGAACATTCAATGCCATTTAATGTGTTAAATTACAATTATCACTAAAATACACTTGAACATGTTGGTGATTTTGGATGCCATTTATTTAAAAACTGTAGTAGAATCACTTCATAATTCATATGTACACAGTGTTCTAGACTCTGAACTGATATCTGTTGATTTTATGGACTACCTATTAGAAATTGTTGTTTTATAAAGCTGTGAATTTTACTTGTGAACTAAAGGCTTTTCTCAGGTCTGAATGCGCAATGACTCTCACAAACAAGTGTAAAGCAGCTGCGCACTCACAGTTCACGTGCGGCTAGTTTAACTGCGTTTTGGTGATAGGAGGCGGCTTAACCGGAGTTTAAAGTTGATAGGGGAACAGGCAAGTGGGCAGCGGGAATCAGTAAATACATTCTATTTTAAAAAAACCCACCCCAATCCAACACTCGAGCACAAAGAAATTAACTCGAGCACAGAAAGCAATATAAGGTGATCCACGGCGCGCGAGGACAGATGAAACCCAATTCCATTACTTTAATTTTGACGGCTCTCTGCTCGTAGCCTGTGTGAAGAGTGCTATGATTGGTTGAAGTCTTCTTTTCCCAACAGGTTGCTGCAAGGGTGTAGGAGTGGGTTTGACAATGGGGATATGAATCAAAGCCCACCCTGTCCCATAAAATATTATCTATAAGCTGATCCAACTGTAGGTAAGGTAGTACATCACTGAATTTCAAATTACAAATAAACAAAATACAGCATTATCTGTACATCTGTTTATTATTATAAGTCCAATTAAAGCTCACTTTACAAACTAATCAACTCATCGTTGCTATTCACTGACCTCGCGTTTAAAGTTGGCACAAAGTACCCCAGAGGCCAGAGACTCCCCCGACCCACCCCCCACCCTAACAACAAGTCAGTTGCTAACAACAAACACAGTGTGAATTGAATTGCGAACGCGCTTTTATAATAAGAGTTTTTAAACAATTTCTGCTTTTCTGTGGTTTAATTTTTTTCTGATATTGGGTGGGACACGTAGGACAATATAGGAGACTTTTATTCTATATGTTCTCTCCTGATTAAATGATGGAGTGAAATCAAATTCAGCACTGTGTCTGTTCTCTAATTGTAATATTTTATTAAGCAAATTCATAAGTCCATTTATTTTACATATGATAATTTCTTTTTAATGTATGATTATCTGATCTGATCTGTGTGTTCCCTAGCAACCACAACGTATATTTGTTTTTTGGGTTTTTTTCCTCTAGGGAATGAATAGGATGGAAAAGTGCACACCAAGGTGTTGGTGTAGAAGATGCCATCCTCTACCTGCTACACCGAGTCCACTCACACCTGGATAAGGGGAAAGGCACTGTGAGGATCCTCTTCTTGGACTTCTCGAGTGCTTTCAACACCATTCAGCCCCTCATGCTTCAGAACAAACTGAACAGGATGCAGGTGGACCCCTGCCTGGTCACAGGGATTTCCAGCTACCTCACCGACAGGCCGCAGTACGTCAGGCTGAAAGACACCACGTCTGACACTGTGATCAGCAGCATTGGGGCACCTCAGGGCACAGTGTTGGCACCTCTCCTCTTCACCCTGTACACCGCGGACACAGCTCTGAGCTGTGTCACTTTCAGAGGTTTGCTGATGACACAGCTATTGTGGGGTGTATCAAGGATGATCGAGAGGAGGAGTACAGGAGCCTGGTGAGGGACTTTGCTGTTTGGTGCCACAGCAACCACCTGCAGCTCAACACCTCAAAGACCAAGGAACTGGTCATTGACTTTGGGAGGTCCAGACCAAGGTCACAACCAGTTCTGATAGAGGGAGCTGAGGTGGAGACTGTGGAGTCCTACAAGTACCTCGGGCTGTGGCTGGACAGCAAGCTAGACTGGACTGCTAACACTGAGCACCTGTACAGGAAAGGACAGAGTAGGCTGTACTTTCTGAGGAGGCTGCGGTCCTTTGGCATCTGCAGGAAACTCCTGTGGATGTTTTATCAGTCTGTGGTGGCCAGTGTCCTGTTTTACACCGTGGTGTGCTGGGGAGGCAGCACATCCAAGAAGGACATATCCAGGCTGGACAAACTTATCAGGCGGGCTGGCTCAGTGATCAGCCTGAAACTGGACTCTCTGGTGACGGTGGCAGAGAAAAAGACAATGGACAAACTTCTGGACATTATGGACGATGCCAGTCATCCTCTGCACACCGTCATCAGCAACCAGAGGAGTCTGTTCAGTGACCGACTGCTCCTACCCAAGTGCAGAACCAACAGACTCAAAAACTCCTTTGTCCTTCATGCCATCAGACTGTACAACTCCTCTCTGCAGGGGAGGAGGGGTCACAGAAGGACAGAGGATGGGATGGAGCAGTAGATTGATAATGACACAACCGGACTAAGTGCAATAACACTAGTTAACATTTAACATTAAACAAGTGCAATAATAGTGTGCAATACCTCCCCAGTTAGATTTTTCTTTTTCTTTTCTTTATTTTGTACATTGTTTTTTTTTATTTATATTCCTTTCATATGTTTCTTGTGTGTTTATTGTAATTTATTGTGATGCTACTGGAATCTTAATTTCCCTGAGGGAACCCTCCCAAAGGGATCAATAAAGATCTATCTATCTATCTATCTATCTATCTATCTATCTATCTATCTATCTATCTATCTATCTATCTATCTATCTATCTATCTATGTATCTATCTATCTATCTATCTATCTATCTATCTATCTATCTAATCTACTGAACTTCTGCTCATACACCGTTTCGTATACACTGAATAAAGGCAGACCCCTGACCACGACTGCAGTGTTAGTGCAGTGTTAGAGTGAAAGGTTCATTTGTGTATCTTTGATTATGTCAGTCGGTAGCGGTTTATTACAGAACAATATGTTTCTCTGTATTTTTCAAATATGTCTCCACTGGATTCTGTGGTGGTCAGTCCCAGCAGAACTCAACACTTCACTACTGACTCTCTCTCATCAGGCTGGAGATCAGTTACAGGATCTACATGCAGCATAAGCTCCCTCCACACATCCCACACCGGAGTTTCCAACATGGACAACTGTTTAAGAAGTAAAGCTTGTAAAGCTAGTGATTTATATTACTTTGTAATAATTCTGAGAAAGCTGGTATGCAGTGACTTTGACCCCCTCGACTTAGACATTTTGTTTTCAAGTTTTCACTATAACACCTGAACTCATTGATAAGATTCCCTTCTTTATTAATAAATATCATTCACAGTAGGTGAATGAGGTGTTGAAGCAAAGACATGCAGTCTTTGAAAACTATGTGCGTCATTATTTTGTTTATGACCATTTTATTTAGTTTTCATATCGTTTGCCCAGCAGGAGGCTCCTTTCTGGAATCAGTTTAACTGTACACAGTGCAATATTTTCTCTTTTCCAGATGGTGATGTGATTCTGGACAGTTCTGTTCATCCTGTGATTTACCCCCTCAATTTAAAGACATGTATTTATGTATCACCTGATTTACTCCTTTATTAATCACAATAATTTACAGTAAGATCACTTATGCAATAACATACAAAACAATGTTTTTACACACTGTATTCGGCACAACTAATAGAAGTGTTTTTGCAGGAGTGCTGATCACTTTGCCTCTTTCATTAGTGTAATGTTCTCTGTTCTAGGCAATAATGTTATTCCATCCTGTGACTGAGGGCGATCCTCTGACTCTACACTGTTAACATTACACTAACTCCTCAAACCTCCCAAACCTCTATAAAGATAGATCACTCCTCCAGACTCAGACTACAGGAGAGATGACCATCCATACTGTCTCAAAGTCAGATGAAGGTCTCTACTAGGGCTGAAATGATTCCACGAGTAACTGGATTACAAAAAATCCTTGATACAAATTCTTTGCCTTGAAGATTTGTTTAATCCATAAAAGCATATTCGGCGCACTGTGTCACACTGTTTCACACGCTTACATTTGCGAGGTGACACGAAGAAGAACTGGTTTGATGGCTCAGATTGCAAAATAGAGAAAGAGAGAGATAATATAAAGAAATGAGGAAAGGAGAACAGAAGAGACGGGCCAGAAAACCATACACAATGTCCAAAGTCTACTGTAAAACCTGAAAGACGTGGCTGAAGTTAGCTTCTCCCTGAATTCCGTCGTTCCACCTTAAATCATGCAGCAGTTACAGGCGCCAGAATGTATCCTCTGCACCATTTAAGGTGGAACGGGGAATTTGAATAAAAAGCTAACTTCAGAAAGCAAGCAATTGAGCTTTCCCAGCAAACTGACAGTGTTTCAGTCTACACTTCTAGTCCACAGAGCGGAGCGACACACAGTAACAATAACATTTAGCTTAAATCAGTGTGATGGTGAATTGTGATGAAGGCTAGTGAAGCGTGTATGATAGTTCCGGTTATATGTAATAGCTAGTTAAGAAAGTAAGTCAGTGTGATGGTGAGTTGAGATGAAGGCTAGTAAAGCGTGCATGTTAGTTATGGTTATATGTAATGGCTAGTTAAGAAAGTAAGTCAGTGAGATGGTGAGTTGAGATGAAGGCTAGTAAAGCGTGTATGTTACTTATGGTTATATGTAATAGCTAGTTAAGAAAGTAAGTCAGTGTGATGGTGAGTTGAGATGAAGGCTAGTAAAGCGTGTATGTTAGTTATGGTTATATGTAATGGCTAGTTAAAGTAAGTCAGTGTGATGGTGAGTTGATATGAAGGCTAGTAAAGCGTGTATGTTAGTTATGGTTATATGTAATGGCTAGTTAAGAAAGTAAGTCACAGTGATGCATAAAATACACAGTAAACTAAATATCAGGTGGTGTTTGTAGCAATTTGGAGCCTAAATACACAAATCCAGTACAGCAAGAATATTCAGTTTAGTTTGTTTGCAATAAGTGGATCAGCAAGTGTAGGACAAGCTTCAGCGTAGTAAATGAGTGTATAGTAGTCAGTCTTGTGAACTTACAGTATGATATATAGGTCTAGTAATAAATTTCAATAATAGTAATTAATAAAATGTTTTTTTTTAAACCTTACTATATGTAGTGCAAGCAATAAAATGTTAAGACACCTGCCTTTCTATCGTGTATATATTTACTATTGCACTTTAAGGCAGCAAAAAATGTTTTTATCTGATTACTCGATGGAATAATCGATAGAATACTTGATTATTAAAATAACCGTTAGCTGCAGCCCTAGTCTCTACCACTGTAAACACCTAGAGAGAGAGGAGAGTCACCGCAGAGCTGGACCTTAGTCAGAGGTGAGAAATACAAATGTGATCAATATAGTGTATTAATTAACATTAACAGAGGGTTCTGTACTAGACAGTATGCAATACATGTCTAGTAAACCTGTATTTCGGTTGGTGTGTGAATGGAGGGTTTGGGCCTGAACCTGTAGTACCACTGAATGCCAGTAGATGCATTTCAACACAAGATCAGCAATACCTGCAGTATCAAGCTGGTGTTAATGCAAACATCTACACTACACATACTAATAGATAATACATAAATCATCATGTCCCTGTTCATCTCAGGAACAACACAGCAAAAGTTCTTCTTCTTCTTCTTCTTCTTCTTCTTCTTCTTATTATTATTATTATCAGTCCTGCACTCACATTAAGCAGTAAGAATATTAGAGGTCTGAGAGCAGACATGAGTGTGATTGTGGTTTAGTTACTGTTCTAGTTCAACAGTGAAGGCATAGAGGAAGTGCTAAAGTGGAGATGATGGCAATGTGCATTTTAGCATAAAACTGGTGTATAAACATACACGTCTGACTTATCTACATCTATTTTACCACCTAGCTCTCCTACAGGCCACCAAACACTGGATGCACAGTGTTGCATCTTGCTAGAGGTACACACAGTTTTCCAATGCATCATATAGTTGAATAGTTCAGTATATAGAACTGTACATACTGTAAACCTCAAACACTGTTCTTTCTCCTTCAAATACAAATCCCACATATAGAAAAGAGGGGCTGCAAAACAGGCCAATTCCAAAATCCTAAACTCTTACATAACAGTGCCAATTCCACCCAAAATTCCAGCCCGCAAAAATGTCTGCAAGTGTGAATAATGTTCTTTCAACCAGGCTGAAATTGTCTTCCGACTCAACAACTTTTTAAACAAATGTTTCGTTCCACCTTAAAAGCCACAGCACCATTTAAGGTGGAAAGGAAAGTGTGCAAAACAAACTGACGAATGGGAAGCCCACTTCAGTGCTGTTAGTTGGCACTGCACACTTCACTCTGGACAGTTTCTCAAACCTTGGACGCACAGGAAGAAGAGGGTAAGAGATCTACAATTCCACCTTAACTAACATCAACAGCCAGTTGTTCAGTGACCTGTACGTTAAACTAAAAGTTTCATAGTGAGTAACATCTTTAATTTACCTCTTGTTGATGTCAAGTTTAATTTTATTTTACTGTCTGTGTCTGTCTTAAACTTATGGCCTTTAAGATCCACAGCAACATCACGCTTCCTGTGCTGATGAACACTCGTGAGCTGAATATAGATTATGTGTGTTTCATTTCACACTTCGGTTAAAACTGATGCACCGAAAGGTTTACAGGAATTTAGAAGTCTTTGTTCTCTCTTTGTGCACGTCTCCTGTCAGCAGTTAACTTCAAGTCTAGAGTTTTCTGTTCAGTTCAACTAAATTAATTCAAAATGGTTTTAAAAGTGCTACTACTGGAGAGATCTCATACTGAATGTGATCAATGATCCTGTGTGTCTGTGTTAAGACGTGTGTTTTATTATGTGTAGTTTGATGTGCAGTAAACGCAAGATGATGCACATAAACTTTGCCGGAATGTGTAAATTCATTTATGCTGCACAACCGATTATGTGGTAAAGATTTTTTGGTTATAGATTTGCAATGCAATAAAATGAGTGTGCAATGCTGGATAGTATTGGTTGCTGTGCACAAATAGAAAGATTAAAAAAACTCATAATTAGCATAATTAGGTTGGTTACAATACAGCGACAGCACTCATAGGAAAAAAGTCATTATTAAATTTAATACAAATCAAAAAAAATAAAAAATAATAAACCTCAGTGTAATGAATATCCTTTCCCCACTGGACTGGACTGGACTGGGTAGGTCTGTGATCAGTCTGGGTAGGCCCAGGCAAGTCCAAATTCAGGCATGCCTTCCTGTCTCAGACACATAAATACTCATGTATTTCATGAAAAGAGGAAGAACCCCCCCCCCTCTCAGGAAGTGATGGTTGTTGAACACAGAGTGTTGTTCAGTCAGTCAGTCATTACAGGGACAGTATGGAGTTCAGTGCACTCTCTGTACTACTACGTAAGTAAATGTTCTTTATGTCTTTATGAGCTGCTGGATGAAGTACTAATATTTAATCTGAGTGATGTAATTGATGAGGTTGTGTGTGTGAGTTAACTGTGTGTCAGAATTGAACACTAGAGTTTGTGTCCTATATGTTTAGATTTATTATTGCATAATGGTGGTTGGAGGTTTAGAATATGCTTTGAATGTTTAGATCACAAAATTCTCTTATTAAAGCCACTGAAGTTCAGTGTTGAGCGTGGGGGTTAACAGTGGTGTGTCAGTACTCTGCTGTAAAAGTCTGCGGCTTTGGTCGGTCGCACCAGACCACAGTCACCGTAAGGCATCTTCAGATCAGTAGCTAAAGTTTACTAACTTGTATTAGTTCATTTTATTTGCTATACATTAACCATAGTTACTTCATTAGTTCATCTCTGTTGCTGCTGTATTATTTAATCTTATTTACCTGTTACTATTTGATATATTATACTTATTTACTATATTAATTAATGTCACTAGATCAGTTATGATAATGCATAAATACTATTATATAGGTCTTTCCAAGACCTTTCAGTTCTTTATTGTTAACCCTGTGCAGCTGTGTCTGACGTGCTTTTACTTGGTAGTGGTCCAACATCAACCTGACAAAGTAGCTATTTGATGTGAACATAATAAAAAACAATGCTCATGTTCTTACATCATGTAAAAATCACACACGCAGAACTTTAACAGGAACATTCTCTGGTTCACTTACCATGTAGGAGCACATTGTAGGTCTGTAGACCCTTAGTTGCCTTACATACTTAGCCATCTGTCTTAGTTGTCAGGACCCTCACTGGACCACCAAAGAGCAGGTAGTATGTAGGTGGTGGGTCATTCTTAGCACTGCAGTGACAATGAGGTGGTAGTATTAGTGTGTGTTGTGTTTATTGTGAGTGGATCAGGCACAGCAGTGCTGTTACAGTTTTTCAGTCCTCAGTGTCACTCCTGGACTGAGAATAGTCCATCAACCAAAACTATTCAGACAGCAGCATTCTGTGACTAGTGTAGACTTCTTTAAATCTGGACCCTGCTTCCAATCTCCTGGGTTCCAAAGTCCTGGGTTTTGTAATCACTGGCCATGAAATGAACTGTTTAAGTAACTGACTGGCCACCTAGTGCCATAAGGACTGGAAACTGCATTTGAGGTCGAGATCTGAAGACGAGCTCTGGATTACAGAATGATCAACACAAACTGAGCAGCAGCAGATGAGCTATTGTCTACAAGGTGGACCAACACGGTTTTATTTGATATAGTGCTGAGAAGGATCCAGCGTCTTTACCAGAACGCTGCCAGCTGGATAGTTCTGGTTGGCTGACTATTCTCAGTCAAGCAGTGACATTAAGGTGTTTAACAACTCCAGCAACACTGCAGTGTCTGATTAGAGACTGCTTTAAATTATTAGTATACATGACATACAAATTAAAAGTACCTAAGCATTGATCACACTATGGGTAGCTGATGGAGGTGTAGCTGACAATTTGAATGTTTGGTGTCACTAAAGCGATGTTTATGATCAGTGATGTGGGGTTTTAGTGTTGTTTCAGTTTTCTGAGGTGCTGTGATGCCCAGTGACTATCATGAGGTGGAAATTAATTAATTTAACTTCAGTGGATTTGCAGAATTGCTTCAAAAAGTGAAAAATGTAGATTCTTTTTTTCATTTAAAATGTACATTTAATGCTTTTTAAAGAAAGACATTTACTTAAAGGTTGACCTTATGTTTCTCTGTTTCTCTTCCTGCCTTCAGTGCTGGTTTCACACATCCAAACTGGACATGCTCAAGGTGACTTATATACAGAGAACTGTTTACAGTATATTCTCTGTCAGTATTAGATTTTCATGGAAACTGAAAATTATTACAAATAGAGATGAAGTCGTACAGAACAGTCCTGTATAGTGATACATGGTTTCTGTTTGATTTTTACAGAGGGGTATAAACCAGTTTTGACTGTGGAGCCCGCCTGGCCACAAATATTCAGTGGACAAAAAGTCACTTTCATGTGTTCTATTTCAAGACACAGTGTATCTGACTGGAAATACCACTGGTACAGTAATGACACTCAATTTAACTCCTCTGATGAAAACCATTACATCTTAAGCGACATCAAAGTACATCAGAGTTCACAGTATAAATGCTATGGTTTTGGAAAATATGATCAAAGAGGCTCTCATTGGAGTAACGCAGTGACTAGGTACATCTGGCCTTGCACTGTCACACATACACTAAACAATATATTTTTTTGAGAAGCAGATCAAATTTCTACAGTTGTAAATGTATGTACAGTAAGTGTTATGTGCTGTAATTTCACAGAGCGACCTAAAGCTTCACTGATCATGGAGACTACTGGACAGATATTTAGTGGAGAGACAGTAACTCTCAGATGTGACATACGAGGACACACAGACACTGAGTGGAGCTACAGCTGGTATAAAGATGGTGACAGTGAGCGTCCAGTTTATTCCTCTGATGATAAAACAGAATATTCATTCAGTGTTACAGAGTCTGACAGTGGTAGATACACCTGTAGAGGAGAGAGGAGGAGTGACTCTCAGAGATCAGTAACACTGATACACTGACTGTATCAGGTGAGTCTGTGGGTTTTGTGGTATTATTTTTATAGTCTAGGTTGTTTTTATGTATAAGTAAATAAACTCTGTTTTCTGTGTAACAGTCAGAGCTCAGGCAGTACTGAGAGTGTCTCCACAGAAATGGCTGACTGAAAGTTAAGACATAGTGACTCTTGCAAACAGTCCAATACTACATTTTTATAGAGTGTGTGTGTGTGTGTGTGTTTGTGTGTGTATCAGGTATCTAATTCAGGAGCTTCATTCTCAGTGTTCAGTCTGCTCAGTAGTTTAATGGCAGTGTCTCCATATCTGCTGGTGTCCATCATTCTGGGGGTAAAATGCTACAGAGCTTGAGGTAAGAACTCTTTCTGTGACATCGTAGATTACAAATCATAAAAACAAATGTTCTCCTATAGACTGTAGGGTGCATGATTTCAGGGTTTATTACGGTTTAAAAACTGCATTGGTGCATAATCTGTGGTCTACTATGTAAATAATCACATTGTTAACTGCAATATTGCGCAATAAACATTTAGAAGCTTTGTTATGCAAATTATTGAGCGTGAATTAAATGCTGCTTTCTACATTCCTGAGAAATTTGATGAAAATTCATCATTCATTCATCATCTCAGCTACTCGTCCTCCTGGACTGTGGAGGGTGCTGGAGACTGTCACAGCAAGGAGGGCAGGAAACAGCCCGCACTGGCCTTGCAGTTTTAGTTAGTGACTATTAGTGATTACTCACTCATCATCTAAGCCACTTGTCCTCCTAGCTTGCAGGGGGTGCTCTTGCTTATCCCAGTGATTATTGGGCTGAGGGCAGGAAACACCCTGCGCAGGCCACCAGTCAATTACAGGCCAGGCACACTGACACACAGACACACATTCATTAGTCATTATTAAAGTCAAATTAGTTCAAATTAACTAATTAACTGCAATAAAGTTATAAACTGTACACTACCTAGAACCTTTAGGAACTTAATGCTGTCAATTATACACTAATACAGTGTAAATGTATGTAATATATGTGTACATTTAGATCATTTTAATAATGCAATTATTAGTGATTTTCACATCCCACTGTGAGCTGACACTGGTAATAGGCAAAGCTAGATGCCCAGTTAATAATTTACATAGAAATGTTTAATGTGGGCTTTGTTAAAACATTGACCTTAATACATTTCCAATGTGTCCCTTAAAATAAAGCGATACCTTTAACTTAAAGAGCAGAAGATTATAATTTTCTAACGACAACTGAGAATCTGTCATGCCCCGCTCGTCTTCCCCTGTCTAAGTGTGTGTTTACGTTCTGTCTGTCCCATGTGCCTGTGTTTACGTTTGTCATGTGCTCCTGAATCTCCGCACCTGCCCCGCCTCGTACACCTGTTCCCCATTACTGTTTAGTCTCGTCACCTGTTCCCTCTTGTTATCCAGTGTTACATATACCCTGTGTTTGCAGTCTGTCTTGTTTGGTCATTGTCTAGGTCATGTCTTGGTATGTCGTGTATGTGTCGTGGTTACTTTGTTTATGTATCCGGTCTGTTTGCCCTTCATTTGTTTTGCTCTATTAAACGTATTGTTTATCTTAAAAGCTCGCAAGTGTGTCCAAATCTAATTCTCCACTGCTCAGCCCGACACTGCGTGACAGAATCATAGACCAGCAGCTGCAAACTGTAGTTATTCCTGTCTACCAGGTGAGGGCAGTGTAACAGTTTTAGTCTAATATTTTTGTTTGTTTTTCTTTCAGCTCAGGGTGGTGAGGAACAACAGTATGCAATCATGTAGTGCAGAATGGCGCCTATAACACAAACCGACTGGTCTTTTCATCAAGTTTATCAAGTACACCTCGTTGTTTTATCTATACTCACTGTTCAATTAATCATTGTTCATTATACAGGAACACCCTGTGTTTTCACTGCACACTTTCTCTGCATACGTGTTAGCTCTGTTCTTCAGTGGTCTGGATCCCCACCGTACAAGGGCGTAGAGTTAGCATGGATGAAGGTGACGTGTCCTGACCAATATCCAGCGATACCAATAACGGGATCCCCTCCAAAAAAAAAACCCTGATCTGTCAACATCAGATCTTGCCTGACTTGAGACTTACTGTGCAAGACTCAGGTGCAACGTGGGTGACACATGGAGATTCAAAGGTCCCCACCAATGGCAAGAGCAAATCTACACCCTTGCCACAGGACCACCTAAAAGCAGATATTATTTGCATTATATTTTATTGTTGGATTTGCTCAATGTTTGTAAAACACTGTTATATTATATCAAAAATACTATTTAGCACTTTTTGCCAATTTTCCCAAACTGCATTATTGTTTCTTTAAAAAAATAAATAAAAATAAAAAAGCAATAAATAAAAAGCAAAGTTTTAATGGTACTCCTGTCATGATGTATTACTAATAAATGTTAAAATGTAAATGTAGTGGCTGGATTATTTTACCTTTATGGGATCATCTTGACTTCCAGAGTGTCATTTAATACAGTGCCCTCCTCAATTTTTGGCTCCCCTTGTTAAGGTATGTACTTAGGCTTCTAATAATGTATTTTTTTATAATATAGGACAACAATGCAAAAAGAGAAAAATCCAACCTTTAAATCAAGTGCATTTTTTCTGTGGGAAAAAATCCCACATTAAGAAATAAATATTTTACACTAAATCATCTGTGCCCCAATTATTGGTACCCCTGATGTTAATACTTTGTACAACTCGCTTTTACCAACAAGACAGCACTTAATCTTCTCCTATAACATTTCACAAGGTGAGAGAACACAGAGAGAGGCATCTTCGATCACTCCTCTTTACACAATCTCACTATATCATCCAGAGTCCTGGGTCCTCTCCTATGTACTCTCCTTTTCAGCTCACTTCACAGGTTTCTAATTGGGTTGAGGTCTAAGGACTGAGATGGCCATGGGAGGAGTTTGATTTTGTGTCTGGTGAACCATTTTTGTGTAGATTTGGTCGCATGTTTAGGGTCGTTATCTTTCTGAAAGACCCAGTGACGACCCATCTTAAAAAATGAAGATGTTAATTCTCAGATAATAAAGTTAGATTTGTGATCTGTCATTATATTATGGCCAGTCAAATAAATACAGTCTGCATCAAGCTCTGTCTTATTTTCTCAGCCCTCCAATCACTGCTTAGGAGCTGTTGCTACTACTCTTTGCCACTGTTTAGTTTATCAGCCTGCCTGTGTCAGAAGTGTGTCAGAAGAGGGGATCCTGGAGAAACCTGTAAAAGTGAGATGTTGTACTCCATAAAGTAGATTAAGTTGTTTTCGTCCCATTTCTACATTTATAAATGTAGATGTTGTCATCAGTGATCTTAGAATAAAGAACGTACAATGTTTTTTTTTACTGTAAATACTGAATAGATTGTGTCTAAATGCTACCTTCAGTTTATTAAAGGTAAGACATAAATGGATTGTAAACACTGTTTCTTACTTTCCGCTGCAGTATGCTTTAACCTGAGATGACTAGGCTTAGTTTTTTAAGTTTGTTTTGTTGATGCTTGTCGTTGAACATCTCTAGCCATTATCTGACAATGTTGTCTTCATTGCCATTTGTGTTTATGTGATTTGATGTGTGCACAGTTGTTTTATAATGCCATTTTTGATGTGTGCACAGTTGTTTTATAATGCCATTTTTGATGTGTGCACAGTTGTTGATGTGTGCAGATTTGATGTGTGCACAGTTGTTTTATAACTGAGAAGGTTGTTCAGTTCCATCATCCCTCAAAGAAAGAGTAACACTGAGATTAATAACTCACTGATCACACTGAGCTCTGACTCTTACACACCAAACAGTTTTAATTAGTTATACATAATAACAACCTGGACTAATGAAATTATATCACAGAACAAACCCACAGACTCACCTGATACAGTCTGTGGTCATGTTTACATGTAAAGATATTTGCCAATACAACTCAGATTACAAACAACAGATTACAGATTAAGATTAAGAGTTATTTATATGCACCGTCTACTTAATAATCTCATTTGATGAACAAAATGATGCGCATGCATAAGTGTAACTTAGTGCACCTGTTAACATGAAAGTGAGCATCACTTGCGTCCAGTTAGAATGAGACATACTGCAGTATGTTACCTGAGTTTGGTTTTAGTTTTGTAATACGTCATATTGAGAATTTTTTATCTGTTTTTAATTAGATATTTGCTGATTTATTTGGTCATGAATAACAGCGGAGCTGTCTAAGAGCCACATTACTTCCAGCTTTACAGTCATCCATGCTTCTATATTTATTATTTTTTAATTAAAGCATCATCTCGTCTGCAGATCAGTTTCTGTCATACTGAATGTTATAAACTTCCTTTATGACAAAAAAATGCATATACACGTATAAAAGCCCTGAAAAGGAAGAAATATCAGCAGGGAGTTCACAATTCAAGCTCTCATCCAAGCGTGCATTTAATAAGTAAATCAAAGACATAAACTGGCAGCAATATTCAGTCTGTCTCATTTCTATGCATTCAGTGACATGTCAGTTTAAAGACATCACGTTGATCTTCAAAAGACATTTTATTACAACTTAGCTATATCTGTATTAACACTAAAACAAAATGAACAGTGTTACTTTTCCTCGCTTTGTCTAAAATGGGGGCTGTGTAGCTAAAGTACCATTAACCAGTCACTTCGCTAGCATGAACAAAAACTAACAAACTGTTCTATTAGCGCCAAACAATTATGTACTCTAGTATCAAGAATAAAACTTTACTAACAGGTACATGAACTTAAAAACACCCTTTTAACTACCTAAAAATAGTTTTCCACCTAAAAATAAATAAATTTAAGCAGAGAGTTTGCAACTCAACTCCGACCCTGCATTTAATAGATGAAAAGAGAAAGAGAGCTGGCTGCTCGCCCCACTGCCTTCTACTCCCCCTACTGGCGATCCCTGGCATTGCCCCCCAGATATTTTAGATATATCTGTATATATGTATATATAAAATTTCAAACATTTTCACAACATTCCAGTAGTTTTAAATTTTGACCTCCTACACACGCAACATAACATAGGGAATGTAAGTGGACAGAGGTATTAACATGGCTATTTTTCTTATATATATATATATATGTATTATATATATATATATATATATGTAATGGATTATTTACTGGATTAGACACCTCATTTAATTATAAATTGTATTTGGAACGGCCTCTATCAGACTAGTCTTTTCTGCTTGAAGTGTGTACATTGATGTATTCCAACATCCCAACATCCAAACATCATAACTGACTGGACGTACTACTGGTACAGTAATAACTCTTGAGTTCAGCTCTATGATCTAAACTATTACATCATAAGGAACATCAAAGTGCATCAAAGTTCAACATACAAATGCCACGGTTTCGGGAAATATGGTCAAGGAGGCTCTCGTTGGAGTGACGTGGTTATTCTCAAAGTAATAGGTATATGTCTGAGCTTTCACTCATTAACACACATGAACTTTATCCAATATTATCATGGAAAATGATTTGAAATAAATGAATAAATACATAAATAAATAAATTAATAGTAACAATATATATTTACTACCTATCAAACATTTTAGAACACTACCAGTGAAAAGTTTTAGTATACCAGTCAAACATTTGACTGGTAGTGATCTCAAATTGTTGATGGTTAGTGTTCTTAAACTATATATATATATATATATATATATATATATATATATATATATATATAAATCATTAATAAATATATTGATAACAAATTTTTTCCTTTGTTCCTTTAATTTTGAACTTCTGAACTATGCTATTTTTCTTTGTTTGACTTATTTCTAACATCCAAACAAACATCACAGTAAACAAATGCCGAGCCAGTCTATGTATTTGACTACTTTCATCAGCTGTGCATGAGACAACACCAAATTTGTTGTATTAGCTGTATTGAGCTGTTTAAATTGTTGGCGTTTATAAACCTAATTTGCAATAGGGGGTTCAATCATTTAGATTGCAACTCTACATATATATGTAAATTTGACAAATGTGGAGTTAAAAAAGAGACATTGTCATTTTAAACTGCAGTAATTCCAGCAGAGGTCACTGCAATATTTTTAATCAGTGTTTTATGTTTGTTTGTTAAAATTAGACTTGTGAAGATCAAAGGGAGTATGCAGTCATAGAAGACTGAGAATCTATAAGTTAAACTGTATGTGGTCTGACATCCATCAGTTTACCTAAAGCCTTAATAACTTTTTAAAATCTCATCATTTAAACCCACACGGATACAAAGAGAACATGCAAACTCCACACAGAGAGGACCTCAGACACCCCAGCCAGGACATGAACCCCAGCCTTCCCTGCTGTGAGGAGTTCTGCCAGGAAGACTCCAATGTTATGTCACTCATTCATTCCTTACTTTGGCCAGTCGGAGTCTGCCACTAGTCATTAAAAGGATTTAATTTACTTCCCTCTCTGCTGCTTTCAGGTGCTAACGTCTCAGCATTTTTCTTCTTCTTAGTTTGGTCCTGATGTCCAAGGAGTCAGCTACGACTCTGCTGTCCATATCCAGCAGGATCTGTGAGGGTCTGAACGCTGCAAGACCTGGTCCTACACCACAGACTCTTCATTTCTTATAAATTACTGCCCTTCAAATTGTACACCGTACATAGGATTAAATATTGCTTTCCATCTATTTCTCTATTTATATTCTCTTTTTTTCTCTTTCTGTCTGGCAGAACTGGAGTTTACCTGAATTAGGTTTAGGATTACAATTAGGGCCAGGGTGGGGGCTAGGATTAGATTGTTAGGCTCAAGGCTAGGGTGAAAATAAGGATTAGGTTTTGAGTTGAGGTTATGGTTAGACTTATGGTCAGGATGAGGCATATAGTCAGAGTGAGGGTTAGGTTTTGGGTTGAAATTGAGGTTAGGGTCAGGACCAGGGCCAGGGTTAGGTTAGTGTTAGGCTGAAGATAGGGTGAGAGTAAGGATTAGGTTTGAGTTGAGGTTAGGGTTAAGCTTAGAGTCAAGGTGAGGATTTGTATTGAGGTTAAGGTGAGAGTAAACTACATCCTCTTAGAACCACCCTAAACGCCGACCCACCACACCCTGCGGGTGAACACTGAGGAACTAAACCCAGACTGTTTGTGTGCATCTCATTCTACACCACAAAGTTAGACCTACCAAAAGATTGACAGATGGATAAGAGTGCATTTTGTTATTGTTTACTTCATATTTTATTTTTTTTTTTCTACAGGGTTGTTATTTATTACTGAGTTTACAGTTTTTTGTCCAGTTCAGTCAAGTGTATTAATTTTAAGTGTTGGCTTGAAATGATCCTGTGTGGTTGTAGTGTGTTGGTGTAATATTGTGTAATTTTTTTGAAAAGTAGAAGGAACAGGTTCGTGCAGAAAAGGAGAAGTTAAGCCTTTTAGAAACATACTTATTGACGGATAGTGTTGTTGAGTCAGTCAGTCAGTCATTAGGGGGACAGTATGGAGTTCAGTGCACTCTCTGTAATACTCTGTGAGTAAATGTTCTTTATGTCTTTATTAAAGTGAGAGCTGCTGTATGAAGTTACTAGTATTTAATCTGAGTGAGTTTCTGTTTTGTACGTTCAGCTTTATCAGTATGGACTGTTATGTGAATGTGTGTGTTAATGGACTAAACTACAGTAAACAAGTGTAAATAGTGAATTGTGTGTGTAATTGACAAGACGGGCTGCTGCTATGACTGTTATTCACTCTCTAAGGCCTCATGTCAACAGTGGGATATGTTACCCTAATTCATACTTATTACATTATTATGTTTTATCATTATTAAATCAGTGGTTCCCAAATATTTCACAGTCATAAAACCATCTTCTGCGCCTTATATTGCAACGATGCATATGTGAAACATTTAGCCTCATAAATCAGTTCTCCTTAAAATATCCCCATTAAATTACCACACTTGTGATGACTAACCCCACAATGAAGAAGTGACTAGTCATTGCACAGACACCCATTCATTCACTGTGCTATAGATAATGGTGCAGGCCCACTGACATAAAACACATTCGGAGCAGCACTGACTTTCTACTAGCCAGATAGCGTGATCTGATATACTTGCACCCACTTCACTGCTGGTCCAGAATTTTATATGAGTGAAAGCTGGGGGTCACAACTGTAGTATGAAACTTTATGATTAAGAATTGATCGAGAGATCATTTGGAGGGGAGACATTAAAATGTGAGAAATGGCAAGTGTGTCGTAAGACTGTAAGATGTAATTGCACAGCCAGTGCGCAAGACTTGGCAACACTGACTAATGTAAAAGCTCTCTCTCTATCTCTGTTCCTCAGGAAGTGCAGGTTGTTGAACACAGCGTATTGCTCCAACAGTTACTATTAGCATAGGGTATTACTCGCTCTCTGATGTCAAATTTGAACAATGAGATCTGTTACTTACCATAGAATGTTTTAATATACTGTTTTATTTATATTTATTATAAACGCTTATTTTATTGTATTAAACTTTATAATAACAGCATATTATTTAGATTTTTTAATTTTTAATTAAAATTTTTAGATTTTAGTTAATGGAACCAGAATTTTTCCCAAGCTATTGTGGAGCATTTCTATTGAACCATTCATCATTAAATTGTAACACAACGTAAACAGCAGCAGCTGCGTTCAAACGATGTAGAAAAATAAAAATGGAGATACCAGTCAAACGTTTTAGATCAATACCAGCCAAACGTTTTAGATACACTACCAGACAAACGTTTTAGATACACTACCAGCCAAACGTTTTAGATACACTACCAGTCAAACGTTTTAGATACACTACCAGTCAAACGTTTTAGAAGACTACCAGCCAAACGTTTTAGATACACTACCAGTCAAACGTTTTAGAACACTACCAGTCAAACGTTTTAGATACACTACCAGCCAGACGTTTTAGATACACTACCAGTCAAACGTTTTAGATACACTACCAGCCAGACGTTTTAGATACACTACCAGTCAAACGTTTTAGATACACTACCAGCCAAACGTTTTAGATACACTACCAGTCAAACGTTTTAGATACACTACCAGCCAAACGTTTTAGATACACTACCAGTCAAACGTTTTAGTACACTACCAGTCAAACGTTTTAGTACACTACCAGTCAAACGTTTTAGTACACTACCAGTCAAACGGTTTAGATACACTACCAGCCAAACGTTTTAGTACACTACCAGCCAAACGTTTTAGATAAACTACCAGCCAAACGTTTTAGTACACTACCAGTCAAACGTTTTAGATCACTACCAGCCAAACGTTTTAGATACACTACCAGTCAAACGTTTTAGTACACTCCCAGCCAAACGTTTTAGAACACTACCAGCCAAACGTTTTAGTACACTCCCAGCCAAACGTTTTAGTACACTACCAGTCAAACGTTTTAGTACACTCCCAGCCAAACGTTTTAGAACACTACCAGCCAAACGTTTTAGTACACTCCCAGCCAAACGTTTTAGTACACTCCCAGCCAAACGTTTTAGTACACTACCAGCCAAACGTTTTAGTACACTACCAGCCAAACGTTTTAGATACACTACCAGTCAAACGTTTTAGCACACTACCAGCCAAACGTTTTAGATACACTACCAGTCAAACGTTTTAGATACACTACAAGCCAAACGTTTTAGTACACTACCAGCCAAACGTTTTAGATACACTACAAGCCAAACGTTTTAGTACACTACCAGCCAAACGTTTTAGATACACTACAAGCCAAATGTTTTAGTACACTATCAGTCAATGTACCAGTCAAACATTTTAGAACACC
The DNA here is from genome assembly GCA_021613375.1 of Megaleporinus macrocephalus. NCBI lineage: Eukaryota > Metazoa > Chordata > Actinopteri > Characiformes > Anostomidae > Megaleporinus > Megaleporinus macrocephalus. Next base: position 13,873,668 of record CM038708.1, read on the forward strand.
ACCAGTCATACATATATATATATATATATATATATATATATATATATATATATATATATATATATATATATATATGTATGTATGTATGTGTGTGTGTGTGTGTGTGTGTGTGTGTGTGTGTGTGATGCGGGTTTCAAGGAGTTGAGAGTGCCACCCTTGCGTGACTTACTTTATGAGCTACAAGCTGCTACCGTTGAAAGTAGGAAGTGGTCATTATATTGTGACTCGACTGTGTACAAAACAATAAACGGAAGAGAGATTAGGGAAGACGCTAAGAGGCAGTGATTAGAAAACAAGACTGTGGAACAAACAAGAAGGGAAAAAAGAAAGACCTGAGAGGAGACAACAGAGGGACTATGTGACAGATCTGTCCTCTCATGTGCTATAGATCTCAGGTGTTTTGACTTGGTGCACCAGAACACAGATACCATACGGTGGAAATAGCTTTAGTGCTTTGGTTAGAACCGCTTAAAAAATAGAGCCATAGAATAAAAGAAATGCCTCTTTGTGTTTACAGCTTGTGTGAACTTTTAGACATCACTACCTCCTGAGTTAGAATATTTATAAAACATGTTCAAGCTGAGCTTCTTGTTGTTTCCTATCATATAATCTCATCAGCTTTGTCGTTCTCTTTCTATCTGGGTTCGACCAGAGGAGGTTGGCTTCCTCCCTTGAGTCTGGGTTCCTCTCTAGTTTTCTTCCTCTTACCAAGGGAGTTTGTCCTTGCCCCTGTCATCTCTGGTTTGATTTAAGGGGGCTTGGACCTTGATACTCTTTCTCACATTTATTTGCTGATGCATGGACTTTTTTTCTTTCTGTTTTCCTCTGTTTTTCATAAACTGCTTTTCTGTAAAGCTGCTTTGAGACAACACTGGTTGTAAAAAGTGCTATACAAATAAATGTTGATTGATTGATTGCTTGAAAGAAAGAAATAATTTAGTGTTGACATCATGCTTCTCTTTCTTTCTGTTTTTAGTGTTAGTGTCACTCATCCACACTGGACACGCTCAAGGTGATTTATACAGAGTGAGCTGTGACGATCTGAATGAATTTGCATGAAAGCTAAAAATGTTAACTATTGAATGTAAAACAGAATCTGAGCTGTGTAGTGATATATGTGTGTTTGCTTGTTACAGAATGGTATAAACCAGTAATGAGCGTTCAGCCAAATGGAACACAAATATTCAGTGGAGAGAACGTCACGCTCACATGTTCCTTTAGTGGACAGCAAGTAACTAACTGGACATACCACTGGTACAGAGATGGCATCAAACTTCCCTCCTCTGATGAAAACCATTACATCATAAGAGACATCAAAGTTGATCAGAGTTCCCAATATAAATGTTATGGTTCTGAAAAACCTGACCAACAAGGCTCTTATTGGAGTAACATAGTGACTCTCACAGTGATAGGTACATGGCTGGCCTTGCACTTTAATAAATGCATGCAAATATAATCTCATAATCCTGTAATATCAAGGTGAATGATATATGGCCAAAAATAAACACATGAATGAATGAATTCAATACATAAAATCAAATGAAAAGATAAATACTTGATAATTAATACATGATTTAATTAAACATAAATAACAAAATGGAAGAATAAATGAGAAGCACAGAAATAAAGCAATGAATAGATAAAATATATAAATTGATTAATAAATGTGGGTTACAAATTCATAAATAAATAAATAAATAAATAAATAAGAATATACATATGTGCAGTCAATACTGAATACTCACAATACTGAAATAAAAAAATATAATGTTATCTGTAATGTTAAATAAAATTATATATAATATGATGCATAAATGCATAAAAATAATTGTTTATTACTTACATGTCTAAATGTATTTGTTTTGTTTTGTTTTGTTTGTTTCCTTTCCTTTCCTTTCCTTTCCTTTCCTTACCTACATTTTCTTAGCATTGTGTTTGTACAGTAACATTGATGTGATATTATTATACAGAGAGACCAAAACCTTCACTGATCCTGACGCCAGCTGGACAGATGTTTAGTGGAGAGACAGTAACTCTCAGATGTGACATACGAGGACACACATACACTGAGTGGAGCTACAGCTGGTATAAAGATGGTGACAGTGACCATCCAGTTTATTCCTCTGATGATAAAACAGAATATTCATTCAGTGTTACAGAGTCTGACAGTGGTAGATACACCTGTAGAGGAGAGAGGAGGAGTGACTCTCAGAGATCAGAGATCAGTAACACTGTTACACTCACTGTATCAGGTGAGTCTGTGGGTTTGTTCTGTGAAGCATAAATCTATTTCAATTGGCCGAGTATGTATATTATGTATAAATAAATCAACAGCCAGTGTGAATCTCAGGTGAGGAACTATATTTAGAACATGTGTTTGAAAACATGGTCATAAGGAAATGTATAAATAGATAGATAGATCTAGGGGCATTAAGCACACTTGCCCGAAGCGTTGGGCAGCCTTACCACAGCGCCCGGGGAGCAGTCAAGGCCACTTCAGTCATGTTCTGTCGGTTCATGGGATTGAACCGGCAACCTTCCGGTCACAAGGCTGGTTCCCTAACGTCTAGCCCACAACTGCCCCCACTATACTTCAGTTCTTTAGAGTTCTACATCTATAGAAGCTTTATAAATTGTTCTTTTTTTCCTAGAAGCAGTGCTGTTTAATAAAACGTGGTGCAAACTGATGTTTATTAGGACTGAAAATGTTCAGTACAATTAATCTATAACAATACAATAATTATAGTAAAATATCTGGATGGTCGTTTCTGGGTTTAAGGTGTTTCTCCTCCAGTTTCTCTGGTGGTCCGTCCCAGCAGAACTCAACACTTTACTACTGACTCTCTCTCACTGAGCTGTGAGGGACAGAGTAAATCTACTGGATGGAGAGTGAGACGATACACACACAGTGAGAAGGTGTCAGATTGTTCATCAGGCTGGGGATCAGTTACAGGATCTACATGCAGCATCAGCTCCCTCCACACATCCCACACTGGAGTTTACTGGTGTGAGTCTGAATCTGGAGAGAGCAGCAGTCCTGTCAACATCACAGTACACAGTGAGTCTACATGTCTGAACATGAGTTTATAGGAAATGTTCAATTAAAAAACAACAGCAATGACAATAATAATAATAATGACTGATTAATAAAATGTGTGATTGAGGTGGAGGTACCACTGAGACAGTTTAGAACTATTTTCAGAGCAGTTCCCAAAATATAATGTCAAAGAAACCAAAGTAACCTTTCATGGCATATACTAGAAAACTTGTTTGGCGCTGCACTTTGGCTTACATTTCAATATTTGAATTGGACACACCTCTTTAAAGGCATTTGTTTCAACTGTCCCCTACAAACACTTGAGAATTATCATTCAGGCTGTATTAGTGCATTACTGTGGTTTATTGTTTCAGATGATGATGTGATTCTGGAGAGTCCTGTTCATCCTGTGACTGAGGGAGATCCTCTGACTCTACACTGTTTATATCACTACATACTATATAACTCCTCAAACCTCCCAGCTGAGTTCTATAAAGATGGATCACTCCTCCAAACTCAGACTACAAGAGAGATGACCATCCGTACTGTCTCAAAGTCAGATGAAGGTCTCTACCACTGTAAACACCCAGAGAGAGGAGAGTCACCACAGAGCTGGATCTCAGTCAGAGGTGATCAATCCAAAATTTGAGTAGTTTGTTGTAAAACTAATTTAATCGGCTTATTGAGCATATTTCTGTCTATGTATTTAGCGGCTGAATCTGCTGTTGGTCTTCTGGTTGGAGTGGCTGTGGGAGTGAGTGTTGTTGTGTTGTTCATCTTACTGATGCTGCTGTGGTGCTACAGGAGTAAAAAAGGTCTGATGGCTCATCCAGATTATTTATGTACAATGAAAAGTTTGTTAAAATCCACAGAACAAAGTTTATTTACATTACTAAATATTACTCTCTCTCTCTCTGTCGCCCTCTAAAGGAAATAAGCAGAATATAAACCAAACATCAGTGCAGAACCAGAGAGAGTCAAAAGCTGAGAACTCTCAAACTGGATACACATCACTGCAGACTGGTCAGAAAAATCAATTTGTCCTAATATATAAAAAAACTTTTTATACACTATGGAAGAACTTGGAAAGTTCTTTTCACAGCAGAGCTCATTTTAAAAGTCTCACATTGCTTGTGATTAATTTTTTAAACTATACAGTCTCCAGTAATGATGTGTTTTTGTTCATTGTTCTGTTCTTGATCTTGTTTGTAGGGGATGTACACACTTATGACACAACTGGAAAAGCAAGTAAGAGTGACCAACGTAGCTCATTTCATATTAAACATGATTAACTCCTCTTACTATTGGTCTACTACTGGATATCATAGCACTGTAATAACTGTCATGGGTTTTGTCTGGGATGTTTAACACTGACGCTTAAATATCAGTGGAATGTTGTAATTGCACTGGCTTGATTTCGTCTTCTCCTACCACAGAAGCTGATAGTGGATCCTCAGAAGTAACTTATGCTGAGATTAACCTAAAACCGAAGAAACATTCAATGAAAATACAAGGTATAGTAAAAAAACAAAACAAAAAAAAAACAAAAAACTGTGGTCTAATCAGTGCCACATCTTGTATTCACTCTTACACTGACGTCATGTTCTACCTGCTGATTTGGGTGAGGTGTAGATCTTTCTTGAAGCTAATTCTGGGTTTCTTGTCTCTTTTCAGAAAAAGCTAGTGTGAATATTGACACTGTGTATTCAGAGGTGAAACAGGATAAAGGTAAGATTAGTTGTACAGCATGACAAATACCAGGTTTAACTCTCTAAAACTGATGTTTTAGAGATTTACTTTTAGAGATGATGTCTTTGTCTAGAGATTTAAACAGTGTAGAGTTAGAGTGTCTCCCTCAGTCACCGGATGAACTGAACTCTCCAGAATCACCATCTGAAACAGAAAACCCCTCTAGTTCACTAATACAGCCCAAATAATAATTCTCACTGTGCAAACCTAACCAATTGACTCAGGTTCTGCTGACTGATTAGACTGTTTAGACTGTTGTCTGGGGAAAAAAATGTCTGTATAATTTTAACACTGCTCTGCTTGGCAGTTCAAACGCTGTGTGTATAAAAGCCCAGGACCTGCTAGCTGTAAGTCATTCTGCTGGATTTCTCATTCCAGGCAGAGGCAGCATGTGTTAATCAGGCCTCAGGAATAAATTCTTTTTATTTTCTGTGACCACAGTCCATCTACCAAACACTCCAAGCAAATATGTACTTTGCAACTATACAATTCCACATACACTGCACTTTCAGTCTAGTCTGAATTTTTCAGGAAACCTGTAAATCTAGCAACCCTGCATGAGAGGGAAAGACCCCCTGTGTGAAAGAAGTGGAAAACAGTGCAGTGTTTATAGTTGCCTGCATCTTAAAATCCTCCTTGTTGAAAAAATCAGTTTCACTGTGGCATCTGTTTCACATTGTTCTGTGCTTCTCCCAGCATTGTACTCATATTGGGGGATGTTCATAATGTAGTTATTTTTGGCAGTGGCAGGTGCAAGACCCAATCTACCCCCATAGTTGGTGCCTATGCCTGTGGGTCATTGAAAAAGTTAACCTTTTCTAAATAAATATTACCCTCACTTCTGGTATCACTGCTCAGAAGTTATTGTGATGTACAAGACAAGAAAATATCCAATTGCAAACCCAACATTTCCCGTTTCTCAGCAAACACTATTCCAACAGTGAAGTATGGTGGTGGCAGCATCATGTTGTGGAGATAATTTTTCTTAGTATATGCTGTCAGTGGCACTCATATGAACCACCAGCCTCCATAAAGGCTATTTTTAGGCTGAAAACATACTTCATGCAAGGACTTAAATGCAGACACTTCAAGCTATGCCTACATGTTTATTTGCATTTAAATTGTGTCACAATGCAGTTCATAATGTACGAGCTGCAATCTGAGCATGCTTTTTGGCGTGCTTGCTCAACCATCAAACCAGATGAGCAGCTAAGTCTTGAGAAAAAATGGTTTACTTACATAAACATAAATGATGCATTATCTCCCTTTCATTCCAACAGAGGAGATACAACAAATGACTCTCCTCTACTGTCCATGATTAGCTGTTGTGGCTGTTGCAATAACAGGACATCCTGTTCTGATTTGTCCTCTATTGCCCCCTTGAGTACTGAGTGTTTTGCTCGCCTCAGTAAGTAAGTAAGAACACACTGTGAGTTTGTATAGAAGGCTGTGAGTTTGTAATACATTAGCCAAGCATTGTGTATCTCCAATTCACACTCGAGCAAGTCAGTTAGCATGCAAATATATGCGTTATAACATTGTAAGTTAAGATGATGACTCATTCTAGCACACATTATTCAATAAAAAAAAAATATTTAAACATGTCAGTACAATACACATACATTACGGCTTCCAGCACTAGTGGGGACTGTACATTTTAAGAACAGATGGCTGGTGGTGCAGAATGCAGGAAGATACTATAAGATGGAGTGGTTGAACAGCAAAAATGTGAAAAGGTCTATAATGACCAAGTGAAACTCACAAACAGTAAAGCTGATCAAAACTCTCTCCAGCAGACCTAAAGTTGTTTTTGCAGAGAAAGATGGTGCTACCAAGTGCTTTGCCCAAGTACTCTCAAACAGATGTCTGGGCTCAGGGATGGTTGCTCAAGAATTCCAGCAGCTCCTTTGTTTGATTGGCAAATGTTCTTGTTTTTCTATTTTCTTTTCTCAGTAACAGCTTTTTGAAAGCTACATGCTCTTTCAGACAGTGGACGGATGGACAGAAACACCTGTGCATTTTCAGATCTGAAGCTGCAAGCAGCTGAAAGTGCTGCTTGACTCCTCTGTCACTTAAAGGTGAAAGTTTTATCTGAAGGGGGCAGTGTTGGTATCTACTAAGTCTTGTGTGGTTATTATGAGTGCCATTTTCTCAAAAAACATTTCTGAAGAAAGTCCACGATGAGTGAGTATAAAAGCAGAGTATTACTGAACATCTGTGAAAGAAATAGAAGAGCTGATTGTGAATGTATTTAAGTAGCAATATTACAGAAAGAATGTCTGAAGTACTATTTGTACCAAAACACATTTATCCAATATGGTTGATTGTCTGTAGCAACTCGTCTTTATAGACAATTCATAGAATCAATCAACCAGCTATTAAAACCCTGCATATAAACATTTTTGGCCTTTTAATATCTAATCTAATCTTTAAAATGTAATATCTGTTTGCTATCTGGGTAAGAATGTTCAAAGTATTTAAAGTCATTAGAAGTGAATGTAAATAAATATCTGATGTTTAGCTGTTCTACTAAGCCACATGTTTTCTAATGCATTACAAGGTATTTAGTTAATCTACTGTATTTATTTACACTCCCAGGCAAAACAAAGCTGTTTTTAACTAAAATCATGAAACAATCAAATACAGAATGCAAAATTAGTCAAATTTGGGGTGAAATTGCAGAAAATCTCTTACAGTAAGAACAGTTAATATTATAGCTTCAAGCAGTTTAGAAGCACAGCCAAGTTCCTCTTGTATTTCAGGTTTGGCCCTATTTTGCCAAGGAGTGTATATTTTGTTAATATTTGCAATAATTTTCAATAAATTTCAATAAAATGAGTTTCTGTTGACCAAAAATGAATTTCTATTAATGTATTTTGGTACAAAAGAATCTGTAGTGTGTTGGGAGAAGCTCTCAGTAGCTCACAATAATGTAGCTCTCCCAGTGCACCCATTTGTGTATTTATTTACATACTTATTAACATTTTCTTTCAACATAAAAGTATATTCCAAGTGTATTCCATGTATCTTTCTACTGATGTGTTTTAGGGTTTATTGGATTTGTTTGTGATTTTTGATGACAATCACCAATTTTACTGTCACATTCAATAAAACAACTCACATTAATATGCTCATGTCTTGTGGTGGCAATGTTGTAAAGATGGGTTCTGAAAACAAAAATTAATAACTTTATCTGCTCTGAATGAAGAACCCAGAGCATGTCTACAGCAGACCCAGACAGTGAGATCCTATAAGCTGTGCAGAACTTCGTAACAGTCTCACAAAGACACACAGGAGATGAAGTTAAAACTTGCTGCACAGACACGATCAGAGTAAATCATAAAGATACTCTCCATACTCATAAACACAGATTGGAAATCAGTCTGTTATACTTTGGATCACGGTTGCTTACACCCCTCCATGCCTCCTGCATTTTAATGAGAATGTACTCTTAGAAACAAAGGCTCCTTAGGGGTTCTAAAGGGTAACAAATAGAATGTGTCAACTAGTGAAACACCCTTGAGTCACTACACATTACATAATAATACAAGCTTTGAGATCCATTACACTTGCACTCATTGACAGAAACTGTTAATTTAAACAGCTGGAGGAGAGGAGACACTTTACTGTAGGGTCCTGTTGATAAGGATACATGACACCTACATAAGCTGGACATTACACCTGATGGAACCCTTTATAAATGTCTATAAAAGCTTATTATAACAGGTGTCTATGACAGTTCACGCTGGCTGCTTATCACTATCACTCTCCTTCCAAATGCCAGCTTATATCTCATCTATGATGTCTATGACTAAAAGTAACTATCAGACTCAATCCAGTGACTGGATCACCAGTTAGGTACCAAGAGTTTTTACTGAACTGGAAAAATCCGGTGTAACTTTTAGTCTCTAGCTACCTTCAGACAGCCTGTAACTGTTTTAATTGAGTTTAACTTTTTCTCTTTTTTTAATTTGACTAGCTTAAATTATAGTTAGCCTGTTTATCTTTTTATGTTGAGTTTTATTCATTTTCATTTGCTTTTTAATTCAATCTTAATTGTTCTTAATTATTTTAACTTTTATATTGTATGATTTAATTGTAAATGTATATAATTCTGTTCATTTTTGTTTTATCCTGATTAAATTCCATTTTAATTTCTTTGAATCCTTTCAAGTTATAAATGCTCTGCTGCATGGAAAACGAGGGTCACCCTGAATGTATTTCTGAGTAAAAATAAAGATTGACTGATTGATTTAAATCTGAATCTAAGTAGACACGTTACAGAAAAATGAGGTCATAATCATAAAGACAAGAACAGGAAACAATGCTCAGATTTGCCAGGAGAACCAAACAACCTTCATCACAGTAGATTCTAAGTTATAGGTTTATACAACCTACAAGATGGCTAACAAACTGAGCATGTGAGCATGTGATCACCACTCAGTGTTCTGATTCTGGTTCTGTCCTGGTGATAGTGACCTCTGGCTGTGTGGAGGGTAACTGGCAGCAGATGTGTTTCTCAAAAGGCTGCTTCAGGATCAAAACTGGCTATGGTATCTTTTATAGTGAATGAAGTTTATTGTTATAAGCATTTATATAGGGTTAGGTCAGTTAATATTACTGGCTTATGCAGGTGTTATGTAGCGTTACGATAACTGTTATCATAACTCCTTACTTTTACCTTACATAGTTTTGTGCTCAACTCTACCTGTAAAAAAACTCTAAACTGTAGGCACACCTGTAATAATGCATTTATAACAGCAGGGGGAAGTGTACAATTTTAAAATATTTCTTTCAGTTTAAAGAGATGAAGGATAGAGTCAGTATACAGGCACAGAACAGAGAGAATCTAAAAGAAAAGTTTTTAAAACGTATCATATTTTAAACCATTATGTGTGTAATGTCACCACACGCATGTTGGGTTTTGCAACACATAATCAAATTTTGAATTAATGTGGTTCAGCTTTCAAACAGTGATGTTTATATCTTGTGTTCCACACAGTGAATTATCCTAAAAGCTTATGTAAGCAGGTGTCATTTGTCATAAAAGCTGCTTCAGGTCATTTTAATCAAAACTGGCAAACCTTTATAGCAAATGACGTTTATTTTCATAAGCTTTTCTAAACATTAATATATGGTTAGGTAAGTTATTATTACAAGCTCATGTAGGTGCCATGTAGCTTTATAAGCTCTAACTGTAATAATGCCTGTAATAATGTTTTTCTACCAGCAGGTGGAAGTGAGTCATCCTAAGAAAAAACTGCACAAATACCACAATATTTATATTTCTAATGTCACTACACCTATGTTGGGATTTTCACATAATTGAATATTGAACCAGTGTGGTTTAAATTAGACTCCATTTATATCCAGCATTCCACACAGTGATTTATTGAGAATCAATCACAATCAATGACTATTTAGAAAGATGTGTATCTTTAATATACGAGCAGTAAATCCAAACAGCACTGAAACATGGTTTAGAGCGCTGTGTATTTCAGCCAAGGGTGTAGGAGCAGGTTTGACATTGGGGGGAGCACATTTGCTAAAATGAATCAAAGCCCCCCCTATCCCCTAAAATATTACCTATAAACTGATTCCACTGTAGGTAAGGTAGTAAATCACTGTATGTAGAGAGACGTAGAACAACACTTGTGGAATTACAGTAAATTACAAATAATCAAAATACAACATTATCTGTACGTCTGTTTATTATTAGATAAATCCAGTTAAAGACCACTTACCAAACTAAACAAGATACTCCACATTACAGTACTGCTGTCAGAAATTTTTTCAATCATACATGCAATGTCTGGATTATATACATATATAACTATAATATATATAAAAAATATATATATATTTTTCTCTGAAACAACCAGAGCCCATTGCTAACAACAAACACAGTGCATGAATTTCGAAGGCTGTCAAAACGCGCTTTTAAAATGAAAGAGTTTTTAAACAGTTTCTGCATTTCTGTGGTTTAATTATTGGGTGGGACAAAACTACCTGTTACTTTCCTTAAACCTGAATTGTTTGCTGAGCTCATGACAGCTAAGCTATTTACTGATACCAGCAAGTGTGGTGTCAGTAAATAGCTTAGTGTCTATAGAGGCAGTTCAGCACACAAAGATAAAAAAGCAGTAACTGCAGTTTCAAGAGTTCATAAAAAAATTTACAAAAAAACATTAATACAGAGAATCAGCACATCATGCTGCTCTGGTGCATCCTGAGAATAAAAAACACTACGATACTATAAAGGTCTTGGGGATCACCATTAAAGGTGTGTTGCACTGGACTGTGTAAGCGGACCACATGGTATATTCAGGTATATTTATATAAACCTGTTTATCCTGCACCACCTGGTTTGGAAAATATCACTCCTAGCTGGCATAGGTCATGAACGCTCACGACTAGACCTCAAACAGTGATTTATCAAACTGTACAAAACTGGATAGCTTCTCTTAAACAGGAGGTCACAGATCTAATAATAAGGAATAATACTGAAAAAAAACAACATTTATAGAGATATAGATGTTTCTACTAGAACAGAACCAGATAGATTTTATGAGTATATTTAGAGACTAAAAAGAGGGAGGAGAGAAAAAAGAAAAGAACATGACAGGAGCCAAGTACAAAAAAAAAATACTTCTCTATAGATAAGGAGCAGTATGGAGTCCAGAGTGGAGGAACGGGGAGGAAAGGGAGAGTAAGTCTTTTAGAGAGACAGAAAGAGCCAGTGAAAGGAGAAAAAACACAGGCCATCATTAGTGAGGGATCTCAGGAGTATCTGTACTTGTCTGTCTCCAAACACGGCTTCCGCTGTCCAGTGATGCTATACCCAGGGCTGGGGGATTTTAGGAACCTCGGACAGCGACCAGCTGAGTGGTGGATTTAGGATTTTCTCATGACAGCAAGCTCGTGCCTTGTCACAGGCTCCTGAGTGTCTGACTGAACATTTCGACTGGAGTGTCTGGGAGTGATATACTGAAGTGTGGATTGGTTTTACCTGCAACAGCTGGTAGAGGTCAGCCATCAGCCTGGAGACAAAACTGGTGCCCTGGTCTGTAAGCAAGTTTATTGGAATACCCACCGACTAAACAGTAACAACAGCTCACATGCTTTGGCATAGGAGATGGCTTTTCTTAAGGACTGCAGATGGAAATGTCTTGTTGATGAGAGAGGTCAGGTGACAGTGGCCAGACTGGTTTAAGCTGAAAGGCTTCAGTAACTCAACTGTAGTGAACAGAAAAGCATGTCAGAATGCACAACATATGAAACCTTGATGTGGATGGGCTACAACAGCAGAAGACAATGTCAGTGTACACTTCTGCCAGGCAAGAGCAGAAATCTGAGGCTGCAGTATGCACAGGCTGACCAAAACTGGACAGGTGAAGACTGGAAAAAAGTAGTCAGCTGATGAATCTCCATTTCTGATGAGGCACAAAGACAGTAGAGGCATGGTGCCAACAGCACCACTTCCAACCTGCCTTGGGTGAGTCCAGTCTGGTGGAGTTGGTTTAAAGGTGTAGGGAATATCAAACTTTGGCCACAGTTTACTTTCCAATGCTCTCAAACTGGTTTCATGAGCATTACACTGTTCTTCAGTGGCCTTCTCAGTCACTGGATCTGAATCCAATAGAGCACAGTTGGGATGTGGTGGAGGAGCTGCATGAAATTACACCTGATATATTCTGTAGGGACTTTTATGAAGCAACCATGAAAACAATGATGTATATATGGTGTGTACTGTTTATATACCAGCTGTTTCATTAAGTACACCTCTTAGTATCTACACTCTCTGTCTCTGTACATTTATTAGGTCCATTTACCATATAGTCTATAATTAGTTATGTTGCTGCACGGTTTGTGTTGGTCATCCTCTAGTCCTTCATCAGTGGCCACAGGATGCTGCCCACAGGGCACTGTTGGTGGAATAGTTTTAACTGGTGGACTATTCTCAGTCCTGTGTTTAAAAACTCCAGCAGCACTGATGTGTCTGATCCACCAACACAACCCACACAAATACACCACTAGCCCATCAGTGTCACTGCAGTGCTCAGAATGACTTACCACCTGCATAATATCTGGTCTGTGGTGATTCTGTAAGGGTCCTGACCATTGACGAACAGGGGGGAGTAATAAACTATGCAGAGAAACGATCTGTAATTGTGGAACTAAAAAATTTACCTATATGGTAAACGGAGATGATAAACTGAAGTGCAGATATATGGAGGTGTGTAAACACAGACACTCACAAATAAATAGTTCTGAGAGCAGAGAGGAGTGTGTGGTTGTGGTTTGGCTTCTGTTCTATTTCAACTGTGGCTTTAACACAAAAAAAGGGGAGGTGATGTTACATGAAAAGGTTGTTTTATCTTTTATGTACTCTGTTGAGAATGTTGGTAACACTTGGGGCTGTTGTAAAGCTTATTAGGGCTTTTCTATCTGATAGTTATTTATTAACAGGTTGCTCTTTATTACCACATTAAACAGAAACATATAAACTTGAAATTTGGTGAAGTGACGGTGGATGGAGCCAGGCCTTGTGATATATACAACACAAATATATCTATTTTATTTTCCCTGCAAAACTATTTATGCGTAATGCTGAAATTTACAGGCAACAATATTTTTCATATCTATCATTATCGTGTAACACATTTCTGTGAGTTAACTGTTAGATGCAATAAATACTTTAGTAACTTTCTCTCTTTACTCTTCCTGAGGTAATGACTGTCCTCCTGTCTGTTGAACACTGTTGGAGGACTGACCATCAGGGCTTTTTTCCCACCCATCACCAGCCAGCTCACCTGTCCATTTACTGCTACACCCTCAGTTACATCACTGTGCCATCCAGATGTACCAGCATTGAGATAGGATGGGACTGTTTCAGCTCACGCCCACTTTACATAAAGACTCAGTCATAGACTGCCTCAGTCAGAGACTGCCTCAGTCAGAGACTGCCTCTACCTGTGCAGCTTCTAAAGCTTTGCTATCCAGATTTCAAACAGAGACTCTTTTCTTTGGTATTTAGTTTATTAAACTGTAAATACTGTTTGACCAGAGGAGGATGGGTCTCCCCTTGTGAGTCTGGTTCCTCCCAAGGTTTCTTTTTCCAGTCTGAGGGAGTTTTTCCTGCCACTGTTGCCTCTGGCTTGCTCACTGGGGTATATATGTTATAACTGTCTGTTTTCAAAACTCTGTAAAGCTGCTTTGAGACAACATTGTTGTAAAAAGCGCTATACAAATAAACTTGACTTGACTAGACATCTGGTGATGGTATGTTCTTTGTGTACAAACAAGAGCAAATGTGCTCTGTGTGTAAGTCTCTCTCTCTCTCTCAGGAAGTGGTGGTTGTTGAACACAGAGTGCTGTTGAGTCAGTCAGTCAGTCATTACGGGGACAGTATGGAGTTCAGTGCACTCTCTGTAATACTCTGTGAGTAAATGTTCTTTATGTCTGTATTAAAGTGAGAGCTGTTGTATGAAGTACTAATATTTAATCTGAGTGATGAGGTTGGTGTGATTATGTACACTGTAAAGAACTGATGTTAATTTAAGGTGGATCCTCTGCAGTGATCTACTGTATTCTGGGAGAAACAGGTTCAGCTGTAATTAGCTGTTATTTGTAAAGCATGCTGGGAAAGATGTGGGTACTTTGTAAAGTTTTGAGCAGCTTGTCTCTGAATATTGTAGTGATGGAGGAGCAGCTTCCCAGCATTCCTTACAGCTTTGTTAGTTTTTGTTCATTTACAAAAATGTAAATGTTTTATATTGTAACTAAGATGATATTAGTTGTATGATGATATGATTATATGAGCAGTAACTGCTGTAATGTGATTGTCAGTTTTTGACAATAATAATTTATCTTAAATAACTTAATTATGTAGGACAGGTTTTATTTTGGTAGTGGTCATTCTCAGCACTGCAGTGACACTGCTGTATTGTGCTGTGTTAGTGTTGCACTAGTACGAGTGGATCAGACACAGCAGTGCTGCTGGAGTTGTATAGTCAGCGACAGCAGCTCATCAGTTGCGGCACAGCTTGTCATCCTCTAGTGTTTCATCCGTGGACACTGCCCGCAGGACACTGTTGACTGGATAGTTTTGGTTGGTGGGCTATTCTCAGCCCAGCAGCAGACACTCAGGTGTTTAAACACTCCAGCAGCACTGCTGTGTCTGATCCATATAGACCAGTGCAACATACACTAACACACCACCACCATGTCGATGCCACTGCAGTGCTGAGAATGATCCACCACCCAAACAATACATGCTCTGTGGTGGTCCTGTGGGGATACTGACTGTTGAAGAAGTGTCAAATGGGTCTAGTAAAGCATGCAGAGAAACAGATGGAATAAAGCATGTAATTATAGGACTACAATATGCTCCTATACATTGTGAAAGAGAAGAAACTGTAGATGATTTAAATAGTAACATATGTTTATTAGGGAAGGGGGGCTGAATGACATTCTACAGTCACTCTAAAACTTGGCCTAGTGCTGTCAGTAAAAGTTTCCACAAAAATAAGCAGAGAGAAATTAAGATATAACCAGTCTTAGAGTTTGGAGCATAATTAAGCATAAAACACTCACTTTGCTGGGAGAGACACAAAGTAGTTAATTAACTGCTAATTAATGGAATAATTCTCATATAACTTATTTATATAAGTAAACACTCGTGTCCGTTCATTAATAGTGCAATAATTAGCAGTTACTGCACAATTAATGAGTAAATGGGCTGTAAACCAATAATAAACTAAACTATCAAACAGTGTACTCAATTAGTAATTAGTAATTACTTGACCATTACTCATAAACAATGAATGGGTAGGGAGCAGTTATGCAATACATACATGCTGTGTATTTAATTGCTTATTGGAATATAATTAATAATAAATTTAGACATATTCAAGTGTAAAGTGATGCCTCAAATCTTTAATAAAGTGTGTCCATAAACAGAGCAGCTTGAATTACAAACTGCTCTGTTAGTGCCACTAAAGAGATGTTCAGTGCTGGTGATGTGGGTTAACAGGGTTATTTCAGGCCTTTCTGTTGAAGTCAGTGGTTTAGCTCTGGTGCACCAGAACACAGCTAACATGAGGTGTAGATGAAATCATTCAGTTTCAGATCAGCAGATAAACCTGTGACCTATATGAACCTCGTCACACTTTAAATATATTTATTTATCAGCCTTTTTGTTAAATAGAAAATATTAGTGGTTTTCTTGTAACTGCTTTGAAAATATATTGTCAAGACGTGAAAACACTTGTTCTATCTTTAATGTTCCTTTATAGTCTGAAATATGCTGTTGTTTCTTGAAGAAAAGAAGCATTTTAGTGTTTCTGAACATCATGTATCTGTTTCTTTTTTAGTGCTGGTTCAACTTGTACAAGCTGGACATATTCAAGGTGATTGATATACAGTCCACTGTACATAATGTGTGTTTGTTTTATTTGTGCAGCAACTGAAAAGTGTGTTTATCAAATGTTGTGAAGAATTTGTGTTCTATATGTTCTGTACTTGTGTATTTGCTGGTTCTTACAGTGTATAAAGCTGTTCTGACTTTGCGGCCTATAGACCCACAAATATTCAGTGAAGAAACTGTTACTGTTATATTCCAGAACAAAGCTTACACTCAGTGTACTGATGAAGCTACTTTGTAGGGATACAGATCTGATCTTGAACTCCCCTAACATGCAAAGTTAAATATAGTCATTAATCATGATGCAGCTAATTCTCTAGTCTGAATTTTTAAAAGAGGTTAATAAAGATGTTGAGAAATCAGGAATCACATTATTCTGTCAGGAAAAGCTCTTTTTATTAGAACAGACAGAGAAATCAACTGAGACTATAGAGGGAATGTATACAAAGAGAAAAATACAAAAAGACTATGGTAGACACATCCAGTAAATACAAAAGAACATGATGAAGACACCCATTAAATAAAATAATTAATCTGCAGCGCTATTAAAGTAATAACAACAACAACAACACCACCTACAACAAATACTCTTTTTAAACGTGTGAGGCAGATGTAGCTTTACATGTCATGTCCCTTTTAACTCCTACTGAATGTAGATCATGTCACGGATGTGGCAATATTTATATAAGCTTCACTAAAAGCTAACAAGGACACACAGACACTGAGTGGAGCTACAGCTGGTATAAAGATGGTGACAGTGAGCGTCCAGTTTATTCCTCTGATGATAAAACAGAATATTCATGGTAGATACACCTGTAGAGGAGAGAGGTGGAGTGACTCTCAGAGATCAGAGATCAGTAACACTGTTACACTCACTGTAGTTTGTTTATGTGTGTTTGTGTGTGTGTAAATTTATTTTTCACTCTGATGTTCATTAACAGAATTAGACTTTATCCAGTGCAGTCAATTAACACATCAACATCACACTGACTGTAAATAACAGGAAAATACACTGTTACCCATCTGTTCTCACAGAATTACCCAGAGTTACACTGACTGTAGAACCAGAGAGTCCTGTGTTCACTGGAGAGTCAGTCACTCTGAAGTGTGAGATTAACACTGATGGATGGACATATCAGTGGTATAAACTGAATAAACAGGGTGGATTTACTGCAGTGGATCAGTCTGTGTATTACACTGTAAACAGAAACTCTCTCACCATCAGAGAAGATGTTGTGATTAATGGAGATCAGTATAGGTGTACTGGAGAGACACCTAAAAGATCAACATCATCTCAGTCAGTTACACTCACTGTGCAGGGTGAGCTCTTTATCATGTCTTTATTACCAACTATTATAAACTTTCAACTATTTCACAGCTCTGTGTACATATTTTTGTTATAACACTGCAAATCAAAGTATCTCTCTTCTTATTGTCACAGAATTACCCAGAGCTACACTGACTGTAGAACCCAAATGGAGTCCTGTGTTCACTGGAGAGTCAGTCACTCTGAAGTGTGAGATACAGTCTTACAGTAACTGGAGATATCAGTGGTATAAAGGCAGCAGTAGAACTGCAGTCTCTCAGTCTCAGACAAACACCTTCACCATCAGTTCAGCAGCAGATCAGGATCAGTACTGGTGTAGAGGAGAGAGAGATCACAGACCCTCATCATCACAGAACAGTAACAGAGTGGGTTTCTCTGTTAAAGGTGAGTAATTATTGTGGTAAAGACTCTGAGAGCAGTGTATGAACTCTTCATGGTCTGAAGTGTGTTCTTCATCTCCAACAACAGAAAAACCTAAACCTGAACTCATATCAAGTCATAAAGGAGCTGCACTGATAGGAAGTCCAGTGGTTCTGGACTGTAAGCTGGATCAGTCTGCTGGATGGAAGTTTTACTGGTACAAACACACACAGAACCCTGAGAATGAGATCAAGACTGAAACACACTCCTACAACATCAGCTCAGTTAGTGTCTCTGATGGAGGACAGTACAGGTGCAGAGCTGGGAGAGGAAACCCAGTTTACTACACTCACTACAGTGATGCTCTCTGGGTAAACACTACTGGTGAGTGAAACAGTTTATAGTTCATAAATACTGTAGATAAAACAAATTCTGAAATGTCATCATAATTTAACTATGCAGAAAAGTGTTAGTGAGGATTGTTCTTCTATCTCAAAATCACTGGACACTAAGGTGGGTAGGTGTATTATTATAGTGGGGGTAGTGGGGCTAGTAAGTGACCACAAAGGTACAATTTCATTTATTCATGTTCTCACTGCAGTTAGGCTTTATCAGCTAGGTCTGCACAAGTAGTCTACATTGTCTGCATAATGCCACTCCATATATCACCATATCTATATTCAGTATCCTATTAAAATCACAATGCATAAATAAATAAAATAATTACTTAATTGTACTGTAATTTCTGTGTTTAAGGTGTTTCTCGTTCAGTCTCTCTGATGATCAGTCCCAGCAGAACTCAACACTTTACTACTGACTCTCTCTCACTGAGCTGTGAGGGACAGAGTAACTCTACTGGATGGAGAGTGAGACGATACACACACAGTGAGAAGGTGTCAGATTGTTCATCAGGCAGAGGATCAGTTACAGGATCTACATGCAGCATCAGCTCCCTCCACACATCCCACACTGGAGTTTACTGGTGTGAGTCTGAATCTGGAGAGAGCAGCAGTCCTGTCTACATCACAGTACACAGTGAGTCTACATGTAGTGTCTTTTCTGTGTCTTTAGAAATGCTGGATCACAAAATATGCAGAATTACGATTTTTCTGATATCTATTTAACGCTCTGTTAGAGTAGTTAAAGTACTGCATGGAACACATACATTTAAGTTTGGACCCCTTGATTTATATACATTACTTTCTACTTTTCACTACAACGACTGAACTCATTGGTTTGTTATGACCCTGTCTAGGGGTAAAGGATCGTAGCAGCTTGGTAGTATGAATAATACTGTAAGGGGGAAGGCTGAATTAAGAAAACCACACACAGCTCAGAAGAACAGCGAAAGAAAGTGTATTGGGATTAAAGTGAGCTTGACAAAGACAAACACTATTACAGACTTCAGGAGTGACCCTGGCCAAAACAATAAACAAAACCCCCGTTAACGACATAAGCAACTACCTGCCATAGTGACACAAATAAACAAACACTAATCTAACTTCCTGACTATACAACAACATAAACAAACACCCAAACCCCAAAACAAATGGCAGTCAGTCCCTACACCCAGCACTATACAAAAGTTTACAAATATTTACAAAACAACCAAATCAGGGGGATAGGCAAAGTCAAAACAAAAACAAGCAGAAGGTCTGGTCCAAATCAATCAATCAGAATAATCACAACAAGCAACAATCACAAAGCAAAAACTCTCTCGAACTCCAATGCAGCACCCTTTTTAATGGGACTACGACCAAATCACGGGACAGAGGTGGGCTGGAAACCGGAATGGAGTGGAAAACCTGGACTGGGACTTCGGAAAATTGAATGGGAACTGTAATGAAAAAAAATAGCAGACACAAAGGGGCACATACAAAAACAAAGACAGGAAAACCTGCTACACATAACAGATTAGATTATTTTCTTTCACAGTAACATCAGGTGGTTCAGGCCCAGAGTTACATCAAACACTTGCAGACTGTTAGACTTTTAAAAACTATGTTGGTCAATACGTTGTTTGTAACAGATGTGTTCTAGCATGTACTAAAATAACATTCATGCTGAAATCAATATTTCACTAAACAATCAGTGTTACATTCTTCCTCTTCTCCAGATGGTGATGTGATTCTGGAGAGTCCTGTTCATCCTGTGACTGAGGGAGATCCTTTGACTCTACACTGTTTATATCGCTACACTAACTCCTCAAACCTCCCAGCTGAGTTCTATAAAGATAGATCACTCCTCCAGAATCAGACTACAGGAGAGATGACCATCCGTACTGTCTCAAAGTCAGATGAAGGTCTCTACCACTGTAAACACCCAGAGAGAGGAGAGTCACCACAGAGCTGGATCTCAGTTAGAGGTGAGAAATACAGATATAATTAATATACAGTGTTTCTATCATTAACAGTGAGTTCTGTATTAGACAGTACAGTGTTTAGTAATTTAGTTGGTGTAGTGTAGCAAAGCACACAGCGACCTATTCTGTAAAAGTCTAACATACATTTATATATATATATATATATATATATATATATATATATATATATATATATATATATATATATATATATATATATATGTTGTATGTGTGTGTGTATCAGGTGTGTCTAATTCAGGAGCTTCATTCTCAGTGTTCAGTCTGCTCAGTAGTTTAATAGCAGTGTGTCCATATCTGCTGGTGTCCATCATTCTGGGGATAAAATTCTACAGAGCTCGAGGTAAGAACTGTAAATTATACATCATAACAACAATAAGACTGTTATTATAAAAACAGAAGTTGTCATTTTAAATGTCAGTATCACCAGCAGAGGGCAGTGTAGCATTTATAATCAATGGTTTTGTTTATTTGTTTGTTTTTCTTTCTTTCAGCTCAGATTGACGAAAATGAAAGTCAGTATGCAGTCACAGAAGAGTGAGACAAATCTACAAGACAAACTAAATGTATATTCACATAAATTCCTTTAAAATAAATTCTTATCTTAAAATGATTATTATTATTATTAGTAGTAGTAGTAGTAGTATAAGTAGTTTTGTTTGTGAAACAGTTTTGTTCATTCGTTTGCAAAATAAAACATTTTTAAAAGGAATTGTAGAAATTTAAGTTGTGCTGGATTCATATTTTTTAAGTCACACTCTGCCTGAATGTTACAAAACATTGTAAATATTAGCATCAAATTAAATCTGTTTACAACCAACTTATTCAATGCTTAACCAGAACTACTTCCAGCCTACCCATAACTCTAACCCTAACCTCACCTTCACCCTAACCTTTAACTTACCCTGACATTACAATTAAATGCTTTGCATCAGGGACTAAAGGTCTCCACAATGTGAGTATTTGACCCACCAATGTTACATAAACACACACACAGGCCTCAGAAGTTTATATTAACTTCTACGTACAATGCACTACTTGCACTAACAAACTCAAAGGTGGCTAGAAAACGTCAGCAGCAGTACAAAAGCATCAGATTACAGCACTACTCAAGATTACTACTCAAGAGTGAACCTTAAAGTCAGTGGACATCCTTTTTGTCTCTCATGAACCAATTATTTACAATTCTGACACAACCTATATAGCATGTAAGGTCAGGAAATTCTAATGCTTTCATAAACTTTCCCCACATCCTTTATCTAAATAAAACAACTCACAGGGCAATGTTGTAAAAATAACGTGATGAGTCAGACAGGTTCTGAAAAAATATTTTATAACTTTTTATAACTGCTCTGAATGAAGAACCCAGAGAACGTCTACAGCACACATAGACAGTGGGATCCTATAAGCTGTTCAGAACTTTGTAACAGTCTCACAAAGACACATATGAGATGATAAAGTTAAAACTTGCTACACAGACACATACACTCATACAAACACTCATAAACACAAACAGTGTGTCATACTTTGGATCAGTGCTGCTTAAACCCCTCCATACCTCCTGCACTTTTAATAAGAATGCACTTAAAACAACTAGTAAAACACCCACACTTATGATATAATAAAATAAAGGTGCTAAAGGGGTCACTCACTGACAGAAAGGGTTCTGTAAGTATGACTGGCAGGTATGAGATGATTAACTTAAACAGCTGGAGGAGATTATTATGTTGTAACTGTACCACTTTACTATAGGGTTTGGTCATAAGCATACACAAGCTACATAAGCTTGTCATTACACCTGATACAACCCTTCATAAGTGTCTATAAAAGCTTATTCCAACAGGTGTCATTTTTATAAAGGCTGCTTTTGGTTACTTTGATCAAAGCTGGAAAATGTAACCTTTATAGGGAATAACTTGTACTGTCATGAGCATTTATACAAGGTTAGGTCAGTTATTATAAAAAGTTAATGTAGGTGTTATGTAGCTTTATGAGAACTGCCATCATAACTCCTTACTTATACATAATTGTCTGTTCAATTAAAAAAAAAACTCAAAGTGTAATAATGCACCTGTAATAATGCATTTATACCAGCAGAGGGAAGTGTACAATTTTTAATTGTTGTTCTTGTTTTCAGTTCAAACTGATGAAGGTCAGAATGTAGTCACATAACAGAGAGAGTCTAAAAGAAAACTGAATGTAGTCTGACATACATCTGTTTTATTAAAGTCCTTTTTCATAGGGACTTATAAGGGGGAAAACCTGTGGAGGCCTGGGGCACTTCACACACTGCAAAGAAAACACAGAGTAACAGCAGGTCCCAGTCACAGCTGTCTTGCGTTTGAGTGTCTGAATAAACCTTTCCACTAGAGCGTCTGTCTGGGGGTGATGTAATGAAGTGTCTTTTGGAATACCCACCGACTAAACAGTAATAACACTGGAGCATTGGAGGTGGCTTTTTTAAGGAAACAGACTATGAAACACTATGGCAGTGACCAATGGCCAATGTTAGTAAGGGATCTTGGAAGTATCAGTACATATTCATCTGTTTCTGTAGCAGCATTTTGTGGATGTCCTGAACTTCTGCTGATGGGGAACCGGTTTGCGCCAGCTGTGTATGCTAAGTAGGACCCCCCTCTGGCCCATGCAGCTTGTGCTGTCCAAGTCAGCAAAACCGTAACCGGGGTTTGTTTTTTCCAGCACCTCGGACAGCAACCATCTGAGTGGCATGTCGCTGCTTTGGGATATTCTCCTGATGACGGGCTGCACAAAGGTTGGTTTGAGAATTTCTATAACTGGTGATCTTCTGGAATCCTGGAAAAACTACACTTTACTCAAAACAGTGTGATTAAGTAAAAAACATCTGGTGATAATTCTGCAGCAGGAAATGCCTTATTGATGAGAGAGGGCAGGTGAGAGTGGGCAAACTAGTTTAAGCTGAAAGGCTTTAGTATCTCAGGTAACCACTCTGTACAACTGTGGTGAACAGTATAACGGAATTAGTAATAATATTACTAATAATTACTAATAATATTACTAATAATTACTAATTATAATTATTACCACACATTGGTAATAGTATTGAAAACACACCAAGACTAGCTTATATAAAGGAGGCTTTATTAGATATACACATCAAAAGGATGTATATATAATAAATGAAAGGAAAAAAAGAGATAAAAAGCGTGAAATAAAGGAACCTAGACTAAAAGAAAGCAGAACTTGCTATATAGAATGGAAATATGCACTCTGTGAAAACGGCTTCTCTAACAAAGGAACCTTGATAGTACTCGGACCGGACCACAACAGATGCTTGCGCATGCGTGTGCCTTACTGCATTTCCGTCTGTGGGAAGCGGCTTTGTTGGCCTTGGCGGCTGCGCAGGCATCGCTGGCGCGGCGGTCTCGTTGGTGTAGACAACAATGGGCATCTCTGCTAGACTGGACGGCGGTTTTCCGGCACGCTGGCTGGCTGCTTGCGCGGGTCACGTGGTTTGCGCACCTGGGCTGCAGGGGCGACGTGCTGGTTCCCTCGGTGACGGCAGGCCGTGCAGACCTCTGCTGCGTATGGGTGGTTTGGTCGCTTCGCGCGCCTCGGTTAGATGAATGAAGCACGATTCACTTGCGCACGGTTAACGGTTCACTAGACGAAACTTAACTGAACTTGAGTGACGGGGCTGTGTAGACCGTCTCAGCTGATTTCATTCTCTGTGAAACTACCATCTTGTGGAGCTGTTGCGGGTTGACCTCAGTTCAAACCCTGTTGGCTCTCTTGCGGGCGGCTTAATTTTAGGCCATGTCGTTGTCGAAGTTCCGCGGCTGAAAGCCCCGGATGAAGAGAGAAGTCTGCCTCTAAGGGCCGACGCCCTGAGGAGGAACTCCTTGGAGTTCTAACAGCTTGCGGTCTTTGTCCCAAAATCAAGAAGCAGTCCGAACGAGAAACGTTTCCTTTGTTTATAAAGTTCCTGAGGGGGGAGTGGTGACATGGAGGCCCCCCTCCCATGCATATGCATCACTCGTGTTTTTTTTACGTACAGTCATTTGCGCAAAGTCGAGCGCACTACGTCACTCTATCCTGATTGGCTGAGGCCTAAGCAAGCATCTTTTGAACTTTCAATCTAGCTGATACAGAATACAGAATTAACGAAAAGAAAACAGACATATTATGGTACTCTAAAGAAAAGTGCACAGTTACAGATGATTAAAAAGGCAACACTTTTCACTGGGTTAATCTGAGCTGCTGTATATTCTTTGGTAGCCTTAAAGAATTTATTCCATTTACTAAATATCATACTGATAAGTTCTAACAATTCACTCACTTTTACCAAAGAGAAACTCATATGTTTGGTTATGAAAAATACAATAATGCGAAGATTAATTAAACTTAACATTTAACTTAAAGAATTAGGCTTGAATCAAACTCAGAGAATTTTGCTTGGAAAATCAAAGGTCTTAGAGAGAGAGAAGGAAGGAACTTATACAGGCACACAGATATACAATGAGTAACCTTAATAACTATACACAAACATTTCGACCAAAGGCTGCAGTGGACACGGGCTCACCAACACTGGACAGGTGAAGACTGTAAAAAAGTAGTCTGCTGCTGAATCTTGATTTCTGATGAGGCACACAGATGGTAGGGGTAGAATTTTCACTTCCAACTTGCCTTGCGTGAACAGTCCAGGCTGGTGAAGGTGGTGTTTGGGGAATAATTCCTTTGGGCCTTTTAAAACCAATTTACCTTCTAATTAGCTTCGAATTAATCACCTAATAAAGGACTCTGGCACTAAGAAAAAATCATCTCAAACTGGTTTCATGAGCATTACACTGTTCTTCAGTGGCCTTCTCAGTCACTGGATCTGAATCCAATAGAGCACAGTTGGGATGTGGTGGAAGAGCTGCATGACATTACACCTGATATATTCTGTAGGGACTTTTATGAAGCAACTAAAACATTTGGTTGGTGGACGATACTCAGTCCAGCAGTAACACTGAGGTTTTACAAAAGCCCCAGCAGCACTGCTGTTTCTAATCCACTCATACCAGCGCAACACACACTAACACACCGCCACCATGTCAGTGTCACTGGAGTGTTGAGAATGATCCACAACCCGCATAATATTTGATCCATGGTGGTCCTGTAAGGGTCCTGACCACAGAAGAACAGGGGGAAAAACAAACTATGCAGAGAATCAATCTGTAATTGTAGAACTACAAAATGCACTTATATGGTAAACAGATGATAAACTGGAGTGTAGATACATGGAGGTGTGAATACACACAGAAACACACACACACAATCACACACACACACACACACACACACACACACACACACACACACACACAAACGCACACTCACAAACATAAATAGGTGTGAGAACAGAGATAAGTGTGAGACATTGGTTTGGCTTCTAGTTCAGTTGTGAGTTGAAGGGTGAGAAAGGGGAGGAGGTGTAAAGTCTACTCTGTTGAGAATGTTGGTAACACTATATGGGGGCTGTTGTAAAGCTTATTAGGGTCTTTTATTCTGCTAGTTATTAATGAAAGGTTGCTCTTTATTACCACATTAAACAGAAACATAGATTTAAAATTTCTCTAAAGTGATGGTGAATAGAACCAGGGGTTGTTACATATACAACAAATATATCCATTTTATTGCTCCTGCAAAGAGTTTTATATGTATAAAGCTGATTTGAATGTATTTTAATGAATATATTTTTGGCCAAAATCTGATCTACCAAATATAAACTATCAAAATGATTAATTTTACATATTACATTTCTGTGAACTTTTAGATGCAGTAAATACTTCAGACATCTGTTATCATCCCCGCTGTGAACAGTTCTAGCTTTGTGAGTTACACACTTCACAGTAAATCACACTGGATTACTTTATTAATGTATATCTGATTTAGTTAAAGTTGAATTCCTTGTTAAACATCTTTTCATCACTAAGATTATAATGAGCCAACCATTGTCTCAACTATATCTCAGCTACTAGCTTGATAAGGTTTAATGAGATCATTGTGTGAGAAACTTTATTCTTTATGTATAAACAGGAGCAGAAACATCTCCTGCTGCTACATGAACTGATGAAGACTTGAGAGATGAACACAGACTACTTGTGTCTCACACCTCAGTTAGACTGACCAAGAGATCAACAGACAGATAAGAATGTGTTTTCTCTCTCTGCACTTCTCTTTTCTTCATCTCTGCAGTTTAGTTTAGTGTGAAATCAATGCAGATGTTTTAAAAGTACTGATTTCACTGTTTTCTACAGAACAGAAACGATTTCATACTAAACGTATTTACTTCTCATCTTTAGTTTAATGTATGATTGCAGGGCACATGGGGGGAGGCTGCAGGGGTGTTCCTGAAAGAGGAAGCAGCAGGACTGTGCAGTAAAAGATCAGAAACATATGCACCCCCCCCTGTAAGTCTCTCTCTTTCTCTCTCTCTCTCTCTGTAAGTCTTTCTCTCTCTCTCTCTCTCTCTCTCTCTCTCTCTCTCTCTTTCAGGAAGTGGTGGTTGTTGAACACAGAGTGTTGTTGAGTCAGTCAGTCAGTCATTACGGGGACAGTATGGAGTTCAGTGCACTCTCTGTAATACTCTGTGAGTAAATGATCTTTATGTCTGTATTAAAGTGAGAGCTGTTGTATGAAGTACTAATATTTAATCTGAGTGATGAGGTTGGTGTGATTATGTACACTGTAAAGAACTGATGTTAATTTAAGGTGGATCCTCTGCAGTGATCTACTGTATTCTGGGAGAAACAGGTTCAGCTGTAATTAGCTGTTATTTGTAAAGCATGCTGGGAAAGATGTGGGTACTTTGTACAGTTTTGAGCGGCTTGTCTCTAAATATTATGGTGAAGTTTGTTCATTTACTTTCATTTTTCTTCTACAGTTTATTTACAGGAGTATTTTCATATTAACATGTTGTTCCTACCATAAATATACATTTGAATGTATTTACATGTTTTCTATTCTAACTATGATGATATAAGTCTTAATGTAATTAACTGAATTATCTGAACTATGTAGAGCAGGTGCTATTAGAGTAGTGGTCACTCTCAGTACTGCAGTGACACTGGCATGGTGGTGGTGTGTAAGTGTGTGTTGTGCTGATACGAGTAGATCAGACACAGCAGTTGTTACAAGTTGTTGTTGTAAAGTCAGAGACAGCAGCTCATCTTTTGCTGCACAGTTGGTGTTGGTCATCCTCTAGTCTTTCATCAGCGGACACAGTGTCACTGCAGTGCTGAGAATGATCCAGTACCCAAGTAATATCTAGTCTGTGGTGGTCCTGACCATTGAAGAAGGGTCAAAGGGGTCTAGTAAAGCATGCAGAGAAACAGATGGACTGCAGTCTGTAATTGTAGGACTACAAAATGCTCCTATATGATAAATGGAGTTGATAAAACAGACACAGTGAGTGCAGATACAAGAATTTTATGGCTGATTGGTGTATGTGAGCATTAGTGATTGATGTATTTAATAATTAGTAGATGAGTACACTATAAAACAGCTTGTTATTAGTTCACAAATTAACTGTACTGTATTGTTCTGAATATTACTAATAAGTGTGTTTATGTATATAAAAATGTAACATGAGAATTAACTAGCACTCGTGTCAGGTGGGGAGAATCAAGGGCGTAGGAGCGGGTTTGACACTGGGGGGGGCACATTTGCTAATATGAATCAAAGCCCACCTTATCCCCTACATATTACCTTTAACCGGAATCCACTGTAGGTAAGGTAGTACATCACTGTATGTAGAGTGACATAAAACAACATTTGTGGAATTACAGTAAATTACAAATAATCAAATTACAACATTATCTGTACGTCTGTTAATTATCAGATAAATCCGGTTAAAGATCATTTTACAAACTAAACAAGATACTAAACATTACATGGTACTGTCGTCAAACTTTTAAATTACACACGCAATATTATATACAAATATAACCAAAACAATTATTATTTTCTTTGGTGGCTTAATGCTAAAATGAAACAATGTGTGTTAAGGTTTCCTAACAAGACAATCGTGCGCGCGCGATGCGAGAAGAGCAGCTGGATCATACCATTTTGCAAGGCGGGGGGCCACTGTCTTTTCGTTGTTAAAATAATTGGTTTAACCATATACTTTCTATGGTTTAAACATTTCCCGCTTTTAATTAACGTTAAAAGAAAAAATACGTTTTTTACTATAACCTTTAGAGGTGCTGGGAATCAATTTAAACTAGGGCTAGCTACGCACCTGGTCTGCAGTTTGGGACGTGGCCAGAGAGTGCTTTCTGATTAAAGTTAATATAAAAGTTAGCTAACCCAAACCCTCCTAGTCTGTTACCATAACAACTCTTTATACTAAATCTGTTTTATTACAGTATATTTTGCTATTCATTGCTCTCATCACTGATCTCACGTTTAAAGCTGGCGGAGCGACCCGACACTCCAGCGAGGCGAGAGCTCCGGTCAGTGAATCTGCCGACAGCAGAATATTTCTGAACAGGCATCTCAACACAAACCTTAAAGTTAAAGACCACCTAACAACCAGAGTCTGTTACTAACAACAAACACAGTGAGTGAATTGCGAAGGCTGCCAAAACGCACTTTTAAAATAAAGTGTTTTAAAACAGTTTCCGCTTTTTCTGTGGTTTAATTTTTGGGTGGGACAAATCTAATTTCTGATATTTTGGGTGGGACAAATCTGTTTCTGATATTGGGAGGGACACGCTTTAGTAAAGTTTAATTAAACTCAGTATTAATTTGAACTGAAAGCTTAAGCATGTGTCTTTCTCTCTTAATTTCTTCTTGATCATTAACTTCCATCAGATCTGCTCCTTCAGTCCTGTAGTATAATGTACTCTGCACTAATACTAACATAACAGCAGTTTCCACATATACACAGCAGGGTGCGCTGTGGAGCAGCAGGAAAGTAAAATCTTCAGATTAGTTTCACTGGGTGAGAGTTGCTGCTCTGCAGTTCATAACAAACAGCTTTTCTTTCAGTCTTTCATTTGCCACATGTATTTGTTCAGCCTCTATGTCTCAACAAAGCAATACCACAGACAGTCCTGTCATCTGTCTCTCCTCATCTGTATTCAGTAATACATTATTTTATAAACTCAGATTTACAAGAACTTCAGTAAAAATGAGAGATTTTTTTATTTAACTGGTAAAAATCTTTAGATTAGATTGGTGTTCAGCAGAGCTGACACCTCCTCATGTCCATCTACACTTGAGGAATTGAGGGTTATAAAATGGTGAGATAACCTTTTCACTGATATTACTGTTAACAGCAACATGTGGCTAATATTAAAATTGCTGTTTCCAAATTCTGAACAGAAATACAAGAAATCAAATATAAAAATCTGTTGTTTGGCCAGCAAGTGTAAACAACCTTCCCATTCTTTGCTATGTCGTGTGTTGGGTGGTGTTATTTATGAATATAACGTTTGGGCGTGTGTTAAGGTATCTGTTCTTATCTAAAAATCACACAGTGAAAAAACAATCTGCTGGAAAATCTCCTACAGACTACAAACTGGACCACAGACTAAATTATAGTCTGTGTGGAAGCACTCAGAGTTCAGCTTCTAAATGAAGTGATGAAGCTCTAAATGCTACTTCGACTTCCATAATACACAGTAGTTCAATGTCACTGTTCGTCTGTTCTGCTCAGCGTTCTTTTTTCTTTTCTCTTTCTCTTAAACATTATTTATTTTTTCTACATTCCTTCACAATCTCAGGGTTTTCCCACTTTGCGAGAAGTCATAGACTATTTTATGGCCTAGTCACTGACGTTCTGTATGTATTTTTTGATACAGTTCTAAAATATCATATCAGTTTCTTGTGTTTCTCTCAGTTTTGCTATAAAAAATCTGATCTGAATCTCAGATTCTCAAGTCTTCTTTGTGTTTAGAGTGTAATGTTTTTATTGTCTTGTCTAGTCTTGTGTCATCATCCCATTTTAGCATAATGCTACAAAACCATCACAGGACACAATATTACTGAGGGGTGGGCTTTGATTCAATGTAGCAAATACATCCCCTGCAATGTCAAACGCACTCCAAAAACACAGAAGCCAACTATAATGATCATAATTAACAAATCCATATTGTAGATGACTATTTTCACTCCTGCAAATACTAAATGTTTCACTTTATGAATATAAAAAAATAATATTATGTTATTGAACTTTTAGCTAAAAACCTGACTTGCAGAATAAAAGCATGACCCTCCATCTACCCCCCAACCCCCCATCCCTCATCCACCAGTCCTGATATGATCAGCTAACAAATGAGGAGGTCTAATATGATTGGACAAGTGGGGATTTCTGCTTTATGTCACAAGCAGAGCTGCAATTAAGCTGCAGAGCTGCTATCACAGTGTATAGTGAAAGAGAAGAAACTGTAGATGATTTGAATAGTAACATGTTTATCTGCGAAGGGGGGCTGAATAACAAGCTATCCCCACCCCTGCTAAAACTGTGACAATGAATGTATGTATATTTTCCACTTTTTTTCTTAAAGAGACACAAAAATAAGCAGAGAGAAATTAAGATATAATTAGTCTTTATGATGCGTTTGGAGCATAATTAACAGTAAAACTCAGTAAAATCACTTTGCTGGAAGAGACACAAACTAACTATTAATTAACTGTAAATACAATTTATCAGTTTGTTTAAATAAAATATTAGTGGTTTTCTTACAACACATTCTCACAACACTTTAATCTTTCTTTACAGTCTGTAATGTGCATTTTCTTGAAGAAATTATGTTTCTGTTTCTTTTTTTAGCGCTGGTTTCACTTGTACAAGCTGGACAGACTCAAGGTGATTCATATACAGTCCACTGGACATACTGTGTATGTTTTTTTTATTTGTGCAGCAACTGAAAAGTGTGTTCATTGAGTGCTGTGAAGAATTTGTGTTCTATATGTTCTGTACTTGTGTATTTGCTGGTTGTTACAGTGTATAAAGCTGTTCTGACTATGTGTCCTAAAGAACTACTAATATTCAGTGAAGAAACTGTTACTGTTATATTCCAGAACAAAGCTTACACTCAGTGTACTGATGAAGCTACTTTGTAGGGATACAGATCTGATCTTGTAATACTCTATCGTGTAAAGTAAAATATTATCATTAATCATGATGCAGCTAATTGTTCTCTAATCTGGAGCAGAGTGTTTAAAAGAGGTTTACAATATGACTATATCTAAATAAGCTTCACTAAAAGCTAACAAGGACACACAGACACTGAGTGGAGCTACAGCTGGTATAAAGATGGTAACAGTGAGCGTCCAGTTTATTTTTTAATGATAAAACAGAATATTTAGTCAGTGTTACAGAGTCTCTGTGTTTGTGTGTGTTTATGTGTGTGTGTGTGTGTGTGTGTGTGTGTGTGTGTGTGTGTGTAAATGTTCTCTGATATTGATTAACAGAATTAGACTTTATCCAGTGTAGATAATTAACAAATTAACATCACACTGACTGTAAATAACAGGAAATTACACTGTTACCCATCTGTTCTCATAGTTTCACTGACTGTAGAACCAGAGAGTCCTGTGTTCACTGGAGAGTCAGTCACTCTGAAGTGTGAGATTAACACTCATGATGGATGGACATATAAGTGGTATAAGATGAATAAACAGGGTGGATTTACTGCAGTGGATCAGTCTGTGTATTACACTGTAAACAGAAACTCTCTCACCATCAGAGAAGATGCTGTGATTAATGGAGATCAGTATATGTGTACAGGAGAGACACCTCACAAATCAACAGCATCTCAATCAGTTACACTCACTGTACAGGGTGAGCTTGTTTTCATTACCAACTATTATAAACTTCTTAATGTTTCACAACTCTGTGTAGATATATCTGTTCTTCTAAATTTCACAGATTTACCCAGAGCTACATTGACTGTAGACCCAGAGAGTCCTGTGTTCACTGGAGAGTCAGTCACTCTGAAGTGTGAGATACAGTCTTACAGTAACTGGAGATATCAGTGGTATAAAGGCAGCAGTAGAACTGCAGTCTATCAGTCTCAGACAATCACCTTTACTATCAGTTCAGCAGCAGATCAGGATCAGTACTGGTGTAGAGGAGAAAGAGATCACAGACCCACATCATCACAGAACAGCAATAATGTTACTCTTACAGTGAAAGGTAAGTTCTGTAAATAAAATATATTGTTATCAGTGAACTACATTACTGTTGGTATGAAATTTAATATTTATTTTATTAAAAAGTTTAAAAATCATAATCTAATGAGGAATTCTGATTATAATCTGTAAATAAATCATTTTCAATGTCTTAATTTTAATTTTTCTGCTAAGGCTTTTCTGGATGAATAATACATTCTCATCCGTTCTCACAGAATTACCCAGAGCTACACTAACTGTAGAACCAGAGAGTCCTGTGTTCACTGAAGAGTCAGTCACTCTGAAGTGTGAGATACAGTCTTACAGTAACTGGAGATATCAGTGGTATAAAGGCAGCAGTAGAACTGCAGTCTATCAGTCTCAGACAATCACCTTCACTATCAGTTCAGCAGAAGATCAGGATCAGTACTGGTGTAGAGGAGAGAGAGATCACAGACCCTCATCATCAGAGGACAGTAACAGAGTGGGTCTCTCTGTTAAAGGTGAGTAATAATTGTGTAAAAGACTATAAAAGCAGTTTGTGAACTCTTCATGGTCTGAAGTGTGTTCTTCATCTTCAATAACAGAGAAACCTAAACCTGAACTCACATCAAGTCATAAAGGAGCTGCACTGATAGGAAGTCCAGTGGTTCTGGACTGTAAACTGGATCAGTCTGCTGGATGGAAGTTTTACTGGTACAAACACACACAGAACCCTGAGAATGAGATCAAGACTGAAACACACTCCTACACCATCAGCTCAGTTAGTGTCTCTGATGGAGGACAGTACTGGTGCAGAGCTGGGAGAGGAAACCCAGTTTACTACACTCACTACAGTGATGCTCTCTGGATAAACACTACTGGTGAGTAAAATATAGTATAGTATAGTTTTATAGTTTATAAATACTGTAGATAGATAAACTGTATCACTGAACATGTGGGTGTCATTAGTATTATAACTACTTTAAAGCCGGGTAAACAGATGTTTATAGGACAGACTGTCACTAAACATTAATGCAATTGTGTCACGAGGGGGAGTATTGAGCAGACGAGGCAAAGACAGGACAGGTGGGAAGGCCGACACGCATGCAAGCTTTAAACAAACTTTAATAGAAAACAAAACTAAAACTAAAACAAAGCACATAAACAAAACCTGAAATACAAACAAAAATGTCAACATGGAGCGAACAGGACATAAACATGAACATCAATGAACACCCAAGATAACGAGACAACAGGAGGTATATATACAGAGACTAACTAAAGAATCAAAGCTGACAGTACTGATTATAAGACTAGGGACAGTTAAGACAGGTGGGTCAAGGGCGGAGACAAAGAGCACATGAATAAATTATAAACAATAGCACATAAAAATGACCAGTGAACGTAAACAAAAGACTTAGACAGGCCGAAACAGGCAGGGCATGATGAATTGACAATAAATCCTTTACTTTTCTTTATTTTCTCTCAATAAATGTGTTATTTAATGGGAAATTTTTATAACTAAGAAAAGCTGTTTGGCTGTTATTTATTGTTATTTTTAACTGTTTTGCTGAACTGATGTTTAAGTCAATAATTATAAAAAAATATCTGGATGATCATTCCTGTGTTTAAGGTTTACCTTGTTCAGTTTCTCTGAAGGTCCGTCCCAGCAAAGCTCAACACTTCACTACTCACTCTCTCTCACTGAGCTGTGAGGGACAGAGTGACTCTACTGGATGGAGAGTGAGACGATACACACACAGTGAGAAGGTGTCAGATTGTTCATCAGGCTGGGGATCAGTTACAGGATCTACATGCAGCATCAGCTCCCTCCACACATCCCACACTGGAGTTTACTGGTGTGAATCTGAATCTGGAGAGAGCAGCAGTCCTGTCAACATCACAGTACATGGTGAGTCTATTAATGTTGTTTAACTGAAATCATATCACATACCACTGTAAACACCCAGAGAGAGGAGAGTCACCACAGAGCTGGATCTCAGTCAGAGGTGAGAAATACATTATTTAACTTGTTTATTATTATAAAATGTTTCAATAAAAATGATTTCAAATGTCTCTTTTTGCTGTGAATTAATATTTTTAGACTCCACACATTCATCTGCTAAATCTGCTGTTGGTATTCTGGTTGGAGTGGCTGGAGTGAGTGTTGCTGTGTTGTTTATCATCTTACTGGTCCTGCTGTGGTGCTACAAAACTAATCAAGGTCTGATAGCTCATCCTGCTAATTTACATAAAGCTACAACACTGATAAAAACACAGTATTAAACTGTTCACATTAATATTACTGCACTTTTTCATTTATTACTATGTAGACCAGGTGATGAATCTCTGTCTCCCCCTGCAGGAAATCAGCAGAACATCAACCAGACATCAGTACAGAACCAGAGAGAGGCAGGAGCTGAGGATGCTCAGTCTGGACACACATCACTACAGACTGGTCAGAAAAAAAGTCTCATATATAAAGTCATATATAAACAGATCTTTATATGTTGTATTTTCCATCTAATGGAAAATAAGAAGTTTGTCATTAATAAGACTTTTTGATTTACTATTAAGATATACAGTAACAAAATATTTATGGAGTTCAGTATTTTTATGTTTTATAGTTGAAAGAGCAAGTAAGAGTGACAACAGTAGCTCTATTTCATATTAAACATGTTAAACTTCACTTATAGTCTTGCAGTGACTAACACACTGTATTCTGTAGCAGGTGATGCTGCAGACGATCTCAGTGATGTCACTTACTCACAGATTACAATAAAGAACAAGAAACCCAAGAATAAAGGTATGTTCTGATGTTTGTGATGCTTTTTGAATGCAATGAACAAAATACCAAATTAGTAAATACAATGTGTCTTCACTATATCCATCTATCTGAGACAGATATGATATATATATATATATATATATATATATATATATATATATATATATATATATATATATATATATAACAGATATATAACAGATATGACTCTACACACGTTACAGTCTAAACAGTCTTGCAGTGACTAACACACTGTACTCTGTAGCAGGTGCTGCTGCACATGAGTCCAATGATGTCACTTACTCACAGATCACAATAAAAAACAAGAAATCCAGGAAGAAAGGTATATTCAGATGTTCTGTGTAGGAAAGGAAGTGGGTATTGTGGGATGTCTAGGACTGAAAGTTAGAGGTCAGTGAGGAGGTTATAACTGCATTTGCTTTGTTGTGTTTCTTCACTACTGCAGATGCTGGAACTGGATCTATGGATGTGACTTACGCTGAGATTAACTTGAAAACCAAACCAAAGAGAAAAGAAGGTAGAGAGTGAAATTAATAATAAACTAGTAGAACATTACTCAGTGTTTAAAATTAACTAATTGTTTTGTACAGTTTACAGTCGTCTTTCATTCCTGTATTCACTCAGTATAATCGGTGTTTGTCGATGTGGAGCTGGTTGTAGATCTTTCTGGAACCTAATTCTGAGTTTCTCTTTTAGAGAAGACTAGTGTGAATGCTGACACTGTGTACACACATACAGAGGTTAGATAAACAGCTCAGATGGAGGTTATATTTAAATTTCTAACAAACTTAATCTCATCATGTAAGTCATCTTGTTAAATCTCTGCTTTATGGAATCACTGGTTTATGTTTTATGGCTTGCAGCTGAAGAGAGTTCACTTGAATGAGTTTCTAGTGATGTAAAATAATTTGGGAAATAATATCTTGTTGTAAAGTTACTGTGGCACAAGATCAGACTTAGAGTGATGAGGAACAGGAGAGTTTAGAAGAGATGTGCAAATCACTGGTAATGCATTGATCTTCTGCGCCATCTAGTGTTGATCAAATGTATCAAATTACACGTTTCAGGTCAGACTAGACAAGAATAATGTGAGATTTATGTACACTGTACTGATGTAAAAGTAACAGCCAATCAAGATGTTTTTCTGTTTTTCACCATCATCAGTGTTGGGCAGTAATGGAATACATGTACCAGCTTTATGTATGCAGGAAACAAATTACAGTTACAACTAAAAAAGTGAACATGATGACAAATAGATGAGTGCGTGTCGGTATGCCTGTCGAATAGAAGTTGGGGCTCAAAAAAACTGTATACAAGCCCGAATCACACAATCGAGTCGATATCTCGAAAACTGTGGGACTAGTTACATAGTGATTATCTGGCAGAAAGTAATAATAATAACAAAGGTAATTAAAATAATATAATAATATACCAAGAATAACAATATAGTCGCATAATTACATAAAAAGACAGTAATCAGATTATAGGTTTAGTATAAAAATAGAGTGATTATCAGCAGGATTCAGACCACAAACACACAAACATGCATTATTTGTCTTATGTTAGGCCAAATGTCCTGGAGAGACACAGTTTAGACCCATAAGACTGTAACTAAAAATATTCTCTATGTTACTTCAACAACTGGGAGTCCAGTGAGAAATAAAAGTTAGCCCTTTTTTATTATTACCTTTCAAATGTACCTTCAAATGTACAATATCTACAACATAAATATCTTTATTTTATTTACTACCCAAAACCACCAGTGATCCTGCACGTGTCTTCTAAGATTTATAATGCTGAAAATGATAAAATAGTAAAAAATGTGTATTAAAATTTATGTGCTATTAAAAAATAACATGTAAAATGTGTCAGATGATTACCACTGTGAACAATTCTGACATGGTTTGTTTCTTTAAAATACAGCATTTCACATTAAACCATTTAGAATATCCCTTTTTACATCTTAAGGGTTTAATTATGTAGAACATTGTTAAAAACTCTGTGGAATTTTCCTTAACAAGCTTTAGTAGCAGCAATAGTGAGTTTTTAGAGTAGCAGTTTGTTGTTTTGAGGGAAGAGTAAGAACAGAAATCAATGAGAAAACATTAAACATGCTTTTTTAAGCTAATTTAGGGTTTCAAAACCTAGTGAGTCTACATAGACAGCATTTCACATCATAGTATGCGCTCCTGACATGTAGACTGTCCCGATTCTTAGATACCTTAAACACGCTGTCTACTGATGAACCGTTTTAAAATGTAAGTTATTTTGATTCTCTCTGGTGTTTTAATGTGTTTCTTGTCATATAATCACAGAAAACAGTATTTTACTTACAACTTTGTAAAGAGTCGTTCACCATTTAGCAGTTTTATACTCGAGCCATTTGCGTTTATGCTAGTAGATTTTTAAGTCTAGGCTTTTGTTTTGGATGCTGGCTGGTAGCTTAGCAACCAACTAAACCAGGGCGCGCTGCAGTGGGCGGGAACAAGCTGTGACGCAGTCTCTCTCTAACTAGAGCATCTCAGTAATCTGTTTATGAGGAGAGACGTCAGACAGAACGCTGCTACTTAAACAGCTGCCTAGCTAGACAGCCTACTTAGACACTCACTAGGTTTTGAGACAGACCCTTAATAAACTCTGATCAAATTATAAATTTCTCTAAAGGAGGCTGTACTAAATAAATAAATAAATACAACTTTTTTATTGGTCTTCATCTCGTTGCAGGTGATGTTGCTGGACTTGGTGATTCAACATATGTTTTTAACTGAGAACAAACTGCAGGTGGGAGAAATTTTAATACAGTAAATGTAATAATAAAATATTGCAGTTTAATAAGTCACTTTTTTCTCATTTTGATAATCAACTATATTATAGTGTCTATGTTAAAAAAATATTTAGGGTGTTTATATTAAATATTCTTGAATATAACTTCACAGATGATATTTTGCAGAATGTAAAAATATATACTAAAATATTATATGTACTTATTCATCACATTGTCACGCCACCCTCCGATTCCCAACACGAACTTGATTTAGACTCAGTATACAGGACGGACTTCAACTCCCAGAATCCCTCAGGAGATCACGGGACCAGCACACCACCTCACTCCACCAATCGACTACGCTCTGGGTCTCCGGAGTTTTGATTTTCCTCAGCTGTCATCCATTAGACTAACCTATTTAAACCCACCTCTCCTTCACTTCAGTGTGAAGTATTGATATTGTGTTTACACGTGCGCACCGAGCGTTTCCTCATTTGATTGTCAATCCGTGTTCGACCGGTTTTCTCCTCTCGTGGTTTCTGTATTTTGGATAGCCCCTGCTTCGGACTTCTATTTCTGGTTTTGTACCTTTTTCACTTGTTTCAGATCACGCTCTTTGTCGAGACCTTTTTGCCCCTTTTTTGTTTCGCCTGGTTTTGACCCACGCTTGTTTACGACTACTGTTTTTGCCTGTCTGTTATTAATCCATCAAGACCCCTCGCGTTTTACCTGCGTTTACCTGTTTAATTAAGTTGATACCCTGACACATCTATAAAGCACCTAAGTATGAAAAAGGAAGATCTAAATGGTGATATACTTTTAAAGGTCCATGAATAGAAGAACACAACAGCACAACATCACAGAAGAAACCAGAAACTGATCATACGTGTATATATGTAACAATATTACAAAGAGAGGTTGTTTAAGGGTTAAAGCGCTAAGACACCATATTTATGCATTATGTTTGAGTGTCAGTAAAAATTCTTTATAGAAAATGTACATGTCCTGCTTTTAACTCGACTAACTCAACATAACATCAGACAGCAGATCTGGATACAGATGTTTTCAGCTGTTTTATTATAAAGATGTGAAAGTAATCAGTCGTTAGCTCAGGAAGAATGTAGCCATTCAAATATGTAAATATGGCAGTAAGAGTGAATAAAATATTCTGATCTATTATTTTATCTGTATGTCTGTATGATCTTATATAATCTGCTTATTTAACTGATGAATTAAAGATGTGTTTATGTTGTTTATGATGTACATTTTTTAGATGTGTAAAAATGAGTTGTGTCCACTTCAGCGAAGCTGCTTTTAAGCCAGATAGAATTTTATTAATTTGTGTTAAATATATAGAATTTCATCTATACTAAACATCTGCTTTTGATGAGCACATGTAGCTGACCAGCTCAGCTTCATCAGCTTCAGCTCACTATAGTGATATTTCTCTGTAGTGCACCAAAAACTCACGTACATATTATTTCAATAATAGTTTATAATTGTACATTCATGAGCATTTTTACAATTTAAATGCATTTACTATATATACATTTATGTTTTATTTGTTTTATAAGGTTTGTGTTATTTTTAAAGTTTCTTTGGTTTGTTTGTGCTGTTTTTGAGTGAATTACTGATATTTTTTATAATCTTTATTAATGTTGATATTAAATAAAAACTCTTTTAAATGTTTATCATGACAACAGAAAGTGTATGTAGGTGTTTTATAATATCATCTGCTGATATGAAAGTCTGTATTATGAACAGTGTGTTAGACTAAACTCTTACTGTACTACTGTTTACTCAGAGGATGTGTAGATCAAACACAGTAGGATATGCAGGTATGTGTAACAGTATCATAGAGACTCTGCACTGGATTCATGTTAGACTGTTAGATGTTGTGTTAGATTAGTAGTTGTAACAGAGTCTGTTTAAGGGGAGTGACTTTCTGTTTCTCCCATTATTTTAAAAGCAGTACTGTAAAACAGCAGAGGGCGCCTGTGATGGAGTACTCAGTGATTGGGGGTGAACAGAGTTACACAGCTACAGATGAAGAATTAAACATGTTTCTGGTTATTTGTGCCAGACATTAATTCTGGAAGTTGTAAATGTGTTTTCCATTAAAATACCTAGAAATAATTATTTCCATATATTTTCAGATTTCTACAGAAAACAGGTTTTGGGTGAGATGCTAACTTTACTGCTGCTGAGTGCTGATTGACTGGCGAGCTTATCAGCTCACTGGCTGTGCAAAGCAGTTCATACATTGAAGCTATATTTAGAAAGCACTGATATTGAATCCCATAACTTGAGTTAAAAATGATAAACAATAGAACAGGAGGATTCTAGAGTGATACAGCATGTCGAGACATACCACCACGCCAACATCAGAGAAGGAAGTTTTTAAATGCTTCATGGTCTTTGGGTTGGGAAAGAGAGATCTGACTGGTATGATCAGCACTGTGAGATCCAGAAGTCTGCATGAGTTATCCTGTATTCTCACAAGACCACTTCAGTTTAAAGTGGATTTAGCAGTCGGAGGACCACTCGGGAAATTGGTGATTGATAGCGAGAGACCAAAACCAAACCAGGAGAAGGAAATTCGAGGTGCTGTAACCTTAAAGGAGTTTAGGTCGGGGTATTGTCCAGGTGACCATCATGTCTGGTTAGCATTTATTAAATTAGATCAAACGAGTATAAATCCTGTGTAATCTCCTTGCCGGTGGGATGCTGCGCTCATAAAGGGGCAGTAGTTTAATGTTTTTCTGCTCTGCTCCCACCTGTTACATAATATTTAATCTGAGTGATGAGGTTGGTGTGATTATGTACACTGTAAAGAACTGATGTTAATTTAAGGTGGATCCTCTGCAGTGATCTATTGTATTCTGGGAGTAACAGGTTCAGCTGTAATTAGCTGTTATTTGTAAAGCATGCTGGGAAAGATGTGTGTACAGTCTCTGAATATTGTAGTGATGGAGGAGCAGCTTCCCAGCATTCCTTACAGCTTTGTTAGTTTTTGTTCATTTACTTTCATTTTTCTTCTACAGTTTATTTTACAGGAGAATATGTATGTTTTGTGTTGTAACAATATCTATGATGATATTAGTCTTAATAGCTGGTAAAGTGTGTATTTGATTTTCAGTGACCCACTAATGTTCCAAAGTTAAAGTTTGTTATGTACAAAGGAAGAACTGAAAGAAAAGATTACTAAACTTTGCCTCTGACTGATATACAGTAGTGGATCATTCTTGTCACTAAATATAAAAGTAGTATATTGTTTGTTGTTTATTTCATTGAGTTTTCTTCATCTCTTATTCACCAGTTCATCTGATCAGCCAGACTCTTCAACTCCCTTAAACTCCATTTCCCAGAATGCACATTCCAGTCATATGACTCACATAACCAATCAGAACTCTTGCAGTCACTCACAGTGTCTGATTCTTTGTACCTGTTGTCTCTGTATATAAACTGATCTGTTTTGTTCTCTCATTGTAAAGTAGTGTCTCTGTGCTTGTCAGTGTTCTTACTGAGTGTTATGTTTGTGATCTCATGTTGTGACTCCTTTTCTGTTTCTCTGTATTTGCATCTGTGTTTTAGCCCTCTTTTCTTCTCAGACTGCTCTTTGTTTTATACCCTCACCTGTACTCCAACAATTCTTGTTTTTCTCAGTGAGGTATGTTGTGTTTGTCTGGTTTAGTCTGGGATCGGCTGTATGAATATTTTTTTTTTTTTAAAGAATCTTTCTGCTTAACGTTTTATCCGTGATCATCTGTTTAACCCAACCAGCCTCATAGGTTCAAAAACTTTCAGTTCATGGTGTGGTTGGTAAGTGATCTTAACTTTAAAGAGTCTGTGTATATATTTAAAATATTTTCTATCAGCAGCTCGCTAGATAGAGTTGCTCTTTATCTGTAGAACAACGTAAATGTTTTCATATTGTACCACATAATGCAGTAAAACTGAGGGTCCTCAGATAGTTGATGTTCACTGTAGAGCAGAAAAGAGATGTAGTAAAGTCGTGTTATATTATAATACAGTTATAATACAGTTATAATACAGTATGAGTAAATGTGTGTATTCAGTCAGCAGTCAGAGTGGACCAGTACAGTTAGAAGATCAATACTTCTACACTCTTAATGCAAAACTTCAGAAGAGCCAAAATAGTGAAACTTCATAGAACAGTCTGAGAACTGTCATGTATGGCTCAGCACCATGACAAATTAAAGAAAGCACACAGAATAAATGAGAATATTATTTAAATAAGAAATATAAATATCTTGTGGAAACATCAAAAACAAAACCTGTGGGTTAAAAGCCAAAAAGTAATACCTAAAAGAAAAAAATAAAACTAGGCCCAATGTAAGGAATCAGACTCGACAGGAGACATGCGATCCATGTGCAAGGCTTTAAAACAGTTCAAGAAGCTTGCTAAGGCGAGAATGTCCAGAGAGTTGGAAGCAGGAGGGCTCGAGGTAGCCACCGGCTGATCCAGAGGGCAGGCTGGATGGAGATAATGGATTGCCGGCGTAGCTGGAGAGACTCACTCGCTCCTCCTGCGTTGGTCCGATGGTCCTGGGGAACCTGAGCAGCACTCGCACTCCGATGGTGAAGGAGGAACCAGATTCAGCCCTGTGTGGACAGGTTAGAGCAGACTTTCAATGGACTGCGCAGCAGCAACACAAACAGTCTCTATAGAGGACCGGCGGGGGCCGGAGAAAACACTGTGCAGTCTTTAAACGTAAAATGTCTTTAAGGAGCCCGGCTGGAGGCGGGGAGACAAACCCGTACTGAGATTGGAGTTCGTGGATCTGTGGTGGCACCGACCTCACTCTTCGGGCACCGCCATAGTGGGGCTCAGCCGCTCGAAGGTGGGTGATGTGGCTGGTGTTGAAGTCTGCGGGTTCTCTTGGGTTCCAGGGAGGTAGACGGGACCCCACTGTGGAAATGCCAAACTTGATGAACCTGGGAAAAGACCTTGAGAGCACACCAGCCTGAAGACCACAGACAGGTAGGATCTGATCCTCACAGTTTCAGGTTACTGAAAACAACGCCACACGCTGAGGCTAGTGTGTAGCTAGCTTAAATGGGTTGTGCTAATGAGAGCTGCCGCTAGCACTAATGGGATACAGGTGTGAATGATAGGTAGCCATGGTGATATGGGTGCGTGCGAGGCATGTCTAGGTTGCCATGGTGATGTAGTGGTGTGTGTGAAGTGTTTCCTAGGCTACCTAGTAAACAGGTGACTGCGACTGTACAATTCGGCGAGTCGCAGAGCTTACACCAAAAAACAACTGTCTAGGACAGAGAAACAAAAAAACAAAGAATTTCTCTCCAAATACACCACACTGTAGTTTTCTTGAAGAGGCCTCCAGCCCCACCCACTACAGCTCCACCTGTAATGCAACATGTCCGTCACACAACACTGTGCTGTTTTCCACATGCTGCTATTTCACTGGTTTAATTCAGACGTAGCTTGACATGCCCGTCCTCTACAGCAGACAATAACACTGTTACAGAGTTAATATTTTAATATGAGTGTTTTTAACCTTAGACAAAAATCATATCTAATTTAATCAGTTCCCTCATTTTCCAGCTATTTAATCAGCTCATAATGTTACGGGATGTAACATTAATGTAGAGATCTTCTTATATACTTGGTTATTCTTATACATACATGTATGCATACACTGTTTCTGTTTAAAAGCACTTCATAATGAATTACAGAACTAATAAAACCTGATTAAATACTAGATTTACTCTGTTTACTGTTGGGGTTTAGATTCTCTGTACTACAGTGTTAA
Organism: Megaleporinus macrocephalus; assembly: GCA_021613375.1. Lineage (NCBI taxonomy): Eukaryota > Metazoa > Chordata > Actinopteri > Characiformes > Anostomidae > Megaleporinus > Megaleporinus macrocephalus. The sequence goes on from CM038708.1 coordinate 13,917,443, forward strand.
GGTCATTTCTTACTGGTCACTGTAGTTGATCCATAATACAAATCATAAAGTCTCTTTAGTGAAGATGAACAATAATAAGAAACATGAAGCTGCAGCTGAACTAAAAATGCTGCTGTTTATTAAAGTAAAGGTTTGCTGTGTGCAGAGCGGGGACAGCAGACTTACTGATAAAGCTAAACTTGTACTGATTTACTTCCTATAATATATAATAAAGACACTGTCACTATATAACTTTTATAAAGTGTAAGATAATAAAAACACAGGAATTAAAACAATATCTCTATTAATATTTTGGTTAATATGACTAACAGGGTTATTTCAGGACTCTAATGTGCTGTTGAAGTCTGTGGTTTAGTTCTGGTGCACCAGAACACATCTAACATGAGCTGAAGGTGACATCACTCAGTTTCAGATCCAAAGATAAAACTTCATGTGAACCTCATCACACTTTAAATATATTTATTATCAGTCTGTTTGTTTAACGGAACATCTGCAGCTCCTACATCAGCCAGACCACCGACAGGTACCAAAGACAGCCAAGAGAGAAAGAATTTCAGTAAATTATTATTCATTTCATTATTTAAAACATATTCTCTCTCTCTCTCTCTCTCTCTCTCTCTCTCTTTCTCTGTTTCTTTCTTTCTCTCTCTCTCTGTTTTTTTCTTTCTCTCTCTCTCTCTCTCCTTCTCTCTCTCTCTCTCTCAGGAAGTGGTGGTTGTTGAACACAGAGTGTTGTTGAGTCAGTCAGTCAGTCATTACGGGGACAGTATGGAGTTCAGTGCACTCTCTGTAATACTCTGTGAGTAAATGTTCTTTATGTCTGTATTAAAGTGAGAGCTGTTGTATGAAGTACTAATATTTAATCTGAGTGATGAGGTTGGTGTGATTATGTACACTGTAAAGAACTGATGTTAATTTAAGGTGGATCCTCTGCAGTGATCTACTGTATTCTGGGAGAAACAGGTTCAGCTGTAATTAGCTGTTATTTGTAAAGCATGCTGGGAAAGATGTAGGTACTTTGTACAGTTTTGAGCAGCTTGTCTCTGAATATTGTAGTGAAGTTTGTTCATTTACTTTCATTTTTCTTCTACAGTTTATTTTACAGGAGTATTTTCATATTAACATGTTGTTCCTACCATAAATATACATTTGAATGTATTTACATGTTTTCTATTCTAACTATGATGAAATTAGTCTTAATAACTGGTATAGAGTGTAGTTTATTTGAGGCGAGCCACTAACGTTCCAGAGTTAAAGTTTTTATGCACAAAGGAAGGGGCTTCAATTCCTTTACTGGATGTGCAGAACTGATTAACAGTTACTGGTATAGTTAGGTTTAAGGGCGTAGATTTGTTCTTGACATTGGTGGGGACACATGAATCTAGCTATAATGTGGTGTTCAGTTAATGGTGTGGTTGATAAGTGGTCTTACATTTAAAGAGTCTGTATGTATATTCAAAATATTTGCTATTAGAGGTTCACTAGATAGAGTTGCTCTTTATCTGTAGAACAACATACATCTTTTCATATTGTACCACATAATGTAGTGAAACAGGGTTGTAGAAGTACAGTGAAGTATCGTTATATTATAAAACAGTTACAATACAGTTATAACACAGTAATAATACAGTTAAAGACTTATAATGCAGTTATAAAAGGGTTATAATGCAGTTATAATACAGTATGAGTAAATGTGTATATTCGGTCAGCAGTCAGAGTGGAACAGTACAGTTAGAAGATCAATACTTCTACAGTCTTAATGCAAAACGAAGACTGCCAAAATAATGAAACTAAATAGAACAGTCTGATAACACTGTGCTGTTTTCCACACTCGTATTTCACTCACTAGTTTTATTCAGATGTAGATTGACATGCTTGTCTTCTACAGCAGACAATAACACTGTTACAGTGTGAATATTTTTATATGAGTGTTTTGAACCTTAAACAAAAATCCTATATAATTTTGTATTCAAAGAGATCTTCTACTTTGTTATTTCCATACAAAAACACATTATGTATATAGACATACACTGTTTCTTTTACTCTGTTTACTGTTGGGGATTAGATTCTCTGTACTACAGTGTTAAGGTCATTTCTTACTGGTCACTGTAGTTGATCCATAATACAAATCATAAAGTCTGTTTAGTGAAGATGAACAATAATAAGAAACATGAAGCTGCAGCTGAACTAAAAATGCTGCTGTTTATTAGAGGAAAGGTTTGCTGTGTGCAGAGCGGGGACAGCAGACTTACTGATAAAGCTAAACTTGTACTAATTTACTTCTCATAATATATAATAAAGTAAAGACACTGTCACTATATAACTTTTATAAAGTGTAAGAAAAGAAAAACAAAAGACAGGAATTAGAACAATATCTCTATTAATATTTAGCTTATTATGACTAACAGGGTTATTTCAGGACTCTAATGTGCTGTTGAAGTCTGTGGTTTAGCTCTGGTGCACCAGAACACAGCTAACATGAGCTGAGGGTGACATCACTCTGTTTCAGATCCTAAGATAAAACTTCATGTGAACTTCATCACACTTTAAATATATTTATTATCAATCTGTTTGTTTAATGGAACATGTTAGTTGTTCATGATAGAATATAGAAGGTGTTGTTCATGATGAGGGAGGTGTTAAAACAGAAGAACAGCAGGTCTCAAAATTAGATGAGATGATGAGATGTTGCTGTATGAATTGTTATAGTAAATCAGAATTGACTATGATTTACTTTGCTTTGCCATAAACTATTACCACCAACTATTAGCACCAAGTATTTTAAATAAAACTACATTTTATTTTATTTTATGTTAAAGTAGATCATTTGATACAGTCTGAAATTATTATAAAACAAATTCCAGGATTCACAAATGAATAAGCAGTTTGACTGGATCCCACAACTGTAACCCAACTGGGGTCCATATCTGCAGCCCCTAGATCAGCCCATGTTAGCCAGACCACCCACAGGTACCAAAGACAGCCAGCTGTGGTCAGACAACAACGGTCATTCCTACAACATACAATCAGATTATCATTAAATCTTATTTACTTAGTTCTCAGATAATAACAGATTATTATTTGTCTCCATAAACATCAGCAGAAAGAAGATCAGAGATGAGTGTGTGGTTGTGGTTTGGTTACTATTCTCAGCTGTGCATGTTTAGCAGTGAAGGAGGAGATACACACACACACACACACACATACACACACCATATCATATTAACATGTTGTCCCTACCATAAATATACATTTGAATGTATTTACATGTTTTCTATTCTAACTATGATGATATTAGTCTTAATAACTGGTATATGTGCAGTAACTGCTATAATGTGATGATCAGTTTATGATGTGATTAATTAAGTGATTTTAATGATGTAACAATCAGAATTTACTATCAGAAGCTAGTTAGACAGATTTGTTGTGTTTGTATAATCTTTACATGTTGTACTATATAAAGTAGTGAAACTGAGGATCCTCAGCTGTGTGTTCACATTAGAGGACATATGATCTGTACATTAGAAACACAGCAGTGCAGGAAATAACTTTACTAATACAGTTATTAGTCGTATTCTGACATGCTGGTCTTCTACAGTAGATATCAACACTGGTACAGCGTGAAGTGTAACTGATGTTATTTTGAGTTTTGGTAATGTTTTTACTGGAACTAATAAAACCTGATTTAAATACTAGATTTACTCTGTTTACTGTTGGGGTTTAGATTCTCTGTGCTACAGTGTTAAGGTTATTTCTTACTGGTCACTGTAGCTGATAATACAAATCATAAAGTCTGTTTAGTAGAGAAGATAAACAATAATGATGGAGATGAAGCTGCAGCTGAACTAAAAATGATGATGTTTATTAGAGTTGAACAGTGTGCAGAGTGAATATAGCAGCCTTCCTAACAAAGCTGAACCTGAACTGATGATGGTGGTTTGTTCCTCTTTTTAAAAACGGGGCCGAGGTGTCATCAATATATAACTTATAAAGTATATGATAATAAATAATTGTGTCCAATCAGAGTAACTTGGTATTTGTTATTTGTTCTCATTGCTGATGGAGATGATTTAACTGTTTAGATCACAAACTGCTCTGTTAGTGTCACTAAAGAGATGTTCAGTGTGGGTGATGTGGGTTAACGAGTTATTTCAGTACTCTAATGTGCTGATAAAGTCAGTGGTTTAGCTCTGGTGCAGCAGAACATCATTCGATTTCAGATCCAAATATAAAACTCCATGTGAACCACATCACAAAATATTAGTGTTTTTTTTAGAATTATATTAAAACATGCAATAATCTCATGAAGTGAAAAGATGTGTTTAACTTTAACGCTACTTTATAGTATGAAATGTGCTGTTCTTCTACATTTTCTAGGAAAAAGGAATCATTTCAGTGTTGATATCATGTTTCTCTGTTTCTCTTTTTTCCCTCTTTTTTAGTGTTAGTTTCATTTGTTCAAGCTGGACACGCTCAAGGTGATTTACATACAGTGAACTGTTAATATTGTGGGTTTTTTTAAAAAAAATGTTGTGTACAGAGAGTGTAGTGGAGAGTTTGAGTTGTGTACAGTGATATATGTGTGTTTATATTTACTATTTTAGTTTTTACAGAAGCAGTTCTGATTGTGAATCCTGATTGGCCACAAATCTTCAGTGGAGAAAACGTCACACTCACATGTTATATTACAGGAGCGACAATATCAGACTGGATGTACGACTTCAACAGAGACAATACTCAACTTATTTACTCTGATCTAAACTCTTACATCATAAGTGACATCAAAGTTCACCAGAGCGGAAAATACAGGTGTTGTTGTAATTATAAACATGTCGAAGGAGACAGACGATGTACTGATGAAGTGACTCTCACAGTATCAGGTACATGATCTGATCTTATATATCTGTAACATACACTGTAAATTATAATCATTTATTTATTAATGTTACTAAATGATTAACTAGTCGCTACAGCAGAGTGTTAATTAATGGTTTATAATAAAGTTTAATTAATGTAATTGTATAGAGAGACCAAAAACTTCACTGATCCTGGATCCTACTGGACAGATGTTTAGTGGAGAGACAGTAACTCTCAGATGTGACATACAAGGACACACAGACACTGAGTGGAGCTACAGCTGGTATAAAGATGGTGACAGTGAGCGTCCAGTTTATTCCTCTGATGATAAAACAAAAAATTCATTCAGTGTTATAGAGTCTGATAGTGGTAGATACACCTGTAGAGGAGAGAGGAGGAGTGACTCTCAGAGATCAGAGATCAGTAACACTGTTACACTCACTGTATCAGGTGTGTAAATGTATTTTTCACTCTGATGTTCATCAGGGATCAATAACTCTGTTACACTAACTGTACAAGGAAAGCTGATAGTTATTTCACACCTTTTTTTATAAAATAATAATTCTATTCATATTTTCACAGCAGCATCTAAATATTTCTGTTCTAAAATTAAAAAGAACTGAGATATCTACTCAACCTGTTTCTCATATTAATGCACAGCTTTATCCTCTTTAACTGATCGTCATGGTGATTTATCTTCTCAGTGTTATTAATGTGCTATGAACACATATACATCCCAAATATAATGAAACACTGTAGATCCATTAATACCTGCACAGGAGTCCTGTCGTAAACTAGTGTCTCTATGCTAAACTAATTCATTACTTAATTTCTCTGTAGTTGGTCATGTGTTTGATTATTGTGGTAAAGAGAGGAGTGTGTGAACTCTTCATGGTCTGAAGTGTGTTCTTCATCTCCAACAACAGAAAAACCTAAACCTGAACTCACATCAAGTCATAAAGGAGCTGCACTGATAGGAAGTCCAGTGGTTCTGGACTGTAAGCTGGATCAGTCTGCTGGATGGAAGTTTTACTGGTACAAACACACACAGAACCCTGAGAATGAGATCAAGACTGAAACACACTCCTACACCATCAGCTCAGTTAGTGTCTCTGATGGAGGACAGTACTGGTGCAGAGCTGGGAGAGGAAACCCAGTTTACTACACTCACTACAGTGATGCTCTCTGGATAGACATTACTGGTGAGTAACAGAACTACTGTTTATAAAATAAAGTATGAATTGCCATCTTAAGTCTGAGATTATACATATAGGAAAATATCATTCTGCATGCGAGCATTAGGAATAAATTAGGCATGTTTCTCAGGGAATTAATTTATTATTAGGAAATAATTATTCATATTTATGACAGAAGTTAATATGTAGTATTAAATGGTGTTTTATATTTTTTATGTTTACCCTCTTGAATGATGATCATTCCTGTGTTTAAGGTGTTTCTCGTTCAGTCTCTATGGTGGTCCGTCCCAGTAGAACTCAACACTTCACTACTGACTCTCTCTCACTGAGCTGTGAGGGACAGAGTGACTCTACTGGATGGAGAGTGAGACAATACACACACAGTGAGAAGGTGTCAGATTGTTCATCAGGCTGGGGATCAGTTACAGGATCTACATGCAACATCAGCTCCCTCCACACATCCCACACTGGAGTTTACTGGTGTGAGTCTGAATCTGGAGAGAGCAGCAGTCCTGTTAACATCACAGTACACAGTGAGTCTACATGTAGTGTATACAGTGTTAGACCAAGTCTAGTGAACTGGGTTCCTTTCAGCATGTTATTTTGGATTAGGATGGATTTCAGCTTTAGTTAGTTTCTTTTGATGATCATTTCATGTGCAGTGTGACGAGGAAGTGATGCTACATTAATTGTCTAAACAAGCTCCGACTGAGAAGTGATCTGAGGAATTGGGCTGGTTATTGTCACGGTCTGTCCTGTTTCCTTTTCCTGTCGGTCTATGTTTTTGTTTACATTTCCTTGTCTAGCCATGTGCATCTGTTTGTTTTGGTCATGTGCTTCTCTTGTCTCTGCCCCTCACCTGGTCTAAACCTGTGTCTCCTCCCTATTCCAGGAGTTCCTTGTCTTCTCCTGTCCTTGTCCAGCATTGTCTACATGTGGATGTTGTGTTGCTGTTAATCAAATTCTTTGTGTTGTTCCTGTGTAAAGTATGGACTATAATATAAACAACCTGTGTTTGTATCCGCCTCTCCTGCCTATGACTGTTCCTACAGCGTCTCAGTTGTCTTGAAGTTTGCACAAGTTTCTCAAATCGTATTCAAACCACCCACACATACATCACTGCACCTACACAAGTAACACACATAGGTTAACAAGCTGGAGGAACAATGTAGATGTTTGTAGTAAGAAAGTTTGTACATGCTGACTGTATGCAGATATCAGATAATAAAGTGATCTGTTCTAATAGTCTTTGCAAAATAGGCCATAATACAGAAGCACTGAAGGATAAGATAGAATAATTATTTATAGTGTATTTTTGAGATACAATAAAATATAAAAAAAAATATTAGTAGAAACACCACAAATATGAACATCTAGAATTAAAAGAAGAAGTAAAAACATTCATTCCTCAATGTTTCCCCACTTCATATATATGAAAAATATTGGCAGGCACTTGTATCACTGTATGTTACACCACCTTCGACCAGGAGGGGTCGCTGTTTGTTTGTATGTTCTTTACTCTTCATGATGTAACTGGTTAACAACTTACTGCTCAGATTTTAAACTGGTTTAACTGGGTTTGTGAAAGGTGAGGGAGAAAATCCCACCACCACTCTTGTGGATGAAGCTGGTACAACATGCCAACTACCATTTATCTCCATAGTGATTTCTTTCATCTGCACCCTGAAAGCTCTGTACATGAAGGAAAAACATTTATTGTGAGTTTTCATCAAAAAACAATACTTTTAACATCACACAGTATATGACTGACTTTAAAACAAACACCTATAAACACCTGCAAACTCTGCAGCCTTTTGAAGATGGTATACGTCTCCCTCAATGTTCAGTTCCTGAGTGTGAGTCTGTATTTATACACAGAATGAACATTTTTATATTAACTATATTTTCTGTCACTCTCACTAATATTAATATTGTTATTGTAGGTGTTCTCTGTGTAAAGTGTAATATCTTCTCTTTCCTGCAGATGGTGCTGTGATTCTGGAGAGTCCTGTTCATCCTGTGACTGAGGGAGATTCTCTGACTCTACACTGTTTATATCACTACACTAACTCCTCAAACCTCCCAGCTGAGTTCTATAAAGATGGATCACTCCTCCAGACTCAGACTACAGGAGAGATGACCATCCGTACTGTCTCAAAGTCAGATGAAGGTCTCTACCACTGTAAACACCCAGAGAGAGGACAGTCCCCGCAGAGCTGGATCTCAGTCAGAGGTGAGAAATACAGATATAATCAATATACAGTGTTTCTATCATTAACAGTGGGTTCTGTATTAGAAGTACAGTGTTTAGTAGATGTAGCATTTCTCACAGCAGTGCATTGTTTACTTTACCTGTGTGTGTGTGTGTGTGTGTGTGTGTGTGTGTGTGTGTGTGTGTGTGAATCTAATTCAGGAGCTTCATTCTCAGTGTTCAGTCTGCTCAGTAGTTTAATGGCAGTGTCTCCATATCTGCTGGTGTCCATCATTCTGGGGGTAAAATGCTACAGAGCTCGAGGTAAGAACTCTTTCAGTCTGACTGTAAATTACACATCACACAAACATCTAGACTGTTATTATAGAATTCATTCAACTTTAAGATCTATATGTTAATAATTACTAAATTATTAACAACTGATTAATAACACAATAGTATACATAATAGGTTCTTCTGTGAATTCAGTTTTAACTGTCTGTTCACTAATAAGTTACATGTTAATTATAATATTTGAGTTTAAGTGTACTCATGTTATGTGTTACAAATCTGTTTGTATTCAGAAACTACTGACAGCTCAGTTCACAGTAATTAGCAGTTCACTGTGTGTGAAAGAGTGATAATAAACTTTTTACATTTAAAAAAGAAGTGAAATGAGATGAAGAAGACATTCATCAGCTTTTAATAAGCTGATACTCAAACAGAACGAAGTTCATATCATGTGTTCAGTAGGAAGAGTATGAAGTCACCTGTATTATCTGTATGATGGTTTAAGGAGGAAAAAATGAATGTTTATACACTTTTAATCAGTGTTTTGTTTTTCTTTCTTTTAGTTCAGACGGATGAAGATGAAAGTCAGTATGCAGTCACAGAAGAGTGAGAATCTAAAAGAAAACAATGTATAAAAATGATCCGTGTGTGCTTTCAAATGAGATTTTCTTTCTACAGACTGTGTGCAGTGTGAGTAACGTTATCACTTATTTTATATTCATTGTTATTTCTATATACATTTCTTCTGTTTTCATTTGAGATACTTTGAGTATTCAGTTATGTGTGTACACAATGAACAAATATCTGTAAAGTCACTGTACATAGAAAAATTTGTTTTACATTAAAGTTACAGTAATTTTCTTCCATTTCACACATTATTCTTATTCATTTCTGTATACATGATATTACATTAAATAAAACATATTATGTTTCAAAAGAAAGCAGATATTGTTTGTTTATTGTGATGTTCAGTACTAAATTAAATATTTATGTATCTGTGTGTTTTAAAATAGACTCCAGCTTTTGAACAATCAGGTGACATAAAAGAAATGATTACTGTAGCCAAAATTTTCTAAAATCTAAATACAGTCATTGTACTGTGTTTATTGTGATCTCTCTGATTTCAGGCAGTGGTTTAGAGTTTAGTTTCTGTACATCGAGTCAGTTTCTGAGGATCTCTTTTAATCAGATCATTTGTGTTCATCTCAGTTTCAGAATCAGAATCACTTGAAATCAGAGTGAATGATCATTCAGGGAAGATGTACATCTTTCATATACGAGCAGTAAATCCTATCAGCACAGAAACATGATCAGAATCAAGTCAGGATTTGGAGCTCTGTTTATTTCAGTGTGTTTGATAAAGTAATTCAGATACACTCTCTTAAACTCTGTAGTGAAACTTTAATGATTGTTGAGGTCTTGAAAGCTGGGCTTTACTCACACCAGCAAATAATCTTTAACCTGTAGTACCACTGAGTGCCAGTAGAGGCGTTTCAGTATAAACATCAGCTTCAAACTAGAGTTCATATAAAAATCAACAATATGTCGTGAGAAACAAATACAAATATCAGAATAAACACATTTATATATACATATGTGTGTGTGTGTGTGTGTGTGTGTGTGTGTGTGTGTGTGTGTAAACTAAGCTAAATATTGTTATTAAAAGTCTACAAATATGCTTTGTAGTCCTGCATTCAGAGGTGTACAGATTTTGGGCTCCATGAAAGGATTTCATGTTAGGATCACTTCCCAACCACCACAGTGAATTCTTCTCATTTTTTAAATCATGTATTAATAATTTTAATCATTTTAATAACATGAAAATGAAATTCTGACTAACCTCCAGCAAGTATGTGACTTGAGGTGTGAATCTCCTTCATCAGTAGGGACTAATGTTGGTTCACTGGTAAATGTATGTGGACTATGAGACAGGGCCGGTTCACTGGTAGGGATATATGGACAAGGAGACAGGGCAGGTTCATTGCTAGGGGTATGTGGACTATGAGACAGGGCAGGTTCATTGCTAGGGCTATGTGGACTATGAGACAGGGCAGGTTAATTGCTAGGGGTATGTGGACTATGAGACAGGTCAGGTTAATTGCTAGGGGTATGTGGACTATGACACAGGGCAGGTTAATTGCTAGGGGTATGTGGACTATGAGACAGGGCAGGTTAATTGCTAGGGGTATGTGGAATATGAGACAGGGCAGGTTCATTGCTAGGGGTATGTGGAATATGAGACAGGGCAGGTTCATTGCTAGGGGTATGTGGACTATGAGACAGGGCAGGTTCATTGCTAGGGGTATGTGGACTATGAGACAGGGCAGGTTCATTGCTGGGGGTATGTGGAATATGAGACAGGGCAGGTTCATTGCTAGGGGTATGTGGACTATGAGACAGGGCAGGTTCATTGCTAGGGGTATGTGGACTATGAGACAGGGCAGGTTCATTGCTAGGGGTATGTGGACTATGAGACAGGGCAGGTTCATTGCTAGGGGTATGTGGACTATGAGACAGGGCAGGTTCATTGCTAGGGGTATGTGGACTATGAGACAGGGCAGGTTTACTGGGGGTATGTGAACTAGGAGAAAGGGCTGGTTCATTGGTAGGGGTATGTGGACTATGAGACAGGGCAGGTTTACTGGGGGTATGTGAACTAGGAGAAAGGGCTGGTTCATTGGTAGGGGTATGTGGATGGGGAGACAGGGCTGGTTCATTGGTAGTGGTATGTGGATTGGGAGATAGGACTGGTTCATTTGTAAGGTTTTATGGACGGGGAGACAGGGCAGGTTCATTGCTAGGGGTATGTGGACTATGAGACAGGGCAGGTTCATTGCTAGGGGTATGTGGAATATGAGACAGGGCAGGTTCATTGCTAGGGGTATGTGGACTATGAGACAGGGCAGGTTCATTGCTAGGGGTATGTGGACTATGAGACAGAGTAGGTTCAATGCTAGGGGTATGTGGACTATGAGACAGGGCAGGTTCATTGCTAGGGGTATGTGGACTATGAGACAGGGCAGGTTCATTGCTAGGGGTATGTGGAATATGAGACAGGGCAGGTTCATTGCTAGGGGTATGTGGACTATGAGACAGGGCAGGTTCATTGCTAGGGGTATGTGGACTATGAGACAGAGTAGGTTCAATGCTAGGGGTATGTGGACTATGAGACAGGGCAGGTTCATTGCTGGGGGTATGTGGACTATGAGACAGGGCAGGTTCATTGCTAGGGGTATGTGGACTATGAGACAGGGCAGGTCCATTGCTAGGGGTATGTGGACTATGAGACAGGGCAGGTTCATTGCTGGGGGTATGTGGAATATGAGACAGGGCAGGTTCATTGCTAGGGGTATGTGGACTATGAGACAGGGCAGGTTCATTGCTAGGGGTATGTGGACTATGAGACAGGGCAGGTTCATTGCTAGGGGTATGTGGACTATGAGACAGGGCAGGTTCATTGCTAGGGGTATGTGGACTATGAGACAGGGCAGGTTCATTGCTAGGGGTATGTGGACTATGAGACAGGGCAGGTTTACTGGAGGTATGTGAACTATGAGACAGGGCAGGTTTACTGGGGGTATGTGAACTAGGAGAAAGGGCTGGTTCATTGGTAGGGGTATGTGGACTATGAGACAGCGCAGGTTTACTGGGGGTATGTGAACTAGGAGAAAGGGCTGGTTCATTGGTAGGGGTATGTGAACTAGGAGAAAGGGCTGGTTCATTGGTAGTGGTATGTGGATTGGGAGACAGGACTGGTTCATTTGTTAGGTTTTATGGACGGGGAGACAGGGCTGGTTCATTGGTAGGGGTATTTGGACATGTTACCTGATTTCCTTTGAATAATATGCTATAATACTATACAAAATTTGTCTGAGTTAGATAAATGTTTGCTAGAAGATGACAGGGACATGATACTCCACTGATACTCCTCACTTTTTTTACTGCTAGGAAGTATCATTACTCAATAACAATGACAATAACAAAAACTACCCATTAGTTTTAATACTTTGTGAGTAAAATATTATACTAGTGATGATGAATTAAACTATCGTTCTAACTGTCTTGGGTGCTCATGTCAGTCACAGTTCCTATCTCCACCAACCTCCCTGCCCCCATTTTGGCACCAATGGCCTCATCAGTGAGAATGTCAGAGGTCTGAGAGCAGAGGTGAGTGTGCGGTTGTGGTTTGGCTTTTCTTCTATTCTAGTTCAGCTGTGAGGGTTTAACACTGAAGAAGGGAGGAGGTGTTAAAGTGAAGATCACATAGTTTTGCTTTGTATCTGCTTTACATTTGCTCTGTTAAGCACTTTGGGAACACTTCTGAACAGGGGGAATTTATAAGACCCTGCATTAATTTTGCTAAAGCTTTTCAATCTAGTAGCTGTTAATGATCAGGCTGTTTATTTTGACTACATTATGTAGTAACAGCTGATTTAAAGGGGAGTTTCACAGATTTTACATTTTCGGAAAATAAGTGTAAAAACAAATACATGCAGCTAATAAAGTGGGCAGTGGGTGTATATTCATTCTTTCTTTCTCTGTCTCTCTGTCTCTCTCTCTCTTTCTCTCTCTGGCTCTCTCGCTCACTCTCTCTCTCTGGCTCTCTCTCTCTCTCTCTCTCTGTCTCTCTCTCTCACTCTTTCTCTCTTTCTCTCTCTCTCTCACTCTTTCTCTCTCTCTCTCTCTCTCTCAGGAAGTGGTGGTTGTTGAACACAGAGTGATGTTCAGTCAGTCAGTCAGTCATTACGGGGACAGTATGGAGTTCAGTGCACTCTCTGTAATACTCTGTGAGTAAATGTTCTTTATGTCTGTATTAAAGTGAGAGCTGTTTTATGAAGTACTAATATTTAATCTGAGTGATGAGGTTGGTGTGTTAATTTAAGGTGGGTCCCATGTCCCGTTTTTTATTTGCACTGACGTCTAAAGTACTTCCTTGTGAGTTATTAGTGTAATATTATATTATTCATGAATTAAATTCTAACTTGTTATTTTGAGTAGGTGAAAAGCACGTAGAATAGTATATGTAGTATGTCAGTCCTTTATCATTTTATCATGAAGCAAAGAGAAAACGACAAAAAAAACAAGCAATGCGGAGGGACGGGTGTGGCCAGATAGATTTATAGGTCCCTACCGATGTCAAGAGCAAATCTAGGCCCTTGATTGTAGTGACGGAGGAGAAACTTCCCAGCATTCCTTACAGCTTTGTTAGTTTTTGTTCATTTACTTTCATTTTTCTTCTACAGTTTATTTTACAGGAGTATTTTCATATTAACATGTTGTTCCTACCATAAATATACATTTGAATGTGTTTACATGTTTTCTATTCTAAATATGATGATATCAGTCTTAATAACTGGTATGTGTGCAGTAATTGCTCTAATGTGATGATCAGTTTATGGTATGATTAATAAATTATCTTAACTATATTAACTATGTAGATGAGGTGTTATTTGGATGGTGAGTCATTCTCTGCACTGCAGTGGTAATAACAATAACATGGTGGTGGTGTGTTAGTGTGTGTTGTGCTGGTGTGAGTGGATCAGACACTGCAGTGCTGCTGGAGTTGTAAAGTTCAAAGTGATTTGAAGTTGTAAAGTGAGAATAGTCCACAAACCAAAACTATACAGCTTACAGTGCCCTGTGGCTAGCATCCTGTGACCACTGCTGAAGAAATACTATATCCACTTTGAGTTCAGGTAGCACTCTCTCCTCTCTCTTAGATAAGCTGTATGTTCAAAATATATTATTCAAATACACAGATTACAGATCAGTTCAGCGTGAGTTGGTGCAATCTGTATCACTCTGTAGGCTTGTTTAATAAGCCAAGTGATATTTCATGATCTAGTGAAAAACATTATATTTTCAATAAGTTCAGTTAAACTGAGTATTGATTCTTCTTCATCATTAAATCTTCTTCATCACTAACTTCTATCAGATCTGCTCCTTCAGTGCTGTAGTATAATACACTCTGCACCAGTACTAACAAAACAGCAGTTCCACATATACACAGTAGGCTGCGCTGTGGAGCAGTGGGAAAGTGATTTGTAGTTCTCACTGGGTGAGAGTTGCTGGTCTGCAGTTTATAATAAACAGCTTTTCATTCAGTCTTTCATTTGCCACATGTATTTGTTAAGCCTCGACACCTCAACAAAGTAATACCACAGACAGTCCTGTCAGTGTTCTTCAGTTTCTCTCCTCGTCGGTATTCAGTAATACATTATTTTATTAAACTTAGATTTACGAGAAATGAGAGATTAGTTGATTCAGTTGTTTTGTTTTAACTGGTAAAATCTTCATATGATATACTCCTATATGATTGGTGTTTGACAGACTTTTTTCCATCTACAGGTTGAGGAATTGAGAGATATAAAATCCTAATATGATCAATGCATGACCTTTATACTGATATTATAAGTATATATCTCCTAAAAACAGAATCTCCTAAAGCTGTTTAAACTGGGCTACAAACTGATTTTTTGCTTCATTAAGAAAAGCTAATCTTCAAATTCAGCTTAAACTCATCTGAGATCCCAGCTCTGAGTAAAAGCACTCACAACGTTCCTGAAATGCGGCAGAAAAACTCATCGTTCTTTTATCTTTTCTCTCTCTCTTCAAAGTTTTTCCTTTTTCATCACATAAACACAAAAATCACATTGTATTTTTTTGTGTGTAAAGTTTGGATGTGGAAATCATGAGGTCCTCCACTCTTTCTTATGTCATGTTCAGCTTGTTACTTCAACCGTAACTGTCATCATCTCATTTCAGCAAAATACTACTAAACAAACAAAACCATCACAGGACACAATGATACTGAGGGGTGGGCTTTGATTCATAGTAGCAAATGTACCACCCGCAATGTCAAACTCACTTAAAACATTATAGCTACTTAGTGGAAACAAAATAGCCAACCATTCTAACCATACTTACATAAGTATGTTTACTCTGTATACTTTACTGTTTTCAGTTTCAGCAAATGTCCGTTACTATACAGACCCCAACCCCTCCACCTCCAGGTGGTACCCTGCTATTACAGTATTATTGTGAATAAGAAGAAACTGTAGATGATTTGAATAGTAACGTATGTTTATTTGAGAAGTGGGGACAAAAAGAAAGCTGTGACAATGAATGTATGTATAATTTCCACTTTTTTTGAGAGAACACAAAATAAGCAGAGAGACATTAAGATATAACTAGTCTTAATGATGGGTTTGGAGTATAATTAACCATAAATGATCGCTTTTCTGGAAGTGACACAAAATATCCATTAATTAACTGTTAATTCATGGAATAATTCTCATGTTGCTTGTTTATAGGAATAAACACACTTGTCAGTTCATTAACTACACCACACTTTAAATATATTTACTATCATATCATATATATTTACTATCAGTCTGTTTGTAAAAATACTAGTGTTTTTCTGAGAACAGTTTGAAAATATATTCTCAAGACAGGAAAACATTTATCTATCTTTAATGTTTCTTTATAGTCTGAAATGAGCTGTCGTTTTTAAAAGAAAAGAATGATTTCAGTGTTTCTGAACATCATGTATCTGTTTCTTTTTTAGTGATGGTTCTACTTGTACGAGCTGGACATATTCAAGGTGATTCATATACAGTATATATTGTGTGTGTTTTTTTTCACTTGTGTGGCAACTGAAGTGTTGTGTTGTGAAAAATGTTTTGGTTGTTACAGTCTATAAAGCAGTTCTGACTTTGCGGCCTAAAGACCTACTAATATTCAGTGAAGAAACTGTTACTGTTATATTCCAGAACAAAGCTTACACTCAGTGTGCTGATGAAGTTACTTTGTAGGGATACAGATCTGATCTTGTAACTCTCTTGTACTCTAACATTTAAAGTTAAATATCATCATGATGCAGCTAATTGTTCTCTAGTCTGGAGCAGGTTGTTTAAAAGAGCTAAATAATAATATTGAGAAATCAGGAATCACATTATTCTGTCAGGGAACATATACCAAGAGAAAAACACAACATGACTAGACACGTCCAACACACAAGTAAATACAAAAACACCAGTTGTAAAAGACACCCATAATTAATCTGTAACACAATTACACTACAACAACAGCAGCTACAAGAAATATTCTTTTTAAAAGTGTGAGGCAGATGTAGTTTTACTTATCATGATTCTTTTAGCTCCTACTGATTGTAGATTGTGTGACAATGTTTATATAAACTTCACTAAAAGCCTACGAGGACACACAGACACTGAGTGGAGCTACAGCTGGTATAAAGATGGTGACAGTGAGCGTCCAGTTTATTCCTCTGATGATAAAACAGAATATTCATTCAGTGTTACAGAGTCTGACAGTGGTAGATACACCTGTAAAGGAGAGAGGAGGAGTGACTCTCAGAGATCAGAGATCAGTAACACTGTTACACTCACTGTAGAACCAGAGAGTCCTGTGTTCACTGGAGAGTCAGTCACTCTGAAGTGTGAGATTAACACTCATGATGGATGGACATATCAGTGGTATAAACTGAATAAACAGGATGGATGGACTGCAGTGTATCAGTCTGTGTATTACACTGTAAACAGAGACTCTCTCACCATCAGAGAAGTTCATTATCATGTCTTTATTACCAAATATTAAAAATGTATAATGTATTTTTTGAAACATTGCTGTGTCTCCTCCTAATGCCACAGCTGCACCCACAGCTACCCTGACTGTAGAACCAGAGAGTCCAGTGTTCACTGGAGAGTCAGTCACTCTGAAGTGTGAGATACAGTATTACAGTAACTGGAGATATCAGTGGTATAAAGGAAGCAGTAGAACTGCAGTCTATCACTCTCAGACAAACACCTTCACCATCAGTTCAGCAGCAGATCAGGATCAGTACTGGTGTAGAGGAGAGAGAGATCACAGACCCACATCATCAGAGTACAGCAATTCTGTTACTCTTACAGTGAAAGGTAAGATTACTGCTTCTATATTCTACCTGTAAATGGAGATATTGTTATCAGTGAATTAGTATTGGTATTAGAATTATTATTTGAATCAAATTAAATCTATATTTTATTTAAACGTTTAAAAGTGTTAATCTAATGAAAAATCTGGTTTATAATCTGTTCATTAAGCATTTTAATTACTTGTTTATATATATATATTTTAGGTGAGATGTTTCTGGATGAATAACCTATTCTCCTCTGTTCTCACAGCTTTACCCAGAGCTACACTGACTGTAGAAGCAGAGAGTTCTGTGTTCATTGGAGAGTCAGTCACTCTGAAGTGTGAGATACAGTCTTACAGTAACTGGAGATATCAGTGGTATAAAGGCAGCAGTAGAACTGCAGTCTCTCAGTCTCAGACAAACAACTTCACCATCAGTTCAGCAGCAGATCAGGATCAGTACTGGTGTAGAGGAGAGGGAGATAACAGACCCTCATCATCACAGGACAGTAACAGAGTGGGTCTCTCTGTTAAAGGTGAGTAATAATTGTGGTAAAGACTCTGAGAGCAGTGTATGAACTCTTCATGGTCTGAAGTGTGTGTTTCATCTATAACAACAGATAAACCTAAACCTGAACTCACATCAAGTCATAAAGGAGCTGCACTGATAGGAAGTCCAGTGGTTCTGGACTGTAAGCTGGATCAGTCTGCTGGATGGAAGTTTTACTGGTACAAACACAAACAGACCCCTGAGAATGAGATCAAGACTGAAACACACTCCTACACCATCAGCTCAGTTAGTGTCTCTGATGGAGGACAGTACTGGTGCAGAGCTGGAAGAGGAAACCCAGTTTACTATACTCACTACAGTGATGATCTCTGGGTGAACACTACTGGTGAGTGAAACAGTTTATAGTTTATAAATACTGTAGATAAATAAATTGTGAATTGTTGTTGAATGTGAGTTTATTTCGTCTATAAAGTATCACTGAACATGTTGGTGTTAATAATAAATTAGAAGTCCTCAGTCCTAAAACTGCTTTAAAGCCTGGTGAACAGATGTTTGTAGGTGTGGTGTCCATGGTGTTCGTACACACTTCATTCGACGACTTTAAGGCGTTAACGTAATTTATTGCTCCAAAACAAAAAAATAAGCACCAACGTTTCCCCTATGTTGGCGATACTACGTAAACTGCGGTAGCGAACCACTGAAAATAAAGAGAAGCACAAAAAAAAAACTATGTAATGTCTTGCGTCACATATATCCAAATCATTAATCTAAAAACATAACACATTACAACAAAATTATTTTAACCACATGAACATTTTTTGGCTACAACAATAGGACAGACTGTCACTAAATATGTAATAGATTAATGCAGCTGAGAATAAACCCTCACTCATTTCTTCTTTATTTTCTCTCAATAAATGTGTTATTTGATGGTGAATTAAATTTTAGATTATGGAAAATTATTAGAGCTAATAAATGCTGTTTGCTATTTATTGTTATTTTTTTAACTCATGTTTAAGACAATAATTATAATAAAATATCTGGATGGTCATTCCTGTGTTTAAGATGTTTCTCCTCCAGTTTCTCTGGTGGTCAGTCCCAGCAGAACTCAACACTTTACTACTGACTCTCTCTCACTGAGCTGTGAGGGACAGAGTAACTCTACTGGATGGAGAGTGAGACGATACACACACAGTGAGAAGGTGTCAGATTGTTCATCAGGCTGGGGATCAGTTACAGGATCTACATGCAACATCAGCTCCCTCCACACATCCCACACTGGAGTTTACTGGCGTGAGTCTGAATCTGGAGAGAGCAGCAGTCCTGTCAACATCACAGTACACAGTGAGTCTGTTCATTGATGCTAGATTGTTTTTCATGCTGTTATACAGTATGTATGTCATACAGGCAAAAAAGAATAAGAATAAGTAGAACTTAATCTCAGAAACACACCTTCATTAAATTTTTCATCTTATCCTTCAGGTCTTCTATACTGTAGGGAAACTGTAGAGTGAACATTAAATGTTAATGTTTAACTGAAATCATATCACATATTCTGTTTGAGTATTTTCATACAGTGTGTAAAATGTGGTCATGTATGATTGACTTTAGTCCAAACACCTACTAACCCTGCAGCCTTTAGAGATTGTATGAGTCTATATTTATATAAAGAATTACCATTTTTATACTGGCTTTATTTCTCTTACTCTCACTAATATGAATATTGTTGTAGATGTTCTCTGTGTAAAGTGTAACATCTACTCTTCTCCAGATGGTTCTGTGATTCTGGAGAGTCCTGTTCATCCTGTGACTGAGGGAGATCCTCTGACTCTACACTGTTTATATCACTACACTAACTCCTCAAACCTCCCAGCTGAGTTCTATAAAGATGGATCACTCCTCCAGACTCAGACTACAGGAGAGATGACCATCCATACTGTCTCAAAGTCAGATGAAGGTCTCTACCACTGTAAACACCCAGAGAGAGGAGAGTCACCACAGAGCTGGATCTCAGTCAGAAGTGAGAAATACATTATTTAACTTGTTTATTATGATTAAGCGATATTTCAATAAAGCTGATTTCAAATGTCTCTTTTTGCTGTGAATAATTATTTTAGACTCCACACATTCATCTGCTAAATCTGCTGATGGTATTCTGGTTGGAGTGATTGTGGGAGTAAGTTCTGCTGTGTTGTTCATCATCTTACTGATGCTGCTGTGGTGCTACAGAACTAAACAAGGTCTGATAGCTCAACCTGCTAATTTACATAAAACTACAACTCACATTAATATTACTGCACTTTTTCATTTATTACTATGTACACCAGATAATGAATCTCTGACTCCCCCTGCAGGAAATCAGCAGAACATCAACCAGACATCAGTACAGAACCAGAGAGAGGCAGGAGCTGAGGATGCTCAGTCTGGACACACATCACTGCAGACTGGTCAGAAAAAAGTCTCATATAAAAAGTCATATATAAACAGATCTTTATATGCTGTATTCTCCATCTAATGGAAAATAAGAAGTTTGTCATTAATAAGACTTGCAGTGCTTTTGATTTACTATTAAAATAAACAGTAAGGGAGTATTTATGGAGTTCAGTATTTTTATGTTGTACAATTGAAAGAGCAAGTACAAGTGACGACAGTAGCTTTATTTCATATTAAACATGTTAAACTTCACTTATAGTCTTGCAGTGACTAACACACTGTATTCTGTAGCAGGTGATGCTGCAGACGATCTCAGTAATGTCACTTACTCACAGATTACAATAAATAACAAGAAACCCAAGAATAAAGGTATGTTCTGTTTGTGATGCTTTTTGAATGCAGTGAACGAAATACCAAAATAGTAAATACAATGTGTCTGCACTATATACATCTATCTGAGACTAACAGATATGACTCTACACACACGTTACAGTCTAAACAGTCTTGCAGTGATTAACACACTGTATTCTGTAGCAGGTGATGCAGGTGATGAGTCCAATGATGTCACTTACTCACAGATCACAATAAAAATCAAGAAATCCAGGAAGAAAGGTATAGTCAGATGTTCTGTGTGGGAAGGAAGTGGGTATTGTGGGATGTCTAGGACTGAAAGTTAGAGGTCAGTGAGGAGGTTATAACTACATTTGCTTTGTTGTGTTTCTTCACTACTGCAGATGCTGGAACTGGATCCATGGATGTGACTTACGCTGAGATTAACTTGAAAACCAAACCAAAGAGAAAAGAAGGTAGAGAGTGAAATGAATAATAACCTAGTAGAAGATTAATCAGTGTTTAATATGAATGAATTGTTTTGTACAGTTTACAGTCGTCTTTCATTCCTGTATTCACTCAGTATTCAGCTCATAATCAGTGTTTGTCGATGTGGAGCTTGTTGTAGATCTTTCTGGAAGCTAATTCTGAGTTTCTCTTTTAGAGAAGACTAGTGTGAATGCTGACACTGTGTACTCAGAACTGAGCCTCAACACATACAGAGGTAAGATAAACAGCTCAGGTGGAGGTTATATTTAAATTTCTGACAAACTTAATTTCATCATGTAAGTCATCTTGTTAAATCTCTGATTTATGGAATCACTGGTTTATGTTTTATGGCTTGCAGCTGAAGAGAGTTCACTTGAATGAGTTTCTAGTGATGTAGCTGGAAAATAATATCTTGTTGTAATGTTACTGTGGTACAAGATCAGACTTTAGAAGAGTTTAGAAGAGATGTGCAAATCACTGGTAATGCATTGATCTTCTGCGCCATCTAGTGTTGATCAAATGTATCAAATTAGACGTTTCAGGTCAGACTAGATAAGAATAATGTGAGATGTATGTACACTGTACTGATGTAAAAGTCACAGCCAATCAAGATGTTTTTCTGTTTTTTACCATCATCAGTGTTGGGCTGTAATGGAATACATGTACCAGCTTTATGTATGCAGGAAACAAATTATAGTTACAACTAAAGTGCATTCCCTGAAGGAAACGGGGGATAGTTGAACATGATGACAAATAGATGAGTGCGGGTCGGTATGCCTGTGGCTTAGAGGTTGGGGCTCAAAAAAACTGTATACAAGCCCGAATCACACAATCGAGTCGATATCTCGAAAACTGCGGGACTAGTTACATAGTGATTATCTGGCAGAAAGTAATAATAATAACAAAGATAATTAAAATAAAAGAATAATATACCAAGAATAACAATATAGTCGCATAATTACATAAAAAGACAGTAATCAGATTATAGGTTCAGTATAAAACTAGAGTGATTATCAGCAGGATTCAGACCACAAACACACAAACATGCATTATTTGTCTTATGTTAGGCCAAATGTCCTGGAGAGACACAGTTTAGACCCATAAGACTGTAACTAAAAATATTCTCTATGTTACTTCAACAACTGGGAGTCCAGTGAGAAATAAAAGTTAGCCCTTTTTTATTATTACCTTTCAAATGTACCTTCAAATGTACAATATCTACAACATAAATATCTTTATTTTATTTACTACCCAAAACCACCAGTGATCCTACACGTGTCTTCTAAGATTTATAATGCTGAAAATGATAAAATAGTAAAAAATATGTATTAAAATTAATGTGCTATTAAAAAATAACATTTAGACAATTTTATGTAATACTTATGTGTCAGATGATTACCACTGTGAACAATTCTGACATGGTTTGTTTCTTTAAAATACAGCATTTCACATTGAACCATTTAGAATATCCTTGTTCACATCTTAAGGGTTTAATTATGTAGAATATTTTTTAAAAACTCTGTGGAATTCCTCTTTACAAGCTCCAGTAGCAGAAATAGTGAGTTTTTCGAGTAGCAGTTTGTTGTTTTCAGGGAAGAATAAGAACAGAAATCAATGACAAAACATTAAACATGCTTTTTGTAAGCTAATTTAGGGTTTCAAAACCTAGTGAGTCTACATAGACAGCATTTCACATCATAGTATGCGCTCCTGACATGTAGACTGTCCCGATTCTTAGATACCTTAAACACGCTGTCTACTGATGAACCATTTTAAAATTTAAAAAAGTTATTTTGATTCTCTCTGGTGTTTTAATGTGTTTCTTGTCATATAATCACACAAAACAGTATTTTACTATTTTACTTACAATTTTGTAACGAGTCGTTCACCATTTTGCAATTTTATACTCCAGCCATTAGCGTTTATGCTAGTGGATTTTTAAGCCTGGCTTTTGTTTTGGATGCCGGCCGGTAGCTTAGCAACCAGCTAAACCACGGTGGCGTGCTGCAGTGGGCGGGAACAAGCCGTGACTCAGTCTCTCTCTAACTAGAGCGTCTCAGTAATCTGTTTATGAGGAGAGATGAGGAGAGAACACTGCTACTTAAACATACTTGATACTTAGCTGCCTAGCTAGTTAGTGTCTACTTAGACAGCTCACTAGGTTTTGAGACAGACCCTTAATAAACTCTGATCAAATCATACATTTCTCTAAAGGAGGCTGTACTAAATAAATAAATAAATATAACTTTTTTATTGGTCTTCATCTCGTTGCAGGTGATGTTGCTGGACTTGGTGATTCAACATATGTTTTTAACTGAGAACAAACCGTAGGTGGGAGAAATTGTAATACAGTAAATGTAATAATAAAATATTGCAGTTTAATAAGTCACTTTTTTCTTATTTTGATAAGCAACTATATTATAGTGTCTATGTTCAAAATATTTAGGGTCTTTACATTGAATATTCTTGAATATAACTTCACAGATGATATTTTGCACAATGTAAAAATATATACTAAAATATTATATGTACTTATACATCATTTTGTCACGCCACCCTCCGATTCCCAACACGAACTTGATTTAGACTCAGTATACAGGACGGACTTCAACTCCCAGAATCCCTCGGGAGATCACGGGACCAGCACACCACCTCACTCCACCAATCGACTACGCTCTGGGTCTCCGGAGTTCTGATTTTCCTCAGCTGTCACCCATTAGACTAACCTATTTAAACCCACCTCTCCTTCACTTCAGTGTGAAGTACTGACATTGTGTTTACACGTGCGTACCGAGCGTTTTTTTATTTGATAGTCATTCCGTGTTCGACCTGTTTTCTCCTCTCGTGGTTTCTGTATTTTGGATTGCCCCTGCTTCGGAGTTTTATTTCTGATTTTGTACCTTTTTCATTTGTTGCCGATCACGCTCTTTGCCGAAACCTTTTTGCCACTTTTCTGTCTCGCCTGGTTTTGACCCACGCTTGTTTACGACTACTGTTTTTGCCTGTCTGTTATTCATTCATCAAGACCCCGCGCGTTTTACGTGCGTTTTCCTGTTTAAGTTGATACCCTGACACATATATAAAGTACCCAAGTATGAAAAAGGAAGATATAAATGGTGATATTCTTCTAAAGGTCCATGAATAGAAGAGCACAACAGCAGAACATCACAGAAGAAACCAGAAGCTGATCATACGTGTATATATATATATAACAATATTACAAAGAGAGGTTGTTTAAGGGTTAAAGACACCATATTTATGCAATATTTTTGAGTGTCAGTAACAATTCTTTATAGAAAATGTACATGTCCTGCTTTTGACTTGACTAACTCGACATAACATCAGCCAGCAGATCTGGATACAGATGTTTTCAGCTGTTTTATTATAAGATGTGAAAGTAATCAGTCGCTAGCTCAGGAAGAATGTAGCCATTCAAATATGTAAATATGGCAGTGAGGGTGAATAAAATATTCTGATCTATCTATCTTATCTGTAACGAACCCGTACTGAGATTGGAGTTTGTGGATACGTGGAGGTACCAACCTCACTCTTCGGGCACCACCGTAGTGGGGCTCAGCCGACCGGAGGTGGGTGATGAGGCTGGTGTTGAAGTCTGCCTAGAGACCACGGACAGAGAAACAAAAGAACAAAGAATCTCTCTCCAAATACACCACACTGTAGTTTTCTTGATGAGGCCTCCAGCCCCACCCACTACAGCTCCACCTGTAATGCCACATGTCCGTCACATAACACTGTGCTGTTTTCCACATGCTGCTATTTCACTGGTTTAATTCAGACGTAGCTTGACACGCTCGTCCTCTACAGCAGACAATAACACTGTTACAGAGTGAATATTTCTATATGAGTGTTTTTAACCTTTTTTTTAACAAAAATCATATCTAGTTTAATCAGAGTCCTCATTTTCCAGCTATTTGATCTGCTCATGATGTTACAGGATGTAACATTGATGTAGAGATCTTCTAATTTACTTGATTATTCTCACTCATCCATGTTTGAATACACTGTTTCTGTTTAACAGCACTTCATAATGAATTACAGAGCTAATAAAACCTGATTAAATACTAGATTTACTCTGTTTACTGTTGGGGTTTAGATTCTCTGTACTACAGTGTTAAGGTCATTTCTTACTGGTCACTGTAGCTGATCCATAATAAAAATCATAAAGTCTGTTTAGTAGAGAAGATGAACAATAATAAGAAACACGAAGCTGCACCTGAACTAAAAATGCTGATGTTTATTATAGTAAAGGTTTGCTGTGTGCAGAGCTGGGACAGCAGACTTCCTACCAAAGCTAAACTTGTACTGATGAACTGAAGCATGTTTGGTGGTTGATCTCTTCACATAATATATAATAAAGAAAGACCCTGTCACTATATAACTTTTATAAAATGTAAGATAAGAAAAACAAAAGACAGGAATTAAATCAATATCTCTATTAATTTTTTGCTTATTATGACTAACAGGGTTCTAATGTGCTGATAAAGTCAGTGGTTTAGCTCTGGTGCACCAGAACACAGCTAACATGAGCTGAAGGTGACATCATTCAGTTTCAGATTCAAAAATAAAACTTCATGTGAACTTCATCACACTTTAAATATATTTATTATCAGTCTGTTTGTTTAATGGAACATGTTAGTGCTTTTTGTAGAACTCCTTTTCTTTCTTCAGTGCTTCTTTTATAGTCTGAGTTGTTCATGATAGAATATAGAATGTGATGTTCATGATGAAGGAGGTGTTAAAACAGAAGAACAGCAGAAGAACGAGCAGTCTGACGGGATTCCACAACTGTAACCCAACTAGGGGCTATGTCTGCAGCTCCTACATCAGCCAGACCACCAACAGGTACCAAAGAAAGCCAGATTATCATTAAATCTTATTTACTTAGTTCTCAGATAATAACAGATTATTATTTGTCCCCATAAACATCAGCAGAAAGAAGATCAGAGATGAGTGTGTGGTTGTGGTTTGGTTACTATTCTCAGCTAAGCGTGTTTAGCAGTGAAGGAGGAGGTGGAATAAGATGAAGAAGTGGGCATTAACCGGCCGCTGGAGTAGAGCTACTCACACACACAAACACACATATATATATACACACACACACACACACACACACACACACACACATATCAGTATGTAGTATCTTTTACCTGCAGTTCAGTACTTACTCTGTGTGTAACTGTCAGTATAAGAGTAAGTTGAATTTCAGTGTTTATATGATGTAAATGTTTGAACTGTAGCAGCAACATCTCTTACTGCTTCCTGCACTGATCAACACTCGAGAGCTGAACACAGTGTGTATCTCATTTCACACTAGTGCTGAAACATGTTCATCTAGAAACTCTAAGAGACACATGACTCTCTTAGTATCTCTTTCTACACTTCTTTCTTTCTACACTTCTCTCTTTCTACACTTCTCCTTTCTACTTTCTCATTTCAATTTCATTCTTGAGTTTGAGTTTTGTAGGCAGTTGTTTTCAGACTTCATTGTGTTTGACAGAGAGAAAGAATTTCAGTAAATAATTATTAATTTTACTAATTAAAACATTCTCTCTCTCACACACACACACACACACACACACGCTCTCTCTCTCTCTCTCTCTCTCTGTCTCTCTCTCACACACACACACTCTCTCTCTCTCTCTCTCTCAGGAAGTGGAGTTGTTCAGTCAGTCACTCATTACGGGGACAGTATGGAGTTCAGTGCACTCTCTGTACTACTCTGTGAGTAAATGTTCTTTATGTCTGTATTAAAGTGAGAGCTGTTGTATGAAGTACTAATATTTAATCTGAGTGATGAGGTTGGTGTGATTATGTACACTGTAAAGAACTGATGTTAATTTAAGGTGGATCCTCTGCAGTGATCTACTGTATTCTGGGAGAAACAGGTTCGGCTGTAATTAGCTGTTATTTGTAAAGCATGCTGGGAAAGATGTAGGTACTTTGTACAGTTTTGAGCAGCTTGTCTCTAAATATTGTAGAGAAGGAGGAGCAGCTTCTCAGCATTCCTTACAGTTTTGTTAGTTTTTGTTCATTTACTTTCATCTTTCTTCTACAGTTTATTTTACAGGAGAATATGTATGTTTTGTGTTGTAACAATATCTATGATGATATTAGTCTTAATAGCTGGTAAAGTGTGTATTTGATTTTCAGTGACCCACTAATGTTCCAAAGTTAAAGTTTGTTATGTACAAAGGAAGAACTGAAAGAAAAGATTACTACACTTTGCCTCTGACTGATATACAGTAGTGGATCATTCTTGTCACTAAATATAATAGTAGTATATTGTTTGTTGTTTATTTCATTGAGTTTTCTTCATCTCTTATTCACCAGTTCATCTGATCAGCCATACAGACTCTTCAACTCCCTTCAACTCCATTTCCCAGAATGCACCTACCAGTCATATGACTCACATAACCAATCAGAACTCTTGCAGTCACTCACAGTGTCTGATTCTTTGTACCTGTTGTCTCTGTATATAAACTGATCTGTTTTGTTCTCTCATTGTAAAGTAGTGTCTCTGTGCTTGTCAGTGTTCTTACTGAGTGTTATGTTTGTGATCTCATGTTGTGACTCATTTTCTGTTTCTCTGTATTTGCATCTGTGTTTTAGCCCTCTTTTCTTCTCAGACTGCTCTTTGGTTTATACCCTCACCTGTACTCCAACAATTCATGTTTTTCTCAGCAAGGTATGTTGTGTTTGTCTGGTTTAGTCTGGGATCGGCTGTATGAATATTCTTTTTTAAAGAGTCTTTCTGCTTAATGTTTTATCCGTGATCATCTGTTTAACCCAACCAGCCTCACAGGTTCACAAACTTTCAGTTCATGGTGTGGTTGGTAAGTGATCTTAACTTTAAAGAGTCTGTATGTATATTTAAAATATTTTCTATCAGCAGCTCGCTAGATAGAGTTGCTCTTTATCTGTAGAACAACATAAATGTTTTCATATTGTACCACATAATGCATTAAACTGAGGGTCCTCAGATAGTGGATGTTCACTGTAGAGCAGAAAGGAGATGTAGTAAAGTCGTGTTATATTATAATACAGTTATAATACAGTTATAATACAGTTATAATACAATATGAGTAAATGTGTGTATTCAGTCAGCAGTTTGAGTGGAGTTAGAAGATCAATACCTTTACAGATCAATACTTCTTCAAAACTTCAGAAAGGCCAAAATAGTGTAAAGCTCAGCACCATGACAAATTAAAGGAAGCACTCAGGGAATGAATGAAAATATTATTTTAATAAGAAATATAAAAATCTTGTGGAAATATAAAAAACAAAACATGTGGGTCAAAAGCCAAAACGTTATACCTAAAAAACAAAATAAAACTAGGCCCAAAAAAAAAAAAAAAAAACTGCCCAGGACAGAGATACCATAGAACAAAGAATCTCTCTCCAAATACACCACACTGTGGTTTTCTTGATGAGGCCTCCAGCCCCACCCACTACAGCTCCACCTGTAATGCCACATGTCCGTCACATAACACTGTGCTGTTTTCCACATGCTGCTATTTCACTGGTTTAATTCAGACTTAGCTTGACACGCTCGTCCTCTACAGCAGACAATAACACTGTTACAGAGTGAATATTTTTATATGAGTGTTTTTAACCTTAGACAAAAAATTTTATCAGTTTCCTCATTTTCCAGCTATTTGATCTGCTCATAATGTTACGAGATGTAACATTGATGTAGAGATCTTCTAATCTACTTGGTTATTCTTATACATACATGTATGCATACACTGTTTCGGTTTAAAAGCACTTCATAATGAATTACAGATACAAACTAATAAAACCTGATTTAAATACTAGATTTACTCTGTTTACTGTTGGGGTTTAGATTCTCTGTATTACAGTGTTAAGGTCATTTCTTACTGGTCACTATAGTTGATCCATAATACAAATCATAAAGTCTGTTTAGTAGAGAAGATGAACAATATTGACGGAGATGAAGCTGCAGCTGAACTAAAATGAAAAATGCTGCTGTTTATTAGAGTAAAGGTTTGCTGTGTGCAGAGCGGGGACAGCAGACTTCCTACCAAAGCTAAACTTGTACTGATTTACTTCCTATAATATATAATAAAGACACTGTCACTATATAACTTTTATAAAGTGTAAGATAATAAAAACACAGGAATTAAAACAATATCTCTATTAACCCTTGTGCGATCTTAACATTCTGTTTACTCCCCTTGTCCTACGGGTCAAAAATGACCCGCCCTTCTAAAGCCCAAAAATAAAGCAGCTTAATTGAATTGAAAATCCAAAATTGATTTTGCATGATTAAACAACCTGTTATTTATCAATTTAACTCAATTTAATTCATTTATTATCATGTATTTTTTGTTCCACAATACAAAACGACAATCAGTAATGAACAGAGTTGCACTTTTTTTTTTTACCACAAACCAACAGTTTACATTTATTCAGTAAAGGTGTATTATGCTATTATAAATGTGAAGCAACTACTTCTGAATTAATTATATTGAAAGGGAAATAAACAGTCAACAAAGTTTATTTTTTAGATGATTGGGTTAGCGCAGGTGCTGGTCAAATGAAGTTCCAGTTTCTTTGATGTGGGTCAAAAATGACCCATAAGACAATCTTTGTACCCTAGTGGTGTACAGCCCACATGGAAACATAAACAAAAACAAAGGATCACTTTTTCTAATGATGGGGTCCCTTTAGGAAAAGTCATAAAATTTCAAGTTGGAAAAAGATAGTTTAAGGTATTTTTTCTACAGCTGAACATGGTAGCGGGTCACTTTTGACCCGCAAGACAACACAAGGGTTAATATTTAGCTTAATATGACTAACAGGGTTAATTCAGGACTCTAATGTGCTGTTGAAGTCTGTGGTTTAGCTCTGGTGCATCAGAACACATCTAACATGGGCTGAAGGTGACATCATTCAGTTTCAGATCCTAAGATAAAACTTCATGTGAACCTCATCACACTTTAAATATATTTATTATCAGTCTGTTTGTTTAACAGAACATCTGCAGCTCCTACATCCGCCAGACCACCGACATGTACCAAAGAAAGCCAAGAGAGAAAGAATTTCAGTAAATTATTATTAATTTAATTAATTGAAACATATTTTCTCTCTCTCTCTTTCTCTCTCTCTCTTTCTTTCTCTCTGTGTTTTTTCTTTCTCTCTTTCTCTCTGTCTCTCTGTTTTTCTCTCTCTCTATCTCTCTCTCTGTCTCTCTCTCTCTCTCTCTCTCTCTCTCTCTCAGGAAGTGGTGGTTGTTGAACACAGAGTGTTGTTCAGTCAGTCAGTCAGTCATTACGGGGACAGTATGGAGTTCAGTGCACTCTCTGTAATACTCTGTGAGTAAATGTTCTTTATGTCTGTATTAAAGTGAGAGCTGTTGTATGAAGTACTAATATTTAATCTGAGTGATGAGGTTGGTGTGATTATGTACACTGTAAAGAACTGATGTTAATTTAAGGTGGATTCTCTGCAGTTTTTTCATATCAACATGTTGTTCCTACCATAAATATACATTTGAATGTATTTACATGTTTTCTATTCTAACTATGATGATATTAGTCTTAATAACTGGTATAGAGAGTAGTTCATTTGAGGCGAGCCACTAATGTTCCAGAGTTAAAGTTTTTATGCACAAAGGAAGGGAGTTAAATTTCTTTAATGGATGTGCAGAACTGATTAACAGTTACTGGTATAGTTAGGTTTAAGGGCGTAGATTTGTTCTTGACATTGGTGGGGACACATGAAACTAGCTATAATGGGGTGTTCAGTTAATGGTGTGGTTGATAAGTGGTCTTACATTTAAAGAGTCTGTATGTATATTCAAAATATTTGCTATTAGACATTCACTAGACAGAGTTGCTCTTTATCTGTAGAACAACATACATCTTTTCATATTGTACCACATAATGCAGTAAAACGGAGGGTTGTAGAAGTACAGTGAAATATCGTTATATTATAAAACATTTACAATACAGTTATAACATAGAAATAATACAGTTAAAAAGAGTTATAATGCAGTTATAATAGAGTATGAGTAATAGTGTGTATTTGGTCAGCAGTCAGAGTGGAGCAGTACAGTTAGAAGATAAATACTTCTACAGTCTTAATGCAAAACAGAAAAGCCAAAATAATGAAACTAAATAGAACAGTCTGATAACACTGTGCTGTTTTCCACACTCGTATTTCACTCACTAGTTTTATTCAGATGTAGATTGACATGCTCGTTTTCTACAGCAGACAATAACACTGTTACAGTTTAAATATTTTTAGTGTTTTTAACCGTAGACAAAAATCACATCTTCTACTTTGTTATTTCTATACAAAAACACATTATGTATATAGACATACACTGTTTCTGTTTAAAAGCACTTCATAATGAATTACTAATAAAACCTGATTAAATACTAGATTTACTCTGTTTACTGTTGGGGTTTAGATTCTTTGTACTACAGTGTTAAGGTCATTTCTTACTGGTCACTATAGCTGATCCATAATACAAATCATAAAGTCTCTTTAGTAGTAAAGATGAACAATAATAAGAAACATGAAGCTGCAGCTGAACTAAAAATGCTGCTGTTTATTAGAGTAAAGGTTTGCTGTGTGCAGAGCGGGGACAGCAGACTTACTGATAAAGCTAAACTTGTACTGATTTACTTCCTATAATATATAATAAAAACACTGTCACTATATAACTTTTATAAAGTGTAAGAAAAGAAAAACAAAAGACAGGAATTTAAAAAATATCTCTATTAATATTTTGCTTATTATGACTAACAGGGTTAATTCAGGACTCTAATGTGGTGTTGAAGTCTGTGGTTTAGCTCTGGTGCATCAGAACACATCTAACATGAGCTGAAGGTGACATCACTCAGTTTCAGATCCTAAGATAAAACTTCATGTGAATCACACTTTAAATATATTTATTATCAGTCTGTTTGTTTAACAGAACATGTTAGTACTTTTCTTTCTTCAGTGCTTCTTTTATAGTCTGAGTTGTTCATGATAGAATACAGAATGTGATGTTCCTGGTGAAGGAGATGTTAAAACAGAAGAACAGCAGGTCTCAGAGTTAGATGAGATGATGAGATGTTGCTCTATGAATTGTTCTAGTAAATCAGAATTGACTATGATTTGCTTTGTTTTTAAATCTCTTTAACTACCATCAATTAATTGCCATAAACTATTACCACCAACTAGTAGCACATTTTATTAATTTTCATATTAAAGTAGATCATTTGATACAGTCTGAAATTATTATAAAACAAATTCCAGGACTCACAAATGAATAAGCAGTTTGACTGGATCCCACAACTGTAACCCAACTGGGGTCCATATCTGCAGCCCCTAGAACAACCATGTTAGCCAGACCACTGACAGGTACCAAAGACAGCCAGCTGTGGTCAGACAACAGTCATTCCTACAACATACAATCAGCTTATCATTAAATCTTATTTAATTAGTTCTCAGATAATAACAGATTATTATTTGTCCCCATAAACATCAGCAGATAGAAGATCAGAGATGAGTGTGTGGTTGTGGTTTGGTTACTATTCTCAGCTGTGCGTGTTTAGCAGTGAAGGAGGAGGTGGAGCTGTTTAAGGAGAGATGAAAAAGTGGCTACTAACTAACCGCTGGAGGAGATGCAGTTCACCACTTTTTTGTACTGCAGTGAACTATTATTAATATTATTATTATTATTATTATTATTATTAATAAATAAAAAAATATATATAAAAAGAATTAGACTAAATATATCAGAATAAGACATGTAATATATTGAAAAAAATCTGAATGTATGTATTAAATGTATATTGAGTTTTATTAGTGGGTCAGTGGGGTCAGTATGTCATGTTGTGGGGTCTTTCTCTTTCCTTCCCTCTCTCTTTGTCTCTCTCACTCTCGCCCACTCTCTCTAAGTCTCTCTCTCCCTCTCGGTCTCTCTCTCTCTAAGTCTCTCTCTCTCTCTCTCTCTCTAAACAAGCTCTAAACAAGCTCCGAGAAGTGATCTGATGAGTTGGGCTGGTTATTGTCATGATCTGTCCTGTTTCCTTCTCCTGTCGGTCTATGTTTTTGTTTACATTTCCTTGTCTAGCCATGTGCATCTGTTTGTTTTGGTCATGTGCTTCTCTTGTCTCTGCCCCTCACCTGGTCTAAACCTGTGTCTCCTCCCTATTCCAGGTGTTCCTTGTCTTCTTATACCCTCTGTCCAGCATTGTCTACATGTGGATGTTGTGTTGCTGTTACTCAAGTTCTTTGTGTTGTTCCTGTGTAAAGTATGGACTATAATATAAACAACCTGTGTTTGTATCCGCCTCTTCTGCCTATGACTGTTCCTACAGCGTCTCAGTTGTCTTGAAGTTTGCACAAGTTTCTCAGATCGTATTCAAACCACCCACACATACATCACTGCACCTACACAAGTGACACATATAGGATAACAAGCTGGAGGAAGAATGTAGATGTTTGTAGTAAGTAATTTTGTACATGCTGGCTGTATGTAGATATCAGATAATAGTTAATAAAGTGATTTGTTCTAATAGTCTTTGCAAAATAGGCCATTAATACAGAAGCACTGAAGGATAACATAATAAATATTTAAAGTGTATTTCTGAACGAACAGCTGTCTTTATTTTTTCTGACTGCATAACATACAATAAAATATAAAAAATATTAGTAGAAACACCACAAATATGAACATCTAGAATTAAAAGAAGAAGTAAAAATATTCATTCCTCAATGTTTCCCCACTTCATATATATGAAAAATATTGACAGGCACTTGAATCACTGTATGTTACACCACCTTCGACCAGGAGGGGTCGCTGTTTGTTTGTATGTTCTTTACCCTTCATGATGTAACTGGTTAACAACTTACTGCTCAGTTTTTAAACTGGTTTAACCGGGTTTGTGAAAGGTGAGGGAGAAAATCCCACCATCACTCTTGTGGATGAAGCTGGTACAACATGCCAACTACCATTTAGCTCCATAGTGATTTCTTTCATCTGCACCCTGAAAGCTCTTTACATGAAGGGAAAACATTTTATTGTGAGTTTTCATCAAAAAACAATACTTTTAACATCACACAGTATATGACTGACTTTAAAACAAACACCTATAAACACCTGCAAACTCTGCAGCCTTTTGAAGATGGTATATACGTCTCCCTCAATGTTCAGTTCCTGAGTTTGAGTCTGTATTTATACACAGAATGAACATTTTTATATTAACTATATTTTCTGTTACTCTCACTAATATTAATATTGTTATTGTAGGTGTTCTCTGTGTGAAGTGTAATATCTTCTCTTTCCTGCAGATGGTGCTGCGATTCTGGAGAGTCCTGTTCATCCTGTGACTGAGGGAGATTCTCTGACTCTACACTGTTTATGTCACTACACTAACTCCTCAAACCTCCCAGCTGAGTTCTATAAAGATGGATCACTCCTCCAGACTCAGACTACAGGAGAGATGACCATCCATACTGTCTCAAAGTCAGATGAAGGTCTCTACCACTGTAAACACCCAGAGAGAGGAGAGTCCCCACAGAGCTGGATCTCAGTCAGAGGTGAGAAATACAGATATAATCAATATACAGTGTTTCTATCATTAACAGTGGGTTCTGTATTAGACAGTACAGTGTTTAGTAGATGTAGCATTTCTCACAGCAGTGCATTGTTTACTTTACCTGTGTGTGTGTGTGTGTGTGTGTGTGTGTGTGTGTGTATGTGTATGTATATCAGGTGAATCTAATTCAGGAGCGTCATCCTCAGTGTTCAGTCTGCTCAGTAGTTTAATGGCATTGTCTCCATATCTGCTGGTGTCCATCATTCTGGGGGTAAAATGCTACAGAGCTCGAGGTAAGAACTCTTTCAGTCTGACTGTAAATTACACATCATACAAACATCTAGACTGTTATTATAGAATTCATTCAACTTTAAGATCTACATGTTAATAATTACTGAATTATTAATGATTAATAACACAATAGTATATATAATAGGTTCTTCTGTGAATTCAGTTTTAACTGTCTGTTCACTAATAAGTTACATGTTAATTGTAATATTTGAGTTTAAGTGTACTCATGTTATGTGTTACAAATCTGTTTGTATGTTTGTATTCAGAAACTACTGACAGCTCATTTCACAGTGATTAGCAGTTCACTGTGTGTGAAAGAGTGATAATAAACTTTTTACATTTAAAAAAGAAGTGAAATGAGATGAAGAAGACATTCATCAGCTTTTAATAAAGTTACTCAAACAGAGTGAAGTTCATATCATGTGTTCAGTAGGAAGAATATGACGTCACCTGTATTATCTGTTTGATGGTTAAAGGAGGAGAAAATGAATGTTTACACACTTTTAATCAGTGTTTTTGTTTTTCTTTCTTTCAGTTCAGACGGATGAAGATTAAAGTCAGTATGCAGTCACAGAAAAGTGAGAATGTAAAAGAAAACAATGTATAAAAATGATCCATGTGTGCTTTCAAATGAGATTTTCTTTCTACAGACTGTGTGCAGTGTGAGTAACATTACTATCACTTATTTTATATTCACTGTTATTTCTATATAAATTTCTTCTGTTTTCATTTGAGATACTTTGAGTATTCAGTTATGTGTGTACACAATAAACAAATATCTGTAAAGTCACTGTACATAGAAAAATGTATATGTTTTACATTAAAGTTACAGTAGTTGTCTTCCATTTCACACATCATTTTTATTCATTTCTGTATACATATTACATTAAATAAAACATAATATTTTCAAAACAAAGCCAAAATGTTCAGGACTAAATTAAATATTATATGTATCCGATTGTTTCAAAACAGACTCCAGCTTTTAAACAATCAGGTGACATAAAAGAAATTATCACTGTAATCAGTATTTCCTAAATTTTAATTACAGTCATTGCACTGTGTTTATTGTGATCTCTCTGATTTCAGGCAGTGGTTTAGAGTTAAGTTTCTGTACTTTGAGTCAGTTTCTGAGGATCTCTTTAATCAGATCATTTGTGTTCATCTCAGTTTCAGAATCACTTGAAATCAGAGTGAATGATCATTCAGGGAAGATGTACATCTTTCATATACGAGCAGTAAATCCAATCAGCACAGAAACATCAAGTCAGGATTTGGAGCTCTGTTTATTTCAGTGTGTTTGATAAAGTAATTCAGAGACACTCTCTTAAACTCTGTAGTTAAACTGTAATGATTGTTAAACTCATGACAGCTGGACTTTACTCACACCACCAAATAGTGTTTAACATGTAGTACCACTGAGTGCCAGTAGAGGAGTTTCAGTACACAAAGACCAGCAGCTTCAAACTAGAGTTCATATAAAAATCAACAATATCATTAATACATGAAATCTGTACATCATTATTATGTTCTGGTGCATTCTAAGATTAACTGCCTCTTGTAGGTCATTCATATTATAAAATATCATAATAGAAAAGGAATAAAAAGAATCATTAAGGTCCAATAAGACATACTGACATTCATCACATTGGTATTTATATTTGTATATATTAGACTGGCTACCTACCCTTGAACAGCGAGTTACAGAGCATAGAAGAAGAAACTTGTTATTGATAGGGGTATGTGGACTGGGAGACAGGGCGGGTTTATTTGTAGGGGTGTGGTGAAGAGGGAGACGGGGCTGGTTTAGTGATAGGGGTATGGTGAAAGGGGAGACAGGGCTGGTTCATTGGTAGGGGTATGGTGAAGGGGAGATGGGGCTGGTTCATTGGTAGGGGTATGGTGAAGGGAGATGGGGCTGTTTCATTGGTAGGGGTATGGTGAAGGGGAAACGGCTGGTTCATTGGTAGGGTATGGTGAAGGGGAAACGGCTGGTTCATTGGTAGGGGTATGGTAAAGGGGAAACGGCTGGTTCATTGGTAGGGGTATGGTAAAGGGGAGACAGGGCTCGTTCACTGGTAGGGGTATGGTGAAGGGGGGACAGGGCTGGTTCATTGGTAGGGGTATGATGAAGGGGGAGACAGAGCTGGTTCATTGGTAGGGGATAATAAAAGGGAGACAGGGCTGGTTCATTGGTAGGTGTATGATGAAGGGGGAGACAGGGCTGGTTCACTTGTAGGGGTATGGTGAATTGGAGACAGGGCTGGTTTTGGTATGGGTATGGTGAAGGGGGAGACAGGGCTGGTTCACTGGTAAGGGTATGGTGAAGGGGAGACATGGCTGGTTCATTGGTAGGGGTATGGTGAAGGGAGAGACATGGCTGGTTCATTGGTAGTGGTATGGTGAAGGGGAGACCGGGCTGATTCATTGGTAGGGGTATGGTGAAGGGGAGACAGGGCTGATTCATTGGTAGGGGTATGGTGAAGGGCAGATAGGGCTGGTTTATTGATAGGGGTATGGTGAAGGGGAGACATGGCTGGTTCATTGGTATGGGTATGGTGAAGGGGAGACAGGGCTGGTTCATTAGTATGGGTATGGTGAAGGGGAGACAGGGCTAGTTTATTGGTAGGGGTATGGTGAATGGGAGACAGGCTGGTTCATTAGTATGGGTATGGTGAACGGGAGACAGGGCTGGTTCATTGGTAGGGGTATGGTGAAGGGCAGACAGGGCTGGTTTATTGATAGGGGTATGGTGAATGGGAGACAGGCTGGTTCATTGGTAGGGGTATGGTGAATGGGAGACAGGCTGGTTCATTGGTAGGGGTATGGTGAAGGGGAGACAGGGCTTGTTTAGTGCTGGAATATTGGGAGAGGGAAACTGGTTTAATATGAATATTTTGCTAATAGTTTGTCTGATTAATTAGATGATGTTAAAGATGAGCGAGACATGATTCTTCACTAGAACTCCTCACTTGCAGTTCACTGCTAATATCATTTACCAAAAACAAGAACAAAGCAGTCATTAGTTTTAATGAATTGTAAATAAGTATTACATTTTTGATGATAGATTAAACTATTCCTCTAACGGTCACAGTCTCTTAGCATTGTTCTAACTTCACCAACCTCCCTGCCCCCATTTTGGCACCCCTGTCCTCATCAGTGAGAATATCAGAGATCTGAGAGCAGAGGTGAGTGTGCGGTTGTGGTTTGGCTTCGCTTCTATTCTAGTTCAGCTGTGAGGGTTTAACACTGAAGAAGGAAGGAGGTGTTAAAGTGAAGATCAGTTATTTTTACTTCTATCTGCAGTACATTTGCTCTGTTAAGTGCTTTAGGAACACTTCAGAATAGGGGGGCATTATAAGACCCTTTTTTACTTTTAATAAAGCCTTTTAATCTAATTAAGGAGGAGCTCCACAGATATTTCTACACATTATCTGCATTAATAAATCACTGAGATAATATAAAATGGTTATCTTATATATTATTACATATATACATATATTATTATTATTATTATTATTATTATTATTATTATTATTATTATCAGAATCAGAATCAGAAATACTTTATTGATCCCAGGGGGAAATTGCAGTTTTTACAGTAGCAGAAGAAGAATATACACTCTAATAATAATTTACAACATAAAAGAAATTTGTAGTATGTACACATATATAAGTCATATATTACAATAGAAGAATAAAATGTAAAGTGACTGTGTCTATAATAATAAGTACAGATATACTGTATACAGCAGTAAGAGTTTAGAAGTAGGACAGTTATTGCACATTTGAGTTCTTACATACATAATTAAATTATAAATTAAATTCTAGTTCTAGTTCTATTGTTATTATTATATAAATTGTAAAGAAGATTACTGATCTGGAATTTCTTTACAGTCATGCAGTAAAATAAGTTAAACATGTCAGACACATATACACACACTGGACACTTTATTAGGCACAACTCATCGTCCTATTTAATCAGCTTTACTTACCAAATAGAAGCGCTTTGTAGTTCTACAATTACAGACTGTAGTTCATCTGTTTCTCTGGATACCCTCTTACCCTGTTCCTTACTGATTAGGACCCCCCATTTGACCGCCACAAGGCAGGTTCTATTTGGGTGGTGGATCATTCACTACCCTGCAGTGAAATTGATGTGGTGGTGGTGGTGTTAGTGTGTGTTGTGCTGGTACAAGTGGATTAGACACAGCAGTGCTGCTGCAGTTTTTAAACATTGTGTTCACTCACTGTTAACTCTACTTTGTAGATGTAAAGTCAGAGACAGTAGCTGATCTCTTGTTGCTGTCCATCTTTCTCTTGACCTTCATCAGTGGTCACAGGATGCTGCCCACAGGACACTGTTGGTGGAATAGTTTTAACTAGTGGGTGATTCTCAGTGAGGTGCTTAAACACTCCAGCAGCACTGCTGTGTCTGATCCACGCTTATCAGCACAACACACACTAACAAACCACCATTCTGCAGTGCAGAGAATGATCCACCACCCACATAACACCACATAACACACTCAACCTTCAAAGAACAGGGAAACACAGTAAACAGAGAACTACAGTAGGTGAGTGTAGAACTACAAAGTGACAAAATGTAAAATAAGTGTAGATACAAGCAGGTATACCTCAAAGTGGCCTGTGTGTGTGTGTGTGTGTGTGTGTGTGTAGTCATAATACATAACAGTGTAAGGATGCTGTAGCTATAACTTTTATAAAGTGTAAGATAACAAAAACAACAGACATGAATTAAAAAATCTGTAATGCAACTTTGCTTATTATGACTAACAGGGTTAATTCAGGACTCTAATGTTCTGTTGAAGTCAGTGGTTTAGCTCTGGTGCACCAGAACACATTTAACATGAGCTGAAGGTGACATCATTCAGTTTCAGATCCAAATATAAAACTTCATGTGAACTTCATCACACTTTAAATATATTTATTCTCAGTCTGTTTGTTTAATGGAACATGTTAGTGCTTTTCTTAGAACATTTTTTTCTTCTTTTATAGTCTGAGTTGTTCATGATAGAATATAGAATGTGTTGTTCATGATGAGGGAGGTGTTAAAACAGAAGAACAGCAGGTCTCAGAATTAGAGGAGATGATGAGATATATGAACTGTTATAGTAAATCAGATTTGACTACTTCACTTTTAAATCTCTTTAACTACCATCAAGTATTACCATCAACTATTAGCACCAAGTATTTTAAATAAAACTTCATTTTATTACATTTCATGTCAGAATGTGTCTTTTGATACAATAAAATGATTACATTTACAGACGTGCAGAAGCACAAACGATTATTTTAAATGATTATAAAACAAATTCCAGGACTCACAAATGAAGGGGCAGTTTGACTGAATCCAACAACATCCAACTGGGGTCCATATATTATAACCTTAAAGCACCCTATTTCAGTTACATGACACCACCTAAAGGCTAGAACAACACATACTGTACACTTCAATCTGTTTGGTATACAAAGCGTTTACCTACATAGGTGTGTGGTTACGAGGTGGGTGGACTATCAAGGTAAATTCAGAAATGATGGTTTTATTTCATACAACACATTTTCTTTTCTTACAACACCACATCTACTCAGAGCACTATTAAACACTAGGGCCTAAATGGCACAGAGACCTTAACACAGTGTTTGCACTACAGTGCTGTAAGCCAGCTAGCAAGTTGATCTAACCAGAAGCATTTGGGATTAAATAAAAGACAATAAACTGAGAAACTCATAAAGAGATTAATTCACAGAACATAACATTAAAATACAAAATACCTCAAACCAAATCCCAAAATACAAATAAATGAAAGAAAATCAATCAATCAATCACTCAGTCTAATCTTAATCTTAAGAAACAATAGTGAACATATTACACATTCCTTAAGAATCTCTCCTCACACTCATATAATAAAAGCTATATCAAAATTACTACTTTGCGAACACTGCTTTATCTACAACACCTCCTTTATCTGTTCTTCCTATACCGGCCTGCACACACGAGTTAGTTGAGAGATACACAATAGATCTTTCACATAAAGATCCTTTACCTGCGTTTAACTCCGTCATACCAGCTCTCTGCTCCACAGTGCTGCTCAGTGTCTGTTACTAACACTAGTTTAGGTTAAACTCACTCACTTTATAAACTTAAACACAAACTCTTCAGCCAGTTTCAACACCGCCCTGGCAGTCAGCCAAACCATAGTTCACTAATCTCACCAGACTGTTTAAATCTGCTCGGAGAAAATTAAAGCTACAGTAACCGTGTTTTGTTGGTCTGCTGTGTTTGTAGCAGCCCTGGACACACATGTGGGCTTTCAGTGGAAAAGGAAGAAGCAGAACTACGTAGTAAACAAGAAGCTAAATAAGTCAGACCCTAACCGCACCCCCCCTGCTCTCTCTGCCCCCCCCCCCCTCTCTTAATTCAGTTCAGTGAAGCTTTATTATCATTACTGTGTTGAATACAATGTTGCCAAAGTATATAAACATCAGGCTGAAAAAAATTCAAAAACTAAAAGCAAACAAAGAATTAATGATTAATAATAATAATAATAATAATAATAATAATAATAATAATAATAATAATAATAATTACACTGAAATAAAACACTAAAATGAATTAGAATAAATAAATCAGAATAAGATATGTGTGTAATATATTGAAAAAAAATCATTAAATTATATATTAAACATATATACAGTTTTATTAGCGAGTCAGTAGTTCAGGGTGTACGTAGTTCTGCCTCTTCCTTTCTCTCTCTCTCTCTCTCTCTCTCTCTGTAAGTCTCTCTCTCTCTCTCTCTCTCTCTCTCTCTCTCTCAGGAAGTGGTGGTTGTTGAACACAGAGTGTTGTTCAGTCAGTCAGTCAGTCATTACGGGGACAGTATGGAGTTCAGTGCACTCTCTGTAATACTCTGTGAGTAAATGTTCTTTATGTCTGTATTAAAGTGAGAGCTGTTGTATGAAGTACTAATATTTAATCTGAGTGATGAGGTTGGTGTGATTATGTACACTGTAAAGAACTGATGTTAGTTTAAGGTGGATCCTCTGCAGTGATCTACTGTATTCTGGGAGAAACAGGTTCAGCTGTAATTAGTTGTTATTTGTAAAGCATGCTGGGAAAGATGTGGGTACTTTGTACAGTTTTGAGCAGCTTGTCTCTGAATATTGTAGTGATGGAGAAGCAGCTTCTCAGCATTCCTTACAGCTTTGTTAGTTTTTGTTCATTTACTTTCAATTTTCTTTTACAGGAGTATTTTTATATTAACATGTTGTTCCTACCATAAATATACATTTGAATGTATTTACATGTTTTCTATTGTAAATATGATGATTTTATTATATTGTCATCATTTTATATTGTTTCTCGTTTGTTGAACTGGGTTCTCTTCATATCTTACTCAGATTATATTTTAGGTCATATTCATGCAGAATTATAGAAAAGTCTAAATTCTTTCAACACCACCAGTTCATCTGATTACCCAGTTTAAGACTCTCTAACTTCCTTGAACTCCAGGTCCCAGAATGCACCTACCAGTGATATGACTCACATAACCAATCAGATCTCTTGCAGTCACTCACAGTGTCTGAGTTCTGATTGTTTGTACCTGTTGTCTCTGTATATAAACTGATCTGTTTTGTTCTCTCATTGTAAAGTAGTGTCTCTGTACTTGTTAGTGTTGTTACTCAGTGTTGTTCTGTTTGTGATCTCATGTTGTGACTCTTTTACTGTTTCTATAGATTTGCTCTCTGTTTTGCTTCTCAGACTGCTTTTTGGTTAAGACCCTCATGTTTTTCTCAGTGTGGTATGTTGTGTTTATCTGGTTTAGTCTTGGATAGGCTATACAAATACTCTTTTTTAAATTAACCCTTCTACTTGTGTTTTTATCCATAATCATCTGTTTAACCCAACCAGCCTTACAGGTTCACAAACTTTCAAGCACCACAGTAAGTGGAGTTAATGCTATAATGTGGTGCTGTAGAACAAAATAAATCTTTTCATATTGTACCACATAATGTAGTAAAACTGAGGGTCCTCAGATAGTTGATGTTCACTGTAGAGCAGTTTTTATAAAGTTATAGAAATACAGTAAAGTCTTCTAATGTTATAAAACAGTTATAATACAGTTATAATACAGTATGAGTAATAATGTGTATTTCGGTCAGCAGTCAGAGTGGAACAGATCAGTTAGAAGAGTAATACTAATACAGTCTTAATGCAAAACTCCAGAAATGCTTGTATTTCACTCTAGTTTTATTCAGACATAGCTTAACATGCTCGTCTTCTACAGCAGACAATAACACTGTTACAGAGATAATATTTTTATATGTGTTTTTTTTAACCTTAGACCTTGTGCTAAAGTGTTATTACTGGTCACTATAGCTGATCCATAATACAAATCATAAAGTCTCTTTAGTAGAAAAGATGAACAATAATAAGAAACATGAAGCTGCAGCTGAACTAAAAATGATGCTGTTTATTAGAGTAAAGGTTTGCTGTGTGCAGAGCAGGGACAGCAGACTTACTGATAAAGCTAAACTTGTACTGATGAACTGAAGCAGGTTTGGTGGTTGATCTCTTCACATAATATATAATAAAGTAAAGACAATATCTCTATTAATATTTTGCTTAATATGACTAACAGGGTTATTTCAGGACTAATGTGCTGTTGAAGTATGTAGTTTAGCTCTGGTGCACCAGAACACAGCTAACATGAGCTGAAGGTGACATCACTCAGTTTCAGATCCTAAGATAAAATTTCATGTGAACTTCATCACACTTTAAATATATTTATTATCAGTCTGTTTTATTTAACAGAACATGTTAGTACTTTTCTTTCTTCAGTGCTTCTTTTATAGTCTGAGTTGTTCATGATAGAATACAGAATGTGATGTTCCTGGTGAAGGAGGTGTTAAAACAGAAGAACAGCAGGTCTCAGAATTAGAGGAGATGCTGAGATGTTGCTGTATGAATTGTTATAGTAAATCAGAATTTAATATGATTTGCTTTGTTTTTAAATCTCTTTAACTACCATCAAATAATTACCATAAAATTACCACCAACTATTACCACCAACTATTAGCACCAAGTATTTTAAATAAAACTACATTTTATTATAAAAGTAGATCATTTGATACAGTCTGAAATTATTATAAAACAAAGATTATCATTAAATCTTATTTACTTAATTCTCAGTTAATAACAGATTATCATTTGTCTCCATAAACATCAGTAGAAAGAAGATCAGAGATGAGTGTGTGGTTGTGGTTTGGTTACTATTCTCAGCTGTGTGTGTTTAACAGTGAAGGAGGAGGTGAAGCTGTTTAAAGAAGAGATGA
The DNA here is from genome assembly GCA_021613375.1 of Megaleporinus macrocephalus. NCBI lineage: Eukaryota > Metazoa > Chordata > Actinopteri > Characiformes > Anostomidae > Megaleporinus > Megaleporinus macrocephalus. The sequence goes on from CM038708.1 coordinate 13,961,878, forward strand.
AGAAGTAGCTATTAACACACACACACACACACACACACACACACACACACACACACACACACACACACGTACACACACACACTCTATCTCTCTCTTTCTCACACACACACACAATTTCTCTCTCTCACACACACACACACACACACACACACAAACACTCACACACACACATACACAGTAACAGACTGCAGACACACACACACATGCACACACATGCACACACACACACACACATACATACTCACATATCAGTATGTTCTGACATTTACCTGCAGTTCACCACTTTTTTGTACTGCAGTGAACTATTATTATTATTATTATGAAATTACAACAAAAAAATATGAAAAGTAAATATTAAACATATATTGAGTTTTATTAGCGGGTCAGTGGGGTCAGTATGTCATGTTGTGGGGTCTTTCTCTCTCCTTCTCTCTCTTTGTCTCTCTCACTCTCATTTTCTTTCTCTGTAAGTCTCTTTCTCTCTCTCTCTGTCTCTCTCTCAGGAAGTGGTGGTTGTTGAAAACAGAGTGTTGTTTTCTATTCTATGATGATATTAGTCTTAATAACTGGTATATGTGCAGTAACTGCTGTAATGTGATGATCAGTTTATGATGTGATTAATTAAGTGATTTTAATGATGTAACAATCAGAATTTACTATCAGAATCTAGTTATTTGTATAGTCTTTACATGTTGTAGTATATAAAGTAGTGAAACTGAGGGTCCTCAGACAGCTGTGTTCACATTAGAGGACATATGATCTGTACATTAGAAACACAGCAGTGCAGGAAATAACTTTACTAATACAGTTATTAGTCGTATTCTGACATGCTGGTCTTCTACAGCAGATATCAACACTGGTACAGCGTGAAGTGTAACTGATGTTATTTTGAGTTTTGGTAATGTTTTTACTGGATCTAATAAAACCTGATTTAAATACTAGATTTACTCTGTTTACTGTTGGGGTTTAGATTCTCTGTACTACAGTGTTAAGGTCATTTCTTACTGGTCACTGTAGCTGATCCATAATACAAATCATAAAGTCTGTTTAGTAGAGAAGATAAACAATAATGATGGAGATGAAGCTGCAGCTGAACCAAAAATGATGATGTTTATTAGAGTTGAACAGTGTGCAGAGTGAATATAGCAGCATTCCTAACAAAACTGAACCTGAACTGATGATGGTGGTTTATCCCCTTTTACAGAACAGAACAGAGGCTTCATCAATATATAACTTTTATAAAGTGTGTGATAATAAATAATTGTTTCTGATCAGATTTACTTGGTATGTGTTATTTGTTCTTATTGGTGATGGAGATGATTTGACTGTGTAGATCACAAACTGTTCTGTTAGAGTTGGTGATGTGGGTTAACGGGTTATTTCAGGACTGATAAAGTCAGTGGTTTAGCTCTGGTGCACCAGAACACAGCTAACATGAGGTCTAGATGGCATCATTCAGTTTCAGATCCAAAAATAATACTATGTGAACCTCATCACATCTCAAATACATGTATTAGCAGTCTGTTTGTTTCAGGCTCATAATAATTGTCTGATTATGTTGAAAATATTGGTGCTATTCATAGAACTGCCTTGAAAACACAATAAATTCATGAAGTGAAAAGATGTTTTTTCAATGCTTTATAGTCTAAATTATGCTGTTTTTCTACATTGTCTAGAAAAAAAAGAATAATTTCAGTGTTGACATCTTGTTTCTCTCTTTCTCTTCTATTTTTTAGTGTTAGTTTCATTTGTTCGAGCTGGACATGCTGAAGGTGATTTATATTCAGTGAACTGTTAATATTGTGTTTACTTGTTTCATTTGATGAGGAGCTGAAAATATTGTGAGATAGAGTGTAGTGGAGAATTGGAGTTGTGTACAGTGATATATGTGTGTTTGATTTTTACAGAAGCAGTTCTGATTGTGAAGCCGAATTGGCCAAAAATATTCAGTGGAGAGAAAGTCACACTCACATGTTATATTACCAAAGGGACAGAAACAGACTGGACTTGTTACTTTTACAGAGAAAACACACAACTTCACCACTCTGATCCTATTACACATGTAATCAAAGTTTCTCAGAGTGCAAAATACAGTTGTTGTTGTTTTTATAAACATGACAGAGGACACAGTCGGTGTACTCATGAAGTGACTCTCACAGTAACAGGTACATGATCTGATCTTATATATCTGTAACATACACTGTAAATTATAATCATTTATTTATTAATGTTACTAAATGATTAACTAGTCACTACAGCAGAGTGTTTATTAATGGTTTATAATAAAGTTTAATTAATGTAATTGTACAGAGAGACCAAAAGCTTCACTGATCCTGGACCCTACTGGACAGATGTTTAGTGGAGAGACAGTAACTCTCAGATGTGACATACAAGGACACACAGACACTGAGTGGAGCTACAGTTGGTATAAAGATGGTGACAGTGAGCGTCCAGTTTATTCCTCTGATGATAAAACAGAATATTCATTCAGTGTTACAGAGTCTGACAGTGGAAGATACACCTGTAGAGGAGAGAGGAGGAGTGACTCTCAGAGATCAGAGATCAGTAACTCTGTTACACTCACTGTATCAGGTGAGTAAATGTATAATTATGAGCTAGAGACACGAAATTCGGCAGGATCATAAGTCCTACAACGCAGATTTATGCTTGTACTTTTCTAAGAGATCCGGCTTACGGTTTTCCGGAAAACGACGTTCGAACAGGGAATTTTTGCCCCATAGGAATGAAAGGCGGAATGTTGAGAGAGTTCAAATTTAACTGCCAGCAGTGATGTCACAATGCACATCTCTCACACAGACACCCATTAAACAGTACACACAAACTCACACACTCACGCTCACACACACAAACACACACACCCTACACAACATACACACACTACACAACCTACACACCCTACACAACATACACACACTACACACCACACACACCCTACACAACATACACACCCTACACAACATGCATACTACACACCACACACACCCTACACAACATACATACTACACACCACACACACCCTACACAACATACACACACTACACACCACACACACCCTACACAACATACACACACTACACACCACACACACTACACACCACACACACCCTACACACCACACACACCCTACACAACATACACACACACACACACACACTACACAACATACACACACTACACACCACACACACCCTACACAACATACACACACACACACACACCCTACACAACATACACACACTACACACCACACACACCCTACACAACATACACACACTACACACCACACACACTACACACCACACACACACTACACAACATACACACTACACAACATACACACTACACAACATACACACTACACAACACGCACACTACACAACACGCACACTACACAACACACACACTACACAACATACACACCACAACATACACACCCTACACAACACACACACTACACAACATACACACAACACAACACACAAACTACACAACATACACACTGCACAACATACACACACTACACAACATACACACACTACACAACATACACACAACACACAAACTACACAACATACACACTACAGAACACACAAACTACACAACATACACACTGCATAACATGCACACACTACACAACATACACACACTACACAACATACACACAACACAACACACACCCTACACAACATACACACACTACACAACATACACACAACACAACACACACCCTACACAACATACACACCCTACACAACATACACACTACACAACAAACACACTACACAACATACACACTACACAACATGCACACTACACAACACACAAACTACACAACATACACACTAGACAACACACACACTACACAATACACACACTACACAACATACACACTTCACAACATACACACACTATACAACATACACATTACACAACATACTACATAACATACACAACATACACACCCTACACAACATACATACTACACAAAACACTACATAACATACACAATACACAACAGACACACCCTACACAACATACATACTACACAAAACACAAACTACACAACATACACACTACACAACATACACACCCTACACAACATACACACCCTACACAACATACAAACTACACAACATACACACCCTACACAACATACACACCCTACACAACACACACACTACACAACACACAAACTACACAACATACACACCCTACACAACATACACACTACACAATACACACACTACACAACATGCACACTACACAACACATACACTACACAACACACAAACTACACAACATACACACTACACAACATACACACTACACAACACACACACTACACAACACACACACTACATAATAGACACAAACTGACACGCACGCTCACACACGCACACAGCTATGAGAGTAGGAGCAGTGCTTTTAAGGTGTAATTACAGAAATTCACAAAACTCACCCCTTCACACTAAAACACAACTATAACAGCAGTCACAATGCTTTTAAGGTGGAACTACAGAAATCCACAAAACTCACCCCTTCACTCTAAAACACAACTATAACAGCAGTCACAATGCTTTTAAGGTGGAACTACAGAAATTCACAGTACTCACACACTCACACTAAAACATTTAGTGGAATTTAAGGTGGAAATGTAGATATTTAAGGTGGAGTTATAGGAATTTAAGGTGGACTTGTACAAATTTAAGGTGAATTATAGGAATTTAAGATGGAATTGTAAAAATTTAAGGTGGACTTGGGGAAATTTAAGGTGGAATTATGGGAATTTAAGGTGGACTTGTAGAAATATAAGGTGGAGTTATTGGAATTTAAGGTGGAATTATAGGAATTTAAGGTGGACTTGTAAAAATTTATGTTGGAACTGTTGAAATTTAAGGTGGACTTGTAGGAATTTAAGGTGGATTCATAGGAATTTAAGGTGGAGTTACAGGGTACAAAACACACCTTCGCCAAGCACAGAAATCACACACACACACAACTATCAGCGGGCGATTTCAAGCCAACTTCGAAGTTCATTCATGAACTTCCCCTCTCTAGTTCACTTTGATATCTATCAGGGATCAATAACTCTGTTACACTCACTGTACAAGGAGAGCTGATTGTTATTTCACACCTTTATAGTTTTTATAAAATAATAATTATTCATATTTTCACAGCAGCATCTAAATATGTCTGTTCTAAAATTAAAAAGAACTGAGATATCTACTCAACCTGTTTCTCATATTAATGCACAGCTTTATCCTTTTTAACTGATCGTCATGGTGATTCATCTTCTCAGTGTTTAGTAGGAACTGTGTGTCCGTGTGAAGCTGCTAATTGAGGCTCTGTTTAGAAAATATGATCTATATAGCTATAGTTAATAGTTAAACCCACATTGATGGTGTTTCTTTTAAACATTGCTTTTAATTATTTATTTAGCAGATACATTCTCTAGAACAGTAAAAAGTAATTATATTCTAAATACAGTCTTTATAAAATGTAATTTAGGCTGAATACAGATAATAAATGAATGTATCCTGAACACATATACATTCCAAATCTAATTTAACACTGTAGATCCAATAATACCTGCTATTTCTTATCTCACTCAACACGGCCAACTTAACAGGAGTCCTGTGGTAAACTAGTGTCTCCATGGTAAACTAATTCATTACCTAATTTCTCTGTAGTTGGTCATGTGTTTGATTATTGTGGTAAAGACTCTAAAAGCAGTGTGTGAACTCTTCATGGTCTGAAGTGTGTGTTTAATCTCCAACAACAGAGAAACCTAAACCTGAACTCACATCAAGTCATAAAGGAGCTGCACTGATAGGAAGTCCAGTGGTTCTGGACTGTAAGCTGGATCAGTCTGCTGGATGGAAGTTTTACTGGTACAAACACACACAGAACTCTGAGAATCAGACCAAGACTGAAATACACTCCTACACCATAAGCTCAGTTAGTGTCTCTGATGAAGGACAGTACTGGTGCAGAGCTGGGAGAGGAAACCCAGTTTACTACACTCACTACAGTGATGCTCTCTGGATAAACGTTACTGGTGAGTTACAGGACTTCTGTATTAAAGTATGAAATCTTAAGTCTGAGATTATACAAGTAGGAAAATATCATTGTACATGTGAGCCTTAAGAATAAATTAGTTGTGTTTCTCAGGAAACTAATTAATGAAATATTAGGAAACAATTATTAATTCATAATTACAACAGGAATTAATATGAGATATTAGATGGTGTATCAAATTGTTATATTTACTCTCCTGAATCTGGAATGATTAGAACAGCTATGTGTTTTTTGCCAAGTGATATTTTTACTCAAATCTTTCTGCAAAGCTGATGTTCAGCTGTATGTGTTATAGATTTTCTCTACTGATTTAATATAATACAACAATATCTGGATGGTGATTTCTGTGTTTAAGGTGTTTCTCGTTCAGTCTCTCTGATGGTCCATCCCAGCAGATCTCAACACTTTACTACTGACTCTCTCTCACTGAGCTGTGAGGGACAGAGTGACTCTACTGGATGGAGAGTGAGACGATACACACACAGTGAGAAGGTGTCAGATTGTTCATCAGGCTGGGGATCAGTTACAGGATCTACATGCAGCATCAGCTCCCTCCACACATCCCACACTGGAGTTTACTGGTGTGAGTCTGAATCTGGAGAGAGCAGCAGTCCTGTCTACATCACAGTACACAGTGAGTCTACATGTAGTGTATACAGTGTTAGACCAAGTCTAGTGAACTGGGTTCCTTTCAGATCACAGCTCTGCAGAGATTAGTATTTACCCTCGTTTAACTTTCTGAAGTTAATTCACAAAGACTTTGTTAATAAGGTGTGTTTGATAAGTCAGAGTACTGAAGTCTGCAGTGCTATGACCTGCGAGGACTGAAATCTGTCTGCGTGACTTAATCCAGACATACATTGTGTAGTTTCTGAGTCTGTAATTGTGGATTGGGTTGATTCTGAGCTTTGTTTGTTGTCATTTGATGTGTAACATGAGGAGGAAGTGATGCTAGATTTATTGTCCAAACAAACATTTTCTTAAGATTTTCTTAAAGCTGCATGCAAACCAGCCACACACACCACTGCAGATCTGTACACGCTGACCTTGCTCTGTTTGACTGAATGGAATTGAGAGGTATAATAGTTAATATTATAGTTAATTATTTGTTATATTAGTCTTTACATAGGTCAGAATACAGAAGAAGTGAAAGATAAGATGAAAAAAATTAGAAGTGTATTCCTGAGTGTACAGTCATCTATTCATCTATACTGAATAATTCAAAACATCCAACAAAATATTAGTAGAATCTGCAGAAATATTACATCTTTGACCAGCGGGGTGGCTGTTTGTTTATTCTTTACCCTTTATGAGCCAATAAAATCTGGGGAGGTAACTGGTTAACATCTAGCTGCTCAGTTATTATGAATACATTTCTTAGAGCAAATTATGAAGGGTGACTTAATTCTATGAGTTTTCATCAAAGAACAACATTCCTATAATAACACATTGTACTTCAAACCAAACACCTTTAAACACCTGCAATCTCTGCAGCCTTTTGAAGATGATATATACGTCTCCCTCAATGTTCAGTTGAGTTTGAGTCTGTATTTATACACAGAATGAACATTTTTATATTAACTATATTTTCTGTTACTCTCACTAATATTAATATTGTTATTGTAGGTGTTCTCTGTGTAAAGTGTACTATTTTCTCTTTCCTGCAGATGGTGCTGTGATTCTGGACAGTCCTGTTCATCCTGTGACTGAGGGAGATCCTCTGACTCTACACTGTTTATATCGCTACACTAACTCCTCAAACCTCCCAGCTGAGTTCTATAAAGATGGATCACTCCTCCAGACTCAGACTACAGGAGAGATGACCATCCGTACTGTCTCAAAGTCAGATGAAGGTCTCTACCACTGTAAACACCCAGAGAGAGGAGAGTCACCACAGAGCTGGATCTCAGTCAGAGGTGAGAAATACAGATATAATCAATATACAGTGTTTCTATCATTAACAGTGGGTTCTGTATTAGAAGTACAGTGTTTAGTAGATGTAGCATTTCTCACAGCAGTGCATTGTTTACTTTACCTGTGTGTGTGTGTGTGTGTGTGTGTGTGTGTGTGTGTGTCTATCTAATTCAGGAGCTTCATTCTCAGTGTTCAGTCTGCTCAGTAGTTTAATGGCAGTGTCTCCATATCTGCTGGTGTCCATCATTCTGGGGGTAAAATGCTACAGAGCTCGAGGTAAGAACTCTTTCAGTCTGACTGTAAATTACACACCATACAAACATCTAGACTGTTATTATAGGATTTATTCAACTTTAAGATCTACATGTTAATAATAAATAAATTATTAACGACTGATTAATAACACAATAGTATATATAATAGGTTCTTCTGTGAATTCAGTTTTAACTGTCTGTTAACTAATAAGTTACATGTTAATTGTAATATTTGAGTTTAAGTGTATTCATGTTATGTGTTACAAATCTGTTTGTATGTTTGTGTTCAGAAACTACTGACAGCTCATTTCACAGTAATTAGCAGTTCACTGTGTGTGAAAGAGTGATAATAAACTTTTTACATTTAAATAAGAAGTGAAATGAGATGAAGAAGACATTCATCAGCTTTTAATAAAGTTACTCAAACAGAGTGAAGTTCATATCATGTGTTCAGTAGGAACAGTATGACGTCACCTGTATTATCTGTTTGATGGTTAAAGGAGGAGAAAATGAATGTTTACACACTTTTAATCAGTGTTTTTGTTTTTCTTTCTTTCAGTTCAGACGGATGAAGATCAAAGTCAGTATGCAGTCACAGAAAAGTGAGAATGTAAAAGAAAACAATGTATAAAAATGATCCATGTGTGTTTTCAAATGAGATTTTCTTTCTACAGACTGTGTGCAGTGTGAGTAACATTACTATCACTTATTTTATATTCACTGTTATTTCTATATAAATTTCTTCTGTTTTCATTTGAGATACTTTGAGTATTCAGTTATGTGTGTATACAATAAACAAATATCTGTAAAGTCACTGTACATAGAAAAATGTATATGTTTTACATTAAAGTTACAGTAGTTGTCTTCCATTTCACACATCATTTTTATTCATTTCTGTATACATGATATTACATTACATAAAACATTATTTTCAAAACAAAGCCAAAATGTTCAGCACTAAATTAAATATTATATGTATCCGATTGTTTCAAAACAGACTCCAGCTTTTAAACAATCAGGTGACATAAAAGAAATTATCACTGTAATCAGTATTTCCTAAATTTTAATTACAGTCATTGCACTGTGTTTATTGTGATCTCTCTGATTTCAGGCAGTGGTTTAGAGTTTAGTTTCAGTACTTTGAGTCAGTTTCTGAGGATCTCTTGTAATCAGATCATTTGTGTTCATCTCAGTTTCAGAATTAGAATCACTTGAAATCAGAATGAATGATCATTCAGGGAAGATGTACATCTTTCATGTACGAGCCGTAAATCCAATCAGCACAGAAACATCAAGTCAGGATTTGGAGCTCTGTTTATTTCAGTGTGTTTGATAAAGTAATTCAGAGACACTCTCTTAAACTCTGTTTTTAAACTGTAATGATTGTTAAGCTCATGACAGCTGGACTTTACTCACACCACCAAATAGTGTTTAACATGTAGTACCACTGAGTGCTAGTAGAGGAGTTTCAGTACACAAAGACCAGCAGCTTCAAACTAGAGTTCATATAAAAATCAACAATATCATTAATACATGAAATCTGTACATCATTATTATGTTCTGGTGCATTCTAAGATTAACTGCCTCTTCTAGGTCATTCATATTATAAAATATCATAATAGAAATAGAATAAAAAGAATCATTAAGGTCCAATAAGACATACTGACATTCATCACATTGGTATTTATATTTGTATATATTAGACTGGCTACCTACCCTTGAACAGCGAGTTACAGAGCATAGAAGAAGAAACTTGTTATTGATAGGGGTATGTGGACTGGGAGACAGGGCGGGTTTATTTGTAGGGGTATGGTGAAGAGGGAGACGGGGCTGGTTTAGTGATAGGGGTATGGTGAAAGGGGAGACAGGGCTGGTTCATTGGTAGGGGTATGGAGAAGGGGAGATGGGGCTGGTTCATTGGTAGGGGTATGGTGAAGGGGAGATGGGGCTGGTTCATTGGTAGGGGTATGGTGAAGGGGAAACGGCTGGTTCATTGGTAGGGGTATGGTGACGGGGAAACGGCTGGTTCATTGGTAGGGGTATGGTGAAGGGGAGATGGGGCTGGTTCATTGGTAGGGGTATGGTAAAGGGGAAACGGCTGGTTCATTGGTAGGGGTATGGTAAAGGGGAGACAGGGCTCGTTCACTGGTAGGGGTATGGTGAAGGGGGGACAGGGCTGGTTCATTGGTAGGGGTATGATGAAGGGGGAGACAGAGCTGGTTCATTGGTAGGGGTATAATAAAAGGGAGACAGGGCTGGTTCATTGGTAGGTGTATGATGAAGGGGGAGACAGGGCTGGTTCACTTGTAGGGGTATGGTGAATTGGAGACAGGGCTGGTTCACTTGTAGGGGTATGGTGAAGGGGAGACAGGGCTGGTTTACTGGTATGGGTATGGTGAAGGGGGAGACAGGGCTGGTTCACTGGTAAGGGTATGGTGAAGGGGGAGACATGGCTGGTTCATTGGTAGGGGTATGGTGAAGGGAGAGACATGGCTGGTTCATTGGTAGTGGTATGGTGAAGGGGAGACAGGGCTGATTCATTGGTAGGGGTATGGTGAAGGGCAGATAGGGCTGGTTTATTGATAGGGGTATGGTGAAGGGGAGACATGGCTGGTTCATTGGTATGGGTATGGTGAAGGGGAGACAGGGCTAGTTTATTGGTAGGGGTATGGTGAACGGGAGACAGGGCTGGTTCATTGGTAGGGGTATGGTGAATGGGAGACAGGCTGGTTCATTGGTAGTAGTATAATGAAGGGGAGACAGGGCTGGTTCATTGGTAGGGGTATGGTGAAGGGGAGATAGGGCTTGTTTAGGGGTAGGATTATTGGGAGAGGGAAACTGGTTTAATATGAATATTTTGCTAATAGTTTGTCTGATTTAATTAAATGTTGTTAAAAGATGAGTGAGACATGATTCTCCACTAGAACTCCTCACTTGCAGTTCACTGCTAGTATCATTTACCAAAAACAAGAACAAGGTAGTCATTAGTTTTAATGAATTGTAAATAAAGTATTACATTTTTGATGAAAGATTAAACTATTCTTCTAACCGTCATAGGTCCTCCTGTCAGTCACAGTCTCTTAGCATTGTTCACTTAGCAACTCTTAGCAACTTCACCAACCTCCCTGCCCCCATTTTGGCACCCCTGTCCTCATCAGTGAGAATATCAGAGATCTGAGAGCAGAGGTGAGTGTGCGGTTGTGGTTTGGCTTCGCTTCTATTCTAGTTCAGCTGTGAGGGTTTAACACTGAAGAAGGGAGGAGGTGTTAAATTGAAGATCAGTTATTTTCACTTCTATCTGCAGTACATTTGCTCTGTTAAGCGCTTTAGGAACACTTCAGAATAGGGGGGCATTATAAGACCCTTTTTTACTTTTAATAAAGCCTTTTAATCTAATTAAAGAGGAGCTCCACAGATATTGCTACACATTATCTGCATGAATAAATCACTGAGATAATATAAAATGGTTATCTTATATATTATTACATATGTACATATATTATTATTATTATTATTATTATTATATAAATTGTAAAGAAGATTACTGATCTGGAATTTCAGTAAGTAAAATAAGTTAAACATGTCAGACACATATACACACACTGGACACTTTATTAGGCACAACTCATCGTCCTATTTAATCAGCTTTACTTACCAAATAGAAGCGCTTTGTAGTTCTACAATTACAGACTGTAGTTCATCTGTTTCTCTGGATACCCTCTTACCCTGTTCCTTACTGATTAGGACCCCCCATTTGACCACCACAAGGCAGGTTCTATTTGGGTGGTGGATCATTCACGGCCCTGCAGTGAAATTGATGTGGTGGTGGTGGTGTTAGTGTGTGTTGTGCTGGTACAAGTGGATTAGACACAGCAGTGCTGCTGCAGTTTTTAAACATTGTGTTCACTCACTGTTAACTCTACTTTGTAGATGTAAAGTCAGAGACAGTAGCTGATCTCTTGTTGTTGTCCATCTTTCTCTTGACCTTCATCAGTGGTCACAGGATGCTGCCCACAGGACACTGTTGGTGGAATAGTTTTAACTAGTGGGTGATTCTCAGTGAGGTGCTTAAACACTCCAGCAGCACTGCTGTGTCTGATCCACCCTTATCAGCACAACACACACTAACACACCACCATTCTGCAGTGCAGAGAATGATCCACCACCCACATAACACCACATAACATACTCAACCTTCAAAGAACAGGGAAACACAGTAAACAGAGAACTACAGTAGGTGAGTTTAGAACTACAAAGTGACAAAATGTAAAATGAGTGTAGATACAAGCAGGTATACTTCAAAGTGGCCTGTGTGTGTGTGTGTGTGTGTGTGTGTGTGTGTGTAGTCATAATACATAACAGTGTAAGGATGCTGTAGCTATAACTTTTATAAAGTGTGAGATAACAAAAACAACAGACATGAATTAAAAAATCTGTAATGCATCTTTGCTTATTATGACTAACTGGGTTATTTCAGGACTCTAATGTTCTGTTGAAGTCTGTGGTTTAGCTCTGGTGCACCAGAACACATTTAACATGAGCTGAAGGTGACATCATTCAGTTTCAGATCCTAATATAAAACTTCATGTGAACTTCATCACACTTTAAATATATTTATTCTCAGTCTGTTTGTTTAATGGAACATGTTAGTGCTTTTCTTAGAACATTTTTTTCTTCTTTTATAGTCTGAGTTGTTCATGATAGAATATAGAATGTGTCGTTCATGATGAGGGAGGTGTTAAAACAGAAGAACAGCAGGTCTCAGAATTAGAGGAGATGATGAGATATATGAACTGTTATAGTAAATCAGATTTGACTACTTCACTTTTAAATCTCTTTAACTACCATCAAGTATTACCATCAACTATTAGCACCAAGTTTTTTAAATAAAACTACATTTTATTATATTTCATGTCAGAATGTGTCTTTTGAAACAATAAAATTATTACATTTACAGACGTGCAGAAGCACAAACGATTATTTTAAATGATTATAAAACAAATTCCAGGACTCACAAATGAATGGGCAGTTTGACTGAATCCAACAACATCCAACTGGGGTCCATATCTGCAGCCCCTAGATCAGCCCATGTTAGCCAGACCACCGACAGGTACCAAAGACAGCCAGCTGTGGTCAGACAACAACGGTCATTCCTACAACATACAATCAGATTATCATTAAATCTTATTTACTTAGTTCTCAGATAATAACAGATTATTATTTGTCTCCATAAACATCAGCAGAAAGAAGATCAGAGATGAGTGTGTGGTTGTGGTTTGGTTACTATTCTCAGCTGTGTATGTTTAGCAGTGAAGGAGGAGGTGAAGCTGTTTAAGGAGAGATGAAGAAGTGGCTACTAATTTACCACTGGAGGAGATACACACACACACACACACACACACACACACACACACACACACACACACACACACACACACACACACATACACACATACACACATACACACACACACACACACACACACACACACTGTGTAGCCCAGTCTACCTCCTTAGTTCTAACCTTAAAGCACTCTACTTCAGTTACATGACACCACCTAAATGCTATAACACATACTGTACACTTCAATCTGTTTGGTATACAAAGCGTTTTCCTACATAGGCGTGTGGTTAGGAGGTGGGTGGACTATCAAGCTGAATTCAGAAATGATGGTTTCATTTCATACAACACATTTTCTTTTCTTACAACACCACATCTACTCAGAGCACTATTAAACACTAGGGCCTAAATGGCACAGAGACCTCAACACAGTGTTTGTACTACAGTGCTGTAAGTCAGCTAGCTAGTTGATCTAATCAGAAGCATTTGGGATTAAATAAAAGACAATAAACTGATAAACTCATAAAGAGATTAATTCACAGAACATAACATTAAAATACAAAATACCTCAAACCAAATCCCAAAATACAAATAAATGAAAGCAAATCAATCAATCACTCAGTCTAATCTTAATCATAAAAAACAATGGTGAACATTACACATTCCTTAAGAATCTCTCCTCACACTCATATAATAAAAGTTATAATAAAGTTACTTCTTTGCAAACACTGCTTTATCTACAACACCTCCTTCATCTGTTCTTCCTATACCGGCCTGCACACACGAGTTAGTTGAGAGTTATTGGTTCATATCATAAACAAGATGCTGAACATTATACAGAGATTATTATCACTACCAGTGATGTAACTTGTGTAAACAGGAATAAACACTCCTTTTAGTCTCAGACAGCTAAGATGATAAACACTTACGTACCTGTAGCAGCTTTAAACCAGAGCAGCAATACAGCTTGTAGGAATCCACCATGAAGAACATCTACCCCTCACTGGAGCTGCAGCACAAACTCTACAAGCAACAATTACAGCCCTTTAAAAACGAGAACACACAGCTACCCAACTCAGCAGCACTGCAGAAACACATACTACACAATAGAATCACATAAAGATCCTTTACCTGCGTTTAACTCCGTCATACCAGCTCTCTGCTCCACAGTGCTGCTCAGTGTCTGCTTACTAACACTAGTTTAGGTTAAACTCACTCACTTTATAAACTTAAACACAAACTCTTCAGCCAGTTTAAACACCGCCCTGGCAGTGAGCCAAACCATAGTTCACTAATCTCACCAGACTGTTTAAATCTGCTCGGAGAGAATTAAAGCTACAGTAAGCGCGTTTTGTTGGTCTGCTGTGTTAGTAGCAGCTCTGGACACACATGTGGGCTTTCAGTGAAAAAGGAAGAAGCAGACTCTAACGGCAACCCCCCCCCCCTGTCTCTCTCTCTCTCTCTCTCTCTCTCTCTCTCCCTCTCCCTCTCCCTCTCAATTCAGCGAAGCTTTATTATCATTACTGTGTTGAATACAATGTTGCCAAAGTATATGAACATCAGGCTGAAAAAACTTCAAAAACTAAAAGCAAACAAAGAATTAATGACTAATAATAATAATAATAATAATAATAATAATAATAAAATAATAATAATTACAGTGAAATAAAAACAATCAAATGAATTAGAGTAAATAAATCAGAATAAGATGTGTGTAATATATTGAAAATAATCATTAAAGTATATATTAAACATATATACAGTTTTATTAGCGAGTTTGTAGGTCAGGGTGTACGTAGTTCTGCCTCTTCCTCTCTCTCTCTCTCTCTCTCTCTCTCTCTCTCTCTCTCTGTAAGTCTTTCTCTCTCTCTCTCTCTCTCTCTCTCTCTCTCTCTCTCTTTCAGGAAGTGGTGGTTGTTGAACACAGAGTGTTGTTGAGTCAGTCAGTCAGTCATTACAGGGACAGTATGGAGTTCAGTGCACTCTCTGTAATACTCTGTGAGTAAATGATCTTTATGTCTGTATTAAAGTGAGAGCTGTTGTATGAAGTACTAATATTTAATCTGAGTGATGAGGTTGGTGTGATTATGTACACTGTAAAGAACTGATGTTAATTTAAGGTGGATCCTCTGTAGTGACCTACTGTATTCTGGGAGAAACAGGTTCGGCTGTAATTAGCTGTTATTTGTAAAGCATGCTGGGAAAGATGTGGGTACTTTGTACAGTTTTGAGCAGCTTGTCTCTGAATATTATAGTGATGGAGGAGCAGCTTCCCAGCATTCCTTACAGCTTTGTTAGTTTTTGTTCATTTACTTTCATTTTTCTTCTACAGTTTATTTTACAGGAGTATTTTTATATTAACATGTTGTTTTGAAAGGACAGCATGTAAAGAGATCTTGTTTAACTCAAGATTTAACTCAGTGGTTTAACTCTGGTGCACCAGAACACAGCTAACATGAGCTGAAAGTGACATCACTCAGTTTCAGATACTAAGATAAAACTTCATGAGAACTTCATCACACTTTAAATATGTTTATTATCAGTCTGTTTGTTTAATGGAACATGTTAGTGCTTTTCTTAGAACTCCTTTTCTTTCTTCAGTGCTTCTTTTATAGTCTGAGTTGTTCATGATAGAATATAGAATGTGATGTTCCTGATGAAGGAGGTGTTAAAACAGAAGAACAGCAGGTCTCAGAATTAGACGAGATGATGAGATGTTGCTGTATGAATTGTTCCAGTAAATCAGAATTGACTATGATTTGCTTTGTTTTTAAATCTCCTGAAATTCCATCAACCATTACCATAATCTATTAGCACCAAGTATTTTACATTAAACTACATTTTATTATATTTCATGTTAAAATAGAGCATTTGATACAGTCTGAAATTATTATAAACCAAATTCCAGGATTCACAAATGAATAAGCAGTTTGACTGGATCCTACAACTGTAACCCAACTGGGGTCTGCAGCCCCTAGAACAGCCCATGTTAGCCAGACCACGGACAGGTACCAAAGACAGCCAGCTGTGGTCAGACAACAACAGTCATTCCTACAACATACAATCAGATTATCATTAAATCTTATTTACTTAGTTCTCAGATAATAACAGATTATTATTTGTCCCCATAAACATCAGCAGAAAGAAGATCAGAGATGAGTGTGTGGTTGTGGTTTGGTTACTATTCTCAGCTGTGCGTGTTTAGCAGTGAAGGAGGAGGTGGAGCTGTTTAAGGAGAGATGAAAAAGTGGCTACTAACTTACCACTGGAAGAGACACACACACACACACACACACACACATATCAGTATGTAGTATCTTTTATCTGCAGTTCAGTACTTACTCTGTGTGTAACTGTCAGTATAAGAGTAAGTAGAGTTTCAGTGTTTATATGATGTAAATGTTTTAACTGGAGCAACAACATCTCTTACTGCTTCCTGCACTGATCAATACTCGAGAGCTGAACACAGACTGTATCTCATTTCACACTAGTGCTGAAACATGTTCATCTAGAAACTCTAAGAGACACATATGACCTTGTTGTCTCTCTTTCTACACTTCTTTCTTTCTACTTTCTGTAAAGAGTTTCTATTTATGAGTTTAGTTTTGTGTGTAGTTGTTTTAAATATGTGTAAAAGTCTCATAAAGTTTGAGAGCCTGTGTGTAGCCCAGTCTACCTCCTTGATCCACAACCTTAAAGCACCCTATTTCAATTACATGACACCACCTAAAGGCTAGAACAACACACTGTAAACTTCAATCTGCTTGGTATACAAAGCGTTTACCTACATAGGCGTGTGGTTAGGAGGTGGGTGGACTATCAAGCTGAATTCAGAAATGATGGCTTCATTTCATACAACACATTTTCTTTTCTTACAACACCACATCTACTCAGAGCACTGTTAAACACTAGGGCCTAAATGGCACGGAGACCTCAACACAGTACTCTGCTGTAAGCCAGATAGCAAGTTGATCTAATCAGAAGCATTTGGGATTAAATAATAGACAATAAACTGAGAAACTCATAAAGAGATTAATTCACAGAACACAACATTAAAATACAAGCACCTTTAAACCAGCACAGCAGTGCAGCTTGTAGGAATCCACCATGAAGAACATCTACCCCTCACTGGAGCTGCAGCACAAACTCTACAAGCAACAATTACAGTCCTTTAAAAACGAGAACACATAGCTACCCAACTCAGCAGCACTGCAGAAACACATACTACACAATAGAATCACATAAAGATCCTTTACCTGCGTTTAACTCCGTCATACCAGCTCTCTGCTCCACAGTGCTGCTCAGTGTCTGCTTACTAACACTAGTTTAGGTTAAACTCACTCACTTTATAAACTTAAACACAAACTCTTCAGCCAGTTTAAACACCGCCCTGGCAGTGAGCCAAACCATAGTTCACTAATCTCACCAGACTGTTTAAATCTGCTCGGAGAGAATTAAAGCTACAGTAACCGCGTTTTGTGGGTCTGCTGTGTTAGTAGCAGCTCTGGAAACTCATGTGGGCTTTCAGTGAAAAAGGAAGAAGCAGAACTACGTAGTAAACGAGAAACTAAACGAGTCAGACCCTAACCGCACTCCCCCTCTCACCGTCAAAACAATAAAATTAATTAGATTGAAATAAAAACAATAAAATGAATTAGAGTAAATAAATCAGAGTAAGATATGCAGAGGTGTCAAGTAAGGAAGTACAATTACTTTGTTATCTTACTTAAATAGAATTTTTAGTTATTTATATTTTACTGGAGTAATTCTTTTTCAGCTCACTTTTTACTTCTACTCCTTACATTTACACTCCATTATCAGTACTTTCTACTCCTTACATTTACACTCCATTATCTGTGCTTTCTACTCCTTACATTTACACTCCATTATCAGTACTTTCTACTCCTTACATTTACACTCCATTATCAGTGCTTTCTACTCCTTACATTTACACTCCATTATCAGTACTTTCTACTCCTTACATTTACACTCCATTATCAGTACTTTCTACTCCTTACATTTACACTCCATTATCAGTACTTTCTACTCCTTACATTTACACTCCATTATCAGTACTTCTACTCCTTACATTTACACTCCATTATCAGTACTTTCTACTCCTTACATTTACACTTCATTATCTGTACTTTCTACTCCTTACATTTACACTCCATTATCAGTACTTCTACTCCTTACATTTACACTCCATTATCAGTACTTCTACTCCTTACATTTACACTCCATTATCAGTACTTTCTACTCCTTACATTTTCACTCCATTATCAGTACTTTCTACTCCTTACATTTTCACTCCATTATCAGTACTTTCTACTCCTTACATTTACACTCCATTATCAGTACTTTCTACTCCTTACATTTACACTCCATTATCAGTACTTTCTACTCCTTACACTTACACTCCATTATCTGTACTTTCTACTCCTTACACTTACACTCCATTATCTGTACTTTCTACTCCTTACACTTACACTCCATTATCTGTACATTCTACTCCTTACATTTACACTCCATTATCAGTACTTTCTACTCCTTACATTTACACTCCATTATCAGTACTTTCTACTCCTTACATTTACACTCCATTATCAGTACTTTCTACTCCTTACATTTTCACTCCATTATCAGTACTTTCTACTCCTTACATTTACACTCCATTATCAGTACTTTCTACTCCTTACATTTACACTCCATTATCTGTACTTTCTACTCCTTACATTTACACTCCATTATCAGTACTTCTACTCCTTACATTTTCACTCCATTATCAGTACTTTCTACTCCTTACATTTACACTCCATTATCAGTACTTTCTACTCCTTCTATTTACACTCCATTATCAGTACTTTCTACTCCTTACATTTACACTCCATTATCAGTACTTTCTACTATTTACATTTACACTCCATTATCAGTACTTTCTATTCTTACATTTACACTCCATTATCAGTACTTTCTACTCCTTACATTTACACTCCATTATCAGTACTTTCTACTCCTTACATTTACACTCCATTATCAGTACTTTCTACTCCTTACATTTACACTCCATTATCAGTACTTTCTACTATTTACATTTACACTCCATTATCAGTACTTTCTACTCCTTATATTTACACTCCATTATCAGTACTTTCTATTCTTACATTTACACTCCATTATCAGTACTTTCTACTCCTTACATTTACACTCCATTATCAGTACTTTCTACAATTTACATTTACACTCCATTATCAGTACTTTCTACTATTTACATTTACACTCCATTATCAGTATTTTCTATTCTTAAATTTACACTCCATTATCTGTACTTTCTACTTCTTACATTTAAAAAACTGCTGTTACACATTTTACGTAGACAGATAGACTTTAAACTACTGTGCTACAGTTTGTCACTTCAAAATGCGAGAAAAGTTTCTGTGCATTCGCGCTCTAGACATCTCGTCTATGGATGTAACAGCACTGATCAGAAACCTGTTGGGAAAGAAGACTTGGACCAATCATAGCGCTAGTTTTAAACTTTTCAAACAGGCTACAAGCGGAGAGCCGGATAGCCGTCAAAATAAAAGTAACAAAACTGGTTTTTATCCCTCTCAATTCATCTTCATACTGGGACTGGTTTTAATGGGAGGCCGGTACTAAACGCAGTTTCAGAGGTAACTGTTGGTATGGGAATTTTGAAAGTCAAAACTAGGGGACTCCAAAACTTAAGATGCAAAATATAAACTTGCAAGTTTTAACAATTTGTGTGAGTAAATATTCCTCCCGCGAGCGTAAATGTGAAACTCGTGAGTAGAGAAAGAAGTCCTGCGTACGTGTTTATCATCATATCAGCTCAAACCGCCTTTTTCGCTCTCGGTTCAATAGCTGTCCTCGCGCGCCATGTGAATCACCGTCGACTGTTTCTGTGCTCGAGTAATTTTTTTTTTGTGCTCGAGTGTTGGATTGGGGTGTTTTTTTAATAGAATGTATTCACTGATTCTCGTTGCCCACTTGCCTGTTTCCCCCCTGAGCTTTAAACTCCAGTTAAGCCTCCTCCTATCACCAAAACGCAGTTAAACTAGCCGCACGTGAACTGAGTGCGCAGCTGCTTTACACTTGTTTGTAAGAGTAGTTGCACATTCAGACCTGAGAAAAGCCTTTAGTTCACAAGTAAAATTCACAGCTTTATAAAACAACAATTTCTAATAGGTAGTCCATAAAATCAACAGATATCAGTTCAGAGTCTAGAACACTGTGTACATATGAATTATGAGGTGATTCTACTACAGTTTTTAAGTAAATGGCATCCAAAATTACCAACATGTTCAAGTGTATTTTAGTGATAATTGTAATTTAACACATTAAATATTCATAATATAACAGATATCAGTCCAGGGTTTGTTCAGGCAATCGTTAAATTTAATATTAATCACAAACTGTTTATTTTTGTTGCCAGTGGTTAATGCAACAAGTACTGTTTTTGAAAGTTTGTCAGAAAGTTCCAGAGTGACGGGGCATAACTAGATTGAAATATGGTAACAAAATATTCTCTGTAGATTACTGCAGGATTATTCTAATCAAATAATGTACATTTCCTCTGTGATTAGGTATCAGGATTATTTCTGCTGCAATGTTTTGTAATTGAGAGTGATATTATTGTATTCTCCTGAAAGAACAGCTAATATCTTCTAGAAAGTAGAGCTTTATTGTTATTTTTATGTCAAATGTATTTAAGACACATAATAAGCCACAGGCCATAACATTTTTAAGTATGTTTAAGTTTAAGTTCTGTTTAAGGGACATATTTTAGGGATTTTCAGTTACCATATGCCAAATGTCTTGGTAAAAAAACATTGGAACATGTTCCAAAAGTTGACGTGTATGAAAGCACTGAAAACTATATATTACCTTTTCATTAAAAGAGTTCTTGTTTTCTTCATAGTCTACTTGTATGTTGAATAACTAGATATGGTGGTGAAGTAAGTGGGTACTATGTGCTTAGTAGTAAGTTGTGATGTGTGAGCATGTTTTGAGCAGCTTGTCTCTGAATATTGTAGTGATGGAGGAGCAGCTTCCCAACATTCCTTACAGTTTTGTTAGTTTTTGTTCATTTACTTTCATTTTTCTTTTACAGTTTATTTTACAGGAGTATTTTTATATTAACATGTTGTTCCTACCATAAATATTCATTTTCTATTGTTTTCTATTCTAACTATGATGATATTAGTCTTAATAACTGGTATATGTGCAGTAACTGCTGTAATGTGATGATCGGTGATTAATTAAGTGATTTTAATGATGTAACAATCAGAATTTACTATCAGATGTAGGGCTGGTCGATAAAACGATAACGATAATTATCGCGACATAACATTTTCTCGATAGAACTTTAAGACGTAGTCGATAGAAAGTCGATAGAATTCAGTTCCGTGTTTTGAGAGACAACACGAACAGCCAATGAGAATGAGAATAGCGCCGCTCCAAACCAATCAGGTGGCTGAACCAGAGTTCCAGCCATTTCAGTTTGGTTGAGACACACAGCGCAGAGTATATACATAGCAGCACCTTAACCAACGTGCCAGTAATAAGTGACTGCAGGCGTCACAGTCGAGCAGAGAGAATGAAATAAGAGAAAATGATGACAGAAAACGTAACTACTACTGAAAGAAACATGTTACACGTGTTAATATTCCTAAAATAATTTGCTAAGATAAGATAAACAGGTAAACAGGTGCTGTCCTGCTGCTGTATTGACAAAGCGCTACGAGGTGTTTGAGCTTCAAGTACTCGTGTATAGCAGTTGTGTTGTGCAGAGCTGCCAGAGTACCACACTGTTGTGTTTCTGTGTAAAACACTCCCACAACTTTAGATACACGCGAGCGATTGTTTGTAGCTGCAGCTCGCGCTCCGGATAAATCCATTCTTTCAGTAGACGCGGCCACCTTTGCAACGCATCGACGCACGCTATGCTAATCGACGTAATTTCGTAATCGATAAAGATAAATATGTATACGGTAGGAGTTTGAGTGAGAACGCTGAGGCAAAGTTGACTTCATAACCAAAATCCCGAGGAGGGAAACTTTATTTTCTACTGAAAACAGAACCGCTAAACCAACTCCCCATTTGAGCAGACAGAGAGTCGACTCACCGCTACGAATCCTTTCCTCAGCCCGAACTTAAAGGGCCAGCAACAGCCTGCTTAACACAGTGTCTGTGTGTGAATACTGTTCATACTAATACTGCCCCATATATATATATATATATATATATATATATATATATATATATATATATATATATATATATATATATATACATATATATGTGTGTGTGTGTGTGTGTGTGTGTGTGCGTGTGTTTAATACAGTTGTGTAATGTTCTATAGTACATTTGTCTATTTGTCTGAAAATAAATTAGAGGATAAAAACAATTTAAGAAAAATGCAAATGTTGATATCTTCATATCTCACTTAAATTAAAAAGGAAATAGTGATTTGATTTATATTGTGATATATATCGTTATCGACTGATATGAAAAAATTATCGTGATAAGATTTTTTCCCATATCGCCCAGCCCTAATCAGAAGCTAGTTAGACAGATCTGTTGTGTTTGTATAGTCTTTACATGTTGTAGTATATAAAGTATTGAAACTGAGGGTCCTCAGACAGCTGTGTGTTCACTTTAGAGGACATATGACCTGTACATTAGAAACACAGCAGTGCAGGAAATAACTTTAGTAATACAGTTATTAGTCGTATTCTGACATGCTGGTCTTCTACAGCAGATATCAACACTGGTACAGCGTGAAGTTTAACTGATGTAACTGAGTTTTGGTAATGTTTTTACTGGAACTAATAAAACCTGATTTAAATACTAGATTTACTCTGTTTACTGTTGGGGTTTAGATTCTCTGTACTACAGTGTTAAGGTCATTTCTTACTGGTCACTGTAGCTGATCCATAATACAAATCATAAAGTCTGTTTAGTAGAGAAGATGAACAATAATGATGGAGATGAAGCTGCAGCTGAACTAAAATGATGATGTTTATTAGAGTTAGAGTTAGTCTTCCTAACAAAGCTGAACCTGAACTGATGATGGTGGTTTGTTCCTCTTTTTAAAAACGGGGCCGAGGCGTCATCAATATATAACTTTTATAAAGTATATGATAATAAGTAATTGTGTCCAATCAGAGTAACTTGGTATGTGTTATTTGTTCTCATTGCTGATGGAGATGATTTATTGTTCAGATCACAAACTGCTCTGTTAGTGTCACTAAAGAGATGTTCAGTGTGGGTGATGTGGGTTAACGAGTTACTTCAGTACTCTAATGTGCAGATAAAGTCAGTGGTTTAGCTCTGGTGCACCAGAACATCATTCAATTTCAGATCCAAATATTAAACACCATGTGAACCACATCACAAAATATTAGTGATTTTCTTAGAATTGTATTAAAACATGCAAATAATCTCATGAAGTGAAAAGATGTTTTTAACTTTAACGCTACTTTAGAGTCTGAAATGTGCTGTTCTTCTACATTTTCTAGGAAAAAGGAATCATTTCAGTGTTGATATCATGTTTCTCTGTTTCTCTTTTTCCCTCCTTTTTAGTGTTAGTTTCATTTGTTCAAGCTGGACACGCTCAAGGTGATTTATATACAGTGAACTGTTAATATTGTGTGTTTTTTTTCAGAAAATGTTGTGTACAGAGAGTGTAGTGGAGAGTTTAAGTTGTGTACAGTGATATATGTGTGTTTACTGTTTGATTATTACAGCAGTTCTGAGTGTGAATCCTAATTGGCCACAAATCTTCAGTGGAGAAAACGTTACACTCACATGTTACGTTCCAGGAGCGAGAATAACAGACTGGAAGTACGACTTCAGCAAAGACAATACTCAACTTTTTTACTCTGATCTAAACTCTTACATCATAAGTGACATCAAAGTTCACCAGAGCGGAAAATACAGATGTTGTTATTTTTATAAACATGGCGGAGGATCTGTTCAATGTACTGATTATGTGACTCTCACAGTAACAGGTACATGATCTGATCTTATATATCTGTAACATACAACTTATAATCATTTATTTATTAATGTTACTAAATGTATAACTCGTAGCTACAGTGTTTATTAATGGTTTATAATAAAGTTTAATTAATGTAATTGTACAGAGAGACCAAAAGCTTCACTGATCCTGGACCCTACTGGACAGATGTTTAGTGGAGAGACAGTAACTCTCAGATGTGACATACAAGGACACACAGACACTGAGTGGAGCTACAGCTGGTACAAAGATGGTGACCGTGAGCATCCAGTTTATTCCTCTGATGATAAAACAGAATATTCATTCAGTGTTACAGAGTCTGACAGTGGTAGATACACCTGTAGAGGAGAGAGGAGGAGTGACTCTCAGAGATCAGAGATCAGTAACACTGTTACACTCACTGTATCAGGTGTGTAAATTTATTTTTCACTCTTATATCTATTAGGGATTAATAACTCTGTTACACTCACTGTACAAGGAGAGCTGATAGTTATTTCACACCTTTATCATTTTTATAAAATAATAATTCTATTCATATTTTCACAGCAGCATCTAAATATTTCTGTTCTAAAATTAAAAAGAACTGAGATATCTACTCAACCTGTTTATCATATTAATGCACAGCTTTATCCTCTTTAACTGATCGTCATGGTAATTTATTGTATTTACAGTGTGTTTGTGTGAAGCTGTTAATTGAGGCTCCGTTTATAAAATATAATCTAAGCTATAGTTAATAGTTAAACACACATTGATGTGGTTTCTTTTAAACATTGCTTTTAATTATTTATTTAGCAGATAAGATTTCTAGAACAGTAAAAAGTAACTATATTCTAAATACAGTCTTTCTAAAATGTAATTTGGGCTGAATACAGATAATCAATGAATGTACTCTGAACACATACATTCTAATTCTAATGAAACACTGTAGATCCATTAATACCTGCTATTTCTTATCTCACTCAACACCGCCAACATAACAGTGGTCCTGTGGTAAACTAGTGTCTCCATGGTAAACTAATTAATTACTTAATTTCTCTGTAGTTGGTGATGTGTTTGATTATTGTGGTAAAGAAAGCAGTGTATGAACTCTACATGGTCTGAAGTGTGTTCTTCATCTCCAACAACAGAAAAACCTAAACCTGAACTCACATCAAGTCATAAAGGAGCTGCACTGATAGGAAGTCCAGTGGTTCTGGACTGTAAGCTGGATCAGTCTGCTGGATGGAAGTTTTACTGGTACAAACACACACAGAACCCTGAGAATGAGATCAAGACTGAAACACACTCCTACACCATCAGCTCAGTTAGTGTCTCTGATGGAGGACAGTACTGGTGCAGAGCTGGGAGAGGAAACCCAGTTTACTACACTCACTACAGTGATGCTCTCTGGATAAACACTACTGGTGAGTTACAGAACTACTGTTTATAAAATAAAGTATGAATTGCCATCTTATACATATAGAAAAACATTATTGTGTATGTGGGCATTAAGAACAAATTAGTTGTGTTTCTCAGGAAAGTAATGAATAAATTATTAAGAAACAATTATTAATTCATTGTTAAATTATGAAGTATGAATTAATATGATATATTAGCTGGTGTATAATATTGCTATATTTACTCTCTTGAATCAGGAATGATTAGAACAGCTGTGTGTTTTTTGCCAAGTGATACTTTTAATCAAATCTTTCTGCAAAGCTGATGTTGGACTGTATGTGTTGTAGATTTTCTCTACTGATTTAATATAAGACAACCATAAATATCTGGATGGTGATTTCTGTGTTTAAGTTGTTTCTCCTCCAGTTTCTCTGATGGTCAGTCCCAGCAGAACTCAACACTTTACTACTCACTCTCTCTCACTGAGCTGTGAGGGACAGAGTGACTCTACTGGATGGAGAGTGAGACGATACACACACAGTGAGAAGGTGTCAGATTGTTCATCAGGCTGGGGATCAGTTACAGGATCTACATGCAGCATCAGCTCCCTCCACACATCCCATACTGGAGTTTACTGGTGTGAGTCTGAATCTGGAGAGAGCAGCAGTCCTGTCAACATCACAGTACACAGTGAGTCTACATGTAGTGTATACAGTGTTAGACCAAGTCTAGTGAACTGGGTTCCTTTCAGGTCACAGCTCTGCAGAGATTAGTATTTACCCTCGTTTAACTTTCTGAAGTTAATTAGCAAATGAGCTAATGAGTTGAATCAGGTGTGTTTAATAAGTCAGAGTACTGAAGTCTGCAGTGCTGTGACCTGTGAGGACTGGAATCTGTCTGCGTGACTTGATCCAGACATACATTGTGTAGTTTCTGAGTCTGTTTATGTTGAGTTAGGTTGAGATGCAGCTTTGTTAATTGCTATTTGATGTACATGATCAGGAAGTGATGCTAGATTAATTGTCTAAACAAACTGATTTCTTAAAGCTACATGCAAACCAGCCACACCCACCACTGCAGGTCTGTACATGCTTACTTTGCTCTGTTTGACTGAATGGAATTGAGAGGTATAATAGTTAATATTATGTGGTTAATGATTTATTCAATGATTAATTCTGTCTTTAAATAGGTCACAATAAAGAAGAACTGAAAGTTGAAAAAATTGAAAGTATATTCCTGAGTGTACAGTCATCTGCATTTATTTTTTTCTGAATGAATAACATAAAACATCCAACAATATATTAGTAGAATCTGCAGAAATATTAACATATAGCATCAAAAATAATTTCCATCTTCAGTATATACATAAATATATTCGCTGTCACTTGTATCACTGTATGTTACACCACCTTTGACCAGCAGGGGTGGGTGTTTGTTTATTCTTTACCTTTTATGAGCCAATTACTGAACTGCTTAACGACTAGCTGCTCAGTTATTTTGCATAAATTACTTAGAGAAAAATTATGGAGGGTGACTCAATTTTCATCAAAGAACAAGATTTCTATAATCACACAGTATATGACTGACTTTAAACCAAACACCTGTAAACATTTGCAAACTCTGCAGCCTTTTGAAGACGGTATACATTTTTATATTAACTATATTTTCTGTCACTCTCACTAATATTAATATTGTTATTGTAGGTGTTCTCTGTGTAAAGTGTAATATCTTCTCTTTCCTGCAGATGGTGCTCTAATTCTGGAGAGTCCTGTTCATCCTGTGACTGAGGGAGATCCTCTGACTCTACACTGTTTATATCACTACACTAACTCCTCAAACCTCCCAGCTGAGTTCTATAAAGATGGATCACTCATCCAGACTCAGACTACAGGAGAGATGACCATCCGTACTGTCTCAAAGTCAGATGAAGGTCTCTACCACTGTAAACACCCAGAGAGAGGAGAGTCACCACAGAGCTGGATCTCAGTTAGAGGTGAGAAACCCATGGTTGCGTTTGTTTATTATGAAACTCATTTAATAAGATGCGGAAACAAAAAAATCTTGTGTAAATTCATATTTTTCTGGTTCTACATGTTCAGCTGCTGATGGTCTTCTGGTTGGAGTGTCTGTAGGAGTGAGTTCTGCTGTGTTGTTCATCATCTTACTGATGCTGCTGTGGCGCTACAAAACTAAACAAGGTCTGATAGCTCATCCTGCTAATTCACATAAAACTACAACTCTGATAAAAACACAGGATTAAACTGTTCACATTAATATTACTGCACTTTTTCATTTATTACTATGTACACCAGATGATGAATCTCTGTCTCACCCTGCAGGAAATCAGCAGAACATCAACCAGACATCAGTACAGAACCAGAGAGAGGCAGGAGCTGAGGAGGCTCAGTCTGGACACACATCACTGCAGACTGGTCAGAAAAAAAGTCCCACATATAAATATATGATCTCATGCAGTACATAAACAGCTTTTTATATACTATATTTTTCTCCAAAAGGAAAATAAGCTGAGAAGTTTGTCCTCATTAAGACAACTTGCACTGCTTGTGATATAATTTTCTAAATATACAGTCTCTGGTATTAGTGTGTTATTTTTCTGTTTTTGTTTGTAGGAGATGTACATGTGTATGATACAGTTGAAAGAGCAAGCACGATAGACAACAGTAGCTCTATTTCATATTAAACTTATTTATCTCCACTTACAGTCCTGCAGTGATTAACACACTGTATTCTGTAGCAGGTGATGCTGCAGATGAGCCCAGTGATGTCACTTACTCACAGATTACAATAAAGAACAAGAAATCCAAGAATAAAGGTATGTTCTGATATTTTGAAAGTTTTTAAATATTAGAAATATCAAATTTGCAAATATAATATATCTGAACTATATAATCTAGGACTAACAGATATGACTCTACACGCGTTTCAGTCTAAACACAGTCTTGTAGTGACTAACACACTGTATACTGTAGCAGGTGATGCTGCAGACGGTCCCAGTGATGTCACTTACTCACAGATCAAGAAAACAAACAAGAAATCTAAGAAGAAAAGTATGTTGTGATATTTTCATGCTGTTTTAAATGTAGTATTATTATATGCTGAATGATAACTGCCAGCATATGTAGCCAGAGGAAGCAGCTATACTCGTTAGAACAGACGTTCTGGGGAAGGAAGTGGGTATTGTGGGATGTCTAGGACTGAAAGTTAGAGGTCAGTGAGGAGGTTATAACTGCATTTGCTTTGTTGTGTTTCTTCACTACTGCAGATGCTGGAACTGGATCCATGGATGTGACTTACACTGAGATTAACATGAAAACCAAACCAAAGAGAAAAGAAGGTAGAGAGTGAAATGAATAATAACCTAGTAGAACATTAATCAGTGTTTAAAATTAATTACACTTCACACTTAAACATTAATTAGTGTTTAAGTGTGAAGTGGGTAGTGCTGTCGCCTCACAGCAAGAAGTGACTGGGTTCAAATTCCTGGCTGGATGACCAGGTTCCCCTCTGTGTGGAGTTTAAATGATATCCTTGTGTGTGCATGGGTTTCTTCCCACAGTCCACAGACATGCAGTCAGGTAGACTGGGGATACTAAACTGCCCCCCTAGGTGTGAGTGTGTGTGTGTGTGTGTGTGTCCTGTGATTGACTGATGATCTGAACCAGGTTATTTCCCTTCCTGCTCAGTGGGCAGTGAGATACGTTTCAGTTTTATGTAATAACATTACTGCACTCTGTGAACGTCTGGTTCCTTTTATCACCACTGAGACTAATTCTGACTTTTTCAATTCTGAGGTTTTAATCAAATTATAAATATCTCTTCAACAGGCTGTCTGTTAACTCTCTACATCCTAAATTGAATGAATAAATAAATCATACTTTTTATTTGTTCTTCATCTCTGTGTAGGTGATGTTGCTGGACTTGGTGATTCAACTTATGTTTTTAACTAAAAACATAAAAAGAAACCGCAGGTAGAAAAAATGTTATATTGAAGTATAAAAAGTCACATAACTCATCGTAATAAGTCATTACATTATTATGTGGGTAAAGACTTTAGGATTTTATATTTTAGAAGTCTCTCTGGGTGACCTTTTAAATGCCTCTTGCTTACTTTACATGTTAATATATTAATATCTAAATATATTATATGCACTTATACATTATATATAAAGTACCTAAATGTAAGAAAGGAAGATCTAAATGTTGATTATTCTTTTAAAGGTCTGTTAAGGAAGAGCACAGTTGCAGAACATTGCTAAAGATGTGAGAGGACACAGGCCAGAAGCTGATCATACGTGTATATATGTAATAATATCACAGAGAGAGACTGTGTCGGGGGTTAAATGTGTGAAGACACCATATGTATGTATTATGTTAGAGTATATTATGATAATAATAGAAGCTCATCTTTTTCACGTCCTGCTTTAGACTTAACAAACTCACCAAAACATCAGCCAGTAAGTCTGGATACAGACGCTTTCAGCTGTTTCATTATAAGAAAAAAATCAAACATTCAGTCGCTAGCTTAGAAAGAAAATTTAAATATGCAAAGCATGCATGACATATTCTAATTATCTAATATTTTAGCAGAAGGTCAATTTGATCTATATATCAAAATTATTATATAGAGTTATATAAATGTTCTGCGTATTTTTCTTACTGGTGTTCTTGTATTTTCTCATGTTTCTTTGGTTTGTTTGTTTTGTTTTTGAGTGATTTTCTCATTTTTAACTTTACTATTGTTACTAATGGTGATACTAAATAAAATAACTCACATTAATGCATGTGTGTCTCATGATAACAGTGTATGTATGTGTCTGATAAGAGCATCTGCTGATGTTGAAGTCTGTATCTTAGCAGGGATTATGTGTGTACAGTGTGTTGAACCGAGTGAGCTCTTACTGCATTTCTGTTTATTGAGCAGTTAGTCAGACGATTTGTACATCAAACACAGTCAGTAAGTTATTCGGGCTTTCTAACAGTTTATTGAAGACTCAGAATTGGATGTAAACTAATCAGCCATAACATTAAAACCAACTAATTTTATCAGCTTCACTTACAAAATATAGATGTACTTTGTAGTTTAGACTGTAGTTCATATGTTTCTCGATATACTATGTAAACATCCTTTCTGGAGGTAAAAAGGGATCAACAAAGTATACAGAGGAACAGACGAACTACAGTCTGTACCTGCAGAACTACAAAGTCCTCCTATTTGCTAAGTGGAGCTGATCAAATGGACAGATATTGTAGAAACCAAGAAATGTTTTAATATTATGGCTGATGGTGTTAGACTGGTAAAGCAGAGTCTGGCCTCTTCCTATTCTCCCTTTATTTGAAATTACTACAAAACAACAGGAAGCCTGTGAGTAAGACCTCAGTGTATGCGGGTGAACAGAGTCAAACAGCTTCAAATGAACAGTAAAACCAAATGTCAGCCATATGTTTGGGACTTTATTGTTAGAGAGTATTATCTGAAAATCTGTATTACATTAAAAGTAAAGAAAGCTTACTAATATGTTTCCATTACTCTATAGAAAACAGGTTTTTGTTAGTGAGGTGCTACCATTACTCCTACTGAGTGCTGATTGACTGGTGAGATTGGCTGTGTAAAGCTGTTTCTGCATTAATATCGTGATTGTGAGAGGCACTGTTGAAAAAAAAAATCCCATAATTCCCAGCGGGGCTCAAGAATGCTGCAGAACACTCAAAGTCCATACAGACAGGGTTCAAGACATATTCACATTAACAAATACAGGAGACAAAGTGGGTCAAGCTGGAGAAACAATAGAAGAAAAATATAAAGAAAACTCCAGTAAAACATGTTAACAACACAGACTTTGAAAACTAACAGCGAAAACAAAAGGATATATGTAGGAATCTCACTTAGTCCAGGATCATCTGCAGGTGTGCACAAGCTCAGGAGGAGATAACTGATATCAACAACATCAGTACACAAATTTCTATAGAGTGCACGACTGTGTTTGCATTGTTATAGCTGAGTAAAGGAACTTCAGTACATAGAACTGACATACTGTCTTAAATCAATAGTAGAGAGAAGGACCCCCAATAAACTGCACTGTTATACTCCAGACCTCTATATCAGTTATCAGACACTGTTATACTCCAGACCTCTATATCAGTTATCAGACACTGTTATACTCCAGACCTTTATATCAGTCATCAGACACTGTTATACTCCAGACCTCTATATCAGTTATCAGACACTGTTATACTCCAGACCTCTATATCAGTTATCAGACACTGTTATACTCCAGACCTCTATATCAGTCATCAGACACTGTTATACCCCAGACCTCTATATCAGTTATCAGACGCTGTTATACTCCAGACCCCTATATCAGTCATCAGACACTGTTATACTCCAGACCTCCATATCAGTCATCAGACACTGTTATACTCCAGACCTCTATATCAGTCATCAGACACTGTTATACTCCAGACCTCTATATCAGTCATCAGACACTGTTATACTCCAGACCTCTATATCAGTCATCAGACACTGTTATACTCCAGACCTCTATATCAGTTATCAGACGCTGTTATACTCCAGACCCCTATATCAGTTATCAGACACTGTTATACTCCAGACCTCCATATCAGTCATCAGACACTGTTATACTCCAGACCTCTATATCAGTTTTCAGACACTGTTATACTCCAGACCTCTATATCAGCTATCAGACACTGTTATACTCCAGACCTCCATATCAGTTTTCAGACACTGTTATACTCCAGACCTCCATATCAGTCATCAGACACTGTTATACTCCAGACCTCTATATCAGTCATCAGACACTGTTATACTCCAGACCTCTATATCAGTTATCAGACGCTGTTATACTCCAGACCCCTATATCAGTCATCAGACACTGTTATACTCCAGACCTCTATATCAGTTATCAGACACTGTTATACTCCAGACCTCCATATCAGTCATCAGACACTGTTATACTCCAGACCTCTATATCAGTCATCAGACACTGTTATACTCCAGACCTCTATATCAGCTATCAGACACTGTGATACTCCAGACCCCTATATCAGTTATCAGACACTGTTATACTCCAGACCTCTATATCAGTTATCAGACACTGTTATACTCCAGACCTCTATATCAGTTATCAGACACTGTTATACTCCAGACCTCTATATCAGCTATCAGACACTGTTATACTCCAGACCTTTATATCAGCTATCAGACACTGTTATACTCCTATAGGCTAATAAACAGGAAACTGTAAAACCACATCTGGACATTTTTCAGTCTGACCAGTCACACACTGTCTATGTAGACGTCAGAGAAAAAATGTGGTGTTAAAAATGCTATAAATACCTTCTATGGTACCTTTAATTAAAATATTATAAATAATAAAAAGGATTCTTTTTATTCTGATTCTAAAATCTCTTTCACACACACTCACACACACACACTCACTCACACACACACACACACACTCACACACACTCACTCACACATATATCAGTATGTAGTATCTTTTATCTGCAGTTCAGTACTTACTCTGTGTGTAACTGTCAGTATAAGAGTAAGTAGAGTTTCAGTGTTTATATGATGTAAATGTTTTAACTGGAGCAGCAACATCTCTTACTGCTTCCTGCACTGATCAACACTCGAGAGCTGAACACAGACTGTATCTCATTTCACACTAGTGCTGAAACATGTTCATCTAGAAACACTAAGAGACACATATGACTCTCTTTTTCTACACTTCTCCTTTCTATTTTCTCATTTCTGTAAAGAGTTTCTATTTATGAGTTTGAGTTTTGTGTTGCAGTTGTTTTAAAAGTGTTCAGGCTTCATTGTGCTCAACAGAAAAGAAAGAATTTCATTAAATTATTCTTAATTTCTTTATTATTGCTATCATTATTTTTGCAATGTGTACGTTGGCTTTTGGGAGCCAGTGTGGGCTTTTCCTGAAGAAAGGAAGAAGCAGAACTGTGTAGAAAATAAGTTAAACAAGTCAGACGTCAGACTCATTCTCTCTCTTTCTCTCTCTCTCTCTCTCTCTCTCTCTCTCTCTCTCTCTCTCTCTCTCTCTCTCTCTCTCTCTCTGTGTCTCAGTCTCTCTCTCTCTCTCTCTCTCTCTCTAAGTCTCTCTATCTCTCTCTCTCTGTCTCTCTCTCTCTCTCTCTCTCTCAAGAAGTGGTGGTTGTTGAACACAGAGTGTTGTTCAGTCAGTCAGTCATTACGGGGACAGTATGGAGTTCAGTGCACTCTCTGTAATACTCTGTGAGTAAATGTTCTTTATGTCTGTATTAAAGTGAGAGCTGTTGTATGAAGTACTAATATTTAATCTGAGTGATGTAATTGATGGGCTTGTGTGTGTAATTTTATAATATTATGTTAGATATTATTATATTATTGTATTTGTGTAGTTAAGCTATAATTGCAACATCATTGATTTCGATTTCATCAGATTTCAGCCCAGTTTTACACAAGACTAGTCAGGTGAGATAGAAAACTTATACTTCTAAGTACTATCAAGTCCAGCCTCCTCTATATGGCTAGTGCTTCTCCATAACATCCTGTCTTCTGTTTGGGTCTTCATCCATCATGTTGCTGGTTGATCTTGTGCTGTTTTACCTTCAGCTGTTCAGAGCATGATGGTCTTTTCCAATGAGTTGGCTTTTCTCATCATATGTTTGATTACCTGAACCAAGAATGAAGAATGATTTGATGAAGAATCCATTGTTTATTTTCCTTCCAGTCAAATGTACCCTCAAAAATCTTTATTGTCCATCTTTTAGTGTCAAGAGTCAGGGTGTGCAAATACTAAAGAATCCCACTGATCTTGAATCCCTGATCATCTTTCTTTACTGATTACATGTTTGGCATATAGGTTGAAGAATCGTGGTGACAGTATGGAGACTTGCCTAATGTAGAACCTCTATATATTCATTTTCTGTAAAGACCTTGTTGATCATTAAGATTAGGAGATGCTCTAGTATGTCCATTTTCATGAGTACATTCTTTAAATCCGTGTGGTCAGTGCAGTCAAATACTTTACCGTGGCTGATTATATTTGTTGACATGTTGGCTTTTTAAAATATTTAGCATCAGCATTTATTTCTCTTGCTCCTCGGACTTCCCTGAATTCTGCTTGTATGTCTGGTAGCCCCCTTTGAATGTAGGGCTCTAGTTTGCTTTTAATGATCTCAAGCATAGGTTTACTTCTAATATAGAGGAAACTGTACAATATCTTTCTTTTTTCCTCTTTTCTTTGTTTTGGGGACATAAAGTAACCTCTTCCCATCTGCTAGCTGCACAGTTGTTGTCTAGATCTGTTTGTGGAATTTAATCAGCACTTGAGTTGAGCATACCTGATGTTTTGTGCTCTGATGAAGGTCTGAGTAGGCCGCAACAGGTTGATATGCTTTTTTTTTACTAATCAGAGCATGTAGTTCTTATGTTGAGAGGTTTTCAGGTTTTATGTTTAATTTCTATGTATGAACAATGTCTTGCATATTGTCTTTTCAGTGACTGTCAGTGAAAAGGGGTTAGCAGTGTTATTTCTGTCCTCTGATGTGCTTTGGCCTGGTGCACCAGAGCACCGCTGTTATGAGGTGGAAATGACTTAAGAAAAGGTTTGAATTGTGAGCAGCGCAGTGGCCTTAGTGGAAGTGTGGTCTCATTTCAGCCTCAGTTATGAAGAAAGATTATTTTGAAACTACATTATTTTTTGCACTGTATTATGTTAAGTTAGACTTGCTTATTTAGATTTTAATCTATGTCATTCTTTCATATTTTGTATGCATGCAATGTATTCTCCATTTTCTCAAAAAAGGAATACTTTTAGTGTTAACATCATGTTTCTCTGTTTCTCTTCCCATTTTTAGTGTCAGTTACACTCGTCCAACCTGGACATGCTCAAGGTGATTTATATATAGTGCACTGTTTATATCATGTGTGATTGGTTAATTTATAAGAGTAATGAGGTTGTGTTCTATACAGTAATGGATGATTGATTTTTACAGTCAAGCCAAAGCCACGTCTGACTGTTCAGCCTGATTGGCCACAAATATTCAGTGGAGAGACGGTCACACTCACGTGTGACTTACCAGGAGAGAAAGTAACTGACTGGACGTACTGCTGGGTCATGGATAACATTAAGTCTGATCATTCAGATGAACAGATTTATATCATAAGAGACATAAAAGCACATCAGAGTTCAAGATATAAATGTTATGGTCATAGAAAACAACACCAAGGACCCTCTGACTGGAGTAATGAAGTGACCCTCACGGTAGTAGGTACATGTCCAGTCTTATATACTCCTCTAATATAGACTGTAACTAATTTAATACATTTAGAGCAACAGCTATGTGCTGTAATTTTACAGAGCGACCAAAAGCTTCACTGATCCTGGAACCTACTGGACAGATGTTTAGTGGAGAGACAGTAACTCTCAGATGTGACATACGAGGACACACAGACACTGAGTGGAGCTACAGCTGGTATAAAGATGGTGACAGAGAGCGTCCAGTTTATTCCTCTGATGATAAAACAGAATATTCATTCAGTGTTACAGAGTCTGACAGTGGTAGATACATCTGTAGAGGAGAGAGGAGGAGTGACTCTCAGAGATCAGAGATCATTAACACTGTTACACTCACTGTATCAGGTGAGTCTGTGGATTTTGTGGTATAATTTTGTTAGTCCAGGTTGTTTTTATGTATAAGTAAATGAACTCTGTGTTTTCTGTGTAACAGTCAGAGCTGTACTGAGAGCATCTCCACAGAGCTGGCTGACTGAAGGCGACTCAGTGACTCTCAGCTGTGAGGTCACAGGCTCCTCTACAGGCTGGACATTCAGCTGGTATATAGATAATAATGAGCTCCTCTCAGATATAAGTAGAGGAGCTGGAGACTCCTACAGGATCAGCCCTGCCGCTCTACATCACACAGGAGTTTATGTGTGCAGAGCAACAAGAGGAGAACCAGCCTATTACACACAGTACAGCAATCCACAACCACTATGGGTCACTGGTGAGGACAGTTATTAACCTCTTAACTCGCCCTGGCCCTGGCAGGAATCAAAAATAAATATATTTAAGGATATATCTGAAGATCTACAGTACCACCAAAGACAATCAAGATACAATATGAAAGCTTAGAATCTCTACTTTTCGGTC
Source organism: Megaleporinus macrocephalus (assembly GCA_021613375.1). Taxonomy (NCBI): domain Eukaryota; kingdom Metazoa; phylum Chordata; class Actinopteri; order Characiformes; family Anostomidae; genus Megaleporinus; species Megaleporinus macrocephalus. Next base: position 13,999,099 of record CM038708.1, read on the forward strand.
ATTTTGCCATTTTTCTTTATTGTCATTCAGAAAATAAATATTTTGGTCAAAAACTAGCGTTAGTATGACAAAATATTAGGTACACTACGAACATTTTTATTTTTCGTAAAGCCATCTTTTGGCCAATCTGGACATATTACACATCAAACGAATGGGGAGACCCTCAGGATTACGATGGTGTAAGCTATTATACTCTGAAATGTAGCAGTATTTAAATAAAAAATAAAGAATAGCTTTTCCGAACAGTGACACGCCCCCTAGCGCCGCCACTACTTCTGCGTTTCTCCGACGCGTAAAGGCTCTCAGCCGCCACAGGGACACACCACCGAACCAGAAATAAAACGCGACGTACCTCAGAGTTTCAGCTTCAAAACGAGACCAAACTTGTGTTTTTCCATCAATCCGATCGTTAATAATCCGCCATTTTGTGGAAGGAGTACTCCGGAGATCACACAGGTCAGAATAAAAACCTTCGAATTAAAAAATTATTAAAATACCTTACAGTTCGAAATCCGCATTTTCGCCACTTTCCCCTTATAGTCCCGCCCTTCCTCTTTCCAAAAACGTGTCAACCAAGTCTGTGGACCAATCAGGTGCGGAGATATCTGGACGCGTAAACGAGAAAGTGGGTGGGTTAGAAAAACGGGTGGGTTTTTGAGACTCAGCGCGCATTCAGAGAGGAAACGCGCCACGCAGGACACACACAGACACAAAACAACGATCAAAACATTAACTATGAACCCTAAACAAAGTCCCAAACCAAAGAAAACGATATTTTATGATGTTTAAGAATGATTAGTAAAGCTCAAGACGTTAAAACAGTTTTGGATTGGCTTACAAGTAGCAACTGAATGAAAGATGAAGATCAACTAGAGTAATTTAAGAGTTCAGTTATTTATTATTATGATATAAACCCCAAAAAAGTTGGGACGCTGTGTAAAATATAAATAAATGTAAATAAAAACAGAATGCAATGATTTGCAAATCTTATAGATCCATATTTTATTCACAACAGAACATAGACCACACATCAGATGTTAAAAGTTAAAGTGTTACCATTTCATGAAAAATATTAACTCATTTAGAAATGGCAGCAACGGATCCCAAAAAAGTTGACACAGGGCCACATCTATTATCTGGGAGGTGAGGAGTCCGATTGCTGGAGTCTTGGGAGATTTTTGTTTCATGATGTGCCAAATGTTTCTTCTGGTAAATGCCTGGACTGCTGGAAGTCCAGCTCAGCACCCGGATGCTTCTTCTGCATAGCCATACTGTTGTGATGGATGCGGTATGGGGTTTAGCATAGTCTTCCTAAAATATACAAGATATTCTTTGAAAGCTCTGCTGTCTGGCTGAGAGCAGATGATGTTCTAAAACCTTTATATACTGTTCAGCATTGACAGAGCCTTTCCCAGTGTGAGCTGCTCACAACCATAAACACTAATGCAACCTGTGCACTGATAAGCTGGATGGTCTCTCTCCTCTTAAGTCTGCAGGACACGATTGAAAGACACTCTAGATTTCTCTTTTTATGTCTGGTCTTGTAATTTAAGTTGCAAATTGCTCCTTTAGCTAATTTGTATTAGTGCCACTCACCTTTCCAGCCTTTTGTTGCCCCATCTCAACTTTTTGAAGTGTGTTGCTGCCATCAAGTTCCAAATGAGTTTATCATTTTCATGAAATGGTCTCATTTTCAACAGCTGATATGTGTTCTTTGTTCTGTTGTGAAAAAATATGGTTTTATGAGATTTGCCAATTATCGCATTCTGTTTACGTGTATATACATTTTACACAGCATCCCAACTTTTTGGGAACTGACATGTATTAATTTTTATATTTATACTCCAGACTTGGGAATGTTTAAGGTAAGTCAGTAACATTAATGAGAACACACAGTCTCCAGCATGTTCTCTGTAATTCTCTACATCTGAATGTACATAATGGTCACCAAGTTTGTCCAAGTTAAATGTATTCACAACATGAGCTGTAATAGACAATCACAGCAACATATCTCTGTCAAAATTCCTGTGTTTAAGGTGTTTCTCGTTCAGTCTCTCTGATGGTCAGTCCCAGCAGAACTCAACACTTCACTACTGACTCTCTCTCACTGAGCTGTGAGGGACAGAGTGACTCTACTAGATGGAGAGTGAGACGATACACACACAGTGAGAAGGTATCAGATTGTTCATCAGGCTGGGGATCAGTTACAGAATCTACATGCAGCATCAGCTCCCTCCACACATTCCACACTGGAGTTTACTGGTGTGAGTCTGAATCTGGAGAGAGCAGCAGTCCTGTTAACATCACAGTACACAGTGAGTCTACACATTTGATAATATCCATGTTTAAATGATAAGATTTTGTTTGCAAAGTAGCACAACTCTTTTGTAGCACAATTAATGTTCAAAGCTTGACAAAGTTATTGCCTTGAGATACTTTTGACTGCTCAACTTAAAAATTATACAATCTTTATAAATGAAATTGTTTCCAAATTATATTTGCAACTAGACCAAACACAGATAATAACATAATACTGAGAGCTCATTGTGTTTAGAATGAAGTTTACCTCTGACCCAAAATGGACTAGAAACCTCCAAGTCTTAGATACGAACTCTATTGTCATAAATAATTTAATATACACAATATTGCCAGAACTTGAGTGACATTCCATTCTTTCATATAATGTTAGCCCACCCTTTGTTGCTGTCGTTCCCAATCGCTTCCACTTATAATACCACTGATAGTTGACTGTGGAATATTTAGTAGTGAGGAAATTTCACGACTGGACCCAGACCGCCTAACAACAAGAGCCCGTTGCTAACAACAAACACAGCGCGTGAATTGCGAATGCTGCCAAAACACACTTTTAAAATAAAAAAAAAAGTTTTTTATACAGTGGCCGCTTTTTCTTCCCCCCCTTCAGTAGTTAGGAACACCTACGCCAATGGGAACACCTGATTTGAATGCTTTAGATGGTTGACTGAACCTATTTGGCAATTTATTGTATGTAGATAAATATGAATATCATATTCAATATGATATGAACATGATAGTATAATATGTTGATTTTTATTTTTTTTAACAGTTGCTCACATTTTCACAATCATGCCATCTGTGCACACTTCTACCCCTGTCTTTACCTCATCAGCTGAAACGTAAACATGTAATCAAAATAATGTTAAAATGCAAGTTAGTCATCCAGACAGCTCTGGTTACCAATGTAAAAAAAAAGGTTAAAGTATTATTGCAAGAGTGCCCCCTGCTGTTCATTAGAGCGACCTGTTTCAGTTTCCATTTCTCAAACACTCTAATGAAAAGCCCATTTTGTAATGTAGGTAAATGCAAGTTCATTATGCTGGTTAAGACACCCAATCTTAGGACAGTAGACTGGATGTTTAGTCAAGTTGGAATAACGTTCTGTTTTCTTATCTGGAATTAATGGTGAAGATTATGAAAGTTGTTCTGTAAAGGTTTCTGTCTTAAGTGAAATTCTTATGATAACTAAGCAGATAAGGTTTTCTATAGTTCTGTAGTTGTTTGTCTGGTTTTGGCTTGGTTTTTAAGTTTCTTGTGCCCTGTACTGTGATTTGTCTTGTTGGTTTCCTTCATGCTCTTTTTCATTTCCAGACTTTTTTCTTGGTCGCATTCTTTATTTAACTGCTTTTGTGGATTCTCTTTGTTTTTATTTGTGGATCACAACAAAACATTGCATTCGTACATCCCGCCTCTTTATCTATCTTCCTCACCATTACATATTACATATTACATTGTCATGGCACAGGGTTGGGGAGGAACCAAGTGCAAAGATGGAAGGCCACAAAATAAAGTCGGGCTTAAAAAGGGGAGTGTGCTAGGAGTGGTGTAAGAGGTTTTAGGAGAATGTAGTAAAATAAAAGGGGAAAAACAAGTAGTGCTATGCAGCTAGCCAGGATCGAACCCACAACCTCTGTGTTAAAAAAAAGCGTGCTGTGTCGCTGTGCTACAAGAGTGCACATTTAATGTCCAATTGCCGGGCTCATGAACGGCACGCCGAAAAGCGCGGGAAAACCAGACAAAGGACACACCAACAAATGGCGTGCTTCAAACAAATGATTTTTTTAAATAAATGGAAGACAGAGGTACTTAGGGTTTATCCCTGCATCTTTCCTCCTTCTCTTACGTTGGGATTTTATCCTCTTTTTTGTTTAGTTTGGGATTTTTGTCCTCTTTTGGTCTGGGATATTTTAATCCTCTTTTGGTTTGGGATATTTTAATTCTCTTTCTTTCTTTTGGTTTGGGATTTTCATCCTTATTTCTTTTCTGCTCCGTAGAGCTACCGTTTATCGGTCACACCAAATCTGGGCAGACACTGTGCGATTTTTGGCCCATTTTCAGCAGATTTTTCACTCGTGCGACTATTTTTGCGATCGGGCCGAGTTTCAGCTCAATCGCATGTCGGGCATCGTATAGTTTACACGGGTAACGAGTAGCGATTAACACCTCACGAGCAACTCCCGATCAGAAATCGCATGGTCGCAAGAAAATCAAACATGTTTGAAATTCGAATCGCTCCTCGTGAGAGTATCTCACTGTTGAAACAGCGCCACGAGCCGAGTCACTGCAACCTCTCACACTGCGCATGCGCGAACACAGAAACGGACGTGTAATCAAGCAGACGGAGCCTGCTAGTAAATGTTAGGTTCTTTATGAGTTTTATACATTTCTGTATGTTATGCAGAAATTACAAACAGTCCATATACAACTAAAACTGGGCGCTTCTTTGAATGACGTTTAGTTCAAAGCACATAAAAAGCGCATCTGAAGCCTGTCACCACAGCGACGTTTAAGGTGGAATGGTATATTTAAACAGTCTAACAACTTCATGTGAGTAATTTACTTAAGGAAATAAAGTGAAGCTACTTACACCTATTACCTTGGCTTGTGCTTGTTCTTCTTTCGTTTTACGCTGCAATTCCGGATACAAGAGTCCGATATGTGGTGTATGGACGTACAGTGTGAGCAGTCAGGTCGCATGACAGCATCTGGTCGTATAGTGTGAGAATATGAATCGTGAGCTGTGAACTTTTAAACCCTGCGATTCAGTCGTACAGTTTGAGCTGGAGCTGAGTACACGATTGAAAATATCGTACAGTGTCTGCCCAGTTTAAGGGGAGAGTGCGACAGTCACCTGCAGGACTTCCAGTCTTTTATAGGCCGCGTCACCGTCTTAGTGGGTTTACGCCGCCCTCTGGCGGTTATGGCGGGAACTGACGGACCCCTTACATACATAGTACATAATAGAATTTAGTAATCTAAATCTAAAAAGGTGTAGCATCACCAGCACCTTTAGACAATATTATGTAGGTAGCTAGCTACGTAAGATTATTGCAGTTGACATTATTTTGGAGAGCTAACAAATGTATCTTGCTATTGCTGGCTTGATGTTTTACAGATCAGGACAATTGGTAGTTAGCTGGGTGGCTAAAGTGTACCAGCTACACAAACCAACTAAATTGTGTTATTAATGTTGTGTTTACCATTCTAACTAATAATGATAGCCATATTAGCTGATCAGTGAAATGTATTCCTAAAACTCAGCTTTTAGTCAGTTAGCTGGGTACTAACTTTAACTTAGACTGGCAACATATATATCTTTACTAAGGGGAAAAAAGTCTATTTTTAATTAGTTCATTAATTGGCAGTATTACCACACCTTCAGTTTACACTTTACCTCTCGCAATGTTTACTATATCATGTTTAAAAAGTCTAAAAGTTTATTTTGTCTCAGTGGTTAGCAAGCTATCATAGCCAAGCTACTACAGAGCTTGGGAATATAGTCTTCCACATTCATCATTCATACAGACTGATAAGTTGTCAAAACCTTATATTGTAAGTGACATTTTACTAAAAATACAGACTCTGTGAGCAACAATTACTAAGTGAGTGTACATAATTCCATTTTGACACAACAGTAAGATAGAACTATGTAATGTTGGGCTAACAGTATGTAGAACTGAGTTTCCATCAGGTAAAGAATAAATAATGCCACTAGGAAATATATCTGTAGTTCTGGGATGATTTGAAAACATCAATTATACGGCAGTGTTCAATATATTTAGCAGTGAACTTATTCAGCTCTGTTAGAGCACGGAGAGTAGTGACTATAGATAAAGTATAGATACAGAATAGAGTTAGACTGAATAAGTACAGTGGTGTTCTGAGGATTTAAATTTGACACTCTCGAGTTGTTCCAAATCTTCATTACAACAGCTCATTAATTAGGTTCCCCTAGTGTAATAGATCAGTGTAATATGTTCTGTGTTCTAGATATTAATGTTATCCTGGGGAGTCCTGTTCATCCTGTGACTGAGGGAGATCCTCTGACTCTACACTGTTTATATCACTACACTAACTCCTCAAACCTCCCAGCTGAGTTCTATAAAGATGGATCACTCCTCCAGACTCAGACTACAGGACAGATGACCATCCGTACTGTCTCAAAGTCAGATGAAGGTCTCTACCACTGTAAACACCCAGAGAGAGGAGAGTCACCACAGAGCTGGATCTCAGTCAGAGGTAAAGAATACACAATTTAATTTGCTTTATGTAAAATAATTAAATAAGCTTCTTATGAGGTGTTTCAGAGTCATTTATATTTTTCAGTGCTTACATATTCAGCTAATGAGTCTGCTGGTGGTGGTCCGGTTGGAGTGGCTGTGGGAGTGAGTGTTGCTGTGTTGTTCATCATCTTACTGATGCTGCTGTGGTGCTACAGAACTAAAAAAGGTCTGATAGCTCATCCTGCTAATGGGTATATATGATATAATAAAAACATGCATAAGATAGAGAGCATTTAACTTGTTTACACTATTCGATGCTTTACGGTTATTTCTATGGTAAACCTCTGTCTCCCCCTACAGGAAACCAGACATCACAGCAGAAACGCAGACAGCCAGAGGCTGAGGACCGCCAGAATGGACATTCATTAATGCAGACTGGTAAGTTTTAATAAGCCAAAGATGCAGATCAAATTTGAATTAAATGTCAAGTTAAAGAAATATGTTTTAAATGTTTCTTAAAAGTGAGCACCAAGTTTGACTGTCTGGTGAAAGTTTCTCACTTTAGAAGCAGAATAACTGAGATTTCTATAATTCACAGAATAAGTTTTCTATAGTGTATAGATGGTACACACCTGCATTTGCTATGTTGTGTGCTTTGCTACCTCAGATGCCGGCGTTGAATCCACAGACGTGACTTACGCTGAGATTCAACTGAAAACAAAGAGACCAAGGCTAGGTAGAGTACATGAAAAGTTTGTGATCTAATCTGCCACTTTAAGTAATATTATTTCTGATCATATAGATTGTAATTCTGAGTTTCTTGCTTACTTTTAGTGAAGGCTAGTGTGAACACTGACACTGTGTACTCAGAGCTGAAGCAGAACACAGGTAAGACCAGTGGTGCAGTATTAGCATTAGTTTCTGTTCTGCAACTTTCAGGAGACGACAGTTCACTCGGTAGAGCGTCTAGTGATGGAAGAGAACTTATCCTGATCTGCAGCTACTGTTGTCCTGTAGGTTAGGAGACCTATGGTTGAAATCTACAGTCATGCATTGGTGTGCTGCACCACCTGGTACTGCTCAAATGTATCTAATAATATGTTTCAGTGAAGTCCAGTGTTGCATTTGTGATAGGGGAGGAAATGTTGTTCTCCAATCTAAAATAAGCAATAATGTTCAGTAATGAAAGACACTATATATGATAGCAAAACTAAGGTATCTATTAATGATCTAATATTTTTACAGTGTGCGTGTGTTTGTTGCATTTTGCATATTCGGATGGTCTGTAACATTCAGAAAAAGTACTAATTGAATCTTCAATAATTTTTTTATTATACAGCACTGTGCAAAGGCTTTAGGCAATCACAGACATTAAATATTTAAAACGTCATTTTTTTTGACGTTTTGTGCTTTTACATATGCTAGTGTGTTTATTTAACCCTTTCCAAGCTTCTCCTAGTGGAAACAACCCAGTATTATTTACAGTTATCATCTAATACCTGCTTTGACTGCTTCATTAAGCTAAATTAAGATTGCTGGTAAAGGAACTAAATACATTCATACAATGTCTGGGGCGTCCAGGAGAAATCTGGAACTAAGTTTTGTTCTTCAAACTGAAGCTCAAGATTATCTACTTCTTTCAAAATAAGACATTCATGTTGCTTTGTACTGTATTTATGCTTATTAACATCTGCTCTAAGGATATCTGGTGTTCTTTCTGGGGAAAATACACTTATTGATAAGATAAAGGCTTTTAAACAACTTTTGCACAGTAGTGTGTATTATATGCACAGTATTTTTCCAACTGAACCAAACTGAACTGAATTCTTTCAATTTCCCAAAAGCTTGTAATGTAGCTAGGATGGTAAGTTTCTTTAGTAGAACCATTGTTAGATGAGTGAGTGTTCTTTAAGTTTGTCATTGATTCCTGGACGTTTGGGTGACTGAAGACTGATGGCAGCACTGGACACATGAAAAAACATTACCACTTAACAGGCTTAACTCAGACTTAACGGCTTCTGAACATTTCACAACATGTTACAAGGACATCGTTACCTCAACCTAGATTTAATTGTTAATGGAACAAAATGGAAAGATTTCAGTGCAATTTCCTTGGAAAGGGATGAACAGTTTTCATTCACTGAAATCCAAACACAATCAATTTAGTCCATTTTAGACATTTCTTAAAGACAAAACAGTTATTTTACATTTTAAGTCATATTTTAAGTAAGCCAACAACCCTGTTCATTATTTGTTTTATTTTATTTTTATTTTATTTATTTTTAGTGTGGAAATATATTTAATCTTTCACAAATTACAAGTTATCATCTCCACTGCGGCAGGTTGAAATGTTTCAAGTGTGTTGGCCATTTCGCACAGTCACTCACATTTCACATTTGAATTTGAAGCAAAGGTGGATCACAAACCCCTGTTACGTCACATGATTACTATCACCATGGTAATCAACATATATCCACAAGAGGACATTTTAGTCTTTGAAAGATGAATTTGAAGATGATAAAAACTGTGTCAGTAATAAACACACACATTCTTACAGAGCTCATTTGTTCCTGGAGGAACGTAATTTCGCTCCACTGTGTACTTAGATGGAATGAAAAAACTTCTGTTCAGTTAAATGTAGTTAGCCAGCAACTGGCCCGTTTTTCTTGTTGTTGAGATTAAAAATATGTCAAATATGTAATTGTGGTTACAGTTAAATAACAAGCCCATTTTGTTAATTAGCAGTTTGAGTGTGTGTTTTGTCAGGAAATCACAGAAATGTGCAGAGTTGGGGGTCCGTCAAGACCAGGGTCGGGAACCACTGCTCTAAAGAGTTACTTTAAACGAGCAGCTCAACTGCCCGGGAAACATTTATAAATAATGATCTTAAAGTATAATGACAAAAAAAGAATAAACAAAAAAATAAATACATGTTGTTCAAGTAGTATGAATGAACCCACTGAGTATTTTCCTTTTGTGCATGTTAAAGGCTTAAAAGCTAAAGAGGCAGTGATGGTTCTCAATAAAAGGGAAATGAAAAGGATGTAATACTAAAAAAACAATCTAATAAACGCTCACTTTTGTAAATACCTGTAAATACCAGAATTGTAAATACAGCAGCTCTATCGTATTTCCTAGGTGAAGTTTTACTTGCCGCCCCATCTATTTGTTTCAGTATATTTCCCAGAATGTGACTGTGACATTTTCTTACAGCCTTATATGTCATGATGGTACAATTAAAATTGTATAAATATAATAACACAGTTTACAGTCTACATTAGAAATCCAGAGCATCTCCACTTTAATGAAGGAAACATGTTATTTATGTAGACAAAGCCTTATCACTTATTAAATTTCTTCCTCATTTCAAGAAGGCAGAAGATTCTCCACAAGGGGGTGTTGTTTGCTCATAAATAGCTCACGCATAACTTGCACTGTTCAGCGATTTTAATATTATCATATATGTGACTAGGTGAAGTGTCTATGTGTGTTGGGTTGGGGGTCACATGGGTGGCAATGTAATCATTAATTCTGACCTTTTAACATGAAGTTTAAACAATATTAATGATTGTACATACTGACGAGTCCTGATACTGTGGCATTTTCAATTTTCTATTTCATTTTGCTTATAATAGATAACTATTATAATAGATAAGTCATTAACTTTAACATTTACTATTTACTTTTTGTCTTGAGATTAAACCTCATTGTGCATCCACAATCTCTTGGAATATTAATAAGGTCATGGGCTGCAAATCAGGCAAAACAAAGCGAAGCTGATAGAAAAGAAACTTTGGGCTCGAATGCAATAAATTACCTTTACTCACAATGTGTATTCTGGAGCTTGCACCTGGAAAATCTAGGGACAGAAATCAATAAGCAGTACTGTTTAAATGAGACTGTGGGACACACTGCATGATTCCAGGATTGCTGGCGCTGACAGTATTGCCTATAGCATGAACAGCTAGTTGTGGCAGGATATGCTACATCATCGATGTCCATTAAAAAAACAAGTATATCCAAAATTGCAACATTATAGAAGAGGGCAAACATTTTATTTACTTTCAGTATAGGTCCATGGAACCAGATTTAATTTGAAGCATTTCTATTGGTCCCTTACTCACAATTTTTTACACATTGTAAACGGTAGCCTAGGAGATAAAAATCTCCAAAAAAATAAATATATGTTTTTCTTTGGACAGCAATATATATATATATATATATATATGTTATTATTGTTTATTCTCTATTCTACCTCTTTGCAGGTGATGTTGCTTGACTTGGTGATGAAGAAAACACTGTAAGTAGGAAAATTTGTAACATGATAAATGGAATAATTTAAATATTGCTGTATAATTATACCTTAAGCGTTCATCATATGTTTGAGTTCATTTCTGTTGTTTAAATAATCCAATATTAGTAGGAGTACAGATAAGTATGGTGTGTGATTTAATATATATATATATATATATATATATATATATATATATATTATCTTTTACAGGTCCAAGAGAATACTGCTGAAGATGTCAATAAGATGGTCAACTGTGTGTTTAGGCCACAATTGTCAGGAAAAGTTTATTTGCCATACTGGAAAAATTATCATTTTAACACGTTGAGTGGTCCTTTGTAGATTATTAAATGTAGATGAATTAATTAACCTCAGCCCAAGACTCAACCTTAACGCTCATCCTGGCCCTAATATTAAACTAAATCTTAACCCAAAACCTAACCATAACTCTAACATCAGCCCAAAACCTAACCCTAACCATGGCCCTAATTCTAAACCTTACCTCAACCCAAAACATAGCCCTGGCCCTAACCCAATCTAAAACCTATTCTTAACTGCAACCTGTTAGAATCAGAAGTCAGGAGACCTTCAGTGTAGACGTAAGTTTATTTACACACACAGGAATATGTGGGTACAGCTCAGTCGATCACAACCAGTCTGTTAGTGGCCGGGAAGCAGTCTTAATCACGTGCATGTCGAAGCATTCGTAGGTCATCGTCTGTTGCCGGGTCAGTCTCTTAATGTCCAGTCCATCTCTGACTCAGTCCAAATAGACTTAATATTGTCTGAAATATAATATGTAATATTGTCTGTAATATAATCTGTAATGTAGTCTGTAATATAGCGTGTAATATAAGGTGAATTATAGTGTGTAATGTAGTCTGTAATATAGTGTGTAATATAGTGTGTAATATAATCTGTAATATAGTCTATAATATAATCTGTAATATAGTCTGTGCAGCTCTAAAAGGATAGCCTAAAACAAACAGCTGTTTGAGGGAGCCAGAAGAATAAAAAAGGTGGAGTGGAAGAAAACATAAGATTTGCAGGGCTCTGTCTGATGTAGAAGGTAGTTGTTTAGATTTATTTACTGTTCTGTGCCTTAAAATGTTTTCATGCTTTAACTTTTATCGTAATGGTGTTTTGTTGACATTGAAAGCAAATATATGATTTTTTTTTTTGCTGAGATTAACATTTTGGGGAATATAATGCATACAATGTCTTCTGTTATGGAATATTTAGTATTGTATATTCTTTTATTCTTTAAGTCTGTTATATGTATACAATGCTGCATGTATACAAAACTGGATCAGTGGTGTTCAAACTGTATATAAGGCAAAGCTAAGAGGTCAAACAGTGTAATTAAAAGTACTCAAATATCAGAGAAATATTTTTTTGGTTTTTTTGCTTACTGGATGGGAAGTTCCTTTCTGCTGAACACAGGAAGTCATTACCCTCACTTGAGCCCATTCAGTGAGTTCACATCAGGCCTTTAAGTCCCTGCAGCTAGTTACAAATACTCAAGCATTTGAGTTTAGTTCTAAAGAATTATGTAAATTAGATACTATAACTGAATCCCTTTTACTGGTAAAACTGAATCCAAACCAGTCCTGACCATTAGAACCCAGAAATTCCAAGTGGAAAGGGAAGAACTAGCAACAACTATGTCGGAGGATTACCTTCTGTAAGCTCACCACCACCCCTAGTCTGCTAAGAAAAGCACCTAGGCATGCAGACTGCTTCTATAAACATTTGTGAAAGAATGGGTCCCCCTCAGGAGCTCAGTGAGATCCAGCATCCTGACCTCATCCCGATAGAACACCTTTGGGATGAATTAGAGTGGATACTGTGAGCCAGGCCTTCTCATACATCATCAGTGTCTGACTTCACCAGTGCTCTTCTGGAAGTATGGTCAAAAACCCCTATAAACACTACTAAACTGTGTGGAAAGCCTCCCAAACGAGTTGAAGCTGTTATAGCTGCAAAGGTTGGGCTGACATCATAATAAACCCTATGGATTAAGAATGGGGTGTCATGAATACGTTTGGTAATGTAGTATATGTTAATTGTCATGAAATTACACAAATAAAAAATAGGCTGTTTGTTTAAGCAATTCTCCTGAAAGCAAGAACCCCGGCCTTTATCTATCTGACAAAGTAAACCCGTCACTGCCAGCCTGTCACAGTCCTGTAGAGATCTTATGCAAAGTTTTGGGTAAAAATAAATGTCTATACTTCAGAGAATGTAAAAGAGGAACTGGAAGTATTACAAGAACAAGAAGAAAGATAAAAACTCTTATTGGTGCATGAGAGAACATTTAAATATGAATATATATAATTTCTTTTTTTCTTCTGTTCATTTTGTTATACATGCTTCCTCCCTCTGTGACGGGTAAAGCCCGATGTCATGTCCGTCTTTGTAAGTTTTTCTGTACACATGAGAAGTGAGAAGTGTCACACCCCACTGAAAGTTCTTAAAGAACGAGTTTGGTTCATGCATTCTCGCTCTGAGTTGCAGTAAGTCTGTCTTGTAAACACGCTTTTGAACGATCTTTCACACGTACACAACTAAATGGCGGACATTTACGCCAACGTGAAAATTAAGAAGGGCTGTGCAAGAGAGTCAGGAGATGGTGAACCCTCTAAAAGTGAGTATCTCTCTCTTTTTTCTTTTAATGGCTGCAAATACATCTACAGGGCAAGTATAACAGGGCTGTATTTACCGCTATGCAATCCTATGTTAGATAATGTCAGGCAGGAGAAGCTTAGTCAGGCTGTTAAGCTTCTGATGCTGGCTTGTATTCCTAAAGAGTAGCTTATTTTTGTCTTGTGTCATTTAAAGGCAGAGCTTACAGAGTGTCCCAAGGATCGAGACTTGCTGTACAGTGTAAAGATTGCACTGTCGGTGTGATTGGAAGGAATGAATGACAATGTTGTTGATAGCATTACATTTTCTGTCACACGTGTGCAGTAAAGGACAATGTTAAGTTGAGGACAATACAATTCTCTCACCATGTTTTGGTACGGGCTGGGCGTCAGTAGGAGGTGTGAAGTACCACCCAAGGGTCGTTTCTGTTAAAAATACAGTTCCTTCCTTTGCATCTTGAAGTCTGTTGATTGGTGTATATGTACAATCTGCTAGTTTTCTTGTAGTAATTTACTAACAGCAGGTTTTTGCAGATTAGATCTTAAGCTCTAGACAAAGCATCCCAGCAAAACTCATTATCAAAATAAGCTCATGCCCAGAGAAGGCAGTCGTGTTTTTGGTTTTATGTACATACACCAATCAGCCATAACATTAAAATCACCTCCTTCTATCTACACACATTGTTCATTTTATACAGGAGCACGTTGTAGTTCTATACTTACAGACTACAGTTCATCTGTTTCTCTGTATACTCTCTTTTACCCTGTTCTTCAATGGTCAGGACCCCCAAAGGACCACCACAGAGCAGAGATTATTTGGGTGGTAGATCATTCTCTGCACTGCAGTGACACTGACACTGTGGTGGTGTATTAGTGTGTTGCTGGAGCTTTTAGGAACCGTGTCCACTCACTGTCCACTCTATTAGATATTCCTACCTTCCAGGTCCCTTGTGTATATGTAAAGTCAGAGATGACAGATCATCTGTTGCTGCACAGTTTGTGTTAGTCATTCTCTAGTCCTTTATCAGTGGTCGCAGGATGTTGCCCACAGAACACTGTTGGCTGGATGTCGCTGGTTCTCAGTCCAGCAGTGACACTAAGGACACTCCAGCAGCACTGCTGTGTCTCATCCAATCATACCAGCCCAACATACACTAACACACCACCAGCATGTCAGTGTCACTGCAGTGCTGAGAATGATCCACCACCCTAGTAAAACCTGCTCTGTGGTGATCCTGTCAGGGTCCTGAGGGGATAAAAGGGGATAAACGATGTATGCAGCAAATCAGTTGGACTACAGTCTGTAAGTGTAGAAACTACAAACTACAAAGTGCACCTATATTGTAAGTGGACAATGTGTGTAGATATAATGAGTAGTAGTGTGTGGATATAGTTTTAATGTTATTGCTGATCAGTGTATGATTTCTTCATTATGAGGAAGAGTTTGAACTTTCATTTGTAGATGAACTCTGTTTACAGTCAATGGTTTTGGGAAGTGGAACTGAGCCCATGCAGTAATTCCCACTACAAAACACACGGCCCAAAGACGACAACCAGTATTGGTTTAGGGCTTAGTCCTTTACATACAGAGATTTCTTTAAATTCTATAAATCCTTTAATGATATTACGTTGCACTATTTGTCTGTGCAGTCTTTCACAGCGTGGTGAACTCAAACCATATTACTGCCCTGCTCCACCAGGTGTACCTAGCATTACACCAACTTTGTTTTTTTGCTGGCATCAAATTCAAAACGGGTATATATGTTTTTAAAATAAACAATACGTTTCTTAGATTTAATATTTAATATGTTGTCTGTGTACTATTTTAATTAAACATATAGAATAAATATAAGGTGTAAATGCATGTCATTGCATTCTGATTTTATTTTGTCCCTGAGCCGGCAAAGAAACTATATGAGTAAAGATGATGACCATGATAATGTCATGGTGATATCATTTGTGGAATCTATGCTGATGTGCACTGAGACTTTGAGTGTTGTATTTAATAAATAAATAACATAGGATAATATAACATGAACCATACGGTGTGTTATGATGTGAGTGAGTCAGCTTAACCACAACCAGTTCTCCTCCACAGTAAACATCAAATTTCCATTAAATTGTATCCAGTGCTTTTAATGGATTTGAACAAATCTAAGCAATGGCTGAAGTACAAACAGGAGTTTTGTGATTTTTTTCATACACTTACCTTATTTATGACACCAGTGAAAACAGTATTCTGTCAGAGTACCTGTCTAGTGTGATAAGATTTGAGAATACAGCTAATGTGTGAGTTAATGGAAGACTGGTGTTGGTGTTTGCTGTTGCAGAAAAAGAAGATGTAATATACTCCACTTTGGCGTTATCTACAGAAGGTGAGTCTGTAACTGTAACTGTTCACACATCTTAACCACAGGTGTAGAAAAGCAGGGAGGGGTCATGTCCACCAAGTTTGCCACTCACCACATCTTGTGTCTTTGTCAAATTAAATTGTTTTAAAATAACTGTTAAATCCGTTGGTAACTGTATCTTCTGGCACAACGTTACCTCTTTGCACAAGACTGGAAATACAACATGTACAGTCAGCATCATCTTTCAAGAGCCTTTACTGTAGCAAAATAGCTCAACCTTATATTTATTAAGGGATGTTTCAAGAGTGAGGTAAAATAAGCAGGATATGGGAATGTAATGTGAGGTACTGACGGCAGTTATACAGCCTCTCTACTTCATCTATCAATGGAAAGGGAGTGCCATAGGACCACCGCAGACCAGACATCATCAGTGTGGTGGTCCATTCACAGTAAAGCAGTGATACTGACAGAATATTCTTTTGCAATAGTACTAGAGTATCAGGTACAGCAGTGTTGTTGAGCTTTTTAAACATTATGTACAGTTACTGGTTACTGATATTAGAAATACCTTTGTAGATTTAAAATGAGACACTCTATAACTACTTCATAGTTTCACTAACAGTCATGCTCTAGCAATTCTTAGTAGTCATCTAAGTGGTTGACCAAAGGGTGGTGTTCAGCGGGCTGTTCTTAACCCAGATGTGGCAAAAAAAAAAAAAAAAAAACTATTAACAACTTATTTTCAGACAGTGGAGTTTTAGCAGTGCAGAAGTGATACTGATGAGTGAAAAACCCTCAGCAACCAGCTTTTCTCAATACACACAAACCAGCACCATATCCACCAACACAGCAATACCATGTTTGAGTCACTGTTGCGCTCAGAATGGTCCATTACCCAAATAACAGCTGCTCTATGGTGGTCCCTTTCCTTTAATAAATTAATATGGGTTACACATTTTGTTAATTAAAGACTATAGGATGAACTAATTACTGCAATTAATTAGTTATTTAATTAATTGCAATCTTTGGAAAATACATTCAAATATATATGTGGTAGAAATATAAGGATAAACAAACAAAAAAATCATATGAAAGTAAAAACAACAGCAAATAAACAAAAACTAGTAAAACCACAAGCAATGCTGAAAAGCTGCAGCCTCTTACTGCAAGATTCTGAGACAGGCTGCTAAAAGTATTGACCCCATTCCCAATATGCTTTGTAAATAATATCAATCTGTAAAATCCATACTTTCATCATACTTTACAGCAATCTGAGGACTTCAAGGCCTGTATTATGTATTATGTAGAATGTATTATAGGCCTTGAATCAGTTCGTAACAGTGCAGTGGCATGTTAGTGTGTGTTGTGCTTGGCTAAAAATTAACTGCTGCCCAAAAAGGTCTGCAATTTTTTGTACTTTTTGTTTCCAACATCTACCTCTGATATCTCTCCATGGATGATCCAATGTTGGTCCCATTCCAATAATGGACAGACATGGTTGACACGTGCTGGTTTATGATTGTTGATTAATATGTAAAAGAATTCTGTTATTTGAGGATTTTAATAATGAAATATGTAATAATTCTATAAGGCTTTTCATTAATGATGTCATTCCTCATGGAATTCCTTATAAGCTGGCCCTAGCCACTCAGACCTGCTAAGATCAGATGACTCTGCTGGCCCCTCAACTGAGCCAGGGTCAAAGATTGTGATGACTGGACAAGCTAAAGAGAGAGTACTGTGGATTTCTCTCTGTGCTTTCTTCTTTGCTGTGGCCCTCATCGTCGGAGTGCTCAGTGAGTCCAAACTCAAATATATATATAGATTTAAATACCACCTCAATTCTAAAAAAGTTGGAACGCTATAAAAACAGAATGCAATGATTGCAAATCTTATTTACAGTTTAACATGTAATACTTCAGTGAGACATTTTATGATTTCATTAACTCATTTAGAGCTTGCTGGAGATCTGAGGGAGGAATATTGTCCCATATTTGTCTGATATAGGATTCTAGCTGTGTAACCGTCCCAGATCATCTTTGCTGGATTTTCGTGTCATATTGCACCAAATGGTTCTACTGGTGAAGGTGTTCAGCACCTGGACTCTGCAGAATGTGGTTTAAGCTGATGTCTTGCTGAAATATGCAAGACCTTCCCTGAAAGAGATGCTGTCTAGATGGGACTATATGTTGTTCTAACACCTCTGTATACTGTTTAGCATTGCTAGAGTCTTTCCATACGTGTAAGCTGCCCACGCCATAAACACTAATGCAACTCTGTACCATCACAGATGCAGGCTTTCGAACTGTGCACTGATAACAAGCTGGATGGTCCCTGATGATTTCATGATGATTTCTAGAACAGAATCGACCCTGTTTTGAATGCAGATCCACCTGAGGGCCTGAAGATCACAAAAGTTCTGTATTGACCGTTGGCCTTGTCAGGGATTTCTCTGAATCTTTTGATGATATTATGTACTGAGGATGGTTGAATATACCCAGTCTTCGTAATTTTAAGTTCAGCAACATTTTTCTAAAATTGTTCCACAATTTTTAGACACAGTTTTGTGCAGATTGGTGAACCATCTTTGCATCAGAGAGACTCTTCCTCTCTAGAAAATCTCTCACTTTTAACATCTGATATGTGGTCTATGTACCACTGTGAATGAAATTTGTCTATGTGATTTGCAACCACTGCATTCTGGTTTTATTTACATTAATTTTCACAGCATTTCAACTTGGAATTGGTCTCATTTTTCTTATTTTTCTGAATTCATTCTGACAGCATTTCTTGTCGTTTATGTTCATTACTTTATAAACTGGTGCTGCTATGAGGAGGTAAGAGGCTCACTGTCATGTTCTCTTTTAATATATATTTTAATGTTCTGGTCCTGGTTCTCCAGATGTCTCTGCTAGCATTACACATGAGAAAAATATTCGCCAGTCTGAAGGTTAGTGTCTGAATGGGCAACAGTGTCATATGTACTCTGATATGTGCTAAAACAGCAAAAGTGAACTGTATTTATTAAATTATTTATTAATTACTTAATTCATTTCTTCATTTATCTGAAGCTTTGCGTAAATCAGAGGGTTTTAGATACCAGCAGGTAGGGCTGGGCGATAAAATGATAACAATTATTATTGCAAAGTATTGTTTCCTCGATAGAAATATAAGACGTAGCCGATAGAAAGTCCATTTAAGTTCTGTCCATGTTTTGAGAGACAACACAAATAGCCAATAAGAATGAGAATAGCGCTGCCCCAAACCAATCAAGTGGCTGAACTAGAGTTCCAACCATTTAATGTTCGGTTGAAACACACAGCACAGAGTGTAGGCGTAGCGGCAGCTTAACCCACGTGCTAGTAATTTAGTAACTTGGCAAAAAAGGAGAAAATGACGTCAAACAACGTTAACGTTAACGACACCATTCCCGAAGAACACACCTCAATAGACACAGAAGGCTTAGAAGCACGAGGAAAACGCATGACCATTCTAGACTTAATATATTAAAGGATACCTTAAATGCAGGTGTTCTATAAATGGTTAAAGACTAAAGGTCTACGCTCCGACTAGACTTTTAGAGGCACAAATGACACATAGCCTACATGCCTTACGCACAAGAAGTCGGACAGTTTATGGACTATATATGTTGCAGAGAGTCGTTTGAGAAGCAGCTGCATGTTTTTAAAGCTCCCGCGGTATCGAGAACAGTCTTAGGTTCTACACTGGGCGATTAAGAAATGGTTAGCAATGAGACTTTTCAAGTGACACTACTGAAAGAAACGTGTTGATAACCTTAAAATAATCTACTAAGATAAGATTTATTTATATTTGGGGTTGAACAAAGAAAAAAGAAAATAGTGATTTGATTTATGTTGTGATATATATTAATATTGACTGATATAAAAAAAATATTGTGAAAAGATTTTTTCCCGCATTGTTCAGCCCCACCAGCAGGCATATCATTAAAAAAACCCTGTTTTTCAGGTATCAGTATATATGATATGAAATCAAATGTATAGTCTTTATAGATTTTAACTTTGTGTTTTAGAAAAACTCAATGATACTTTGAAGAACTACTCCATCATTGAAAAGAGTCTCTCAGGTAAGTTTGAGTTAGGGATTCACTCATTCGGGAATAGTGGACTAATGCTGATATCTGATATTTTTCATAAACACATCTGCCAATATCAACACGTAAAAATATATAAATGTAAACATGTATTTTGATTACCATCTGCAGAAAATTTTATAATTCCACTATCACTATGTGTATAGTGTGCATGTTCTTTGGGTTTCTTTCGGGTACTCCGGTTTCCTCCCACAGTCCAAACACATAGGTTGATTGGTCACTCTAAATTGACTGTAGGTGTGTGTGTTGGCCATGCAATGGGCTTGCGATCTGTCCATGGTGTACGCCGTAATGTGGAATTGTTAGTTTTACTTTTTTCCAATTTTAATGTTTATTTTTGGTCTCTACTAGAATAGATTTACATGCTTTAGTTTTCTCAAAACACAATATTTTTCTCATACTGTATAATTTTCTGTCTGAAAAGCTTTGTTGGAGATCCTGTATCTTTAAGCCCTGCCTCCTGATAAGTCCAGTGTGTTCTGATTGGTCACCTTTCCTACTCTGATAGGGCCACCCCTAGAGCAGCATCCTGCTAAATGTTCTGTCCCCACACCTCAGTGACTGTTTCTACGTTGTTGTTTGTTCTGCTGTATTAGTTTGAGTCAGAGTCCGATCCTGAAAGTCAGGTAGAACAAGTTGGGGTAGGTTTTTACTATTTTAGCTCTCTTTGCATTGTGTGAAGGCGTGTCAAGCTGCCCAGTAGGTGCCTAATAAGGTTTGTGTTAGCAGGATGACGTCACCTTGTAACAGAGAAAAGGGCTGGAAGGTTATTACTGAGAAAAGTTATTACTGCGGGAGAGAGTTTAATATCTTGTACCTTCAAATCTGCTTCATATTCATGCATCTTATTTTGTCCAAACTTTAAATTTGAAGATTTTAGTTTATGAGAGTGGAAAGAGATGATTTCAAAGTCATTTATATTATATTATATTGTATTACTTATTATTTATTATTATATATTATTTATATTATTTTATAGTGATGTAATGTTTTCTATGATTTTTGTCAAATTAACACATTTTAAATTCTTGTTTATATTTGATTTAAGCTTTGAAGGCTATTTTAAGTTTTTCACACATTAAGAGTGTGGTTATGTGGTCGTCTGGAGGCATTATAAGGATTCCCAGAGACATCCGATCCATGCACATAAACTTTATTAGATTTTAACACAGTACTTCAAAAGATAAAAACACGTTTAAAAAAAACGCTAACGGCTGCAACTACTACTTGGGCATACTGGCTAGCCCTGGAGCTACATACGCTGTCCCCTTGACCGGGTATGGCTCCCTTATTCCTTGCTGCAGCTCCTTATAACCAGGATGTCCCTCCCCCTCTCAGAGCGTGACACCCTACAGGAAACAAGCAACAGATTAACAGATGCACCTCAGGTGTGGGGTAGACCGGGTGATGTGTCTGGCGCCATAATGACATCATCAGAAAGAGTGATGCAATGCAGCTGAGACAAACAAACGTGTGCAGATATTAAATGGAAAGAGACTTTAATGTTGAAAGCGGATTCCAAGAGCAGGGTCACAAAAACAGTCCAGGTCAAAACCGGGAGGTACAAAAGTACAGACATGGGCAAGGTGAAGACGTAATAAGGTTCAGCAAAAAAGAATAAACCACAAGACAAAAACAAGTCACGAATCAGAAATCAGAAGAGTATAAAATGCTCTGTATGCTTATGAAAGATGAACAGCAACAGTACTATATGAACTTCAGCTGAGTGTGGTTAGTACTGTGGTGAGGAGCACCAGGGATTGACTGGTGATGGACATGTGAAGGTGGCCTGTTGGTAAAGGGTATTATGGGAAATAGAGTTAATGGAGTCTTAATCTTATCTTAAAGCTGTACATACTAAACTTGTTCAGCTGTATCTTTGAGCACCCGGCTTATTACTGAAGCATGCTTGTGCAACAGTTTTAAGGTGCACACACACTATTTATGATTCCCAACATTAGTGCAAATAAACAATTCAAGGAAGGTGAGACCCTTTTGCTCTTCAGAGCTACTCACACACAGATCAAATCATTTTATTTAAATTCATAGTTATCTGCATTTTTTCCAGATAAAACCAGTTTTGCCTGCCTTATGGTTAGACACACAGGAGCTAGACTGAGCAGCCAAAGGCCTAAATTAGCTGCCAGAAAAAGTAGAAACTTTACTTCTTGCAAGTGAAAACAGTTCCATTATACTGACATATACATTTAGAAAAAGGCTCTGGGCTGGTAATGAAAGTTGACGATGAGCTGTACTGTCATTCACAGTTACAGTAATACGTAACGTCGCTATATGATATGAAAATCACATGCAAACAAATGTGTTGTCTTCTCAGAGTTGAACTTTGTGTTTTAGAAAAACTCAGTGATACCTTGAGGAACTACTCCATCATTGAAAAGAGTCTCTCAGGTAAGTATACTTTAGGGATTCACTCATTTGGAAATAGTGGACTGATGCTGATATTTTTCATAAACATATCTGTCAATGTAAACACATAAAAATATATAAATGTAATCATCTACTTTGATTACCATCATGTAAATACATAACATTTATTTCCATAAGATCAAAAATACAGTCATCAAATATCAATATTGTGGTCAAAACTCAGTATCTGCTTTTCATCTATATTTTTAACCAGTTATCTGCAGAAAATGGTATAATTCCACTATCATTGTGCGTCTCCAGTTCATTTAATCAGTACACTCAATAATAACATCAACACAGTTGGAATGTACTGGTATACAAATATTGAGAAAACAGAAACCGAGAATAAATGCAGTATACAGAATACAGTTACCTTTTATATATTGACAAGAATACTTTAATACAAAATAAATAAAAATTCAGTCTTTATCTTGTTTCAAAGCTATACATACCAAACTTATTTAACTGCATTGGTATTGAACTCATACATGTTTCATGACATGAAATTTACCAAAAATCACAACTACCTTCTTTAAAGTCAAACTGACAAGATTTAGTTTTTGGAAAATGCAGAATTAGGCAGCATGTTGGTGTAGTGGTTAGCACTGTTGTCTCACAGTAAGATGGTCGCCTTTCCTACTCTGATTGATCAACCCTTAGAGCAGCATCCTGCTAAATGTTCTGTCCCCACACCTCAGGGACTGTTTCTACATTGTTGTTTGTTCTGTTGTATCAGTTTAAGCTGGTTCTGAAAGTCAGGTAGAGCAAGTTGGTAGACTTGATCTGCCTTAGCAAGCTAGTTTGGATCAGGATTTGTTTTAGAGTGGTCGGTTTTTACTATTTTAGGTCTCTTTGTGTTGTATACTCAGTAGGTGCCTAATGAGGTTTGTGTTGCAGGATGATGTCACCTTGTAACGGAGTAAAGGGCTAGAAGGTGTTTCAGGCGGCTGGGAAAAGTTGTTACTATGGGAGAGAGTTTAATATGCATCTTATTTTGTCCAAACTTTACATTTTAATTTATGATAGTAGAAAGAGATCATTTCTAAGTCATTTATATTATGTTAATATGTTATAGTGATGTAATGTTTTGTATGATTTTTGTCAAATTAACACATTTTAAATTCTTATTTATATTTGACTTTAGCTTTGAAAGCTATTTCAAGTTTTTCACACATTAAGAGTGATGCAATGCAGCTGAGACAACCAAACATGTGCAGATATTAAATGGAAAGAGACTTTAATGTTGAAAGTGGATTCCAAAAGCAGTCTCGATCAAAACAGTCTCGATCAAAACCGGGAGGTACAAAAGTACAGACATGGGCAAGGTGAAGACGTAATAGGCTCAACAAAAAGGAATAAACCACAAGACAAAAACAAGTCACGAATCAGAAATCAGAAGAGTATAAAACACTCTGTATGCTTATGAAAGATGAACAGCAACAGTACTATATGAACTTCAGCTGAGTGTGGTTAGTACTGTGGTGAGAAGCACCAGTGATTGGCTGGTGATGGACATGTGAAGGTGGCCTGTTTGTGAAGGATATTATGGGAAATGAAGTTAATGGAGTCCAGAAGCATGACAGTTACTAAGGGAAAATGTTTAGTTTGTATATAAGTATATGACACAACCAAGCCTTTTTTAATAAAAATGTCTTGAACACAATAGTAAAAGACAATAGTGTGAACACAAAGCAATACATCCAGTCTTTATCTTATCTTAAAGCTGTACATACTAAACTTACTCAGCTGTATCTATGAGCACCCGGCTTATTACTGAAGCATGCTTGTGCAACAGTTTTAAGGTGCACATACACTATTTATGATTCCCAACATCAGTGCAAATAAACAATTCAAGGCCAAATCATTGTATTTAAATTGATGGTTATCTGCATTTTTTTCCAGATAAAACCTGTTTAGCCTGCCTCATGGTTAGAGACACAGGAGCTAGACTGAGCATCTAAAAGTTTAGATTAGCTGCCAGAATAAATAGAAACTTTACTCCTTGCGAGTTAAAACAGTATCATTAAACTGACATGTACATTAAGAAAAAGGCTCTGGGCAGGTAATGAAAGTTGACGATGAGCTGTACTGTCATTGTTACAGTAATACATAATGTCGCTGTCCAATGAAAAACATGTATCTCCATTTTTGTCAATTTTGAGTTTTCTACATTATTTGAACACACCAATGGTCAATTACAAAGTGTGAACATCTCAGGGTGAATGGACCAATAGAAGTGCTCCAAAATAGTTTGTAAAAAAATCTGCTTCCATTGACTTATATTGAAAGTAAAGTATGTTTTTGGTCTCTCCTGTAAAGTTGCAATTTTGGAGATACTTGGACAGCTACGATAAGTATAAAAATAAATGTACTCGCCACAAAGGAAAAGGATTTACTGCTATGTTAAATGCTACTGCATGTACATGTTAACCTCTCATTTGCATATTTTGATTTGCCCATGTAACATGCTGTCTTTCTAGAGACTCAAGGCCATATGCAGATGCTCCAGGTAGAAAAAAGAAACCTTACTAATGAACTTCAGTGTAAGATACATCTTATTATCTTCAAATGCTAAACATTTAAAAGAAAACACCGTCTGAATAAACTGTGTCTAAGTAATTAATTATTTTTTATTGTATTTCAGGGATGAAGAATAATATAACTGAGAAAGAGAAGAACTACAAAGAGATCTTACAACAGAAGCAACATGCTCTTGCTCGTAAGTACACACCTTCCAAGATTTAACCTCTTAACCGTACCCCCCTTTTTTACCAATTTCCGCCTGAAAATACATACCCAAATCTTGAAGCTTTTCACTGAAACACTGCATAAATTAGTGTAATTTTCAAGATGTAATGTTCCTGAAAAGCCTTCAAATTTGTACTAGAAGCACTAAAAGGCATTGAAATGAATCTGCAATGCTCCAAATATGCTGAAAACAACAAAAAAACCAAAAAAAAACAGGCGATTTTCTAATTTTAATTTTAAATTTTAAATTTTAGTGCCTACCAAAAATAGAGTTTATGTGTCCCCAGACATTTTCCTTTAGAAAAGTGTTTCTGCATGTGTCTACAGTCACCAGAAAAAAATTGGAGTTGATTTCTTTTACTGATTTGAAGTTATTCAAGCTGGAGTAGAGAGTGAACAGGGGGTCCCCCCCACTGGTCTATTGGGGTGTCCAAGGTCCCCCAACCTCCCGTAAATGAAAACAGCTGATTTTACTGCAAAAAAATATGTAGATATGTGTATATATTATATTCTTATAACCCCCACATCTAAAAATGTGTTTATTCGCTTTCCTTGACAAAATAATGTCATGTATGATTTTTAGGATATTTTTTACCATATTTTACATGTTTATTATACGTCCATAACTAAATTATCTCCTTGGAAAAAACTCAGTCAGGTTATAGCCTCATGCTGTACTTTTATTTTGGTATGGTTTGGAGCTGTTTATCTGGTGTAAAACTCCCTCTGCTGCCCGATTTCAGTAGATCGCCGCCGTTACCCTTTCTTTTGAGCTTTACTAATCACTCTTAAACATCATAAAATATCGTTTTCTTTGGTTTGGGACTTTGTTTAGGGTTCATAGTTAATGTTTTGATCGTTGTTTTGTGTCTCTGTGTGTGTCCTGCGTGGCGCGTTTCCTCTCTGCGCTCTGCGCACTGAATGCGCGCTGAGTCTCAAAAACCCACCCGTTTTTCTAACCCACCCGCCTTCTCGGTTACGCGTCCAGATATCTCCGCACCTGATTGGTCCACAGACTTGGTTGACACGTTTTTGGAAAGAGGAAGGGCGGGACTATAAGGGGAAAATGCGGATTTCGAACTGTAAGGTATTTTAATAATTTTTTAATTCGAAGGCTTTTGTTCTGACCTGTGTGATCTCCGGAGTACTCCTTCCACAAAATGGCGGATTATTAACGATCGGATTGATGGAAAAACACAAGTTTGGTCTCGTTTTGAAGCTGAAACTCTGAGGTACGTCGCGTTTTATTTCTGGTTCGGTGGTGTGTCCCTGTGGCGGCTGAGAGCCTTTACGCTTTAGAGAAACGCAGAAGTAGTGGCGGCGCTAGGGGGCGTGTTACTGTTCGGAAAAGCTATTCTTTATTTTTTATTTAAATACTGCTACATTTCAGAGTATAATAGCTTACACCATCGTAATCCTGAGGGTCTCCTGGTTCGTTTGATGTGTAATATGTCCAGATTGGCCAAAAGATGGCTTTACGAAAAATAAAAATGTTCGTAGTGTACCTAATATTTTGTCATACTAACGCTAGTTTTTGACCAAAATATTTATTTTCTGACAATAAAGAAAAAATGGCAAAACTACCGAAAAGTAGAGATTCTAAGCTTTCATATGGTATCTTGATTGTCTTTGGTGGTACTGTAGATCTTCAGATATATCCTTAAATATATTTATTTTTGATTCGGGCCAGGGCGAGTTAAGTTAAAGAGGATAAGAAATGAATTAAATGAACCACTTTGGCCAATTCCTGGTGGGTTGGTTTTGTTAAGTTGTCATTTTGTTGTTGGAAGAATCAGATAATTTATTTCACTCTGAAAATACTTTTAGCTCACAGTTCCTAATAACAACTGTGGACTTGCCTGACCAGTCCTACTGAGTCAGTTAAAGAATATTAAGCTTTAATTAATCAAGTTAAAGTAAATAT
The DNA here is from genome assembly GCA_021613375.1 of Megaleporinus macrocephalus. Lineage (NCBI taxonomy): Eukaryota > Metazoa > Chordata > Actinopteri > Characiformes > Anostomidae > Megaleporinus > Megaleporinus macrocephalus. The sequence continues at coordinate 14,026,156 of CM038708.1, forward strand.
GCACAGACACTAGCATAGCATGATCTTTGAATAGTTTGCTACAGAGGTAGTGTTTACTTTCTTTAGCTTTAAGAATTCAACAAGTTATACAGTTTGACTAGTGTAACCAAAACATGTGCATACATCTGTTTAATGTAAACATTTTTTGTATTTTTTCCTTTAAATACAGAAAGATCTATGTTCCTATATGTATCTATATTTCTATTGGTCCATTCATGTTTAAATTAACATAAATTAATAAAAAAATACTAAGAATAAAGTCATTAATCAATAAATTAATAGAACTTCTAGAGCTTAATTTTTGCAGAAGAGCTTCTTTTGCAAAGGATCATTCTCTATTTCTTAATCTCACCCTCCTCAAATGATTCATTTAGTCTCAATATTTTTCACCCAACACTGCTTTTACTGTTGTGTTGAGCTCTAGACAAGGTGAGCCCTCAAGGTGAGACATACATCTTTACATGTTTTACCAAAACAAAAGATTTGAAGACCACCACACACCGGACCCAGTGCCCCACCCCACAGTGTCACACTGTAAAACACAGAATGGATCATGCTAAAGTGTAAAAATAAAACAAAAAAGCTTAACTTTATACTGTAACCATATAAATGTATTTTATAATTAAATAATATTTTCAACATCATTTATGAAATTACTCCATGTAGTATCAGATAAGTAACTAAGTCTCTGTCACCCCGGGGGGTCGAGCTGTGCAGTGGAATGAGTAGCGGACACACTCGCAAGCTTATAAATAAATTATACTTTTAATAAACCAAAACCAAACAAAGGGCAAACAGACGGGATACATAGACAGAGCTAACACGACACGACCACGACATTACCTCGACAATGACCAACCAAGACAGACTGCAAACACAGGGTATATGTAACACAGGATAACAAGAGGGGAAAGGTGACAAGACTAAACATTAATGGTGAACAGGTGCGCGAGGCGGGGCAAGGGCGGAGACACAGGAGCACATGACACATGTAAACACAAGCACTTGGGACTGACAGAACGTAAACACGGACCTAGACAGGGGAAGACGAGCGAGCATGACAGTCTCAGCTTTGTAAAGACTAGACTAGTGAAGTTAGCTGAGGTGACAGATATTTTTCTGTTGATCTAAAATATTTTAGATTAGCTGCTTTTCTCTGTCTACACTTTAAGCCACATGTGATCTGCTATGGAGTTCTGTGGTTTAGTTCTGAGTTTAATTTAACATAGTGATGGTAAGCTGCTGATTGGTGGGCTGAGACCAGTACCTAGTATTAAAAACACTGCTCTAGATGTTAGATGTTGGGCAACACAGTCAAAAGTTAATTGGTAAATATGTGATAATAGTTAATAAATCCTCATGATATTCTATTAGTTAACTGTAAGTACTCAGTAATTAGTAATTGAGTACACTGATTGTTGAGTTTTTTATTAATTAACAGCTCATTTACCTATGTACCTGTGTACTAACTGCTGCCTACTGCACTGATAATGAACTCATAAATGTGTTTAGTCTTATAAAGATGTAGCATAAGTGCTAACTAGTAGTTATAATGTAGTCCTATTAATTATTCTGTTAATTAATCTATTGATTTATTGTTTTTACTAATTACTACGCAGTGATCGTGTTTACTACTAATTATATTGCAAAGTTGTAGTTAGTACTTGACTAGTTACTGGTATCTTAAATCTCTTTACTTGTTTTTGTACTTGTCTCCATAAGTAAAGTGAAAAATACACATAAACTAATGTTTACTACAAATCATTCTACACAGAAAACTAATTAAAAACACAATTACAATTAGCTTATTTAAACTAGATTAGTTATTTATTAAATTAAAGTGAGTCCCTCACACTTGACCACTAGTGATCTAACAGTTAATTTCCATCACATATCTCAAAAAGTAGAACCTTAAAAGACAAGATATTACGACAGACACTGTTAATATCTAGACATTAAACTGTATAGAGAATATAAAATACTTGACAAGAAAGATGAAGTGCCACATGTAAGGACAGTTCTGAGGACAGTGAGACAGTTGAATGTGTGGAGGTGAAAGAAAGTGTCCAGTAAAGCCCAAAGACTTTGCTCCATACCTCACTGTTGTAGAATAGAACAATAGATCAGTAAATGATAACACAAGACACAGGATGACGCCCACTGTGGCAGATGTCTTTGTGTCGTCCTCTCGACACAAACACTATTTATTATTAACCAGACATGGGACCAAGTCACTAAGTTACTAGTAACAAGTAAGTCTCAAGTCTTGACAATCAAGTCCCAATTCAATACAAGCGAGTCTCGAGTCAAGTCCCAACTTTTCTGCACTACTAGAACACTTCCTGTCTGAGATGCTGTGCTTCTTAAATGCTTTAATTTCTCAGTAAAATTACTGCAGATCAAAATAAGAATGACACGTAATGCTTATGCCTAGACCTTAGCTACCACAATGTGGACACCTTCAAAATCACACTATGTTCGATAAGGAGGGCTTTGACTGAAATGCAAAAGACAGAATGCAAGGCTAGATATATATGTATGTGCAATTTTGAGTATAAATGCAAGAAAAGTAAAAAGTGCAGTCTCAGTCGATATAAAAATGGGAAAAAATACAAATGAAATATCTCTTTTAATATTATGTTAAAATAGGGTGGCGAGTTTTTTCAAGTCTTAAAGCTCAAGTCTGATTCCAAGTGCAAGTCAGTAAAGGAAAAGTCTAAGTCAAGTCACAAGTCATCAGTTTAGTGACTCGAGTTGGACTTGTTGCACACGTCTGTTATTAACTTTAGCTTTACTATTAAATGTAAAGCTCACCTCCGCCACAGTAAGACACAGTTCAGAGGGAGTCCGGAATATTGGTAATGTTCACCATGAATGTATCTGTAGCATTTCTAACTTCCCTCTACATTTGTACTCCACTGATTCCAACCACAAAACCCAGCAGCACCGGCCTTGGTAGAGACCGACAGAGCACTCAAAGTGGAGGTGTGGAGAGATGGCTAAAGGCTAGGACTACACAACAGCCAGGTTACTTAGCCAGCTGATAGATAATTTCCAATCCCTCAAAATCAAGCTAGACAAGCACAGAGGTAGAATTACACCACAGTTTGAGATCAGAGAATGCTCTTGTTCTCACAGAAACCTGACGCTCAAACCGTATGTGACTTGGTGGTCCGACTCCAAACACACTCTGTCCACCGCAGGGATCATTGGCTTCTGGAAAGAACATAAGAGGTGGCATCTGTATCTACAACATGTGGTGTTCAGACATGCAGTCTTTTGACAACAAACTAAAAAACAAATGAACAGTTCAAGAAAATATACAAATAAATTAACAAAACCTGACAAAGCCACAGTGAATACTGGGAAACTGGCCCCCATCACCACAATATTCATAGATAAAGTAGGGTGGTTTTTCAGTCAGTTATAAACACAGTTATAACACTTAAGAATAATTTATACAGTACATGTGTTTGTGTGCTTGTTTGTGTTTAACTGTGTTAAACTCTCTTCAGTGTTTACTGTTGTTAATCTGACCTTCACTTACATTCACATGTTAATATGACATCATGACTTTCCAGAGAAAGACAGGATCATCAAGCAGCTCCAAACAGAGAAGAATGAACAGACCTGTAAACCTCAATGTAAGATCTTTACCTATATGACAGTTACACCTTAAATACAACAGACCTGTTATCCTCAATGTAAGATCTTTATCTATATGACAGTAACACCTTAAATACAACAGACCTGTTATCCTCAATGTAAGATCTTTATCTATATGACACCTTAAATACAACAGACCTGTTATCCTCAATGTAAGATCTTTATCTATATGACACCTTAAATACAACAGAGCTGTTATCCTCAATGTAAGATCTTTACCTATATGACAGTAACACCTTAAATACAACAGACCTGTTATCCTCAATGTAAGATCTTTATCTATATGACAGTAACACCTTAAATACAACAGACCTGTTATCCTCAATGTAAGATCTTTATCTATATGACACCTTAAATACAACAGACCTGTTATCCTCAATGTAAGATCTTTATCTATATGACAGTAACACCTTAAATACAACAGACCTGTTATCCTCAATGTAAGATCTTTACCTATATGACACCTTAAATACAACAGACCTGTTATCCTTAATGTAAGATCTTTATCTATATGACACTTTAAATACAACAGACCTGTTATCCTCAATGTAAGGTCTTTACCTATATGACACCTTAAATACAACAGACCTGTTATCCTCAATGTAAGGTCTTTACCTATATGACACCTTAAATACAACAGACCTGTTATCCTCAATGTAAGATCTTTATCTATATGACACCTTAAATACAACAGACCTGTTATCCTCAATGTAAGATCTTTATCTATATGACACCTTAAATACAACAGAGCTGTTATCCTCAATGTAAGATCTTTACCTCTATGACAGTTACACCTTAAATACAACAGACCTGTTATCCTCAATGTAAGATCTTTACCTATATGACAGTTACACCATAAATACAACAGACCTGTTATCCTCAATGTAAGATCTTTACCTATATGACACCTTAAATACAACAGACCTGTTATCCTTAATGTAAGATCTTTACCTATATGACACCTTAAATACAACAGACCTGTTATCCTCAATGTAAGATCTTTATCTATATGACACCTTAAATACAACAGAGCTGTTATCCTCAATGTAAGATCTTTACCTATATGACAGTAACACCTTAAATACAACAGACCTGTTATCCTCAATGTAAGATCTTTATCTATATGACACCTTAAATACAACAGAGCTGTTATCCTCAATGTAAGATCTTTACCTATATGACAGTTACACCATAAATACAACAGACCTGTTATCCTCAATGTAAGATCTTTACCTATATGACACCTTAAATACAACAGACCTGTTATCCTTAATGTAAGATCTTTACCTATATGACACCTTAAATACAACAGACCTGTTATCCTCAATGTAAGATCTTTATCTATATGACACCTTAAATACAACAGAGCTGTTATCCTCAATGTAAGATCTTTACCTATATGACAGTTACACCATAAATACAACAGACCTGTTATCCTCAATGTAAGATCTTTACCTATATGACACCTTAAATACAACAGACCTGTTATCCTTAATGTAAGATCTTTACCTATATGACACCTTAAATACAACAGACCTGTTATCCTCAATGTAAGATCTTTACCTATATGACACCTTAAATACAACAGACCTGTTATCCTTAATGTAAGATCTTTACCTATATGACACCTTAAATACAACAGACCTGTTATCCTCAATGTAAGATCTTTATCTATATGACAGTAACACCTTAAATACAACAGACCTGTTATCCTCAATGTAAGATCTTTATCTATATGACAGTAACACCTTAAATACAACAGACCTGTTATCCTCAATGTAAGATCTTTATCTATATGACAGTAACACCTTAAATACAACAGACCTGTTATCCTCAATGTAAGATCTTTACCTCTATGACAGTAACACCTTAAATACAACAGACCTGTTATCCTCAATGTAAGATCTTTATCTATATGACAGTTACACCTTAAATACAACAGACCTGTTATCCTCAATGTAAGATCTTTATCTATATGACAGTAACACCTTAAATACAACAGACCTGTTATCCTCAATGTAAGGTCTTTACCTATATGACACCTTAAATACAACAGACCTGTTATCCTTAATGTAAGATCTTTATCTATATGACAGTTACACCTTAAATACAACAGACCTGTTATCCTCAATGTAAGATCTATACCTATATGACACCTTAAATACAACAGAGCTGTTATCCTCAATGTAAGATCTTTACCTATATGACAGTAACACCTTAAATACAACAGACCTGTTATCCTCAATGTAAGATCTTTACCTATATGACACCTTAAATACAACAGACCTGTTATCCTCAATGTAAGATCTTTACCTCTATGACAGTTACACCTTAAATACAACAGACCTGTTATCCTCAATGTAAGATCTTTATCTATATGACAGTAACACCTTAAATACAACAGACCTGTTATCCTCAATGTAAGATCTTTACCTATATGACACCTTAAATACAACAGACCTGTTATCCTCAATGTAAGATCTTTACCTCTATGACAGTTACACCTTAAATACAACAGACCTGTTATCCTCAATGTAAGATCTTTATCTATATGACAGTAACACCTTGAATACAACAGACCTGTTATCCTCAGTGTAAGATCTTTACCTATATGACAGTAACACCTTAAATACAACAGACCTGTTATCCTCAATGTAAGATCTTTACCTATATGACACCTTAAATACAACAGACCTGTTATCCTCAATGTAAGATCTTTACCTATATGACACCTTAAATACAACAGACCTGTTATCCTCAATGTAAGATCTTTACCTATATGACACCTTAAATACAACAGACCTGTTATCCTCAATGTAAGATCTTTACCCATATGACATCTTAAATACAACAGACCTGTTATCCTCAATGTAAGATCTTTATCTATATGACACTTTAAATACAACAGACCTGTTATCCTCAATGTAAGGTCTTTACCTATATGACACCTTAAATACAACAGACCTGTTATCCTCAATGTAAGGTCTTTACCTATATGACACCTTAAATACAACAGACCTGTTATCCTCAATGTAAGATCTTTACCTCTATGACAGTTACACCTTAAATACAACAGACCTGTTATCCTCAATGTAAGATCTTTACCTATATGACAGTTACACCTTAAATACAACAGACCTGTTATCCTCAATGTAAGATCTTTATCTATATGACAGTAACACCTTAAATACAACAGACCTGTTATCCTCAGTGTAAGATCTTTACCTATATGACACCTTAAATACAACAGAGCTGTTATCCTCAATGTAAGATCTTTACCTATATGACACCTTAATTACAACAGACCTGTTATCCTCAATGTAAGATCTTTACCTATATGACACCTTAAATACAACAGACCTGTTATCCTTAATGTAAGATCTTTATCTATATGACACCTTAAATACAACAGACCTGTTATCCTCAATGTAAGATCTTTATCTATATGACACCTTAAATACAACAGACCTGTTATCCTCAATGTAAGATCTTTACCTATATGACACCTTAAATACAACAGACCTGTTATCCTCAATGTAAGATCTTTACCTATATGACACCTTAAATACAACAGACCTGTTATCCTCAATGTAAGATCTTTACTATATGACAGTTACACCAACAGACCTGTTATCCTCAATGTAAGATCTTTATCTATATGACACCTTAAATACAACAGACCTGTTATCCTTAATGTAAGATCTTTACCTATATGACACCTTAAATACAACAGAGCTGTTATCCTCAATGTAAGATCTTTACCTATATGACAGTTACACCATAAATACAACAGACCTGTTATCCTCAATGTAAGATCTTTACCTATATGACACCTTAAATACAACAGACTTGTTATCCTTAATGTAAGATCTTTACCTATATGACACCTTAAATACAACAGACCTGTTATCCTCAATGTAAGATCTTTACCTATATGACACCTTAAATACAACAGACCTGTTATCCTCAATGTAAGATCTTTACCTATATGACAGTAACACCTTAAATACAACAGACCTGTTATCCTCAATGTAAGATCTTTATCTATATGACACCTTAAATACAACAGACCTGTTATCCTCAATGTAAGATCTTTATCTATATGACACCTTAAATACAACAGACCTGTTATCCTCAATGTAAGATCTTTACCTATATGACAGTTACACCATAAATACAACAGACCTGTTATCCTCAATGTAAGATCTTTACCTATATGACACCTTAAATACAACAGACCTGTTATCCTCAATGTAAGATCTTTACCTATATGACAGTAACACCTTAAATACAACAGACCTGTTATCCTCAATGTAAGATCTTTATCTATATGACACCTTAAATACAACAGACCTGTTATCCTCAATGTAAGATCTTTATCTATATGACACCTTAAATACAACAGACTGTTATCCTCAATGTAAGATCTTTACCTATATGACACCTTAAATACAACAGACCTGTTATCCTCAATGTAAGATCTTTATCTATATGACAGTAACACCTTAAATACAACAGACCTGTTATCCTCAATGTAAGATCTTTATCTATATGACACCTTAAATACAACAGACCTGTTATCCTCAATGTAAGATCTTTATCTATATGACACCTTAAATACAACAGACCTGTTATCCTCAATGTAAGATCTTTACCTATATGACAGTTACACCATAAATACAACAGACCTGTTATCCTCAATGTAAGATCTTTACCTATATGACACCTTAAATACAACAGACCTGTTATCCTTAATGTAAGATCTTTACCTATATGACAGTTACACCATAAATACAACAGACCTGTTATCCTCAATGTAAGATCTTTATCTATATGACACCTTAAATACAACAGACCTGTTATCCTCAATGTAAGATCTTTATCTATATGACACCTTAAATACAACAGAGCTGTTATCCTCAATGTAAGATCTTTACCTATATGACAGTTACACCATAAATACAACAGACCTGTTATCCTCAATGTAAGATCTTTACTATACAAAAAGACCTTTATAATAATGTTTATCTTTAATATATCAGTTATATGACACCTTAAATACAACAGACCTGTTATCCTCAATGTAAGATCTTTATCTATATGACAGTAACACCTTAAATACAACAGACCTGTTATCCTCAATGTAAGATCTTTACCTATATGACACCTTAAATACAACAGACCTGTTATCCTCAATGTAAGATCTTTACCTATATGACAGTAACACCTTAAATACAACAGACCTGTTATCCTCAATGTAAGATCTTTATCTATATGACACACCTTAAATACAACAGACCTGTTATCCTCAATGTAAGATCTTTACCTCTATGACAGTTACACCTTAAATACAACAGACCTGTTATCCTCAATGTAAGATCTTTATCTATATGACAGTAACACCTTAAATACAACAGACCTGTTATCCTCAATGTAAGATCTTTATCTATATGACAGTTACACCTTAAATACAACAGACCTGTTATCCTCAATGTAAGATCTTTACCTATATGACAGTAACACCTTAAATACAACAGACCTGTTATCCTCATGTAAGATCTTTACCTATATGACACACCTTAAATACAACAGACCTGTTATCCTCAATGTAAGATCTTTACCTATATGACACCTTAAATACAACAGACCTGTTATCCTCAATGTAAGATCTTTACCTATATGACACCTTAAATACAACAGACCTGTTATCCTCAATGTAAGATCTTTACTATATGACACCTTAAATACAACAGACCTGTTATCCTCAATGTAAGATCTTTACTATATGACACTTAAATACAACAGACCTGTTATCCTCAATGTAAGATCTTTACTATATGACACTTAAATACAACAGACCTGTTATCCTCAATGTAAGATCTTTACCTATATGACACTTAAATACAACAGACCTGTTATCCTCAATGTAAGATCTTTACTATATGACACTTTAAATACAACAGACCTGTTATCCTCAATGTAAGATCTTTACCTATATGACACCTTAAATACAACAGACCTGTTATCCTCAATGTAAGATCTTTACCTATATGACACCTTAAATACAACAGACCTGTTATCCTCAATGTAAGATCTTTACCTATATGACAGTAACACCTTAAATACAACAGACCTGTTATCCTCAATGTAAGATCTTTACCTATATGACAGTTACACCTTAAATACAACAGACCTGTTATCCTCAATGTAAGATCTTTACCTATATGACAGTTACACCTTAAATACAACAGACCTGTTATCCTCAATGTAAGATCTTTACCTATATGACACCTTAAATACAACAGACCTGTTATCCTCAATGTAAGATCTTTACCTATATGACACCTTAAATACAACAGACCTGTTATCCTCAATGTAAGATCTTTACCTATATGACACCTTAAATACAACAGACCTGTTATCCTCAATGTAAGATCACTATATTAACACCTTAATACAACAGACCTGTTATCCTCATGTAAGATCTTTACCTATATGACACCTTAAATACAACAGACCTGTTATCCTCAATGTAAGATCTTTACCTATATGACACCTTAAATACAACAGACCTGTTATCCTCAATGTAAGATCTTTACCTATATGACACCTTAAATACAACAGACCTGTTATCCTCAATGTAAGATCTTTACCTATATGACACCTTAAATACAACAGACCTGTTATCCTCAATGTAAGATCTTTACCTATATGACACCTTAAATACAACAGACCTGTTATCCTCAATGTAAGATCTTTACCTATATGATACCTTAAATACAACAGACCTGTTATCCTCAATGTAAGATCTTTATCTATATGACACCTTAAATACAACAGACCTGTTATCCTCAATGTAAGATCTATACCTATATGACAGTTACACCTTAAATACAACAGACCTGTTATCCTCAATGTAAGATCTTTATCTATATGACACCTTAAATACAACAGACCTGTTATCCTCAATGTAAGATCTTTACCTATATGACAGTTACACCTTAAATACAACAGACCTGTTATCCTTAATGTAAGATCTTTACCTATATGACACCTTAAATACAACAGACCTGTTATCCTCAATGTAAGATCTTTACCTATATGACAGTTACACCTTAAATACAACAGACCTGTTATCCTTAATGTAAGATCTTTACCTATATGACACCTTAAATACAACAGACCTGTTATCCTCAATGTAAGATCTTTACCTATATGACAGTTACACCTTAAATACAACAGACCTGTTATCCTCAATGTAAGATCTTTACCTATATGACACCTTAAATACAACAGACCTGTTATCCTCAATGTAAGATCTTTACCTATATGACAGTTACACCTTAAATACAACAGACCTGTTATCCTCAATGTAAGATCTTTACCTATATGACACCTTAAATACAACAGACCTGTTATCCTCAATGTAAGATCTTTACCTATATGACAGTAACACCTTAAATACAACAGACCTGTTATCCTCAGTGTAAGATCTTTACCCATATGACACCTTAAATACAACAGACCTGTTATCCTCAATGTAAGATCTTTACCTATATGACACCTTAAATGCAACAGACCTGTTATCCTCAATGTAAGATCTTTATCTATATGACACCTTAAATACAACAGACCTGTTATCCTCAATGTAAGATCTATACCTATATGACAGTAACACCTTAAATACAACAGACCTGTTTTCCTCAATGTAAGATCTTTATCTATATGACACCTTAAATGTGTCATATAATGATCTCTTGTAGGACATGACATCATTCATGACCCTGAAATGATTATTATGATGATAAAATATTTTCTTGTGTGATAAACCTCTGTTATTCTCTGTTTGTTATGTAGATATGATGTTCAGTGGAATTTCTAAAGAAGAATTTATTATTCCTGCAGTTGTGTGTTATGATTTTATCATTGCTGTCTCTAAGAAATGTCTTATCACTGTAACTGTACTGATGCAGCTTGGGATGGGAGTAATGCTTGTTGTGCTGAGGGCTGGAAGTACTTCAGTGGGAAGTGCTACTACTTTTCTACTGATAAGAAGACCTGGACTGAGAGTAGAGATGCTTGTGTGGCTGCAGGAGGAGACTTGGTGATTATCAGCAGTATAGAGGAGCAGGTATGATGATCAGATATAATATAGTAACTCTGTAACACTCACTGACTGAAATGCAGTAACACAGTAACACTTTATTTTGAGTGGTTCTTTGTAGATGATTATTAAACTCTTTATAGAGTATCAGTAACACATCAACAACACATCAGTCATGTAGCCATTAATTATCTTTAAGATATGTTGTTGATACATTACTCACATTAATGTTGTTATGTTAAATTAAGCAAAACCTAACCTTACCTTAAACCTGACCCAGTTAAACTCCAGTTACAGGACAGTGTCAGTAGCGTGTCTATAACAGTCTGCTGGAGATGTTAAGATGGTCTGTGTTTTATGTTCAGTGACTTCTCAGGTTAAAATCTACACATATGAAGATAAACGACTAAATGAAGTGAAAAACAAATATTAATACATTTTATTTACAGTTAATTAAGCTTCTCTTGATAATCTACTGAATGTAGTCAGATGCTTCGTTGTTGTTCATGAATATGTTGTTGTTATGCTACAGAGAGTCTGCTGAGCATCTGTTTTATTAAAAAGAACCACTCAAAACAAACTGTCACTTAATATTATTATTAATAGTATTATTATTGTTTTATTATTATTATTATTATTATTATTATTATTGGCTGTAGTAGTAAAAGCAGTGTTGCTGCTTGTCATGCAGGTTGCAGCTTCAAGTTCGTACGAGACAAGTAATACATTTCAGTGACTGATGAGTTTAGTTATTATATTATTAGTTATTATTATTAAATGTTATTGTAAAAGCAAAAATTATAATGATATAATATAAAAGGGATCGAAAATAAGAGAACTTCTTCATAACATTATATTTATTAGAGTGATCATTTTGTCATTTTGTGTCACTTTGTGAACTTTGTTTTTTTTGGTAAGAAGTATGCTAAGTAAAATATAATGATCATAATAATAACAATAATAGTAATTATAATATTTTTCACTTATTATTATTATTATTATTATTATACTCATGCTGAGCATTTGCTCTATTGTTTTACAGGCTTTCTTAAAGAGATCATATTACAGGTGGAGTGGACAGCTCTACTGGGTGGGTCTGACTGATGCTGTGACGGAGGGAGACTGGCGCTGGTTAGACGGAACACGACTCAGTACGACACCAATGTATGTCCATCTCAGACACTGTAAACACCACAGATCTGATTTCTGAGATTCATGTTTAACTTTATAGTTCTAGATATTTAATTTCAGTGTTTATCATGTGTTTTAATAAAGACACACTGAGTGAAGAGTTATTAGTTTATATGTTCTCCTGTTTTTCAGATACTGGACTGGAATAGAGCCTGATAACTGGACAGGGAAGTCGAAACAGTATCCTGAAGGAGAGGACTGTGCTCTGATGCGTCTAAACACTGATTATTATGTTTTACAGGATACATTCTGCAATGTACAGGAGAGAAAAGAAAAGTGCATTTGTGAAGCAAAAGCAGTAAAATAAAAAAGAGAGAAATTACAGTGAGGACAGTAACGTGGAGAGCTGAGAACCTAAAGATCACACCAGATCTCAAAGTAGTGTTTTCCCCTTTTTTCTTTTCTTTCTTTTGTTTTTCTGTTGTTTAGATCTAGTTAATACAGGTTTCCCACTAAATCTAACCAGTAATTATGTTGTGCTCAGATTTGTTCTTTCTGGGTTCTTTCTGTGTTTTTCAACTCACTGATCTAAACAGTACTCTGACTAGACTGCTGGATGGGAGGACACTTAAACTAACCATCAGTTAAGCTCACACCAGCACATCAGAGCAGATCTCAGGAGAAATTCATACTGGCAGTATTTCTTCCTAATATATAAGACTTTTAGTCACAATGGATTTTACAGTAATTAGCTGTTCCTGCAAAGCATGATGGAACAGTTAGCAGTATCTTGTAGAGTATTAACAGCCTGTCATGTTTCACAGCAATATTTCTTTAATCATGTTATTCTTCCCATGAATTTATGTTTGAATGTGTTTTACATGTTTTATTATTCTAACCATGATGCTACTTGTGTTTCAGTAGTTCATCCTGTAATGTTAGAATTAATGGATATTTGGTTACTGCAGACTTTGTGGTTTTAATGACTGATGTAAGCGCAGTAACTGCTATAATGTAAGGTCAGTTCATGGTGTAATTAATAAACAGAAATATATATATATTGTGGAAACATTGTGTGATTGTTTTATGTAACAGTCAGTGCAGTGTTCCTTAGTGGCCTCCTAAGTCACACACACACACATCATGTATATATACAGTATATGTGTGTGTGTGTGTGTGTGTGTGTGTGTGTGTGTGTGTGTATTTGCTGTTTTCTGTGGCCTATCACATTTTAGGGAGAAGAGAACTAATAATATAATATAGTAAGTAGGAGGTTGTTGAGGTTCATTTGTTACTGTACACTATAAGAAATGACTGATGATGTAAGTTATACAAGTAAAATCAGGCTATTTTTGGTTTTGGGTGCTGCTGGTCAAATTACATCATGTTGAAGGTAAAATGCAAAGTTACTGATTACTTACTGATTTTAACATATTGGGGGGAAATAAAACAAAATGTGTAATTCAACCAGGGGTGTTAAAACTATTGCATAAAACTGTATATAGACCATAGTTGATACGTCACACTGTGTAAATGGAAATACACAAACTTCACAAACTGCTGACTGAATCAAAAAACATTTTTGCTGAGGACATGAAGTCATTACCCTCACTTGGACCCCTGAGTACGTTTATAACGGGCGTTGAAATCTCTGCAGCTTGCTTCTGTAATACTCTAGAAGACCCTGTTGTTCAGATCATGCAAGTTTAGTTCTAAAAGACATAAACAGTGGTTTTCTGTAAATTAGATCCTATAAATGAATCTTTTTTATTGGTAGAACTGCATCAAAATTAGTTCTGACCATCAGAGCCCAGACATTCCACAAGCGGACGTGGAAACACTAATAACTGCTTACAGTCACATCTTGTTTCCTAAGAACGTTTTCACTTGAACACACTGCAAATGGGCTGATATGTACTCAGTATGAACACACTGGAACAACACTCTATAGCAGGAGCTGCAGGAGCCTGTAAACTGAGAAGATAAGGGTTCTGTAACGTGTCTCCCAGCTCTCCAGGTTACCAATGGACCCCCACTGAGTGAGCAACCCTAAACTTATGGTGTAGGACCCATGAGCAGAGCAGTTAGATCTCAGAGCAGGTTAAACCACAAGGAGGAAATAACACAAGATCCCAAAGGAGGATTCAGACCTGGGCCATCATGCGCGTTTATAAAGCCCTCCGCCCAGGTGTTAGACATTATTGGCTCTGGCAGCGACGCAGCACCTCCCTCTAGTGGCTGCATGGGGTCTGGATCGAACCCTTATAGATTCCATGTCTTACAGGCATCAGATGTGTTCAAACTAAACACAGTGTGTAAAAATGTAAATAACCTTACAGGTGGATATTTATACTTAAGTTAAAAATTCCATTGTGTTATTGTGTTGAATTGAACGTTTTACAGTAAATAACTGCTTTAATTCACTTTGTCTTGATGACGAGTTTGATTTCATATTGTTGTCTGCTTCTGTTTAGACATAAACCAGCCAATCATCATATTCATTCGTATTCAAATATTCATGAGCACACCATGTAAGGCAAAAGAGCTCATTTCATTCTGGAATCACATCATAGGCTAATAAACGGGCCTGTAAAACCACATCTGGACATTTTTCACTCTGACCAAAGTCACACACTTTCTTTGTAGATATTAGAGAAAAACTTTAAGTGCTAAAAATACCTTCTGTAGCAGCTTTAATAAAATATTCTAAATAACACAAAATCTTATTTGTGAAGTTGTGATGTGTCTCCTCTGAATGCTGTGAGTGCCTGCAGTTAATTGTTTGGGTCTTAGCAATTCAAGATAGAGCAAAGTCACACATTCATGGGGTCCTTCTGACTGTTCCAGGAAATCAGTGTAGCAATGAACACTGTGGGGGTTTTACAATCCACTAGTCTGACCACTGTTGGGTAGCAGAGCTGGTGAGCTGCAGCCAGACAACAATTTTTATTTCTACAACGTAGAATCAGCATATATTATTAAAATTATATATATTTGATTATTATCAAAACATCAGTAGAGAGAATATCAGAGGTGTGAGAGAGATGAGTGTGTGGTTGTGGTTTGGTGACTATTCTCAGCTGTGTGTGTTTAGCAGTGAAGGAGGAAGTGGAGCTGTTTAAGTGAAGCTGAAGAAGTGGCTACTAACTGACCGCTGGAGGAGAGATTCTTTTTATTCGGATTCTAAAATCTCACACTCGCATATCAGTATGTAGTATCTTTTACCTGCAGTTCAGTACTTACTCTGTGTGTAACTGTCAGTATAAGAGTAAGTAGAGTTTCAGTGTTTATATGATGTAAATGTTTGAACTGGAGCAGCAACATCTCTTACTGCTTCCTGCACTGATCAATACTCGAGAGCTGAACACAGACTGTATCTCATTTCACACTAGTGCTGAAACATGTTCATCTAGAAACTCTAAGAAACACATATGACTCTGTTTCTCTTTTTCTACACTTCTCCTTTCTATTTTCTCATTTCTGTAAAGCGTTCTATTTATGAGTTTGAGTTTTGTGTGCAGTTGTTTTAAAAGTGTTCAGGCTTCTTTGTGCTCGATAGGAGAGAAAGAATTTCATTAAATTACTTGGTTATTTGTTTCATTTTATTTATTTTAATTTTTTAAGTATGAAAATATACTTTAATCTTTTAAAAATGACAAATTATCCTCTCCACTTTGGCAGGTTATAGTGTTTCTCGTTTGTTTGCCATATCACACAGTTGCCTACATTTCACATTGTAATTTGAAGCAAAGGTGGATCACAAACCCATGTTTCATCACATGATTACTATCACTATGTTAATCAACATTTATCCACAAGAGGACATTGTAGTCTTTGAAATGTGACTTTGTAGATGATAAAAACTGTGTCAGTAATAAACACACGCATTCTTACAGGCCTCCGTTTTTTTATCTTAATGAAGGTATAATTAGCATCATTTGCCTTTAAATAACTTTATATTTTGTTACAACCTGTTTAAAAACATGTTAAATGTAATTAGCCAACAACTGGCCACATTTCTTGGATGATGAGGTTTAAAATATGTCAAATATTTAATTATGGTTTTAAAACATAAGGACATGGACATTTGTACAACTACTATATATATATTTTTTGGTTACAAAGATAAAACTGTGCTACTCCTTTATTCCATTACTCTTAGTGTCTCTAAGTAGTGCTCAACCCTGGTCCTAGCATGTACTCTGCTTCTAACACACTTGATCCCACTAATCAGCCAAATAGCAGTTTGATTGGGTGTGTTTTGTCAGAAATAAAATTGTGCAGAGCTGCCCTAGGTTATTATAGAAGAGCAGCTCAATTGTTGAGATAAATAAATAAATAAATAAATAAATACATGTTTTTCATGTGATTCAAGTAGCACTAAATGACCCACAAATGACCCCTTTCTGAGTATTTCCCTTTTGTGCATGTTAAAGGGTTAAAAGCTAAAGAGGAAGTCATGGTTCTCATTAAATGGAATGGATAGGATATAATACTAAAGAAAACAATGTAGTGTCTTAAATAACCTAAAAAACTCTCACTTTGAATAGTACTGTAAATAACTGTCCAGCCCACAGTGACGATTTCGTGTCCTAGGTGAAGTTATACTTACCACATGATCCATTAGTCACCCCCACAATCCACATTTACTATTGTTTCTGTATGTTATCCAGAAAATAACATGCTGTCTGAAACATTTCACTACAGCATTAAACATCCTGATGGTACAAATATAATTGTGTAAATCTAATATGGTCTAGCACAGTTTACAGTCTACAGCAGAGCATCTCCACTTTATTGAAGAAAACATGTTATTAATGCAGACAAAGCTCATGAAACTGGATTTGTGATTTAATCACTTATCAAATTCCATCCTCATTTCAAGAAGGCTGAAGATTCTCCACAAGGGGGTGTTATTAGCTCATAAATAGCTTTTGTGTGCATTACTGGAATAGGTCAAACCAACAGCATCTCAGCACAGAGAATATAGAGTATGGAGTGATTATATATTTCTTGCCCAAATTTTACAAAGGTGAACTAAAATGATGTATTACTCACATAATTTGCATGTTATTCAACATGTGAACAGGTGGAGTGTCTATGTGTTTTCTATAAGGGTGTTGGGTTGAGGTGTTACATGGGTGGCAGTTATAACCTTTAAACATGAAGATTATATGAAGTTTGGAAAATATTATTGATTTTACATATGGGCCAGTGCTAATATTGAGGCATTCGAATCTAACTCCTACATTTACTTTTTGGTTTGAGATTAAGTGGATCATGTGCATTCACATGCTGCAGCTCTGCTAGTATTAATGGGCTACAAATCTAGCAAAATGGAGGGAAACTGATTAAAAACAGCTTAATTCAACTATTTGGACGAATGACCTGCATTTACAATGTGTACTTTTACAGCTCACACTAGAGGAGTTGGTGACAGTAATCAATAAGCAGTATTGTTTAATTGAGACTGTGGGGCACACTGTCTGCTGGCACAGCCCTCGATAAGTTACCACCCCAGAAAACTGCCTATAGCATTAACTGCCAGTGGTGGCAGGACATGATCAATGAGTCAAAAAATATATATGTAATAATTCCAATCAAGGACGTAGGAGCTGCTTTGACAAATAAACAAAATACAACATTATCTGTACGTCTGTTTATTATTAGATAAATCAATTAAAGATCACTTTAAAAACTAAACAAGATCCTAAACATTACATGGTACTGCTGTCAGAAAACTTTTAAATTATACATGCAATGTCTGGATTATATACATACATAACCAAAAAAAGTCTTTGGTAGCATAGTGCTGAACTGAAATGACAAATAAATGTATGTTAAGGTTTCCTGACTAGACAAGACTAACATTAATGTTAGACAGTAAGGCTGTGTCCCAAACAGCACCCTCTGGAACATTACATACTGCACTAGTGAAAGCACTGTCCTTGTTACCTTTTATTTATTCATTTATTTATGTATTTTATTTAATATATTTTAGTTTTTTATGTATTTAGTGTAGTAGCCGCCTGCAGTTTGGGACATGGCCAGAGAGTAATGTAACTTTACGTTTCAGAGTGCTTTCTGACTAAAGTTAATATAAACATTAGCTAACCCAAACCCTCGGGTCAGTGAGGCTGCTGACTGCAGGATATTTCTGAACAGGCATCTCAACACAAGCCTTAACAAACCAGAGTCTAAAAACAAACAGAGCGCCTAATATGTCACATTTAGACCTTAAAAGTGTGTTATATGTTTGTGTTCATTTCTGATGTGTATACAATCCAACACTTTAGTATAAAAGGAATAGTTTCTCCACATCTGTTTTTTAATATGCATTTAATAAATTATACAAATAATGGTTATAACTATATATGGTACAGATAAGGTATGTATCTTTTTTATATATGTATTATCTTTTACAGGTCCATAGGGAGTGAACAAAAAGGAAGAATACCAATAATATAGTAATATAGTGTGTAATATAGTGTGTAATATAGTGTGTAATATAATCTGTAATATAGTGTGTAATATAGTGTGTAATATAGTGTGTAATATAATCTGTAATATAATCTGTAATATAGGCTATGCAGCTCTAAAAGGTTAGCCTTAAACAAACAGCTGTTTGAGGGAGCCAGAAGCAGAAGAGAGCCACTGTAAAAAAGGTGGAGTGGAAGAAAACATAAGATTTGCAGGGCTGTGTCTGATGTAGAAGGAAGTTGTTTAGATTTATTTGCTGTTCTGCATCTTTTTTTTAAGTAATGATGTTTTGTTGACATTCAAAGTGAATAAATGATTATTTTTTTGCTGAATTTAACATCCTGGGGAATATAATACATAAAATGTCTTCTGCTATGGCATATTTAGTATTTTATATTCTTTTTTTTTAGTATTTAGTATTTTTTACTTCCCAATAATTAATAGACACTGGGCTATATATAATATGCTGAAAAATTCCATATTACAATTTCTAAATTTCATCTGTTACATGTATACAATGCGTTAACTAAGAGGTCACACAGTGTGATTAAAAGTGCTCAACTGTTTTGCTTACTGGATGGGAAGCCCCTTTTGCTGAATACAGGAAGTCATTACCCACACTTGAGCCCCTTCAGTGAGTTCATATCAGGCCTTCAAGTTCCTGCAGCTATGCATACTATTTCTATAAACATTTGTGAAAGAATGGGTCCTCCTCAGGACCCAATAGAACATCTTTGGGATGAGTTAGAGCAGAGTCTGTCTTCTCGTCTAGCATCAGTGTCTGACCTCACCAATGCTCTTCTGGAAGAACTGTCAAAAACCATAAACCCCTAAACCCATAAACACACTCTTAAACCGTGTGGAAAGCCTTTCCAGAAGTGTTAAAGCTGCAAAGTGCGGGTTGACATAATATTAAACCCATTAAGAATGATAATAAGAATGGGATGGGTCTCTCATGCGTGTAATGGCATACGAGTGAATACATTTGGTAATGTAGTGTATGTTCATTGCATGAAAATACAAAAAATTAAAATAATTCTCAGTGTATGGCTAAACATTCCAAACAGAAACCCAAGCAACTTAGTCTAGATTGGCTGTATTTAATCCTTCTTATAAATGGCAGTGCATAAGGATAAAGATAACTAGACTTGCAGTTCATGTCTCCTGAAACTAAGAATACCCCCCCCCCCTCCCTTTACCCGTCACTGCCAGCCTGTCACAGCCCTGTAGAGGTTTTATGCAAAGTTTAGGGTAAAAATAAATGTCTATACTTCAGAGAATATAAAAGAGGAACTGGAAGCATTACAAGAACAAGAAGAAAGATAAAAACTCTTATTGGTGCACGAGAGCACATTATATATGTTCAATTTGTTAGACATGCTTCCTCCCTCTGTGACCGGTAAAGCCTGATGTCATGTCCGTCTTTGTAGGTTTCTCTGTAAATGTGAGAAGTGAGAAGTCTCACACGCCACTTAAAGAACGAGTTTAGTTCATGCATTCTCGCTCTGAGTTGCAGTAAGTCCGTCTTGTAAACACGCTTTTGAACGATCTTTCACACGTACACAACTAAATGGCGGACATTTACGCCAACGTGAAAATTAAGAAGGGCTGTGCAAGAGAGACAGGAGATGGTGAACCCTCTAAAAGTGAGTATCTCTCTCTTTTATCTACAGAGCAAGAATAACAGGGCTGTATTTACAATCCTATTTTAGATAATGTCAGGCAGGTAAGTCTGTTAAGCTTCTGATGCTGGCTTGTATTCCTAAAGAGTAGCTTATTTTTGTCTTGTGTCATTTAAAGGCAGAGCTTACAGAGTGTCCCAAGGATCGAGACTTGCTGTACAGTGTGAAGATTGCACTGTCGGTGTGATTGGAAGGAATGAATGACAATGTTGTTGATAGCATTACATTTTCGGTCAGATACACGTGTGCAGTAAAGAACAATGTTAAGTTAAGGACAATACAATTCTCTCACCATGTTTTGATTCGGGCTGGGTTTCAGTATGACCACACAAGGGTCGAATCTGTAAAAAGTTCCTTGAAGTCTGTTGATGGGTGTATATGTATAATCTGCTAGTTTTCTTGTAGTAATTTACTAACAGCAGGTTTTTGCAGATCAGAGGATTCACCAAAATTAAATAATTTCTTAAGATATACTACCAAAAGTTTTAGAACACCCCAATTTTTCCAGTTATTTATTGCAATCCAATAAAATGGTACAAAGGTAGGTGCTGCTAGAAAGAAAAAAAAGGTAAGGTTACCTAAAACTGAAAATTAATGTACATTTCAGAATTATATAAAAAGGCCAATGATCAATGAAGGTTGATCTAGCCTTGAAAGCTGGTGCTACTAGTGTAACACACTATGGTAACATACCCTTGTGAGTATCAGCTGAACAGTATTGTACTGCAGAAATTAGTGTGTTGCCACAAAAAATGCGAGAAAAAGGCAATGAACAATGAAAGAGAGACCAACCATCACAATACTTATAAATGTAAGTCTTTCCTAGAGAGATGTGAAGATGTCAGTGAGTACAGTTTTCTTTACCATCTAAAGGCAATCAGAAACTAGGGGAAACTCTGACAGGAAGAGGTCTGGCAGACCCAAAGCCACAACTAAATCAGAGGACAAATTATTGAGAGTTAACAGCTTGGGTGATAGGCGGCTCACAGGACAACAGGATTAGGCACAGCTTAATAGTGGTGGTAGTAAGCAAGTCTCAGTTGCAACTGTGAAGAGAAGACTTTGAGCTGCAGGTTTGACAGGACGGGTTGCAGCAAGAAAGCCAGAGCTAAGATGCCAGAACAAGACAAAGAGGGCCATGAAACACCACCATTAGACTACTGAAGACTGGAAGAAGGTATCATGGAGTGATGAATCAAAATTTGAAATGGAAACATGGTTCCAAAGTCTGTGACATCAACAGTCAAACATGGAGGAGTAAGTGTGATGGTCTGGGGCTGTTTTGCTGGTGACTTGTACTGAGTATGAGGCACCCTGAACCAAAATGGCTACCACAGCATTCTGCAGAGCCATGCAGTACTTTCTGGTATGCACTTAGTTCAGGGGTTGATCCTACAACAAGATAATGACATAAAAAATAAGTCCAAGCTGTGCCGGAACTACCTCAGGAAAAAAGAACAAGATGGTAAACTTGAAAACATGGAGTGGCCAGCACAGTCTCCAGACTTAAACCCCATCAAGCTGGTTTGGGATGAACTGCACAGAAGAGTGAAGGCAAAGCAACCTACAAGCCACACATTTATGGAAACTTCTGCAACAGATTTGGGAAGAACTTTCTGAAGAATATCTGATTTCTATTGTAGAAAGAATGCCACGAGTGTGTTCAGCTGTTATATCTGCAGAAGGCGGCTACTTTGAGTCAAAAGTCTAGAATACATTTTGCTCTATAAATTGATTCCATGATTTAACTCTTTTACCCTGCTCTTCAATGATCAAAACCCCCAAAGGAACAGCACAGAGCAAGTATTATTTGGCTGGTGGGTCATTCTCAGCACATTAGTTACACTGACATAGTGGTGGCGTGTTAGTGTGTGTTGTGCTGGTAGGAGTGGATCAGACACAGCAGTACTGCTGGAGTTTTGAAACACCATGTCCTCTTTATTAAACACTCCTACAGGACACTGTAGGGGTGTTTAATAAAGGACACTGTTGGCTGGATGTTGCTGGTTGGTGGACTGTTCTCAGTCCAACAGTGACACTGAGGTGTTTAAACACTGCAGCAGCACTGCAGTGTCTGATCCACTCATGCCAGCACAACACACCACCACCACCATGTCAGTGTCACTGCAGTGCTGAGATTGATCCACCTCCCTAATAGTACCTGTTCTGTGGTGGTCCTGTGGGTGTCCGATGAGATGGTTTTAATGTTATTGCTGATTGGTGTATGATTTCTTCATAACAAGAGTTTGAACTTTTATTTGTAGATGAACTCTGTTTACCGTCAATGGTTTTGGGAAGTGGAACTGAGCCCATGCAGTAATTCCCACTACAAAATATATGGTCCAAAGACGACAACCAGTATTGGTTTAGGGCTTAGTCCTTTACATACAGAGATTTCTTTAAATTCTATAAATCCTTAATGATATTACGTTGCACTATTTGTCAGTGCAGTCTTTCACAGCATGGTGAACTCCTCCCCATCTTTACTACTGAATGACTCGGCCTCTCTAAAAGGCCCTTCTTTTTCAATATATATTACTGCCCTGTTCCACCAGGTGTTACACCAACTTACACCAACATTTGTCAGGTTTAATATTTGATATGTCATCTTTGTAGTATTTTAATTAAACATAGAGAATAAATATAGGGTGTAAACGCACATCATTGCATTCTAATTTTATTTTGCCCCTGAGCTGGCAAAGACACTATATGAGTTGATGAGATGAATATATGAGATGAAGACCATGATGATGATATCTTTTGTGGAATCTATGCTGATGCGCACTGGGACTTTGAGTGTTGAATTTGATAAATAAAAACAGGGGATAATATAATATGAGAATAAACACAAATAAACCATACAGTGTGTTATGATGTGAGTGAGTCAGCTTAACCATTACCAAAGTTCTCCTCCACAGTAAACGTCAAATTTCCATTAAATTGTATCTAGTGCTTTTAATGGATTTGAACAAATCTAAACAATGGCTGAAGTACAAGTCAGGATTTTTGTGATCCTCTTATTTTTTCATACACAGACCTGATTTATAACACCAGTGAAAACAGTGCCCTGTCAGAGTACCTGTCTAGTGTAATAAGATTTGAGAATGCAGCTAATCTGTGAGTTAATGGAAGACTTTTTGGCTGCTGTTGCAGAAAAGGAAGATGTAATATACTCCACACAGGGTGAGTCTGTAACTGTTCACACATCTTAACCACAGGTGTAGAAAAGCAGGGAGGGTTCCTGTCCACCAAGTTTCCCTTCTGACCACATCTTGTGTCTTTGTTGTTGCTTTTGTTTTTTAAATTTGGCTAAAATTGTCCTTACGATGAATTTACAATGTTTTTAAATAACTGTTGGATCCATTGGTAACTGTATCTTCTGACTCAGCGATACCTCTCTGCACATTAGAGAAAGATGGGAAATGCAACATGTACATTCAGCATCATCTTTCAAGAGCCTTCACTGTAGCAAACTAGCTCAACCTTTCATATATTCAGGGATGTTTCGTGGATGTTTGAAAAGTGAGGCAAAATGAGTAGAACAGCGTTTGGGAACGTGATGATGTGAGGCAGTGCCTTATGGGTGATCTGGCACTGTGGCAAGGTTGTCAGTCTAGATTAGTTCTAATTAGGTCAGTGAATCTTCCTTTCCTATCTACTTTCCTTGATTTTGATTTATAGCCAATGGAAACACTGAATATTGTGATTTACTGATAAAAAAGAGACACAGCAGCAGAGAAAACCGACCAGCGCTACTGAATGGCTGGCATAGCTGGCATGTCACAGATAGCCACACACATCTAGATAATTATAATAATAACAATAATAATAATAATAATCTTTATTTATAGAGCACTTTTTATACCAGTTCTAAGTGCTTTACAGACAGATTTCACCAGGAATAACAAACTTAATTAGCCAAAGACGATGTTTAGCTTCATAGGTACTAACATGTTAACATTTTAATTAAACGCTGAGTTAAAGAGATCAATTCAGCACTGATCCTGAATGTCTAATGAAAACTGGACTTGAGTTCCTCAGTTTAGAAGCAGAAGAACTAAAAAGAGTCTCTCCATATCTTCAGTATTTTACTGAAGGACGTACAGAAAGTCAGTATCTGCAGATCTAAGAACTCGAGTTGGAACATAAACAGAGAGACATTCTGTGATAGAAGCAGGTTCTAGATTAGAAGTTACGGCAGTACAGGACTATTCTAAAGTCTATTCTAAAAGACAGAGGCAGCCAGTACAGCTTTTTTTTAAAAACAGGACTGATATAAGCTCCATTTCTTGTTATTGTTAGGATCTGAGCTGCTGCGTTCTGTACGAGTTGTAGGGGATGGATTGTTTTCTTAGGACACTCAGTAAGAAGAGCATTACAGTTATCGATTCTGCTTGTAACAAATGCATGAACAAGTATTTCTGTGTCAGTTTGGGACAGAAAAAGCAGATGATGTTAATATGCTGGCGCCAACTTCCCCACAGCCCAACTCAGAAAAGCACAACAAGCAAGTGCAGCACTTTTTATGCTAACACCAACCATTTAATACAACTTTAAAATCTCTCTTACTGTGAGTCCTCTGCTCGTCCCCAAGGTTCTCCTGGCCTGCGCATTCACAACCAGTAGCAGGTCATTTGATGGCAGAGCTGGCTCGCATAAAGATCTACATGGCTACCAGATCAAGGCTCAGAGCAAAGAAAGGGAACGCAGAAAGCAAAGCAAGTTTCATTTAAAGTAGACAGACGTAAGCCCAAGTCGAACAGCACAAGAAGCATCTCAGAAAGTAAAAAAGCTCACTCTACTTGTACATCTTCAATATCATTGTTTTTACACTCGTTGTCCTTTTGGTCGACTCACCATTTTGTATTTCTGCACATTGTGGTTTATCTGTATCCTTGTCCCACAGGACCACCACAAAGCAGGTATTATTTGGGTGGTGCGTTATTCTCAGCATTGTGGTGACATGTGTGTGTTGCAGTAGTACCCAACAATATCACTGCATTTGTTCCACTGCATCTGACATCCTACAACACAAGTTTCAGCTCATATATTTTGTGTTCTAGCTTCTGTTATTAGATTCAGGTGATATGCTTGAATGCATGTACACTGAGTTACCTTATTTTTAACATTTACATTTCTGCAATTGGCAGACACTTTTATAAATCCTACGATGTTTCCAGAGTTCCAGACTGTAGATGGTTTTATAATGACAGCATGATGTTAATATCCAAAATTCCTTGTATTTCAAAAGCATCAGTCACATCTCAAGACAAATAACTTCACCAAAAGTACTTTAAACAGATAAAAACAGTTTATGGTTCATGTGACTTTCACTCGAAATATTAAAAATAACTTCTAAATGTATATTTTGTTGTCTTGTTTAGAATATTTAAATTAGCAGTGTACAAGTGGTTATTACATATATGTATATATTTAAACTGCAATTATTAATGTCAATACATTTCCAAACTTCTGAATGGTAGTATACACCTAGCATATGGGTGTACTTTGTAGGTTTAGATACTGACTGTAGCTATACACACCTTAACAGCCTCTTCTAAATCATCTATGAATGGAAAGGGAGTGCCATAGGACCACTGCAGACCAGACATCATTAGTGGGATGGTCTATTTACAGTACAGCAGTAAAGGTATAGTTATGTATAGTTTTATTAAACATACTTTGTTTACTGGTAAACTTTGTAGATTTAAAATAAGAGACTCTATAACTACTTCACAGTTTCACTGTTAGTCATGCCCTAGCAATAGTTAGTGGTCATCTGAGTGGTGGATCACAAGGTGGTGTTGGTTGTGTATCTTTGATCAGCTGGCTGTTTCTTAACCGAGACATGGCAAAAAAAGAAAAAAACACAGGGAAAATAATAACTGCTCTGTGGTGGTCTTATGGTGGGCCCTTTCCTTTAATTATTGGACATGGGTTATATATATTCTAGTCTAATATTTAAAAATTAACATTGTCATTTTAAGCAATTGTTGAGATTTTAAAGCTTTTGCCTTCTGGATCTCAGTGCTATCCTGAAATCTACACACAAATATTATTGTGTTTCTCCTCTTCTTACACACTGCAAGTGCAAAAGCGGGTTCTGTAAAATGCTTGTCTAAGATTATAATAAGGCAAATCTAAGAACTGGTTTAATCTGCTTTGCTGTTTTATCAGCTGCTGATAGGCTTGACTAAACAGGGTCTATGTAACTGTTTACCTCTTTGTATAGTCAGATTCAGCTGATACATTTTATGCTTTAGTTTTTGTAATTAGAATCAGGTGGGCTTATGCTCAGCGGAACAATGGAGAAGGACCACCAAATATATTATCTGCACTGACCAGATCTTTTGTGGGTAGTGAACAATTCTCAGCACTACAGTGACACAGTATTATTTTAATAATAATTAATAATTATTTTAATTCGTCATTTATTCCAAGTACACACATGGTACTTAATGAAATGGTCAGTCAATGTAGACTTGGAATAAGAAATTATATAAAACTTTACTGACTTAATGAATTTATTATTATTTGATTTAATGTTACTCATTACTAGTTTATATCTAAGTAACTCTTCTCAAATGTCAAATGTTTTTAGCTAAAGGATATATAAGCTGTGATGTGATTGGCTAGTAATATTATCTGAAGTGTGAAGTGCACACAGACACAACATGTAAATGAAAAAACTATATTAAAGTAATTTCTTAGATTAAATAAAAAATAGACATAATAAAATACATAGTTATGCGAGTAATAAAATATGAACCAAAATAACAGGCCTACTTTCTCTGACAAACTACTTCCTCCTATGTAGCCCTGTGCACTTTCGGAAGGGGAAGTGGTGGCTGGTATGCAAAAACGCTTCTTGGCCAGGTGGCAGTGCAGGAAAGACAATTTCATGTGCTTTCCATTTTTAAGAGAATCTGGATCACTTTCTACACTGACTGACCGCAAGTTTCCTCGTTCTCTGTCAGTGTGGTGCTGGTGACTGTGCTCTGCTTCTCAGTTCTGTTGGTGCTATTGCTGCTTCTTTGTCTGTAAAGTGGGCACAGCTGAGTGGATGACAGCTGCCCTGATCAGCCTGATGTTCCCCGTGGGGACTCTTTCAGTGGTGCAGATATAAAAGTTCTGCAGCACCTTAGAGGGCAGTCTGAAGTTCCCTAGGTGTCTGAAGTGGTAGAGACACAGACAGGCCTAGTTTACCAGGGAGCTGATATGGCAGGACCATGACTTGTGGTCCTGTGAGATGTGAACTCCAACATACTTGAAACTGTCTACTCTGTCCACTGTAGATAGAGGGTCCATTAAGTCCAGCAGTAAAGAAGTGATTAAGTCTCTGATAGCGTCCAGATAGCATCCTAACCAGATACCCGAACCACCTCAGCTGGTTCCAGGGGCTGGCAGCAAGCATGGTTTGTTTTTAACATGGGGTTTCATTTACAAAGTAGATTAAAATAAATCGCAAGTGAAGAGTGCGAGCAGGGTTTCTCCAAATGAACCTGATTTGCCAGTCACAGCGTGTGTCCATGCACACTTCCACGTTATCGTCTCTTCTGTTTATGAAACTTGTTGGTCCACCGCTCGTACAATTTAACCCTGTGCTGCGTGTGCGATCTTGGATTGTTAAAGGACACCGAACTGCCACAGACAAGCAGAGCAAATTGCGAAATTGATTGGAGATTGTAGATGCGATGGCTGCGTTGTGGAGTAATTTGAATAATCAGAAGGTCTTCGTATATGTATTGTTGTTTTTGTGCAACATGAAATGGTTTGGGTTTGTTTTTTTTTTACTATCCCTCCAGTGGCATCTCTGAGATTTCCTGGTGGCAGCTCCTTACTGCATTCATTAAAGCTAGTCCTATCTTATTGCATAGAATGCTACTGTTATGTGGACACTTGAAGCAATGTTGTGTCACTGTGTTCCAGGACCTTTTCCATCACTGCCCACTTGCTGGATCACCCCACCTTTGTGTTCCATTACCTGATGTTTTACAAATTAAGCACTGGTCAGGTCCACTTTTCCCACCACTACTACGCCCATGGCTGGTTTCTCTCGACGTGGAGGAGTAGCAGCTCGACCCCCGTATAATTGAGCTCCTCACCCTATCTCTAAGGGTGAGACCCAACACCGCACAGAGAAAACTCATTTCGGCAGCTTGTATCCGCGATCTCGTTCTTTCGGTCACTACCCAGAGCTCGGGCCATTTTTTAAATAATTTTAATTTATTTTTTTTATTTAAAGAGGATGTTCATTTGTGTTTAATAAGGCTGTGAGTAACTAAATTACATGTTTAAACATTGCTGTATCTGGTAGTCAGCTCTGCTATATGTTTAAAATAACAGCTGTATATTTAGATGTTTGCATTCCCAAACGCTCCTGCACTTGAACTGCTATCTTTAATTTAATTTCTGCACTGCGAGTTCAGTAACTGTCCATTTCACTTGTGGCAACTACACTGCATTAATGATGCTTCCCCCATTTAACCTTAACATTTCAAATAGATTTTCTTATGGTCATTGGGCACACTGCTGAAAATAGTTCTTACTTCAAACAATCATTTTGCTGAGCATACTAGTGTAATAATTGTTAGAGTGTTGTTACTGCCCAATCTATTATTATCTTTGCTTTTAAACTTTGTAGAAGTTAAAGACTTTTTATATAAAAAGTTAGTAATTCTCTAGCTCTACATCAGTGGTCATCTGGGTGATAGCTATATATTTTTATTCAGTGGACTATTAGCAATGCAGAAGTGACACTGACATGTATAAAAACACAAACCAGCACTATCACATCCGTGTCACTGCTGCGCTCAAAATGGTCCAATACCCAAATAACAGCTGCTCTGTGGTGGTCTTATGGTAGCCCCTTTCCTTTAATGAATAAATATGGGTTACACATATTTAAAAATGATGTTCTGTTATTTTAAACAATTGTTAAAGGCCTTCTGGATCTCCCTGCTGTCCTGAAATCTACACATACACACATATCATCATGTTTCTCCTTTTTTAATCAGGTTTATGACTCCAGTGAAAAGTGGATTCTGTAAAATGCTTGTTTGAGACTTTATAATAATGTAAATCTAAGAATTAATGTTAAATGCTTTGATGTTTTAGCAGCTGCTGTAGAAAAGGATGATGTCACCTACTCCATGGTGGGCTTTCCTGGACGGGGTAAGTCTGTGTAACTGTTCACATGTCTTCTTGGTCAGTTTCAGCTGATACATCTTCTGTGTTCAATCATTAGATTTAGGTTGACTGTTGAATTAACTGAAATTACTGTTGGCATTTTGTTAGGTACTCATACTATATATGTGAATTTTGTTGGTTTACAATTACTGACTGTAGTCCATCTACAGTGGAAAAGACCACCACATGACATGCACTGAAAAAGGAGGTGGATCATTCATTCACTGTTTACACTGTTTACAGTACTCACACTGTCTTATACAGTAATACTGATTACTATCTTTCCAATGTACAGATCAGGTTTACTACATTATGTAATACATCATATAAACAGACAAACAGTACAAATCTATCTAGCTGACCTTTTATAGCAAATGCTTGAATGTTGGTGCAGAGAAGACTTTTTACAGCATCATGGTTCTGTTTACCAGTCACACCATTAACTGACCATCAATTTACAGCAGTTACTGCACTTATACCAGTAAAGACCATGAAGACTGCAAAGACTGTAGTAACCAAATATCTGTTCATTAAAACATTATAGGAATGACTAGTTACTGAAATATACACATGGTTGGAATACCAACACGTGTAAAATATATTCAAACATATATGTGTGGTCAGAAGAAAAATCTCATGTGAAATTAACTGAAAACATAAAAGCAAATAAACAACAACTACTAACAAAATCCCAAGGAATGCTACCCAGATAGCAGACGACTCCGTTCCCGATCCGGGTTTCCTCCGGCAGATCTGTGCAGCAGTCACCATTTAGCAGATTTGGCTCGGGTCCGTTTCGTGTTCGGGTCACGACCTAAACTCTGATGTAGATCCGTTTTACTGATGATAAATCCACTTACCAGTCGCACTCAATTCAGTACGATTTTAGTATGGAGTCAGATTTTATATGTAGTTTAGACTCCTTATACGGATCCGGTCCAGATCCGCGGAGGAGCACACGACCGGCACTATAGGAGGCTGCACCCCCCCTCCCATCACTGCCAGATTCAGAGACAGGCTGCTAAATGTACTGGCCCAATTCCCAATATGCTTTGCAAATAATATCTGTAAAAGCCATCATTTCAGTTTCTTTTACAAAAGACTAATTTTCCCAGCATGCATCATACTTTACAACAATCTGAGGAATTCAAGGCATATACTAGATTACTGCAGAATGTCTGTGGTAAGTTTATATCAGTTCCTTACAGTGCAGTGGTGTGTTAGTACGTGTTGTGCTTGGCTAAATATCATCTGCCACCCAAAAATGTCTCCCAGTTGTACTTTTTGTTTCCCCCATCCAGCTCCTATGGTCAATAGACACATTGTTGTAAATATTTCTTACCTCAAACAATTGACGCTCCTCAGCCAATCAGATTTGAGCAGATTCGGGAGTGCGGCACACACACAGACGAGGTTCGAAGTGAGAAGCAGCAGTCAGAGAGTAAAGCGAGTCAGAGAGGAAGGCTCGTTCAGACGGTGTGCTCTGAAAAAGAAAAGTGGATGGTGAAAAAAAAGTCCTGTTTGGACAATCAAAAGTCACTTCTCTCAGTAAACAAGAGAAAGTGTGAGAAAGGAATACAAGAGGGAAATAAACAGTGAAGATGTGAAATTGAGTTGACAAAACCATTTTTAATATAGACCTTGTTTTTAGCTGAAGTGAGAAAAAAACATTTATTTGAAGTTTTATAAATAAATAATTCAGTTCAGCATTTAAAACAATAAATATTATTGAAATAAACAAAATTATATATGTAATGTGTCTGTCTTTCAGTTGCTGATGACAAAATACTGATATTAGGCTACTCCACTATACAGGATATAGCATTGAATCATACCACAAGTTAGAAATCACGAGGGCCCGGACCCTGGCCTGTGTAAATTTCCCCTTAACAGGACCATACTAAATTCTAATTAAATAGCCCTGATGTATATTGTTACTGCCCTATTTATTATTATATTTGTTTAAACTGTTAAAACTTCTAAAATGCTTGTCTGAGACTTTATAATAAAGTAAATCTAATAATTAATGTTAAATGCTTTGATGTTTTAGCAGCTGCTGTAGAAAAGAATGATGACTCCTATTCCATGGTGGGCTTTCCTGGACGGGGTAAGTCTGTGTAACTGTTCATATGTCTTCTTGGTCAGTTTCAGCTGATACATCTTCTATGTGTTTAATCATTAGATTCAGGTTGACTGTTCAATGTACATTGAGTTGGCATTTTGTCACATACTCATACTATATACGTGAACTAATTGTTAGTATGTACAGTGGAAAGAAAAAGTATGTGAACCCTTTGAAATGACCTGTTTTTTTTCATTAATTGGTCATAAAATGTGATTTGATCTACATATAAGTCCCAAGTGTAGACAAACACAATGTGCTAAACCTAATACCACACAAACAATTATAATATTTCTGTCTTGCACACATTCATTAAACATTCACAGTGCTGGTGGAAAAAGTGAACCCTTGGATTTAATAACTGGTCAAACCTCCTTTGGCAGCATTAACCTCCAACAAGCATTTCCAGTAGCTGCTGATCAGACCTGCACAATGTTTTGGACCATTTTTCCTTACAGAACTAATTCAGCTCAGCCATATTCTTAGGATGACTGGTGTAAACAGCTCTACTGATGTCATTCCGCAGCATCTCTTTTGGATTCAGGCCTGGAGTGTGGAGTGTGAAGGTATCCTTTTAGCAAACTTCAGGTGTGCAGTGTTTTTTTTTGGAAAGCAGCAGCTTCCTTCGTAGTGTCCTGCCATGGATACCATGCCTGTTCAATGATTTGCGTATGGTAAACTAGTGTTCTTTCTTTACCTCTCTGAGCCTTCTGCGTTATGTCTTTGGAGTCAACTTGGCAGGGCACCCACTTCTAGGGAGAGTAGCCACAGTACTAAATCGTCTCCGTTTGTAGACAATTAGTCTAACTGTGGACGGGTTAATACCTAGAGTCTTGGAGATTACTTTGTAACCCTTTCCAGTTTTATGCAAATCAACAATTCTTGATCTCGATTTCGTGAGACATGGTTGACATCAGCAGACGCTTCATGTGAACAGCAAACATAAAAGATACTCAAACTTTTTATAAGTGAAAGTAGCTCTACACCTTACTCCAATCTCGTTTCATTGATTGGACTCCAGGTTTGCTAACTCCTGACTCTAACTAGCTTTTGTTGAAGTCATTAGCATAAGGGTTTACTTTCTTTTTACACCAGCACTGTGCATATTTAATGGATGTGTCCAATACAGACATGAATGGAATGACCTCAATAGAGCTGTTCCCGCCAGTCATCCTAAGAATATGGCTGAGCTGAATTAGTTCTGTAAGGAAGAATAGACCAAAACATTGTGCAGGTCTGATCAGCAGCTACCGGAAACGCTTGTTGGAGGTGATTGCTGCCAAAGGAGGTTCGACCAGTTATTAAATCCAAGGCTTCACTTACTTTATATATATAAATAATAATATAGTAAAATATATATATGTGCTGTTGGCCATATATTTTCAGTCAGTGGACTATTAGCAGTGCAAAAGTGATACTGACGTGTAAAAACACCTCAACAACACAACTCTTCTTAATACACACAATGCAACACCGAAAAACAGAATGTTATTTTGAACAATAAAGGCCTTCTGGATCTCAGTGCTATCCTGAAATGTACACACACACACATATCATCGTATTTCTCCTTTTTTAATCAGTTTTATGAAAAGTGGGTTCTATAAAATGCTTGTCTGAGACTTTATAATAATGTAAATCTAAGAATTAATGTTAAATGCTTTGATGTTTTAGCAGCTGCTGTAGAAAAGAATGATGCCACCTACTCCATGGTGGGTTTTCCTGGACGGGGTAAGTCTGTTCACATGTCTTCTTGGTCAGTTTCAGCTGATACATTTATATACTAATATCTGTTCACTAAAACATTACACTAATAACTAGTTACTGAAACAGACACATGGTTGCAAGATTCAGAGACAGGCTGCTAATAAAAGTACTGGCCCCGTTCCCAATATGCTTTGCAAATAATATCAATCTGTAAAATCCATAATTTCAGGGTTTTTTTTTTACAAAAGACTAATTTTCCCAGAATTCATCATAATATACAACAATCTGAAGAATTCAAGGCATTTAGAAGATTACAATACTGCAGAATGTCTGCATTAAGTTTACATCAGTTCCTTACAGTGCAGTGGTGTGTTAGTATATGTTGTGCTTTGCTAAATATTGACTGCCACCCTAAAAGGGATCCCAGTTGTACTTTTTGGTTATAAAAAGACTTTTTAATAAGGTAAATCTAAGAATTAATGTTAAATGCTTTGATGTTTTAGCAACTGCTGTAGAAAAGAATGATGACTCCTACTCCATGGTGGGTTTGCCTGGACGGGGTAAGTCTATGTAACTGTTCACATGTCTTCTTGGTCAGTTTCACCTGATATCTTCTGTGTTAAATCGTGTAATTAGATTCAGGTTGACTGTTCAATGTACATTGAGTCTGCATTTTGTCAGGTACTCATACTATATATGTGAACTTTGTTGGTCTACAATGGATTGTAGTCCACCTGTTGCTGCAAAATTGATCAGCTCCTATTGTGGAAAGGACCACCATATGACCTGCACTGAAATAAATGGTGGATAATTTAATTTACTGTTTATTTATAGTACTCACACTGTCTTATACCATTATACTAATTACTATAGAGAGAAGGATCACATTATTTTCACAGCATCATAGTTCTCTTTACCAGTCATGCCATTCAATGACCATCACTTTACAGCAGTTACTGCACTTATACCAGTCATGAAGACTACAAAGACTGAAGTAACCAGATATCTGTTCATTAAAACATTACAGGATTAACTTGTTACTGAAATGGTTACACATGGTTGAAATACCAACACTTAAAATATATTCAAACATATGTGTGGTCGGAATAACATGCTAAAACAAACAAATAAACGAAAATCTCATGTGAAATTAACTAAAACATAAAAGCAAATAAAGTGCAGTGGTGTGTTAGTATGTGTTGTGCTTGGCTAAATATCGACTGCCACCCAAAAATGTCTCCCAGCTGCACTTTTTGTTTTCACCATCCACCTCTTATAACTTAATATCTGATATCTTCCTAAGATCTGATATCTCTTTATGGATGGTCCAATGGTGGTCCCATTCCCCTAATGGACAGACATGGTTGACACATGGTTTATGACTTGATTAATATGTGAAAAAATAATGCTTTAAGAAGATTTTAATAATGTTTTTAATATTTAATACATCTTTCAATAATGATGTAATTCCTAAATTCCATATAAGCTGGCCCTAACCACTCAGACCTTCTAAGATCAGATGACTCTGCTGGCCCCTCAATTGAGCCTGGGTCAAAGACTGCGATGACTGGACAAGCTAAAGAGAGAGTACTGTGGATTTCTCTCTGTTTTGTCTTCTGTGCTGTGGCCCTCATCATCGGAGTGCTCAGTGAGTCTAAACACAATTATATATTAGACATATATCTACACAACCCTAATTCCAAAAAAGTTGGAACACTGTAAAATGTTAATAAATTCAAATAAAAACAGAATGCAATGATTGCAAATCTTATAGACCCATATTTTATTCCATATTTTTTGTGCACCAAATGGTTCTACTGGTGAAGGTCTGGACGGCAGGCAGGCTAGTTCAGCACCTGAACTCTGAGGTATGTGGTTTAGCTGTTGTCTTGCTGAAATATACAAGGCCTTAACTGAAAGAGATGCTGTCTAGATGGGACCATATGTTGTTCTAACACCTCTGTATACTGTTTAGCATTGATAGAGCCTTTCCATACGTGTAAGCTGCCCACGCCATAAACACTAATGCAACTCCGTACCATCACAGATGCAGGCTTTCGAACTGTGCACTGATAACAAGCTGGATGGTCCCTCTCCTCTTCAGTCGGATACAGATTTGAGTCTGATACAGATTTGAGTCTGATACATATGAGTCTGATACAGATTTAAGTCTGATACAGATTTGAGTCTGATACAGATGATACAGATTTAACATGCATTTGTGGACTGCACGGCACACTGTGTTCAAAGACAATGATTTCTGGAAGTGTTTTTTGTTATTTCTAGTACAGAATCGAGTATGTTTTTAATGCAGATCAACCTGAGAGAATCTTTTGATGATATTTACTAAGGATGGTCAGATATACAAAGTCTTTGTAATTGTATGTGGAGGAAGGAGTTTTTGTGCAGATTGGCGAACCTCTGCCAACCTTGCTTCTGAAAGACTCTGCCTCTCTAGAATGCTCTTCTTATACCCAGTCATGTGACTTACTTACAAATTGCGTCTCAGGACACACTTTTATTTGACAAATGAAAGGGAAAATGACATCTCTTCTTCTTTAATATGCTACATGACCACCTTCCCATTGGAAATTGCCCTTGATCCAATATGATGGCTTTCAGATGTCATTTTCCTTTTCATTTCTGAAATAAAAGGGTGACTTTTGACTCGCACTGTACACGTTTATTAGTACCTCATACTTTCCAGCCTATTGTTGACCCTGTCACAACTTTTTTGAGCTGCGTTGCTGCCATTAAGTTCTAAATGAGTGAATACTTTTCATAAAATAGTAAAATGTCTCATATTTAACATCTGATATGTGTTGTATGTACTATTGTAAATAAAATATGGGTCTATGAGATTTGCAACCACTGCATTCTGTTTTTATTTACATTAATTTACATTTTACACAGCGCCCCAACTTTTCTGGAATTGGTCCCATTTTTCTCATTTTCCTGAATTAATTCTGACAGCATTTCTTTCCATTGATGTTCATTACTTTATAAACTGGAGCTGCTATGAGGAGGTAAGAGGCTCACTATCATGTTCTCAAATTAATATATATATTTTAATGTTCTGTTCCTATTCTCCAGATGTCTCTGCCAGCATTACACATGAGGAAAAAATTCGCCAGTCTGAAGGTTAGTGTCTGAATGGGCAACAATGTGATATGTACTAAAACAACAACAGTGAACAGCTTATTTTTTAAATTACTCAATTTATTTATTAATTTATTTGAAGCTTTGTGTAAATCAGAGGATTTAAGGTACCAGCAGGCATATTAACGTAATGATTTTCATAATGATACGAAATCAAAATGCAAACAAATGTGTAGTCTTCTCTTTTAGAAAAACTTAATGATACCTTGAGGAACTACTCCATAATTGCAAATAATCTCTCAGGTAAGTTTACTTTAGGGATACACAATAGTGGACTGATGCTGATATCTGATATTTTTCATGAACATATCTTCCAATGTCAACTCATAAAAATATATAATTTAAACTACATCTGCTTTGATTACCATCATATAAATACATAACATTTAATTGCAGACATTTTAGCGCAGTGGCCCACAATCACCCACACTTTCTGCCCTTCCAGAGTATTATAACCTGTCATCAAATATCAATATTATGGTCCATTTCACCATGAACTATGAACTCTTTTGACCATAAAAAAGTTTTTCATTTATATTTTTAACCAGTTATCTGCAGAAAATTGCATAATTCCACTATCACTGTGCATCTCCAGTTTATTTAATCGGTACACTCAGTAATAACATCAACACAGTTGGAATGTACTGGAATAAAAATATTGAGAAAACAGAAACCGAGGATGAATGCAGTATTCAGAAAACAGTTACCTTTTATATTTTGATGAGAATACTTTTAGTACAAAATAATTAAAAATTCAGTCTTTATCTTATTTCAGAGCTATACATACTAAACTTATTTAACTGCATTGGTATTGAACTCATACATGTTTATCTGTTTCTTGACATGTTACACACAAACTGAAATTTACTAAAAATCAGAACTACCCACTTTATAGTCAAATTGACAAAAAAATGTTTTTTGGAAATGCAGAATTGTTAGCTTAGAGGGGATCAATTATTCTTATTTTCATTGAACAGATTTACATGCTTGAGCTTTCTCAAAAGATCTCTTTGTATTGTGTAAAGGTGTGCCAAGCTTCCCAGTGGGTGGCCAATAAGGTTTTTGTTGAAGGATGTCACCTGGTAACAAAGAAAAGGACTGGAATGTGTTTCAGGCAGCTGAGAAAAGTGGTCTCTGCGGGAGAGAGTTTAATATCTTGTACCTTCAAATCTGCTTCATATTAATGAATCTTATTTTGTCCAAACTTTCAATTTGAAGATTTTAGTTCATCACAGTAGAAAGAGATGAATTTATATTTTATAGTGATGTAATGTTTTGCATGATTTTTGTCAAATGAACACATTTTAAATTCTTGTTTATTTTGGTTTAAACTTTGAAGGCTATTTTAAGCTGAGACAAAGGGGAGGAGACTGTAATATCGAAAATAGATTCCAAGAGAACAGTCCAGGTAAAAACCGAGAGGTACGAAACTACAGACATAGGCGAGGTGAAGATGTAATAAAAAAATAGGGTAGACTATGGGGGAAAAAATAAAAAACAGAAAGGCAGACAAATCCAAAAAAGGCTCAGCAAAAGAAATAAACCAGAAGACAAAAACAAGTCATGAATCAGAAATCAGGATAAACCGCTCGGTTTGCTTATGAAAGAAACAGCAGTGTTTTACAAGGACCGATAAAAAACAGACAGACATTTATACAGAAAGACTAAATGAACTTCAGGTGTGTAGTTTGTACTCTGGTAAGGAGCTCTAGTGAATGGTTGGTGACAGACATGTGAAGGTGGCCTGTTGGTATTATAGAAAATGGGAGTCCAGGAAGTCAATGGATACAGAGAATGAGTTCAGAAGTCCTTATTCCCAATATCAGTAAAAAGAAAGTATTTAAGGAAAGTGTGACACTTTTTAGTTCTTCAGAGTTCCTCACACACAGCCCTAATCATTTTATTTCAATTGATGCTTTTTTCAGATGAAGCCAGGCAGCTCCAGGCAGAGAAGAGAAGCCTTACTGATGAACTTCACTGTGAGATAGATCTAAATATCTACAAATGTTAAACATATTTAAAAGAAAAACACCTGCTGAATAAACTGTGTCTGAGTAATTCATTCTTTTTTATTTCAGGGACGAAAGATAATCTAACTGAGAAAGAGAAGAACTACACAGAGACCTTAAAACAGAAGCAAAATGATATTAGTGGTAAGTACACACCTTCCAAGATTCAAAGAGGATGAGAAATGAATAAAATGATTCACTTTGGCATAACGAATAAATATTTCACTGCATAGAAGAAATATTTAAGGAATTTCTTCTCCTGTTTGTATAGACACTAAAACCTTAATACATTAAAATACACCAGTAAACGCACACACACACACACACACACACACACACACACACACACACACACACACACACACACACACACACACACACACACACACATTTACATACACACACACACACACACACACACACACACATTTACATACACACACACATTTACATACACACACATACATATTTATATAAACACATACACACATACACACACACACGCACATACACACACAGACACACGCACATACACACATTTACATACACACACAGACACACACACACAGACAGACACACACACACAGACACACTTCAGTAATCACTTCAGTAATCAGTAAAGCTGGAATGGGCAGGGCTGGAATGGGCAGAGGGCTTGTGAGAAGAGTTGTGTGAATTCTTAATGGGTTGGTTGTGTTAAGTTGTTCTTCCTCAATTGGTGCATCATTTTGTTGTCTGAAAACTCAGAGAATTTTTTTTCAGCTCACAGTTCCTAATAACATATGTGGACTTGCCTTACCAGTCCTACATAAGTCAACATAAAAAGGGGGTGAAAACTTTTGCACAAACCACAATTGCGTTTTTTTCAAAAATGTACATTTTGTTTCATTTGTTAAGCGTAACACTAATATTACATGATTATTGAGTAGTTTGCTGCAAAGGTAGTGTTTACTTAAATTCAACACATTCAACAATTTGAACAAATTTTACCCAAACATTTACATACAGCTGTTTAATATAAACTATAATATAAACTATAATATATAATATAAAATACATCTTGATTCACATTGGTGCTCTCAATAATAATAATAATAATAATAATAATAATAATAATAATAATATGTATTATTTATTTGTATTATTTATTTTCTACATTTAATAAATCTGTTCAGGAGCTGAATTTTTATTAAAGAATAGCTTCTTTTACAGGTGATCCATTTTTCAACCCACACTGCTTTAATATTGTGTTTGTTTTGTTGGTTTGTGTTTGTGTGTTTAACTCTGTTAGACTGTCCTCAGTGTTTACTGTCATTAATCTGATCTTCACTTCATTAACATACTCATGTGTTTTTAGAGAAAAATGAGATCATTAAGCAGCTCCAGACTGAAAAGACAAACCTAAGCAGTGATGTTACAGGTGAGATATAATTTAATTTCTACTAATAATAAACATTTAATACAAATGAACAGAGAAATTAAATGTACGTTGAATAAGGTGTAGATTGTACTTGAGGCTAAACACAGTAGATTTATTAATTCCTGTTTATTCAGTGTTTACTGTGATTAATCT
Organism: Megaleporinus macrocephalus; assembly: GCA_021613375.1. NCBI lineage: Eukaryota > Metazoa > Chordata > Actinopteri > Characiformes > Anostomidae > Megaleporinus > Megaleporinus macrocephalus. Next base: position 14,066,975 of record CM038708.1, read on the forward strand.
GATCTTCACTTCATTAACATGCTGATGTGATATCCTGACTTTGTAGTGAAAGAGGAGACCATTAAGCAGCTCCAGACAGAAAATGATCAACTTACCAAAGACCTTCAAGGTGAGTCCTACACCTTTACATCTATACATGTTCAATCAAAACAAAAGATTCAAAGACCACCACACACCGGACCCAGTGCCCCACCCCCTAGTGTCACATCGTACAACACAGAATGCATCACCAATAAACTAATAAACTAAACTAAAAACTAAACTAAAAAGCTTCTAGATAACTGATAATGTCCACTCCCTCAAAACAACCTACACAAGCACAGATGTAGAAGTACACCACAGTATGAGATCAGAGAATGCTCTTGTTCATGAAAACCTGGTGCTCAGACTGTATGTCTTTGGTGGTCTGATTCCAAATGCACTCTGTCCACCGCAGGGATCATATACGGAAGAATTTAAGAGGTGGCATCTGCATCTACAAAAGGTGGTGTTCAGACATACAGACCCTCGACAATCACCATCACAATTAGCATAAAACTTGTTAAATACACTTAAACAAATATTTATGATATGGATGACATGTTGAAACAAAAAACAAAACAAAACAAAACAAATGAACGGTTAAATGAATGCTGGGGAACCTCCCCCACCACCACAATATTCATAGACCAGTTTCCCAAAACAATATGAAAAAAAGACTAATTTCCTTTTTTCAGTTCAATTCAATTCAGTTTATTTATACAGCATGTTTAAAAGCCGAGGCTGACCAAAGTGCTGAACAGCAATATACAAATTAGAGCAAATCAAGAGAAGATCAGCAGAGTAAAATAACTGGGTAAAATAGTAAGCATAGTAATTTAAGAGTACAAGGAAAATATTAAGGGTCATTTTGATGAGAAGCTGAACCTGTTTCTCCCATAATGCACCATTTCTGCAGTAATCCACTATATTTAGGGATTACTGCGGATTGCCGTTGTGTTGAGGTTGTAACTGTACAGCAGTTGTTTACAGTGTGTGATTAGACTTTCTGGACCTGAGAGAAGATCCAGAAGTGCTGAGTTCAGTAATCAGACAGCAGGAGGAGGATAAATCTGACAGACTGTAGAGATGAAGAAGAAGAACTGATAACTCACACTGTAAAGAACTGATATAACTGTACAGTGGAAGTACAGCAGTAATCTAATGATACAGTATTTTACATCTACAGTTCATTTTGCAAGAGTTTATTTTTAGTAGGGTGGTCTTTCTTTTATACAAGCTATATACTGACCATCAAATATTTAATTTAATTACATTTTCAGTCAGTTATGTATCACTTATTAATAGTTTATACAGTACATGTGTTTGTGTGTTTGTTTGTGTTGAACTGTGTTAAACTGTCTTCAGTGGTTACTGTTGTTAATCTGACCTTCACTTACATTCACATGTTAATATGACATCATGACTTTCCAGAGAAAGAGAAGATCATCCAGCAGCTTCGAACAGAGAAGAATAAACCAACATGTTATCCTCAATGTAAGATCTTAACCTATATGACAGTTACACCTTAAATACAACAGACCTGTTATCCTCAATGTAAGATCTTTACCTATATGACAGTTACACCTTAAATAAAACAGACCTGTTATCCTCAATGTAAGATCTTTACCTATATGACACCTTAAATACAACAGACCTGTTATCCTCAATGTAAGATCTTTACCTATATGACACCTTAAATACAACAGACCTGTTATCCTCAATGTAAGATCTTTACCTATATGATAGTTACATCTTAAATATAACAGACCTGTTATCCTCAATGTAAGATCTTTACCTATATGACACCTTAAATACAACAGACCTGTTATCCTCAATGTAAGATCTTTACCTATATGACACCTTAAATACAACAGACCTGTTATCCTCAATGTAAGATCTTTACCTATATGACACCTTAAATACAACAGACCTGTTATCCTCAATGTAAGATCTTTATCTATATGACACCATAAATACAACAGACCTGTTATCCTCAATGTAAGATCTTTACCTATATGACACCTTAAATACAACAGACCTGTTATCCTCAATGTAAGATCTTTACCTATATGACACCTTAAATACAACAGACCTGTTATCCTCAATGTAAGATCTTTATCTATATGACAGTAACACCTTAAATACAACAGACGTGTGGTTCATATTTTTTTGGAGAGGTGTGATGAAGCTAAAGGTCTAAGCTAAGACTTGATGTTATACAGAATTTCTAAAGAAGAAATGACTCCTGCAAATGTGTGTTATGATTTTATCATTGCTGTCTCTAAGAAATATTGTAATAACACTGTAACTGTACTGATGTAGCTCGGGATCCGAGTCATGCTTGTTGTGCTAAGGACTGGAAGTACTTCAGTGGGAAGTGCTACTACTTTTCTACTGATAAGAAGACCTGGACTGAGAGTAGAGATGCTTGTGTGGATGCAGGAGGAGACTTGGTGATTATCAGCAGTATAGAGGAGCAGGTATGATGATCAGATATAACATAACTCTGTAACACTCACTGACTGAAATGCAGTAACACTTTATTTTGAGTGGTTCTTTGTAGATGATTATAGAGTATCAGTAACACATCAACAACACATCAGTCATGTAGCAAGTAATTATATTTAAGATATGTTGTTGATACATTACTCACATTAAGTAAATATGTTATGTTAAATTAAGCAAAGCCTAATCTTACCTAAAACCTGACCGAGTTAAACTCCAGTTACAGGACGGTGTCAGCAGCGTGTCTATAAACAGTCTGCTGGAGATGTTAAGATGGTCTGTGTTTTATGTTCAGTGACTTCTCAGTTTAAAATCTACTCATATAAAGATGAATGACTAAATGAAGTGAAAAACTAATATGAATAAATGATATTTACAGTTAATAAAGAGTCTTTTGATAATCTACTGAATGTAGTCAGATGCTTGTTGTTGTTCATTGTTCACGAATATGTTGTCGTTAATGCTACTGAGAGTTAGCCACTGTTTTATTCAGGGACAGAGTGGGTCCCTTTTTTCAGCCGGGAGTTTCATACTCAAATCAGGCCCACTTTTTCCATGGAGGAACAATTTAAATAAATGAAACAGCAGCTAGCTCTTACAATGCCTTTCTTTTGGGTATAAGTTCAGATATATGTTATTTATTATTATTTATAGCCAATTGACACATTTCAGTGATTGTTGAGTTTAGTTATAATCATTATGTTATTGTAATATAAATAAAATAATAATATGAAATGGAATAAAAAAAGAGATATTATTAATAACAGTATATTTATTAAGGTGATCATTATTTTGTCCATTGAAATCAATTTGTTAAGTTTCATTTATATTTTGGTAAGAAATATGCTTGGTAAACTGTAATAATAATAATCATCATCATCATAACAAATTATTATTATAATTATTGCATAGGAATTCTTAAAGAGATCATATCCTGGTGGGGGTGAACAGCACTACTGGGTGGGTCTGACTGATGCTGTGAAGGAGGGAGACTGGCGCTGGTTAGACGGAACACGACTCAGTACGACACCAAAGTAGGTCCATCTCAGACACTGTAAACACCACAGATCTGATTTCTGAGATTCATGTTAACTTTATAGTTCTAGATATTTAATTTCAGTGTTTATCATGTGTTTTAATAAAGACACACTGAGTGAAGAGTTATTAGTTTATTATCCCGTTTTTTTTTCAGAATCTGGAATGGAAATGAGCCTGATAACTGGACAGGGGATAAAAATCAGTATCCTGATGGAGAGGACTGTGCTCTGATGCAGCTAAACACTGGTTATTATGGTTTACAGGATTCATTCTGTGAAAAAAGTCAGGAGAAAAAAGTAAAGTGTGTTTGTGAGGCAAAAGCAGTAAAATAAAAAAAAGAGAGAAATTACAGGTGAGGACAGTAATGTGGAGAGCTGAGAACCAACAGCTCACACCAGATCTCAAAGTTGTGTTTTTCCCTTTTTCTTTTTCTTTCTTTTGTTTTTCTGTTGTTTAGATTAACAATAACATAATTCCTTGGTATCTATATTAATATCACTTTATTGTTACAAACGTATTATTGAGTTCATCAGATAAAATAATCTATTTGTATTGTTGATTCAGATGATTCAGAATATTCAGTAAGGTTTTTGTAACGATGATGGAGCTACACAGCTGAAAAGGAGAAATCTAGTTAATACAGGTTTCCCACTAAATCTAACCAGTAATTATGTTGTGCTCAGATTTGTTCTTTCTGGGTTCTTTCTGGGTTTTTCGACTCACTGATCTAAACAGTACTCTGACTAGACTGCTGGAATGGGAGGATAGTTAAAGTAACTGTCAGTTAAGCTCACATCAGCACAGATCTCAGGAAAAAGTAGTAATTAGCTGTTCTTGCAAAGCATGATGGAACAGTTAGCAGTACCTTGTAGAGTATTAACAGACTGTCATGTTTCACAGCAGTATTTCTTTAAACATGTTATTCTTCCCATGAATGTATGTTTGAATGTGTTTTACATGTTTTATTGTTCAAACCATGATGGTATTTGTGTTTCAGTAATTCATCCTGTAATGTTAGTATTAATGGATATTTGGTTACTGCAGTCTTTGTGGTATTAATGACTGATGTAAGTGCAGTAACTGCTGTAATGTAAGGTCGGTTTATGGTGTGATTGATAAACAGAACTATGATATTGTGGAAACAGAGTGTGATTGGTTTTTTTTAACAATGTTACTTGTTGATCTTGGTTTAAAATGTGTGGTATGTGTTACTTGTGCTGGTTTGTTTTGGGCGGTGTTAGTGCAGAGAAGAGATGGTGTATAGGTGGGAGTGACCTGATTGTTATCTCAGCTGTTTCAGTGGTTTCTATACTGTTGCTGTGTTCAATAATGATTATTCATCTACCTCATGTCTTCTTCTTTGCCATAGTAGCCCTTTTTTGCTGCAGAGGGGGTGAATAATTATTTACCCCGAGCTCGTGGGTATGGTTCTCACCTGTTAAGTTCACTGTAAGGAAACTTAACCACCCAACTCTAACTTGGTGTAATAAGCAACAACAATATCCCCAGTGAATGGAGTCAGACAAGTAATATGGAAAAGGTAGAAAATATATAAAAATAAAAAATAGATGGGTTTTAAATTGTACTAAGGTTTTTCCCAGTTCACTTAAGTTCAAATTATGAATCAAAATTAAAGACAAGAAAATAGATTTAAAGTAGCTCTTATGCTTAAGCTTCGTTTCAGCAAGTGTGAATTACTCTAAATGGCCTTTGTAGAAATCGACTTGCACGTTAACGTGTAGTTTTTAAACTACTTACATTTACAGTTTGGACCACCTTTTTATGTGCACTCAAGATCAATTACTTTTTTTTTTCAAACCACTTACCACAATGAACCAAAGTAAATTATGAAGTTCACCTGCTTAATAAACACTTATTTCACACAACACTATTACTGAGAGGACGCGTCACTCACTATAATAATAAAACCCTTGTACAAGCCGGCAAACTCAAAAGAACACAATTTCAAACGTTGTAGGCCTTTTCAAACACTTTACAACATAAAATTAATCTGTATTTTTAAGTCCTGTCCAATTCTCATTAAGAATTATATAAATATATATATATATATATATATATATACTCGTGTGTGTGTATTGCTGTTTTCTCTGAATTATTTGATTTTAGAGAGAAGAGAACTAATAATATTTAAGTATTGTTTCTTTGTCATTTGGCTTTTTCAAAATGTTTCTTTGTTAAAATCTGGCTTTTATTTGGTTTTGGGTGCCGCTGGTCAAATTATAGTGTAGGACCCAGGACAGAGCTATTAGATCTCACAGCAAATTAAACCACAAGCCGCGCAGGAGCGCGTGTCTCTGTTTGAGAGCTTGTGAAGCTGTCCACCGATATGTTCTATATTACTCTTGATTTGCTCTGGCAGCGACGCAGCACCCCCCTCTAGTGGCTGGATGTGGTCTGGAGCCAACCCTTACAGATTTAATGTCTTACAAGCATCAGATGTCTGTGTTTAAACTAAACACAGTGTGTAAAAGTGAAAATAGCATAACATAACAAAAATCTAATATCGCTCAAGAAAAAAGGCAACAGTGAAGTACAATGCATCATTTTATATGAAAATAGCAAAAGTAGGTAAAAAATGTCCTTTAAGTTTAGAATCATTCTGTCACTTGTGTTTGCACACAGTAAAATTTAACCTTCACATTTAACCCATCCATTCAGTAAAGCACCTACATATACATACACACTAGCGGTTGGCAGCCCTATCCATGGCACCCGGGAAGCAGTTGGGGTTAGCTGCCTTACTCAAGTGCACTTCAGTCATGTCCTGCTGGTTCCAGGCATCAAACCAGCGACCTTCCCGTCACAAGACCGGATCCCTTACCTTCAGGCCACGACTGCACAGAAAACGAGGGTGCTTGTGTTTTAGTCACCCTAGGCAGGAATCGAACCACCACCTTCTGTCCTCATCCATTGATTCAGAACTCTCTCATGACTGACCACTGATACTGAAATCAAAGAAATTGATTGTTTTGTTTTCGATGGCTTGGCTCCAAACATTTTTCTGTCCTAAGGAGGTACAGTATGTCTCCATTTACCGTTTTTCCTGGTCTGCTTAAGTGTGAATGAAGGTTTTGGGAATTGCATGTAATTAAAATTGGACATGTTGGTCTCAATCACTACTTCAGCTGGTTTACTTACACTACATGGCAAAAAGTATTAGCTCGTCTGCCCTTCACACACATATGAACTTGAGAGACATTCCATTCGAATCCATAGGGTTTAATGTGATGGCAGCCCACCATTTGCAGATTTACCAACTTTTCTGGGAAAGCTTTCCACACAGTTTAGGAGTGTGTTTGTGAGAATCTTTGACCGTTCTTCCAGAAGCACATTTGTGAGGTCAGACACTGACGTTGGCTGAGAAGGTCTGCTCTACTTCATCCCAAAGGTGTTTCAGGACTCTGTGCAGGCCAGTCAAGTGCTTCCCCACCAAACTCACTCATCCATGTGTTTATGGATCTTGTTTGTGTCTGGTGCATGTTGGAACAGGAAGGGTCTGTCCCCAAACTGTTTCCACAAAGTTGGGAATTGTCACTCAGACAAGCACCATTCCCCTGGCAACCACCAAACCCAGACCATCGGATTGCCAGACGGAGAAGAGTGATTGATCACTCCAGCGAACACTTCTCTTGGAGATGTAAGGCGTAGATGCAGCTACTCAGCAATGGGAGTCATTCCATGAAGCTCTCTACGCTCTGTTCTTGCTTGTAAGCCCTTCGCCCAGGTGTTTAACATTGGGCTTGATTAGCTCTGGCAGCAACGCAGCGACCCCCTCTAGTGGCTGTATGTGGTCTGCAGCCACAAGCATGTCTTTCAAGCATCAAATGTCTGTGTTTAAACTAAACACAGTGTGTAAAAGTGAAAATAATACAACAAAATCTAATAAGGCTTGTGAACAAAGGCAACAGTGAAGTACAATGCTTCCACTTTGTTATAATACCACTGACAGTTGACTGTGGAATATTCAGCAGTGTGGGAATTTTATGACTTGGCTTGTTGCACATGCTTGAATTCACTGATTCTTTCACAAACGTTTGTAGAAGCAGTCTGCATGACTAGATGTTTGATTTTATACACCTGTGGCCATGGAAGTGATTTAAATCCAATCATTTGGATGGGTGAGTGAAACCGAAGCAATATAGTCTACATTAAACCCTGATTAATATTTGTGTACGTCAGATTTCTGCAGCAGTGATAGTCATAGCTGTGTAGAGGTGCAGAGCTTCTGTTAAAAACAAATGTATATATGTTTATACCTACCAGAATGTAAAGGAAAGAAACTAACATATCTGAGTGACGCCGGAAGGTGCATTTAAACACACCGCAGTGGTTACACTTCATTTTGTCTTGTGTTTTATTAGTGATGCATACTTGTTGACCACCCTCTGCCACAAGTACAGTGCGATGTTATGTACATGTCATGTAAACTGTATTCTCGCTCTGAGTTAAAGTCAGAGAGTGTTGTCTCTTAAAGAGGAGAGTGTTGTCCCCCAAAATATATCATAGTAAGCATAAATATATAATATTAAATCATGTGCATTGAAGTAACTTGTGATAGTTATGGACACAAAATCATTCATTTTAGTTTCAAATGACAAGATTTAAAGCATCTCCCCTTGATATGCCTCACGGTGGCCTGCCCCCAGACGCGTCATCTGCACTGCCCTGTTAGGCCAGTGAACATTGCTGTTTGACTGCATTCAGTATCATGACCCTGGCAGATCTTTAAGTAGGATATACTTGCAGTGATCAACACTCATGCCTATGTGGTTTTTATGTGTATTTTTTAAACTTATAGTTGGTGAAGCACAGAGAACTTGTTGAGATCATTGTTCCTTCCTCTGCTTTTATATTCAGCTGCAGAGGGTGTGAAGTGTAGGCCGTGAGTGGGGTTTATTTGTGCAGTGCTGTTATTGTGTGAAATAGCTTTGCACATCATTTTAGCCTTTAAATGAAGGAACAAAACTCTTGTCTCAGTGAAATATCTCTTGAACAAACACACGGTTCATGTTTTATGGTTCGGCTTGATAAACCTTGGCATGTAATTTAAGATTGGAGGCTTGTAAGAGACTTAGGTTAGTTTAGGCTTACTTAAAAGCTCTATATACATGTGTTACATTTTATGTATAAGTGATCTGACTAGACTTACAGGTGAAACATTCTCAGGCCTGTCTTAGTTTGCTAGTCGCTTTGTTTGCTAAATAAGAGAAATAAACACTTGGGATTCATTATGCAATTGAATTTAAAACTTCAATCAGATTTCTGATCTGGCAATTGTATTTTATGTAGTAATGTTTACATTACTCTCTCTTTTAAATAAATACACTAAATGAAAACAGTTGCCACTCTCTGGTGGCTTCGTTATTATTTTAATATAGTGTACATGTAGAGCACAGTGTGGCCTTCAGAGTGTGCAGTAAAAACCACAGACACCTTTATCTACATGAGGAAGTAGAGAACTCGTCTCATCTCTTTCTTTAACAGCAGTTATCTCTCCACTCCTGATACACATACATTCTCTTCACACATAGAAACCAACACCATGACAGATGGAGAGCCAGAAAACCTCAATGTGAGTTTTACTCTAAGCTGTTTTGTGTTATTGTTATATTAACACCATGTTAGCGTTTCTGAAAGTCGTTGTCATGCTTGTACAGGAAGACACAGCAGTGTAAAGGCATTTTATGTGCTACTTTCAGCAAATACATCTGGAGCTAACTGCTGAATATCACTAGTATCACTTGTTCTGATCACATTTCTATTTCCACTTTCATTTATTTATTTATTTTACATTTGAATAGCTCTTCCCTTTCAGGTTTACACATTCCATGTGACTTCAGGTCAGATCTTCTTACAGTCACTGCTAGAACAAAACCTTCTTTTTGGTTATTTATTTATATATTAACTTAATTATAACTTAATTAGAATTTAAAATAGGCACATGCTCTTTGCACAGTGTTCACATTTTAAGATGCAGAACAGTAGAAACGATTTAATATGTCTTGAAATGACATCTAACATGGATTAAAACTTAATTCACACTGTGTTCTCTTTTTAAGGAACTATGTGACAGCTCACCACCATTTTTTTCTTGTTGTTGTTTTGAGGGGGAAGGTGTTCACGTGGTTAAATGTGTGAAATGTCACACAGTGTACACGCTCAGTACTTAGTATCAACTTTATCCCTGCATGTAAATATGGGCTTTTGAATGTTGTTCTTTGCATTTATATACACATAATAATAATATTAATATTAGACAGATTAATAACTTCATGACTGTGTGAAGTTATTAATCTGTCCCTGAACTTGTGACACAAGATCTGCCCCAAACATGAACCAACAGAACTTATGACTGGAGCTCTTATGTAGCTGTGGGTCAACCTGCTGGAAAGACAGAAGGAAGCATCGTGACAGCCACATATAACAATTCCTCTTATTGACTGATATAAAATGATGCACTGCACTGTTCTGTACTTACACACATATTTCCAGGGTTGTGTCCAGGGCTGAGATGCTCTGACCACCCTGATAACTCATCTGCCTGTACAGTGTTGGTCATCCTCTAGTCCTTTATTTCTTCAACTCTAAAACCTGATCCACCCTTACCAGTGCAACACACACTAACCCACCACCATCATGTTAGTCTCATTGCATTGCTAAGAATGATCCACCTCCCTAATAGTACCTGCTCTGTGGTGGTCCTGTGGGGGTAAAAGGGGGATAAACAATGTATGTACTGTCCTCTATTCACATAAGGGATGATGTGACCTGACAGTCAGATAAACACCTTCTTCAACCACGACTCTGAAGACACTTGTCTGTTTGTCCACAGGTTTAATGATTTGAAAAGGGTGAAACTGTAAAGAAATACAGCCCGGCATTAACCTTGTTGTACGCTTAGCTACATGTTTACCATAAACGACAGGAACATCTACATGGCAAGAGTTCTCTCACGTTACAGAGACCAGGATAACAAGTTAACATACTATGAATTAGCATTTAAAGCAGTCATGCATCACTCTAGCTGGACACTGCCAATAGCCTTTGGAAACATAAACTACTAGCTTATACTGATGCAGAATATTGTAGAGAGATTCTACAATACACCACAAGGTGGGGCTATTCACTAATGCAACGTCATTAAAGGTTACATTGAACTTGTAACAGAACATGTATGCTGCCAATCATAAAACAGACAACGTAAGGAGGTGGTTTTATTGGCTGATCGGTGTAAATGCTTTTATGTGTTACTTTATATGTTTATTTTAAATCTCCTACTCAGTAACCTGTAAATAAACATGTTAAGAACAACATACTCTCAGTCTCATATACAGGCTGTATACTATATTAGAATCTTACTGTAATGAGGACTGTTATTGTAAGCTCACTACTGTAGATGGCGCTGCAAGACATTAAGATTGTGATACAAAGTGTCTCGGCTGGCTCAAGGTCATGACAAATAAGCAGGAGACACACATTCAATATGTAATTATTCACTGTGGAAAATTATATTTTATAAGAAAACAAAATAAAGGTGCCAAAATATTAAAAAAACAAAACAAAACACAGATTGTTCAGCTCCATCCCCGTCACGCCATGCTTTGTTCACTCTAGTCCTGTCAAGTCAATCTCCTCAATCACCAGCGCCCACCAGTGCCCACCAGTGGCCACCAGCAACCTCAGTGCCTGGAAACAACTTTAAGAATGCAACTAAAAGGAAGCAGCAAAATAGAAAACATGTAACAATCACAAGACAGCACCCAGAAATGATTCACTATTAGTAAAATGTGACAGGACATCAGCAATGATATTATTCAGGTGGTGCCCCTGAAAATCCTTCATTCTCTAGCTGGATCAATCTCGCAGAACACGTGGAAACTGAAGAAAACCTCTCTTGTGTTTGTGTTCAGGTCAGAGTTGTCAGCAGCTCAGATATTACCAGATACGAGGAGAGAAGTGGCTGTTAAAGTTGAAACTGAAGATTCTGGCTGTTCTCTGTGTTCTCCTTGGAGCTTTCCTCATAGCATTTAAAGTTTCAAGGTCAGAAAGGTTTATATACATGTAACATATTAATAACAGAGTTATAAGATTTAAACATGGGGGCATTATGGGAACATTTGTAAAACTCAGTTCTATGATTTTTAGAAAAGGAATTGAATGATATTTTAAATACTTCAGTGTTTCAGAAATAGGATATATTTTAGGGGGGTTTGCATGAGTAGACATTAGTTATTAATATCAGCTGAGCTTGCCCTGCATGAACTCCCTTTTTAATCCTGAGTCGTTATCTACATTTACTAGTCTCTCCATTAAAAGAGTTCTCAAAATCACATCCAGGTTAAACAGGAAAATAATCACACTAAATAATCACATTATTCTACTGTCATACAGAGACTTGTTTAATTTCACATTTTATTATTTCCAATCATCATAACTTTAACACTACAAAGTTTAATCAGTAGGGGGAGCCACAATCACAGCCATTAGCTCAGGAGCTACAAAATTCTCCCTCCTTAAACCTCTACATGAATTAGAGCATGCTTCATGTAAATGAATATGAGGTGCTGGTAGGCTCGCACATGTTTCAATCGGTTTACATTCGGGTCTCTGCTACACAGATTAGTTTATTAAAATCATTAAAAGTTCTAAAATCTTTTAGCATAATTTATTGATAAATAAAGGTCCTTATTTGTGTAAATTGAAATGACTTTGTCCATTTAAAATATATTAAATAATACATTCAGTAACACTTTACAATAGCTTACTAAATGGTTAAGTTCTATCTCAATAATGATAGTACTGATAACTAGAACATTATTTTATATATCAATAAGTTGTTTATTAATGCTGTAATGTTCTTAAATTTGTTTTCTTAACAGTTCATAATATAATATAATATAATATAATATAATATAATATAATATAATATATTTGTGAGTGAGTTCAATAAATCTCCAAATGAGAAATATTTTTGCCTCTGGCTTCCTTACTTCACCACAATATAATAAAACACACCAGAAGTAAAGAAACATACTACATCTACTTCTTGACAAGAACAGAAAAAGCATCTACATGAAGACCGTGACGAAAGGGAAAATGACATATCTGAATACTCCAGCAAGTAATTCAATAGATTTTTGAGACAATTCTATTCTTCTTTAATATGCTACATGACCACCTTCCCATTGGAACTTGCCCTTGATCCATTATGATGGCTTTCAGATGTGTCCTTTTCACTTTTGTTTCTGAAATAAAAGGGTGTCCTGAGACTTTTGACTCACACTGTATGCGTTTATTAGTACAACGTACTTTCCAGTCTGTTGTTGACCATGTCACAACCTTTCTGAGCTGCGTTGCTGCCATTAAGTTCTAAATGAGTGAATAAGTTTTATAAAACAGTAAAATCTTTCACATTTAATCTATGATCTATGCACTACTGTAAATAAAACATGGGTCTATGAGATTTGCAACCACTGCGTTCTATTTTTATTTACAATAATTTACATTTTAAACAGCGTCCCAACTTTTTTGGAATTGGTCCCATTGTTCTCATTTTCTCATTTTTCTAAATTAACTCTGACAGCATGTCTTTCCGTTGATGTTCATTACTTTATAAACTGGTGCTGCTATGAGGAGGTAAGAGGTTCACTGCCATGTTCTCAAATTAATATATATTTTAATGTTCTGTTCCTATTCTCCAGATGTCTCTGCCAGCATTTCACATAAGGAAACTATTTGCCAGTTTGAAGGTTAGTGTCTGAATGGGCAACAGTTGTGATACGTATTATGATATGCACTAAAACAGCAACTAAACAGGGAACTGCATTTATTTAATTATTTATCGATTACTTATTTAAATATTTATTTATTTGAAGCTTTGCATAAATTAGAGGGTTTCAGGTACCAGCAGGCATATCATAAATATCAAACTGTTTTTTAGGTATCAGCATATGTGATACAAATATGATCTACTCCATCATTGAAAAGAATCTCTCAGGTAAGTTTACTTTAGTAATTTACTCATTCAGAAAACTGAGTGGACTGATGCTGATATCTGATATTTTTCAGGAACATTGTGTAAATACATAACATTTATTTCCATAAGATCAAAAATACAGTTAAATGAACTAATTGCAGACATTTAAGTGCAGTGGCCCACAATCACTCACACTTTCTGCCCCTCCAGAGTATTATAAACCTGTCATCAAATATCAATATTATGGTCCAAACTCTTTTGAACATAAAAAAGCTTTTCATCTATATGTTTAACCAGTTATCTGCAGAAAATGGTATGATTCCACTATCACTGTGCATCTACAGTTTATTTAATCAGTACACTCAGTAATAACATCAACACTGTTGGAATGTACTGGAATAAAAATATTGAGAAAACAGAAACCGAGGATGAATGCAGTATTCAGAAAACAGTTACCTTTTATATTTTGACGAGAATACTTTTAGTACAAAATAATTAAAAATTCAGTCTTTATCTTATTTCAGAGCTATATATACTAAACTTATTTAACTGCATTGGTATTGAACTCATACATGTTTATCTGTTTCTTGACATGTTACACAAAAACTGAAATTTACTAAAAATCACAACTACCCACTTTATAGTCAAATTGACAAAAAAATGTTTTTTGGAAATGCAGAATTTTTTTACTTTTTGGGGTCTACTTGAAAAGATTTACATGCTTGAGCTTTCTCAAAATGTCTCTTTGCATTGTGTGAAAGTGTGCCAAACGACCCAGTGGGTGGCCAATAGAGGTTTTGTGTTGCAGGATGACGACACCTTGTAACAGAGAAAATGGCTGGAAGGTGTTTCAGGCAGCTGAGAAAAGTGGTCTCTCTGCGGGAGAGATTTTAATATCTTGTACCTTCATATCTGCTTCATATTAATGAATCTTATTTTGTCCAAACTTTCAATTTGAAGATGGTTAGTTCATCACAGTAGAAAGAGATGATTTCGAAGTATTTATATTTATAGTGATGTAATGTTTTGCATGATTTTGTGTCAAATGAACACATTTTAAATTCTTGTTTATTTTGGTTTAAACTTTGAAGCTATTTTAAGCTGAGACAAAGGGGAGGAGACTGTAATATCGAAAATAGATTCCAAGAGAACAGTCCAGGTTAAAACCGAGAGGTACGAAACTACAGACATAGGCGAGGTGAAGATGTAATAAAAAAATAGGGTAGACTATGGGGGAAAAAATAAAAAACAGAAAGGCAGACAAATCCAAAAAGGCTCAGCAAAAAGAAATAAACCAGAAGACAAAAACAAGTCATGAATCAGAAATCAGGATAAACCGCTCGGTTTGCTTATGAAAGAAACAGCAGTGTTTTACAAGGACCGATAAAAAACAGACAGACATTTATACAGAAAGACTAAATGAACTTCAGGTGTGTAGTTTGTACTCTGGTAAGGAGCTCTAGTGAATGGTTGGTGACAGACATGTGAAGGTGGCCTGTTGGTATTATAGAAAATGGGAGTCCAGGAAGTCAATGGATACAGAGAATGAGTTCAGAAGTCCTAAGGGTGAAATGTGCTACTTTAATGTTTAGATTGTTTATGAAACAACAACAGTATGTGACCCAATCAAGACCCAAAAAAGTCTTAAGTGTGCACAAACACTGCAGGGGGTAGAGTTTTTTATTCCCAATATCAGTAAAAAGAAAGTATTTAAGGAAAGTGTGACACTTTTTAGTTCTTCAGAGTTCCTCACACACAGCCCTAATCATTTTATTTCAATTGATGCTTTTTTCAGATGAAGCCAGGCAGCTCCAGGCAGAGAAGAGAAGCCTTACTGATGAACTTCACTGTGAGATAGATCTAAATATCTACAAATGTTAAACATATTTAAAAGAAAACACCTGCTGAATAAACTGTGTCTGAGTAATTCATTCTTTTTTATTTCAGGGACGAAAGATAATCTAACTGAGAAAGAGAAGAACTACACAGAGACCTTAAAACAGAAGCTAAATGATATTAGTGGTAAGTACACACCTTCCAAGATTCAAAGAGGATGAGAAATGAATGAAATGATTCACTTTGGCATAACGAATAAATATTTCACTGCATAGAAGAAATATTTAAGGAATTTCTTCTCCTGTTTGTAAAGACACTAAAACCTTAATACATTAAAATACACCAGTAAACGCACACACACACACACACATTTACATACACACACATACATATTTATATAAACACATACACACATACACACACACGCACATACACACACAGACACACGCACATACACACATTTACATACACGCACATACACACATTTACATACACACACAGACACACAGACAGACACACACAGACACACTTCAGTAATCACTTCAGTAATCAGTAAAGCTGGAATGGGCAGGGCTGGAATGGGCAGAGGGCTTGTGAGAAGAGTTGTGTGAATTCTTAATGGGTTGGTTGTGTTAAGTTGTTCTTCCTCAATTGGTGCATCATTTTGTTGTCTGAAAACTCAGAGAATTTTTTTTCAGCTCACAGTTCCTAATAACATATGTGGACTTGCCTTACCAGTCCTACATAAGTCAACATAAAAAGGGGGTGAAAACTTTTGCACAAACCACAATTGCGTTTTTTTCAAAATGTACATTTTGTTTCATTTGTTAAGCGTAACACTATATTACATGATTATTGAGTAGTTTGCTGCAAAGGTAGTGTTTACTTAAATTCAACACATTCAACAATTTGAACAAATTTTACCCAAACATTTACATACAGCTGTTTAATATAAACTATAATATAAACTATAATATATAATATAAAATACATCTTGAATCACATTGGTGCTCTCAATAATAATAATAATAATATGTATTATTTATTTGTATTATTTATTTTCTACATTTAATAAATCTGTTCAGGAGCTGAATTTTTATTAAAGAATAGCTTCTTTTACAGGTGATCCATTTTTCAACCAACACTGCTTTAATATTGTGTTTGTTTTGTTGGTTTGTGTTTGTGTGTTTAACTCTGTTAGACTGTCCTCAGTGTTTACTGTCATTAATCTGATCTTCACTTCATTAACATACTCATGTGTTTTTAGAGAAAAATGAGATCATTAAGCAGCTCCAGACTGAAAAGACAAACCTAAGCAGTGATGTTACAGGTGAGATATAATTTAATTTCTACTAATAATAAAACATTTAATACAAATGAACAGAGAAATTAAATGTACGTTGAATAAGGTGTAGATTGTACTTGAGGCTAAACACAGGTAGATTTATTAATTCCTGTTTATTCAGTGTTTACTGTGATTAATCTGATCTTCACTTCATTAACATGCTGATGTGATATCCTGACTTTGTAGTGAAAGAGGAGACCATTAAGCAGCTCCAGACAGAAAATGATCAACTTACCAAAGACCTTCAAGGTGAGTCCTACACCTTTAAATCTATACATGTTCAATCAAAACAAAAGATTCAAAGACCACCACACACCGGACCCAGTGCCCCACCCCCTAGTGTCACATCGTACAACACAGAATGCATCACCAATAAACTAATAAACTAAACTAAAAACTAAACTAAAAAGCTTCTAGATAACTGATAATGTCCACTCCCTCAAAACAACCTAGACAATCACAGAAGTAGAAGTACACCACAGTATGAGATCAGAGAATGCTCTTGTTCATGAAAACCTGGTGCTCAGACTGTATGTCTTTGGTGGTCTGATTCCAAATGCACTCTGTCCACCGCAGGGATCATATACGGAAGAATTTAAGAGGTGGCATCTGCATCTACAAAAGGTGGTGTTCAGACATACAGACCCTCGACAATCACCATCACAATTAGCATAAAACTTGGTAAATACACTTAAACAAATATTTATGATATGGATGACATGTTGAAACAAAAAACAAAACAAAACAAAAGAACGGTTAAATGAATGCTGGGAAACCTCCCCCACCACCACAATATTCATAGACCAGTTTCCCAAAACGATATGAAAAAAAGACTAATTTCCTTTTTTCAGTTCAATTCAATTCAGTTTATTTATACAGCATGTTTAAAAGCCAAGGCTGACCAAAGTGCTGAACAGCAATATACAAATCAAGAGAAGATCAGCAGAGTAAAATAACTGGGTAAAATAGTAAGCATAGTAATTTAAGAGTACAAGGAAAATATTAAGGGTCATTTTGATGAGAAGCTGAACCTGTTTCTCCCATAATGCACCATTTCTGCAGTAATCCACTATATTTAGGGATTACTGCGGATTGCCGTTGTGTTGAGGTTGTAACTGTACAGCAGTTGTTTACAGTGTGTGATTAGACTTTCTGGACCTGAGAGAAGATCCAGAAGTGCTGAGTTCAGTAATCAGACAGCAGGAGGAGGATAAATCTGACAGACTGTAGAGGTGAAGAAGAAGAACTGATAACTCACACTGTAAAGAACTCATGTAACTATACAGTGGAAGTACAGCAGTAATCTAATGATACAGTATTTTACATCTACAGTTCATTTTGCAAGAGTTTATTTTTAGTAGGGTGGTCTTTCTTTTATACAAGCTATATACTGACCATCAAATATTTAATTTAATTACATTTTCAGTCAGTTATGTATCACTTATTAATAGTTTATACAGTACATGTGTTTGTGTGTTTGTTTGTGTTGAACTGTGTTAAACTGTCTTCAGTGGTTACTGTTGTTAATCTGACCTTCACATGTTAATATGACATCATGACTTTCCAGAGAAAGAGAAGATCATCCAGCAGCTTCGAACAGAGAAGAATAAACCAACATGTTATCCTCAATGTAAGATCTTTACCTATATGACAGTTACACCTTAAATAAAACAGACCTGTTATCCTCAATGTAAGATCTTTACCTATATGACACCTTAAATACAACAGACCTGTTATCCTCAATGTAAGATCTTTACCCATGACACCTTAAATACAACAGACCTGTTAACCTCAATGTAAGATCTTTACCTATATGATAGTTACATCTTAAATATAACAGACCTGTTATCCTCAATGTAAGATCTTTATCTATGTGGCCCTCATCAAGTGGTTACACAATAGAAATCTCTAAAATCAAACGTGCTACTGTGATACCTCTTAAAATTCCCCAAATTAAGGACACACACAGTTCTGATGAGACTGATGCAGTAGAAAGATTTTATTTTTATATATTTTAAGACAGAACATAAAACGCAGTTAAAAATACAATTTGTTCTTTAATTCCAAATCACAAATACTATTAAAAAACTAACAAACTTCAGTATTTGGCTAACATCAAACAGCATCCAATCATGCCATTATCACAACCAGGTAGCCGTTCCCCAACCAGAAGACTGTGGCACTCACAGGTGACTCTAGGGTCTCACAAAAGAGACAGAAAATACAACCATTGGCCTCAGACTTTGCCACCCCACACCAAATCCTATACACACACAAATAAGATTACTATAATAAATAAATAAATCTTTACATGCACAAGAAAATTATAAATCAAATATATATATAAAAAAGAAAACAATCAACTTTAAATCAATCAAAGTTATTCTCAACCAAAATATATCCAAAAAAAACCCAATGGCATACACTGTCTGCCAAGGTGAACTGAGACCACCTAGAATGTGATCGGAGGCCACACTAGTCAGTCATGAGGAAATTCGTTTTAAAATGGCTACACATATGATTTAGGCACCCAATGTGATAAAAAATCCTTTGAGCATCTACTACAAGGGATGCTCAACCTTCCAGTAATCCAGAATAAAAATAATAAAATCAAATGTACATAAAACATTTCACATAAATAAAAAAAAAAGTGGCTATTATCCCCCAGGCACAACGTAGGCACAAGGTTACTAAAATGAGCCTAGTTTCAACACAGCATCCCTTTAACATAAACCAGCTCGTACCTGTACAGCGATGTATTAACACATGTGCTCTTGAGAACCTCAGCTCCCACCAAGCATCCAAATCGATCTCAGACTATAATAAGACGTACCATAACAAAAGAGCCTTAGATCACAACAACCGCATTGTGTCTTCATGCTACTAATCACTCAGACACTCCAACACACATTGTTCAAACTTACAGTTTCCAGCCGCTGGATCAAACACTGACACCACTTAATCCATCCAAAACAGTCCTTCTATGGATGGAGCCCTCACCTTTCACGGCCCGTGCTGCCACTTGCTACTCTCGTTAATGATCTACAAAAACGCGCAGTATAAAGCACAGAAACAACTGTTACATATTAACTTGATAAGAAAGAAATTACCTGCTGCACGTGAAGACCGGCAGAACTCAAACGAGACCAAACGATACTTTGGTGAGCTATCGCGGGACTAAAATACCCCCCCCCCCCCCCCCCACCAAAATGGCCGCCCCCTGGCGCTGCCTTCAAAATAAAAGTCCCCTCTCACTAAGCCTGCTGCCTACATCTATATGACAGTAACACCTTAAATACAACAGACGTGTGGTTCATATTTTTTGGAGATGTGTGATGAAGCTAAAGGTCTAAGCTAAGACTTGATGTTATACAGAATTTCTAAAGAAGAAATGACTCCTGCAAATGTGTGTTATGATTTTATCATTGCTGTCTCTAAGAAATATTGTAATAACACTGTAACTGTACTGATGTAGCTCGGGATCCGAGTCATGCTTGTTGTGCTAAGGACTGGAAGTACTTCAGTGGGAAGTGCTACTACTTTTCTACTGATGAGAAGACCTGGACTGAGAGTAGAGATGCTTGTGTGGATGCAGGAGGAGACTTGGTGATTATCAGCAGTATAGAGAAGCAGGTATGATGATCAGATATAACATAACTCTGTAACACTCACTGACTGAAATGCAGTAACACTTTATTTTGAGTGGTTCTTTGTAGATGATTATAGAGTATCAGTAACACATCAACAACACATCAGTCATGTAGCAAGTAATTATATTTAAGATATGTTGTTGATACATTACTCACATTAAGTAAATATGTTATGTTAAATTAAGCAAAGCCTAATCTTACCTAAAACCTGACCCAGTTAAACTCCAGTTACAGGACGGTGTCAGCAGCGTGTCTATAACAGTCTGCTGGAGATGTTAAGATGGTCTGTGTTTTATGTTCAGTGACTTCTCAGTTTAAAATCTACTCATATAAAGATGAATGACTAAATGAAGTGAAAAACTAATATGAATAAATGATATTTACAGTTAATAAAGAGTCTTTTGATAATCTACTGAATGTAGTCAGATGCTTGTTGTTGTTCATTGTTCATGAATATGTTGTCGTTAATGCTACTGAGAGTTAGCCACTGTTTTATTCAGGGACAGAGTGGGTCCCTTTTTTCAGCCCGGGAGTTTCATACTCAAATCAGGCCCACTTTTTCCATGGAGGAAAAATTTAAATAAATGAAACAGCAGCTAGCTCTTACAATGCCTTTCTTTTGGGTATAAGTTCAGATATATGTTATTTATTATTATTTATAGCCAATTGACACATTTCAGTGATTGTTGAGTTTAGTTATAATCATTATGTTATTGTAAAATCAATAAATAAAATAATAATATGAAATGGAATAAAAAAAGAGATTTTATTAATAACAGTATATTTATTAAGGTGATCATTATTTTGTCCATTGAAATCAATTTGTTAAGTTTCATTTATATTTTGGTAAGAAGTATGCTTGGTAAACTGTAATAATAATAATCATCATCATCATAACAAATTATTATTATAATTATTGCATAGGAATTCTTAAAGAGATCATATCCTGGTGGGGGTGAACAGCACTACTGGGTGGGTCTGACTGATGCTGTGAAGGAGGGAGACTGGCGCTGGTTAGACGGAACACGACTCAGTACGACACCAAAGTAGGTCCATCTCAGACACTGTAAACACCACAGATCTGATTTCTGAGATTCATGTTAACTTTATAGTTCTAGATATTTAATTTCAGTGTTTATCATGTGTTTTAATAAAGACACACTGAGTGAAGAGTTATTCGTTTATTATCCCGTTTTTTTTTCAGAATCTGGAATGAAAATGAGCCTGATAACTGGACAGGGGATAAAAATCAGTATCCTGATGGAGAGGACTGTGCTCTGATGCAGCTAAACACTGGTTATTATGGTTTACAGGATTCATTCTGTGAAAAAAGTCAGGAGAAAAAAGTAAAGCGTGTTTGTGAGGCAAAAGCAGTAAAATAAATAAAAGAGAGAAATTACAGTAAGGACAGTAATGTGGAGAGCTGAGAACCAACAGCTCACACCAGATCTCAAAGTTGTGTTTTTCCCTTTTTCTTTTCTTTCTTTTGTTTTTCTGTTGTTTAGATTAACAATAACATAATTCCTTGGTATCTATATTAATATCACTTTATTGTTACAAACGTATTATTGATTCATCAGATAAAATAATCTATTTGTATTTGTTGATTCAGATGATTCAGAATATTCAGTAAGGTTTTGTAACGATGATGGAGCTACACAGCTGAAAAGGAGAAATCTAGTTAATACAGGTTCCCCACTAAATCTAACCAGTAATTATGTTGTGCTCAGATTTGTTCTTTCTGGGTTCTTTCTGGGTTTTTCGACTCACTGATCTAAACAGTACTCTGACTAGACTGCTGGATGGGAGGATAGTTAAAGTAACTGTCAGTTAAGCTCACATCAGCACAGATCTCAGGAAAAAGTAGTAATTAGCTGTTCTTGCAAAGCATGATGGAACAGTTAGCAGTACCTTGTAGAGTATTAACAGACTGTCATGTTTCACAGCAGTATTTCTTTAAAC
This sequence comes from Megaleporinus macrocephalus, assembly GCA_021613375.1. Lineage (NCBI taxonomy): Eukaryota > Metazoa > Chordata > Actinopteri > Characiformes > Anostomidae > Megaleporinus > Megaleporinus macrocephalus. Next base: position 14,089,329 of record CM038708.1, read on the forward strand.
ATGTTATTCTTCCCATGAATGTATGTTTGAATGTGTTTTACATGTTTTATTGTTCAAACCATGATGGTATTTGTGTTTCAGTAATTCATCCTGTAATGTTAGTATTAATGGATATTTGGTTACTGCAGTCTTTGTGGTATTAATGACTGATGTAAGTGCAGTAACTGCTGTAATGTAAGGTCAGTTTATGGTGTGATTGATAAACAGAACTATGATATTGTGGAAACAGAGTGTGATTGGTTTTTTTTAACAATGTTACTTGTTGATCTTGGTTTAAAATGTGTGGTATGTGTTACTTGTGCTGGTTTGTTTTGGGCAGTGTTAGTGCAGAGAAGAGATGGTGTATAGGTGGGAGTGACCTGATTGTTATCTCAGCTGTTTCAGTGGTTTCTATACTGTTGCTGTGTTCAATAATGATTATTCATCTACCTCATGTCTTCTTCTTTGCCATAGTAGCCCTTTTTTGCTGCAGAGGGGGTGAATAATTCTCACCTGTTAAGTTCACTGTAAGGAAACTTAACCACCCAACTCTAACTTGGTGTAATAAGCAACAACAATATCCCCAGTGAATGGAGTCAGACAAGTAATATGGAAAAGGTAGAAAATATATAAAAATAAAAATAGATGGGTTTTAAATTGTACTAAGGTTTTTCCCAGTTCACTTAAGTTCAAATTATGAATCAAAATTAAAGACAAGAAAATAGATTTAAAGTAGCTCTTATGCTTAAGCTTCGTTTCAGCAAGTGTGAATTACTCTAAATGGCCTTTGTAGAAATCGACTTGCACGTTAACGTGTAGTTTTTAAACTACTTACATTTACAGTTTGGACCACCTTTTTATGTGCACTCAAGATCAATTACTTTTTTTTTTCAAACCACTTACCACAATGAACCAAAGTAAATTATGAAGTTCACCTGCTTAATAAACACTTATTTCACACAACACTATTACTGAGAGGACGCGTCACTCACTATAATAATAAAACCCTTGTACAAGCCGGCAAACTCAAAAGAACACAATTTCAAACGTTGTAGGCCTGTTCAAACACTTTACAACATAAAATTAATCTGTATTTTTAAGTCCTGTCCAATTCTCATTAAGCATTATATAAATATATATATATATATGGTCTGGAGCCAACCCTTACAGATTTAATGTCTTACAAGCATCAGATGTCTGTGTTTAAACTAAACACAGTGTGTAAAAGTGAAAATAGCATAACATAACAAAATCTAATATCGCTCAAGAAAAAAGGCAACAGTGAAGTACAATGCATCATTTTATATGAAAATAGCAAAAGTAGGTAAAAATGTCCTTTAAGTTTAGAATCATTCTGTCACTTGTGTTTGCACACAGTAAAATTTAACCTTCACATTTAACCCATCCATTCAGTAAAGCACCTACATATACATACACACTAGCGGTTGGCAGCCCTATCCATGGCACCCGGGAAGCAGTTGGGGGTTAGCTGCCTTACTCAAGTGCACTTCAGTCATGTCCTGCTGGTTCCAGGCATCAAACCAGCGACCTTCCCGTCACAAGACCGGATCCCTTACCTTCAGGCCACGACTGCACAGAAAACGAGGTGCTTGTGTTTTAGTCACCCTAGGCAGGAATCGAACCACCACCTTCTGTCCTCATCCATTGATTCAGAACTCTCTCATGACTGACCACTGATACTGAAATCAAAGAAATTGATTGTTTTGTTTTTCGATGGCTTGGCTCCAAACATTTTTCTGTCCTAAGGAGGTACAGTATGTCTCCATTTACCGTTTTTCCTGGTCTGCTTAAGTGTGAATGAAGGTTTTGGGAATTGCATGTAATTAAAATTGGACATGTTGGTCTCAATCACTACTTCAGCTGGTTTACTTACACTACATGGCAAAAAGTATTAGCTTGTCTGCCTTCACACACATATGAACTTGAGAGACATTCCATTCGAATCCATAGGGTTTAATGTGATGGCAGCCCACCATTTGCAGATTTACCAACTTTTCTGGGAAAGCTTTCCACACAGTTTAGGAGTGTGTTTGTGAGAATCTTTGACCGTTCTTCCAGAAGCACATTTGTGATGTCAGACACTGACGTTGGCTGAGAAGGTCTGCTCTACTTCATCCCAAAGGTGTTTCAGGACTCTGTGCAGGCCAGTCAAGTGCTTCCCCACCAAACTCACTCATCCATGTGTTTATGGATCTTGTTTTGTGTCCTGGTGCATGTTGGAACAGGAAGGGTCTGTCCCCAAACTGTTTCCACAAAGTTGGGAATTGTCACTCAGACAAGCACCATTCCCCTGGCAACCACCAAACCCAGACCATCGGATTGCCAGACGGAGAAGAGTGATTGATCACTCCAGCGAACACTTCTCTTGGAGATGTAAGGCGTAGATGCAGCTACTCAGCAATGGGAGTCATTCCATGAAGCTCTCTACGCTCTGTTCTTGCTTGTAAAGCCCTTCGCCCAGGTGTTTAACATTGGGCTTGATTAGCTCTGGCAGCAACGCAGCGACCCCCTCTAGTGGCTGTATGTGGTCTGCAGCCACAAGCATGTCTTTCAAGCATCAAATGTCTGTGTTTAAACTAAACACAGTGTGTAAAAGTGAAAATAATACAACAAAATCTAATAAGGCTTGTGAACAAAGGCAACAGTGAAGTACAATGCTTCCACTTTGTTATAATACCACTGACAGTTGACTGTGGAATATTCAGCAGTGTGGGAATTTTATGACTTGGCTTGTTGCACATGCTTGAATTCACTGATTCTTTCACAAACGTTTGTAGAAGCAGTCTGCATGACTAGATGTTTGATTTTATACACCTGTGGCCATGGAAGTGATTTTAAATCCAATCATTTGGATGGGTGAGTGAAACCGAAGCAATATAGTCTACATTAACCCTGATTAATAATTTGTGTACGTCAGATTTCTGCAGCAGTGATAGTCATAGCTGTGTAGAGGTGCAGAGCTTCTGTTAAAAACAAATGTATATATGTTTATACCTACCAGAATGTAAAGGAAAGAAACTAACATATCTGAGTGACGCCGGAAGATGCATTTAAACACACCGCAGTGGTTACACTTCATTTTGTCTTGTGTTTTATTAGTGATGCATACTTGTTGACCACCCTCTGCCACAAGTACAGTGCGATGTTATGTACATGTCATGTAAACTGTATTCTCGCTCTGAGTTAAAGTCAGAGAGTGTTGTCTCTTAAAGAGGAGAGTGTTGTCCCCCAAAATATATCATAGTAAGCATAAATATATAATATTAAATCATGTGCATTGAAGTAACTTGTGATAGTTATGGACACAAAATCATTCATTTTAGTTTCAAATGACAAGATTTAAAGCATCTCCCCTTGATATGCCTCACGGTGGCCTGCCCCAGACGCGTCATCTGCACTGCCCTGTTAGGCCAGTGAACATTGCTGTTTGACTGCATTCAGTATCATGACCCTGGCAGATCTTTAAGTAGGATATACTTGCAGTGATCAACACTCATGCCTATGTGGTTTTTATGTGTATTTTTAAACTTATAGTTGGTGAAGCACAGAGAACTTGTTGAGATCATTGTTCCTCCTCTGCTTTTATATTCAGCTGCAGAGGGTGTGAAGTGTAGGCCGTGAGTGGGGTTATATTTGTGCAGTGCTGTTATTGTGTGAAATAGCTTTGCACATCATTTTAGCCTTTAAATGAAGGAACAAAACTCTTGTCTCAGTGAAATATCTCTTGAACAAACACACGGTTCATTTTTATGGTTCGGCTTGATAACCTTGGCATGTAATTTAAGATTGGAGGCTTGTAAGAGACTTAGGTTAGTTTAGGCTTACTTAAAAGCTCTATATACATGTGTTACATTTTATGTATAAGTGATCTGACTAGACTTACAGGTGAAACATTCTCAGGCCTGTCTTAGTTTGCTAGTCGCTTTGTTTGCTAAATAAGAGAAATAAACACTTGGGATTCATTATGCAATTGAATTTAAAACTTCAATCAGATTTCTGATCTGGCAATTGTATTTTATGTAGTAATGTTTACATTACTCTCTCTTTTAAATAAATACACTAAATGAAAACAGTTGCCACTCTCTGGTGGCTTCGTTATTATTTTAATATAGTGTACATGTAGTGCACAGTGTGGCCTTCAGAGTGTGCAGTAAAAACCACAGACACCTTCATCTACATGAGGAAGTAGAGAACTCGTCTCATCTCTTTCTTTAACAGCAGTTATCTCTCCACTCCTGATACACATACATTCTCTTCACACATAGAAACCAACACCATGACAGATGGAGAGCCAGAAAACCTCAATGGTGAGTTTTACTCTAAGCTGTTTTGTGTTATTGTTATATTAACACCATGTTAGCGTTTCTGAAAGTCGTTGTCATGCTTGTACAGGAAGACACAGCAGTGTAAAGGCATTTTTATGTGCTACTTTCAGCAAATACATCTGGAGCTAACTGCTGAATATCATTAGTATCACATGATCTGATCACATTTCTATTTCCACTTTCATTTATTTATTTATTTTACATTTTAATAGTTCTTTCCTTTCAGGTTTAGTCTCACACATTCCATGTGACTTCAGGTCAGATCTTCTTACAGTCACTGCTAGAACAAAATCTTGTTTTTGCTTATGTATTTATATATTAACTTAATTATAACTTAATTAGAATTTAAAAATAGCACATGCTCTTTGCACAGTGTTCACATTTTAAGATGCAGAACAGTAGAAACGATTTAATATGTCTTGAAATGACATCTAACATGGATTAAACTTAATTCACACTGTGTTCTCTTTTTAAGGAACTATGTGACAGCTCACCACCATTTTTTTCTTGTTGTTGTTTTGAGGGGGAAGGTGTTCACGTGGTTAAATGTGTGAAATGTCACACAGTGTACACGCTCAGTACTTAGTATCAACTTTATCCCTGCATGTAAATATGGGCTTTTGAATGTTGTTCTTTGCATTTATATACACATAATAATAATATTAATATTAGACAGATTAATAACTTCATGACTGTGTGAAGTTATTAATCTGTCCTGAACTTGTGACACAAGATCTGCCCCAAACATGAACCAACAGAACTTATGACTGGAGCTCTTATGTAGCTGTGGGTCAACCTGCTGGAAAGACAGAAGGAAGCATCGTGACAGCCACATATAACAATTCCTCTTATTGACTGATATAAAATGATGCACTGCACTGTTCTGTACTTACACACATATTTCCAGGGTTGTGTCCAGGGCTGAGATGCTCTGACCACCTGATAACTTATCTGCCTGTACAGTGTTGGTCATCCTTTAGTACTTTATTTCTTCAACTCTAAAACCTGATCCACCCATACCAGTGCAACACACACTAACCCACCACCATCATGTCAGTCTCATTGCATTGCTAAGAATGATCCACCTCCCTAATAGTACCTGCTCTGTGGTGGTCCTGTGGGGGTAAAGGGGGATAAACAATGTATGTACTGTCCTCTATTCACATAAGGGATGATGTGACCTGACAGTCAGATAAACACCTTCTTCAACCACGACTCTGAAGACACTTGTCTGTTTGTCCACAGGTTTAATGATTTGAAAAGGGTGAAACTGTAAAGAAATACAGCCCGGCATTAACCTTGTTGTACGCTTAGCTACATGTTTACCATAAACGAAGGAACATCTACATGGCAAGAGTTCTCTCACGTTACAGAGACCAGGATAACAAGTTAACATACTATGAATTAGCATTTAAAGCAGTCATGCATCACTCTAGCTGACACTGCCAATAGCCTTTGGAAACATAAACTACTAGCTTATACTGATGCAGAATATTGTAGACAGATTCTACAATACACCACAAGGTGGGGCTGTTCACTAATGCAAAGTCATTAAAGGTTACATTGAACTTGTAACAGAACAATGTATGCTGCAAAAAAAAACAGACAACGTGGTGGTTTTATTGGCTGATTGGTGTAAATGCTTTTATGTGTTACTTTATATGTTTATTTTAAATCTCCTACTCAGTAACCTGTAAAGAAATATGTTAAGAACAACATACATCATACAGTCTCATATACAGGCTGTATACTTTATTAGAATCTTACTGTAATGAGGACTGTTATTGTAAGCTCACTACTGTAGATGGCGCTGCAAGACATTAAGATTGTGAGACAAAGTGTCACGGCTGGCTCAACATGACAAATAAGCAGGAGACACAGTCAATATGTAATTATTCACTGTGGAAAAGTATATTTAATAAGAAAATAAAATAAGGGAGCCAATAGATTAAAAAAACAAAACATAGATCGTTCAGCTCCATCACACCATACTTAGTTCACTCTAGTCCTGTCAAGTCAATCTCCTCAATCACCAGTGCCCACCAGCAACCTCAGCGCCTGGAAACAATTTTAAGAATGCAACTCAAAGGAAGCAGCAAAATAGAAAACATGTTACAATCACAAGACAGCAACAAGAAAATGATTCACTATTTGGACCATGTGACACGACATCAGCAATGATATTATTCAGGTGGTGCCCCTGAAAATCCTTCATTCTCTAGCTGGATCAATCTTGCAGAACACGTGGAAACTGAAGAAAACCTCTCTTGTGTTTGTGTTCAGGTCAGAGTTGTCAGCAGCTCAGATATTACCAGATACGAGGAGAGAAGTGGCTGTTAAAGTTGAAACTGAAGATTCTGGCTGTTCTCTGTGTTCTCCTTGGAGCTTTCCTCATAGCATTTAAAGTTCAAGGTCAGAAAGGTTTATATACATGTAACATATTAATAACAGAGTTATAAGATTTAAACATGGGGGCATTATGGGAACATTTGTAAAACTCAGTTCTATGATTTTTAGAAAAGGAATTGAATGATATTTTAAATACTTCAGTGTTTCAGAAATAGGATATATTTTAGGGGGGTTTGCATGAGTAGACATTAGTTATTAATATCAGCTGAGCTTGCCCTGCATGAACTCCCTTTTTAATCCTGAGTCGTTATCTACATTTACTAGTCTCTCCATTAAAAGAGTTCTCAAAATCACATCCAGGTTAAACAGGAAAATAATCACACTAAATAATCACATTATTCTACTGTCATACAGAGACTTGTTTAATTCACATTTTATTATTTCCAATCATCATAACTTTAACACTACAAAGTTTAATCAGTAGGGGGAGCCACAATCACAGCCATTAGCTCAGGAGCTACAAAATTCTCCCTCCTTAAACCTCTACATGAATTAGAGCATGCTTCATGTAAATGAATATGAGGTGCTGGTAGGCTCGCACATGTTTCAATCGGTTTACATTCGGGTCTCTGCTACACAGATTAGTTTATTAAAATCATTAAAAGTTCTAAAATCTTTTAGCATAATTTATTGATAAATAAAGGTCCTTATTTGTGTAAATTGAAATGACTTTGTCCATTTAAAATATATTAAATAATACATTCAGTAACACTTTACAATAGCTTACTAAATGGTTAAGTTCTATCTCAATAATGATAGTACTGATAACTAGAACATTATTTTATATATCAATAAGTTGTTTATTAATGCTGTAATGTTCTTAAATTTGTTTTCTTAACAGTTCATAATATAATATAATATAATATAATATAATATAATATAATATAATATATTTGTGAGTGAGTTCAATAAATCTCCAAAATGAGAAATATTTTTGCCTCTGGCTTCCTTACTTCACCACAATATAATAAACACACCAGAAGTAAAGAAACATACTAACATCTACTTCTTGACAAGAACAGAAAAAGCATCTACATGAAGACCGTGACGAAAGGGAAAATGACATATCTGAATACTCCAGCAAGTAATTCAATAGATTTTTGAGACAATTCTATTCTTCTTTAATATGCTACATGACCACCTTCCCATTGGAACTTGCCCTTGATCCATTATGATGGCTTTCAGATGTGTCCTTTTCACTTTTGTTTCTGAAATAAAAGGGTGTCCTGAGACTTTTGACTCACACTGTACGAGTTCATTAGTACTATGTACATTCCAGTCTGTTGTTGACCATGTCACAACCTTTCTAAGCTGCGTTGCTGCCATTAAGTTCTAAATGAGTGAATAAGTTTTATAAAACAGTAAAATCTTTCACATTTAATATATAATCTATGTACTACTGTGAATAAAACACGGGTCTATGAGATTTGCAACCACTGCATTCTGTTTTTATTTACAATAATTTACATTTTAAAGAATTGGTCTCATTTTTATAAATTAACTCTGACAGCATGTCTTACTGTTGATGTTCATTACTTTATAAACTGGTGCTGCTATGAGGAGGTAAGAGGTTCACTGCCATGTTCTCAAATTAATATATATTTTAATGTTCTGTTCCTATTCTCCAGATGTCTCTGCCAGCATTTCACATAAGGAAACTATTTGCCAGTTTGAAGGTTAGTGTCTGAATAGGCAACAGTGTGATACGTATTATGATATGCACTAAAACAGCAACTAAACAGGGAACTGCATTTATTTAATTATTTATCGATTACTTAATTTAAATATTTATTTATTTGAAGCTTTGCATAAATTAGAGGGTTTCAGGTACCAGCAGGCATATCATAAAATATCAAACTGTTTTTTAGGTATCAGCATATGTGATACAAATATGATCTACTCCATCATTGAAAAGAATCTCTCAGGTAAGTTTACTTTAGTAATTTACTCATTCAGAAACTGAGTGGACTGATGCTGATATCTGATATTTTTCAGGAACATTGTGTAAATACATAACATTTATTTCCATAAGATCAAAAATACAGTTAAATGAACTAATTGCAGACATTTTAGTGCAGTGGCCCACAATCACTCACACTTTCTGCCCCTCCAGAGTATTATAACCTGTCATCAAATATCAATATTATGGTCCAAACTCTTTTGAACATAAAAAAGCTTTTCATCTATATGTTTAACCAGTTATCTGCAGAAAATGGTATGATTCCACTATCACTGTGCATCTACAGTTTATTTAATCAGTACACTCAGTAATAACATCAACACTGTTGGAATGTACTGGAATAAAAATATTGAGAAAACAGAAACCGAGGATGAATGCAGTATTCAGAAAACAGTTACCTTTTATATTTTGACGAGAATACTTTTAGTACAAAATAATTAAAAATTCAGTCTTTATCTTATTTCAGAGCTATACATACTAAACTTATTTAACTGCATTGGTATTGAACTCATACATGTTTACCTGTTTCTTGACATGTTACACACAAACTGAAATTTACTAAAAATCAGAACTACCCACTTTATAGTCAAATTGACAAAAAAATGTTTTTTGGAAATGCAGAATTTTTTTACTTTTTGGGGTCTACTTGAAAAGATTTACATGCTTGAGCTTTCTCAAAATGTCTCTTTGCATTGTGTGAAAGTGTGCCAAACGACCCAGTGGGTGGCCAATAAGGTTTGTGTTGCAGGATGACGACACCTTGTAACAGAGAAAATGGCTGGAAGGTGTTTCAGGCAGCTGAGAAAAGTGGTCTCTGCGGGAGAGATTTTAATATCTTGTACCTTCAAATCTGCTTCATATTAATGAATCTTATTTTGTCCAAACTTTCAATTTGAAGATGTTAGTTCATCACAGTAGAAAGAGATGATTTCGAAGTAATTTATATTTTATAGTGATGTAATGTTTTGCATGATTTTTGTCAAATGAACACATTTTAAATTCTTGTTTATTTTGGTTTAAACTTTGAAGGCTATTTTAAGCTGAGACAAAGGGGAGGAGACTGTAATATCGAAAATAGATTCCAAGAGAACAGTCCAGGTTAAAAACCGAGAGGTACGAAACTACAGACATAGGCGAGGTGAAGATGTAATAAAAAAATAGGGTAGACTATGGGGGAAAAAATAAAAAACAGAAAGGCAGACAAATCCAAAAAGGCTCAGCAAAAAGAAATAAACCAGAAGACAAAAACAAGTCATGAATCAGAAATCAGGATAAACCGCTCGGTTTGCTTATGAAAGAAACAGCAGTGTTTTACAAGGACCGATAAAAAACAGACAGACATTTATACAGAAAGACTAAATGAACTTCAGGTGTGTAGTTTGTACTCTGTAAGGAGCTCTAGTGAATGGTTGGTGACAGACATGTGAAGGTGGCCTGTTGGTATTATAGAAAATGGGAGTCCAGGAAGTCAATGGATACAGAGAATGAGTTCAGAAGTCCTAAGGGTGAAATGTGCTACTTTAATGTTTAGATTGTTTATGAAACAACAACAGTATGTGACCCAATCAAGACCCAAAAAAGTCTTAAGGTGCACAAACACTGCAGGGGGTAGAGTTTTTTATTCCCAATATCAGTAAAAAGAAAGTATTTAAGGAAAGTGTGACACTTTTTAGTTCTTCAGAGTTCCTCACACACAGCCCTAATCATTTTATTTCAATTGATGCTTTTTTCAGATGAAGCCAGGCAGCTCCTGGCAGAGAAGAGAAGCCTTACTGATGAACTTCACTGTGAGATAGATCTAAATATCTACAAATGTTAAACATATTTAAAAGAAAACACCTGCTGAATAAACTGTGTCTGAGTAATTCATTCTTTTTTATTTCAGGGACGAAAGATAATCTAACTGAGAAAGAGAAGAACTACACAGAGACCTTAAAACAGAAGCAAAATGATATTAGTGGTAAGTACACACCTTCCAAGATTCAAAGAGGATGAGAAATGAATGAAATGATTCACTTTGGCATAACGAATAAATATTTCACTGCATAGAAGAAATATTTAAGGAATTTCTTCTCCTGTTTGTAAAGACACTAAAACCTTAATACATTAAAATACACCAGTAAACGCACACACACACACACACGCACACACACACACACACATTTACATACACACACATACATATTTATATAAACACATACACACATACACACACACGCACATACACACACAGACACACGCACATACACACATTTACATACACACACAGACACACAGACACACACACACAGACACACTTCAGTAATCACTTCAGTAATCAGTAAAGCTGGAATGGGCAGGGCTGGAATGGGCAGAGGGCTTGTGAGAAGAGTTGTGTGAATTCTTAATGGGTTGGTTGTGTTAAGTTGTTCTTCCTCAATTGGTGCATCATTTTGTTGTCTGAAAACTCAGAGAATTTTTTCAGCTCACAGTTCTAATAACATCTGTGGAATTGCCTTACCAGTCCTACATAAGTCAACATAAAAAGGGGGTGAAAACTTTTGCACAAACCACAATTGCGTTTTTTTCAAAAATGTACATTTTGTTTCATTTGTTAAGCGTAACACTAATATTACATGATTATTGAGTAGTTTGCTGCAAAGGTAGTGTTTACTTAAATTCAACTCATTCAACAATTTGAACAAATTTTACCCAAACATTTACATACAGCTGTTTAATATAAACTATAATATAAACTATAATATATAATATAAAATACATCTTGAATCACATTGGTGCTCTCAATAATAATAATAATAATATGTATTATTTATTTGTATTATTTATTTTCTACATTTAATAAATCTGTTCAGGGAGCTGAATTTTTATTAAAGAATAGCTTCTTTTACAGGTGATTCCATTTTCAACCAACACTGCTTTAATATTGTGTTTGTTTTGTTGGTTTGTGTTTGTGTGTTTAACTCTGTTAGACTGTCCTCAGTGTTTACTGTCATTAATCTGATCTTCACTTCATTAACATACTCACGTGTTTTTAGAGAAAAATGAGATCATTAAGCAGCTCCAGACTGAAAAGACAAACCTAAGCAGTGATGTTACAGGTGAGATATAATTTAATTTCTACTAATAATAAACATTTAATACAAATGAACAGAGAAATTAAATGTACGTTGAATAAGGTGTAGATTGTACTTGAGGCTAAACACAGTAGATTATTAATTCCTGTTTATTTCAGTGTTTACTGTGATTAATCTGATCTTCACTTCATTAACATGCTGATGTGATATCCTGACTTTGTAGTGAAAGAGGAGACCATTAAGCAGCTCCAGACAGAAAATGATCAACTTACCAAAGACCTTCAAGGTGAGTCCTACACCTTTACATCTATACATGTTCAATCAAAACAAAAGATTCAAAGACCACCACACACCGGACCCAGTGCCCCACCCCCTAGTGTCACATCGTACAACACAGAATGCATCACCAATAAACTAATAAACTAAACTAAAAACTAAACTAAAAAGCTTCTAGATAACTGATAATGTCCACTCCCTCAAAACAACCTAGACAATCACAGAAGTAGAAGTACACCACAGTATGAGATCAGAGAATGCTCTTGTTCATGAAAACCTGGTGCTCAGACTGTATGTCTTTGGTGGTCTGATTCCAAATGCACTCTGTCCACCGCAGGGATCATATACGGAAGAATTTAAGAGGTGGCATCTGCATCTACAAAAGGTGGTGTTCAGACATACAGACCCTCGACAATCACCATCACAATTAGCATAAAACTTGGTAAATACACTTAAACAAATATTTATGATATGGATGACATGTTGAAACAAAAAACAAAACAAAACAAAAGAACGGTTAAATGAATGCTGGGAAACCTCCCCCACCACCACAATATTCATAGACCAGTTTCCCAAAACGATATGAAAAAAAGACTAATTTCCTTTTTTCAGTTCAATTCAATTCAGTTTATTTATACAGCATGTTTAAAAGCCGAGGCTGACCAAAGTGCTGAACAGCAATATACAAATTAGAGCAAATCAAGAGAAGATCAGCAGAGTAAAATAACTGGGTAAAATAGCAAGCATAGTAATTTAAGAGTACAAGGAAAATATTAAGGGTCATTTTGATGAGAAGCTGAACCTGTTTCTCCCATAATGCACCATTTCTGCAGTAATCCACTATATTTAGGGATTACTGCGGATTGCCGTTGTGTTGAGGTTGTAACTGTACAGCAGTTGTTTACAGTGTGTGATTAGACTTTCTGGACCTGAGAGAAGATCCAGAAGTGCTGAGTTCAGTAATCAGACAGCAGGAGGAGGATAAATCTGACAGACTGTAGAGATGAAGAAGAAGAACTGATAACTCACACTGTAAAGAACTGATATAACTGTACAGTGGAAGTACAGCAGTAATCTAATGAATACAGTATTTTACATCTACAGTTCATTTTGCAAGAGTTTATTTTTAGTAGGGTGGTCTTTCTTTTATACAAGCTATATACTGACCATCAAATATTTAATTTAATTACATTTTCAGTCAGTTATGTATCACTTATTAATAGTTTATACAGTACATGTGTTTGTGTGTTTGTTTGTGTTGAACTGTGTTAAACTGTCTTCAGTGGTTACTGTTGTTAATCTGACCTTCACTTACATTCACATGTTAATATGACATCATGACTTTCCAGAGAAAGAGAAGATCATCCAGCAGCTTCGAACAGAGAAGAATAAACCAACATGTTATCCACAATGTAAGATCTTTACCTATATGACAGTTACACCTTAAATACAACAGACCTGTTATCCTCAATGTAAGATCTTTACCTATATGACAGTTACACCTTAAATAAAACAGACCTGTTATCCTCAATGTAAGATCTTTACCTATATGACACCTTAAATACAACAGACCTGTTATCCTCAATGTAAGATCTTTACCTATATGACACCTTAAATACAACAGACCTGTTAACCTCAATGTAAGATCTTTACCTATATGATAGTTACATCTTAAATATAACAGACCTGTTATCCTCAATGTAAGATCTTTACCTATATGATAGTTACATCTTAAATATAACAGACCTGTTATCCTCAATGTAAGATCTTTACCTATATGATAGTTACATCTTAAATATAACAGACCTGTTATCCTCAATGTAAGATCTTTACCTATATGACACCTTAAATACAACAGACCTGTTATCCTCAATGTAAGATCTTTATCTATATGACACCTTAAATACAACAGACCTGTTATCCTCAATGTAAGATCTTTACCTATATGACACCTTAAATACAACAGACCTGTTATCCTCAATGTAAGATCTTTATCTATATGACAGTAACACCTTAAATACAACAGACGTGTGGTTCATATTTTTTTGGAGAGGTGTGATGAAGCTAAAGGTCTAAGCTAAGACTTGATGTTATACAGAATTTCTAAAGAAGAAATGACTCCTGCAAATGTGTGTTATGATTTTATCATTGCTGTCTCTAAGAATTATTGTAATAACACTGTAACTGTACTGATGTAGCTCGGGATCCGAGTCATGCTTGTTGTGCTAAGGACTGGAAGTACTTCAGTGGGAAGTGCTACTACTTTTCTACTGATAAGAAGACCTGGACTGAGAGTAGAGATGCTTGTGTGGATGCAGGAGGAGACTTGGTGATTATCAGCAGTACAGAGGAGCAGGTATGATGATCAGATATAACATAACTCTGTAACACTCACTGACTGAAATGCAGTAACACTTTATTTTGAGTGGTTCTTTGTAGATGATTATAGAGTATCAGTAACACATCAACAACACATCAGTCATGTAGCAAGTAATTATATTTAAGATATGTTGTTGATACATTACTCACATTAAGTAAATATGTTATGTTAAATTAAGCAAAGCCTAATCTTACCTAAAACCTGACCCAGTTAAACTCCAGTTACAGGACGGTGTCAGCAGCGTGTCTATAACAGTCTGCTGGAGATGTTAAGATGGTCTGTGTTTTATGTTCAGTGACTTCTCAGTTTAAAATCTACTCATATAAAGATGAATGACTAAATGAAGTGAAAAACTAATATGAATAAATGATATTTACAGTTAATAAAGAGTCTTTTGATAATCTACTGAATGTAGTCAGATGCTTGTTGTTGTTCATTGTTCACGAATATGTTGTCGTTAATGCTACTGAGAGTTAGCCACTGTTTTATTCAGGGACAGAGTGGGTCCCTTTTTTCAGCCCGGGAGTTTCATACTCAAATCAGGCCCACTTTTTCCATGGAGGAACAATTTAAATAAATGAAACAGCAGCTAGCTCTTACAATGCCTTTCTTTTGGGTATAAGTTCAGATATATGTTATTTATTATTATTTATAGCCAATTGACACATTTCAGTGATTGTTGAGTTTAGTTATAATCATTATGTTATTGTAATATCAATAAATAAAATAATAATATGAAATGGAATAAAAAAAGAGATTTTATTAATAACAGTATATTTATTAAGGTGATCATTATTTTGTCCATTGAAATCAATTTGTTAAGTTTCATTTATATTTTGGTAAGAAGTATGCTTGGTAAACTGTAATAATAATAATCATCATCATCATAACAAATTATTATTATAATTATTGCATAGGAATTCTTAAAGAGATCATATCCTGGTGGGGGTGAACAGCACTACTGGGTGGGTCTGACTGATGCTGTGACGGAGGGAGACTGGCGCTGGTTAGACGGAACACGACTCAGTACGACACCAAAGTAGGTCCATCTCAGACACTGTAAACACCACAGATCTGATTTCTGAGATTCATGTTAACTTTATAGTTCTAGATATTTAATTTCAGTGTTTATCATGTGTTTTAATAAAGACACACTGAGTGAAGAGTTATTAGTTTATTATCCCGTTTTTTTTCAGAATCTGGAATGGAAATGAGCCTGATAACTGGACAGGGGATAAAAATCAGTATCCTGATGGAGAGGACTGTGCTCTGATGCAGCTAAACACTGGTTATTATGGTTTACAGGATTCATTCTGTGAAAAAAGTCAGGAGAAAAAAGTAAAGCGTGTTTGTGAGGCAAAAGCAGTAAAATAAATAAAAGAGAGAAATTACAGTAAGGACAGTAATGTGGAGAGCTGAGAACCAACAGCTCACACCAGATCTCAAAGTTGTGTTTTTCCCTTTTTCTTTTCTTTCTTTTGTTTTTCTGTTGTTTAGATTAACAATAACATAATTCCTTGGTATCTATATTAATATCACTTTATTGTTACAAACGTATTATTGATTCATCAGATAAAATAATCTATTTGTATTTGTTGATTCAGATGATTCAGAATATTCAGTAAGGTTTTGTAACGATGATGGAGCTACACAGCTGAAAAGGAGAAATCTAGTTAATACAGGTTTCCCACTAAATCTAACCAGTAATTATGTTGTGCTCAGATTTGTTCTTTCTGGGTTCTTTCTGGGTTTTTCGACTCACTGATCTAAACAGTACTCTGACTAGACTGCTGGATGGGAGGATAGTTAAAGTAACTGTCAGTTAAGCTCACATCAGCACAGATCTCAGGAAAAAGTAGTAAGTAATTAGCTGTTCTTGCAAAGCATGATGGAACAGTTAGCAGTACCTTGTAGAGTATTAACAGACTGTCATGTTTCACAGCAGTATTTCTTTAAACATGTTATTCTTCCCATGAATGTATGTTTGAATGTGTTTTACATATATTGTTCAAACCATGATGGTATTTGTATTTCAGTAATTCATCCTGTAATGTTAGTATTAATGGATATTTGGTTAATGCAGTCTTTGTGGTATTCATGACTGATATAAGTGCAGTAACTGCTGTAATGTAAGGTCAGTTTATGGTGTGATTGATAAACAGAACTATGATATTGTGGATTGTTTTTTTTTAACAATGTTACTTGTTGATCTTGGTTTAAAATGTGTGGTATGTGTTACTTGTGCTGGTTTGTTTTGGGCAGTGTTAGTGCAGAGAAGAGATGGTGTATAGGTGGGAGTGACCTGATCTCAGCTGTTTCAGTGGTTTCTATACTGTTGCTGTGTTCAATAATGATTATTCATCTACCTCATGTCTTCTTCTTTGCCATAGTAGCCCTTTTTTGCTGCAGAGGGGGTGAATAATTATTTACCCCGAGCTCGTGGGTATGGTTCTCACCTGTTAAGTTCACTGTAAGGAAACTTAACCACCCAACTCTAACTTGGTGTAATAAGCAACAACAATATCCCCAGTGAATGGAGTCAGACAAGTAATATGGAAAAGGTAGAAAATATATAAAAATAAAAATAGATGGGTTTTAAATTGTACTAAGGTTTTTCCCTTTTTTTAAAAAAAACTAAAGAGTTCACTTAAGTTCAGATTATGTATCAAAATTAAAGACTCTTAACACAATGATACATTTCAAATGCTGTTTAAGAATTAATTACACTAAGTGCCAAGAAAATAGATTTAAAGTAGCTCTTATGCTTAAGCTTCGTTTCAGCAAGGGTGAATTACTCTAAATGGCCTTTGTAGAAATCGACTTGTGCGTTAACGTGTAGTTTTTAAACTACTTACATTTACAGTTTGGACCACCTTTTTATGTGCACTCAAGATCAATTACTTTTTTTTTCAAACCACTTACCACAATGAACCAAAGTAAATTATGAAGTTCACCTGCTTAATAAACACTTATTACACACAACACTATTACTGAGAGGACGCGTCACTCACTATAATAATAAAACCCTTGTACAAGCCGGCAAACTCAAAAGAACACAATTTCAAACGTTGTAGGCTTGTTCAAACACTTTACAACATAAAATGAATCTGTATTTTTAAGTCTTTTTCCGTTCCTGTTCTAATGTCGTGTCCAATTCTCATTAAGCATTATATATATATATATATATACTCGTGTGTGTGTGTATTGCTGTTTTCTCTGAATTATTTGATTTTAGAGAGAAGAGAACTAATAATATTTAAGTATTGTTTCTTTGTCATTTGGCTTTTTCAAAATATTTCTTTGTTAAAATCTGGCTTTTATTTGGTTTTGGGTGCCGCTGGTCAAATTATAGTGTAGGACCCAGGACAGAGCTATTAGATCTCACAGCAAATTAAACCACAGGCCGCGCAGGAGCGTGTCTCTGTTTGGAAGATGGTGAAGCTGTTCCCCGATATGTTCTATATTACTCTTGATTTGCTCTGGCAGCGATGCAGCACCCCCCTCTAGTGGCTGGAGGTGGCCTGGAGCCAACCCTTACAGATTTAATGTCTTACAAGCATCAGATGTCTGTGTTTAAACTAAACACAGTGTGTAAAAGTGAAAATAGCATAACATAACAAAATCTAATATCGCTCAAGAAAAAAGGCAACAGTGAAGTACAATGCATCATTTTATATGAAAATAGCAAAAGTAGGTAAAAATGTCCTTTAGGTTTAGAATCATTCTGTCACTTGTGTTTGCACAAAGTAAAATTTAACCCATCCATTCAGTAAAGCACCTACATATACATACACACTAGCGGTTGGCAGCCCTATCCATGGCACCCGGGAAGCAGTTGGGGGTTAGCTGCCTTACTCAAGTGCACTTCAGTCATGTCCTGCTGGTTCCAGGCATCAAACCAGCAACCTTCCCGTCACAAGACCGGATCCCTTACCTTCAGGCCACGACTGCACAGAAAACGAGGTGCTTGTGTTTTAGTCACCCTAGGCAGGAATCGAACCACCACCTTCTGTCCTCATCCATTGATTCAGAACTCTCTCATGACTGACCACTGATACTGAAATCAAAGAAATTGATTGTTTTTCGATGGCTTGGCTCCAAACATTTTTCTGTCCTAAGGAGGTACAGTATGTCTCCATTTACTGTTTTTCCTGGTCTGCTTAAGTGTGAATGAAGGTTTTGGGAATTGCATGTAATTAAAATTGGACATGTTGGTCTCAATCACTACTTCAGCTGGTTTACTTACACTACATGGCAAAAAGTATTAGCTCGTCTGCCTTCACACACATATGAACTTGAGTGACATTTCATTCGAATCCATAGGGTTTAATATGATGGCAGCCCACCATTTGCAGATTTACCAACTTTTCTGGGAAAGCTTTCCACACAGTTTAGGAGTGTGTTTGTGAGAATCTTTGACCGTTCTTCCAGAAGCACATTTGTGAGGTCAGACACTGACGTTGGCTGAGAAGGTCTGCTCTACTTCATCCCAAAGGTGTTTCAGGACTCTGTGCAGGCCAGTCAAGTGCTTCCACACCAAACTCACTCATCCATGTGTTTATGGATCTTGCTTTGTGTCCTGGTGCATGTTGGAACAGGAAGGGTCTGTCCCCAAACTGTTTCCACAAAGTTGGGAATTGTCACTCAGACAAGCACCATTCCCCTGGCAACCACCAAACCCAGACCATCGGATTGCCAGACGGAGAAGAGTGATTGATCACTCCAGCGAACTCTTGGAGATGTAAGGCTTAGATGCAGGTACTCGGCAATGGGAACCCATTCCATGAAGCTCTCTATGCACTGTTCTTGCTTGTAAAGCCCTTCGCCCAGGTGTTTAACATTGGGCTTGATTAGCTCTGGCAGCAACGCAGCGCCCCCCTCTAGTGGCTGTATGTGGTCTGGAGCCACAAGCATGTCTTTCAAGCATCAGATGTCTGTGTTTAAACTAAACGCAGTGTGTAAAAGTGAAAATAACACAACGAAATCTAATAAGGCTCGTGAACAAAGGCAACAGTGAAGTACAATGCTTCCACTTTGTTATAATACCACTGACAGTTGACTGTGGAATATTCAGCAGTGTGGGAATTTTACGACTTGGCTTGTTGCACATGCTTGAATTCACTGATTCTTTCACAAACGTTTGTAGAAGCAGTCTGCATGACTAAATGTTTGATTTTATACACCTGTGGCCATGGAAGTGATTTTAAATCCAATCATTTGGATGGGTGAGTGAAACCGAAGCAATATAGTCTACATTAACTCTGATTAATAATTTGTGTACGTCAGATTTCTGCAGCAGTGATAGTCATAGCTGTGTAGAGGTGCAGAGCTTCTGTTAAAAACAAATGTATATATGTTTATACCTACTTGAATGTAAAGGAAAGAAACTAACATATCTGAGTGACGCCGGAAGGTGCATTTAAACACACTCCAGTGGTTACACTTCATTTTGTCTTGTGTTTTATTAGTGATGCATACTTGTTGACCACCCTCTGCCACAAGTACAGTGCGATGTTATGTACATGTCATGTAAACTGTATTCTCGCTCTGAGTTAAAGTCAGAGAGTGTTGTCTCTTAAAGAAGAGAGTGTTGTCCCCCAAAATATATCATAGTAAGCATGAATATATAATATTGAATAATTACATTGAAGTAACTTGTGATAATTATGGACACAAAATCATTCATTTTAGTTTCAAATGACAAGATTTAAAGCATCTCCCCTTGATATGCCTCACGGTGGCCTGCCCCAGACACGTCATCTGCACTGCCCTGTTGGGCCAGTGAACATTGCTGTCTGACTGCATTCAGTATCATGACCCTGGCAGATCTTTAAGTAGGATATACTTGCAGTGATCAACACTCATGTCTGTGTGGTTTTATGTGTATATTTAAACTTATAGTTGGTGAAGCATAGAGAACATTGTTGACATTGTGCCTCCTCTGCTTTTATATTCAGCTGCAGAGGGTGTGAAGTGTAGGCCGTGAGTGGGGTTATATTTGTGCAGTGCTGTTATTGTTTGCAATAGCTTTGAAGGAACAAAACTCTTGTCTCAGTGAAATATCTCTTGAACAAACACACGGTTCATTTTTATGGTTCGGCTTGATAACCTTGGCATGTAATTTAAGATTGGAGGCTTGTAAGAGACTTAGATTAGTTTAGACTTAGTTAAAAGCTCTATATACATGTGTTACATTTTATGTATAAGTGATCTGACTAGACTTACAGGTGAAACATTCTCAGGCCTGTCTTAGTTTGCTAGTCGATTTGTATGCTAAATAAGAGAAATAAACACTTGGGATACATTATGCAATTGAATTTAAAAAGATTTCTGATCTGGCAATTGTATTTTATGTAGTAATGTTTACATTACTCTCTCTTTTAAATAAATGCACTAAATGAAAACAGTTGCCACTCTCTGGTGGCTTAGTTATTATTTTAATATAGTGTACATGTAGAGCACAGTGTGGCCTTCAGAGTGTGCAGTAAAAACCACAGACACCTTTATCTACATGAGGAAGTAGAGAACTCGTCTCATCTCTTTCTTTAACAGCAGTTATCTCTCCACTCCTGATACACATACATTCTCTCCACACAGAGAAACCAACACCATGACAGATGGAGAGCCAGAAAACCTCAATGGTGAGTTTTACTCTAAGCTGTTTTGTGTTATTGTTATATTAACACCATGTTAGTGTTTCTGGAAGTCGTTGTCATGCTTGTACAGGAAGATACAGCAGTGTAAAGGCATTTTTATGTGCTACTTTCAGCAAATACATCTGGAGCTAACTGCTGAATATCACTAGTATCACATGATCTGATCACATTTCTATTTCCACTTTCATTTATTTATATTATTTATATTATTTATTTCTTCCCTTTCAGGTTTAGTCTCATACTTTCCATGTGACTTCAGGTCAGATCTTCTTACAGTCACTGCTAGAACAAAATCTTCTTTTTGCTTGTTCATTTATTTATATATTAACTTAATTATTATTATTATTCCATTTAAAAATAGCACATGCTCTTTGCACAGTGTTCACATTTTAAGATGGGAACAGTAGCAACGCTTTAAGATGTTTTGAAATGAAATCTAACATGGATTAAACTTAATTTACACTGTGTTCTCTTTTTAAGGAACTATGTGACAGCTCACCACCATTTTTTTTCTTGTTGTTGTTTTGAGGGTAAAGTGTTCATGTGGTTAAATGTGTGAAATGTCACACAGTGTACACGCTAAGTACTTAATAAGTATCAACTTTATCCCTGCATGTAAATATGGGCTTTTGGATGTTGTTCTTTGCATTTATATACACATAATAATAATATTAATATTAGATAGATTAATAACTTTATGACTTTAAGTGATTCATGTCTGTTGTGAACTTGTGACACAAGATCTGCCCCAAACATGAACCAATAGAACTTACGATTGGAGCTCTTATGTAGCTGTGGGTCATCCTGCTGGAGAGACAGAAGGAAGCATTGTGAAAGCCACATATAACAATTCTTCTTATTGGCTGATATGAAATGATGCACTGCACTGTTCTGTACTTACACACATATTTCCGAGTTGTGTCCAGGGCTGGACTGCTCCGATCACCTCCTTGTATCTGCATACACTGTCCATTTTATCAGCTTCACTAACCATATAGGAGCTCTTCGTAGAGTTTTTAAATACTGTGTCCACTCACTGTCTATTTACTGTCCACTCTAATAAACACTCCTAACTTGCTGGTCCACCTTGTAGATGCAGGGTGGAAGAGAATAAACAATCTATGCAGCAAATCAGATGAACTACAGTCTGTAAGTGTAAAACTACAAAGTGCTCCTATATGGTATGTGGAACTGAGCTGAAGTGTGTAGATATAAGAAGGTAGTTTTAATGGCTGATCGGTGTAAATGCTTTTATTTGTGTTACTTTATATGTTTATTTTAAATCTCTCTCAGTCCCATATACAGGCTATATACTTTATTAGAATCTTACTGTAATGAGGACTGTTATTGTAAGCTCACTACTGTAGATGGCGCTGCAAGACATTAAGATTGTGAGACAAAGTGTCACGGCTGGCTCAATGTCATGACAAATAAGCAGGAGACACATTCCATATGTAATCATTCACTGTGCACCCACTAGTGCCCACCAGCAGCCTCAGCATCTAGGAACAATTTTAAGAATGCAACTAAAAAGAGCAGCAAAATCAAAACAATCACAAGACAGGAACCAGAAATGATTCACTATTCGGAACATGTGACACGACATCAGCAATGATATTATTCATGTGGTGCCCTGAAAATCCTTGATTCTCTGGCTGGATCAGTCTTGCAGGACACACGTGGAAACTGAAGAAAACCTCTCTTGTGTTTGTGTTCAGGTCAGAGTTGTCAGCAGCTCAGGTATTACCAGATACGAGGAGAGAAGTGGCTGTTAAAGCTGAAACTGCTGATTCTGGCTGTTCTCTGTGTTCTCCTTGGAGCTTTCCTCGTGGCATTTCAAGTTCAAGGTTAGAAAAGTTTATATACATGTAACAGACTACTAACAGAGTAATAAGATTTAAACATGGGAACATCATGGGAATATTAGTAAAACTCAGTTTTATGCTTCTTTACAAAATGAATTGAATGATATTTTAAATACTTTAGTGTTTCAGAAATAGGATATATTTCAGTGTTGGGTTATTTTATTATTTCCAATCATTATAATTTTGACACTACAAAGTTTAATCAGTAGGGGGAGCCACAATCACAGCCATTGGCTCAGGAGCTACTAAATTCTCCCTCCTTAAACCTCTACATGAATTACAGCATGCTTCATGTAAATGAATATGTGGTGCTGGTAGGCTCGCAAATGTTTCGATCCGTTTACATACGGGTTTCTGCTACACAGATTAGTTTATTAAAAGCATCAAAAGCTCTAAAATCTGCAGCCCTTTAGCATAATTTATTAATAAATAAAGGTCGATATTTTTGTAAACTGACATGACTCTGTCCACTTAAAGTATATTAAATAATACATGTGGTAACACTTTAAAATAATTTACTAAATTACTAAATGGTTAAGTACTATCTCAATAATTAACCAATGATAGTGATGATAACTAGCACATTATTTTGTATATTAATAAGTAGTTTATTAATGTTGTAATGTTCTTAAGAAACGTTTGCAGACAACATTAAAAAGAATAATATAATATAATATAATATAATATAATATAATATAATATAATATAATATAATATAATATAATATAATATAATAAACTGCAATTAACACACCAGAAGTGAAGAAACATGTTAACATCTACTTCTTGACCAGAACTGAAAAGCATCTACATGAAGAACATGAAGGCTCCCCACAGATCTCAGCACACAGATTACTGTAAAGCGGTCGAGCCAGTTTTACACTGTACAGTCTCTCTGCCAGATAAGATAAGGGCAAACTGGGCGCTGATTAGTTGGCACAGTGAAACATTTGAACATGTACAGCAGGAATCCTCCAGCAGCAGTTCAGGCAACCACAGAATTATTAATCTTCTGATATTTCAGTTGCCTAGTTCATGTTCTTCCTGTCTCAACTGTCTGTTCAGTCACATTAATTAACATGTGATCAAGTATCTAAAATAATGTGCTAGTTATCATTACTATCATTAGTTAATGTTAAATTTAGATATTACTTAACTACTTAGTAATGCATATTACACTCTTAAGTATCTTTAATATATGTACAGCAACACTTTACAGGGTTGCAAATTAATCATTATGCATGTGATGATAAACCATTAATTTCCCATTATTTAATGACTCTCCATTAAGCACTAGCGATTACATATTTACTGATTACATTCTTAGCAATTAGTAATTAAGTACACTCTTATCTGTGAAGATAGTTTGTCATCAGTTTAATACATATGTACTCATTGTCTGTGTGCTAAGTGCTACTTTTTACACATTTAAAAAACTATTAAGTATGGTTCCTTGTGTAAAAAGGCATTTTAATTTCTTAATCTCTCTGATTATGTATTAATTAACTTTTCATCACATGCACATAATCTGCCATGTCACCTTATTCAAGTTCTGACAGTAAAAAGAACACACGCAGAGTCACTTAGTTTTGTGACGCACCAGTTTCCTTTAGGGCATATTTGTACAGCCAAACTTCTGTCTAAGTGTGTGGTATGAGTGTAAATTTGAACATAAATACTGCAATTACTCCATGTTGTAGACATATTACACTGTGCTTCTGTTTTATACCACTGACTCCGACCACAAAATAAACAATATAGGTCACGGCTACAGTCATACACTCATATATATAGCATGTAAGTCTGTTATTTTAGAAAATAATCACACTGCACAATCAGCTATGCAGATTAAAGATTTTACTCGTTTCAGTTGTCATTTTAACGAGCACTGCTGGATGTGCCTAAGGCATGCCTCGTGGAAATGATACATACATGTGGTGCTGCTAGATTGATTTCATGCAGTGAACTGATTCACCATTTATGCTCAAATCTCCACCTGTTTCCAAATCATACACGAGTTTCATAAATCAAATGCTGAGTAGTCCCTTTTACTTCACTCTTAATTACTTGTGTACTTCCTGTTCCATAACCATTCATTACTTATTTACATCCCAATATGTTATCCTTAATTACAACTTACATTCCTGCTACTTAACTATAAATTACTGCTATATGTGATCGTCTTCACCACCACTTATATTATTAACTAGCATTTAAAGCATGATTAATTACTAATTATCTATTGGCTATGTAGTTATTTTGTGTCCCCTCAAGTAAAGTGTAAATATACATGCACTTGACATCTTGTTTCTAAAAAATGTTACTCAATAAATCAAAGAGACATTTATTTACTGAATAAAAAAGGAAATATTTGCTGTTTGCAATTTCAAAATATGAATACACATTTTCACCTTCAATATTCTATATAGGGAAAATAAAAACCAAGAACAAAGTGGTATAAAACAGAAGCACAGTGTAATATGTCTGCTACATGTAATAGTCGCAGTATATACATTCGAATTTACACTCGTACCAGATAGAACACCAAAAAACAGTTGAAGAAAATATACAAATTTATTAGCTTAAAAAAGCCTGACAAAGCCCCATTATCACAATGTTTACATATTTGTATATAAACAAACTATTTAAGACCACACAAAGTCCAGGTTCCCAAAATGATATGCAAACAAGAGTGAATGAATGTAAACTCAATTAGGCTTTTTTAACAAATAAATTCAATTTATGTACATAGCTCGTTTAAAGGTGAGGCTGACCAAAGTGCTTTACAGCAAAGTAGGAATTAGGATAAAACAAGAGAAAATGAAATTGAAATGAAAGATCAGCATAGTAAAATAACTGGGTAAAATAGTAAGCATCATAAAATAAGATCAGCATGGTAAAATAACTGGTTAAAATAGTAAGTATGGTAAAATAAGATCAGAAAAGTAAAATAACTGGGTAAAATAATAAGCATAGTAAAATAAGATCAGCAAAGTAAAATAACTGGTTAAAATAATAAGCATAGTAAAATAAGGTCAGTATAGTAAAATAACTGGGTAAAATAGTAAGTATAGTAAAATAAGATCAGCATAGTAAAATAACTGGGTAAAATAATAAGCATAGTAAAATAAGATCAGCAAAGTAAAATAACTGGTTAAAATAGTAAGTATGGTAAAATAAGATCAGCATAGTAAAATAACTGGGTAAAATAATAAGCATAGTAAAATAAGGTCAGTATAGTAAAATAACTGGATATAATAATAAGCATAGTAAAATAAGATCAGTATAGTAAAATAACTGGTTAAAATAGTAAGTATGGTAAAATAAGATCAGCATAGTAAAATAACTGTGTAAAATAGTAAGTATAGTAAAACAAGATCAGTATAGTAAAATAACTGGGTAAAATAGTAAGTATAGTAAAACAAGATCAGCATAGTAAAATAACTGTGTAAAATAGTAAGTATAGTAAAACAAGATCAGTATAGTAAAATAACTGTGTAAAATAGTAAGTATAGTAAAACAAGATCAGCATAGTAAAATAACTGTGTAAAATAGTAAGTATAGCAAAATAAGATCAGCATAGTAAAATAACTGTGTAAAATAGTAAGTATAGTATAACAAGATCAGTATAGTAAAATAACTGGGTAAAATAGTAAGTATAGTAAAACAAGATCAGCATAGTAAAATAACTGGGTAAAATAGTAAGTATAGTAAAACAAGATCAGCATAGTAAAATAACTGGGTAAAATAGTAAGCATAGTAAAATAAGATCAGCATAGTAAAATAACTGGGTAAAATAGTAAGCATTTTAACCAGAAATTATACAATATGAGATAATTAGTAACCCTGAAATGAAGAATGTGAAATAAAGCTAAAAAGGTGTCTCTTTTATTACATAGATCTAATGTTATAAAACAGATAACCTAAAGAAAAAGTCATGACTCCTGTAAATTTGGGTTATGATTATATCATCTTTATCTCTAAGAAATATTGTAATAATATTGTACCTGTACTGATGCAGCCCTGGATGCGAGTGATGCTTGTTGTGCTGAGGGCTGGAAGTACTTCAGTGGGAAGTGCTACTACTTTTCTACTGATAAGAAAACCTGGACTGAGAGTAGAGATGCTTGTGTGGCTGCAGGAGGAGACTTGGTGATTATCAGCAGTACAGAGGAGCAGGTATGATGATCACATCAGAATATAATACTCACTGACTGAAATACACCATCAATAAAAACTTTATTTTGAGTGTTTTTTGTAGATGATTATTAAACTTTTAACAGAGTATCAGT
The DNA here is from genome assembly GCA_021613375.1 of Megaleporinus macrocephalus. Classification (NCBI taxonomy): domain Eukaryota; kingdom Metazoa; phylum Chordata; class Actinopteri; order Characiformes; family Anostomidae; genus Megaleporinus; species Megaleporinus macrocephalus. The sequence continues at coordinate 14,116,565 of CM038708.1, forward strand.
AACACATCAACAACAATCAGTCAAGTAGTGAACACACTAAAGTAGATATCTTTATCTTACTACTTATGTCGAGTAGATGTGTTGTTGGTATGTTAAATTAAGCAAAACCTAACCTTAACCCTGGGCCTAACTTTAACTTCAACCCAAAACCTGATCCTATCCCTTAACTGGCCCTCATTTGATTTTAATCTCAACTTCGACCCAAGACCTAATTCTCATCCTTACCCTGGCCCTAACCTCAAACTAAAATCTGATCCTTTCCGTCACCCTGGCCCTAACCTTAACCCTAACCTCAACTTCAACCCAGGACCTTACAAACAGTTTATACATTCAGTGTGCTTTATATAGAGTGATAAAGCAGCATGTAACAAAGTAAAAGTTGTCTCCAACTGGACAATGAGCACGGTGTTCCTTAGTGGCCTCCCAAATCACTGCATCCATAATTCATATAACACACATTCTCAGCGTAAGAGTGCACCTGATATATGTATATATATATTTGTTTAAATGTTTTTCTAATTTATTAAAAACTAAAAAACAAAAGAAAATCACATAGGTAGCACAGCCTTTACTCAATACTCAATTGTTGAAGCAGTTCCTGCTGCTGAAAACAACCCCATAGCACGATACTGCCACCAGCATGCTTCACTGTAGGAATGGTATTGGCCAGGTGATTAGCTGTGCCTGGTTTCCTCCAGAGAGTCCATCAGGTGCTTTTTGATAAACTCCAAGCAGGCTGTCTTGTGCCTTTACTGAGTGGCTTTCCAATCAGTGGAAACAGGATGCACTCAAGCTCAATTTTGAGTGTCTTGTCAAAGGCTGTGAATACTTATGTACATGTGATTTTCTGTTTTGATAAACTTTGTTCACTTTGTTTTTATGGGGTATTTTGTGTAGAAGTTTGAGGGGAAAATAAATATAATCCATTTTGGAATAAGACTGTAATATAATAACATGTGGAAAATGTGAAGTGCTGTGAATACTTTGCAGATGCACTGTACCCCATCTGTTACACTCTTTTTTTGATACATACTTGTTTACCACCCTCTACCACAAGTATAGTTGATGTCATGTCCGTCTTTGTGAGCACAGTAAACGTGAGAAATGAGAAGTATCACATTCTGCTGGAGCATCTCAATGAACGAGTTTAGTCTGTTCATTCTCGCTCTGAGTTGCAGTAAGTCCATCTTATTAACGTGCTTTGATAGTTTACACGCATACAAAGCACATGGCAGACGTTTACGTTAATGTGAAATTTAAAAAGCGTGGCACAAGAGAGACAGGAGATGATGAAGCGAGCACGGGTAAGTTGTACATTTTTCCTTTAATGACTGGAAAGATATATAAAGGGCAAAAACAACAGGGTTGTATTTGTTATCCTACCATCAATCTTATGTTAGATAATCTCAGGCTGTAAGTCTGTTGCTTATTGTCATAGAGTGCATTGTAAAAAAAGACTGCAGGGCGACTGGAACCCGCGTTCTCTGTATTGAGAGGCTGGCATAACACTGAGCTCGCGGGGATAAGACCAATTGCGCCGAAAAGTGCGGCAACGGCAAACAAAAGAATGTGCCGAAATGGCGTGCTTCAAACAAAGGAATTGGCTGTCAAAACGGCAACGAAAATAGAGAGGTGTAGAGAATCTGTCTTTCTCTTTTCCTCTTTGCTTTACCTTTTTCTTTTTTTTTTTTGTTTTGGGATGTTTTAATCCTCTTTTGTTAGGATTCTAAATCCTCTTTTATTTATTTTATTTTTTTGTTGCCATTAATAATCCTCTTTTCTTTACGGTTTTCTTTCTCCTTTTTCTTTCTTTGTTTTTCTAGTTTTCTTTTGCTCCGTAGAGCTACCATTACCAGTCGGCACAGATGAGGGTGCAACAATGATCTGCGGGAGCTTCCGGTCTTTTATGGGGGGGTTCCCAGATGAAGCCAATCAGGCCTTGTCAGACTCCCGCCTTACCGCCTTGGCGGGAACTGACTGACCCCTTGCAATTAGGTGTGAAATTAAAGGCAAAGTGAGGCAAAATCACATAACACCAGTTTAAGCATCCCATAATTGGCTTCCAGTTCACTTCAATAGAAGAGGGTGTATTTGTTGCTAATGCTATGAATGGCCACCTCCATATGTTGTGGATATACCTTTTTATCTATGTTTAGCTAAAACTTGTCTTGTCTTGAGTTTTACTGTAGTTGCAGAGAGGAACACTCTACCCACTTTAGGGATGGACTGGCCTATCAGGACAGTCCCTGGTGAGCTGCTCTGTGTGTGGGTATTAGTGTAGTATCATAACAATATATGTAATATAATACAACACCAACAACAACAACAATAATAATAATAATAATAAAAATAATGTTTGCATGTAAAGTAGTGCATGGTCATGACAGTAAATGCTGCCTGGGAAATGCATGAAACCTTACAAATTTTATGGCTGTCTATCAAGTAAAGGTATGATCAGAGTTCACAGCCTTTACCCTGTTAGCTTGCTTACTAAGTTTGCTCAAATTGACGCTGGAGAGGTGACTATCGGCTCTTTCCCAAATAACACCTATTCCCTACTTAGATCGCTACTTTAAAAAAATAAACATTAAATTGAACAGCCACAGAATGTAAAATAATAAATAATCTAAACTTAAAAAATGGGGGCATGTAAATGAATAATTCTGCCATTCTATGTCCAACATAATGCAAAGTAGAGCAGAGGAAACCATTTGAGATGGTGCCGTTAGTCTTGGCTCCTCAGAAAAAGTGAACTTTGTCTTGGTAACTGGTGAAATAGAAATGAAAGTGTGGAGTTTTCACTTTGGGGCTGCTGTGATTTCAGTGGGCTGGTCTAGCAGAAAAATGTCCAGGGCTGAATTTAATTTTCAGTCCAGCCATGACGCACTTTCTTTTTCCCTTAACGACTCCCTCCCACTTCAGACCTGCCAACCTGGGAATTTTTTGTGAGTAGCAACTTCTTGCGGTGGGGCAGCGCAGCACATCACGACATGGCATGCGGTCAGGTACATTTGCTGATCAGTATTGATTGAAGTCACATGCTGGCTCATCACAACTTACTACTAAGCACATAGTATCCACTTACTTCACCACCATATCTAGTTATTCAACATGCAAGGAGAACAAGAGGAAAACAAGAAGTCTTTTAATGAAAAGGTAATATATTTCAGTTTCTGTGCTTTTGGCATATGGTAACTGAAAATCCCTAAAAATATGTCCCTGAAACAGAACTTAAACATACTTAAAAAATGTTATGGCTTGTGGCATATTATGTGTCTTAAATACATTGGACATTATAAAAAACAATAAAGCTCTACTTTCTAGAATATATGAACTGTTCTTTCGGGAGAATACAATAATATCACTCTAAATTACAAAACATTGCAGCATAAATAATCTTGATATCTAATCACAGAGAAAATGTACATTATTTGATTAGAATAATCCTGCAGCCAATGTACAGAGAATATTTCATTACCATATTTCAATCTAGTTATGCCCCATCACTCTGGAACATTCTGACAGACCTTTAAAAACAGTACTTGTTGCATTAACCATTGGCAACCATTAGATTAATATCAAATTTAACTTTTGAATAAACCCTGAACTGATATCTGTTATTATTATGACCATTTAATGCCATTTAATGTGTTAAATTACAATTATCACTAAAATACACTTAAACATGGGGGTGATTTTGGATGCCATTTACTTAAAAACTGTACAGTAAAATCCTTTCATAATTCATATGTACACAGTGTTCTAGACTCTGAACTGATATCTGTTGACTTTATGGATTACTATTAGAAATTGCAAAACCACCCCAATCCAACACTCTAGCACAAAGAAATTCACTTGAGCACAGAAAGCAGTCGAAGGTGATTTACATCACGCGCAAGGACAACTATCGAATCGAGAGTAAAAAAAGGCGGTCTGAGCTGATATGATGATACACACACACGCAGGACTTCTTTCTGTGCTCATGAGCTTCACATTTACGCTCACGGGAGGAATATTTACACACGCCAATTGTTAAAACTTGCAAGTACTTTGCATTTTGTGTTTTTGAGTTGTCTAGTTTTGACATTCACAATTCCCATACCAACAGTTACCTCTGAAACTGCATTCAGCACCGTCCTTACATTAAAACCTGTCACACTATGAAGATGGACTGAGAGGGATGAAACCCATTTCGTTACTGTTGTTTTGACGGCCCCCTGGCTCTCCGCTTGTAGCCTGTTTGAAGAGTTTAGTGCTATGATTGATCGAAGTCTTCTTTTCCCAACAGGTTGCTGCCCTGTGTGGTTACACCCATAGACGAGTTGCCTAGTGTGCGAATGCACAGACTGTTGAGCTCAAAGCCATCAATGGCTTTTCTCGTATTTTGAACTGACAAATCGTTCTGAGGGGTTATGAAGGGTTATTTCAGTAAAGGCATGTTCTATTTAGAATCAAAGTTGATATAGTCAAGTAGAGTAGAATTGACTCAATGTAATGTAATTGCACACTTTAGTTGCCATTTTATAAGGAACACTAATCAAACATATGCATTTTGTAGGTTTACATTTACTGAGCATAGCCCATTTGTCTCCTATCTGTCTATTAATGGAAAGTGTGAGCAAATATTACCAGCACTGAGTAGATAGTATAAAAGTGGTGGACTATTTTCAGTGACACTGATATGTTGGTGACAAGTCATCCAGCACTTTGTGGGTGTAGGGCCATATGCAAACGATTTTAGCATCTTTAACAGTGATACATACACCCTGGTGTGAACAACGATATACGCCCTTAAGTCTTGTACTGCTGGTGTGAACAGCTGGACGTCAGTTTCTGATCTCTATTGTGTTAAAATTGGTCCACCCCCCAAAAAATATATTGTGGTCTTATGCGGTCCCATTCATTTAAAGGGAAGGCCTAGTCAAATAGCACAGGAAGCATTGCAGAAAGGAGACAAGAGTGCTGATGAACATCAAGCTCAAGCACTCTATTTAAATATACAACATTTATTCTTGATGGATTCAAATTTTCAGCATCATTTATAGTGAATGCAATGTTTTTCAACTAAAAATCTAGCATGTCACGATGTGACTGGCTAGAGGCATTAGCTAATTTTGCCGGCCTCAAGGCCTAGGGGTACCTGGGCCATGCACAAAATGGCCTCATAGCCGTGGATGACTGTGATGGGTTCTGTTGGTCTCTCTCGTGTGTGTGCTACATGACAAGGAAGAAACCAACACACAGATTCATGTGTTGTGAGACTGTGGCAAAAGGCTTATTCTGCACCTACTTTCTGGTCTGGACCAGTTAACTGCATATTTTAAGAAAATGCACATTTTGAACACATGAAATAGTTCGTTGCTTCTGCTGATGCATTTTACATCACAATAACATTTTTAAGCTCTTCATTCCCTTAAGTGTACAAAATTACTCTCTGGAAATTCACACTGCAATATGAACTGCACTTTTTCAATGTTTCATATATATATAAACAAACAAACAGCTTCCAAATATAAAGCTAATTTCAGATTTTGTGGCTGACACATACCTAACTAGAAACAAACACCTGAAACACAAAAACCACAGTACATAGAACCTCATTGTACTTCTGGCTGTACCGAAGTAGCTAAGCTATGCAGCTGCGCTATTGCTTAAAATAGACTGCACTACTGTTGCAGAAGCTCAAAACAATGGAAATACACTTTCTTAACACTCTTAGACTTGAGTTGTATCAAATATTTTAGACTTTTTAGTAAAAACAATGGATTACAGAACATATAAAAGTACAAAGAGTTGAATTCTCCATTTGAACCGATTAGAACAGCTCCTATGCTAAGCTAAATGGCTAACGTATTTTCCGTCCTCCCATTCACTCGATATTACTTAACCAAAACACACTAAACATATTCGTGTACAGTTCCATCACTAAAATGTATGTAAAGACATTTCATACATCTACATGACAAGAAAGAAACCAAGACACAGATTAATGTGAGGATAGGTATATTCTGAACCTACTACCCGCCTAGCCAGAGGCTGTGGTTTGCTTGCCCCTGCAGCCTAAGAGCGCCCTCTGCTGGGTGAAACGAAAATGACCGATAGGTAGCTGAACGCTGAAGAACTGAACATTTTGAAGCACTTTTGAGTCCAAACAAATAATAGTATAAAGATAATTATACTAAGGTTTAAAACAGACTAAATGAATCCAATCAAATGAAATGAGGAACAATAAAATAAAAAAAATGTTAAGTGTCCCTATTTATTTTTACTGAAAATAATTGAACACACTAACACTTAGCATTTGCCTGTTTATCTTAAAGATTTTAGATTGGCTGTTTGTTTAACTGGTTTAGAAGGCAGACAGTCACATCTAGAGCAAGTACACTTTAATCATGTTAGTGGCCAGTAACTGTGTTATAAGGTGTCTTGCCCAAAGACACTAGCTGGTGTATTGCAGAGTCTCTCCCAGGTGGTGAATTCCCAAACCAGCTGTGAACTACTGTGTCAGTGAGTGTTTAAAAGACTGTATATTTTTAGTGGGTATTTTTATCAGAAGCACTTTCTTTGTTGGTGAACTTTGTAGACTCATTTTTTTCGTTTATCAGCGCCATTTACTAAGTAGGTACACTTTTGTGTACTTAGTTCTGCAGTGACACTGACATGGTGATGGTGTGTTAGTGTGTATTGACACACCAATCGAGCGGATCAGACACTGCAGTGCTTTTATTTATTTTTTTTTTATCAGCTGCTGCCAAACAGGAGGATGACACCTACTCCACCATGGACTTTTGTGAACAGGGTGGGTCTATGTGATTGTTCACATGTCATTTTCTTCAGTTTCAACTGTTTTCATGTTCCGCAGTTAAGTTTTAGCTTTTGTAACTAGAGTGACAATGATTCAACGTAATGGAACACTAACCATACAGATGCATTTGTAGGTTCACATTTACTGACCATAGCCCATTTGTCCCCCTATCTTTGTTGCGTATTAGTGGAAAAGGAGTGACCAAATATTACCAGCATTGACACTTTGTGGGTGTAGGACCACTTACAAATGATTTTAGCATCTTCAACAGTGATACATACACCCTGGTTTAAACAACAAACAGGTGGACTTCTTGTTTCTCTATTGGTCCACCATTTAAAAAATATCTGGGGGTCTTATGTGGTCCCATTCATTTAAAGGAAAGACATCAGTGATGTATGTTGGTTCATGACTGGTGTTTAATGTTTAAAGGAACTATAGACATAAAAAAACTAATTTTAATGAAAAAAAACCTTTATAGCTTTTGATTTCTGTCCTGACAGCTGGCCCCAGCAACTCTGACCTGCCTAGACCAGATGATTCCGCTGACCCCTCACCTGAAGCAGGGTCAAAGGTTGTGACAATCAGATCGGCTAAAGAGAGATTACTGTGGGTTGCTGTCTGTGCTCTCCTCTTTGCTGTGACTCTTGTCATCGGAGTGCTCTGTGAGTCTGTATATACACATACATTTTTAAAACTACCCTTTCATTTGTATTTAACGCTGACAGCCATCAATTGCTATTGTTTGATGAACTGGTGTTGCTTTATGGAGGTACGATACTCAATAAAATTTTTTCTTATTATGGTGACTGTAGATCTTCTGTTTCTGTTCCACAGACATCACTGCCTACATTTCACAAAGTCAATGTCAGAGGCATTTCACAGGTTAGTGTGAGAATGGAGAGTAGTGTGCTCTTCACATACTCCAACTGTTAAAATAAACCTAAATTAATACCTCATTAACACAGATACCAACAGGTATATTATAACATTTCTGCAAGGGGTCTATCAGTTCCCGCCATAACCACCAGCGGGCGCTGTTAGCCCACTAAATGGTTATTTATACTCCCTCTACCTGCGGAATTGTCTTTGTGCCTTTCAAGCAATATAACTGTTGCTGCCCACATACTTCTCGGCATCAGCTCCATTGACTTGGTTATTGAGCAACACTTCCAGTAGAGGGCAGTACGGAGTAAATAAAACATGGCAACGGTGGATGAGCTCATAGTTCTTTATTAACTTCAAAAATGATAAAAAACAACCGAAGTTACAACCAATCTTTAAAAAGTCCCAGCGTTTCTTCGTCGTCGTGTTCATATGGAAGTGGTTGCATCTTGCACTGCCCCCACGGTCTGCAGCAGTATTGCTCCCGCCCGTCCGTATCAGTAAGCTTTCCGAAAACGTGCAAATTCCGTATGAAATGAACGCAGAGTACAGACAGAAAGCTCCATGCGTATCCTTATCCATGTTTAACATGGAGTATAAATGAGCCTTAAAGCTGACGCAGAGAAGTATGTGGGCAGTGACGGTTATATCGCTTGAAATGCACACAGACATTTCCGCACATAGAGGGAGTATAAATGGGCCGTAAGACGGTAAGGCGGAAATCTAACGAGACCTATGAGACCTATGACGCAGCCTATAAAAGACCCGGAGGTCCTGCAGGTGACTGTCGCACTCTCCCATTAGGGTTGACCAGTAAATGGTAGCTCTACGGAGCAGAGTAGAGCAGAAAAGAACCGAAAATTTTCACACCTTTTGGCGAGCACACACGCCCTTTTTTAAGCCTGACTTTATTTTGTGGCCTTCCATCGCTGCAATTGGTTCCTCCCTTTCCCCATCCCGCGACAATATCAAACTGATTTTATGTTTATGCAGGATATATGTCATAAAATTAAAGAGAAAAAATGTGCAGACTTTACAAATTTGAACTTTATTTGTGTTTCAGATAAACCCCTTTACTACAATGATACCATAAAGAATCTCTCAGGTAAGTTGATTTTAGGGATGCACTAAAATGCTATTTTTTATGCACATATGCTGATGCAGATACAAAAATATATATATATAATGTGGAAATTTGGACTGCATCAACGTGGATTAGCATGATTGGGAAATATGACCATTTTTGTAGGCCAATGTATACAGTAAAATTAATAACTACAGACAGTCATGGGCTAAAGCTTAAGTATCTGGTCTTTTGACTAGAAGGTCCCAGGCTCGATCCCCTGGACCAACAGCACACGACTGAAGTGCCCTTGTGCAAGGCACTTCACCCCCAGTTGCTCCCAGAGCGCCATAGATGGGGCTGCCCACTGCTCCGGGCAAGTGTGCTCACTGCCCCCTACTGTGTATGTTACTAGTGTCATTAGTGTGTGTATATGTGGGTGTTTCACTGCACTGATGGGTTAATTGTGAAAGTCAAATTGTGTGCAAACACAAGTGGCATATGGTTTCTAATTCTAATTTTTAGAATCAGAGTCACCTAAGCTTTCTAGTCATCAGTTTGATATATTGGTCAAATCTCAAAACTTGTAGGAACCTGTGGAGTAAGGGAGGAGTGAACTGTCTAAGTCATTCCCACGCTCCTGTCTAAGAGCATTCCCATGCTCCACCTTTGCCAGTTAACACAGTTTGAGTAATACGTTGGCAATAAAATTATCTAATATCTAAATGATAATTTTTAGAATATGTAACATTTTGTTCTGGACATTTTACTTGTTTAAAGTAATATTAGGAATCCAAACTTTGGCACTACAGTTGTGGTCAAAGGTTTTGAGAATGGCACACATTTTGGTTTTTACAAACCTGTTGTCAGATGTTATTTATTTGGTATAATGAAGTACAATAAGAAGCATTCCATACATGTGTTAGCATTGTATTGACAAATACATCCAGTTTAAGCAAAGACTTCATATTTACAGTGTTGACCCGTTTTTTAAGACTTCTACAGTCTTGAATGATGGCAACCCATTCTTGCCTAATCATTGCTAGGAGTTGATCACGGTTTCTGGGTTTTTCTTTGTCCACCCTCTTTTTGAGGATTGACCACAGGCTCTCAATAGGATTGAGATCTTGGGAGTTTCCTGGCCATAAACCCAAAATGCAAATGTTTTGTTGACTGAGCCACTTGGTTATCACTTTTGACTTGTGACATGGTGCTCCATTAGTCAAGTCAAAGTGAACTTTATTGTCATTCAGACTTTACAACTGAGTGCATAGCTGAACGAGATTGCGTTTCACCAAACTCCAATGTACAGATATATAAAAACACAAGACATACAACTAACATGACAAATAAATAACAACATGACAGTGCAGTGGAAAATATAGAAAGAGTGTGTGTGATAAATAGTGAGATATACTCTAAATAGATATGTATACTTAAAAAAAAGTGTTTTTGCAGATGTATTGCACTTAAAGGGAATATATATATATTGCACAGTTCTGACAAAGTATTGCACACTGTAACAATGTAAACATAACACTGAAAATTTTAAACATTTTAAGGTGTAAGAGTGCTTAGGTTTAGAAATAAACAATGAGTCTATTGCACAAAATTATTAGCATTAAGTGGAGGACCACCTGAGAGTGAATTAGGTATATGTTCAAGAGTTTAACAGATCTGATGAGTCTGCTCATCAGGAAGTGTTGAGCAGTCTGATGGCTTGTGGAAAGAAACTTTTGCTCAGTCTGGAAGTCCTGCACCACATGCTGCGGTAGCGTTTTCCAGAGGGCAGCAGTCTGAACAGTCCGTTGGCTGGGTGGGTGGGATCTCTGACCATCTTGGTGGCTCTGCTGTGGCACCGTTATGGGTACAGATCATGTACAGGTGGAAGTGAGGACCTGGCGATGCGCTCTGCTGTCCTCACCACTCTCTGGAATGATTTCTGTTTGGCGATGGTGCAGCTGCTTTACCAGACCATGAGGCTGCTGGTCAGGATACTCTCTATTGTTCCTCTGTAGAATGTAGTGAGGATATGAGGCGGAAGGTTAGCTCTTCTCATCCTTCGTAGGAAGTGAAGGCGCTGTTGTGCTTTCTTGACCAGGGAGGAGGTGTGTGTGGTCCATGTCAGGTCTTCTGCGATGTGCACCCCCAGAAACTTGGTGCTTTTCACAAACTCCACAGTTTTGCCATGGATTGTAAGCGGTGTGTGAACCGTGTGTTTCCTCCTGAAGTCAACAGTATTTTCTTTTGTCTTGTTGACATTCAGTGACAGGTTGTTGCTGTCGCACCAGGCAACGAGTTGGTTCACCTCCTCTCTGTAGGCGGAGTCATCGTCGTTACTGATGAGGCCCACTACTGTAGTGTTATCTGCAAACCTGATGATGTGGTTTGAGTTGTATTATGTTGGAAAAAACATTGTTCACCTCCAAATTCCTCCTGGATCATTGGGAGAAGTTGCTCTTGGAGAATGGTTTGATACCGTTCTATGGCAGTATTCTTGGGCGAAATTTGGAGCGAACCTAGCAAGCTCTGCACTGGTGGTAACCCGATCTTGTAGCTGCATTCTCTTTAGAAGATGGTCCTGGTGCTTGCTTGACTTTTCTGGGCACCCTGAAGCCTTTTTCACTGCAACTGAACCACTCTCCTTGAAGTTTTTAATGATTTGGTCAATTATGATTGGGGTGCTATCTTAGCACCAGTGTATTTGCCTTTGAAACCCTTTTAATGCAATGCAATGATGACTGCACATGTTTCCTTGGAGGTCTGCTCTTCTAATCAGCATGACAGAGTAATATCAGCTGTCTTGTCCTCATTAACCGTATCTCCTGAGCTAACAAGATCATCACAGAAATTATGTTTGCTGGCCATTCCATAGGACTAAAATGCAGTCATTTTTGTGATAAGGTCGTTTTTCATGGTAGGGAATGACTTTGCAATTAATTGCAATTCATCTGATCATCTTCACAATCTAGAGTTAATACAAATTGCTACCATAAGAACTGAGGCAGCAAAAAACAAAGTTGTGTCATTCTTAAAACTTTTAGCCATGATTTAATACAGAAAGACTAAATAAACTTCAGGTGTGTGGTTAGTACTCTGATGAGGAGCTCCAGTGATTGGTTGGTGATAGACATGTAAAGGTGGCCTGTTGGTAATAGGTATTATAGGGAAATGGAGTCCTCGGAATTAATGGAGATCGAGAATGAGTCTGGAAGCCTGATAAGTTCTAAGGGTGAAAGGTGTTAATTTAATGTTTGTTTATGAGTATGTAACACAATCAAGCCTTTTTTGTTTACTTTTTTACTTCTTTTTTTTTTTTACAAAAAAGGCTTAAATACAATAATAAAAAACACTAGTATGAACACAATAGTATGAACATAAAGCAATACAAAAAATATACAAGTTATATCATGAATATCAAATTAAATATATTGCAGATTGGCCATTGCCTCTTTAAGCACATTCCTTATTTCTGAAGCGTACTTGTGCAAGTGTTAAAGTGCACAAACACTGCAGGTGGTGGAATTTTTGATTCCCAATATCAGTAAAAAGAAAGCATTCAAGGAAAATGTGACACTTTTTAGCTTCAGAGCTCCTCACACACAGCCCTAATTATTTTATTTCAATTGATGCCTTTTTTTCAGCTGAAGCCAGGCAGCTCCAGGAAGAGAAGAGAAGCCTTACTGATGAACTTCACTGTGATATAGATCTTAATATCTACAAATGCTAAACATTTTTAAAAAACACCTGCTGAATAAACTGTGTGAGTAATTAATTATTTTTTATTGTATTTCAGGGATGAAAGATAATCTAACTGAGAAAGAGAGGAACTACACAGAGATCTTACAACAGAAGCAAAATGATATTAGTGGTATGTACACACCCTCCAAGATTCAAAGAGGATTAGAAATTAATGAAATGATTCACTTTGGCATAAAGATTAAATTTCAGATTTCACTGTAAAGAAAGAGTATTTAAGGAATTTATTCTCCTGTTTGTATAGACACTAAAACCTTAATACATTAAAATACACCAATAAACACACCCACACACACACACACACGCATACACACACATACACACATTTACATACTCAGTCTGTTGTTTGGGATTTTAAATTTGTACAGTTTAGTTCCACTTAGTGCCGGAATCGGCAAAGCTGGAATGGTTAGTGCAAGAATGGTCAATGGGCAATGAGTTGTGAGAATTCCTAATTGGTTGGTTAAGCTGTTCTTCCTCAATTGGCGCATCATTTTGTTGTTTGAAGAGTCAGAGATTTTTTTTTCTTTCAGCTCACAGTTCCTCATAACAACAGTGGACTTGCCTGACCAGTCCTACTGAGTCAACATTAGAAGGGTGTGAAAACTTTTGCACAGACCACAAATGCTAAGCTTTCAAAAATGTACATTATCTTTAATTTTTTTAAGCATAACATGAATTTTTAATAGTTTGCTGCAGAGGTAGTGTTTACTTCTTTAAACTTTAAAATTTAACACATTCTATTATTTGACCAAATTTTACCCAAACATTTACATACAGCTGTTTAATATAAACAATTATGTACCTTTTAAAACTATTTTTAACCTCAGATTTACATCTTAAATTACATTTCTACTGGTGCACTCATTAATAATAATTATAATAATAATAATAATAATGAATTAATGAATCAAAAATGAATTTCTTCCAACATTTGCATTATTTATTTTCTACATTTAATAAATCTGTTCAGGAGCTGAATTTTTCTTATAGAATAGCTTCCTTTACAGGTGATCCATTTTTCTCTTCACCCTGCATTTGTTAACCATCTGCTCAAATGATTCAGTCTCAGTATTTTTCAACCAACACTGCTTTAATATTGTGTTAATTTTTGTTTTTTTGTGAGTGTTTGCGTGTTTAACTCTGTTAGACTGTCCTCAGTGTTTACTGTCATTAACCTGATCTTCACTTAATTAACGTGTTGATGTATTTTTAGTGAAAAATTAGCTCATTAAGCAGCTCCAGACAGAAAAGACAAACCTAAGCAGTGATGTGTCAGATGAGATATAATTTATAATTTCTACTAATAATGAACATTTAATACAAATGAACAGAGAAAGTGGGGTGTAAAGTGGGGTGTAGATTGTACTTGAAACTAAACACAGTAGATTTATTAATTCCTGTTTATTCAGTGTTTACTGTGATTAATCTGATCTTCACTTCAGTAACATGCTGATATGATATCCTGACTTTGCAGTGAAAGAGGAGACCATTAAGCAGCTCCAGGCAGAAAAGGATCAAAATGCCAAAGATCTTAAAGGTGAGACATACATCGTTACATCTATACATGTTTAATCAAAACAAAAGATTTAAAGACCACCACACACCGGACCCCGTGCCCCACCCTGCAGTGTCACCCCATACAACACAGAATGCAGCACCCTGAAGTGCTAAAAACGAAACAAAAAAAACTAAAAAGCTTAACTTTATACTGTAACTATAGAATTTTAATAAACAAAAGTTTCAACATAATTTATGAAATTAATCCATTTAGTATCAGATAAGTAACTAAATCACTCCGTCTCAGCTTTGTAAAGACTAGACTAGTGAAGTTAGTTTCTGTTGATCTTAAATATTTTAGATTAGCTGCTTTTCTCTGTCTACATTTCAAGCCACATGTGATCTGCTATGGAGTTCTGTGGTTTAGTTCTAAGTTTAATTTAACATTGTGATGGTAAGCTGCTGATTGGCACGCGAAGACATTAAGAAGAGAGTGGGTGAGTACCAGTACCTAGTAGTAAAAACACTGCTTTAGAAGTTTTAGATGTTGGGCAACACAGTCACAAATTAATTGGTAAGTATATGATAATAGTTAATAAATAAATAAATAAAAACTGTAAGTACTCAGTAATTAGTAATTGAGTACACTATAGCACTGATTGTTGAGTTTGTCGTTGGTTCACAGCTCTTTCACATTTGACTACTAGTGATCCAACAGTAAGTTTCCATCACATCTCACACTGTTAATATCTAGACATTAAATTGTATAGGGAACTGTTTGCATATTTCTTTTAATTAGCAGCTTGTGTTCTAGGTCTAAGCAGTCCACTTAATGAACATGGGATGCTAATTATCACACCTGTTATTTCTTAAATGTCACATTTGATTGTTTTATCTCCCAGTCACATTCAGTTTTGAGTATACCCTCCACTGAGACAGTCAACTAACTTTCTACCTAGATTCACAGTGAAGTGTGTAAAGTCTGCTGTTAATCATAAATGTATAAAATAATTAATATTACTATTGAAGATCATCACTTTATTTGAGGAGACACCTTGAGCAGTAATTAATGCCTAAGTAGTATAAAGAATTTAATGATTAGGATGAAATGCCGTTAATTAAGTAATGGTGAAAATGTAAGGACAGTTATGAGGACAGTGTAAATGAGTGCTGAATGTGTGGAGGTGAAAGAAAGTGTCCAGTGAAGCCCAAAGACTTTGCTCCATACAACAAAGGATGGTACCCACTGTGGCAAAAGGCTTTGCATCATCCTCCTCACACAAAAACTCACCTCCACCACAGTAAGACACAGTACAGAGAATGTCTGGAATATTGATGTTCACCAGGGAAGGGAAGGACTAAGCGACAGCCAGGTTGCATAGCCAGCTGATAGATAATGTCCACCTCTGGCACAGAGATAGAATTACACCACAGTATGAGATCAGAGAATGCTCTTGTTCTTACAACAACATGGAGATCGCACGGTATGTCGGACTTGGTGATCTAACTTCAAATGCACTCTGTCCACCGCAGGGATCATACAATTGGCTTTAACAAACACCATCATAATTACCCATAAAACATGTTAAATACACTTAAACATATATTTATGATATGAATGACAAGTTAAAACAAAAAACAACAACAAATAAACAGTTGAAGAAAATATACAAATAAATTGACAAGACTTGATGAAGCCACCGTGAATACTGGGAAACCCACCCCATCACCACAATATTCAGAGACCAGTTTCCCAAATCGATATGAAAATAAGAGTAATTGACTTTTTTTCAGGTTTAAAAGCTAAAGCTGAGCAAAGTGGTTAAAATAGTAAGTATAGTAAAATAAGATCAGCATAGTAAAATAACTGGGTAAAATAGTAAGTATAGTAAAATAAGATCAGCATAGTAAAATAACTGGGTAAAATAGTAAGTATAGTAAAATAAGACCAGCATAGTAAAATAACTGGTGAAAATAGTAACTATAGTAAAATAAGATCCGCATAGTAAAATAACTGGGTAAAATAGTAAACATAGTAAAATAGTCAAGTCAAGTCAAGTCAAGTCAATTTTATTTATATAGCGCTTTTTACAACGATGTTGTCTCAAAGCAGCTTTACAGAGTTTTGAAAACAGTTACAACATATATCCCCCAGTGAGCAAGCCAGAGGCAACAGTGGCAAGGAAAAACTCCCTCAACTGGAGGAAGAAACCTTGGGAGGAACCAGACTCACAAGGGGAGACCCATCCTCCTCTGGTCAAACAGTATTTACAGTTTGAACTAAATACCAAAGAAAGGAGTCTCTGTTTGAAATCTGGATAGCAAAGCTTTAGAAGCTGCACAGATAGAGGCAGTGTATGACTGAGGCAGTCTCTGGCTGAGGCAGTCTATGACTGAGTCTTTATGTAAAGTGGGCGTGAGCTGAAACAGTCCCATCCTATCTCAGTGCTGGTGCATCTGGATGGCACAGTGATGTAACTGAGGGTGTAGCAGTAAATGGACAGGTGAGCTGGCTGGTGATGGTGGGGTGGAGGTCCTGATGGTCAGTCCTTCAACAGCCTTCAACAGATGGGAGGACAGTCATTTCCTCAGGAAGAGTAAAGAGAGAAAGTTAGTTAGGCTCGGGAGTATGACTGTAGAGAATATGAATTTTCAGAATTTTAGAGTGTGGCTGGTGACTCCGGCAGATCTAACTATAACAGCCTAAACTAAAAGGAGAGAACCAGAAGGTAACATGGACATGAGAGTACCCTGAGACACTGGGGTCCCCCCACTCCACCATCAACAAACCTGTGTGATCGCGTGAAGTGGTGGAACAACAGCACCAACATCTCAGTTTACCATAAACCTCTGTGTCCAAGAACCCCCAGATCTCCTGCCTTTATCTAAAAGAGAAGATTAATAACCAAAAGCTACACTAAACAAGTATGTTTTCAGTCTAGACTTAAATATTGAGACTGTGTCAGAGTCCCGAACATTAACTGGGAGATTATTCCACAATTTTGGGGCTTTGTAGGAAAAAGCTCTTCCCCCCATTGTAGTCTTCTGAATTTTAGGAACTATTAGAAAACCAGCATCCTGTGATCTGAGTGAACGTGGCGGTTCATAATAGGAAATAAGATCTTGCAGGTACTCTGGTGGGAGACCGTGCAGGGCTTTATACGTCAGTATAAAATAAAAGTCAACAGTAAATTTAAATTATAAATTTGAAAATTATAGCAAAAACAAGATCAGATTTTAAACCATGCTGATGAAAATATTATGGGTCATTTGATAAGAAGCTGGACCTCTTTCCCCCGGAATGCACCATTTCTGCAGTAATCTGCTATACTCAGGGATTACAGTGGATTGCCGTTGTGTTGATATTGTAAATGTACAGCAGTTGTTTACAGTGTGTGATTAGACTTTCTGGACCTGAGAGAAGATCCAGAAGTGCTGAGTTCAGTAATCAGACAGCAGGAGGAGGATAAATCTGACAGACTATAGAGGTGAAGAAGAAGAACTGATAACTCACACTGTAAAGAACTGATATAACTGTACAGTGCAAGTACAGCAGTAATCTAATGATACAGTATTTTACATCTACTGTTCATTTTACAGAAGTTTATTTTTAAGTAGGGTGTTTTTTATACAAGCTCTCTTATAACTCTGACCTCCATTTCCTTATCTGACCATTAAATACTTAATTTAGAACATTTTCAGTGAATTCTTTATCACTTGTACAATTGTACATGTGTTTGTTTGTGTTTAACTGTGTTAGACTGTCTTCAGTGTTTACTGCTGTCAATCTGACCTTCACTTACGTTCACATGTTAATATGACATCATGACTTTCCAGAGAAAGAGAAGATCATCCATCAGCTCCAAACAGAGAAGAATAAACAGATCTGTTATGCTCAATGTAAGATCTTTACCTATATGACAGTTACACCTTAAATACAACAGACCTGTTATCCTCAATGTAAGATCTTTACCTATATGACACCTTAAATACAACAGACCTGTTATCCTCAATGTAAGATCTTTACCTATATGACAGTAACACCTTAAATACAACAGCCCTGTTATCCTCAATGTAAGATCTTTACCTATATGACAGTAACACCTTAAATTCAACAGACCTGTTATGCTCAATGTAAGATCTTTACCTATATGACAGTCACACCTTAAATACAACAGACCTGTTATCCTCAATGTAAGATCTTTACCTATATGACAGTAACACCTTAAATTCAACAGACCTGTTATGCTCAATGTAAGATCTTTACCTATATGACAGTCACACCTTAAATACAACAGACCTGTTATCCTCAATGTAAGATCTTTACCTATATGACAGTCACACCTTAAATACAACAGGCCTGTTGTTCAGAAATCATCATCACAGAATGATATAAGATCGTAATAACACTGTAACTGTACTGATGCAGCTCTGGATGCAAGTGATGCTTGTTGTGCTGCGGGCTGGAAGTACTTCAGTGGGAAGTGCTACTACTTTTCTACTGATGAGAAGACCTGGACTGAGAGTAGAGATGCTTGTGTGGCTGCAGGAGGACACTTGGTGATTATCAGCAGTACAGAGAAGCTGGTATGATGATCAGATATAATATAGTAACTCTGTAACACTCACTGACTGAAATGCAGTAACACAGTAACACTTTATTTTGAGTGGTTCTTTGTAGATGATTATTAAACTCCAGTTACAGGACAGTGTCAGCAGCGTGTCTATAACAGTCTGCTGGAGATGTTAAGATGGTCTGTGTTTTATGTTCAGTGACTTCTCAGGTTAAAATCTATAAATATGAACGTCTAAATAAAATGAAAAACAAATATGAATACATTTTATTTAGAGTTTATTATTATTATTATTATTATTATTATTATTATTATTATTTATAGACAAGTGACACATTTCAGTGATTGTTGAGTTTATGCTGTTTTTTTTTTTTTTACAGGAATTCTTAAAGAAATCATATCCTGGTGGGGGTGAACAGCTCTACTGGGTGGGTCTGACTGATGCTGTGACGGAGGGAGACTGGCGCTGGTTAGATGAAACACAACTCAGTGAGACACCAAAGTAGGTCCATCTCAGACACTGTAAACACCACAGATCTGATTTCTGAGATTCATGTTTAATTTTATAGTTCTAGATATTTAATTTCAGTGTTTATCATGTGTTTTAATAAAGACACACTGAGTGAAGAGTTATTAGTTTATTATCCTGTTTTTCAGATACTGGACTGGAAATGAGCCTGATAACTGGAAAGGGGATAACAATCAGTATCCTGAAGGAGAGGACTGTGCTCTGATGCAGCTGAACACTAACCATTATCATTTACAGGATGCATTCTGTGCTGTGGAGAAGAAAAAGCGTGTTTGTGAGGCAAAAGCAGTCAAATAAAAAAATACATATACATTTTTCCCTTTTTTTCTTTTCTTTTGTTTTTCTGTTGTTTAGATCTAGTTAATTCAGGATCCCCATAAAATCTAACCAGTAATTATGTTGTGCTCAGATTTGTTCTTTCTGGGTTCTTTCTGTGTTTTTCGACTCACTGATCTAAACAGTACTCTGACTAGACTGCTGGATGGGAGGATAGTTAAACTAACTGTGAGTTAAGCTCACATCAGCACATCAGAGCAGATCTTATGTTATTTCTCCCATGAACGTATGTTTGGATGTGTTTTACATGTTTTATTATTCTAATCATGATGGTATTTGTGTTTCAGTAGTTCATCCTGTAATGTTAGTATTAATGGATATTTGGTTAATGCAGTATTTGTGGTTTTAATGACTGATGTAAGTGCAGTAACTGCTGTAATGTAAGGTTGGTTTATGGTGTGATTGATAAACAGAACTATGATATTGTGGAAACATTGTGTGAGTGCTTTTTATCTTTATTATTTATTATTCATTATTATAATATTTTTTATAATTGTGTAACAATGCAAGAACATCCAAGCATTTGAAAGCCAGACTAGGTAAACAAAGGACATAAGCGTAGCCTGATCTGATGAATCTTGATTTCTTATGAGGAGTACAGATGGTGGGGTCAGAATATGGGGCAAACAGCATAAATCCATGGCTTTATCCTGTCTCGTGTGAACAGTCCAGGCTGGTGGTGGGGGTGTAATGGTGTGGGGAACCTTGTCACACTTTATACCAATCCATCTTCAACGATAATTTACATTCTAATAACCTTTTACATTTACCTTCTGATATTTATTTCAAGAGTGCTAAAGCAGCATGTAACAAAGCAAATGTGGTCTGAAACTGGTTTTATAAAAAATGAGTCTCCTAAGTCTCTGCATCTAAATCTAATAGAACACATTTGGGATGTGGTCTACCATAGAAAGATTCTCAGCATTAGAGTGCACCTGATATATATATACAGTGCATCCGGATAGTATTCAAAGCACTTTACTTTTTCCACATTTTGTTAAGTTATAGTCGTATTCCAAATGGATTAAATTATTTTTTCCCTATAAATTGTACACACAGTACCCCATAAAGACAAAGTGAAAAAAGTTCATTAAAACAAAAACATCACATGTACATAAGTATTCACAGCATTTGCCCAATACTTTGTTAAAGCACCTTTGGCAGCAATTGAGTATGATGCTACAAGCTTGGCACACCTATTTCTGGGCAGTTTCTCCCATTCTTCTTTGCAGAACCTCTCAGGCTCCATCAGGTTGGATGGGGAGTGACGGTGCACAGCCATTTTTTTAGATCTCCCCAGAGATGTTCAATAGGGTTCATGTCTGGGCTCTGGTTGGGCCACTTAAGAACATTCACAGAGTGCTCCAGAAGCCACTCCTTTGTTATCTTGGCTAGGGTCATTGTCCTGTTTGAAGATGATCCTTTGCCCTAGTCTGAGGTCCAGGTTTCTTCAAGGATGTCTGTGTACATTGCTGCATTCATCTTTCCTTCAAAGCCTACTAGTCTTCCAGTTCCTGCTGCTGAGAACAACCCCACAGCATGATGCTGCCACCACTAGAGATCGACCGATATGGGTTTTTCTATAGCCGATGCCAATGTTTAGAGGTCAGGGTCACCGATGGCTGATATGTGCTGCCGTTTTTTTTTTGGCAGATTTTTAGGGCCGATATGTAGAAGTTTCTAGATAAAATCAAAAATAGAAAGAACGCAAAACATTTTTATCTGCCCCACAAAAAATCAGTAAGACCAAAATACTGCTGAAAGAATATAACATACACCTTCTCTTTATACCAATAACAAACAAGTTATTAAAAAGTGCATTGATTAATACTTCCACACAGCCGACATGATCACTGCAGTTACACAGAGTGCCTCACTTCACTGTCAAGTTTTTTATCGCATTGTAGTAAACTTGCGGTTCTCTAAAGAGAATGAGGCACTCGAAGAGAGCGAGAGAGAGAGAGCGAGAGAGAGAGAGAGAGAGAGAGAGAGAAACAGCACGCGACACAAGAGAGAGATAAAGAATATATATACCGATATACGGTAATGATTGTTAACGCTGCAGCTCTGTTCTGTTTACTCTTTCTTGAGTTACATTTGGCTCGAATGCTGGAAGCTGAATAATCCTTCACAAGACATCCAGACATGATGTTTGACATTCAGAGAATTTTGTTTTTCATGATCTGAGAGTCCTTCGGGTGCTTTTTGGCAAACTCCAAGTGGGTGTCTTTTGTCCTTTACTGAGGAGTGGCTTTCCAATCAGTGGAAACAGGATGCACTCAAGCTAAATTTTAAGTGTCTTGGCAAAGGCTGTGAATACTTATGTACATGTGATTTTTTTTTTCTTTTAATAAACTTTGTTCACTTTGTCTTTATGGTGTATTTTGTGTAGAAGTTTGAGGAAAAAAAATATTGAATTAATTTTGGAATAAGGCTGTAATATAATAACATGTAGAAAATGTGAAGCACTGTGAATACTTTACAGATGCATTGTCCCCCTTCCGTTACACTTTTTTCTTGCATTCTGTTTTTGATACATACTTGTTTACCACCCTCTACCACAAGTACAGTTTAATGTCATGTCCGTCTTTGTGAGCACAGTGAACGTGAGAAATGAGAAGTATCACATTCTGCTGGAGCTTCTCAAAGAACGAGTTTAGTCTGTTCATTCTCGCTCTGAGTTGCAGTAAGTCTGTCTTATTAACGTGCTTTGATAGTTTACACGCATGCAAAGCACATGGCAGACGTTTACGTTAATGTGAAATTTAAAAAGCGTGGCACAAGAGAGACAGGAGATGGTGAAGCGAGCAGAGGTAAGTTTAATTTTTTTCTTTAATGACTGGAAAGATATATACAGGGCAAGAATAACAGGGTTGTATTTGTTATCATACCATCAATCATATGTTAGATAATCTCAGGCTGCAAGTCTGTTGGTTATTGTTGGTCGTGTTGTGTCACTTAAAGGCAGAACTCATAGAGTGCAGTGTGAAGATTGCAGTGCGAGTGGAAAAGACAATGCCGTTGATGTAATTAAATATCTTATAAGACAAATAAGCACACTACAGGACAAAGTAATTCTCTGATTATGTTGTGGTACATGGTATGGGTCTCACAGGAAGGGCTGAACCACTAAACAAGTGTGGGTTATGAGTTTCCTGAAAGTAAATTTGTTTTATTAGGTGTGAAACTGAAGGCAAAGTGACAGTTTAAATGGTATTATCTGCAGAATTTCTTATAAAACCATCTAAAAATAATCAGATTTCAATAATGTCTTCTCTAAAGATCTAAGTAAAGAGTTCTTAACTCATCCTGCTTGGATGTGATTTAGTTGGTCAATTCTTACTTGCCTCCAGTTTGTTTAAAATGGTGCTGTCATACTTTTAAAAATAAAATGTCCCAGAAGCACTTTGTTTGTGAGCATCCACATAATGCATTGATTTAAAGAAAAACCTTTAAAATGTAAGAAGCCTTGATGTTGCATAAGCCATCAAAAGGTTCATGCTTTCTTTCGTTCCAACTTGGTTCTTTTTATCGGTCACAGAACCATTTGTGCCATCTTGTTGTTAAGAATGTAGCAGTTGAGTGAGAAAATGCAAAATCACGCAAAAAAAACTGCTTAAGCATCCCTTAATTGGCTTCCAGTTCACTTTAATAGAAGAGGGTATATTTGTTGCTAATGCTATGAATGGACTGCCCCCTCCACATGTTGTGGATATACTTTTTTATCTATGATTAGCTAAAACTTGTCTAGACTTTAAAATTGGGGTTTTACTGTAGTTGCACAGAGGAACGCTCTACCCGCTTTAGGGATTTACTGGCCTGCCGGTACAGTCCCCGGGGGCAATGCTTTGTGTGTGAGCAGTATTGTAGTACTATACCAATACATGTTACTAAGTTTGCATGTAAAGTACTGCATGGTCAGCAGCCAATCACAGTAATGCTGCCTGGATAAACTGTAATCAGAACCACCGGTAAAACTTTAGTTTAGTAATGAGTGCAAAGCATAAAGAAGCGAAAAGTGTGGCTGAAAATATACATGATGAAAAATTAAACATGAAACTGCACACATTGTATGGCTGCCCATGAAGTAAAGGTACGTTCAGGGTTTAGAGCCTTTACTCTGTTGGCTCGCTCAATAAGTTAGCCGCTTCTCTCAGTCTGCTGTTGGAGAAGAGACTATCGGCCCTATTCCCTACTTAGATTGCTACTTAAAAAATAATAAACATTTCATTCAACAGCCACAGAATGTTAAATAAGAAGTTATCTATACTTAAAAAATGAATCATTGGGTGGAGGTTCTGCCATTTCATGTCCAACACTGTGTACTACATAGGGTGGAGGAAGCCATTTAAGATGGTGCCGTTAGTCTTGGCTCCTCAGAAAAAGTGAACTTTGTCTTGGTAACTGTTTGTAAAATAGAACTGAAAGTATGGAGTTTTCATTTTTGAGTTACTATGATTTTAGTGGACAGGTCTAGAAGAAAAATGTCCAGGGCTGAATTTAATTCCCAGTCCAGCCCTGATCCACGTTCTTCATTTCTAAACCTCTCTCCAAGTTACCATTAAATTATCCTTAAATAAAATGGTGGGTGCTGCTGATGGATTTTAACAATGAGTGGACTACGCTAAGAAGTCTGTTAAGACAAAAAGAAACATTTGATGTGAAATCTAAAACACAGTGATCTGATTTAAGACACCAGTCAAACTTGCATGCTTTCGAAGTACGTGTGTAATGAAGTAAGACTAATTAAGCAGATGAAAGAATGAATGTAATGGAGCTAATCTAAGACTGTAAAATGTTTGTTTTGTCAGCTGCTGCAGAAAATAAGAACGTGTCTTACTCTTCTGTGAAGTTCCATACACCGGGTGAGTCTGTAACTGTTCACACGTCTTCTTGATCAGTCTTAGCTTTCTCTTAACAGAGGAAGACGGCCATATTATCACACATCTAATTTCCTGCTCATCATATCTGGAGGCTTTATAATTATTAATATTTTCAAACTATCTTGTTCAACAGTAATTGTATGTTCCGGCTTCATGTTCTTCCACTGAGAAACACAGCCTGTGCTTTTTTTATGTGTCTTTACTATAGCCCACTAAACTAACCTGACTTATTCAAGGACTTTTTCAAGTTAATCTAAAGATATGAGGATGTTTAAAAGTGAGGTTTAAAAGCAGAACTTGGCTTGGAAGCATGATCTCATGATGCAGTGTCTCATGGGTGATCTGTCTTTTGTAGCAGGTTTGCCAGTCTAAGCTAGTTCCTAATAATTTAATTAATCTTTGTGTTCCATCCACTTTCATTGGATTCGACTGATCTGTAGACCATAGACTCACTACAGATGTTGGCGGACTAATGCAGCAAATTAAAGGAGTTTTATTTGAACTATGAACATCAAGCTCAAGCTCTTTTAACACTTTATTCATATATTTTATATTTATTCTTAATGAATTAAAATTGTCAACATTTATAGTGAATGTAATGTTTTTCAACTAAAAATCAATAGAGTGAGAATAAGTCAATGTAATGTAATTGCACACTGTATTGCATTTTGTAGGTTCACATTTACTGACTATAGCCCTCCCTATCTACTCTGTCTCTTAGTGGTAAAGGAGTGAGCAAATATTACCAGCACTGACCAGATAGTAGTAAAGTGGTGGCCTTTTTTTAGTGACACTGATCTGATGGTGGCAAGTCATTGTGGCTTGTACTGGTATGAGTATGTCCAGCACTTTGTGGGTGTAGGGCCACATACACAAGGGCGTGGGAGCGAGTTTGACATTGGGGGGGACACATTTACTAATATAAAATTAAAGCCCACCCTATCCCCTAAATATTACCTATAACCTGAGTTAGTTTACAAATGTATTAAGACATTTAATTAAAAGTAAAATATAATAAAGAATATATTTGTTTTTTTTATTTAAGAGAAAAATAAATAGATCCATATAAATTCAGCTTTTGTGGGCTAAAGGGTGACCAGATGAGAATGAGAGAAATTCAGGGCATGAGACTTGGGTGAGTGTGTAAATAATTTAGATCAGACACACCAGTTCTAATAATCACTTATCAATATTATAACCATTATCAACAGATTCTGAGCATATGATCAAGATCATGTTGGCCTTACTCGAATATAAGAATTGAATATCTATATCTGACCTGCTGACCACACACACACACAGTTAAGTTATAGCATCATCTCTTCATATCTTATCATTCTGTAACATTAATTATCTAATACACATACAGACAGCACTACTCTAACACCTTATCTTTAATAACACACACCTAACCAACAGCACAGCAGCTACAGCTTCTCTTACTCCTTTAAAAACAGTAAACAGACCACTTGCAGCATTAGCCTGCTAAACTAAAATAAACTCCTAGCTCAGAATTATGGACTGCTCTCATCACTGACCTCGCGTTTAAAGCTGGCGCGAGCTACCCGACACTCCAGCGAGGCGAGAGCTCCGGTCAGTGAATCTGCCGACAGCAGGATATTTCTAAAGAGGCATCTCAACACAAACCTTAAAGTTAAAGACCACCTAACAACCAGAGTCTGTTTCTAACAACAAACACAGCGAGTAAACTGCGAAGGCTGCCAAAACGCACTTTTAAAATACAGTGTTTTTAAACAGTTTCCGTTCTTTCCGTGGTTTAATTTTTTGGTTGGACAAATCTACCTGTTTCTGATATTGGTTGGGACACATGCCCCCCATCCCCCCCGGTTCCTACGCCAATGCACATACAAATGATTTTAGCACCTTTAACAGTGATACATACACCCTGGTGTGAACAACAATATACGCCCTTAAGTCTTGTACTGCTGGTGTGAACAGCTGGACGTCAGTTTCTGATCTCTACTGTGTTAAAATTATTCCACCACCCAAAAAATATCTGGAGATTTTATGCGGTCCCATTCACTTAAAGGGAAGGCCTAGTCAAATAGCACAGGAAGCATCACAGAGACAAGAGTGCCGATGAACATCAAGCTCAAGCTCAGTTAACACACAATTCATATATTCAATATTTATTTTAATGGATTATAGCATCATTTATAGCGAATGTGATGATTTTCAACTAAAAGTCAAGTGAGCCATGATATATTTGACTAGTAGTGCAAGCTAACACTTAGCATTTGCCTGTTTATCTTAAAGATTTTAAATTGGCTGTTTGTTTAACTGGTTTAGAAGACAGACAGTCACATCCAGAGCGACTACACTTTAATCATGTTAGTGACCAGTAACTGTTATTAGGAGTCTTGCCCAAAGACTCTAACTGGTGTATTGTAGAGTCTCTCCAAGGGGATGAATTAAACACCAGCCCTTCCAAACCAGCTGTGCACTACCGTGTCAGTGTCAGTGAGTGTTTAAAAGACTGTATATTTTTACTGGGTACTTTTATCTAAAGCACTTTCTATGTTGGTGAACTTTGTAGACTCCTTTTCCGTTTTATCAGGACCATTTACTAAATAGGTACACTTT
This sequence comes from Megaleporinus macrocephalus, assembly GCA_021613375.1. Classification (NCBI taxonomy): domain Eukaryota; kingdom Metazoa; phylum Chordata; class Actinopteri; order Characiformes; family Anostomidae; genus Megaleporinus; species Megaleporinus macrocephalus. The sequence goes on from CM038708.1 coordinate 14,143,503, forward strand.
TGTGGTTCTACAGTTAAAGAGTGTAGTCCATCTGTTTCTCTATAGCCCTCATTTATCCTGTTTTTATGTAGTCAGGACCCCCACATGACCACCTCAGAGCAGGTGATATAAGGGTAGTGGATTATTCTCAGTACTGCCGTGACACTGACATGGTGATGGTGTGTTAGCGTGACACACCAGTTGAGCAGATTAGACACTGCAGTGCTTGAATTTTCAACTCTTTGTTTTTTTGGGGTTTTTTTTTAGCAGCTGCTGCAGAACAGGAGAATTCCACCTACTCCATTGTGGGCATTCCTGAACAGGGTGAGTCTATGTGAGTGTTGGCATGTCATGTTCAGTTTTAACTGTGTTTTATGTTCTGCAGATAAGTTAGCCTTTGTAAATACCACTTTGTGGGTGTAGGTCCACATACAAACGATTTTAGCATCTTTAACAGTGATACATACTCCCTGGTGCGAACAATGATATACGCTCTCAAGTCTTATACTGCTGGTGTGAACAGCTGGACTTTTTGATCTCTATTGTGTTAAAATTGGTCCACCACCCAAAAAATATTTGGTGGTCTTAGGTGGTCCCATTCATTTAAAGGAAAGACATCAGTGATGTATGTTGGTTTATGACTGGTGTTTAATGTTTGAAGTAACTATGTACAATTAATAAAGGATTTTAATGAAAAATAATCATCAAACCTTTATAGCTTTTGATTTCTGTCCTGACAGCTGGCCCCAGCAACTCTGACCTGCCTAGACCAGATGACTCTGCTGACCCCTCACCTGAAGCAGGGTCGAAGGTTGTGATGATCAAACAGGCTAAAGACAGACTACTGTGGGTTTCTCTCTGTGCTCTCCTCTTTGCTGTGACCCTTGTCATTGGAGTGCTCTGTGAGTCTGTATATACACATATATTTATAAAACTACCTGTTCATTTGCAATCAATTCTGAGAGCAATTAATTGATGTTGTTTTATGAACTGATGGAGGCAAAATACTCAATGTAATGTTTTGTCATTTGATTGTTCTTGATTATGGAGACTGTAGATCTTCTGTTTCTGTTCCACAGACTTCACTGCCTACATTTCACAAAGACAATATCAGAGGAAGTTCACAGGTTAGTGTGAGAATGGAGAGTAGTGTGCTCTTCACACACTCCAACAGTAAAAATAAACTTAAATCAATACTTCATTAATTCACTCATGTACACATTTACATAGGTCTATTATAACATATCAAACTGATTTTTAGGTATGAGGATATATGTCATGAAATCAAAGAGTGAAAATGACTTTTCAAATTTGAACTATTTGTTTTTCAGACATACTCCTTCATTACAACAATACCTTGAAGAACTACTCCATAATTGAAATTAATCTCTCCGGTAAGTTTATTTTAGGGATGCACTAATTTGGGATTGATGGAGTGATGCCAGAATCTGCTATTTTTCATGCACATATGCTGATTCAGATACAAAAATATATATAACATTTGGAAATGTGCACTGCATCAACATGGATTAGCATTATAGGGAAATATGACTATTTTTGTAGGGTCTGTATAAAGTAAAATGAGTAACTACAGACCTTATAGCATAATAGCCCAGAGTCACCTAAGCTTTCTAGCTATCAGTTTGATATGTTGGTCAAATCTCAATTTTTTTCAATTGTCGATCGATTAATACAATTCCAATATCAAGTATTGAAATCTTGTAGGAACCTGTAGTGGAGTAAAGGAGGAGTCAACACTTTGCCAGTCAACACAGACTGAGTAATATATTGATTTAATATTCAGTTGATATGTCTTAATTTGTATTATTAAAATTGTTTTAAGAAAAGATTATGTTGTATGTATGTATGTAAAAATTGATTTTTTTACAAAGTTTGCTGCCTCAATTTTTTTTTATCTTTTGTCAGATGTTGTTTATATGGTATAATGAAGTACAATTAGAAGCATTTCATGTGTGTGCTAACTTTTTATCAACAAATACATCCAGTTTAAGCAACAACTTAATATTTACGGTGTTGTCCCTTCTTCTTTAAGACTTCTGCAATTCGCCCCGGCATGCTGAATATCAGCTTCTGGCCGAAACTTGAATGATGGCAACCCATTCTTGCCTAATCAGTGCTGATCACAGTGTCTGGGTCTTTGTTTGTAAACCCTCTTTGGATTGAACACAGGTTCTCAATGGGATTGAGATCTAGGGAGTTTCCTGGCCATAAACCCAAGACTTTAATGTTTTGTTCATCGAGCCACTTGGTTATCACCTTTGCCTGCAACATTGTGTTCTATCATGCTGGAAAAAGCATTGTTCATCTCCAAATTGCTCCTGGATTGTTGGGAGAAGTTGCTCTTGGAGGATGTTTTAATACCATTCCTTGTTCATGGCAGTGTTCTTAGGCAAAATTTTAAGCGAACCCACTCCCCTGGATGAGAAGCAACCCCACACATGAATGGTCTCAGGATGCTTCACTATTGGTGTGACACAGGACTCATGGTAGCGCTCACCTTTTCTTCTCTGGAAATTGTTTTTTCCAGATGTCCCAAACAGTCTGGAGGGGGCTTCATCTGAGAAAATAATTTTACCCAAGTACTCTGCAGTCCAATACCTATATTTTCTGCAGAATGTCTGTTCTTAATGTTTTTCTTGGAGAGAAGTGGCTTCTTTGCTGTTCCTTCTTGACACTTGACCTTCGTCTCATTGTTCAGATGCACTCACACCTGCCCTCTGCCATTCCTGAGCAAGCTCTGTACTAGTGGTGACCCGATCTCGTAGCTGTGTCCTCTTTAGGAGATGGTCTTGACGCTTGCTTGACTTTCCTGGGTGCCCTGAAGCTTCTTTACTGCTATTGAGCCACTCTCCTTGAAGTTCTTGATGATTGGATAAATGGTTAATTGGGGTGTATCTTACAAGCAGCAATGTATTTGCCTGTGAAACCATTTTAATGCAATGCAATCATGACTTCACATGTTTCATGTTTCATGTAATCATGGTTAACAGAAGAAAACTTTACCACTACCCTTTTAAAGCAACCAGTCTGCTCTTCTAATTATCATGACAGAGTGATATCAGCTGTCTTATCCTCATTAACCTTATCTCCTGAGCTAATGAGATCACTGAAATTATGTTTCCAGGTCATTCTGTAGGCCTGAAATGCATTGGCTGGAGTGCAGTAATTTTTGTGATAAGCAAATTTTTCATGGCAGGAAATGACTTTGCAATTAATTGCAATTCATTGATTGTCAGTGCAATAATCAGTGCGATTCACTGATTACTAGAGTCTAGAGTTATTACAAATTGCCACCATGAGAACTGAGGCAGCAAACCAGGGAGTCAATGGAGACAGAGAATGAAAGCGTCTGGAAGTGTGACAAGTCCTATGGGTGAAACATGCTACTTTAATGTTTAGTATGTTTATGAGTATGTGACACAATCAAGCCTTTTTTACTTTTTACTTCTTTTCACTCTTTTTTTTTTACAAAATGAACACAATAGTAAAATACAATAGTATGAACACAAAACAATACAAAAAATATGCAAGTTATATCATGAATATCAGATCAAATGTATTGAGAATTTTAAGGTGCAGAAACACTGCAGGTGGTGGAATTTTTGATTCCCAATATCAGTAAAAAGAAAGTATTCAAGGAAACAAGAAAAATACACACAGCCCTAATCATTTTATTTAAATTGATACTTCTCAGCATTTTTATTTTTCAGCTGAAGTCAGGCAACTCCAGGAAGATAAGAGAAGCCTTACTGATGAACTTCACTGTGAGATAGATCTTAATATCTACAAATGCTAAACATTTAAAAGAAAACACCGGCTGAATAAACTGTGTGTGAGTAATTAATTATTTTTATTGTATTTCAGGGATGAAAGATAATCTAACTGAGAAAGAGAGGAACTACACAGAGATCTTACAACAGAAGCAAAATGATATTAGTGGTAAGTACACACCTTCCAAGATTCAAAGAGGATGAGAAATGAATTAAATGATTCACTTTGGCATAAAGATTAAAGATTTCACTGCATAGAAGAAATATTTAAGGAATTTCTTCTAAAACCTTAATACATTAAAATACACCAGTAAACACACACACACACACGCTTACATAAACAGCCTATTTTTTGGGATTAAATTTGTACAGTTTAGTTCTACTCAGTACCGGAATTACAAAGCCAGAATGGTCAGGGCTGGAATGGCCAATGAGTCGTGTGAATTCTTAATGGGTTGGTTTTGTTAAGTTGTTCTTCCTCAATTGGCGCATCATTTTGTAGATTTGTTTTTCTTTCAGTTGACAGTTCCTAATAACAACAGTGGACTTGCCAGACCAGTCCAACTGAGTCAACATTAGAAGGGTGTAAAAAACTTTTGCACAAACCACAATTGCTTTTCACAAAATATTTTCATGAAATGTACATTCTCTTTCATTTGTTAAGCATACCACTAATATAACATGATTTTTGAATAGGTAGTTTTTTTACATCTAAAATTTAAAAATTCAACTTGTTCTACTATTTGACCAGAGCTACCCAAACATTTACATACAGCTGTTTAATATAAAGTTATGTAATTTCCTTTAAATACAGAAAGTTGTTCTGTAGCTTTTTAAAACTATTTTAACATCAGAATTACATCTTAAATTAAGTTTCTATTGGTGCACTCAACAATAATAATAATAATAATAATAATAATAATAATAATAATAATAATAATAATAATAATAATAATAACAACAACAACAACAACAATAATAATAATAATAATAATAATAATAATAATAATAATAATAATAATAATAATAATAATAATAATAATAATAACAAATAAATAAATAAATAAATGAATTTCTCCCAGCATTTGTATTATTTATTTTCTAAGTTTAATAAATCTGTTCACAAGCTGTATGTTTATTAAAGAATAGCTTCTTTTACAGGTGCTCCATTTTTCACTTCACCCTCATTTCTTAACCATCTACTCAAATAATTCAGTCTCAGTATTTTTCAACCAACACTGCTTTAATATTGTGTTACTATTGTGTTTACTTCACTTTGATGTGTTTTTAGAGAAAGATGAGATCATCATGCAGCTTAATACTGAAAAGACAAACCTAAGCAGTGATGTTACAGGTGAGATATAATTTGATTTCTACTAATAACAAACATCTAATACAAATGAACAGAGAAATTAGATGTACGCTAAGTGGGGTGTAGATTGTACTTGAGGCTAAACACAGTACATTTATGAATTCCTGTTTATTCAATGTTTTTAATGTGATTAATCTGATCTTCGCTTCATTAACATGCTGATGTGATATCCTGACTTTGCAGTGAAAGAGGAGATCATTAAGCAGCTCCAGGCAGAAAAAAATCAAAATTCCAAAGATCTTAAAGGTGAGACATACATCATAACATATGTACATAATCAAATAAAAGATTTAAAGACCACCACATACCGGACACAGAGCCACCATCCCGCAGTGTCACCTTGTATAACACAGAGTGCATCACCCTAAAGTGTAAATAAACTAAAAACTTTTTACTATAACTGTATACATATGGTGATGCAGATACAAATATATATATATATATATATATATATATATATATATATATATATATATATATATATATATATATATATATATGTGGACTGCATCAAGGTGGATTAGCATATTATGAAAATATGACCGTTTTTGTAGCGTCCATATACATTAAAATTAATAACTACAGACCTTATAGCATAATAAGTCACCTAAGCTTTCTACCTATCAGTTTGATATGTTGGTCAAATCTCCAAATATTTATATTGTGGATCAACTAATACTCATACAATTCCAATATCTTCCTGCATCCCTTGTTTATTTTAATAGGAGATTAAAAAATTGTAGGAACCTGTAGTGGAGTAAAGGAAGAGTGAAGTGTATAAGTCATCAACTGTGCATTCCTGGCTCCACCTTTGCCCATGAACGCAGTTTGAGTTGATATATCTTAAAATTCTATTATTAAGATTGTTTTAAGATCATTTTAAGATTACGTAACATTTTGTTCGGGACATTTTACTTGTTTAAAGTAATTTTAGAAACTCAGACTTTAGCACTGTATACAGACAGACTAAATGAACTTCAGGTGTGTGGTTAGTACTCTGGTGAGAAGCTCCAGTGATTGGTTGGCGACAGGCATGTAAAGGTGGCCTGTTGGTGAGGGGTATTATGGGAAATGGAGTCCAGGGAGTCAATGGAGACTCAATCAATGTGACACAATCAAGCCTTTTAAAATTTTTATTTCTTTTTTTTAATGGCTTAATTATGATAGTAAAATACAATAGTATGAACACAAAGCAATACAAAATAGTTATTGCATAAATATCAAATCAAATGTATTGCAGATTGGTCATTGCCTCTTTGAGCACACTCCTTATTACTGAAGCGTGCTGGTGCAAGAGTTTTAAGGTGCACAAACACTGCAGGTAGTGGAATTGTTGATTCCCAGCATTACTAATATCAGTAAAAAGTGTGGAAAGTGTGACACTGTTTAACTCTTCAGAGCTCCTCACACACAGCCCTATTCATTTTATTTCAACTGATGCTTCTCTGCATTTTTATTTTTCAGATAAAGAGAAACAGCACGAGGAAGAGAAGAGAAGCCTTACTAATCAACTTCACTGTGAGATAGATCTTAATATCTACAAATGCTAAACATTTAAAAGAAAACACCTGCTGAATAAACTGTGTCTGATTAATTAATTATTTTTATTGTATTTCAGGGATGAAAGATAATCTAACTGAGAAAGAGAGGAACTACACAGAGATCTTACAACAGAAGCAAAATGATATTAGTGGTAATTGCACACTTTCCAAGATTCAAAGAGGACGAGAAATGCATGAAATGATTCACTTTGTCATAAAGATTAAAGTTCAGATTTCACTGTATAGAAGGAATATTTAAGGAATTTCTTCACACACACATACACACACACATATACAGTATGTCATTAAACTGAACTTTACTTCACTTTGATGTGTTTTTAGTGAAAGATGAGTTAAGCAGCTCCAGACTGAAAAGACAAACTCAAGCAGTGATGTTACAGATGAGATATAATTGGTCCCTCCTAATAATAAACATTTAATACAACTGAACAGAGAAATTAGATGTACATTAAGTGAGGTGTAGATTGTACTTGAGAATAAACACAGTAGATTTATGAATTCCTGTTTATTCAGTGTTTACTGTGATTAAACTGATCTTCACTTTATTAACATGCTGATGTGATATCCTGACTTTGCAGTGAAAGAGGAGACCATTAAGCAGCTCCAGGCAGAAAAAGATAAAAATGGCAAAGATCTTAAAGGTGAGACATATATCGTTACATATGTACATGTTTAATCAAAACAAAAGATTTAAAGACCACCACATACCGGACCCAGAGCACCGCCCCACAGTGTCACATCTTATAACACAGAATGCATCACCCTAAAGTGTGAATAAACTAAAAAGCTTCACTTTTTACTGTAACTGTATACATATGTTGATACAGATACAAATATATATATATATATATATATATATATAATGAGGAAATGTGGACTGCATCAAGGTGGATTAGCATTATATGAAAATATGACCATATATGTATGTATATATAAGATGTTATATTAAACAGCTGTATGTAAATGTTTGGGTAGCCCTGGTCAAAAAGTAGAATGTGTTGAACAGTGATGTTACAGATGAGATCTAAATTTAATTTCTACTATTAAAAATATTAATTTATTAGTTAGTTGTTTACTGTGATTAATCTGATCTTCACTTTATTAACATGCTGATGTGATATCCTGACTTTGCAGCGAAAGAGGAGACCATTAAGCAGCTCCAGGCAGATAAGGATCAGAATACCAAAGATCTTAAAGGTGAGACATACATATTTACATCTATACATGTTCAATCAAAACAAAAGATTTAAAGACCACCACACACCGGACCCAGTGCCCCACCCTGCAGTGTCACAAACACACAATGAATCACCCTAAAGTTTAAATGAACTAAAAGCTTAATGTTTTACTGTAAATATAAAATTTACAGTATAAAAAAGTAAAAGTTTCAACATCATTTATGAAATTACTCCATTTAGTATCAGATAAGTAACTAAATCACTCTGTCTCAGCTTTGTAAAGACTAGACTAGTGAAGTTAGCTGAGGTGATTTTTCTGTTGATCTAAAATATTTTAGATTAGCTGCTTTTCTCTGTCTACATTTCAAGCCACATGTGATCTGCTATGGAGTTCTGTGGTTTGGTTCTGAGTTTCATTTAACATAGTTATGGTAAGCTGCTGATTGGTGGGCTGAGACATTAAGAAGAGAGTGGGTGAGTACCAGTACCTAGTTTTAAAAACACTGCTCTAGAAGTTTTAGATGTTAGGCAACACAGTCACAAATGAAATGATAAATATATGATAATAGTTAATAAATCCTCATGATATTCTATTATTTAACTGTAAGTACTCAGTAATTAGTAATTGAGTAGTCGGATTAACATGGATTGTTGAGTTTATTAATTAACAGCTCATTTACTCCGTACCTGTGTACTAACTGCTGCTTACTGCACTGATAATGAACTCATAAATGTGTTTAGTCTTAAATAGAAGTAGCATTAGAGCTAACTAGTAGTTATGATGTAGTCCTATTAATTATTTTTGTCAATCTATTGATTTATTATTATTATTTATTGCTACTCTGTGATCATGTTTACTACTAATTATATTGCAAACGTGTAATTAAGACTTAACTAGTTACTGATTTCTTAAATCTCTGTACTTGTTTTTATACTTGTCTCCTTTAGTAAAGTGGAAAATACACATAAACTAATGTTTAGTACAAATCATTCTACGCAATAAACCAAACAAAAATCAAGAACAATTAACAACACAATTACAATTAGCTGTTTATTAAAACTAGATTAGTTGTTTATTAAACTAGTGTCTTTCACACTTGGCCACTAGTGATCTAAAAGTTAGTCTCCACCACATCTCTCAAAAAGCAGAACCTTAAAAGACAAGATATTAGGACAGACACTGTTAATATCTAGACATTAAACTGTAAAGAGAATTGTTTGCATATTTCTTTTAATTAGCAGCTTGTGTTCTAGGTCTAAGCAGTCCACTTAATGAACATGGGATGCTAATGATCACACCTGTTATTTCTCCAATTTCACACTTGATTGTTATATACAGTATCTCCCAGTCACATTCAGTTTTGAGTATACCCTCCACTGAGACAGTCAACTAACTTTCTACCTAGATTCACAGTGAAGTGTGTAAACTTTATTTGAAGAGACACATTGAGCAGTAGTTAATGCCTGAGTAGTATAAAGTATTTAATGAGTAAGATGAAGTGCCGTTAATTAATTGATGGTGAAAATGTAAGGACAGTTATGAGGACAGTGATAATGAGTGCTGAATGTGTGGAGGTAAAAGAAAGTGTCCAGTAAAGCCCAAAGACTTCACTCCATACAACAAAGGATGACGCCCACTGTGGCAGAAGACTTTACATCGTCCTCCTGACACAAAAACTAATTAATATTATTTTAGGTTTAATACTTAACTGTGCAGCTCACCTCGCCACAGTAAGACACAGTACAGAGAATGTCTGAAATATTGATGTTAATGTTCACCATGAGCGTATCTTTAGCCTTTCTGGCTTTCCTCTACATTCGGACTCCACTGATTCCAACCAAAAAGCCCAGCAGCACCGGACAGAGCGGCCAAAGTGGAAGTGTAGCAAGAGAGATGGGCTACACAATAGGCTAAAGGCAAGGACTAAGCGACAGCCAGGTTACATAGAGAGCTGATAGATAATGTCCACCTCTGGCACAGAAGTATAATTACACCACAATATGAGATCAGAGAAAACCTGGCACTCAGACCGTATGTCAGACTCGTCGGTCCAACACCAAACACACTCTGTCCAATGCAGGGATCATACACTGGCTTCTGGAAAGAATTTAAGAGGTGGCATCTGTATCTACAACAGATGGTGTTCAGACATACAGACCTTTGACAAACACCATCATAATTAGCATAAAAGATGTTAAATACACTTAAACTTGAAACTAAAAAAAACAACTAATAAACACTTAAAGAAAATATACAAATAAATTGACAAAACTTGACAAAAACACAGAGAATGCTGGGAAACGTGCCCCCATCACCACAATATTCATAGACGAATTTACCAAAATGATACGCTAATAAGAGTAATTTTTTTCAGTTCAAATTAATTTACGTTTAAAAGCCAAGTAAAATAGAATAAATCTATAGAAGATCTGCATAATGAAAAAACTGGGTGAAATAGTAAGCATTGTAAAATAAGATCAGCATAGTAAAATAACTGAGTAAAATAGTAAGTATAGTAAAATAAGATCAGCATAGTAAAATAACTGGGTAAAATAGTAAGTATAGTAAAATAAGATCAGCATAGTAAAATAACTGAGTAAAATAGTAAGTATAGTAAAATAAGATCAGCATAGTAAAATAACTGAGTAAAATAGTAAGTATAGTAAAATAAGATCAGCATAGTAAAATAACTGGGTAAAATAGTAAGTATAGTAAAATAAGATCAGCATAGTAAAATAACTGGGTAAAATAGTAAGCATAGTAAAATAAGATCAGCATAGTAAAATAACTGAGTAAAATAGTAAGTATAGTAAAATAAGATCAGCATAGTAAAATAAGATCAGCATAGTAAAATAACTGGTTAAAATAGTAACTATAGTAAAATAAGATCAGTATAGTAAAATAACTGGTTAAAATAGTAACTATAGTAAAATAAGATCAGTATAGTAAAATAACTGGTAAGATAATAAGCATAGTAAAATAACTGGTTAAATAGTAAACATAGTAAAATAAGATCAGCATAGTAAAATAACTGGTTAAATAGTAAACATAGTAAAATAAGATCAGTATAGTAAAATAACTGGTTAAAATAGTAACTATAGTAAAATAAGATCAGCATAGTAAAATAACTGGGTAAAATAGTAAGTATAGTAAAATAAGATCAGCATAGTAAAATAACTGGTTAAAATAGTAACTATAGTAAAATAAGATCAGCATAGTAAAAGTGTTAAAAATAACAAATAAAACTAATATTAGAATATGAAACCATAAGTAAACTGTAAATGAAAATATTATGGGTCATTTTGAGGAACTGTTTCTCCCAGAATGCACCTGATAACTCACATGGTAAAGAACTGATATAATTCCTAATCTGACCATCAGACATTTTATTTAGAACATTTTCAGTCAGTTCTGTATCACTATTAATAAATACAGTACATGTGGTTGTGTGTTTGTGTTAGACTGTCTTCTGTGTTTACTGTTGTTAATCTGACCTTCACTTTTATTTGCATGTTAATATGACATCATGACTTTCCAGAGAAAGAGAAGATCATCCAGCAGCTCCAAACAGAGAAGAATAAACAGACCTGTTATCTTCAATGTAAGATCTTTACCTATATGATACTTACACCTTAAATACAACAGACCTGTTATCCTCAATGTAAGATCTTTACCTATATGATACTTACACCTTAAATACAACAGACCTGTTATCCTCAATGTAAGATCTTTGCCTATATGACAGTAACACCTTAAATACAAGAGACCTGTTATCCTCAATGTAAGATCATTACCTTTATCACAGTAACACCTTAAATACAACAGACCTGTTATCCTCAATGTAAGATCTTTACCTATATGACACCTTAAATACAACAGACCTGTTATCCTCAATGTAAGATCTTTACCTATATGACACCTTAAATACAACAGACCTGTTATCCTCAATGTAAGATCTTTACCTATATGACACCTTAAATACAACAGACCTGTTATCCTCAATGTAAGATCTTTACCTCTATGACAGTTACACCTTAAATACAACAGACCTGTTATCCTCAATGTAAGATCTTTACCTATATGACAGTTACACCTTAAATACAACAGAGCTGTTATCCTCAATGTAAGATCTTTACCTATATGACACCTTAAATACAACAGACCTGTTATCCTCAATGTAAGATCTTTATCTATATGACACCTTAAATACAACAGACCTGTTATCCTCAATATAAGATCTTTACCTATATGAAAGTTACACCTTAAATACAACAAACCTTTTTTTTTTTAGAATTCTTCATCACATAATGATATGAGATCATTCGTGACCCTGAAATGATTGTGATGGTGATAAAATATTTTTTTTGGAGATAAAAAGTTTTTTCTTTTATTATGTATATCTGATGTTATACAGAAGTCCTAAAGATGAATTCATGACTCCTGCAGATGTGTGTTATGATTTTATCATCGTTATCTCTAAGAAATATTGTAATAACACTGTAACTGTACTGATTTAGCTCTGGACGCGAGTGATGCTTGTTGTGCTGAGGGCTGGAAGTACTTCAGTGGGAAGTGCTACTACTTTTCTACTGATGAGAAGACCTGGAATGAGAGTAGAGATGATTGTGTGGCTGCAGGAGGAGACTTGGTGATTATCAGCAGTACAGAGGAGCAGGTATGATGATCAGATATAATATAGTAACTCTGTAACACTCACTGACTGAAATGCAGTAACACAGTAACACTTTATTTTGAGTGGTTCTTTGTAGATGATTATTAAACTCTTAATAGAGTATCAGTAACACATCAACAACACATCAGTCATGTAGCCATTAATTATCTTTAAGATATGTTGTTGATACATTACTAACATTAAGTAATTATGTTGTTATGTTAAATTAAGCAAAGCCTAATCTTACCTAAAACCTGACCCAGTTAAACTCCAGTTACAGGACGGTGTCAGTAGCGTGTCTATAACAGTCTGCTGGAGATGTTAAGATGGTCTGTGTTTTATGTTCAGTGACTTCTCAGGTTAAAATCTACACATATGAAGATGATCGTCTAAATAAAATGAAAAACAAATATGAATACATTTTATTTACATTTTATTATTATTATTATTATTATTATTATTATTATTATTTGTAGACAAGTGACACATTTCAGTGATTGTTGAGTTTATGCTGTTTTTTTTTTTTTTACAGGAATTCTTAAAGAAATCATATCCTGGTGGGGGTGAACAGCTCTATTGGGTGGGTCTGACTGATGCTGTGACGGAGGGAGACTGGCGCTGGTTAGACGAAACACAACTCAGTGAGACACCAAAGTAGGTCCATCTCAGACACTGTAAACACCACAGATCTGATTTCTGAGATTCATGTTTAACTTTATAGTTCTAGATATTTAATTTCAGTGTTTATCATGTGTTTAATAAAGACACACTGAGTGAAGAGTTATTAGTTTATTATGTTCTCCTGTTTTTCAGATACTGGACTGGAAATGAGCCTGATAACTGGAAAGGGGATAACAATCAGTATCCTGAAGGAGAGGACTGTGCTCTGATGCTTCTGAACACTAACCATTATCATTTACAGGATGCATTCTGTGCTGTGGAGAATAGAAAGCGTGTTTGTGAGGCAAAAGCAGTAAAATAAAAAAATACATATACATTTTCCCCTTTTTTTCTTTTCTTTTGTTTATCTGTTGTTTAGATCTAGTTAATACAGGATCCCCATAAAATCTAACCAGTAATTATGTTGTGCTCAGATTTGTTCTTTCTGTGTTTTTCGACTCACTGATCTAAACAGTAATCTGACTAGACTGCTGGATGGGAGGATAGTTATACTAACTGTGAGTTAAGCTCACATCAGCACATTAGAGCAGATAATTTATTATAATTCATTATACTGGCAGTATTTTTTCCTGATATAAAAACTTTTAGTCACAATGGATTTTACAGTAATTAACTGTTCTTGCAAAGCATGATGGAACAGTTAGCAGTATTTTGTACAGTATTAACAGCCTTTCATGTTTCACAGCAGTATTTCTTTAATCATGTTATTCTTCCCATGAATGTATGTTTGAATGTGTTTTACATGTTTTACTATTCTAATTATGATGGTATTTGTGTTTCAGTAGTTCATCCTGTAATGTTTGTGGTTTTAATGACTGATGTAAGTGCAGTAACTGCTGTAATGTAAGGTCAGTTTATGGTGTGATTGATAAACAGAACTATGATATTGTGGAAACATAGTGTGATTGTTTTTTTTAACAATGTTACTTGTTGATCTTGTTTTAAAATGTGTGGTATGTGTTACTTGTGCTGGTTTGTGTTGGGCTCTTTTGGGCAGTGTTGAGAAGGTGTATAGGTGGGAGTGACCTGATTGTTATCTCAGCTGTTTCAGTGGTTTCTATACTGTTGCTGTGTTCAATAATGATTATTCATCTACCTCATGTCTTCTTCTTTGCCACAGTAGCCCTCTTTTGCTGCAGAGGGGGTGAATAATTATTTACCCCGAGCTCGTGGGTATGGTTCTCATCTGTTAAGTTCACTGTAAGGAAACTTAACCACCCAACTCTAACTTGGTGTAATAAGCAACAACAATATCCCCAGTGAATGGAGTCAGACAAGTAATATGGAAAAGGTAGAAAATATATAAAAATAAAAATAGATGGGTTTTAAATTGCACTAAGGTTTTTCCCTTTTTTTTTAAAAAACTAGAGTTCACTTAAATTCAGATTATGTATCAAAATTAAAGACTCTTAACACAATGACACCTTTCAAATGCTGTTTCAGAATTAATTACACTAAGTGCCAAGAAAATAGATTTAAAGTAGCTCTTATGCTTAAGCTTCTTTTCAGCAAGTGTGAATTACTCTAAATGGCCTTTGTAGAAATCGACTTGTGCGTTAACGTGTAGTTTTTAAACTACTTACATTTACAGTTTGGACCACCTTTTTATGTGCACTCAAGATCAATTACTTTTTTTTTCAAACCACTTACCACAATGAACCAAAGTAAATTATGAACTTCACCTGCTTAATAAACACTTATTTCACACAACACTATTACTGAGATGACGCATCACTCACTATAATAATAAAACCCTTGTACAAGCCGGCAAACTCAAAAGAACAAAATAACAAACGTTGTAGGCCTGTTCAAACACTTTACAACATAAAATTAATCTGTATTTTTAAGTCTGTCACCATTCCTGTTCTAATGTTGTGTCCAATTCTCATCAAGCTGTCCACCGATATGTTCTATATTACTCTTGATTTGCTCTGGCAGCGACGCAGCACCCCCCTCTAGTGGCTGGATGTGGTCTGGAGCCAACCCTTACAGATTTAATGTCTTACAAGCATCAGATGTCTGTGTTTAAACTAAACACAGTGTGTAAAAGTGAAAATAGCATAACATAACAAAATCTAATATCGCTCAAGAAAAAAGGCAACAGTGAAGTACAATGCATCATTTTATATGAAAATAGCAAAAGTAGGTAAAAATGTCCTTTAAGTTTAGAATTATTCTGTCACTTGTGTTTGCACACAGTAAAATTTAACCTTCACATTTAACCCATCCATTCAGTAAAGCACCTACATATACATACACACTAGCGGTTGGCAGCCCTATCCATGGCACCCAGGAAGCAGTTGGGGGTTAGCTGCCTTACTCAAGTGCACTTCAGTCATGTCCTGCTGGTTCCAGGCATCAAACCAGCGACCTTCCCGTCACAAGACCGGATCCATTTTTCTGTCCTAAGGAGGTACAGTATGTCTCCATTTACCTGGTCTGCTTAAGTGTGAATGAAGGTTTTGGGAATTGCATGTAATTAAAATTGGACATGTTGGTCTCAATCACTACTTCAGCTGGTTTACTTACACTACATGGCAAAAAGTATTAGCTCGTCTGCCTTCACAAACATATGAACTTGAGAGACATTCCATTCGAATCCATAGGGTTTAATATGATGGCAGCCCACCATTTGCAGATTTACCAACTTTTCTGGGAAAGCTTTCCACACAGTTTAGGAGTGTGTTTGTGAGAATCTTTGACCGTTCTTCCAGAAGCACATTTGTGAGGTCAGACACTGACGTTGGCTGAGAAGCCCTGTCTCACAGTCTCTGCTCTACTTCATCCCAAAGTTGTTTCAGGACTCTGTGCAGGCCAGTCAAGTTCTTCCATACCAAACTCACTCACCCTGGTGCATGTTGGAACAGGAAGGGTCTGTCCCCAAACTGTTTCCACAAAGTTGGGAATTGTCACTCAGACAAGCACCATTCCCCTGGCAACCACCAAACCCAGACCATCGGATTGCCAGACGGAGAAGAGTGATTGATCACTCCAGCGAACACTTCTCTTGGAGAGGTAAGGCTTAGATGCAGGTACTCGGCAATGGGAACCCATTCCATGAAGCTCTTTATGCACTGTTCTTGCTTGTAAAGCCCTTCGCCCAGGTTTTTAACATTGGGCTTGATTAGCTCTGGCAGCAACGCAGCGCCCCCCTCTAGTGGCTGTATGTGGTCTGGAGCTACAAGCATGTCTTACAAGCATTAGATGTCTGTGTTTAAACTAAACACAGTGTGTAAAAGTGAAAATAACACAACGAAATCTAATAAGGCTCGTGAACAAAGGCAACAGTGAAGTACAATGCTTCCACTTTGTTATAATACCACTGACAGTTGACTGTGGAATATTTAGCAGTGTGGGAATTTTACGACTTGGCTTGTTGCACAGGTGGCACCCTATCATGGTGCCATGCTGGAATTCACTGATTCTTTCACAAATATTTGTAGAAGCAGTCTGCATGACTAGATGTTTGATTTTATACACCTGTGGCCATGGAAGTGATTAAAAAACCTGAATCCAATTATTTGGATGGGTGAGTGAAACTGAAGCAATATAGTCTACATTAACTCTGATTAATAATTTGTGTGCGTCAGATTTCTGCAGCAGTGATAGTCATAGTTGTGCAGAGCTTCTGTTAAAAACAAATGTGTATATGTTTATACCTACCAGAATGTAAAGGACGAACTAGAATCATGAAAAGAAGCTAACATATCTGAGTGACGCCGGAAGGTGCATTTAAACACACTGCAGTGGTTACACTTCATTTTGTCTTGTGTTTTATTAAGTACAGTGCGATGTTATGTACATGTCATGTACACTGTATTCTTGCTCTGAGTTAAAGTCAGAGAGTGTTGTCTCTTAAAGAAGAGAGTGTTGTCCCCCAAAATATATCATAGTAAGCATGAATATATAATATTGAATAATTGCATTGAAGTAACTTGTGATAATTATGGACACAAAATCATTCATTTTAGTTTCAAATGACAAGATTTAAAGCATCTCCCCTTGATATGCCTCACGGTGGCCTGCCCCAGACACGTCATCTGCACTGCCCTGTTGGGCCAGTGAACATTGCTGTCTGACTGCATTCAGTATCATGACCCTGGCAGATCTTTAAGTAGGATATACTTGCAGTGATCAACACTCATGTCTGTGTGGTTTTATGTGTATGTTTAAACTTATAGTTGGTGAAGCATAGAGAACGTTGTTGACATTGTGCCTCCTCTGCTTTTATATTCAGCTGCAGAGGGTGTGAAGTGTAGGCCGTGAGTGGGGTTATATTTGTGCAGTGCTGTTATTGTGTGAAATACCTTTGCACATCATTTTACCCTTTAAATGAAGGAACAAAACTCTTGTCTCAGTGAAATATCTCTTGAACAAACACACGGTTCATTTTTATGGTTCGGCTTGATAACCTTGGCATGTAATTTAAGATTGGAGGCTTGTAAGAGACTTAGATTAGTTTAGACTTAGTTAAAAGCTCTATATACATGTGTTACATTTTATGTATAAGTGATCTGACTAGACCTACAGGTGAAACATTCTCAGGCCTGTCTTAGTTTCCTAGTCGCTTTGTTTGCTAAATAAGAGAAATAAACACTTGGGATTCATTATGCAATTGAATTTAAAAAGATTTCTGATCTGGCAATTGTATTTTATGTAGTAATGTTTACATTACTCTCTCTTTTAAATAAATACACCAAATGAAAACAGTTGCCACTCTCTGGTGGCTTAGTTATTATTTTAATATAGTGTACATGTAGAGCACAGTGTGGCCTTCAGAGTGTGCAGTAAAAACCACAGACACCTTCATCTACATGAGGAAGTAGAGAACTCGTCTCATCTCTTTCTTTAACAGCAGTTAATCTCCACTCCTGATACACATACATTCTCTCCACACCGAAAAACCAACACCATGACAGATGGAGAGCCAGAAAACCTCAATGGTGAGTTTTACTTTAAGCTGTTTTGTGTTATTGTTATATTAACACCACGTTAGCGTTTCTGAAAGTCGTTGTCATGCTTGTACAGGAAGACACAGCAGTGTATTTTTATGTGCTACTTTCAGCAAATACATCTGGAGCTAACTGCTGAATATCATTAGTATCACATGTTCTGATCACATTTCTATTTCCACTTTCATTTATTTATTTATTTTACAGTTTAATAGTTCTTTCCTTTCAGGTTTAGTCTCACACTTTCCATGTGACTTCAGGTCAGATTTTCTTACAGTCATTGCTAGAACAAAATCTTTTTTTTGCTTATTTATTTATATTTAACTTCATTATAATTTTTTCATAATTTAAAAATAGCACATGCTCTTTGCACAGTGTTCACATTTTAAGATGCAGAACAGTAGCAACGCTTTAAGATGTCTTGAAATGAAATCTCACATGGATTAAACTTAATTCACACTGTGTTCTCCTTTTAAGGAACTATGTGACAGCTCACCGCCATTTTTTTTCTTGTTGTTTTGAGGGTAAAGTGTTCACGTGTTTAAATGTGTGAAATGTCACACAGTGTACACGCTCAGTACTTAAGTATCAACTTTATCCCTGCATATAAATATGGGCTTTTGGAAGTTGTCCTTTGCATTTATATACACATAATAATAATATTAATATTAGATAGATTAATAACTTCATGACTGTGTGATTAATTTCTGTCCTGAACTTGTGACACAAGATCTGCCCCAAACATAAACCAACAGAACTTATGACTGGAGCTCTTATGTAGCTGTGGGTCAACCTGCTGGAGAGACAGAAGGAAGCATCCTGACAGCCTCAAATAACAATTCTTCTTATTGGCTGATATGAAATGATGCATTGCACTCTTCTGTACTTACACACATATTTCCAGGGTTGTGTCCAGGGCTGAGCTGCTCTGACCACCTACATACACTGTCCATTTTATCAGCTCCACTAATGATATAAGAGCACCTCATAGTTTCTGTTCTTTGTTACCCTGTTCTTCAAATGATTAGGACCCCACAGAGCAGATACTATTTAGGTTCTCAGCACTGCACTGACCCTGATGTGGAGGTGGTGTGTTGTGCTTGTACGAGTGGATCAGACACAGAAGTCCTACTAGAGTTTGGAAATACTGTGTCCACTGTCGTAACTTTGCTGTCAGAATGAAGAGGGAGACCAGTTCAGAGTTGCGGTACCAACGTTTCTCTGAGCTCACACCCTGGTCTGCCCTGTCTGAATAATGTCTTTGCTGCATAGTCCCTTTATAGAACAGCCCTCCTGCTTCTTCAGCCCACTGCACCTGGCCAAGTCGTTAACTCCCAGGTGGGGCGGTTCTCGGATAAAAGTTCTTACGGTAACATTACAGGGTTTTGTTCTTGGGCCTAAAGTTGCCCCAGATGCCAGGGGTCACAAAGCCCTGACCTTCCTGCGAGCCCGGCAGCCTTCTTGGCCATCTGTAAACCTACACTTTTAACAAATGCTATGGTGTATATAAAAATTCCCAACACAACTCACTGTTCACTCTAATAGACACTCCTAACTTGCTGGTCCACCTTGTAGATGTAAAGTAAGAGATGATAACTCATCTGTCCCTGTACAGTGTTGGTCATCCTGTAAAACCTTCAACTTTAAAACCTGTGTCTGATCTAACACACCACCATCATGTGCGTGTCATAGCATTGCTAAGAATGATCCACCTTTTTAATAGTACGTGTTCTGTGGGGGTCCTGATCTTTAAAGAACAGGGTAAAATGGGATAAGCAATGTATGCTGCAAACCAGATGGTGTACAGTCTTAAATGTATAACTACAAAGTGCTATGTGGTATGAGGAGCTGAGCTGAGGTGTGTAGATATTAGGAGGTGGTTTTAATGGCTGATCGGTGTAAATTTGTTTATTTGGGTTACTTTATATGTTTATTTTAAATCTCCTACTCAATAACATGTAAAGCAAGACAGTGGCAAGAAAAATAGTTATAAAACATCTTGTCTTTATTGGACACATCCATTAAACATTCACAGTGCTGGTGGAAAAAGTAAGTGAATTTAATAGTAAGTGGATTTAATAACTGGTCGAACCTCCTTTAGCAGCAATAACCTCCAACAAGCGTTTCCTGTAGCTGCTGATTAGACGTACACAATGTTCAGGAGGAATTTTGGATCATTCTTCCTTACAGAACTGCTTCAGCTCAGCCATATTCTTAGGAATGACTGCGAATTAGGATGACTGGTGTGAACAGCTCTCTTGAGGAAATTTCAGAGTATTTCTGTTGGATTCAGGTCTGGACTGACTGGGCCACTCCAAAAGGCCTGAAGCCATTCTGTAGTAGATTTACTTCCAGGATCAATATCTTGGTGCATTTAGGATCATAATCTTCTGCATCAGCCACCTTCTACTGAGCTTTAGATGTCAGACAGCCACCCTCACATTATTCTGTAGGTAACTTTGATAAACTTGAGAATTCATTTTACCCTCGATGATGGCAAGCTGTCCAGGCCCCAAAGCAGCAAAGCAGCCCCAAATCATGATGCTCCCACCACCATACTTCATTGTTTTGATGATGTTTTTATGTTGGTATGCAGTGCCCTTTATACACCATACGTAGCGATACAAGATGGCCGCGCGCGGTGGTGCAGCAGCTTCTCACGCTCCCAGCGAAAACCCAGCTTTCAGTTATTTTTACGTCGGTTCTGATAGCGATTTCACGCGCCTTAAGCCTGTGAGTTACAGCCGAACCGAACTTTTTAAGATTAAGGACAGCTCTGCCACAAAAGTAGCAACTATGGACAGTAGTTTCAGAGCCAAGCTGGGCAGACTACAACTTCTCCGGACACCGGCGTGGCGGGTCAGAGCGGTACGAACAAAGGGCAAAAGGAAGCGATGCAGGCGAAGACTGAAGAGAGGGAAGCGGGCCGGCGTGCTAGCCAGGCTCAAGGCTAACGCCGACAGACCCCCGATTCCATCTCTCTTCCTGTCCAATGTTCGCTCTTTGGACAACAAGCTGGACCTTCTGCGGCTGAGGATGAGTGTTTCTGATGAGATGAGGAACTGCGCTGTGATCTGTCTCACGGAAACATGGCTAAACGACAGCATGCCGGACTCAGCCTTCCAGCTCGCCGGCCGGCAGCTCTTCCGCGCGGACCGCAACCAGCTGTCCGGAAAAGCACGAGGGGGCGGCTTATGCGTCTACATAAACAAAGGTTGGTGCACAAACTGTGTGATGGTAAACGCCCTATGCTCCGAGGCAACAGAACAGCTGACCGTGAAGTGTCGGCCACACTATCTGCCTCGGGAGTTTACAGCTGTGTTCGTCATTGCCGTTTACATAGCACCGGATGCTAATGCTAACAACGCACTGAAAGAGCTACATGACAACATCAGCTCGCTTCAGAACAAGCATCCGGAGGCGTTTTACGTGGTGGCGGGGGATTTTAACCACGTGAACCTGACGAACATTTTGCCGAGGTTTTACCAACACATAGACATTCCAACACGGGGAGACAACACACTCGACCGTGTTTACACCAACATCAGAGACGCGTACAGAGCCGTCCCCCACCCCCACCTCGGGCTCTCCGACCACATCTCCATTATGCTGGTCCCTGCATACCACCCCCCGCTGCGACGCTCCAGACCCACACAGAAGACCATCACTGTGTGGCCCGGTGACGCAGACGCTGTGCTGCAGGACTGTTTCGGCTGCACAGACTGGCATGTCTTTAGGGAGGCTGCAGAGAGTGAGGGGGAGCTGGATCTGGAGGATTACACATCTGCTGTCCTCGGGTACATCAGCAAGTGTGTGGAGGATGTCACCACCACAAAGACAGTGACCTGCTACCCGAACCAGAAACCCTGGCTGAATGGAGAGGTGCGTGCTCTACTGAAAGCCAGGGATGCTGCCTTCAGGTCTGGCGACGCACAGGAACTCAGGAGGGCTAGAAGAGAGCTGACCGCAGGTGTTAAGAGGGCCAAAGCTGCATATGCTCTGAAAATCCAGGGACACTTCTCCTCCCAGGATCCTAGGAGCATGTGGAGGGGAATTAAGTGCATCACAGACTATAAAACCAGAGATGCACAATGTTCCAAAGACCCCTCCCTGCCCGAGGCTCTCAACAAATTCTATGCCCGCTTTGAGGACCCTGACACCCCGCCCAG
This sequence comes from Megaleporinus macrocephalus, assembly GCA_021613375.1. Taxonomy (NCBI): domain Eukaryota; kingdom Metazoa; phylum Chordata; class Actinopteri; order Characiformes; family Anostomidae; genus Megaleporinus; species Megaleporinus macrocephalus. Next base: position 14,165,860 of record CM038708.1, read on the forward strand.
CATAAGACTCACCCCTCCACCTGGAGAAGTACCCCTCTGTGTGACACCAGCAGAGGTAAGGAGGACCCTCAGGAGGATCAACCCCCGGAAAAGTGCTGGTCCGGATAATATACCCGGACGAGTACTACGGGAGTGCGCTGATCAGATCTCCGAGGTCCTGGCAGACATTTTCAATGTCTCCCTCACCCAGGCAGCTGTTCCCACCTGCCTGAAGACCGCCACCATCATCCCGGTCCCCAAGAGCTCCACAGTGACAGGTCTGAATGACTACCGGCCGATAGCTCTCACGCCGATAGTCACTAAATGCTTTGAAAGACTGGTTATGACCCACATCAAAGCCACCATCGACGTCACTGTGGACCCACACCAGTACGCCTACAGGAGGAACCGATCCACAGACGATGCCATTTCCTCTGTGGTCCACACTGCCCTCACCCACCTGGAGCAGAAGGACTCTTATGTCCGTATGCTCTTTGTGGACTTCACTTCCGCCTTTAACACCATGATACCCCAGACACTGACAGATAAGCTCTCCTCACTTGGTCTGCGCTCTTCTCTTTGCAACTGGGTCCTGGACTTCCTGACCAACAGGCCGCAGTCTGTGAGGATCCACAGCCTCTCCTCCTCCACCACAATCCTCAGCACTGGCTCCCCTCAGGGCTGTGTGTTGAGCCCCCTTTTGTTCACGCTGCTCACATATGACTGCTCACCCATCCACCCAGGCTGTCATATTGTGAAGTTTGCGGACGACACGGCAGTGGTCGGATGCATCACAAACAGTGATGAGTCTGGCTACAGACGGGAGGTAGAACACCTGGAGGGTTGGTGCAGAAAGAACAACCTCTGCATCAACATAAAGAAGACGAAGGAGATGATTGTGGACTTCAGAAGGGGCAGACATGCCCACCTCCCCCTGCATGTCGGAGGGTCTGCGGTGGAAGTGGTCTCCAGCTACAGGTACTTGGGTGTTCACCTGAGCAACAACCTCACCTGGAGCAACAACACTTCCAGCCTGGTCAGGAAGGCACATCAGCGGCTCTACTTCCTCAGGCGGTTGAGGCGAGCTGGGCTCGGGAGCTCGGTCCTCACCTCCTTCTACAGATGTGTGGTGGAGAGCGTTCTATGCTCCAGCATCAACGTGTGGCACGGAAGCTGCTCTGCTGCAGACAGGAAAGCTCTGCAGAGGGTGGTGAAGGCTGCACAGAGGTCTGTCGGAGTCAGCCTCCCCACCACCACGGACATATACACCTCCAGATGCAGGAAGAGGGCCACCTGCATCATGAAGGACCCCACTCATCCAGCACACTCACTGTTTGTCCCGCTCCCCTCAGGCAGGAGGCTGCGGAGCGTTAAGTGTAGAACGAACAGACTGAGGAACAGCTTCATTCCGGAAGCTGTAAGACTTTTAAACGCCACTTAGTGGAACCACTGCACTGACACTTTTACTGCACTGACACTTTTACGACACCAGTCACTTTAATACACTCTGCTGCTACCTTCTCCATTCCTGTTTGTTTTATTTTCATATATTTTATATATTTATGTTTATTTTATTTATTTAAGTACTGCTGTCTGGGTAAAACTGGGTCCTTGGGTACCACAATTTCGTTCCACCCCATGTACCACATGTGATGCGAATGACAATAAAGTCTCCTTGATCCTTGATCCTTGATCCTTGATGTGCTTCCCCAACAATTCAACCTTGGTTTAATCAGTCCACAAAACATTTTCCCAGTAGCGTTGTGGAGTGTCAAGGTAATCTTTGGCAAACTTCAGGTGTGCGGTGATGTTTTTTTTTGTTTTTGGAAAGCAGCAGCTTCCTCCGTGATGTCCATGGCAGGCCACCATGCCTGTTCAATGATTTGCGTATGATCGACTCATGAACAGAGATGTTAACCAGTTCCAATCATTCCCTGAAGTCTGTATCTGTTATTCTAGGGTTCTTTTTTAACTCTCTGAGCGTTCTGCGTTGTGCCTTTGGAGTCAACTTGGCGGGGCACCCACTTCTAGGGAGAGAAGCCACAGTACTAAATCGTCCCCATTTGTAGACAGTTTGTCTAACTGTGGACTGGTTAATACTTAAAGTCTCGCTCTAATCTCGTTTCATTGACTGGACTCCAGGTTTGCTGGGGTCTCCTGACTCTAATTAGCTGTTGTTGAAGTCATTAACATAAGGGTTCACTTACTTTTTCCACCAGCACTGTGCATGTTTAATGGATGTGTCCAATACAGACATGAAATACCATACTTGTTTGTGTGGTATTAGGTTAACCACATTGAGTTTGTCTATACTTGGGATTTAGATCAGATCAGATGTTTTATGACCAATTAATGCCAAAAACCAGGTACATTTCAAAGCATTTACATACATTTGCTCTTGTTCTCACAAAAATCTGGCAAACGTACCATATGTTGGACTTGGTGATCTGGCTCCAAATGCACTCTGTGCACTGCAGGGATCATACACTGGTTTCAAACAAAAACAAATAAACAGTTGAAGAAAATATATAAACAAATTAACGAAACCTGATAAAGCCGCAGTGAATGTTGGGAAACCCGCCCCATCACTACAATAATCATAGACAAACTACTTAAACTGCACAAAGTACCAGTTTCCCAAAATGATATGCAAATAAAAGTTAATGACTATAAACTACAACCATTTGACTTTCCTCAATTCAGAATATTTATATAGCACGTTTAAAGCCGAGGCTGACTAAAGTGCTGTAATGCTAAATAGAAATTAGAAGGAAACAAAAATAAATAAATAAAATAGATAAGCATAAGTAAAATAACTGGGTATAATAGTGAGCATAGTAAACTAAAAGTAAACAGTAAAAGTCATAGTGGTTAAAATGGTAACAGTATAATAATAATAAGATTAGATTATTAAATCATAGAACCACATGCAAGTAAATGTCACGCCTTGCCCGTCCACATGCTTCTGTTTACATCCTGTCTGGTCATGTGCTCCCCTTGTTCTCTGCTCCGCCTTGTCTCACCTGTTTGTCATTTTGTCATTAGCTCTGTCAGCTGTTTTCCCTTGTTAGTCCATGTATTTATGCCCTCTGTCTGCCCCTTAGTCATTGTCGTTTAGTGTATGTATGTTTGTTAGCTGTAGCGCTGTTCATGCCCGTTGTCTACATTAAAGCCTGTTTTCGTCTAAGCTCGCGTGTGTCCGGTATTCCCTCTCGTCTGCTCCAGCGCCAGCCTCCATGCCTGAAAGTAAACAGAAGCTGATGAAAATGTAAAGGGTCATTTTGATAAGAAGCTGAACCTGTTTCTCCCAGAATTAACCATTTTGCAGTAATCTGCTGTATTTAGGGATTACAGTGGATTGCTGTCGTGTTGAGGTTGTAAATGTAGGAGGAGGAGGATAAATCTGACAGACTTTGGAGGTGAAGAACTGATAACTCACACTGTAAAGAACTGATATAACTGTACAGTGGAAGTACAGCAGTAATCTAATGATACAGTATTTTAAATCTACTGTTCATTTTACAGGAGTTCATTTCTAGTAGGGTGGTCTTTCTTTTATAGAAGCTCGGTTATAATCTTCATTTCCTAAACTGACCATCAAATATTTAATTTAGAACATTTTCAGTCAGTTCTGTATCACTTATTAATAATGTATATAGTACATGTGTTTGGGTGTTTGTGTTTAACTGTGTTAGACTGTATTCAGTGTTTACTGCTGTTAATCTGACCTTTACTTACATTCACATGTTAATATGACATCATGATTAATATGACATTTCTTTCCAGAGAAAGAGACGATCATCCAGCAGCTCCAAACAGAGAAGGATGAACAGACCTGTAGCTGGAAGTGCTTCAAAGGGATGTGCTACTACTTTTCTACTGATGAGAAGACCTGACTGACAGTAGAGATGCTTGTGTGGCTGCAGGAGGAGACTTGGTGATTATCAGCAGTACAGAGGAGCAGGTATGATGATTACATCAGAATATAATACTCACTGACTGAAATACACCATCAATAAACACTTTATTTTAAGTGTTTTTTGTATATGATCATTAAACTCTTAATAGAGTATCAGTAACACATTAACAACAATCAGTCAAGTAGTGAACACACTAAAGTAAATATCTTTATCTTACTACTTATGTGGAGTAGATGTGTTGTTGGTATGTTTATCAAAACGTAACCTTACTTAAAACCTAACCCTAACCTTGGGCCTAACCTTAACTTCAATCCAGAGCCTGATCCTATCCCTCACCCTGGCCCTAATCCTGATTCTAACCTTAATTTCAACCCAAGACCTAATTTTGACTCTCACCCTGACCCTAACCTCAAACTAAAACCTAATCCAAACCCTCACCCTGACCATAACCTCAACCCAAAAGCTAATTCTGGCCCTCACCCTGACCCTAACCTCAACCCAAAACCTAATCCTAACCCTTACCCTGACCCTAATTCTGGCCCTCACCCTAACCTCAACCCAAAACCTAATCCTAACCCTTACCCTGACCCCAACCTCAACCCAAAATGTAATCCTGACCCTCACCCTGACCAAAGCCTAATCCAGTTAAACACAGTTACACACAGTTCATATATACAGTTCAGTGTGCTTTATATAGTAGTGGTAAGGAGCACATCCTCTAATCACAATCAGAAGCAGAATGGAGTCTTTAAAAACTCTCTCTCCAACATGTGAAGAAAAAACAAAACAGTGAAAGAACGCTAAAAGAGCGACTGTAAAAGAGAAAAAGGACTCTTTAAACATTCTTTATGTAACATGTTATAATATCCATTCATGGATGTTTGAATGTGTTTTACATGTTTTATTATTCTAACCATGATGGTATTTGTGTTTCAGTGATTCATGATAATGGGTTCAGAATATGGTGCAAAGGATAAAGTGAAAAGGGCTTGTTTTAATTATTTGCAAATGTATTAAAAAAAAAAATCACATGTACGTAAGTATCAGAGCCTTTGCTCAATACTTTGTTAAAGCACCTTTGGCAGCAATTACAGCCTCAATTACGGTATTTTTGAGTATGTTGCTACAAGCTTGGCACACCTATTTTTGGGCAGTTTCTCCCATTCTTCTTTCCAGAACCTCTCAGGCTCCATCAGGTTGGATAGGGAGTGTTAATGCACAGCCATTTTAAGATCTCTCCAGAGATCTTCAATTGGGTTCAAGTCTGGGCTTTGGCTGGGCCAATCAAGAACATTCACAGAGTTGTCCCGAAGCCACTCCTTTGTTATCTTGGCTGTGTGCTTAGGGTTGTTGTCCTGTTTGAAGATGAACCTTCGCCCCAGTCTGAGGTCCAAAGCGGTGTGGAGCAGGTTTTCTTCGAGGATGTCTCTGTACATTGCTGCATTCATCTTTCCCTCAACAATGACTAGTCTAGTGGACTTCAGAAGGTCCAGGCCTTCTCTGCAGCCAGTCTGTATTGAGGAGGTTGATGTGGAGGTGGTCAGGACCTACAAATTTCTGGATTAAATCTGGACGACAGGATGGACTGGTCAGTAAATACTGACACCCTCCACAAGAAAGGACAGAGCAGGCTCTACTTCCTCTTCAGGCTTGGGTTCTTCAGGGTCTGCCGAAAACTCCTGAAAATGTTCTACCAATCTGTGGTAATCAGCGTCCTCTTCTCTGTATGCTGGGAAAGCAGAATTAAGAAGAGGCATGCCGGTCGACTAGACAGGCTGGTGAAGAAAGCTGTGTTTGTGCTGGGAACAGAGCTGGAGTGTCTTACATCAGTGGCAGAGAAGGACCCTCACTAAACTGCTGACCATCATGGAGAATGTTGACTGCCCTCTGCACAGTGCCATTACCAGGCACATGAGCTCATTCAGTGGCAGATGGCTGTTCCAGTCCTGCTCCACAGACAGATTCAGGAAGTCTTTTGTCCCTCAGGCCATCAGACTGTTTAAGTAACCCCAGCACAGTAAATAATAATCCTATAACACTGTTATACTCCGAACTCCTATATCAGACTGTATTGTATTATATATTTATTGTCACAGATTTCTGTATAACTGTGTGATATATATACACTATATATATAATGACTATGCTGTTATTATTACATTATGCCTATTACGTTATACATTATGTATACAGTCTATACATATAAATTATAGATGGACCGATCTGCGTTTCTGAGGCCGATTCCGATCATTGATCACCTTTCAACGCGATTGGCCGATAGCCGATACCGATCATGCGCGGGATATACTACGGCAGGGCTACATGCAATTATTAGCGCAAACTTAGTGAAACGTTGTCTAAACAGCATAATTTTTTTAAACAAAATTAGAAGTTGGTCTATGTGGGAGTAAATCGCTTAATACAGCTCCGGAAGAGCGACATCTGAAAAGTATTTGCTACAAGGAGCAGCATAGCGTGGATACAGGTGGAATATTAAGCGCCAGAATCTCACGTCTTCTACAGCCGAGAAGAGCTGCTTATCTAGCGCTATAACCTCAATCACTCTGGCTGTGATTCTTTAGATTCCTTTTTTGATGTAACTTTCCTGTTTTTGTCTTACCTTGTGCACTTATGGAATTTCCCCCTGGGATCAATAAAGTATCTATCTATCTCTATCTATCTATGTAGTCTCCCAGTTCCTGCTGCCGAAAAACAAGCCCATAGCATGATGCTGCCACCACAATGCACCATGCACTTTACCCCATCCGTTACACTTTTTTTTTCTTGCGTTCTGTTTTTGATACATACTTGTTTACCACCCTCTACCACAAGTACAGTTTGATGTCATGTCCGTCTTTGTGAGCACAGTAAACGTGAGAAATGGGAAGTGTCACATTCTGCTGCAGCTTCTCAATGAACGAGTTTAGTCTGTTCATTCTCCCTCTGAGTTGCAGTAAGTCCATCTTATTAACGTACTTTGATAGTTTCCACGCATGCAAAGCACATGGCAGACGTTTATGTTAACGTGAAATTTAAAAAGTGTGGCACAAGAGAGACGGGAGATGATGAAGCGAGCAGAGGTAAGTTGAAATTTTTCCTTTAATGACTGCAGAGATATATACAGGGCAGGAATAACAGGGTTGTATTTGTCATTATGTATTATCTAACATATTTATCTTATGTTAAATAATCTCAGGCTGTAAGTCTGTTGCTTATTGTTATGTTGTGTCACAAAGGCAAAACTCATAGAGTGCAGTGTGAAGATTGCAGTGCAAGTGGAAAAGACAATGCTGTTGATACAATAAAACAAATAAGCACACTATAGGACAAAGTAATTCTCTGACCATGTTGTGGTATATGGGATGGGTCTTACAGGAAGGGCTGAACCACTAAACAAGTGTGGGTTGAGAGTTTCCTGAAAGTAAACTTATTTTATTAGGTGTGAAACTGAAGGCAAAGTGACAGTTTAAATTATATTATCTGCAGAATTTACCATCTAAAAATAATCAGATTTCAATGTCTTCTCTAAAGATCTACGTAAAGCGTTTTTAACTCATCCTGCTTAAACTGCAATCAGTTGGTCAGGTGTTATTTGCCTCCAGCTACTTTTAAATGCTGCTGTCATACTCTTGAAAATAAATGTCCCAGAAGTACTTCTTTGTGTGCTGCCACAGAAGAACTTTAAGTTCTCTAAACTTTAAAAGGATGCTTCTTTAGGGAACTAAAAAAAGATACGAGTGTGTGAGGAGCATTTGCATAAATGCACTGGTTCAAGGAAGAACCTTTAATATGTGAGAAGCCTTAACGTTGCATAAGCCATCTTGTGCCATCTTGTTGTTAAGCATGTAGACTGCAGTAGAGTGAGGAGACGCAAAATCATGTAACACCTGTTTAAGCATCGCTTAATTGTCTTCCAGTTCATTTCAATATAAGAGGGTATATTTGTTGCTAATGCTATGAATGGACTGCCCCCTCCACATGTTGTGGATATACCTTTTTTTATCTATGATTAGCTAAAACTTGTCTAACTTGAGTTTAAAATTGGGGTTTTACTGTAGCTCCTCAGAGGAATGCTCTACCCGCTTCAGGGATAGACTGGCCTACCTGGACAGTTGCCGGTGGGCCATGCTCTGTGTGTGGGTAGTATTGTAGTATTATAACAATATATGTAATGTAAATGTTATACAATAATAGTATTCTAATATTAAAGTTTGTGTAGCACTCATGCCTTCTGAACACCAGGAACTGTTTAAAAGCTAGAGGGTGAAACTATGGGTTCGTAGCTTTATTAGTCATGAATTAACTTTACACATGCAATAACAAAATACCCAACTTGCGATACTGTCTCTATTTCACTAATAACTAGAACCAGAGATCTGTATAAATTAAAAATTACTTATACACAGCGCATTTAAATTGTCATTAAATGAAATCGTGGGTGCTGATGATGGATTATGAGTGGACTACGCTAAAAAGTCTGGAATCGAACCTCTATTGTTCTAACAATGATTTATATAGTATTGATGAAAATTCTTGTGATATTCTTAGTCTACAGGCTTAAAAGGTTCTTAAAGGGGTATTTTAGTAAAGGCATGTTCCCTTTAAAACCCAAGATGCCAGATACAGGGCGCCCTATGGGGTACAGGTGCCCCTAATTCACTTCTTGGACCCCCTGAATGTATCAAATAAACTTCTATGGTAATGAAGTCTAAAGTCTGTTACGGAAAAAAGAATAATTTGATGTGGACTCTAAAACACAGTGATACGATTTAAGTCAAACCTGCATGCTGTCGAAGTACGTGTGTAATGAAGTAAGACTAATTAAGCAGATGAAAGAATGAATGTAATGGAGCTAATCTAAGACTGTAAAACATTTTGACTTTTTGTCAGTTGTTGCAGAAAAGGAGGATGTGACTTACTCCTCTGTGAAGTTCCATACACCGGGTGAGTCTGTAACTGTTCACACGTCTTCTTGGTCAGCCTTAACTGTCAACAGAGAAAGATGGCCATGTTGTCACACATCTAATTTCCTGCTCATCTTATCTTAAGGCTTTATCATTATTAATATTTTCAAACTTTATTGTTTAACAGTGACTGTATATTCTGGCTTCATGTTCTTCCAATGAGAAACACAGCCTGTGCTATTTCTCTATGTGTCTTTACTATAGCCCACTAAGCTAACAAGACTTATTCAAGTTTAACATAAAGAGCAACTACAATTTAATCATGTTAGTGACCAGTAAATGTGCTACTTACCCAAAGACTCTAACTGGTGTATTGTAGAGTTTCTCTCAGGTGGTGAATTAAACACCAGCCTTCCCAAACCAGCTGTGGTGGTCATGTGATGTATTTAGGACCCCCACATGACCACCACAGAGCAGGTAATATAAGGGTAGTGGTTTATTCTCAGTACTGCAGTGACACTGACGTGGTGGTGGTGTGTACTGACATACCAATTGAGTGGATCAGACGCTGCAGTGCTTTAATTTTTAACTCTTTGATGTTTTGTTTTTTTTTATCAGCTGCTGCAGAACAGGAGGATGCCACCTACACTACTGTGGGCTTTCCTGAACAGGGTGAGTCTATGTGATAGTTGGCATGTCATTTTGTTCAGTTTTAACTGATGTGTTTTATGTTCCGCAGTTAAGTGTTAGCTATTGCAATTACAGCGAAAATGAGCCAAATAATATCTGGTGGTCTCAGGTGGTCCCATTTATTTAAAGGAAAGACATCAGTGATGTATGTTGGTTTATGACCGGTGTTTAATGTTTAAAGGAACTATAGACATAGAAAAAAACAAATCTTAATAAAAAACAAAAACCATCAAACCTTTATAGCTTTTGATTTCTGTCCTGACAGCTGGCCCCAGCAACTCTGACCTGCCTAGACCAGATGACTCTGCTGACCCCTCACCTGAAGCAGGGTCGAAGGTTGTGACGATCAGATCGACTAAAGAGAGATTACTGTGGGTTACCCTCTGTGCTCTCCTCTTTGCTGTGACCCTGGTCATTGGAGTGCTCTGTGAGTCTGTATATACACATACATCTTTAAAACTACCTGTTCATTTGTATTTAACGCTGACAGCCATCAATTGCTATTGTTTTATGAACTGGTGTTGCTTTATGGCAGACATAGGAACAAGTCACTAAGTTGCAAGTAACAAGTAAGTCTCAAGTCCTGACAGTCAAGTCACAAATCAATACAAGGAAGTCTTGAGTCAAGTCTCGGGTCTTAAACTTCAAGTCCTAAGATGTAACGTCATTTAAGCATTTAACACAATTGATGCAGTTGATTAGTAGAATATTAAACTAACATTAATATAACATCAACATTTTTAAAGTTTGTATTATAACAAAAATAACTTGCATATGAAATTAGATCATTTCAAGCAGTTCTAATCACTAATCACCTCATTACCAGTCCAATACTGAGTTAATATAGGTGTTAAAGCAGAAAAAACACTAAAATGTGAGGCAGTGGGCCTTGAATGCCGAGGCTGAGAAATACTACACTGTATGGAAGTATTAGTACACAGTACACCTACAGGAATTTTAATAATCACATTCTAAACCCATAAGCATTAATATCTGGACCGGGTCTTTCAGTTCTAACAGCATGTGTGAACTCTGCAGTAGCTCTGCATGGACTGATCAGTGTTCAGCACTTTTCTGCACTACTGGAACACTTCCTGTCTGAGATGCTGTGCTTCCTAAACGCTTTATTGTTTCAGTAAAGTTCTCAGTGGACGGTGGAATATCTAGGAGAGATGAACAGAGGGAGAGAGCTTCCTTCACATTAGCTGTTGTTTATCATTATGTCGTTAAGTTTGCTAGCTTGTTAGCCAGCTAGCTAGCTAACTGCTATATGTGAAATATACACAGCAGAGACTTACTGTTCTTTGTGCCTCAAAAGTCGAACAAAGTTTAAAGTGGTTGCAGATCCATATGTGATTATAACTCCACATGTCCTGCATGTCGCAGTTCATTTTTATTTACTACAGCATAATCTTTGTAGATGAACTGTTGTTGCTCCTGGTCTCCGCACAAATTCAACACTTGTGTGTGTGGTGGTCAGTGCATCTCTCCTCTTATCTGGGTGTCATTCGGTTGTATTGGTCTGACGCATGCGCAGCCGACGTCAGTCGCACAGCGCGCTGGGAACTGTAGTTTTCTCTTGGACTCGTCTTTAAAACAACCTGTGCAATGCAGCACTTCGTTCAACACACTGTACTCGAAGCATAATTAACTCAAAATAAATGGTAGACGAACATTTAACAGCTCTTCAGACATATAAGCCTATATTAGTGCCCGTAACGACGGTAATGCGAGCTAATGCTCACAGGCATGCTAACACACCAGTAAATAGCTGCGAGACTCTTAATAATCATGTATACCCTTTATACTCCAGTTGTTTTTATTCCACACACTTTTATTAAACTCATAAACGTTTTGGGCTCCTCACACATATGTATTTACAATTTAATCCACCTTATTTCACTTCTTAAAATCAGCCGAGTTTCACCTGAACAAACACCGATGTCAGGGGAAACTAAGCTTGATGTAAAGCCCAAGAATACAGTACCATACGTGATTTTATGCTTAGATGAACAAATATTAGCCAATTTTAACTAATATTAAAAGCACACGTTTCTCTGCCAGACGACGCGGAGGGAGAGAGCGAGAGAGGAAAAAAAGAGGGAGAAGGAAAAAAACCACTGCGCAGGCTTAGTAGGGGTTCACGTAAATATAGCGCGCTTGTTTTAAACAGGGGTTACATCCAGTTATCCTTATTTATTATGTTAAAATAGGGTGGCAAGTCTTTTTAGTCTTAAAGCTTAAGTCCGATTCCAAGTTCTAGTCAGTAAAGGTAAAATCTAAGTCAAGTCGCAAGCCTTTAGTGATATTGTCAAGTCATCAGTTTAGTGACTCGAGTCCAAGTCATGAGACTCGAGTCCACACGTCTGCTTTATGGAGATATGATACTCAATGTAATGTTTTGTCATTTGATTTGTCTTGATTATGGAGACTGTAGATCTTCTGTTTCTGTTCCACAGACATCACTGCCAACATTTCACAAAGTCAATGTCAGAGGCAGTTCACAGGTTAGTGTGAGAATGGAGAGTAGTGCTACAGCATGAACTCAATACCTCATTAATTCACTCATGTACACATTTACACAGATACCAACATAAATATTATAACATATCAAACTGATTTTTTAGGTATGAGGATATATGTCATGAAATCAAAGAGTGAAAATGTGAAGACTTTTAAAAATTTAACTTTTTGTGTTTCAGAAAAACTACTTCACTACAACAATACCTTGAAGAACTACTCCATAGTTGAAATTAATCTCTCCAGTAAGTGTATTTTAGGGATGCACTAATTTGGGAATGATGGAGTGATGAAACAATCTGCTATTTTTCATGCACATATGCTGATTCAGATACAAAAACATGTAAAATGTGGAAATTTGGACTGCATGAACATGGATAAGCATTATGGGGAAATATGATCTTTTTTCGTAGGGTTACATATACAGTGAAAACATTTTAAAGAATAGCTTCTTTTACACGTAATCCTTTTTTCACTTCACCTTCCATTTCTTAACCATCTACTTAAATGATTCAGTATCAGTATTTTTCATCCAACACTGCTTTAATATTGTGTAAGGTTGTCTTTATTTTTGTTAGCTTGTGTTTGTGTTTGTGTGTTTAACTCTGTTAGACTGTCCTCAGTGTTTACTGTCATTAACCTGATCTTCACTTCATTAACAAGTTGATGTGTTTTTAGTGAAAGATGAGATCATTAAGCAGCTCCAGACAGAAAAGACAAACCTAAGCAGTGATGTTACAGGTGAGATATAATTTAATTTCTATTAATAATACAAATGAACAGAGAAATGAAATGTACATTAAGTGAAGTATAGATTATACCTGAGGCTAAACACAGTACAATTATGAATTCCTGTTTATTCAGTGTTTATTGTGATTAATCTGATCTTCACTTCATTAACATGCTGATGTGATATCCTGACTTTGCAGTGAAAGAGAAGACCATTAAGCAGCTCCAGGCAGAAAAGGATCAGAATGCCAAAGATCTTAAAGGTGAGACATAGAGCTTTCCATCTATACATGTTTAATCAAAACAAAAGATTTAAAGATCACCACACACTGGACACAGAGCACCACCCCGCAGTGTCACATTGTATAATACAGAATGCATCACTCTAAAGTGTAAATAAACTAAAAAGCTTAACTTTTTACTGTAACTGTATGCATATGCTGATGCAGATAGGAAAATATATATATATAATGTGGAAATGTGGACTGCATCTACATGGATTAACATTATATGGAAATACGACCATTTTTGTAGGGTCCATATACAGTAAAAGGAATAATTACAGACCTTATAGCATAATAGCCCAGAGTCACCTAAGCTTTCTAGCCATCAGTTTGATATGTTGGTCAAATCTCAAAATATTTCAATTGTCGATCAACTAATACTGATACAATTCCAATATCTTTCTGCATCCCTTGTTTATTTTATTGAAAACTTGTAGAAACCTGTAGTGGAGTAAAGGAGAAGTGAAGTATATAAGTCATATACTGTGCATCCTCACGCTCAACCTTTGCCAGTCAACACATTTTGAGTAATACGTTGGCAATGATATGATCTAATATCTAGGAGATATATCTTAAAATTCAATTATTGTTTTAAGATAAATTTTAAGATTACGTAACATTTAGTTTGGGACACTTTACTTGTTTAAAGTAATTTTAAAAACTCAGACTTTAGCACTGTATACAGACAGACTAAATGAACTTCAGGTGTGTGGTTAGTACTCTGGTGAGAAGCTCCAGTGAATGGCTGGTGACAGTCATGTGAAGGTGGCCTGTTGGTGAGGGGTATTTTGGGAAATGGAGTCCAGGGAGTCAATGGAGACGGAGAATGAGTTCGAAAGCATGGCAAGTCCTAAGGGTGAAACATGTTACTTTAATGTTTGTTTATGAGTATGTAACACAATCAAGCCTTTTTTACTTTTTACTTCTTTTTTTACAAAATGGCTTGAACACAATAGTAAAACACAACAATAAAACACAAAGCAATACAAAAATATGCAAGAGTTATCATGAATATCATGAATGTATTGAAGATTGACCTCTTTGCTAAACATTTAAAAGAGAACACCTGCTGAATAAACTGTGTCTAAGTAATTAATTATTTTTTTTTGTATTTCAGGGATGAAAGATAATCTAACTGAGAAAGAGAGGAACTACACAGAGATCTTACAACAGAAGCAAAATGATATTAGTGGTAAGTACACACCCTCCAAGATTCAAAGAGGATGAGAAATGAATAAAATGATTCCATTTGGCATAAAGATTAAAGATTTCACTGCATAGAAGAAATATTTAAGGAATTTCTTCTCCTGTTTGTATAGACACTAAACTTGAATACATTAAAATACACTAGTAAACACACACACACACACACACACATTTACATAAGTTGCATGAACAGTCTATTTTTTGGGATTCAATTTGTACAACTGTGGACTGTAACAACTGTGGACTTGCCTGACCAGTCCTACTGAGTCAACATTAGAAGGGTGTGAAAAATTTTGCACAAGCATTTTACATATGCAAATGCTAAGTTTTCATAAAATGTACATTTTGTTTAATTTGTTAAGCATAACACTAATATAACATCATTATTAAATAGTTTGCTGCAGAGCTAGTGTTTACTTATTTCAACTTTTCAAATTCAACTCTTTCCACTATTTAACCAAATTTTACCCAAACATTTACATACAGCTGTTTAATATAAACTTATATATTTTCCCTTAAATACGGAAATATATTTTTATTCTGTACCTTTTTAAAACTAGTTTTAGCCTCAGAATTACACCTTAAATTCTGTTTTTATTGGTGCACTCAATAATAATAATAATAAATAAATAAATAACTAAATAATCAAAAATACATTTCTCCTAACATTCTCCTAACTTCTTTTACAGGTGATCCATTTTTCACTTCACCCTCCATTTCTTAATCATCTACTCAAATGATTCACTCTCAGTATTTTTCAAACAACACTGCTTTAATATTGTGTTTATTTTTGTTAGTTTGTGTTTGTGTTTGCGTGTTCAAGTCAGTTTGACTGTCCTCAGTGTTTACTGTAATTAAACTGATCTTCACTTCATTAACATGTTGATGTGTTTTTAGAGAAAGATGAGATCATTAAGCAGCTCCAGACAGAAAAGACAAACCTAAGCAGTGATGTTACAGGTGAGATATAATTTAATTTCTACTACTAATGAACATTTAATACAAATGAACAGAGAAACTAAATGTACGCTGAGTAAGGTGTAGATTGTACTTGAAACTAAACACAGTAGATGTATTAATTCCTGTTTATTCAGTGTTTACTGTGACTAATCTGATCTTCACTTGATTAACATGCTGATGTGATATCCTGACTTTGCAGTGAAAGAAGAGCTCATTAAGCAGCTCCAGACAGAAAAGGATCAGAATGCCAAAGATCTTAAAGGTGAGACATACATCGTTACATCTATACATGTTTAATCAAAACAAAATATTTAAAGACCACCACACACCAGACCCAGAGCCACCGCCCCGCAGTGTCACATCGTATAACACACACTGTAAAACCCAATAAGTTCACTAAACTCAAAAGTTTTGTTGTAATCGATTACCTAAGAAATTTTAGGTTCATGTAATATAATTTTTAAGTACAGTTAACTTTAAAAAAATACTAAATAAAATATATAAGTTCAGTAAAATCTTAATTTTTGTAATATATATATTTTAAATACTACATACTACATTAGTTTTAGTAAGTATTTCCCCATCTTATCCAGAACACAAAATATATGATATTAAACAACTTATCTACTCAAAAGATTACTAAGTTAACCCTAGTCAAGTACTTAGTTAACCCTAGTCAATATTATTTCAACCAACTACTACTGAGTATTTCACAAAACATGAAATTACACCAACTAAGTTATTTATTAAAATGATAAAACTCAAATTATAACATTTAAAAACAGGCTGGCATTTCAAAGACACCAAAAAGCAGTAACAATTGAACAAAAAGCGGCCTGTCATTGTACATTTATAGACCATTTATGCATGTAGGTTTTGGTTGTTTGGTTCAGTCTTTCAACAAGTCGTTTTTCCTACTGAGCACACATGGTTTTAGTGGTTTTCCATCTTCCAGACACATCAGTACTTTCTGGACAAATATATACGTGTAGATGAGCTTCTTTGGAATTGAAAGAAAGATGTCAGTGCTAAAGGAGTCTCCTCCAGCAGCGAAAAAGGCGATAGGAGTGTCGGTGATGTCCGGCTCTTCTTAATACTGCAAAACACATACAATCTCATGGGGAGAGTTGCAGAAGAAATGTGACAAGTCATAAACGGGATATTCATTGTTGCTTCAGCCAGACTTGTATATATCGTTTCATTTTCAGACCAGTCTTCCTGCATTATTCACCTGAAAATATGTTTATTGAGCGTTATTAGTATGTACTTTTATACTGGATCCTGAAACATTTTTTAAAACAATCCGGCAAAAGTCTGACAGACATACCCATGCATGGTGCCCTTTTTAGGACCATTTTAATAAAACGTGACACAGGCATTCAGAAATTTATAAGACAACAGGTCAGTTGGATGCCTTGTCCACACATAATAAACAAGTGTAAATAGTGATGTGTATACACTGTCGACTTGTAATCTAATTGCTCAAGATGAGCTTTAAAATTAAGGGTTTTTTTTAAAGAAAGTCAGCGTGTTAAAGTTGTTAATGCTGTGTGACTCTCCTGAACGGCAAAAGCAGTCAGATTTTGGCACAATGCTTCTTTTTTTTAAAATTTTTTTTTATTACTTGACCAGATTTATTAAATATACGATGCAGTAGTAGACATGTTTTAGCTGCACCCGCCACCACCCACCCCCACGCATTTTGGTATTTTTGCAAGTATATCTTAACATAAGTGTCACAATTACAATTATGTGAAATCCTGAAAGACACATTCAAACTCGTTATACTTGTTGTACTTTATAACACGTATGGATTTGTCTTAACTGATATTTACATGTGGCACTGCTTACATTGTAACTCTTGAAGAACTCTGAGGTATCCTCGCACAGGTAGATTGGAAGTGCACAAAGGAACAAAGTGCATCTTGTGTTATCATTTTCATCCTTGATTGACAAAAGAAATAGTTCATTAAGCACTTAATTAAGCATTAAGTCTGTTTTAACAATATCATATCCATATAATTCCTTTAAGAAAAATGAAACATGCATTTGGTAATGGCGTGTGACTTTTACTGATGTCACTTTAGATGGCATTTGGTTAGATTTGTGCTGCTATACTCTTAAAGGTCTGGAGAAAACGTTATCAGTATAGTGATGTTGGCAAACATACCTGGCGATCATAAGTCCCAAGTATCTCTCTTGGCGCCACTGCCGTCTTGCTTGTCTGCAGCGCCTTCTGCCAAGGCGATCAGTCATGGTGTACGTTGGTCGAACTCTGAGTAGAACTGGTTCTGTAAATTCACATCGGTTATGTGGTGGAATTTTGCAAACACCTACAGAAACACAAATATATATTAAATAATTAACTGAACAATCTGTACCCTGGGAATATAGCTTGTGTAAGCACAAATGCAAGATATTTTCTTTTTCAAAATTCAACTCAAAACATACCTTTGGTGATGTTACAGGACAAAAAAAAAAGCTTTTTCAAACAAATTGTTTTTCAAACAATTAAAAATCAATCAAAGGGTCAGGGTGAAAACAATTTCCTAAATTTGATGCAGGTATTTTATTTAAAACTTCAACTAAAGTGATGTTCACATTAAAGTGAACAAACAAGAACAAATACAGAATGTGTTGTGAAGAATTAACTGGTTCTTCAAACATATGTGAAATTCTCCACCCATATGAACCAAGAACAAAGAAAGTTCAAAGTTTTGCATTATGCTAATTTGCTTAATAAACAAGAATTTTATTCATTTTAAAATACCACTGGAGTCATATTGTAATTGTTCCTATCGCTGTGCATTAACAAACTAGTTGAATTTAAAGGTTCCTCAATTCTGTTAGCGCTAGCTACTGCTACCGTGGATGCCAACAGATAAGCAGCTAGCTAGCTAACTAACCAAGTTAACTGTACGTCTATAAACCAAACTTTTAACAATAAGGAAGGAAGCCCATTTAACAGATCTGTCATTTAAAAATTTTCTGGGCAGTAAACATCTGTTTTGTTGGTGACTGACTGGTGAGACCTAGCTGATACGGTCACATATCCAAATTTGGAAAAATAAAGACAACCAAAGTGACGGAACAGAACGTGTGTTTTCTTAATATCTGTATAACAACCAACTACTTACCAATTCTGCTCCAGAATCACTCTCGATTCTCACCCGATAATGCAACGCCATCTTGACCAGTGTGAAAAGTAAATCCGAGACACCAGGTATGTTGGTGACGTCAGACGCCGCGTGACTTTGGATACTCATAAATTATAATGTCAGTGACAGTCGTTACTCAAAAAAATTTACTCAGTTAAACTTAAAACATAATAAAACGTCAAGACAGCGCAAAACCTTAATGCTGGGTTAACTAAATAACAGGATTTGATTGTTATACCAATAAAGAATATAAGTTAACAATACTGTTCGGGTTTACAGTGCAGAATGAATCACCCTAAAGAGTAATACTGTAATACTGTAACTGTATAATTTTAATAAATAAGATTTTCAACATAATTTATGAAATTACTCCACTTAGTATCAGATTAGTAACTAAGTCACTCTGTCTCAGCTTTGTAAAGACTAGACTAGTGAAGTTGACAGGTTGATCTTAAATATTTTAGGTTAGCTGATGTTCTCTATCTACATTTCAAGCCACATGTGATCTGCTATGGAGTTCTGTGGTTTAGTTCTGAGTTTAATTTAACATAGTGATGGTAAGCTGCTGATTGGTAGGCTGAGCCATTAAGAAGAGAGTGGGCGAGTACCTGTACCTAGTATTAAAAACACTGCTCTAGAAATTTAGAAGCACAGTCTTAAATGAATTGGCAAGTATATGATAATAGTTAATAAATCCTCATGTTATTCTATTAGTTAACTGTAAGTACTCAGTAATTAGTAATTGAGTACTCTAAAACACGGATTGTTGAGTTTGTCGTTAGTTCACAGCTCATTTACTCCATACCTGTGTACTAACTGCTGCTTACTGCACTGATAATGAACTTATAAATGTTAAGTCTTACATATTACTACTCTGTGATAATGTTTACTACGAATTACATTGAAAACTTGTAATTAGTACTTGACTAGTCACTGGTTTCTTAAATCTCTTTACTTGTCTCCTTAAGTAAAGTAAACTACACCGAAATCAAGAACAATTAACAAAACAATTATAATTATTTGTTTATTAAACTAGTTTATTAAAAAGTGAGTCCTTCACACTTGACCACTAGTGATCTAACTATCACATCTCTCAAATAATAGAACCTTAAAAGACAAGATAATAGGACAGACACTGTTAATATCTAGACATGAAACTGTATAGAGAATTGTTTACATATTTCTTTGAATTAGCAGCTTGTGTTTTAGGTCCAAGCAGTATGTCCACTTAAGGAAGATGGGATGCTAATGATCACAACTGTTATTTCTCAAATGTCACACTTTTGAGTTTACCCTCCACTAAGATGGTCGACTAACTTTCTACCTAGAGTCACAGTGAAGTGTGTAAAGTCTGCCGTTAATATGCATTTATAAGATAATGAATATATTAGTAGTGAAGATCATCACTTTATTTAGAGGGAGACATAAATCAGTAATTAATTCCTGAGTAGTATAAAGTATTGCATCAGTAAGATGACGTGCTATTAAAGTAATTCAGTTCTGAGAACAGTGAGACAGCTGAATGTGTGGAGGTGAAAGAAAGTGTCCAGCAAAGCCCAAAGACTTTACTCCACACAACGTTGTAGTACGATAGATTGTAAAATGAGACACAGGATGGCGCCCACTGTGGCAGCTGTCTTTGCATCTTTTCTTTGTTATTAACTTCAGTTTGATACTTACATACCACAGTAAGACACAGTGCAGAGGCAGTCTGGAATATTGGTAATGTTCACTATGAATTTGTCTGAAACCTCTACTTCTGACCTCCCTCTATATTTGGACTTACAAAAAGCCCACAAAGCCAAGCAGCACCGCACAAAGTGGATGTGTAGCAAGAGAGATGGGCTACACACTAAGCTAAAGGCAAGGACTAAGCGACAGTCAGTTTACATAACCAGCTAATAGTTAATGTCCACCTCTGGCACAGAAGTAGTATTACACCACAGTATGAGATCAGAGAATGCTCTTGTTCTCACGAAAACCCGGCGCTCGGACCGTATGTTGGACTCCTTGGTCCAACTCCAAACACAATCTGTCCGACGCATACACTGGCTTCTGGAAAAAATTTAAGAGGTGGCATCTGCATCTACAACAGATGGTGTTCAGACATACAGACCTTCATAATCCATCATAATTATCATAAAACATGTTAAATACACTTAAACATATATTTATGATATGGATGACATGTTGAAACTAAAAACAACAACAAATGAACTGTTGAAGAAAATATACAAATAAATTGACAAAACTTGACAAAGCCACAGTGAATGCTGGGAAACCCACCCCATAACCCCAATATTTATAGACCAGTTTCCCAAAATGATATGAAAATAACAGTAATTGACTTTTTTCAGTTAAATTCAATTCAGTTTATTTATTATATTTATAAAAGCCGAGGCTGCACAAAGTGCTATACAGCAATATACAAATTAAGAGAAAATAAAAATATCTATTAAATATCTATTAAAATAGATCAGCATAGTAAAATAACTGAGTAAAATAGTAAGTATATTAAAATAGATCAGCATAGTAAAATAACTGAGTAAAATAGTAAGTATAGTAAAATAAGGTCAGCATAGTAAAATACCTGGGTAAAATAGTAAGTATAGTAAAATAGATCAGCATAGTAAAATAACTGAGTAAAATAGTAAGTATAGTAAAATAGATCAGCATAGTAAAATAACTGAGTAAAATAGTAAGCATGGTAAAATAAGATCAGCATAGTAAAATAACTGGGTAAAATCGTAAGCATGGTAAAATACGATCAGCATAGTAAAATAACTGGGTAAAATAGTAAGCATAGTAAAATAAGATCAGCATAGTAAAATACCTGGGTAAAGTAGTAAGTATAGTAAAATAGATCAGCATAGTAAAATAACTGGGTAAAATAGTAAGCATAGTAAAATAAGATCAACATAGTAAAATAACTGGTTAAAATAGTAAGCATAGTAAAATAAGATCAACATAGTAAAATAACTGGGTAAAATAGTAAGTATAGTAAAATAAGATCAGCATAGTAAAATAACTCGTTAAAATAATAAGCATAGTAAAATAAGATCAGTATAGTAAAATAACTGGGTAAAATAGTAAGCATAGTAAAATAAGATCAGCATAGTAAAATAACTGGGTAAAATAGTAAGTATAGTAAAATAAGATCAGCATAGTAAAATAACTGGGTAAAATAGTAAGCATAGTAAAATAAGATCAGCATAGTAAAATAACTGGGTAAAATAGTAAGCATAGTAAAATAAGATCAGCATAGTAAAATAACTGGGTAAAATAGTAAGCATAGTAAAATAAGATCAGCATAGTAAAATACCTGGGTAAAATTGTAAGCATAGTAAAATAAGATCAGCATAGTAAAATAACTGGGTAAAATAGTAAGTATAGTAAAATAAGAGCAGCATAGTAAAATAACTGGTTAAAATAGTAACTATAGTAAAATAAGATTAGCATAGTAAAATAACTGGGTCTAATAGTAAGCATAGTAAAATAAGAGCAGCATAGTAAAATAACTGGGTCTAAAAGTAAGCATAATAAAATAAGATCAGCATAGTAAAATAACTGGGTAAAATAATAAGCATAGTAAAATAAGGTCAGCATTGTAAAATAATTGAGTAAAATAATAAGCATAGTAAAATAAGATCAGCATAGTAAAATAACTGGGTAAAATAATAAGTATAGTAAAATAAGATCAGCATAGTAAATAACGGGGTAAAATAATAAGCACAGTAAAATAAGATTAGCATAGTAAAATAACTGGGTAAAATAATAAGCATAGTAAAATAAGATCAGTATAGTAAAATAACTGGTTAAAATAGTAAGTATAGTAAAATAAGATCAGCATAGTAAAATAACTGGGTAAAATAATAAGCATAGTAATATAAGATCAGTATAGTAAAATAACTGGGTAAAATAGTAAACATAGTAAAATAAGATCAGCATAGTAAAATAACTGGGTAAAATAGCAAGTGTAGTAAAATAAGATCAGTATAGTAAAATAACTGGGTAAAATAGTAAGCACAGTAAAATAAAAGTAAAAGTGTGATACATTTCAAGAGTATAATACAAATAGGATTAGATTATGAAACCATTGGAACACATTTAAGTAAAAAGAAGCTGATGAAAATATTAAGGGTCATTTTGATGAGAAGCTGAACCTGTTTCTCCCAGAATGCACCATTCCTGCAGTAATCTGCTATATTTAGGGATTACAGTGGATTGCCCTTGTGTTGAGGTTGTAAATGTACAGCAGTTGTTTACAATGTGTGATTAGACTTTCTGGACCTGAGAGAAGATTTAGAGAGTCCCGAGTTCAGTAATCAGACAGCAGGAGGAGGATAAATCTGACAGACTGTAGAGGTGAAGAAGAAGAACTGATAACTCACCCTGTAAAGAACTAATATAAATGTACAGTGCAAGTACAGCAGTAATCTAATGATACAGTATTTTACATCTACTGTTCATTTTACAAGAGTTTATTTTTAGTAGGGTGGTCTTTATTTTATACAAGCTATATACTGACCATCAAATATTTAATTTAATTACATTTTCAATCAGTTATGTATCACTTATGAATAATTTATACAGTATATGTGTTTGTTTGCTTGTTTGTGTTTAACTGTGTTAGACTGTGTTCAGTGTTTACTGCTGTTAATCTGACCTTCACTTACATTCACATGTTAAAATGACATCATGACTTTCCAGAGAAAGAGACGATCATCCAGCAGCTCCAAACAGAGAAGAATAAACAGACCTGTATACCTCAATGTAAGATCTTTACCTATATGACAGTTACAGCTTAAATACAACAGACCTGTTATCCTCAATGTAAGATCTTTACCTATATGACAGTAACACCTTAAATACAACAGACCTGTTATCCTCAATGTAAGATCTTTACCTATATGACAGTTACAGCTTAAATACAACAGACCTGTTATCCTCAATGTAAGATCTTTACCTATATGACAGTAACACCTTAAATACAACAGACCTGTTATCCTTAATGTAACATCTTTATCTATATGACAGTTACACCTTAAATACAACAGACCTGTTATCCTCAATGTAAGATCTTTACCTATATGACACCTTAAATACAACAGACCTGTTATCCTCAATGTAAGATATTTACCTATATGACAGTTACAGCTTAAATACAACAGACCTGTTATCCTCAATGTAAGATCTTTACCTATATGACAGTAACACCTTAAATACAACAGACCTGTTATCCTTAATGTAACATCTTTATCTATATGACAGTTACACCTTAAATACAACAGACCTGTTATCCTCAATGTAAGATCTTTACCTATATGACAGTAACACCTTAAATACAACAGACCTGTTATCCTCAATGTAAGATTTCTACCTATATGACACCTTAAATACAACAGACCTGTTATCCTCAATGTAAGATCTTTACCTATATGACAGTTACACCTTAAATACAACAGACCTGTTATCCTCAATGTAAGATCTTTACCTATATGACAGTAACACCTAAATACAACAGACCTGTTATCCTCAATGTAAGATCTTTACCTATATGACAGTTACACCTTAAATACAACAGACCTGTTATCCTCAATGTAAGATCTTTACCTATATGACACCTTAAATACAACAGACCTGTTATCCTCAATGTAAGATCTTTACCTATGTGACACCTTAAATACAACAGACCTGTTATCCTCAATGTAAGATCTTTACCTATATGACACCTTAAATACAACATACCTGTTATCCTCAATGTAAGATCTTTACATATATGACAGTTACACCTTAAATACAACAGACCTGTTATTTTCAATGTAAGATCTTTACCTATATGACGGTAACACCTTAAATACAACAGACGTGTGGTTCATATGTGTGATGAAGCTAAAGGTCTAAGCTGAGACCTGATGTTATACAGAATTTCTAAAGAAGAAATGACTCCTGCAGATGTGTGTTATGATTTTATCATCAGTATCTCTAAGAAATATTGTAATAACACTGTAACTGTACTGATGCAGCTCTGGACGCGAGTGATGCTTGTTGTGCTGAGGGCTGGAAGTACTTCAGTGGGAAGTGCTACTACTTTTCTACTGATGAGAAGACCTGGACTGAGAGTAGAGATGCTTGTGTGGCTGCTGGAGGACACTTGGTGATTATCAGCAGTACAGAGGAGCAGGTATGATGATCAGATATAATATAGTAACTCTGTAACACTCACTGACTGAAATGCAGTAACACAGTAACACTTTATTTTGAGTGGTTCTTTGTAGATGATTATTAAACTCTTAATAGAGTATCAGTAACACATCAACAACACATCAGTCATGTAGCCATTAATTATCTTTAAGATATGTTGTTGATACATTATTAACATTAAGTAAATATGTTGTTATGTTAAATTAAGCAAAGCCTATCCTTGCATAAAACCTGACCCAGTTAAACTCCAGTTACAGGACGGTGTCAGCAGCGTGTCTATAACAGTCTGCTGGAGATGTTAAGATGGTCTGTGTTTTATGTTCAGTGACTTCTCAGGTTAAAATCTACACATATGAAGATGAACGACTAAATGAAGTGAAAAACAAATATGAATACATTTTATTTACAGTTAATTAAGCTTCTCTTGATAATCTACTGAATGTAGTCAGATGCTTTGTTGTTGTTCATGAATATGTTGTTGTTATGCTACAGAAAGTCTGCTGATATTATATTAATTAGAGTGAACATTATTTTGTCCAATCAATTTGTGAACTTTTTTATTATTATTATTATTATTATTATTATTATTATTATTATACTCATGGTGTGCGTTTGTTCTACTTTTTTTTTTTTTTAAAGGATTTCTTAAAGAGATCATATCCTTGTTGGGGTGAACAGCTCTACTGGGTGGGTCTGACTGATGCTGTGAAGGAGGGAGACTGGCGCTGGTTAGACGGAACACGACTCCAAAGTAGTGAGACACCAAAGTAGGTCCATCTCAGACCCTGTAAACACCACAAATATGATTTCTGAGATTCATGTTTAACTTTATAGTTCTAGATATTTAATTTCAGTATTTATCATGTGTTTTAATAAAGACACACTGAGTGAAGAGTTATTAGTTTATTATGTTCTCCTGTTTTTCAGATACTGGACTGGAAATGAGCCTGATAACTGGACAGGGAAGAACAATCAGTATCCTGAAGGAGAGGACTGTGCTCAGATGCTTCTAAACACTAACTATTATGGTTTAAAGGATGCATTCTGTGCTGTAAAGGAGAAAAAAGAAAAGTGGGTTTGTGAGTCAAAAGCAGTAAAATAAATAAAAGAGAGAAATTACAGTGAGGACAGTAATGTGGAGAGCTGAGAACCAACAGCTCACACCAGATCTCAAAGTTATGTTTTTCCCTTTTTCTTTCTTTTGTTTTTCTGTTGTTTTGATCAATAATCACAGGATCAATTACTATATTAATATCACTGTATTATTACAAACTTATTATTGATTCATCAGAGAAAATAAACTATTTGTATTTGTTGTCTCAGATGATTCAGAATATTCAGTTAGGTTTTGTAACGATGATGGAGCTACACAGCTGAAAAGGAGAAATCTAGTTAATACAGGTTTCCCACTAAATCTAACCAGTAATTATGTTGTGATTTGTTCTTTCTGGGTTCTTTCTGTGTTTTTCGACTCTGATCTAAACAGTAATCTGACTAGACTGCTGGATGGGAGGATAGTTAAACTAACTTATTTTTTTTATTATTTTGTGGTGTGCACACTGTATGCAGGCAAACCAGATCTTTATCTTTATAAATTATTTATACTGGCAGTATTTCCTCCTGATATAAAAACCTTTAGTCACAATGGATTTTACAGTAATTCGCTGTTCCTGCAAAGCATGATGAAACAGCAGTATCTTATAGAATATTAACAGCCTGTCATGTTTCACAGCAATATTTCTTTAAACATGTTATTATTCCCATAAATGTATGTTTGAATGTGTTTTACATGTTTTATTATTCTAATTATGATGGTATTTGTGTTTCGGTACTACATCTTGTAATGTTAGTATTACTGGATATTTGGTTACTGCAGACTTTGTGGTCTTAATGACTGATGTAAGTGCAGTAACTGCTGTAATGTAAGGTGGGTTTATGGTGGGATTGATAAACAGAACTACGATTGTGGAAACATTGCATAATAGTTTTTATAATTATATTTTTCATTCTTCATTATTATAATTATTTTTGTAATTATGTAACAGTCTACAAGAACTGGGGGTGTAACGGTGTAGGGAATCTTGTCATACTTAATACCAGTTGATCATCAACCACAATTTACCTGCTAATAACCTTCAAATTTATCTTCAGATATTTTAGTAATAAAGCAGCATGTAACAAATCAAAAGTCGTCTCTAACTGGTTTCATGAACATGACAATGAGAGCAATGAGTGTTCCTCAGTGGCCTCCCAAGTCACTGGATCTAAATCTCAATTAATACATTTGGGATGAGGTATATGTTGCGCCGAAATGCGAATCCCCACCAGAATCCGACTCACCTTCGCCCTCTACGCGCATCACCCAGAGAAACGGACGCTTCATTTACGCTTGTGATTTCTGTTGTTTCTGTGGGTAAATAATGAGGAATCTTTCATTTTCCTTCACAGCAAACAATGTAATTAACTATAGACGTTGGTTGTCGATGCACTTGAGCTCTTAAAGGACTCTTGTTATGCCTTCACAGTCATCTCGTTATAATCGGACAGCCTGAATTACATTGATCTCATAATGAGATATAGAGATGTCATATTGAACTAATTCACGCAAGCAGGTGTGTAAATAGATTAGTGATATCTGCAGTGATTAATAAACTGTGTCATAAACATGCCTAAGCTGTACTGCATACAGAGTTGTTGGTTGTTTTGAATAAAAAAAATATATTTTTATGATCAATTTTGGTTGTATTGTTAGCAGATTTTACTCAGTCAGAAGAAGTATTTTAAACGTGCCAAACTTATACTCCCCCTATCTCTGAGGGAGCTCTGATTCATCTTAAACTACTTTGATATTAATCAGGACTACTATCAATTTCTGCCTATATCTGTTATTATTCTGGTGCCTGTCTTGGTCTGTAGATTGTCACCTGAAATGCATTTGTACTGTTTGTTTGGCTTGAGGTTCTGCTAAACTGTTTGCTGTGAAGGAAAATGAAAGATTGCTCCCCACACAAACAACAGAAATCATGAGTGACTAAAGTAGATCGCAGGTAAGCTGTCCGCACTCTGTAGCTCCAAGCTTAAGTTGAATTTACACATAGTGGAGAACGACTTTCACATTTTTACACCACAAAGGGACAGTGTTTCATGTTACAGACAGGTGGTAGTTCTTTTTTCTTTTCCCTAGACACTTGATTAGCTGAATAGTGAGTCAAGTAAAATAGCATTTAGTCGTGGTAACCTGCATCTATAACAATACATACTTGTTTACCACCCTCTACCACAAGTACAGTTAGATGTCATGTCCGTCTTTGTGAGCACAGTGAACGTGAGAAATGAGAAGTGTCACATTCTTCTGCAGCTTCTCAAAGAACGAGTTTAGTCTGTTCATTCTCCCTCTGAGTTGCAGTAAGTCCATCTTATTAACGTGCTTTGATAGTTTACACGCATGCAAAGCACATGGCAGACATTTACACTAATGTGAAATTTAAAAAGTGTGGCACAAGAGAGACAGGAGATGATGAAGCGAGCAGAGGTAAGTTGTACATTTTTCCTTTAATGACTGCAAAAATATATACAAGGCAAGAATAACAGGGTTGTATTTGTCATTATGTATTATCTAACATATTTATCTTATGTTAAATAATCTCAGGCTGTAAGTCTGTTGCTTATTGTTGTGTTGTGTCACTTAAAGGCAGAACTCATAGAGTGCAGTGTGAAGATTGCAGTGCGAGTGGAAAAGACAATGCTGTTGATACAATAAAACAAATAAGCACACTATAGGACAAAGTAATTCTCTGACCATGTTGTGGTATATGGGATGGGTCTTGCAGGAAGGGCTGAACCACTAAACAAGTGTGGGTTGTGAGTTTCCTGAAAGTAAACTTATTTTATTAGATGTGAAACTGAAGGCAAAGTGACAGTTTAAATTATATTATCTGCAGAATTTCTTATAATACCATCTAAAAATAATCAGAATTTAATAAACGTAAAGATCTCTAAAGATCTATGTAAAGAGTTTTTAACTCATTCTGCTTAAACTGCAATCAGTTGGTCAGGTGTTATTTGCCTTCAGATACTTTTAAATGCTGCTGTCATACTCTTAAAGTCTCTTAAATGTCCCAGAAGTATCTGTTTGTGTGCTGCCACTGAAGAATCACTTTAAGTCCTCTAAACAAGCTTTAAATGGATGCTTATTTAGGGAACTAAAAGAGATACGAGTGTGTGAGGAGCATCCGCATAAATGCACTGGTTCAAGGAAGAACCGTAAATATGTAAGAAGCCTTAACGTTGCATAAGCCATTGAGAGCTTCATGCTTTCTTTTTCAAACGTTTTTCCCCCCCATAAAACCATCAGTGCCATCCTTAATTGTCTTTCAGTTCATTTTAATATGAGAGGGTATATTTGTTGCTAATGCTATGAATGGACTGCCCCCTCCACATGTTGTGGATATACTTTTTCATCTATGATTAGCTAAAACTTGTCTAACTTGAGTGTAAATAGGGGTTTTACTGTAGCTTCTCAGAGGAA
Organism: Megaleporinus macrocephalus; assembly: GCA_021613375.1. Classification (NCBI taxonomy): domain Eukaryota; kingdom Metazoa; phylum Chordata; class Actinopteri; order Characiformes; family Anostomidae; genus Megaleporinus; species Megaleporinus macrocephalus. The sequence continues at coordinate 14,194,942 of CM038708.1, forward strand.
TGCTCTACCCGCTTTAGGGATTTACTGGGGGAAATGCTCTGTGTGTGGGCAGTATTGTAGTATTATAACAGTATATGTAAAACAATAATAATAACAACAACAACAACAATAATAATAATAATAATAATTATTATTATTATTATTATTATTATTATTATTATTATTATTATTATTTAGTAATGAGTGCAAAATGGAGAAAGCATTAAAAAAAAGCAAAAGGCGTGGCTGAAAATGTGCATGATATAAAATGAAGATACCTCAAAATGCAGAGAAATGTATGAAACTGCACAAAATTATATGACTGTCTATGAAATAAAGGTATGTTTGGAGTTTAGAGCCTTTACTCCGTTTGCTCACTCACTAAGTTAGACGGTTCGCTCAGTATGCTGCTGGAGAACAGACTATCGGCCCTGTCCCAAATATCGCCTATTCCCTACTCAGATCACTACTTAAAAACGATAAACATTTCATTCAACAGCCACACAATGTTAAATATGGAGTTATCTAAATTAAAAATGGGGGCATGTAAATGAATAATTGGGTGAAAGTTCTGCCATTTCATGTCCAACACAGTGCACTACATAGGGCGGAGGAAGCCATCTGAGACAGTGCCATTAGTCTCGGCTCCTCAGAAAAAGTTAACTTTGTCTTGGTAACTCTTTGTGGAATAGAACTGAAAGTGTGGAGTTTTAATTTTTGGAGCTGCTGTGATTACAGTGGGCTGGTGTAAAAGAAAAATGTCCAGGGCTGAATTTAATTCCCAGTCCAGCCCTGACCCGCTTTCTTCATTCCCAAACCTCTCCCTCCCAGTTATCATTAAATTATCACTAAATGAAATCATGGGTGCTGATGATGGATTATGAGTGGACTATGCTAAGAAGTCTGGAACCGAACCACTATTGTTCTAATGATGATTTATATAGTTTTGATAAATTCTTGTGATATTCTTACTCTACATGCTTAAAAAAGAAAGTTCTTGAAGGGGTATTTTAGTAAAGACATGTTCCATTTAGAACCAAACATGATATAGTCAGTAGAGTAAGAATTGACTCAATGTAATGTACTTGCACACTTTAGTTGCCATTTTATAAGGAACACTAACCAAACAGATGCATTTAATAGGTTCACATTTACTGACAATAGCCCATTTGCCTCCTATCGGTCTATTAGTGGAAAAGGAGTGACTAAATATTACCAGCACTGACCAGATAATATATAAGAGGTGGAATATTTTCAGTGACACTGATATGATGGTGATGTGTCATTGTGTCTTCTACTGGTATGAGTATATCCAGCACTTTGTGGGTGTAGAGCCACATAGCATCTTTAATAGTGATACATACTCCCTGGTGTGAACAACGATATACGCCCTCAAGTCTTGTACTGCTGGTGTGAACAGCCGGACTTCACTATTGTGTTAAAATTGGTCCACCACCCAAAATATATCTGGTCAAATAGCACATGAAGCATGGCAGAAAGACGACAAGTCGATGAACATCAAGCATATACTCAGTTACCACTTTATTTAAACATACAATATTTATTCTAAATAGATTCAAATTTTCAGCATCATTTATAGCGAATGTGTTGTTTTCCTACTAAAAGTCAAGTGTGTCATGGTGTGACTGGCTAGTAGTCCTAGCTAACACTTAGCATTTGCCTGTTTATCTTAAAGATTTTAGATTGATTTGTTTAACTGGTTTAGAAGACAGACATTCACTGGTTGCCTGTAAGCTATAGAATAGATTTTAAAATTTTAATGCTTACTTATCAGGCTGTTCATCTTTAAGGTCTTCAAATCAGGGGTTATTAACTGTTCCTCGTACTAACTTAAAATCAAAGGGGGACTGTGCCTTTGCAGTATATGCCCCAAAATTATGGAATAATCTTCCTATTGATATTAGACTCTCTGATTCAACCCAGGTTTTTAAAAAACGTTAAAGACTTATTTTTATTCTATTGCTTTTGACAGATTCTGAGCGTGTGTTTTATAAGTCGGTGTGCATTTGAGTATTAAATTTGTCTATTATTTATTTGAGTATATGACTATAATGATCTTAATTGTCTTGTATTGTATTTTACTTGTAAGTATTCTGTAAAGCACTTTGTGAGTCACTCTGGAAAAGTGCTATATAAATAAAGTTTTACTTACTTACTTACTCTAACTGGTGTATTGTAGAGTCTATCCCAGGTGGTGAATTAAACACCAGCCCTTCTAAACCAGCTGTGCACTACAGTGTCAGTGTCAGTGAGTGTTTAAAAGATTGTATATTTTTACTGGGTACTTTTATCTGAAGCACTTTCTTTGTTGGTGACCTTTGCTAATTTACTAAATATGTGCATTTTTATAGTTCTACAGTTACAGACTGTAGTCCATCTGTTTCTCTATAGCAACTTTTATCCTGTTTTTATGTAGTCAGGACCCCCACATGACCACCACAGAGCAGGTAATATAAGGGTAGTGGATTATTCTTAGTACTGCAGTGACACTGACGTGGTGATGGTGTGTTAGTGTGTACTGACATACCAATTGAGTGGATCAGACCCCACATTGCTTTAATTTTGAACTCTTTGATGTTTTTTAATTTATTTTATTATTATCAGCTGCTGCAGAACAGGAGGATGCCACCTACTCTACTGTGGGCTTTCCTGAACAGGGTGAGTCTATGTGATAGTTGGCATGTCATTTTGTTCAGTTTTAACTGTGTTTTATGTTCCGCAGATGAGTGTTAGCTTTTGTAATTACAGTGGGAATGACTCAACCTAATGGAACACTACACAGATGCATTTTGGAGGTTCACATTTACTGATTATAGCCTATTTCTCTTTGTTATCTACTCTGCGTATTAGTGGAAAAGGAGTGACCGAATATTACCAGCACTGACCAGATAGTATAATAGTGGTGGAATATTTTTTTAGTGACACTGATATGTTGGTGACAAGTCATTGTGTATTGTGCTGGTATGAGTATATCCAGCACTTTGTGGGTGTAGGGCCACATGCAAATGATTTTAGCATCTTTAATAGTGATACATACACCCTGGTGTGAACAACGCTACACACCCTTAAGTCTTATACTGCAGGTGTGAACAGCTAGACTTCAGTTTCTGATCTCTGGTGGTCTTATGTGGTCCCATTCATTTAAAGGAAAGACATCAGTGATGTATGTTGGTTTATGACCGGTGTTTAATGTTTAAAGGAACTATGGACAATAAAAAAAAGCATCAAACCTTTATAGCTTTTGATTTCTGTCCTGACAGCTGGCCCCAGCAACTCTGACCTGCCTAGACCAGATGACTCTGCTGACCCCTCACCTGAAGCAGGGTCGAAGGTTGTGACGATCAGACAGGCTAAAGAGAGATTACTGTGGGTTGCTGTCTGTGCTCTCCTCTTTGCTGTGACTCTTGTCATCGGAGTGCTCTGTGAGTCTGTATATACACATACATTTTTAAACTACCCATTCATTTGTATTTAAAGCTGACAGCCATCAATTCCTGTTGTTTTATGAACTGGTGTAGCTGTATGGAGATATGATACTCAATGTAATGTTTTGTCATTTGATTTGTCTTGATTATGGAGACTATAGATCTTCTATTTCTGTTCCACAGACATCACTGACAACATTTCACAAAGTCAATGTGAAGATGTAAAGAGGCAGTTCACAGGTTAGTGTGAGAATGATCAATACCTCATTAATTCACTCATGTACACATTTACACACATACCAACAGACATATAACATATCAAACTGATTTTCAGGTATGAGGATACATGTCATAAAATCAAAGAGTGAAAATGTGCAGACTTTTCAAATTTGAACTTTGTGTTTCAGAAAAACTACTTCACTACAACAATACCTTGAAGAACTACTCCATAGTTGAAAGGAATCCCTCAGGTAAGTTTATTATAGGGATGCACTAATTTGGGAATGATGAAGATGAAAAAATCTGCTGTTTTTCATGCACATATGCTGATTCAGATACAAATATATATACACAATGTGGAAATTCAGACTACATCTTAATATGACATGACTTTCCAGAGAAAGTGTTTTTCCGCATTTGTTGAAAAATTCTTGTGGAAAAACATGTATATTGTGGCTGTACAGTGAAAAACATGTATCTCCATTTTTGGCAATTTATTTTTTTTCTACATCAGAAGCTACTATTTACATTGTGCAATAAATTAATGACCTATGGATCAATAGATATGTTCTAAAATATCATGGAAAAAAAATCACGTTCCATTGACTTACATTAAAGATGAGGCATATTTTTGGCTTTTCCTGTGAAGTTGCAATTTTGAAGATTTTAAGGAATCAGACTCAAGAGGTGACATGCGATCCATGTGCAAGGCTTTTATTACGACAGAGCAGTGCAAAAGTCAATGAAAACTCAAGGACTCGCTGAAGCGAGAATGTCCAAGGGCTGGTGGCAGGAGAGCTAGCGGTAGCCACTGGCTAATCCAGGGGGCAGGCTGGACGGAGAAAATGGATTGCCAGTGTAGCTGGAGAGACTCACTCGCTCCTCCTGCATTGGTCCGATGGTCCTGGGGAACCAGAGCAGTACTCGCGTCCCACGGTGGAGAAGGAACCAGATTCAGCCCTGTGTGGACAGGTTAGAGCAGCACGCCGTATGGCGACTTTCAATGGACGGCGCAGCAGTAACTTAAATAGTCTCTTATCAGGGACCAGCGGGGCCGGGGAAAACACTGCGCAGTCTCTAAACCTAAAGAGTCTTTAAGAAGCCCGGCTGGAACTGGGGAGACAAACCCGTACTGAGCCTGGAGTTTGTGAATTCCGTGGTGGCACCGACCTCACTCTTTGGGCACCACCGTAGTGGGGCTCAGCCGCTCTGAGGTGGGTGATGTGGCTGGTGTTGGAGTCTGCGGGTTCTCTTGGGTTCCAGGGAGGTAGACGGGACCCCGCTGTGGAAATGCCAATACTTGAAGAACCTGGGAAAAGACCTTCAGAGCACACCAGCCTGGAGACCACGGACAGGTAGGATCTGATCCTCACAGTTTCAGACTACTGAAGACAGTGTTACTGAAGACAGAGTTACTGAGAACAACGCTGCACGCTGAAGCTACCGTGTGGCTAGCTTAAATGGGTGTGCTAATGAGAGCTGCCGCTAGCACTAACAGGATACAGGTGTGAGTGATAGGTAGCCATGGAGACATAGGTGTGTGCGAGGCATGACTACGTTGCCATGGTGATGTAGGGGTGTGTGTGGAGTGTGTCCTAGGCTACCTAGTAGACAGGTGACTGCGACCTTACAATTCGGCGAGTCGCGGGGCTTACAGAGATACTTCATTTGGAGACCCTTTCATAGGACAGCGACAATATGCAACAGTTAAGGGAAAATTTTCTTTGATTGTCATGAAATTGAAAGAGTTACTCTGTTATACATAGATTTGGTGTTAAACAGAATTCATGACTCTGTAGATGTGTGTTATGATTTTATCATCATTATCTCTAAGAAATGTCTTAAACTGTAACTGTACTGATGCAGATCAGTGTGTGGACAATGCTTGTTGTGCTGAGGGCTGGAAGTACTTCAGTGGAAAGTGCTACTACTTTTCTACTGATAGGAAGACCTGGACTGAGAGTAGAGATGCTTGTGTGGCTGCAGGAGGAGACTTGGTGATCATCAACAGTACAGCTGAGCAGGTATGATGTTCAAATATGATGTAAGTGAGTTCTAAACCTTTACTGACTGAAATGCGGGAAGACTAAGCAGCACTAATAATCATAACAAACTCAAAAGGTCTTCTATTTTACAACAATAATATAATGTGTATTTATAACTATGTATTTAGAACTCGCTCCTAAAACACGCAAGAGGTTCTGTGCAATGTCATATGAGCAGGTTGTTTCTGGTTTCAGGATTTCCTAAAACGTTCAAAACCTGGTTCTGGTAAACAGCACTACTGGGTGGGTCTGACTGATGCTGTGAAGGAGGGGGACTGGCACTGGTTAGACGGAACACGACTCAGTGAGACACCAATGTACGTCAATCTCAGACACTGTAAACACCACAGATCTGATTTCTGAGATTCATGTTTAACATTATAGTTTAACATTTAACATTTAAAGATCTTGTGTTTTTAATAATGACACACTGTGTAAAGAGTTAGTATGTTTTGTTCTCTTGTTTTGCAGACGCTGGACTTGAACAGAGCCTGATAACTGGAAAGGGCAGAACAACCAGTATCCTGAAGGACAGGACTGTGCTCTGATGCAGCTAAACTCTAACTTGTATGTTTTATCAGACGCATTTTGTGATGTAAAGGAGAAAAAAGTGAGGCATATCTGTGAGGCAAAGGCACCAAATTAAACAAAAAACAATAATAAAGACAGTAATGTGGAGAGCTGAAAAATTAAAGACTTATGTTTTTTCTCATTTTTTCTTTTTTTTATTCTCTGATTTTACCTGCTTACCCAGCTAACTGTCGCCAGGGTTAGACCAAGCTTATTGTTATTGTTACAAAACTACCAGCCAAAACAGTGTTAACAACAGTATGTATATATATCTTCTCTCTTATGTGCATGTGTAGATAATAATATTTAAATATGCACAAATATTTAAACATATTAAACCCTCTCAAATGGACTCTTTATTAATCTTTCTTTTTTCTTTATTGTATGTTCATTTGTCCAGTGTGGAGTATTTGTTAACAGTGCTTGTCTATTCTGTTCAGTATGCTACATGCCATACACATTTGCACTCACCAAGTCATAACTGTCACATCACTGGCAAAATAAAACTATTCTGATTCTGTAAAAAACATGTGTTTACCTTTAAGCTTTTTTTTAAGCCTCATCTTTTTCTTTAGTTTTTTTATCCCCAGATGCATTTTTTGTTGATTGAGACATTAATAATAAGTTGCATTTTCTCCTCATTAGCATTTTAAAGAACATAAAGGTGCTCTAATAACTAAGCTCTCGTGCTTACGTCACTTATAGGCAGAGACAGAACTGGGTCACAAGATTAATTGGAAATTTCTTTGGTGACCCAACTACATACTTCAGATAAACATAATATAGTTTTAGCATGTTTGGACCACACGTGAAAGAGATGAGGACAGAGGAGGAAACTCTGCCCTGCCTGTTTACGTCCTGTCAGTCCCATGTGCCTCTGTTTACATTTCTCGTGTTTGTCATGTGCTTCCATGTCTCCGCCCTTGCCCCACCTGTCTCAGCTGTTTGTCATTTTGTATTAGTCTCGTCACCTGTTCCCTCTTGTTATCCAGTGTTACTTATACCCTGTGTTTGCAGTCTGTCTTTGTTGGTCATTGTTGTGGTTTCGCTGTGTTTGTATCCCGTTTGTTTGCTTCATTAAAACTATTGTTCATTTAAAAGCTCGCGAGTGTGTCCGCCATCTTATCTTCACTGCTCAGCTCGACCCGGCCTTGACATGGTGGTGGGATATGAAGTACTGAAAGTGGGAAAAGTTTTGGGCATGGCCTAAATTTTTATTTCAATATTTTTTTAAATAATTGTTCAATAATTTCAATAATTTTGGCCAATTTCTTCCTCACTGACATATTAACCTATAACATTACAACATTACCAGATCAAAGTGTTCAAGAGAAGCACAAGGGGTCAGAGCTGCCAATGTACATATATTCTGATTTTCCACTGAGATCCACTTAGGTTAGGTCCAAAATAACATTTATTTTATTTTATTTCTGTTATTTTAGTGTGGCAATTTCATGATAAATGGACCAATAAAAGTGCTCCAGAATTTCTAATAATAAAACCTATATACTTTGAAAGTTCTGAATGTTTTTGTCACGAAGTGCAGAGTTTGTATTACTTAGTGTTTATATTTGTGTTGTAGTGTAAAAGAGGGTGCTTGTGTTTGTCTCCCTAGAAAAAAGGCAGGAAACAGCAAACAAAGGAAACACAGAAATGTATAAACCCCAAACTGGAAACCCTCTTTAAATAACTTCTCATTTATAACTTTTCTCTTTTTTCTTTTAGTTTTTTTTATATCTTAGTTCAACACTTCTACTTTTTCTTTTACTGATTTTCTCTTTTTGTTTTGTTGTCTTTTCCTTGTTCATCTCCTACACACACACCTCTTACCAACTGCCCCTCTACAAAGGCTCCATGCAGAAGTGTTTTTAAGGCTGACTTATATAGAAAGTTATAAAGGTGTGCCCAGTCAGGGTTGATTGCTACTAAGGAGCCTGGGAATTGGAGTTATTTCTCCTTTTCCTGCTAGGCCTCCCTCTGTACTGACTGACCCCTTTGCTGGTGGTCCAGGGCAGCCTGGGCCGTGAGAGTTTTTGCCCCCTCTTGTTAAGTTGCTACTTTGGAGATACCTGGAGATAACTGAGCTCTGTTCTGATTGACTGCCTTATAATGTGTGTCATTCCAAAATCGGTTATTCATAACTAAAATATTTAAAAAAACTTGAATAAGCAGGGCTAAACTGCTGTTGACTGAAGCGGTGGTTGTGTATGAAGAACCTGGTTTTCATGACATCACAAATGGGCTGTTTTTGCAGATAAGGTTACACATCCTTACTCAACAGTAGTTTGTGAGCCATTGGAGTACTTTCAGCGAGTGACCAAGCTTCTATGCCTCCTCAGTTTCTACCTTTCTCATATTTCTACTCTGTTTCTTCTAATACTAAAGCTTCTACTGGCTATGAAGGGAAAAAGACGTCTAAACTAGTCTTAATGGACTCTACAAACAGCTCCCACAATACTGACACAGATGAAACCAAAAAAGTTATAATGGCATAGTGTAATAATAGTCACCAAAACCTCAAAAAATAAACATGTGGTCAAAGTAAACTAATTTATTTCCTTGAAAGATACCTGGAAATTAAACCTTGTTTTACTCATTGTAAGATAAAAAAAACACATCTGATTAGAGAGCTTACTAAAGGGACTGATTGATGAGTCTACTTGAAACATGGTTAGATGAAAATGGCACAGCACTTTAATTGAGACTCACTCTGAAGACTACATCACTTGATAAACACAGTAAGACAGAGCACAAATGAATTTAGAACATGCAGTAAACTGCAGAAGTGCCACTGTCAGTGATTTTACATCCTTTAAATATGTTGGGATCAACCTATTAAGTGAGACTTCTGTGTTGTTAATTGTAGGATATAGACCTCCAATGTACAGATATAAAATATAAAATAATATGAAATAGTATTTTGTTAAAATGAAAAAGAAGTATCAGATTTATCCACAAGCAATGCTAACATTCTTCTCTCTCATAACTTACATATGGATAGTCTATTAAACAGGGATACTGTATAATTAAGGGCAGGCATGCAAAATCTCTAAACCCTCTACCAAATAATACCAGCTGTTTCTGTTAGCCCAGAATGAAACTAAGGGTGCATCCGAAATCGCGTACTAGAACAGCACGTACTGAGTTGGAGCTAGAGCGCACTGTCTGTCCGTTAAAGCAGGACACTCTGTCAGTGTGCGAGTGTTTAGTATCCACGCAACCTCGGACGCACTACGTCTGCCATCTTACCAACATCCTGTGACGCAAGACGTCAGACCGTCACGGTAAAGGTCCCGCTATTCATTTAAAAGCTCCGTTTACTGACGGATTTAGAGACTGTTTGTGACACCGTTCTGCATGTTTGTCTAAATATCTACTCACACGGTGCCTGGCTGTAGCTCAGAGAAGACAAAACAGGAGGAATTTAATCATTGTTTACCTCAGAAGCAGCGCTAACTCCTGTAGCGGAAGTTTACTAGCAGTAGCTACGTACACACAGCCGGCGTACCACGTTTCACCACGCTTTTTCCTCCGCTTTGAATTCCTCCGCGGCTCCGATGGAATCCTGGGATAGAACAGTGTGCTGGGGCTGCATACTTGAAAATGTCTGCCGGTGCAGTATGTCATCCGGGGACTTTTCGCGTACTGCTTGCCGAGCACTACGTATTCGGACACCCTAGTTACTCTCGCGCACTGCTTTTGCGTATTGTTCAGTATGGAAGTACACGATTTTGGACGCACCCTAAGATCCAGCAATTTCTGACTTCTTTGCTGGTCTTTATATAGCCCTAGATGCAGGGCATTGGACCTGAAATGAGATCAGCATTGCCCTCTGGTGGCCAGGACTCTAAATACAGGACTCTAAATACTGTGTGTTCTCTAGACCCTGTCCATTTCTCTCTATACTAAATACCCTCTGTACTGTAGATCCTGTCTATCCCTCTATATACTAAACACCCTGTGTACTATAGACCCTGCTTATTCCTCTATATACTAAATACCCTGTCTATCCCTCTATATACTAAACACCCTGTGTTATACAGACCCTGCTTATTCCTCTATATACTTTCGTATATATACGAAATACTTTGTGTACTATAGACCCTACCTATATGGTGGGTACATCAGTGGAGATTTGGAGTTCAGTGGATAATATTTAAGATGAAGGAAAAAAAGATGCACAGTGAAACCAACAACCAGCTTCATCTACTTGAGAAAAAAGTGCACTTCATGAGGAAAGAGTGCACGTCATGAGGAAAGAGTGCACTTTATGTACATGAGGAAAGAGTGCACGTTATGTATATAAGGAAGTAGGACACTAGTTTAACAGCATAACTGCAGTTTATCTCTCCACTCCTGATATATACACTCTCAACTCAAAGAAATCAGCACCATGAAAGATATAGAGCCAGACAGCCTCAGTGGTGAGTTTTAATTTAACCTGTTATATTTCAATATCTTGTTAATGCCACATTAGCATTATTGAGTTTTTACAGAGCCATTTTTAACATAATAACCACAATTGCTCAGTAACAGCAGGTTTGTAATATCTTTGCAACTTTTTGTAACTTTCCATACAAAATAGAGAAGTCAGGAGAGGGTTTGAGGATTAATGGTTTTATTGAAGATTGCACTTACCGTCTGCTCCAAACCCCGTCTGACCGCAGCTCTAGCATACAGACACTATGCCTTGTATTACCTCTGAAGCTCTCTGTGCATCTGCTAAGAATACAGTTGTCAGGAAACATACAATAGACATTCTATCCATGTATGAGAGTCAGTAACTGAGATACAAAGAATCAAGAATCAAGTTAGTTTAAGAATAAATAACTGAAAAAAGTCAAAAAAAAAATAAAGAAACCCCAGTCAATGCTAAACACAAATTGTATGTGAAATTGCTACACATGATATATAATCAGAATCAGAATCAGAATCGGACTTTTTTGGACACACAGTGACATACACGCACAGACACACCTGTAAAATGAACATGTGCATGGTTGTATATTTAAAGTAAAGTGCTAAGTGCAGCAGTGAAGGACAGTGCAGACTGAATTAAATAAATATGAAGAACAGAAGAGTCACTGGTTGAGATAGTGGTACAGAGTGTTCTGAGACTCTATCAGATAAATAAAAGTGCAGTACAGAGAAAGAAGAGTGAGAGAACATCTGGATATGGATGTATTTATGTAATAGACGCTACAGAGAAAGAAGAGTGAGAGAACATCTGGATATGGATGTATGTATGTAGTAGACTGTACAGAGAAAGAAGAGTGAGAGAACATCTGGATATGGATGTATGTATGTAGTAGACTGTACAGAGAAAGAAGAGTGAGAGAACATCTGGATATGGATGTATGTATGTAGTAGACGCTACAGAGAAAGAAGAGTGAGAGAACGTCTGGATATGGATGTATGTATGTAGTAGACTGTACAGAGAAAGAAAAGTGAGAGAACATCTGGATATAGATGTATGTATGTAGTAGACTGTACAGAGAAAGAAGAGTGAGAGAACATCTGGATATGGATGTATTTATGTAGTAGACGCTACAGAGAAAGAAGAGTGAGAGAACATCTGGATGTGGATGTATGTATGTAGTAGACTGTACAGAGAAAGAAAAGTGAGAGAACATCTGGATATAGATGTATGTATGTAGTAGACTGTACAGAGAAAGAAGAGTGAGAGAACATCTGGATATGGATGTATTTATGTAGTAGACGCTACAGAGAAAGAAGAGTGAGAGAACATCTGGATGTGGATGTATGTATGTAGTAGACTGTATCCAGAATGTAGTGTGTAATGTTCAGCTGTTCATGAGTGTGATGGCGTGTGGGAAGAAGCTTCTCTGTAGTTTGGTGTTCCTGATCCTCAACTGGCTGAAACGCTGACCTGAGGGAAGACACTGGAACAGGTGATGTCCAGGGTGTGATGGATCACGGAACGATGTTCTCTGTCCGCTTCCTGGTTCTGGCCGTGTGCAGGTCCGGTAGGGAGGGTAACTTCACACCGATGGTTCTCTCTGCAGACCTGATGATGCGCTGCAGTCTGTGGGTGCCACACTGTGATGGATGCGGTGAGGACAGATTCTATGGTGGCGGTGTAGAGCTGCACCAATCAGCTTGTATATGTATTATACAGGTTATATATGATAAGAATCATGCTGTAATGAGAACTGTTATTGTAAGATTAGTACTGTAGGACTGTCTTCAGTACAGGAACTCAACAAGGAGCCACTGCACCTTACAAACCACCAAGGTTGAGTACTTAATTAGCTTACTACTGCACATGTTTTGTGAGTGACCATCCTTACTATCATCATTAGTATTACTACAATTTGTATCTAGTATTAATAATCATATGGTATTACTTTTGTGTATAATCGTATAATTACATTTTGTGCTTTGTGTGTATAGTTTGTGTGATTATATATCATTATTGATCGCACAAAATCACCTACTTTCTACTCTGATAGAAGAATACTCCAACTGAATAAGTACTGCAGGAATACTGAAGCTCAGAGAAACATAGAAAACTGAAGAACAGTGTTTTTTTGTTTCTTGGGTTTGTGTTCAGGTCAGAGTTGTCAGCAGCTCAGGTATTACCAGATACGAGGAGAGAAGTGGCTGTTAAAGCTGAAACTGCTGATTCTGGCTGTTCTCTGTGTTCTCCTTGGAGCTTTCCTCATAGCATTTCAAGTTCAAGGTTAGTATTTTACAGACACAACAACAAAATTAAACAGAGAGTGCTGCCGATGGAGAACCCACATTTAGTGCAGGAGGTGCTTTACGGCCAGGGGTTCCAAATCCAGATAAAAAGATGGAAACCTTGGCACTCTATGATACTTCAACAGTCTTTATATTAACATGGCTATGGGTAAAAAGCAGTCAACATGTTTTGCATTCCTTCAAATATTAGGCTGTGAATAAAAAAGAGGAGATTTTCAGTTAAGAACTGAGGTGAGTGGACTGTCAAGTGATGTACACCAGGCAGGGTCATTTGCACATGGTCACCTCTGGGCTGGGTTGCCAGGTATCATGACACACATCCACACAGAAACTGGAAACAGCTATTTAATTTGTATCACTATGAAATTATTAGAGATTATTATGCAGAGATAATTTACAGGAGAAATTAGCAAAAAAAAATTACAGGAGAAAGTGTTCAAATACAAATACATGGAGACTGAAAAAAATGTGAATGTTGATGAGTATAGGTTCCGCTTGTGCTGAGGCTTTTTAGATTTTATTTATTTATTTTTTTTGACCACATTTCTGTAAGCAAATGATGAGATTGGCACCATCTGGCGTTTAGTTAATAGATCTTTAGAACTAACATAAATATGATATTTGTATCAGTAGCTGTATTCTGTTTTTGTTTTGTGGTTTGTATTTGTGAATACAATTCAAGTTATGTTACTAATCAATTCTAGTATCTCAACACCTGTTTAGAGTTTGTATTGTGAATTTTTCTGATGAAGCCACAAGACAAAATTAGGGTTTTTGTCCATAGCAATGTTATATAAAGGCTTTTATTTCTTGAATGAATGAGTGCCATAGTTTTCTTATCAAAACAACTTTAACTGTTAGTCACATTACATCTATGTTTAAGAGATTTTAAGAAAATGATGCAAATATCTTAATGTAAAGACTTCTGAATGCTATTGAAATATTTGTAAATCTGGTGTCATCTCAGTATTAGTCTTATTTAGAAAATGATTTAACATAATATAACATAATGTAACATCTTATATTAATATCAGCTCAAATGATGGTGCACAAATTCCCTGTTTATCTTGATTCTTTACCTACATTTCACAAACATGAAACTCTCCCTCAAGAGAGTTCTCAAAAGCACATACAGGTTCTGAAATGTTTTCAAACTGTAAACTGGCTTTGTTGTAAAGCTTACATCCAGGACTTTGGAGCAAAGTGTGACTCTCTCCTGCCTGAGTACAGCCACACTTTGAGGAACTTCTCCTTAAGACTTTCAGGTACATTTAATTTTTTTAATAGTAAACTCAAATATTGTGGAAAAATGAAGGACATTGAAATGCTGGGTTAGAGAAAGAAACAGGGTTAGGGTTGTTTCTTTCATTGTTCTCTTTGCTGGAGAAAAAGGGCATTGAATGCTATGTCTGCCTCATCCTTGACCAGTCCAGGCAGCCAACGGACATGTGACTGGCTGGAATCATCAGGGAGGAGGAAGGCACAGCACTCTGTACCCTGGTGAACTTTCTTGTATATTTCTTTGGTATATTTTTAATATTTTGTTAAGTCTTAACATTTTCCCAAAAGCATTACTGTTAATATCGTGTTGCTAATGTGTGATTATTTGGTTCCACTGAATAGTAAGTGTTTCTCATAACTGTGTAGGTACACGTGAGCAACTCATTTAACAACAATCCAGCTACTGTTGGAAAAGTCAAATATGTAAAAACATTAGAGAGAATAGAGAAAGAATATGCTATTACAACTATCAAGATTCTCTTATGTAATGGCATAAAGCAAAAAATTGATTGATATGTGTAATTCCTGTCGCTCTATAATCTATCTATAGCAGTGTTGACATCACTTCTAGTTACATTGTTGTATGAGTTGTTCATGCGTACACAGTTAAAAGTGTTAATTAAAATTGGGACGGATTATGTTTGTTAGTTTGTGTTCTTGTTTGCGTGTGTATTTCTGTTGGACTGTACTCAGGGTTAACTCTTATTAAACTGAGCTTCCCTTGTGATTTCTGTAGAAAAAGATGAGCTCATTCAGCAACTCCAGAAAGAAAAGTCACTCCTAAGCAGTGATGTTAAAGGTAAGCTTTAACTTCACTTTTACTAATGATGAACATTTAATAACACATTTGAAGGTCATTTGCATGTACATGGTTTTCTTAAAGTAAGAAAACAAGCAAATAAAGTGAAAATAGTGAGCCAGACAATCTGTGGAGGACCTGTTAGTCCATGTCACCAATATGGCAGCCATCTTGAATGCTGCTTTGGATTCAACTTCGTTTTTTTATTGGAATGGTGTATGTGTGACACATCACACTGCTATTTTCTGGTGTGACATCAATCTGGTAGAAAATATTACCAAAAAAGCCATGCTGTTTCTGTGTTACTCATGTTTAATCAGTGATTATATGTAAAGTCAGAAAATTGACCATAAGATCTACAAAAAGGGTTTGTCATATTGTCCACCATGTTCACGCGTTCATCTGTCCTTGTCTGCCATTCTTGATGAACGGTCATCAAAACATCTGTCTGTAAGATGAACAGCATTCACAGATCAAACAAGTGCATATACATGATCCCACACCTAGAAATTCAATGGGGTTAAAGCAGCAGAATATAATGGTCACTACATTTTAAACTTCGTTGGTACAACCAAAAAAATACTTCATGTGGAAATGAGCAGTTAAACTAGTTTTCTTCAACCTAAAAATGTGATTTGAATTAACTCTTGAATTCTTTCAATCAAAGTCATTTTGTGAGTTAAGTAGTTCAGTAGCTTATAACTACATTAAAAAATTTTTGAGGTTGTACCAAGGAAGCACGAAGCAGTACAGATTACAACCAATCCATGTTTGGTCAAACTGCATATTTAGATATTTAGTCTCTAAAAATGTGTTATCTGACATGTCTTCATCTCATAACCTTGCATCCAATCAATGAAGAAAGGTCCCCTAAAAAACCCTAAACACCACACTATACTATGACTTTAGATGAAGCAACTATGTTAGATAGCTCAGTGAGACAAAGGTTTTTGTCTGACCAGTATCAGTGATGCTGTTTGTTGACTTCAACATTCACAAAGCAATTAGCATCCCTGAACAGCACCTGACCGGGAAAGAGTTTATGTAACTGTGTCGTCCATTCTGCATATTCAGACTGGGATGTTTTCAGGCTGGTGTGGCAACGTGTGAATGTTGTAAGGGGCTTGTTACAATTTCAACATGAGAAAACTGGATCACAGGCTGCCAAACCGTTTCATTTTCTCTGGCTGCTTCCTCAATATAGACACACGCTGTATATTGTGTGATGTGTAGATGTGCAGACCAAACTTCTTTTGTTCTGTTTAATCCGTGTTTTCTGTCATGAATGTGTTCTTCACTTACATTAACATGCTGATGTGATATCCTGACTTTCAGAGAAAGAGGATATCATTAGGCTACTCCAGATAGAACAGGATCGTTTTGGCAAAGAACTTCTAGGTGAGAGAGACCTACATCTTTATACCTAAACAAGTTTAATCAAACCAACAAGTAGGTTCAAAGGCCACCAGACACCGGATCCAGTGTACCACTCCACAGCTTTGCGTAAATCTACATATAATGCACCACACCGAACATGCAAATAAACAAAAATTTTCAAATTAAATTAAAATCATTTATGATATTAGCCCGTTTAATATCAGCTAGTTAACTGAATTAGACTATCAGCTTTGTTAGTATTAGACCAGTGATGTTAGCTGAGTGTTTCACTCACCCATCCAAATCGTTGAATTAATGTGTTTCAGTCACTTCCATGGCCACAGGTCTGTAAAACCAAGTACCTAGACATCCAGACTGCTTCTACACACATCAGTGAAAGAATGGGTCGCTCTCAGGAGCTTAGTGAACTCCATCGTGGTATCGTGATGCCACCTATGCAACAAGTCCAGTCGTGAAATTTTCTCGATACTAACATCACAGGACTCTAGAGCAGTGGAAACGTGTTCTCTGATGGACAAGTCTGGGTTTGGCAGTTGCCAGGAGAATGGTACTTGTCTGACTGCCAAGTGTAAAGTTTGGTAGAGGGGGGATTATTGTGGGCATGGGCATGTTGAAAGTCATATTTTAAAGACAGAAAAATGTTCCGGCTTGATTTGTGCTTGATTTGGGCTTAAATGAATACATGAGATAAACAAGTAAAAATGTTACATTTGCCTCCCAACTTAAACTTAAAACCTAAAGATTGAGGAGTATACTTTGCTTAAGTAAAATAAAAAAATGATCTAATTGTGATTCATTTCTTTGACCCCCCCCCCCCCCCCTTAATTAACTCTGTTTCGTGAAAAGCTTTAGTACAAGTTTAAATCAAAGCTGACAAAAGTACCCAGACTCAGGCTAAAACTATAATTCTCAAAAGTGGAAACAGGAATAAGTGAGAATACTAATATGATTACAATATACAGGACATTACAATGTGAGCCAACCAGAAATAAACAAGAACATATCCACCCTACACAGCAACATGCTTTTTGGTGAGATAATAGCTGTTGCTTGCATTGCGATGTTGCTCCATCCCCCCACCCCCACTGGCCCTGCAGGAGTTTGTTTTTGTAGTAGGGTAGTCTTTCTTTTATAGAAGCTCTGTTATATCTCTGAACATTTTCAATCAGTTCTGTATCAGTTATTAATAGACTGTCTTTAGTGGTTACTGTTGTTAATCTGACCTTCACTTACATTCACATGTTAACATGACATCATGACTTTCCAGAGAGAGAAAGGATCATCCAGCAGCTCCAGGAGAAGGATAAACAGACCTGTTATCCTCAATGTGAGACATTTATCTGTATCACAGTTACACATTTAATCAAACACAAAAGACAGACCTGTGATTCTCAGTGTAAGATCTTTATCTGTATAACAGTTACACATTCAATTGAGCACATCAGACAGACCTGTGTTTTAGAGTGACAATAAGATCGTTACTCCTGTCTACGAAGAAATTACTCATTTCCACTGAAATAATGTTGCAGGACACAATGAGGTGTAATAATGTGTAACAATAAAGAACAAAATAATTCTCGACTCGAATATTTTTATCTGTTATTATCTAAAGACTGACAACATGACTCATGCAGACAAACTGTTCCTGATCCCTTTGTCTGTTTTTTTTATTATAATATTTATTTGGATAACACAGTAAATAAACCATGAATACCAATACAATGTAAATCATCATTACCTCTGCTGTACTGATGCAGATCAGTGTGTGGGTGATGCTTGTTGTGCTGAGGGCTGGAAGTACTTCAGTGGGAAGTGCTACTACTTTTCTACTGATGAGAAGACCTGGACTGAGAGTAGAGATGCTTGTGTGGCTGCAGGAGGAGACTTGGTGATTATCAGCAGTACAGAGGAGCAGGTATGATGTTCAAATGAAACTCTTAGAAGTGCTTATACTCACTTCCTCTACAAAGTCTTATAAAATTCCAATGTTTGTGGTTACAGGATTTCTTAAAGAGATCAGTTTCTGGTTGGGGTGAACAGCTCTACTGGGTGGGTCTGACTGATGCTGTGACGGAGGGAGACTGGCGCTGGTTAGACGGAACACGACTTGAGACACCAAAGTAGGTCCATCTCAGACACTGTAATGATCACAGATCTGATTTCTGAGATTCATGTTTAACTTTATAGTTCTAGATATTTAATTTCAGTGTTTATCATGTGTTTTAATAAAGACACACTGAGTGAAGAGTTATTAGTTTATTCTGTTCTCCTGTTTTTCAGATACTGGACTGGAAAAGAGCCTGATAACTGGAAAGGGAGGAACAATCAGTATCCTGAAGGAGAGGACTGTGCTCAGATGCATCTAAACACTGATTATTATGGTTTAATTGATGCATTCTGTGCTGCAGTGGAGAAAAAAGTAAAGCGTGTTTGTGAGTCAAAAGCAGTAAAATAAATAAAAGAGAGAAATTACAGTAAGGACAGTAATGTGGAGAGCTGAGAACCAACAGCTCACACCAGATCTCAAAGGTGTGTTTTTCCCTTTTGTTTTATTTTCTTTCTTTGACTTTTCTGTTGTTTAGATCCCTTGGCATCTGTATTACTATAGTGTTAAAAACCAAATTATCATTAAAAAAGGGAAATATATATATTTATATTCTTTATTTTCTTAGAACATGATTGTTTTGCTATGTTAATTACAATGAGCCACACATGTGTGGGCTCCTCATATGCCATTATTTAACATATTGATGCTAAAAGGGTTTTTATCTTTATGAATTTGGCTTAAATGTACATAGCACCTGCAAAAGTCTGTACATTTTTCCTTATACAGGTCTTAATAAGTGTTATCTCAGATGCCGTTTCAGAAATTGTGTTTGGAGTGTTTGTGCTGAAAATGCAGTAATTTTGATGATCATTGATTTGTTTGCTGATTATAAGATGAAAATAAATTATATAAGATATACTTGTTTTTTTTGGTTTGTTTTTTCTCTCTTCTTGAAATCATGCTTACTGCTAAAACTGATATGCATCAAGCTTTATTTTCTATTAGTTTGTTTTTAAAAGTGCAGGATATGGATGGTGCTCTAAAGGTTGCATTACTGTCTGAATCCTCTCTGAAACTGCAGGAAATCACTCTGGGGATTTACAGGGACCAGCTCCTCAATAGATGGAGGGGTGACCACAGTGTCAGTAAAAAGCCTAAAAGTAAAATAAAGAACAGAAATCACATTTTTATTCCATTCACATTTCATTGTGTACACATTTAAATCAAGAAAATTCAAAGAAAAGGTTTTTCAACTGCATAGTGAGCTGTATAAACAGAACACCATATGCACCATTCATGATTATAACATTAAAATTCACCTTAATAAAACTATAAGCAGTGAAGGATAAGGAAAGTTTAATTGTTTAGAACATTTATTTAGCACACTGTAGTGGCAGAGGATTGGGGTGTTCATCAAACTATACCAAAAACACTAATTAATCATGTGTGCAGGAGTGATTGACTTGAAATTATATATATATATATATATATATATATATATATATATATATATATATATATATATATATATATATATATATTACATCTTAGTTTTCATGTACAGACTGTATAGACATAGGGGTTATATACTGAACCAAACTCTTTTGTTCTCTCTTGGTGTGCCTCAGGCTGAATAAAGGGAATTATATGAGATCAGAATTTTGTCAGAGCAGGTAGAATGCTGAAATGTTTAAAGAGTGAGGCAACCCACTGGAACCTTCTTGACCAGCAGGTATCCAGTCTGAGTCACTGCCCTCCTGGAGTGCTTAGAATAGTCTCAGTTTCAGCAATGCTCTGCAAACCCTTAGTGGATGGCTAAACATTTTAGAGCACACCCTCAAAAACCCAAGCAGTTAAATCTAGATTGGCTGTGATGAACCATTCAGATTACAGCAGCACAGAAAGTTAAAGAAAACTAGACTTTCCTCCTGGCTAAATAAATAAATAAATTAAATAAAAATACAAACATTTACAAGAATAGGCTATAGAAATCTCAGTGCATTCGGATTCATCAGTGCATTCGGATTACCATTCCAATTGCAAAAATTGCCAGACACGACAGGTAAAAAATAAATAAATAAATAAATAAAAACAAAAAATAAAGAAAACTAGACTTGCAATAGCATCTAATATCTCTGTTACCTTAACCTTGGTTCACCACCCTGAGAGAGGAAATCATTACTGCCAGCCTGTGGTAGTCATGTGGAAAGCTTTCAGGCAAAATGTAATGTGTTTATTTTCCAGAAGATAAGAGGAACTCGAGGCATTACAAAAAGAGAACGAAATTATCATGTTGCATGCAGTACAGGAAGGTACGCTCACACTTCTTTATTTTTCTTGTGTTCTTTTTTTTGATGTCGTATCAGCTTTTGCAAGCATAGTGAACTTGCACGGGAAGTTTCTTATATGTCCTAAGAGGGCCTGAGTTAGAGGAAGTGTCACCTGAACTGTCAGTTCACTAAGAAAGAAGTTAGTCCATGCATTTTGCTCAGTTACAGTAAGTCTGTCTTCTTAACACACATAGATAATTTACATGCATAGGACGTAAATGGAAGCGATCTACGCCACTGTGACATTCAAAAAGCATGAAACAGGAGACGGTGAACCTTCCAAAAGTGAGTTGTTTTTTCTTTTTTCACACTCAATGACTACAAGACGTATACAGGACAATAATAACGGGGATGTATCTGTTGTATTATGCCATCAATCGTAGCACCCGAGCTTCCACTGCTGGTTTGAAGTTCTAAAGTCCAGTTTATCTTTGTGCTGGATCACTTAAAGGCAGAACTCAGAACCTGTCCCAGGTTTTGGGTACAGTATGAGGATTGCACTGTAGGGAAATAACTAGTTTGGTGATTAAAAAGAAACAAGACGATGTTACTGATATTATTACATTTCATATAATTCATGTAAGTGCAGTAAATGATGCAATACACTTATTCGGAACATGATGTATAAGCTAATACAGTTGAGGAGTTACGTTTGAACATTGTGGCAATGTTGTGGACAACAAAACAACAGCTTGTCACAAGGTTGCTGCGGTTGATGGGCACTGCACCATTTAAGGTGGAACCGGAAATTCAAATAAGAAGCCAACCACAACCTCTTTCCACCTTACATCTGAGAATGCAATAATCTGGGAGCACACTATGCAGAGCCATTTTTCAAATAAGCTTTGGATTCGACATTTCAGAATGTGGAGTTATACAAGCAGGTCCTTTGTCCTTTCAACCTTAGCATAAAAATAATAAAGTGTTTTGATGTTTTTAGCCTCAATTAACAAATTACTGCTGGATGGAAAACGATGCAAAAAAGATTAATTATTTGGAATAATTTTTATGATGTCCAAGACTTTTGTCTCTATCACTTTCTATTTAAACCACAGAAGAGTTTAAACATCATTGATGACATTGTATGCTCTAAAATCTGTCACACAATCATAATTAGTAATAATAATAATACTCAGGCTAATCTAAGAATTAATGTAAGATTTTGATGTTTTGACAGCTGTTGCAGAAAAAGAGGATGTAACTTACTCCACTTTGAAGTTCTCTACAAAGGGTGAGTCTGTAACTTTTCACACGTCTTCTTAGTCCGTTTGAGTCATTGGGGGTGAAGGGTCATGCCCCTTTTAGAAAGCTGGGTCATGTCATCAACCTAAAATGTCCTGCTATGCAATACGATTGATGAAATTATGTGACCTTGTGGGTTATTAAAACTGTAATGGGTGGCCCATTTGGCATTTTTGGTCCTTAGCATCTGGTATTTGGGTCCTTAGACCTCAGATGGGTTCACCTGGTAAAGACTCCTTTGTAGGTCTGGGTTTAAACCTAGCGGTTGGCTTCTTATTTGGTTTTATTCCAGACCTACAAAAGAGTCTTTACCAGGTGAAGTACCCCGTCTAAGGACCCAATTGCCAAACAGTAAGACTGTGGAGAAACTAAAAACAACACTGGGGGAGAATTAAACTGCCACTTGACCATATAGGCTCTTTAGGGGCCAGTTGTGGCCTAAAGGTTAGGGATCCGGTCTTGTGACCAGCAGGACACAACTGAAGGGCAGCTCACCGCTCCAGATGTGTGTGTAATAAAGAAAACAGCTGTTTTAAGGAAAAGTTTGGGCAGGAAACCAAGAACAAAGACTCCCATGGGAAACCACGGGTCACCTAAAAAAAAAAACCCCAAAAAAAAACAGGCTGATTGTTGGCCCACTGGTCTTTATATGGCCCTAGGACCAGGTGCAGGGCATTGGGCTTGATTGGCAGCTCAGCATTGTCCTCTGGCGGCTTGGGACCTGGTAGTACATGAAAGAAAAATATTTTCAAAATATTACAACTGCTGGATGGAAGTCTTACTGCCCAGATTATTTAGAGCAATTTTCTAGGGTGTCCAAGACTTGTGGTTTGTGTTTCTCCCACATTGCTGGGTCATGCTGTCAAACTCCTAAATTTGGGGTTTAGTGCAATTTTGTGTACATATAATTCAAGCTTTTTTAAACAAAAATCACTAGCACAAGATCTGCCACCCTGGAAGATTCAGATCCAACACATTTCATATGTTCTAATGTTCAGATGACTAGAGTTAGCGCTAAACTCTACAGCGCTGAACATCTAGGAGCAGGGTTAAGCACCCCTGCTGTAGCAGACTGAGCTAGCTCAACTATTTTTATATTCAATAATGCCAAAGATGTTTAAAAGTAAGGTAAATTGAGCAAAACTTGGAAATGTATCTTCCTTTCCTAAACTCTTCTCAGCATTCTCTACCCAGGAGTCTTTCTCTGCCCAGCTTACTTTAAGCTTAGTAGGTAACTAACCATGGTAGCAGTAGTGGTAGAATGAGGGAATACCAATTGAGAGAGGAGAGAGAACTATGGGTGACTTCTGCTTGTGGGTAGAAAGCCAAGTTCCTCTTATAAAAATTGTAGGACTACAGAAGGAAAGTAAGAACTTTATCATGGGAAACGGAAGGTAAAGACATAAATTCATGATGTCAAATTGAAAGGACGAGGGGTTCCAATCATGAACTTCAGTTTATAATGTTAACACTACTACACTAACACTACAACAGCTTTTCAGCCCTGAACACACAATGGTGGTGACTTTAGATAACATTATGGTTCAACATAAATAAAAACCCGGGTGTTGTAAGGGGGCCTAGTTGCACCCACAAGGCCCTATGCACATGCTTATGTCATTTCATAGGCAGAGCAGGCACTTCCTCAAAAAGTGGCTCAGTGAAGCACACCAGTGCAGAATAAATGCATTTAAACTGTATGTGGGCATCAAGTCACCTAAAAATTCCAAATGACTCAAAAGCATTAAGAAGACTGTTAGCAGAACCAGATCATTAATGTTACTCCGCTCATTGTTTGGGGCTCATTAGCCCTCCTAACCACATCCATCAATGAAAGGGACCTCAGCACAACAGTGACACTGAAATGGTAGTGTGTTGCACTAGAACTAGTGCATCAGGCACAAAAGTGTTATTGAGTTTTTTAATCGCTGTGTATAATTTATTAGAAACACCTTCCTTACTGGAAAACACTGCAAACTTACATTTACCCCACAACATTTCACAGTTTATGCTCTAGCCCTACATCAGTGAGTGGTGGACCACAGTGGTGGACCACAGGGTGCTGTTGCCTGTAGATACTCCTCCCATTAACATGCCACTATTGTATCATTGTCAATGCCATGCTGAGAATGGTCTATCAATCCAATAATGCCAGCTGGTGGAAGATTGGTGGACAATTTCTATAGACAGACAAATGTGGAGTACACATGTTCGATAATGACTGTTTCTTAACATATGAAAAATATTTTTAAAGAATTTCCAAAAAAGTTAACTTTGACTGCAAACATATGTTTGCGTTTCCCCTCCACTAATAAGTTTGAACTAATTCATAAACAAACCATTTTATGGCACCAGTGAAAAGTGGGCTCTGTAAAAGGCTTGTCTAAGACTTTTTTAATAAGGCAGGTCTAATAATTACTTTGAAATTCTTCTATGTTTTATCAGGTACTGCAGAAACGGAGGAAAGCATCTACTCCAATGTGAGTGTCTCTAAAAAGGGTAGGTCTGTGTACTGCTCACATGTCTGATCAGTTTTAGTCGTTATGCACTGTATAAATCCCCTTCTTAATGACTGGGTTCAGGGGGTCTCATGCAACGCAATTTCCCCAGACAAATATTAGCTGTAGAGTTGATAGTACTGAAGAGATCAGTGGCTTTAAACATGGTTATAGGATAGAACTCAGTTCATGAGATTTTTGCCCTCTGCAATTTTAAGTGCTAATATTGTGAAATGGAAGCATCTAGGAGCAACAACTCAGCTGCAAAGCTGAAGAGGCTGATTGCTGAAGCTTGCAGAAAGTAAAAACACCTGTCCTCTGTTGAAATCACTTTCTACAAACTGCCTCTGGTATCAACATCAGCACAACCTCTGGATCAGTTGCACACAGGCCTATGATCACTATACGCTGTGCCAGGTATCAGCTGGAGTGCTGTACAGAATGCCACCACTGGAATCTGAAGCAGTGGAAACATGTTGATGAATGGAGAAATGAATCACACTTATCTGGCAATCTGATAAATGAATCTTTGGGGGTTGGGCCCCTTAGTTCCAGTGAGGGGTAATGTTAATGCTACAGCATACAAATACATTTAATTATATGCTTAAATCTTTGTGGCAACGGGAAGGAAGCCCCTTTTCTGTTCCAGCATGCCCCTGTGCACAAGGCTCAAAAATGATTTAGAAGTAAAGGAATTCCAGTGGGGCTGATGTCAGGGCCAGATCAAGACCACTGGAATTCCTTTACTTCAAAATCATTTTTGAGCCTTGTGCACAGGGGCGTCTTTGGATAAACTAGAATGTCAGTTGAAAACTAGGAGTTTACCTGACTTTACAAATGCTCATGTGAGTAACTAAGCAACAATGCCAAGGGACACAAACCAAAATCTTGTAGCAAGCCCTTCCAGGAGGGTGAAATCCACTTATTGCTAAAATAAATGCTTTTAAATAATGAGCTTAGGTGCATAAGACTTTTGCTCAGTAGTATACATTGCTGGTTGACCTTGTAGGTGCACTGTTACAGACTATAGCTGTGCAGTCTTTTTGTGCAGTATGCTACTGAGGGCAGTGATAAGCTCACATGGCGTCTTTCATCACTACTACACTGATGACTCTCTGCTGCACTTCCCGTTTCCACCATCCACCTCTGACAGCACTTAAGAATGAATTAAGACAGAACTCTACCTGCAAATCTCTACTCTGATGACTGTTCCTTCACAATTCTCTGTTAGAGATATCCTCAATGATTATGACTGCATGGTCACTTCCAGCTTTACAACAATGGTCAAGCTTGCTGACAACACTGGTGTGGTGAGTCTGATTTCTGGAGGGGATTACACAACAGGTGAACCGGTGCCAAGACAACAATTTACTCCTTAACATCAGCAAGACAAAGAAGCTGATACTGGACTGCAGGAAGAAGTAGGAGAGGAGCTACCACCCTGTCTGGATTGAGGATGTGAGTCTGTCATGGTCTTGCCACATCAGCTCCCCGGTGCAGAAGCAAACAGATAGATTGTACACCAGATTCTGCAGATTCCTATTTCACGGCATCAGGGGAGTATGACCTCTCCTGACAGTTCTTGTTCAAGCTCCAGGATTCCCCTGACATGCAAGTTTTCCTCTTCAGAGCTTTCATAATGCTGTAACTGGTCTGGTCTATAACCACCAGTTTTGAGTTCTTAAATGTAATTTCTCTATTGAGATTACTCCACTGGTGTCCTGAGGAACAGGAACTCTGGTACTCACAATTCAGGCCTCAAGGGGCTCAGCTCTTGAATTTCTCAGCATCTTGGTCCAGAACTACACATCTGCACACGGCTTAGGATCTGGGCTAATTACATGTCCTTCCTTAAGCTCTAGGATGCTTGTAAGGCAAAATTTCATGTTCTTGCCCTGAACCCTACACTGCATGCTGAGTTTGTTTTTTTCTGTGTTTTTTTAATTGATATAAAAAAAATCTGTTCAATATTTGCATTAGCCATCCAATAAAGTAATTCAGTATACACTATTTCTGTCCTGGCAGCTGATCCCAGCCATTCTGACCTGTCTAGACCACATGAGACTACAGACCCCACACCTGAGCCAGGGTCAAAGGTAACAACGACCGGACAGACCAAGGGAAGAATACTGCTGATTTTGCTCTGTGTTCTCTTCTTTGCTGCGGCCCTCGTCATTGGACTGCTCTGTGAGTTCAAACTCTGAGAAATATACATATATACAGTTTTTAAAATGACCTGTTCATTTGCTGAGTTAATACTGACAGCAAGTCTTGCCAATAATGTTTCATGTTTAAACTATTGGTGTATTAACTGGGATTGTAATCAGGAGGTGCAACAGTCACTGTAACTTCAGTTCGTCTTGATTTTAAAAACTGTGGATCTTCTGTTTCTGTTCCCCAGACATCACCGCCAACAGTTCACATAAAGAAAATATGACAGGTTAGTGTCTGAATAAGCTACAGTGTGACAGCATGTATTCACAGTGAATTGCAGCAAAATCAAACTGCATTTATTTATTTATATATGTATTAGTTTACTTAATGCAAAGCATAGCAGGAATGAAAGAGCCATAGATAATAACAGGCATATCTTAAAATTCTTTATCTCTCTCTCTATATATATATATATATATACAAACTACAGGTATTATCAATTAATTATTTTTATTAATAATGATTTCTTTTGTATAGATATTGGCAACCAGTATTTAAATGATACCAGAAGAGAATATTTAGTGAAAATAAATGAAACAAATATTACCACACATTCTGTACTACTAAGCAGACGAATAGTTAACTCTCACATAAAATTGCTTTACTTACAACAACATAAATAGAGCACGCTCTGATTTGTACTCCTTTCTCCTCTGAAGTATTGAGTGTTTTAACTGCCACAACTGTAACGTTAAGTATACAGAAGGACTGTGTGCTTACAATGCATCAGTTTGGAGTTGTTTGTGTATTTGTGTATACGTCGAGTAGGTTTCTGGTCTTACTCTTACTCCAAAACTATATCCAATTGTTACTTAATTATTTATTGGCAACTTTTATAGCAGAACGTAAAGAAATCAGTGCAACTTCATGCATTTCCCATATTGAGCAGAAATCAGTGCAACATCATGCATTTCCCTTATCAAACATAAATTCATGATGGACAAAGCTGTTTATAGGTCCTAGCAGTAAACTTTATATTAAAATCCTTAACATTAACAAGCTACGATATTTAGTTTGCTTTGATATTCAGGCTGGGCTGTAGTATGTAAACTGCGTCATCTGTTATATGTTACTGCTGTCACATCTTTATTACATTGGTACCTGACTCAGTAGCTTTAGCACAGGTAATAGAAGAAAAGAACATCACAGCAGCACAGCTCTACAAGCTTATTGCCAGATAAAACAAATGTTTTGCCAATTAGCTCACTGATGAGGACAAATGGTTAAACAGATCTACTATTGCTTCTGTGAGACATAAAACAAAATCAGCCTGCAAAATAGCAGACATAAAAACTGTGCCGGCACCAAAGAGACAGATTTAATTTATACATATTAAGCATTTATTTTATATTCTTGTGCATTAAATACAAAAATCAGGCTATATGTGCAGGGTATGTCTAGGCCAGGGTTCCAGAGTGTCATCAGTCTCCACAGAAATTTGACTGGCTGTCATTAACCTGAGTTTCTCTTGAATTTACCTGCTGATGTGACTTTGTGATCTTTTAGACAAAGATGAGCTCATTAAGCAGCTCCAGATGAAAAACACAAACCTGAGCAGCGATGTTAAAGGTGAGAAATAACTTTTACTAATAATCAATACTTGAACTCGAAGTTTACAATAGGCACGCTGTATATTGAGAAAAATTTTATCTATTTGTTTATTCTTGTTTATTCAGTGTTTGCTGTCATTAACCAGAGCTTCACATGATAATGTGACATTCTGACTTTCCAGAAAGAGAGATGCTTGTTCAGCAGCTTAATGAAGATAAGATTAAGCTTTCCAATGACCTTCAAGGTAAGACAGACCTGCATCTTCACATCAGTAAATGTTTGTTGGAAACAACATGCAGACTGAAGGATGCTGTAAATCAGCCACACTGTGCCACACCATGCAGCATAGCCTCGCCTTGCATTACAGATACAATACAAATGTGTTATATGACAGTGCAGAAAAAACATCAAGCTTACTGTGCTTACATAAATGTAATAGAATAAAATGTTTAGCAACATTCATGAACTGGCCCGTATGAGAAAATGAGCCAAACTTACCAAGCTTATCGAAAAAAGACATGCTTACTATAGCAAAAGTAGCAGTAGGGGGATCTGGATTGGTTGCCTTCCTCTGTATAAATTTCAAGCCACATATCTGCTATGTCTTTTAGTGGTCTAGTTCTTGGTTTAATGTAACACAGTAAAGGCATGATGATGCTGAGTGGTCTGCTGAAGAATGCAGAAACATTAAGAAGTGCTGAGAATGGCCAAGCACTAGTGAGGGTGTGTACTGTACAAACTTGGTGTGTACTCTTTCTGGCCACTATCTGACCTGGAATCTTATGTCCCAGAGAACCTCTACAGTGTCCTCATCATGCCTGTGTAAACAGTACACTTATCACTAGAATACTTCATTCATTGCTGTTTTTCACAAACTACTAAATGGACACAGAAGTTAGTTGCACTATATATGCACTGCTGAAGTGAGGGAAGTGGATGGATATTCAGAGACACATAGGAATCACTTTGTTGATTACGTCTCTCCAAACCTCTAAAGTACAAAAGGTTCAGTTTTTACTGTTGTTAATCTGATCTTCACTTACATTCACATGTTAATATGACATCATGACTTTCCAGAGAGAGAAAAGATCATCCAGCAGCTCCAAAAAGAGAAGGATGAACAGACCTGTGATCCACAATGTAAGATCTTTACCTATATGACAGTAACACCTTAAATACAACAGACTGTTATCCTCAATGTAAGATCTTTACCCATATGACAGTAACACCTTAAATACAACAGACTGTTATCCTCAATGTAAGATCTTTACCCATATGACAGTAACACCTTAAATACAACAGACTGTTATCCTCAATGTAAGATCTTTACATATATGACACCTTAAATACAACAGACCTGTTATCCTCAATGTAAGATCTTTACCCATATGACAGTAACACCTAAAATACAACAGACCTGTTATCCTCAATGTAAGATCTTTACCTATATGACACCTTAAATACAACAGACCTGTTATCCTCAATGTAAGATCTTTACCTATATGACACCTTAAATACAACAGACCTGTTATCCTCAATGTAAGATCTTTACCTATATGACACCTTAAATACAACAGACCTGTTATCCTCAATGTAAGATCTTTACCTATATGACACCTTAAATACAACAGACTGTTATCCTCAATGTAAGATCTTTACCTATATGACACCTTAAATACAACAGACCTGTTATCCTCAATGTAAGATTTTTACCTATATGACACCTTAAATACAACAGACCTGTTATCCTCAATGTAAGATCTTTACCTATATGACACCTTAAATACAACAGACCTGTTATCCTCAATGTAAGATCTTTACCCATATGACAGTAACACCTTAAATACAACAGACTGTTATCCTCAATGTAAGATCTTTACATATATGACACCTTAAATACAACAGACCTGTTATCCTCAATGTAAGATCTTTACCCATATGACAGTAACACCTAAAATACAACAGACCTGTTATCCTCAATGTAAGATCTTTACCTATATGACACCTTAAATACAACAGACTGTTATCCTCAATGTAAGATCTTTACCTATATGACACCTTAAATACAACAGACCTGTTATCCTCAATGTAAGATCTTTACCTATATGACACCTTAAATACAACAGACCTGTTATCCTCAATGTAAGATCTTTACCTATATGACACCTTAAATACAACAGACTGTTATCCTCAATGTAAGATCTTTACCTATATGACACCTTAAATACAACAGACCTGTTATCCTCAATGTAAGATCTTTACCTATATGACAGTAACACCTTAAATACAATAGACCTGTTATCCTCAATGTAAGATCTTTACCTATATGACAGTAACACCTTAAATACAACAGACCTGTTATCCTCAATGTAAGATCTTTACCTATATGACAGTAACACCTTAAATACAATAGACCTGTTATCCTCAATGTAAGATCTTTACCTATATGACAGTAACACCTTAAATACAACAGACCTGTTATCCTCAATGTAAGATCTTTACCTATATGACAGCTTAAATACAACAGACCTGTTATCCTCAACAGACAGAACCTTGATTATAAGAAAGAAATCTGTGAAAACTCCTGGTTTCTTCTGAAGTAACACTGTTGCATATATTCATAGCTGCAGAGTAAATGTAACAGTGAGGAAAATATTTCTTGACTTCTTAATTTGAAAGATTTATCTGTTACTATCTAGATATCACAGAAGTTGTTACAGTAAAAAATGATTCATGTCTGCATATGAGACATACCTGATCTCAAGTATCTATTTAATTGGATTTAACTCTGAAGATAAACAGACAAACCTGTAAACTGTTATCTCTGAGAAATGTCTTAACACTGAAATATTGTACTGAAGCAGCTTCGAATGCAAGTAATGCTTGTTGTGCTGAGGGCTGGAAGTACTTCAGTGGGAAGTGCTACTACTTTTCTACTGATAAGAAGACCTGGACTGAGAGTAGAGATGCTTGTGTGGCTGCAGGAGGAGACTTGGTGATCATCAACAGTACAGAGGAGCAGGTATGATGTTATAAGTATGGTAAGTAATAATACTCACTGACCAAAAATGCACTAACAATGAACAGCATTAGATCACGGAGCGCTTACCTTGTAACATAGCTCATAAGGAGCTATAAAACCTTAAACATTTGATAGTTTAAAGTGTTAAGAGGACACAGGCATGTTACAGCACATGGCCTTTTACAGCATGACTATTACAACCACACGTTGTGTCTAGGTTGGTGTGGAATAATAGTTAATATGCTGTTAAAATATCAAACTGGAGATGAAGTGATAAAAGCATGATGGGATGATAAATAGAGCTTATTAAGCCATTTTATTAAAACCAACCACAATGAAACACTGCTATGACACATGGTACCACACTGGAAGATTCAATCTGTGGACGACACCAATGAAGAGAACATAAAACATAATCATACTTGCCTACTCTGAATTAAAAGCTAACTGCACTGAACTTATATAGTATGGTGTCCACTCTCTGACCTAGGGAACTAGACAGAGTAAACTCCTACACAGTGTGAATGTATAGGCATGCCCCTTATGCCTGGTTCACAATACACGACTGTTTGAGTCGTCAGGTCTTTGTGCCGTTCACCCTACATGACTGGTTGTGCTGTAATCGGGAGTATTATAGTTGTTGTGGCTTTCACACTACATGACTGATCGGCAACACGGGGTCACCAATTACACGATTTTCACTCTGGAGAATCGCCCACTCATCTGGCTGCTGTTCAAAAACACGTTTTTGTCACAACACATGAAACCTAAACGCATGTGAGAGCTAGCGATACCACGTAGAACATATACTATTTCCAAAACGGACGTCAACAAACCAGCAGTACAAGTTGTCACTGAGCTGATCTGCAAGAAAGAAGAAATGTTACGAGAATTAATAAAGACATGGGGAAAGCAGGGACTGTCTGTTCTGCAGAGAGAGCTGGAGGTAAATATTTTATCATGAAAACGTACCTGTCACCTGCAGCCGCAGAGAGATTGTGTGAACAGTGACATGGTTTTCTCTGCGCGATCCCATTGGCCTGTAGCTAGACACTGCTGTTGAGTCACAGTGGCCAACTGGCCTAGGTATTAAATATGCTAGATGTTTGCCGGGCGTCTGAGATTAGTTGGTGACTGCTCTGTGAGCGTCTTTCAGCCGTTCACACTACACGACTGATTTGCCTCCGAGCAGAGGTTTTTGTCGGCGATCTACAACAAACAGTTGGCGACTGAAAAGCCAGGCTAAAATCGTGTACTGTGAACTAGGCGTAACACAACAGACAAAGTCTTCTGTGAACAAAGTTTGGGAAATTAAAAAATATCATCAATAGTACATCCCCAACACAAAAGCTGCAGACCCTTATAAAACATTTTGAACATGCACATCTAGCAAGACAAAGCACACTCCTTACACTTTTTGCATAAATAAAGTTATGCCTAGTTCACACTATACGATTTTAGCCTGGTTTTCCAGTCGCTGATAGTTCTTTGTAGAGCTGACAACTCGACCAGTCATGTAGTGTGAAACCATGAAAACCTAGAACAGTGCATTTTTAAAACAAGAGATTTTAAAAACAAACTTAATCATGCACTAACAGTCCCCTGCTCTTTAGCCATCATGAACGTATTTTAAACGAGTATTTCTTTGGTTGCAGGAATTCTTATGGAGATCATATCCTGGTGGGGGTGAACAGCACTACTGGGTGGGCCTGACTGATGCTGTGAAGGAGAAAGACTGGCGCTGGTTAGACGGAACACAACTCAGTACGACACCAAAGTAGGTCCATCTCAGACACTGTAAACACCACAGATCTGATTTCTGAGATTCATGTTCTAGATATTTAATTTCAGTGTTCATCATGTGTTTTAATAAGGACACTGTTTTTCAGATACTGGACTGGAAATGAGCCTGATAACTGGAAAGGGGATAACAATCAGTATCCTGAAGGAGAGGACTGTGCTCTGATGCATCTTAACATTAACTATTATGTTTTACAGGATGCTTTCTGTGCTTTAGAGAAGAAAAAAGAAAAGCGCGTCTGTGATACTAAAGTACTAAAAAAAATTAAAAAAACATAGCTCTTTTTTCTGTCCTTGTTTCTTTTCCTTTATTTTATTTTTTTAACATTCACAAGTTTCTTTTATGTTAATATCACTTCAAACCACATCCAGCAGAGAAACTATATGTATTTATTAACTCATAGGTGTCAACCCATATTATCTGCCTGCATAAAACACATTTTTAACTTCATCTGTAACCAGAGGAAACTGTTTTAGCCTTCTGCCTTCTATATTGATAGGTGGAATTAGATAAGATTGAAACTGGGGAAAACATTTTGGATAATATAAATGACTAGACCATTGTTTAGTATGATTCAGCAGTTCTCTGACTACCTTTGATTGTCTTTGTTTGTTATTTCATTTTGTATGTAATTTAGTTGTTACTTTTAAATATAGAAGTTAAGTTTCTGTAGTCTTGACAGCAGAGCATTATTTTATAGCAGATAAAATGAAACCTAGATAACTTAATGTTATGATTGTAATAGTAAAAATGTTCTAAACAGGTGAATTCATACCGTTTGAGTGCTATGATGAATATAAGGATTACTGTTTCTAGATGTTGTTGTTTTCGCCTTAAGGAATTATGAAGTCCGAGGTCCCCAAAGAGACATGGGTCCACAAAGATGGTGTTTTAAATAGTGTATCTGTCCTATTCTAGTCAAAAACAAGTAATTATAGGAGTTGTGCTCTAATAATCAACATACACTTTCTGGGAACATCTCTAAATTTTGTCATAATGAATACGGTATATTGTTATACAATTATGTTGCTCTTTGTTTTGTTTCAAGAGTTGAACTGTGTAGTGCAATTTTACCTGAATACTTCAATGCATACATCTCGTTTTTAAATAAAACACTTTAAACACCTGTCAGACACTTTGTACTCTTTATTATCAGCTCAAATGACTGGCCACTTACTCCAAATCCAGCCGATCAGCCAAGATATGTTTGATGTCATATGTTCTTTCATTTTCAACTTGAGTCTTCAGGCTAATGAGCACTACCAAGCATTAGAAGTCTTGCAAACTGTGTGCACAAATATAAGCCTAAAACATCTTGCAACCCACTCCGACCACATCCAGGTCTTTTATTCAGGTCATGTAAGGAAGTTGATGGTGTTACTTATTATAGACTACAGAAAACAAAACCAAATCAGAGTAGCCACAAGAAGAAGCACTTCTGCAAACTCATTTCTTTTCTGAGCACACTTTCAGATTATTTCACTCAAGACCACCAAAGACAGGCCAGCCAACTTATAGTGTAACATACACAGTGAAGAAAAGGAGGCCCCAGCTGTGTATGTTTTAAGCTGAATACACACAGGCAAAAATTTGTCAGTAGGATGCTAGACCTTTAAGTAGCTTTGCGGACCCACTATCAGCTACAAGCAGTCAGCTTATTATATACATTTTTGGTAAACCCTAAAACGTGCAGCAGCCTCAGGTTCCAGAATCAACTGCTGTGTATATATATGTTTAGCATGATAATAAGAATAGTTGGGTAAACTTTTGTGATCACTTAATGTAAAGAATGTTTAAGAAGTCTTTCCATAGATCTGGGTTTTCTGTCTATGAATCTACAAAATATTTCAAATGACAAATTCAAATGGTCAACGATTTACAAGAAGTTTAAGGGAAATATGTATAGTGCTATATGTCTCCTGTTTTTTTGAAGAACCTTAAGCATCTTATTGCGAAACACGATTCTCAATGTATTTAGCCAGCAGTGCTTGTGTATCTCTAGAGTACCTTAAATGATACATTTAGATAAATGAGATGTACCAGTGTAAGAACCTTTAGAAATGTTAAAGAAACCCTATCCTCATGGGTTCATTAGAATACAAATCTTATTTACAGAAGATGTTCATTAGAGAACCATTCAGCTTCTACAAAATATAATTGTTAAGTAGTTGTTAATAGAGAAACAGAGTTTACCGTCTTATTGTAGTTGAACAGCAATAAAACAACTAAGTCTAGTGTCAGCATATTATGACACCATGACTAATCTAGAAACGTTGGGTTACTTAACTTAATCCCTGGTTCTTTGATAACAGAGTGAGGTGTTCCACTATGGGAAATCATCTTGGGCATGACCAACTGCTGAAGCTCCAATTGCATCACGTCTGTCTATGACGGACAGGTCGACTTGTGACCAGGCTCCGCCCCTGCCTCTTAGCCACGGTCGACCTCCCTGAGAGGGTTATTCTAGAGAGATTTCTTTCCGTCCCAGTGCACGGAGGGAAGTGTTGGTGAAACACCTCACTCTGTTATCAAAGAACCAGGGATTACGTTAAGTAACCCAACGTTCTTTTTCTAACTTCGCTCTGTATTTCACTATGGGAGATATAAACTACTCCTGAACTGCACCCTCTAGACAACAGTAATAGGATTCCGGGTAAATGTGCCCTCAGAATGAGTCAGACACACTGTCTCCAGTACTGCATGTGCTAAGGATGGACCTGAAACGTCTAGCCTGTAGAACCGTGCAAACGTGTTCCCAGAGGCCCAGCTCGCGGCAGCGCAGAACTCCAGAACTGACACACCCCTAAACAATGCCTAGGATGTTGCCATACCTCTAGTTGAATGGGCTCGTAGACCCTCAGGTGGTTGTGAGCCCTTACATCTATAAGCCACAGCTATAGCCTCCACAATCCAGTGTGACAACCGTTGACGGGACAAGGGTTTTCCTTTATGAGGAGTGGCCCATGACACAAACAGCTGATTGTGTTTCCTAAAACCAGCTGTTCTGTCTATATACAGACGCAAGGCCCTAACGGCACAAGCAGTGCAGTTCTTGTCCTCCACAGTGATAAAAGGTGGGGGATGAAAAGCCTCCTGCTCCACTGTCGGGCATCTGTAAGCCGAGTCTATCACTTTCGGCACAAATGCGGGATTAGGGCGCAGGTGCACCTTAGTGTAGCCTGGGTCAAACTCTAAACATGAAGGGCGGATGGCTAATGCCTGTAAATCACCAACTCGCTTTGCCGTGGTCAGTGGTCAGCAAAGCTGTTTTGACGGAAAGAAACTTCAACCCCACCCCCTCCAGCGGTTCAAAGGGTTGACACCAGAGACCATCAAGTACCAAGGACAAATCCCAGAGGGACCAAGGGTTTGGAGACAGGCCGTTTACGGCGTGCCCCTTTCATAAATCGACAGACGAGAACATGCTGTCCTGTGGGCTTATCCCCAAAACCCACGTGACAAGCTGAGATGGCTGCCAGGTACACCTTGATTGTTGAAAAAGCTTTTCCTTTATCCAACAAATCTTGTAGAAAGCAGAGTAGCTCTGACACCGAGCACTGAAAAGGAGTGATATTTCTCGACTCACCATTTATGCTCATATAAATTCGTATTGTATCAATGACAGCAGGTGGCAGGCCCACCGCACTCAGATTCCACCTCTCACGGGCCAGGCCGGGAGAGCCATTTGGTCTGGGTGGGGATGATATATTTCCACGTTCGCCTGTGACAATAGGTCCCTCCTTGATGGGAGGGGCCAAGGCTGAGCCGGGAGTATTTGAACAATCTCTGTCACCCAGTGTTGTGACGGCCAGAGTGGGGCTATTAGAATAAGAGACAGGCCCTGCTCCCTCACTCTTGTCAGTGTGGGAGAAATCAGGCTCATGGGTGAAAAAGCATTGAGGTGGACGTTTGGCCATGGGTGGGCTAGAGCATCCACACCCAGAGGTGCATTTTCGTCCCACAGGGAAAATACAGAGTACATGCGCGTTTTCCTGCGAGGCGAAGAGATCTATGGCTGCCTGTCTGTATCTCTGCGACAATTCAGTCACCACCTGCGGATGAAGTCTCCAGTCCCCGTACAGAGGGTTTTCCCTTGACAGAAGATTCGTCCCCCTGTTCAGTGTCCCTGGTACATGAGTCGCGCGAATGGACAAAAACCGGGCGCTGCTCCACAGGAGAAGCTCTCGTGCCAGCCTGTGCAGGTGCAGTGAGCGTGTCCCGCCCCGCCCTATATAAGCCACCACAGTAGAGAAGCTCTCGTGCCAGCCTGTGCAGGTGCAGTGAGCGTGTCCCGCCCCACCCTATATAAGCCACCACAGTAGAGTTGTCTGTTTTTACCAAGACATGCTGCTTTTGGAGAAAATCCTCAAAGTGTTTTAATGCTAGAAACACTGCGAGAAGCTCCAGTTAGTTTATGTGAGCTAGACTCAGCTGGGGTGCAACACCCCATTCGCAGCTCTGCCCATCAGAGTTGCTCCCCAGCCCATTAGAGACGCATCCGTCGTTAAAATAATCCTTGCGGACACGCCCCCAAGGGGTTTTTAACCCCAAATTCTGTAGGTGGTTCAACACTGCATTGGAATCTCTGAGCGATCGTCTAGATAAGAGAAAATCCGGATCCTGTTGTTCCTTAACGGGGCAAGCGCTGCTTCTACACACTTGCTGAATACCCGTGGTAAGCATCTGACAGATCGATTGTCACAAACCAATCGTGCTAACAAATCGACTGACATAGCACCTTGTGTGTCAACATCCTGAACGTATATTTGCATATATGTCTGTTTAGCACACGGAGATCTAAGATGGGGCGGGGTGTCGTGCCCTCTTTCTTTGGAATGACAAAGTAACGGTAGTAAAAACCCAGCTGATTTTCCTCCACTGAGATCACTTTGATTGCTTTTTTGTTAAATAGGGATCTAACTCGACTCTTAGGACACTGAGGAGACTGACTGGGCAGCATATTTGTACATACGCTGATAAATGGATGCCGTCAGGTGATCCGTTTTAGTGGGTAGGGAAATGTTGGAGGAGGCAGATATGGTATGGCGGTTAGGAGGTGGAGGTGGAGGTGGTAAGCCACTGAAGGCCGTAGCTTTAGGAGCAGCCAAGGACATGTCATAGAAAGACATGATGCAATTGGGGCTTCCGGAGTTGGTCACGCCCAAGGCGTTTTCCCATAGTGAAACACTGAGTGAAGTTAGAAAAAGAACACTTTTATAGTCATACACAACAAAATTGCTTTCTGTTTTTATGTTTATTTATTTGAATGAGCAGGTGTTCAGCCTCATTCAACACCTAGTTCACCTTCTGCCACTTCAGCAGTGTGAGGATAAAAACATATGCCAGTGTGTCAGCTGGTCCTACACATGGATTGTCTACATAAGAGTTTAGTGGGAACTGCCAAAGATCACCATCAGTGATTTTATAACACATCATTATATTCTCCTCAGCACTGATAAGTAAAAAAACAGCTTCAAAATGTAGGTGGTGATTTATACAGATATTTACAGAGAAATGTTCTCAGTTCTGCTCTCACTACCCGGTAAAGTCAGTGTTAAATATTATATCATTCAAAAACAAAAATATTACCAGCAAACATCATCACTGTTGTTGATACTTGGTGTGAAATTTGAAGCCTTTAAGCCCCTTAATATTACCAGCATGCTTACAGACACATCTGCAATGAAATCCCCATTAAACAGGCTGCGGTTTATTCTGCGGTTGAAATAAGTATTAAACACATCACCAATTTTCTAAGTAACCAGATTTCTAAAGGTGCTGTTGACATGAAATTCTCACCAGATGTCAGTAACAACCCATCAAGTCCCCACATGCAAAGAAATCAAACCATAGATGTGCATACATTAAGTTATGTGCAATAATGAGAAATGGCACAGGGTAAAGGATTAAACGCAAGACGAATGAGAAGTGCAAAAAACATGGAAAGTCATGACACCAACTGAATCTATCAGCATTTAAAAAGCAATCCTGCCACTTAGCACAAATTAATATCAAGTGGTTTAACTGATGGCCTATAAAAAGGTGTCTCATTACCAAGCTCCCACACAAAAAACATCTCTCGATGGGTAAACCAGTAAACCCTCTCAAGACCAGAAGAACTTCTAAACGATTTAAGGTTCCAGTGAGCACTGTGTTACTTTTTTCTGACCCTGGATCCTGGCTGTAGACGGGAGTCAGTGGAACTTTTCGCCGAAGTTCCCAGAATATGGTCCATCAGGCGTTAGAATGTAATACAAAGGGCATGACTTTCCACTCAGAGAGTGGGTGTCAGTTCCACCTGCCAATAGCCAGACGGCAGGTCCAGTGTGCTGAACCATTTAGCAGTGGACAGGGTGTCTAGAGTGTCCTGAATGCGGAGCAGTGGGTAGGCATCTTTAACAGTGCGTTCACTTAAGACACGATAATTAACACAAAGTCTGTATATTTAGTCTTTCTTACATACCATGACAATGGTAGACTTTGAAGACTTTGTTGTATTTGATCATCCGCAGGCCATAGGACGTGAAGGTTGTTTCGTTGGAGGGCCAGGCATGATCTGGAGGTCATGTTGTACCAAATTGGCGTGGCCTAGGTTGCCCGGTTCTGAGGAAAAGACATCTCCATATGTGTGGAGGAGCTGGGCGTACTTGAGCCTTTCTTCAGCACTTAGCATGGGCACGCTCTCAGTATACAGGGTCTTTAGATGGTCGAGGACAACAGACGTGGGAAGTCAGGTGACTGGATCTTAGTAGAGTCAGAGTCAGTTTGTATCACTTCTGCAGTCTACTGTACCCTTCTTCACCGTAACTGCTGTGGCCCCAGGATTGTAAATTCTGATGGAAATACGGTTCATTGGCTGTGCCTTCACAACAATCACTAAAACTGTTTCTCCATGAAGCCTTTAGTAGGGCTCAACACTGCATCTCCTTTCTCAGGTCCCCGGAAATGAGCATTACCAGGCACAATGTACTCACATCAGGACTCTATGGTGGTAGTGTGTGCGACTCTGACCACATGAACTCTGGGCTTGTGTCTGGGGTTAAAATATGGATTCTGCTCCCCAAACAGCACAATTCTCTGTTCTCCAAAGTCAAGGCGGGCTTGAGACTGTTCTAAGAACAGATGGCCTAAAATAGCATCAGTGCTTCCCGTCACATCTGCCACAGTGAAGTAAACCCCAGGCCCAGGCCCGACACACTCTAAAAACTGCACTGCGGATGTCTGTAGTGAGGGTTTAACATTTTGGTAGATGTAATTAAAACAGCGAAGAGGCAGAATGTTCCTCCAAGCACCACTATCCAAAAGAGCACAAACCTCTTTGCCATGCATCAACATGTGGATACACAGTTCTGGACCACCCTTGACAGAGAGTGTGGCTGATATGTTCTGTGCATCACTGGAGATGGCCACTTTCTGAGCTACATGGCGTTTGACTGGTTTCATCTGTGATGGGCAGCTTCTTCTCAGTTGTCCCACTCCTGAACAGTTATGGCACATGATTTCATCCCAATTTATCATTTTCCACCTTTCACCTTTAAACTTGTGTTGAGCTGGTTGAAATTTATAATTCAAACAGCTCTGCTCTGCCACCACTTCTGACATGCTGTTTTGGTCATCCTCTTTTCTGAGCACAGCGCCATAACTTACCATAGCTGTTCTGGTTCTATGTTTTGGTATGTGCTGTGATTTTGTGGACATGCGTTGGGTGATACTTGCTGCCTGGTGGCCTCATATCTGTAAACAATTTCATAAGCTTTAGCCAGTGTATGGGGTCGTTCTTCCAACAGCTTTTGTATGACATCCTGTCCAGCTGCTGAGCGGTTGGCGTATGCAATGGACACCTTTTCTTTCTTCACCTGGCATTAATCAGTTTACCTTTTCATCTATGTCATCTGCTGCACCTCGATTGCATTACTGGATCATCCAAATGTAGCACCTGTACAGCTTCTCTTATTTTAGTTCATTCTGTTTAGAATCAGATCTGAGTCGCCAGCTACACTCTGAAACGCTCCTCATCCTCTGTACTAACCTAAACCAGAACTAACTCTGTCTCTGTACTAACCCAAACTAGAACTAACTCTATCTTTGTACTAACCCAAACCAGAGCTAACTCTGTCTCTGTACTAACCTAAACCAGAACTAACTCTGTCTCTGTACTAACCCAAACCAGAGCTAACTCTGTCTCTGTACTAACCTAAACCAGAACTAACTCTGTCTCTGTACTAACCCAAACCAGAACTAACTCTGTCTCTGTACTAACCCAAACCAGAGCTAACTCTGTCTCTGTACTAACCCAAACCAGAACTAACTCTGTCTCTGTACTAACCTAAACCAGAACTAACTCTGTCTCTGTACTAACCCAAACTAGAACTAACTCTGTCTCTGTACTAACCCAAACCAGAGCTAACTCTGTCTCTGTACTAACCCAAACCAGAACTAACTCTGTCTCTGTACTAACCTAAAACAGAACTAACTCTGTCTCTGTACTAACCTAAACCAGAACTAACTCTGTCTCTTTTCTGCTTCCGAAGAAAGAACCCACCTGTCTCGCCGAATACTGTAAAGGACTGACCACCAGGGCCCCCCCGTCACCCGTCACCAACCAGCTCTCCTCTCCATTCGTGCCATTTGCTCCATCCTTGACTGCATCACAGTATCATCCACCTGATGTAGCACCTGTACAGCTTCTAAAGCTTTTACCTTCAGACTTAGCTTTAGTTAATAAACTGTAGATACTGTTAGACCAGAGGAGGATGGGTCTCCCCTTATGAGTCTGGTTCCTCCCAAGGTTTCTTCCTCCAGTTGAGGGAGTTGTTCTTGCCACCGTTGCCTCTGGCTTGCTCACAAAGGATAAAGTGTTGTGATTTCATGTTTTCATGCTTGTAAACTCCTGTAAAGCTGCTTTGTGACAACATCATTGTAAAAAGCGCTATATAAATAAAACTTGACTTGACCTTTTCATAAATGTCATCCCTAAGTGTGTGTAATGTCTCATCAGGTTTGTGAATTCTCTTTCTTAGTTCAATGGCCACTGCAACTGCATGCTCTGACGCCGGCCTATGAGCATTTTCCATCTCCTGAAGTATTCTTTTATGATCCCACTGTGCAGACTACTGCAGCTCCTGCAGCCCCCACTAGACCAAACCTAAGTTGAACAGCCATTGTACTCTCTGTCCAGAAATTAGCTTTTG
The DNA here is from genome assembly GCA_021613375.1 of Megaleporinus macrocephalus. Lineage (NCBI taxonomy): Eukaryota > Metazoa > Chordata > Actinopteri > Characiformes > Anostomidae > Megaleporinus > Megaleporinus macrocephalus. Next base: position 14,237,301 of record CM038708.1, read on the forward strand.
CACAGCTCTCAAAGTGATGCAGAAATTCTTTCCATGAAGAGGAATCATCAAACTGTCCTGAACATAATATGGGAATTCTTTCACGTCTGCTGCTTTGCTCATCTCCACTGCTATCATTAACATTCAATTTGTACAGTTTTACAAACTTCAGATGGGTTGTCATTGCATTACCAAGCTTTTCCTTTGACTGGATATCATGGTTTGGAACGTCCACAGACAGAACGATGAGGCGTTGGAGAATTGTCGCTTAACACATCTGGATAAGCAATACGTGTGCTCTCAGTATAGTATTCACACGCTGCAGGAGTGAAGGGGTTAATGCAGGAAGAGCGTTGCGTTTTTGTAGCTTGCGCGCGGTTGCAGCTCACAGATGCACTGCTCAGCTCAGTGTGGCCTCTAACGTGACGCGAGCTGTGAGAGTTCAGCCTTCTGTTTTCATCTTTACTCATTTTAAAACCTTTAATATCAGTCTCGAGCTGCATTAGGAATGGATTAGTGCTCGTGGTGGACTGTGTGAATAAACCACCGTTGGAATGAGAGTGCTCAGACTGTGCATTGCTCGCACATGCACGCGAGGGAGAGACTAAAGGCTTGTTCGAGATACAGCTGTGTCAGGCCTTGGTGGTCAGCGACAGCAGCCGAACGCTGTTGGGGGAGGAGGTTAGAAAAGAGCCTCAACTCTGACAGTCGCCACCTGCAGCCTACGTGAACAACGGCGGATCTCGCGGTGTTTGCTCTCTTTACAGCTGATGAAGTAGAAGCAATAGAAAAATAGTAAAAAGAAAGAAAAGAATTAGAAAGAGATCCAAATAGTAGTGTAGTGTTGTGATCTGCAGCACTTAAGCCTCTTCATGATCTGAAATACTAATTATGAAAAAAGAAATATGTTGAATACTGCATGAAAATAAACTGTCATGCTACTAGATATGATAGTATTAGTGTAAATCTATGGTCTTTAAAGATCTTTAGAGGAGATATATATTTTACAATAAAAAAATTTGAACGTCAGAGGTGTCCGCGGAGCTTCTGACCAATGAGAATAAAGACCTGTTGTCATCAAGTGGTTTCTCGGCTTGCGCAGTTACCCAGATAGCAAATTTAACGTGGCCCGGATATGGGCCACATTGGTCATTTACTTGCGGCCCACATACCACATGGAATGATGGCACAGAAATGGGCCAGATGCGGTTGCTGGAACTCAACCGGCCTACAGCCATAACAGGGCCACATCTCAGCTACACTTATACCGCTAATACCAGATCTGACCCATAACTCAGCCACAAGTACAACAACTGGCCCATTCTGTGCCATACGTGGCCCAGATCAAAATTTAAGATATGTCTCTCTCAATAATGTTTAAATGTTTAATGTTTAAATCTCCACTATAGTGGAGAGCAACTGCAATGACTGTGTGTGAAGCCTGCAGCGCCTCACACTCCCGAGATTTTAACTTAGTAAATCATCATGACGCGCCGATGGCGCCGATTCAAGTCGGACAAAAAAACTAACCGGCATGCACCGCACCGAGCCAGGCGGTGATTGGGCTGCGCGGCGCTGGGTGAAGTCGAACACGCCTTAAGTCTGTGTTTTAAATAAAAAAACAGGTTGTAGCTGCGTTTATGCCCAACATTCACTCCATCAGAACGACTCTCTTCCGCTTTCATTTACAGTAGTCATGGACATGAATAGGTTACTATAACTTGTGCAGTTTACTTTGGAACTCGTTTCCATGCTGCTTTTCCAACCAGGAGTCGTCATTTCGTGTTTGCTTAAGTTTTCGCGCTTGTGACTTTCGTTAAAATGCTGGCTTCTCACAGCCTCATGCAGCATTTCAGTTTTTACTAGCTGGAAATGACTCACCAATGCGAGCTGAAACCCGGACCACGAGCCCCAGCCCTTTCTAGCTAAACTCGCTTACGGTAGTGAGTCAGTCTGAGACCACTTGAAGTCCCAGCACGGCGGCATTTATTCACTTCATTCGGAGTAACTCGGCACAACCACAGAAAAAAGGGAAAGGGGGCATGTAGTGACTGAGGCTAATCTTGGGTAAGCGTCCAGCAGTAAAACAACAACATTAGTCTTCATTGCCAACATACACAACGAACCGAGTTAGCAGAGCTACTAAACGTACACACCCTACTACATATTAGCATGCGCGCTCCCGCACTTCTTAAAGGAGCACGACCCTTATCCTGCAACAGCTGTGGGGGCCATAATCCGGAAGTTAAAAGAACATCATTTCACCATGAACCAGCCACGACCAGGTGCTACCCACAAAATTTCAGACAGAGGAGTGAAAAGAATTATCAGAGAAGTTGTCCAAGAGCCAAGGACCACCTGTGGTGAGCTACAGGAAGACCTGGAATCAGCAGGTACAATTGTTTCATAGAAAACACTCAACCGCCAGGGCCTCTCAAATAAAGCTACTAGAATGACCCAGCCAATCACCTGATGTGAATCCAATAGAACATCTATAGAAGGAACTGAAGCTCAGTGTTCATAGAAGGAGCCCACAGAACCCTCAGGATGTGAGGAGTGTTTGTGTGGTAGAATGGGCCAAAATCACCCCTAAGCAATGCATGCGACTTGTTTCTCCATACAGGAGGCATCTTGAAGCTGTCATCACCAACAAAGGCTTTTGTTGTATTTAATACATTTCAGTAAGCGTGTTAATACTTTTCCCCAGTGTCATTTCTTATTATTACACATAATTTAATTTATGGACATTTAGTTGATTTCATTGCATGTGAGGATTGGGTGGGTTTCTGACATCTGATGAGAATTTCATGTCAATATCACCTTTAGAAATAAGTATGGAGCAATATGGGAACTTCCAAAGCAGACTAAAAAAGTGCTTACTGGATGGGAAGTAACTTTCTGTTGAACACAGGAAGTCATTGTTCTCACTTGGGCCCCATCAGGATATTTATATCAGATCTTTGAGTCATGTGCAGTAGTTACAAATACCCAAAAAGGGTAAGAGGCAGGCTAGTGTGGTTCATTTAAGTTTTATTCTCTTTCATTCTCAAGCCCTGATTCTAAACTCGCTCAGTGTTGACCACTAGTGGATCTAACAAGCCTAATTAGGCTACATAAAGCAGACAACAGACAACTCGAACCAACAAGCCAAACATTGTTTCACGTCCCAAAGAAGTGTTTGTATTTTAGCATGAGCCATTCTTGAGGATTTTAAGTCTAGTGTTTTGGGTCATGCTTACTATATGGGCTGCTTGAGTTACTTTGTCTTTCAGACTGATGTCTGATAGGCACAGTAAGCCATGTTGGCTGGTTACTCCAGCATCGGCTGGCTGCTAACTCACTCGCCATAACAGAGCTGATGTTAGCTTCAACAACAATGTGTGGTTTCTTTCTTAGTTTGGTTTTCTGTAAAAGCTCTTGACCAAAGTACAAATGTGTCTTCCACACATCTCCTCTTCTGTCTGAGAAATGAGTAACAGTTCACTCTTCAAGTCAAGCTGAGTTTGTCATTTCAACCATCTACACAGTACACAATGAAACAAAACGTTCCACCAGGACCATACAGTGCGCACAAGGAATAATAAACAGTGCAACCTGACTAGACATGCAGGAAACAGTACAGAACAACAGAAAACAGAGCAGCTGACATTCAACTGTTTCCAAAAGAGACTGTTTTTTTCACCATCTTCTGGAAAACAGGTGTTGTTTTCAAATTTATGGACATGCTGTGACTTTTTCAGAGGTATCTTGTGCATACAGCTAGGTTATGAAGGACCAACTGCATGAACCAGTTTGCTACAGTCCCTCCCTGAGGCTGAGGTTGCATCATAAGTTAGTTAAGAATATCAAAGAAAGAAGTTCACAGACTGGGGGTGAAGCATCTAAACATTGACCTTCCTCCCAACGGATGGCATGATATCATAAATGTCATAAAATATGTTTATTTTTAGTGACTTTCAGGAATTTTAAATGTGAGGCATTCAGGGGGTCAATCAAGTTAATCAAGGGCTCCTCCTGTAGGGAGATAGAGAGCGAACGCTGGAATTGTAATTGCATTTAACATCTCATTCACCTAAACCCATGCTCACTTCACCCCTCTGACAGAGTAATTCGCTACTGCAAACCTGTCCTAGTCATAAACACATCATACGCAGAGCTTCAGATCAAATTAAATGTGTATATTTTCCAGCATGTAAAAGAGGAACTAGAAGCATTACAATAAAAAAAAATCATATTGCATGCAGTTCGCAGGAAGGCACACACACACACACACACACACACACACATATTTCTATTTCTGTCTGTGTTTTTTTTTCTTAGAAGCTTGACCAATAAGATCATATATGCCTTTGCAAGTATAATGAACACGCAGTCTCTTGAATGTGCTAAGAGGGCCCGAGTAAGAGGAAGTGTCATCCCAACTGTCAGTTCACTAAGAAAGAACTTAGTCCATGCATTCTCACTCGGACTTACAGTAAGACTGTCTTCTTCACACACTTAGATAATTCACTTGAATAGGACATAAATGGAAGTGCTCTACTCCACCGTGAAATTCAAAAAGCGGGAGACGAGACAGACAGGAGATGGTGAAACTTCTAAAAGTGAGTTGTTGCTTTTTCTACTTAATGACTACAAAAACGTGCGGGGCAGTAAAAACAGGGATGTATCTGTTGTATTACAGCGTCAATAATATGTAAGGTAATATTATGCAAGCTGTTGGGCTTCTGTTGCTAATTTGTATTTGTGTAGTGCAGTTTATCAAAGATTACACTGTCAGGAAATAACTAGTCTGGTGAAAAGAGATACCAGGATGTTACTGATTTCATTACATTTCATATAAAACATGTAAGTGCAGTAATAGCAAGTACAGCCTGTAAAAGGGTTGGTGAGATAATGGGGGTGGGGGGTGGGGGGGGGGGGGTAGTTGAAGGCTTTTATTACCCCAAAAGATCTAGATAAAATAACTTCTGCTTTTAATTAATCTGGCCTTGTTTACAGCAGAACACCATAATCAGCCAGTCACCTCTTGAGTACCTTCAGTTAGCATGACATGCTGAAGCTACACTCATAACAGTGAAAGTGTGTAGAAGAAACTAGAGTTGCATGATGGGAATGGGCAGATCTTTGCTTAAGGACAGCACAATTTCAAGGCATAAGTATCACAAGCTTCTGCTTCACCTGGAATACTTAAATAATATTATTTTAAAGAGTCTATGCTTTTCCAGTTTTCCCCATTTAACGGTCTGCAATGTTACAAAAATCAAAGTACAAGCTAGAGGGATAAACTCTCCCCCAGCCTTGGCGTCATCATGTAACATTCCCGTCCTGAGGCAGGATGGGAATGTTACGCGATGACGTCAAGGCTGGGAGAGATGTTACCACTGTTTCCTCCACTGCTTCAAACTTCCTAGTGAAGTCCAGCACGTCATGGAGGACTGCTTCATTATGCAGTCTATACTTTATTTTCATTGAAGGATGGTACGGTTTTAGGGTTTGTTTGGATTTGTGATGTTTAAAACATGTTAAAACACTCAGCTGTAGCTTTCTCAACTTTTGCCTTTTATCTTATTGTTATTGGATTTGCTAATCAGCTGCAGACCCACTTTTAACTCATTTGTATTCTATCACTCGTTGTGAAGGTAGACTTATGATTAACAGCTGTAATGTTACAGCTTCAATCCACTTTAGGCTCCTACTAACTGGCTAGCTAAGCTTCTAAAGCCCCTGTATTTTTATACATGTATTATGCAGAGTTCTGTCTGTCTGCAGAGAACTGTAGGTCCATTTGCCGGTCCACAAATAGCTTGGAATCCATCAGACACTGTAAACTACAGTGTAAAAATATACTGGGCCTAAAAACAAACCCAAAAAAGTTTGTCTTCAGAAAATCATCGTCAGTCCAGTGAATCTATCTTAAGTGTTGAACTTTTGGTTGTTTATTATCAGTGTTACAACAAACAAATAACTCTCGAGCAGTACTTTGCTTCAGAAATCGTCACCAAAAGTCAGTATGCAGTGCTGCTCCAGGTAAGCCTGTGATGGTGGATGAGGTCTAAGAAGATCTAGATGACTTTCAGGATTGCACTGTGGCTCAAACTGACACGGCAGAGCTGACGTCACAGTGTGCAAACACACTCAAAATACAAATACCTCTCTGTATCTTCCATTCACCTTCATTTAGCACTTCTCTTTCTTCATTTAAACCCCCAAAGAATTTGAACATCAACGATGACAATATGTACTCAGTCTGATAATAATTAATGTAATCTAAGAATTAATGTCATTGTATTTTTTTAGCTGTTCCAGAAAAGGAGGATGTAACTTACTCCACTATGAAGTTCTCTACACAGGGTGAGTCTATGTAACTGTGTGCGTCTTCTGGGTGAGTATAAGCTGCAGGCGTAGAGGGGGTTTGGGGTGGGGAGGGGTGTCTCTTCCACACAACACAAGACAGTTTTGTGACTTTGTGGCTTACTCTGCTAAACTTTGCAGGGTGGTACATCTCTAGGACCAGGGATAGGCCCTCCTGCTGTAGCAGACTGAGCTAGCTCAAATATTCTTACGTGCAATAATGTCAAGGGTGTTTTAAGGTGAGGCTGAGTAGGAAATGTAATGTCATGACATGTTCTGGGTGATCTGACATTTTGGATGGGCTGTCAATGTAGGCTTGTTCTGTATAGCATAATAAGTCTTCCCTTCTTAAGATAATCCTCTCAGCATTCTCTATGCAGGGGTCTGCAGCGAGTATATCTTGCTGTCCCAGGTAACTTTTTGCTAATCCTAGGAGCAGTGGAGATTTTAGTTTAGTTTAGTTTAGTTTTGTCTTATGTTCACAATTTAGGTAGCATTAAGATATTTCATGAGATTGGATTATTAGGTTTTATGAAGCTGTAACTTAGTTAGAAAGTCTGTTTGAGTCAAATAGGTTTATTAAACAGACGGTTTTCAAGTAGAAGACAAAACTACTCTGAGTTCAGATCATGCCTGGGCCATAGCTGGGCCCCCCTTGTAACTGTAGTAGGATTATCATAGGATTGTGTTAGCTGCATCACAGGAAACTGAACGTAAATATATGAAATTATAGGACGTTACTTTGGAAAAGGGGGTCCATAATGTTAATACCACAAATAATATTTAGGGGTTTTTTTTCAGTTTATTCTGATTGCAGTGAGTAGAGTCAGCAGGTTTGAGCAGTTTAGTCTGATTGCAGTGAGTAGAGTCAGCAGGTTTGAGCAGTTTAGTCTGATTGCAGTGAGTAGAGTCAGCAGGTATGAGCTGTTTATTCTGATTGCAGTGAGTAGAGGCAGCAGGTTTGAGCAGTTTATTCTGATTGCAGTGAGTAGAGTCAGCAGGTTTGAGCAGTTTATTCTGATTGCAGTGAGTAGAGTCAGCAGGTTTGAGCAGTTTAGTCTGATTGCAGTGAGTAGCGTCAGAAGGTATGTTTAGTTTAGTCTGATTGCAGTGAGTAGAGTCAGCAGGTTTGAGCAGTTTAGTCTGATTGCAGTGAGTAGAGTCAGCAGGTTTGAGCAGTTTATTTTGATTGCAGTGAGTAGAGCAAGCAGGTTTGAGCAGTTTATTCTGTTTGCAGTGAGTAGAGTCAGCAGGTATGAGCAGTTTATTCTGATTGCAGTGAGTAGCGTCAGCAGGTATATTCAGTTTAGTCTGATTGCAGTGAGTAGTGTCAGCAGGTATATTCAGTTTAGTCTGATTGCAGTGAGTAGTGTCAGCAGGTATATTCAGTTTAGTCTGATTGCAGTGAGTAGCGTCAGAAGGTATGTTCAGTTTAGTCTGATTGCAGTGAGTAGAGTCAGCAGGTTTGAGCAGTTTATTCTGATTGCAGTGAGTAGAGTCAGCAGGTTTGAGCAGTTTATTCTGATTGCAGTGAGTAGAGTCAGCAGGTTAGCGCAGTTAAGTCTGATTGCAGTGAGTAGTGTCAGCAGGTATATTCAGTTTAGTCTGATTGCAGTGAGTAGAGTCAGCAGGTTTGAGCAGTTTATTCTGATTGCAGTGAGTAGAGTCAGCAGGTTTGAGCAGTTTATTCTGATTGCAGTGAGTAGAGTCAGCAGGTTTGAGCAGTTTAGTCTGATTGCAGTGAGTAGAGGCAGCAGGTATGAGCTGTTTATTCTGATTGCAGTGAGTAGAGTCAGCAGGTTTGAGCAGTTTATTCTGATTGCAGTGAGTAGAGGCAGCAGGTATGAGCTGTTTATTCTGATTGCAGTGAGTAGAGTCAGCAGGTTTGAGCAGTTTATTCTGATTGCAGTGAGTAGAGTCAGCAGGTTTGAGCAGTTTATTCTGATTGCAGTGAGTAAAGTCAGCAGGTTTGAGGAGTTTATTCTGATTGCAGTGAGTAAAGTCAGCAGGTTTGAGCAGTTTAGTCTGATTGCAGTGAGTAGCGTCAGAAGGTTTGAGCAGTTTATTCTGATTGCAGTGAGTAGAGTCAGCAGGTTTGAGCAGTTTAGTCTGATTGCAGTAAGTAGCGTCAGAAGGTATGTTCAGTTTAGTCTGATTGCAGTGAGTAGAGTCAGCAGGTTTGAGCAGTTTATTTTGATTGCAGTGAGTAGAGTCAGCAGGTTTGAGCAGTTTATTCTGGTTCCAGTGAGTAGAGTCAGCAGGTATGAGCAGTTTATTCTGATTGCAGTGAGTAGCGTCAGCAGGTATATTCAGTTTAGTCTGATTGCAGTGAGTAGTGTCAGCAGGAATATTCAGTTAAGTCTGATTGCAGTGAGTAGCGTCAGAAGGTATATTCAGTTTAGTCTGATTGCAGTGAGTAGGTAGGTGAGTAGCGTCAGCAGGTATATTCAGTTTAGTCTGATTGCAGTGAGTAGAGTCAGCAGGTTTGAGCAGTTTATTCTGATTGCAGTGAGTAGAGTCAGCAGGTTTGAGCAGTTTATTCTGATTGCAGTGAGTAGAGGCAGCAGGTATGAGCTGTTTATTCTGATTGCAGTGAGTAGAGTCAGCAGGTTTGAGCAGTTTATTCTGATTGCAGTGAGTAGAGTCAGCAGGTTTGAGCAGTTTAGTCTGATTGCAGTGAGTAGCATCAGAAGGTATGTTCAGTTTAGTCTGATTGCAGTGAGTAGAGTCAGCAGGTTTGAGCAGTTTATTCTGATTGCAGGGAGTAAAGTCAGCAGGTTTGAGCAGTTTATTCTGATTGCAGTGAGTAGAGTCAGCAGGTTTGAGCAGTTTATTCTGATTGCAGTGAGTAGAGTCAGCAGGTTTGAGCAGTTTATTCTGATTGCAGTGAGTAAAGTCAGCAGGTTTGAGGAGTTTATTCTGATTGCAGTGAGTAAAGTCAGCAGGTTTGAGCAGTTTAGTCTGATTGCAGTGAGTAGCGTCAGAAGGTTTGAGCAGTTTATTCTGATTGCAGTGAGTAGAGTCAGCAGGTTTGAGCAGTTTAGTCTGATTGCAGTAAGTAGCGTCAGAAGGTATGTTCAGTTTAGTCTGATTGCAGTGAGTAGAGTCAGCAGGTTTGAGCAGTTTATTTTGATTGCAGTGAGTAGAGTCAGCAGGTTTGAGCAGTTTATTCTGGTTCCAGTGAGTAGAGTCAGCAGGTATGAGCAGTTTATTCTGATTGCAGTGAGTAGCGTCAGCAGGTATATTCAGTTTAGTCTGATTGCAGTGAGTAGTGTCAGCAGGAATATTCAGTTAAGTCTGATTGCAGTGAGTAGCGTCAGAAGGTATATTCAGTTTAGTCTGATTGCAGTGAGTAGGTAGGTGAGTAGCGTCAGCAGGTATATTCAGTTTAGTCTGATTGCAGTGAGTAGAGTCAGCAGGTTTGAGCAGTTTATTCTGATTGCAGTGAGTAGAGTCAGCAGGTTTGAGCAGTTTATTCTGATTGCAGTGAGTAGAGGCAGCAGGTATGAGCTGTTTATTCTGATTGCAGTGAGTAGAGTCAGCAGGTTTGAGCAGTTTATTCTGATTGCAGTGAGTAGAGTCAGCAGGTTTGAGCAGTTTAGTCTGATTGCAGTGAGTAGCATCAGAAGGTATGTTCAGTTTAGTCTGATTGCAGTGAGTAGAGTCAGCAGGTTTGAGCAGTTTATTCTGATTGCAGGGAGTAAAGTCAGCAGGTTTGAGCAGTTTATTCTGATTGCAGTGAGTAGAGTCAGCAGGTTTGAGCAGTTTAGTCTGATTGCAGTGAGTAGAGTCAGCAGGTTTGAGCAGTTTATTTTGATTGAAGTGAGTAGAGTCAGCAGGTATGAGCAGTTTATTCTGATTGCAGTGAGTAGCGTCAGCAGGTATATTCAGTTTAGTCTGATTGCAGTGAGTACTGTCAGCAGGTATATTCAGTTTAGTCTGATTGCAGTGAGTAGCGTCAGAAGGTATGTTCAGTTTAGTCTGATTGCAGTGAGTAGAGTCAGCGGGTTTGAGCAGTTTATTTTGATTGCAGTGAGTAGAGTCAGCAGGTTTGAGCAGTTTATTCTGGTTGCAGTGAGTAGAGTCAGCAGGTATGAGCAGTTTATTCTGATTGCAGTGAGTAGCGTCAGCAGGTATATTCAGTTTAGTCTGATTGCAGTGAGTAGAGTCAGCAGGTTTGAGCAGTTTATTCTGATTGCAGTGAGTAAAGTCAGCAGGTTTGAGCAGTTTATTCTGATTGCAGTGAGTAGAGTCAGCAGGTTAGCGCAGTTAAGTCTGATTGCAGTGAGTAGCGTCAGCAGGTATATTCAGTTTAGTCTGATTGCAGTGAGTAGTGTCAGCAGGTATATTCAGTTTAGTCTGATTGCAGTGAGTAGCGTCAGAAGGTATGTTCAGTTTAGTCTGATTGCAGTGAGTAGAGTCAGCAGGTTTGAGCAGTTTATTTTGATTGCAGTGAGTAGAGTCAGCAGGTTTGAGCAGTTTATTCTGGTTGCAGTGAGTAGAGTCAGCAGGTATGAGCAGTTTATTCTGATTGCAGTGAGTAGCGTCAGCAGGTATATTCAGTTTAGTCTGATTGCAGTGAGTAGTGTCAGCAGGTATATTCAGTTTAGTCTGATTGCAGTGAGTAGAGTCAGCAGGTTTGAGCAGTTTATCTGATTGCAGTGAGTAGAGTCAGCAGGTTTGAGCAGTTTATTCTGATTGCAGTGAGTAGAGTCAGCAGGTTAGCGCAGTTAAGTCTGATTGCAGTGAGTAGCGTCAGCAGGTATATTCAGTTTAGTCTGATTGCAGTGAGTAGTGTCAGCAGGTATATTCAGTTTAGTCTGATTGCAGTGAGTAGGTAGGTGAGTAGCGTCAGCAGGTATATTCAGTTTAGTCTGATTGCAGTGAGTAGGTAGGTGAGTAGCGTCAGCAGGTATATTCAGTTTAGTCTGATTGCAGTGAGTAGAGTCAGCAGGTTTGAGCAGTTTATTCTGATTGCAGTGAGTAGAGTCAGCAGGTTTGAACAGTTTATTCTGATTGCAGTGAGTAGAGGCAGCAGGTATGAGCTGTTTATTCTGATTGCAGTGAGTAGAGTCAGCAGGTTTGAGCAGTTTATTCTGATTGCAGTGAGTAGAGTCAGCAGGTTTGAGCAGTTTATTCTGATTGCAGTGAGTAGAGTCAGCAGGTTTTAGCAGTTTATTCTGATTGCAGTGAGTAAAGTCAGCAGGTTTGAGCAGTTTATTCTGATTGCAGTGAGTAGAGTCAGCAGGTTTTAGCAGTTTATTCTGATTGCAGTGAGTAGAGTCAGCAGGTTTGAGCAGTTTATCTGATTGCAGTGAGTAGAGTCAGCAGGTTTGAGCAGTTTATTCTGATTGCAGTGAGTAAAGTCAGCAGGTTTGAGCAGTTTATTCTGATTGCAGTGAGTAGAGTCAGCAGGTTTGAGCAGTTTAGTCTGATTGCAGTGAGTAGCGTCAGAAGGTATGTTCAATTTAGTCTGATTGCAGTGAGGAGGTCAGCAGGTTTGAGCAGTTTATTCTGGTTGCAGTGAGTAGAGTCAGCAGGTATGAGCAGTTTATTCTGATTGCAGTGAGTAGCGTCAGCAGGTATATTCAGTTTAGTCTGATTGCAGTGAGTAGTGTCAGCAGGTATATTCAGTTTAGTCTGATTGCAGTGAGTAGCGTCAGAAGGTATGTTCAGTTTAGTCTGATTGCAGTGAGTAGAGTCAGCAGGTTTGAGCAGTTTATTCTGATTGCAGTGAGTAGAGTCAGCAGGTTTGAGCAGTTTATTCTGATTGCAGTGAGTAGAGTCAGCAGGTTAGCACAGTTAAGTCTGATTGCAGTGAGTAGCGTCAACAGGTATATTCAGTTTAGTCTGATTAGTCATTAGGCCAGACCATTTGCCCCTTCTGCCCCACATTGCAGTGGAAACTACATCATCAGATTTTTTTCAGTTCGTCACAGAGCACAGCCTGATTCTTTCTACTCACATCACCTCTTTCTCTTTTCTGGCTCTCTTTGCCTCAACTCCCTCAACTTTTGTTTCAGATCATCATGGAACCTTAAAATGCGAGTAGTTTAATGTAATTTATTTACTTAGTGTAACTGTGCACTAGCAGAGCACCTTCACACTCCATTCACACTTTTATGCATCACTGTGTTATTTCTCTTCACAATCTTCACAATTTGTGTTAGCCATCCTACATCAGCATTTAGTTGTATGGTCCACCATCCAAAGATCTTGTCAGTGGTGGGCCTAAGATGGTCCCATTCCACAGATGAACAAACGTAAATGAAAAAACAGGTTTCTGACTTTTTTAATGTTTAAAGGGACACTAATCAGAAAAATATTGAACATACTTTTAAAACTTTTTGTTATTCTTAATTAATTTTTTCAGCAGCTGGCCAGCCAAGACCTGATGACTCTGTTGACCCCTCGCCTGAGCCAGGGTCAAAAGCCATGACAACTGGTCAAGCTAAAGAGAGACTACTGTGGATTTCTCTGTGTGCTCTTTCCTTTGTGGTGGCCCTCGTCTTTGGAGTACTCTGTGAGTGTAAAAACTTAATTGTATACATTTGAAATATCTATATATAGATGTTTCATGATTTATAAAGTGGTGCTATAAGAAAGTGTCTTTTTTTTCCATGCATGTGGATCTTCTGTTTCTGTTCCCCAGATATCCGTTGCAGCATTTCACATAAAGAAAATACCAAAGGTTAGTTGTTTATGCAACAAAATAAAAACCAAAACTTCTATTAAACTGCTTTATGGGCACTTGGATTTTTAATGAAAAAAAGGAACTTTGTGTCAGAACTGAATACAATCCACTGTGAAATTAAATTAAGCGGATTTCAAATCTTTAGTACTTTGTAGTCTAATTAGCTATAAAAGCACAGATGACCAGACCTAGATTTTATGCAATAGTATTGTTCTGACGATGTTGCTGTCCACAATTTTCTTAAGCCTTCAGTTCATTATCATTAAGCGTCACATTCGTAACTAGTGCAAAGACTTGTAGGTTCTCTGTAGGTTCTAAAGGGTTTTATGTACAACTTCACATTTATTTCAATGCACTAAGATCCAAATGTCTTTACAATTCTAAAAATATATTCAGTTAGTCCAAACCTTTAACTAATTGTGTTCTTACAGTCACAAATAAATTTAGTAAATATTGACTTGAATGTGTAGAATCCACAATTTGCTGGACATTCTCTGCAAGTTCCAACAATGAGAAAGATTTCATATAAAGTTATCTTTCTATTTGCTTTCTTTTATCTTTTATTGTTATACCTCCATTTCCTAATTGAGGATGTTCTCAGTGAAAATATACAGTTTGTTTTGTAACAGTTTATACAGTAAATTTGTTTGTTTCTGTTTAACTGTGTTAGGGTATTAGGTTGTTGTTGTTAATTTGATTTTCCACTTACATTCACATGTTAATATGACATCATGACTTTCCAGAGAAAGAGAGGATCATCCAGCAGCTCCAAACAGAGAAGAATAATCAGACCTGTGATCATCAGTGTAAGATTTTCACCTCTATAACAGTTACTCTCTAAGTAGGTCACATAGGACCTGCCTGTTTTTTAGAATGAAATAACTTATTTTCTATAAGATATATAACAAAGTGGGCGGCACGGTGGTGCACTGTTTAGCACTGCCACCTCACAGCAAGACGATCCTGGTTGGATTCCCGGTCGGGGCTGTTCTGTGTGGAGTGTGCATGTTCTCCCTGTGCTTAAGTGGGTTTCTTCCGAGTACTCCGGTTTCCTCCCACAGTCCAAACATATGCATGTTAGGTTGAACAGCCACTCTAAATTGCCTGTAGGTGCAATGCGTCTGTAAGCGATGGACTGGTGACCTGTCCAAAAAAAATGACTCTTGGATGTGTATTGTACCTGATCTTGTTGTTTTGGGATATTTAATATTTAATACTCATTCGAATTTAACACCGAAGTCAAACACGTAATAAAGAAAATCCTATAGAATGTAAATTATTATTGTCTGTAAGAAATGTCTTAACACTGTAACTGTACTGATGCAGATCAGTGTGTGGGTGGTGCTTGTTGTGCTGAGGGCTGGAAGTACTTCAGTGGGAAGTGCTACTACTTTTATACTGATGAGAAGACCTGGACTGAGAGTAGAGATGCTTGTGTGGCTGCAGGAGGACACTTGGTGATTATTAACAATAAAGAGGAGCAGGTATGATGATCAGATCAGAATATGAAGGTCTCCATAATACTGACTGACTGAAATGAAGTGAGATTAATTAAGCAGTGAAGTTTAATAAGTAGGCTGCCCACCTTGCAAAAAAGAGCTTCATAAAAACAACACATTTGAAAATATCAGACAACATTATTATACATCTGGTTGACTCTGATTAGTAGTTTAAAATGTCATGAGGTCTAATGTTGCTTGTTCTTTATCATCATTGCTTTCAGTGTTTTACTGTCACTTGGTCGTTAGCTTTGCTGCAGCTAGCTCAGTTTAGTGATTTCTTTTACATGTTGCTTAACTTACTTTTATTTTAATCTCCTGTAGATCATTTTCATTAAAAAGCTATTCTGTGTACAATGTAAATAAAAAAATAACAACACAATCAACAACAACAACAACAATACTACTACTACTACTACTACCACATTATATTAATGCTGACCAGCTTTTCTCTGCAGTATTATATGATCAGGTTGTTTCTGGTTACAGGATTTCTTAAAGAGATCAGTTCCTGGTAGGGGTGAACAGCGCTACTGGGTGGGTCTGACTGATGCTGTGACGGAGCGGGACTGGCGCTGGTTAGACGGAACACGACTCAGTGAGACACCAAAGTAGGTCCATCTCAGACACTGTAAACACCACAGATCTGATTTCTGAGATTCATTTTTCTTCTCTTGTTTTAAAGTCCCTGGACTGGAACAGAGCCTGATAACTGGAAAGGGGAGAAACAGAAGTATACTGAAGGAGAGGACTGTGCTCTGATTTGTCTAGACGATCGCTGTTATGGTTTAATGGATGGATTCTGTGATGTACAGGAGAAACAACTAAAGAGTATTTGTGAAGCAAAAGCAGTAAATTAAAAATAAATAAATTACATTCAGCACAGTGAGAGTATTGTTACAAACAGGATCATCCAGCAGAGAAACATCAAATATTTTCTTCTTTATGTATTAATTTATAAACCCATAGGTGTGAACCCCTACACTTTACTAAATACAGTCTTATCATCTGGTGTCCAGGGGTCTACGAGAGTATAACTGTTCTCACTCCCTCTTTAGGTGGGATGGTACGTCCTCCCCCGTCCTTCACTCAGTGTAATTTAGTCAGCATGGGCGTCTGTTAGCTGATGTAACTGATGATGTAACAGTCAGTGTTCTCCTTCAAGTGATTTGAAATGTTCTCCTTCAAGTGATATTGAGGTAGTGTCAGTTTAGAAAGAGGTAATACTGCCTCACATGACTCGTGTTATGCCTCACATAACATGAGTAAGCATGTTTTAGCTTTCTGCCTCCCAGTAATGGTAGTACTGTGGGCTCGGGAGAGACCTAGCTAGCAACTAAAATTGAACAAGACAAAAAATTAGGGCTAAAAAAGTTTCTGTAGTTTCTTATTCAGCATAAAGTAATTAATATAATTAAAAATGACAGTAAAGTCAGTTAAAACTAGACAAACTGCTGTTGATTGGTTTTTAATAGTAGTATAGTTTGAGGGCTATGAATATAAGAGTTACTATCTCCACATTTTGAGCCCTATGTTTATTCAGCAACTTTAAAGAGTGTAAGATGAGGACAAATTTAAAGGCCTTGAAGAGACAGGAGCTTTTCAGAGGGCTTCAGATAATGTATCTCTTCTATTCTCCCCACAGACAGCTAATTATAGTTTTGCCTTGACAGTCAAGGTGGCCGATTCTGTACAGTATATTGATATTATATAATCACCATTTGCTCTTAAGTAAGTTAAGTAAGAGCTGGAATATAATGAAATAAAAGTATGTTAAGGAAAATGTGGTGAATTCTATTGTTGTGATAAATTCAGCTGAGGGAAATATGATGAAGCAAGTAGCCATGAGACCCAAAAGTCACGATGGTTTGAGGAAATAAGAGGCTGCAATAATATTTATAAGTTAACCCATAGTCATTATTCATTTGTATATAGGAAAGACAAAGCAAAGCTTGCTTAGTTTATTTATCATCTTTCTGTGTGTGTCTATGCAGCACTTTCTCTGATTTACAGTATAAAACTATATTGTGTTCTCTGTTCAAGTGAGTTGTGTTTAGAGTGAATGGAGATTTTTATGTTTTGGTTTAAACCCCTTGTGCTGACACAGGCTTGTTAAGGAACACTGCAAGTGTTGATCTGTGTAGTGCAATTATGCTGTAGTGTATAATTCATTAAATAAAATACTGAAACACAAACACCCTCTGTACTCTTTATTACAAGATCAAATCATCTCAAGAGAAAATAACACTGAATCAGTAAAAAAAGTAATGCTGTCTTGTAATAAGGTTGTGTACATGTTTTGGGGGGGCTGGGGGGAGTAGGATGGTAATACAGTTTAAATAGACCACCACCGGTTAGGTTTGTAGATGCATATCTTACCTTTAATGTGCATTTAAGTAAATATATATTAAATTCACCTTCATATAATTAGATTTACATTTTTACAAAACATCATTTGAACACAACAGCTGTCCTTTACTACAGACCCTGCTTATTCCTCTATATACTAAATACCCTGTGTACTATAGACCCTGCTTATTCCTCTATATACTAAATACCCTGTATACTATAGACCCTGTTTATTCCTCTATATACTAAATACCCTGTGTACTATAGACCCTGCTTATTCCTCTATATACTAAATACTTTGTATACTACAGACCCTGCTTATTCCTCTATATACTAAATACCCTGTGTACTATAGACCCTGCTTATTCCTCTATATACTAAATACCCTTTATACTATAGACCCTGTTTATTCCTCTATATACTAAATACCCTGTGCACTATAGACCCTGCTTATTCCTCTATATACTAAATACCCTGTATACTATAGACTCTGTTTATTCCTCTATATACTAAATAACCTGTGTACTATAGACCCTGCTTATTACTCTGTACACTAAATACCATGAGATCAAATCAAGGTGTGATAAATGTTGGCTGGCTATTCCAGTGTTGACTGGCTGCCAACTTGCCATAATGGTGGTGATTGTAGCTTCAATGGCAACAAAATTTTATGTTTAACAATTCTTTTGAAAAGCACTCTTTTGTAATTCGGTAATGGCCTCTTCCACTCATTAGCAGTGATATTACATGTCTCCCCTTTTGTCTTTGAATTGAGAAATGAGTACAAATTTCCACCTCTTTCCACCAAGTTTTCAGCAATGACCAGTGGCCTTTCAGTGAATTTGTATTTGAGCCTGTGTTTTTGACTACTGGACATTATAACATAAGTCAATTTACAGGGTCTCCCAAGAGTTTCAAGGGTCCAGGTTAATTAGGATGTGTTTTGCACCTTGGATGTAATGTGCAGTACAGACCATGGGGGTGCAGTACGGGGCACTGTGGTAAGATAAACATTTTGAGAGATCAAATCTGTTAGGGCAAACGTTCACATAGTGCTCCTTTCTGTTTTTTAATCTACAGCTGCAAACAGAGTAATATATTAATCTCAAAACATTAAAAATAAATGTTTTGTTTAATGCTTTTTGGAAATCAGTTCATCTTCTACTACCTCTGTTATTCACAGTAACCGATACTTAAACCATAGGAGCACAACGTCTTACATGCCTCTCTATTTGGGAAATGTTGAACAACATCTTGTTTAATAGCAACCGTATAAAAAAATAAAAAGCTGTACTATACTAAATGTACTGACATCATTTTGCATGGCACATTATCAGGATGTGCATCTGCTTCATTTATATTTATTGACAACATAAGCGCCCACACACATCGCAAACAAGAAGACAAATTCTTCATTCAGAAACCAAACTGCATCATGGCACTACATCAGTAATACATATAGACTTCTTTCTAAAAAGGTAAAATAAAACTCACTACTGAACTTGCCTGACTCTTTATCTGCCATGGTGCTGATTTCTCTGTGTGGACAGAGTGTCTATATGAGGAGTGGAGAGATAACTGCTGTTCAACTGTCTCTGTCAGATAGAGATGAGAATAGTGCTCTACTTCCTCATGTAGATGAAGCTGTCTAAGGGTTTCATGGCGCACTTTAAAGGCCACTGAAGAACATGCAGTAAGTTTAGGAATACACTTCTGAGAGCAGGGTATGTAGTACACAAAGTATTTAGTATATAGAGGAATAAGCAGGGTCTATAGTACACAGGGTATTTAGTATATAGAGGAATAAGCAGGGTCTATAGTACACAGGGTATTTAGTATATAGAGGAATAAGCAGGGTCTGTAGTACACAAAGTATTTAGTATATAGAGGAATAAGCAGGGTCTATAGTACACCGGTTATTTGGTATATAGAGGAATAAGCAGTGTCTATAGTACACAGGGTATTTAGTATATAGAGGAATAAAGAGGGTCTATAGTATACAGGGTATTTAGTATATAGAGGAATAAGCAGGGTCTATAGTACACAGGGTATTTAGTATATAGAGGAATAAGCAGGGTCTGTAGTACACAAAGTATTTAGTATATAGAGGAATAAGCAGGGTCTATAGTACACCGGTTATTTGGTATATAGAGGAATAAGCAGTGTCTATAGTACACAGGGTATTTAGTATATAGAGGAATAAGCAGAGTCTATAGTACACAGGGTAATTAGTATATAGAGAAATAAGCAGGGTCTATAGTACACAGGGTATTTAGTATATAGAGGAATAAGCAGGGTCTTTAGTGCACAGGGTATTTAGTATATAGAGGAATAAGCAGGGTCTATATCACACAGGGTATTTAGTATATAGAGAAACAAGAAGGGTCTATAGTAAACAGGGTATTTAGTATATAGAGGAATAAGCAGGGTCTATAGTACACAGGTTATTTAGTATATAGAGGAATAAGCAGGGTCTATAGTACACAGGGTATTTAGTATATAGAGGAATAAGCAGGGTCTGTAGTACACAAAGTATTTAGTATATAGAGGAATAAGCAGGGTCTATAGTACACAGGGTATTTAGTATACAGAGGAATAAGCAGGGTCTATAGTACACAGGTTATTTAGTATATAGAGGAATAAGCAGGGTCTATAGTACACAGGGTATTTAGTATACAGAGGAATAAGCAGGGTCTATAGTACACAGGTTATTTAGTATATAGAGGAAGTATACTAAAGTATTTAGTATATAGAGGAATAAGCAGGGTCTATAGTACACAGGGTATTTAGTATACAGAGGAATAAGCAGGGTCTATAGTACACAGGTTATTTAGTATATAGAGGAATAAACAGGGTCTATAGTATACAGGGTATTTAGTATATAGAGGAATAAGCAGGGTCTATAGTACACAGGGTATTTAGTATACAGAGGAATAAGCAGGGCCTGTAGTACACAAAGTATTTAGTATATAGAGGAATAAAAAGGGTCTATAGTACACCAGTTATTTAGTATATAGAGGAATAAGCAGTGTCTATAGTACACAGAGTATTTAGTATATAGAGGAATAAGCAGGGTCTGTAGTACACAAAGTGTACTATAGTACATATAGAGGAATAAGCAGGGTCTGTAGTACACAAAGTGTTTAGTATATAGAGGAATAAGCAGGGTCTATAGTACACAGGTTATTTAGTATATAGAGGAATAAACAGGGTCTATAGTATAAAGGGTATTTAGTATATAGAGGAATAAGCAGGGTCTATAGTACACCGGTTATTTAGTATATAAAGGAATAAACAGTGTCTATAGTACACAGGGTATTTAGTATATAGAGGAATAAGCAGGGTCTGTAGTACACAAAGTGTTTAGTATATAGAGGAATAAGCAGGGTCTATAGTACACCGGTTATTAAGTATACAGAGGAATAAGCAGGGTCTATAGTACACAGGTTATTTCGTGTATAGAGGAATAAGCAGGGTCTATAGTAGACAGGTTATTTAGTATATAGAGGAATAAGGGTCTGTAGTACACAAAGTGTTTAGTACATAGAGGAATAAGCAGTGTCTATAGTACACAGGGTATTTAGTATATAGAGGAATACGCAGGGTCTGCAGTACACAAAGTGTTTAGTATATAAAGGAATGAGCAGGGTCTTTAGTACACAGAGTATTAAGTATATATTGAAATAAGCAGGGTCTATAGTACACTGGGTATTTAATATATAGAGGAATAAGCAGTGTCTATAGTACACAGGGTATTTAGTATATAGAGGAATAAGCAGTGTCTATAGTACACAGGTTATTTAGTATACAGAGGAATAAGCAGGGTCTATAGTACACAGGTTATTTCGTGTATAGAGGAATAAGCAGGGTCTATAGTAGACAGGTTATTTAGTATATAGAGGAATAAGCAGGGTCTGTAGTACACAAAGTGTTTAGTATATAGAGGAATAAGCAGGGTCTGTAGTACACAAAGTGTTTAGTATATCGAGGAATAAGCAGGGTCTATAGTACACAGGTTATTTAGTATATAGAGGAATAAGCAGTGTCTATAGTACACAGGGTATTTAGTATATAGAGGAATGAGCAGGGTCTATAGTACACAAAGGGTTTAGTATATAGAGGAATAAGCAGTGTCTATAGTACACAGGGTATTTAGTATATAGAGGAATAAGCAGGGTCTGTAGTACACAAAGTGTTTAGTATATAGAGGAATAAGCAGGGTCTATAGTACACCGGTTATTTAATATATAGAGGAATAAGCAGTGTCTATAGTACACAGGGTA
The DNA here is from genome assembly GCA_021613375.1 of Megaleporinus macrocephalus. NCBI lineage: Eukaryota > Metazoa > Chordata > Actinopteri > Characiformes > Anostomidae > Megaleporinus > Megaleporinus macrocephalus. The sequence goes on from CM038708.1 coordinate 14,258,456, forward strand.
TTTAGTATATAGAGGAATAAGCAGGGTCTGTAGTACACAAAGTGTTTAGTACATAGAGGAATAAGCAGTGTCTATAGTACACAGGGTATTTAGTATATAGAGGAATAAGCACGGTCTGCAGTACACAAAGTGTTTAGTATATAAAGGAATAAGCAGGGTCTTTAGTACACAGAGTATTAAGTATATATTGAAATAAGCAGGGTCTATAGTACACTGGGTATTTAATATATAGAGGAATAAGCAGTGTCTATAGTACACAGGGTATTTAGTATATAGAGGAATAAGCAGGGTCTATAGTACACAGGGTATTTAGTATGTAGAGGAATAAGCAGGGTCTGTAGTACACAAAGTGTTTAGTATATAGAGGAATAAGCAGGGTCTATAGTACACAGGGTATTTAGTATATACAGGAATAAGCACGGTCTGTAGTACACAATGTGTTTAGTATATAGAGGAATAAGCAGTGTCTATAGTACACAGGGTATTTAGTATATAGAGGAATAAGCAGTGTCTATAGTGCATAGGGTATTTAGTATACAGAGGAATGAGCAGGGTCTATAGTACACAGGTTATTTAGTATATAGAGTAATAAGCAGGGTCTATAGTACACAGGGTATTTATTATACAGAGGAATAAGCAGGGTCTATAGTACACAGGTTTTTTAGTATATAGAGGAATAAGCAGGGTCTATAGTACACAGGGTATTTAGTATGCAGAGGAATAAGCAGGGTCTATAGTACACAGGTTATTTAGTATATAGAGGAATAAGCAGGGTCTATAGTACACAGGTTAATTAGTATATAGAGGAATAAGCAGGGTCTGTAGTACACAAAGTGTTTAGTTTATAGAGGAATAAGCAGGGTCTATAGTACACAGGTTATTTAGTATATAGAGGAATAAGCAGGGTCTATAGTACACAGGGTATTTAGTATATAGAGGAATAAGCAGGGTCTGTAGTACACAAAGTATTTAGTATATAGAGGAATAAGCAGGGTCTATAGTACACCGGTTATTTAGTATATAGAGGAATAAGCAGTGTCTATAGTACACAGGGTATTTAGTATATAGAGGAATAAGCAGGGTCTGTAGTACACAAAGTGTTTAGTATATAGAGGAATAAGCAGGGTCTGTAGTACACAAAGTGTTTAGTATATAGAGGAATAAGCAGTGTCTATAGTACACAGGGTATTTAGTATATAGAGGAATGAGCAGGGTCTATAGTACAAAAAGGGTTTAGTATATAGAGGAATAAGCAGTGTCTATAGTACACAGGTTATTTAGTATATAGAGGAATAAGCAGTGTCTATAGTACACAGGGTATTTAGTATATAGAGGAATGAGCAGGGTCTATAGTACAAAAAGAGTATACAGAGGAATAAGCAGGGTCTATAGTACACAGGTTATTTAGTATATAGAGGAATAAACAGGGTCTATAGTATACAGGGTATTTAGTATATAGAGGAATAAGCAGGGTCTGTAGTACACAAAGTATTTAGTATATAGAGGAATAAAAAGGGTCTATAGTACACCGGTTATTTAGTATATAGAGGAATAAGCAGTGTCTATAGTACACAGGGTATTTAGTATATAGAGGAATAAGCAGGGTCTGTAGTACACAAAGTGTTTAGTATATAAAGGAATAAGCAGGGTCTATAGAACACAGAGTATTTAGTATATATTGAAATAAGCAGGGTCTATAGTACACTGGGTATTTAGTATATAGAGGAATAAGCAGTGTCTATAGTACACAGTGTATTTAGTATATAGAGGAATAAGCAGGGTCTATAGTACACAGGGTATTTAGTATGTAGAGGAATAAGCAGGGTCTGTAGTCCACAAAGTGTTTAGTATATAGAGGAATAAGCAGGGTCTATAGTACAAAGGTTATTTAGTATATAGAGGAATAAGCAGTGTCTATAGTACACAGGGTATTTAGTATATAGAGGAATAAGCAGGGTCTATAGTACACAGGTTATTTAGTATATAGAGGAATAAGCAGGGTCTATAGTAAATAGGGTATTTCGTTTATAGAGGAATAAGCAGGGTCTATAGTACACAGGGTATTTAGTATACAGAGGAATAAGCAGGGTCTATAGTACATAGGTTATTTAGTGTATAGAGGAATAAGCAGGGTCTATAGTACACAGGGTATTTAGTATACAGAGGAATAAGCAGGGTCTAAAGTACACAGGTTATTTAGTATATACAGGAATAAGCAGGGTCTATAGTACACAAAGTATTTAGTATATAGAGGAATAAGCAGTGTCTATAGTACACAGGGTATTTAGTATATAGAAGAATAAGCAGGGTCTGCAGTACACAAAGTTTTTAGTATATAAAGGTATAAGCAGGGTCTATAGTACACAGTGTATTTAGTATATATTGAAATAAGCAGGGTCTGTAGTACACTGGGTATTTAGTATATAGAGGAATAAGCAGTGTCTATAGTTCATAGGGTATTTAGTATACAGAGGAATAAGCAGGGTCTATAGTACACAGGTTATTTAGTATATAGAGGAATAAGCAGGGTCTATAGTGCACAGGGTATTTAGTATATAGAGGAATAAGCAGGGTCTATAGTGCACAGGGTATTTAGTATACAAAGGAATAAGCAGGGTCTGTAGTACACAAAGTATTTAGTATAAAGAGGAATAAGCAGGGTCTGTAGTACACAGGGTATTTAGTATATAGAGGAATAAGCAGGGTCTATAGTGCACAGGGTATTTAGTATACAGAGGAATAAGCAGGGTCTGTAGTACACAAAGAATTTAGTATATAGAGGAATAAGCAGGGTCTGTAGTACACTGGGTATTTAGTATACAGAGGAATAAGCAGGGTCTATAGTACACAGGGTATTTAGTATATAGAGGAATAAGCAGGGTCTGTAGTACACAAAGTATTTAGTACATAGAGGAATAATCAGGGTCTATAGTACACCGGTTATTTAGTATATAGAGGAATAAGCAGTGTCTATAGTACACAGGGTATTTAGTATATAGAGGAATAAGCAGGGTCTGTAGTACACAAAGTGTTTAGTATATAGAGGAATAAGCAGGGTCTATAGTACACAAAGTGTTTAGTATATAGAGGAATAAGCAGGGTCTATAGTAAACAGGTTATTTAGTATATAGAGGAATAAGCAGTGTCTATAGTACACAGGGTATTTAGTATATAGAGGAATGAGCAGGGTCTATAGTACACAAAGGGTTTAGTATATAGAGGAATAAGCAGTGTCTATAGTACACAGGGTATTTAGTATATAGAGGAATAAGCAGGGTCTGTAGTACACAAAGTGTTTAGTATATAGAGGAATAAGCAGGGTCTATAGTACACCGGTTATTTAATATATAGAGGAATAAGCAGTGTCTATAGTACACAGGTTATTTAGTATATAGAGGAATAAGCAGTGTCTATAGTACACAGGGTATTTAGTATATAGAGGAATAAGCAGGGTCTGTAGTACACAAAGTGTTTAGTACATAGAGGAATAAGCAGTGTCAATAGTACACAGGTTATTTAGTATATAGAGGAATAAGCAGTGTCTATAGTACACAGGGTATTTAGTATATAGAGGAATAAGCAGGGTCTGTAGTACACAAAGTGTTTAGTACATAGAGGAATAAGCAGTGTCAATAGTACACAGGGTATTTAGTATATAGAGGAATAAGCAGGGTCTGCAGTACACAAAGTGTTTAGTATATAAAGGAATAAGCAGGGTCTTTAGTACACAGAGTATTAAGTATATATTGAAATAAGCAGGGTCTATAGTACACTGGGTATTTAATATATAGAGGAATAAGCAGTGTCTATAGTACACAGGGTATTTAGTATATAGAGGAATAAGCAGGGTCTATAGTACACAGGGTATTTAGTATGTAGAGGAATAAGCGGGGTCTGTAGTACACAAAGTGTTTAGTATATAGAGGAATAAGCAGGGTCTATAGTACACAGGGTATTTAGTATATACAGGAATAAGCACGGTCTGTAGTACACAATGTGTTTAGTATATAGAGGAATAAGCAGTGTCTATAGTACACAGGGTATTTAGTATATAGAGGAATAAGCAGTGTCTATAGTGCATAGGGTATTTAGTATACAGAGGAATGAGCAGGGTCTATAGTACACAGGTTATTTAGTATATAGAGGAATAAGCAGGGTCTATAGTACACAGGGTATTTATTATACAGGGGAATAAGCAGGGTCTATAGTACACAGGTTATTTCGTGTATAGAGGAATAAGCAGGGTCTATAGTACACAGGTTTTTTAGTATATAGAGGAATAAGCAGGGTCTATAGTACACAGGGTATTTAGTATACAGAGGAATAAGCTGGGTCTATAGTACACAGGTTATTTAGTATGCAGAGGAATAAGCAGGGTCTATAGTACACAGGTTATTTAGTATATAGAGGAATAAGCAGGGTCTATAGTACACAGGTTATTTAGTATATAGAGGAATAAGCAGGGTCTGTAGTACACAAAGTGTTTAGTTTATAGAGGAATAAGCAGGGTCTATAGTACACAGGTTATTTAGTATATAGAGGAATAAGCAGGGTCTATAGTACACAAAGTGTTTAGTATATAGAGGAATAAGCATGGTCTATAGTACACAGGTTATTTAGTATATAGAGGAATAAGCAGGGTCTATAGTACACAGGGTATTTAGCATATAGAGGAATAAGCAGGGTCTGTAGTACACAAAGTATTTAGTATATAGAGGAATAAGCAGGGTCTATAGTACACCGGTTATTTAGTATATAGAGGAATAAGCAGTGTCTATAGTACACAGGGTATTTAGTATATAGAGGAATAAGCAGGGTCTGTAGTACACAAAGTATTTAGTATATAGAGGAATAAGCAGGGTCTATAGTACACAGGTTATTTAGTATATAGAGGAATAAGCAGGGTCTGTAGTACACAAAGTATTTAGTATATAGAGGAATAAGCAGGGTCTGTAGTACACAAAGTATTTAGTATATAGAGGAATAAGCAGGGTCTGTAGTACACTGGGTATTTAGTATACAGAGGAATAAGCAGGGTCTATAGTACACAGGGTATTTAGTATATAGAGGAATAAGCAGGGTCTATAGTACACAGGTTATTTAGTATATAGAGGAATAAGCAGGGTCTATAGTAAACAGGGTATTTCGTTTATAGAGGAATAAGCAGGGTCTATAGTACACAGGGTATTTAGTATACAGAGGAATAAGCAGGGTCTATAGTACATAGGTTATTTAGTGTATAGAGGAATAAGCAGGGTCTATAGTACACAGGGTATTTAGTATACAGAGGAATAAGCAGGGTCTAAAGTACACAGGTTATTTAGTATATAGAGGAATAAGCAGGGTCTATAGTACACAAAGTATTTAGTATATAGAGGAATAAGCAGGGTCTATAGTACACAGGTTATTTAGTATATAGAGGAATAAGCAGGGTCTATAGTACACAGGGTATTTAGTATATAGAGGAATAAGCAGGGTCTGTAGTACACAAAGTATTTTGTTTATAGAGGAATAAGCAGGGTCTATAGTACACAGGTTATTTAGTATATAGAAGAATAAACAGGGTCTATAGTACACAGGGTATTTAGTATATAGAGGAATAAGCAGGGTCTGTAGTACACAAAGTGTTTAGTATATAGAGGAATAAGTAGTGTCTATAGTACACAGGGTATTTAGTATATAGAAGAATAAGCAGGGTCTGTAGTACACAAAGTTTTTAGTATATAAAGGTATAAGCAGGGTCTATAGTACACAGTGTATTTAGTATATATTGAAATAAGCAGGGTCTATAGTACCCAGGTTATTTAGTATATAGAGGAATAAGCAGTGTCTATAGTACACAGGGTATTTAGTATATAGAGGAATAAGCAGTGTCTATAGTGCATAGGGTATTTAGTATACAGAGGAATAAGCAGGGTCTATAGTACACAGGTTATTTAGTATATAGAGGAATAGGCAGGGTCTATAGTACACAGGGTATTTAGTATACAGAGGAATAAGCAGGGTCTATAGTGCACAGGGTATTTAGTATACAGAGGAATAAGCAGGGTCTGTAGTACACAAAGTATTTAGTATAAAGAGGAATAAGCAGGGTCTGTAGTACACAGGGTATTTAGTATATAGAGGAATAAGCAGGGTCTATAGTGCACAGGGTATTTAGTATACAGAGGAATAAGCAGGGTCTGTAGTACACAAAGTATTTAGTATATAGAGGAATAAGCAGGGTCTGTAGTACATGGGTATTTAGTATACAGAGGAATAAGCAGGGTCTATAGTACACAGGGTATTTAGTATATAGAGGAATAAGCAGGGTCTATAGTACACAGGGTATTTAGTATATAGAGGAATAAGCAGGGTCTATAGTACACTGGGTATTTAGTATAACAATATGTGCGAAGTCAGTGAGTACAGGATGTGTAAAAGCAGTAACTTCCACTGTCTGTGTCAGAATGTGGTGGAATACATATACTATATATTCTATATACTAAATACCCTGTGTACTATAGAATTTCTTAACTTTGAAATGTTTCGCAGGTGAAGAAACTTGTTCTTGTAATATTACCTATGTGTTGATTAAATGTCAGATCTGAGTCAATTGTTACACCTAGATTTTTGGCTACTGAACCAGGAACCACAGAGAAGTCAGCAAGATTTAACATTAAATCTGAACATTTAGTCCGAGCAGCCTTTGGAGGAGGAGGAGAACTTTCGTTTTGTCAGGGTTCAAAAGAAGGAAGTTCTGTAGCATCCAAAGTCTAGTATCTCTACACAATCTTCTATCTTATCTAATCTGGATTTATCATCTGGTTTTGCTGATATGTACAGTTGTGTATCATCAGCATAACAGTGGAAACTAATTCCATGTCTATTTATAACTGAGCCTAATGGTAGCATATATAGTGTAAATAACAGAGGACCTAAAACAGAACCTTGTGGAACTCCATATTTCACTCTTGTATAATTAGATGATACATTATTTATAATTACAAACTGAAAGCGATCACTAAGGTAAGATGTGAACCATGCTAATGCTGTTCCTGTGATTCCAACCATACTTTCTAGTCTGTCCAAGAGAATAATGTGATCTATAGTGTCAAAAGCTGCACTTAGATCGAGTAGAGATATGTAGCCCTGATCAGAAGCAAGAAGAAGATTATTTGTTATCTTAACTAAAGCTGTCTCTGTGCTGTGGTGTGGCCTAAAACCAGATTGGAATTTTTCATATATGTTGTTCTTATGTAGATGAGAACAGAGTTGTCGAGCTACGGCCTTTTCTAAAATCTTAGAGATAAAAGGTAAATTGGAAATAGGTCTATAACTGGACAGTTCTCTGGGGTCAAGATTTGGTTTCTTTATCAAGGGTTTTATCACAGCTAGTTTAAAAGACTTAGGTACATGACCCAGACTAAGAGAAGAGTTGATGATAGTTAAGATAGGTTTAATAATAGCTGGTAATACTTGTTTCAATAGGCTTGTTGGAATCATATCGAGTGTGCATGTAGCAGAATTTGAGGAAGAGATTCGTTTTTCTAGTTCAGTCTGCTGAAGTGGACAGAATGACACTCTCCCTTTGCGCTCTAATTTCCGTACTGTCTGTCTTAAGGTGCGTATTTCATTGTTGTACCACGGAGCGAGCTTTTTCTGTTACATCTTTTTAATTTTTAAAGTTGTCTAAAGTTAATCGGAGTGTATTTTCTACGCAGTCAGTTAGTCTGTCTAGCTCTGTTGGGTCTGATGATGGAAAAATTATTGTTGATAAATCTGGAAGAGTTTCAATAAAGTGTTGAGCTGTATTTGGCATTATTGAACGTTTCATGCAATAACGGGGTGATGTACATACATTTTTACTAAGACTCAATTCATATGTAATTAGGTAGTGATCTGAAACTACTGAAGTCTGTGGAAGAACAGTAAGATTATGTATATCAACACCTAAAGTCAAAACTAGATCTAGTGAACTTAAAGAAAGTAACAGCCACAAAACACTAGGTTTTACCAGTGACAAATAGTAAACTTAAAGAAAGTAACAGCCACAAAACACTAGGTTTTACCAGTGACAAACAATAAACTTAAAGAAAGTAACAGCCACAAAACACTAGGTTTTACCAGTGACAAACAATAAACTTAAAGAAAGTAATAGCCACAAAACACTAGGTTTTACCAGTGACAAACAATAAACTTAAAGAAAGTAATAGCCACAAAACACTAGGTTTTACCAGTGACAAACAATAAACTTAAAGAAAGTAACAGCCACAAAACACTAGGTTTTACCAGTGACAAACAATAAACTTAAAGTAAGTAACAGCCACAAAACACTAGGTTTTACCAGTGACAAACAATAAACTTAAAGTAAGTAACAGCCACAAAACACTAGGTTTTACCAGTGACAAATAGTAAACTTAAAGAAAGTAACACCCACAAAACACTAGGTTTTACCAGTGACAAATAGTAAACTTAAAGAAAGTAACAGCCACAAAACACTTGGTTTTACCAGTGACAAACAATAAACTTAAAGACAAGTAACAGCCACAAAACACTAGGTTTTACCAGTGACAAACAATAAACTTAAAGAAAGTAACAGCCACAAAACACTAGGTTTTACCAGTGACAAACAATAAACTTAAAGAAAGTAACAGCCACAAAACACTAGGTTTTACCAGTGACAAACAATAAACTTAAAGAAAGTAACAGCCACAAAACACTAGGTTTTACCAGTGACAAACAATAAACTTAAAGAAAGTAACAGCCACAAAACACTTGGTTTTACCAGTGACAAACAATAAACTTAAAGAAAGTAACAGCCACAAAACACTAGGTTTTACCAGTGACAAATAGTAAACTTAAAGAAAGTAACAGCCACAAAACACTAGGTTTTACCAGTGACAAACAATAAACTTAAAGAATATAACAGCCACAAAACACTAGGTTTTACCAGTGACAAACAATAAACTTAGAGAAAGTAACAGCCACAAAACACTTGGTTTTACCTGTGACACACAATAAACTTAAAGAAAGTAACAGCCACAAAACACTAGGTTTTACCAGTGACAAATAGTAAACTTATAGAAACAGCCACAAAACACTAGGTTTTACCAGTGACAAACAATAAACTTAAAGAAAGTAACACCCACAAAACACTAGGTTATAAAATATGTTCATTTGAGAACCATCAGGTTCTATAAAATCTACCTGTTGAGTAGTTGTTAATGAAGCAACAGAGTTTACTGTCTTATTGTAGTTGAACACCAATAAACAGCTAAGTCTTTTATAGTCATACACAACAAAATTGCTTTCTCTGTTTTTATGTTATGTTAGTATTTATTTGAATGAGCAGGTGTTCAGCCTCAGTCAACATCTAGTTGCACAAGATGGTGCAGTTCAACTTCTGCCATTTCAGCAGTGTGAGGATAAAAACATCTGCCAGTGTGTCAGCTGGTCCTACACATGGATTGTCTACATAAGAGTTTAGCGTGATCTGCCAAAGATCACCATTAGTGATTTTATAACACATCATTATATTCTCCTCAGCACTGATAAGTAAAAGAGACCAGAGCTTCAGAATGTAGGTGGTGATTTATACAGATATTTACAGAGAAATGTTCTATCAGTTCTACTCTTGCTACCCAGTCGACTGGTGACTGTGACAGCCACTCCAGAATCTTCTAGGACCTACCTTTTAAACCTAATCAGGACCTTAACCTTAGTATCCAAATGACTGCTCTATTACATATTCCAAAAAATATATCAAAGAACACACACATCAGACACAAAGAAGGTACATTTGAGTCATGGTCAACCACAGAGATAGATATTGTTCCAGACTGTTTTTTTATTATTTTAATAAACCCCTTTTTAAAGGAGTGTAACGGATAGGAGCCTAAAGGATTTGGGTTGTGGTTTTAAATTACGGGCACTAGGACCCAGCAGTTATGGTCCAGCTAAACAACAGGCAGTAGGACCCAGCAGCACTCCAGCTAAACAACAGGCAGTAGGACCCAGACAACTAAACATAATAATAATAATAATAATAATAATAATAATAATAATAATAATAATAATAATAATAATAATAATAATAATAATGATATTATTAACTATTTTCTTTATTTTGTATGCAGTTTTTGTATGCAGTTTACTTTGTTTTGTTTTGGTTTTAATATTTGTATTTCAGTTGTTGGTATTTGTAATTTTCTGCTATTACATCTGGAATTAGGTGTTAGTTTAGTGGTTTTAGCTGTGTCTCTATTTACTCTAGAATTACAGAATTATATCACTGTTATCTACTGTCTCACTTGCTGCTATGGTAAAGCCCACCAGTATAAAGAAGTGTATTTAGTGTGTGGGTTGAGGATTGCTGTGTCTATTTATTTATTTGTTTGTTTATTTATTTATTTATTTTTGTGAAGTTTGGTTTCTGTTTTCTTCTTTTGTTGTGTCACCTGCTGATGTGTTCTTTTTACATGGACATTCCTTATATACTTGGGAGTCTTAGCAGCTTGTTAGCTTTGTACGAATCTTAAGGACTCCATCTGATTACAGTTGATTTTCTTCACTAGTTTCATCTAGTGTCATCTAACAAAGTGTTATTCTGTGTGTGTATATATATATATATATATATATATATATATATATATATATATATATATATATATATATATATATATATATATATATATATACACACACACACACACTAATATTAATAAGCAGGCATGTGTTAATGCCTCAACATTACAAACATATCATATGCAGTTATAAAAATATCATATGCAGAGCTTCAGATCAAATTAAATGTGTATATATTCCAGCATGTAAAAGAGGAACTAGAAGCATTACAATAAAAAAAAATCATATTGCATGCAGTGCACAGGAAGGCACACACACACACGCATACTTCTAATTTTGTCTGTTTTTTTTTTCTTAGAAGCTTGACCAATAAGATCATATATGCCTTTGCAAGTATAATGAACACGCAGTCTCTTGAATGTGCTAAGAGGGCCTGAGTAAGAGGAAGTGTCATCCAAACTGTCAGTTCACTAAGAAACAACTTAGTCCATGCATTCTCACTCGGACTTACAGTAAGACTGTCTTCTTCACACGCTTAGATAATTCACTTGAATAGGACATAAATGGAAGTGCTCTACTCCACCGTGAAATTCAAAAAGCGGGAGACGAGACAGACAGGAGATGGTGAAACTTCTAAAAGTGAGTTGTTGCTTTTTCTACTTAATGACTACAATAACGTGCGGGGCAGTAAAAACAGGGATGTATCTGTTGTATTACAGCGTCAATAATATGTAAGGTAATATTATGCAAGCTGTTGGGCTTCTGTTGCTAATTTGTATTTGTGTAGTGCAGTTTATCAAAGATTACACTGTCAGGAAATAACTAGTCTGGTGAAAAGAGATACCAGGATGTTACTGATTTCATTACATTTCATATAAAACATGTAAGTGCAGTAATAGCAGGTATAGGCTATAAAAGGGTTGGGAAGTAATAATAATAATTGGGAACGAGGTTTGTTAAAAATACTGTTCAACTTTCCTAAAAGCTCTGTAGCGTTGATATTCTTGGGTTTAGTGACCTTTCTTGTTTTCTTATAATTCTGTTATTAAGAGCAGTTTTTCTTCTTGCCTGTTCAGAAGGTTCACCAAAACTAAATTACTTATTACCCCAAAAGATCTAGATAAAATAATTCCCGCTTTTAATTCATCTGGCCTTGATTACAGCAAAACACTGTAATCAGCCAGTCAGCTCTTGAGTACCTTCAGTTAGCATGACATGCTGAAGCTACACTCATAACAGTGAAATCATTTAGAAGAAACTAGAGTTGCATGATGGGAATGGGCAGATCTTTGCTTAAAATAAAATCGTCCGACAGCACGATTCTGTGTTACAATTTTATGGCATGAGTATCGCCAGGCTGGAAAGCACACTCACTCTGTTTAACTGCAGCTGCTTCACCTGGAATATTCCAGTGTTCCCCATTTAGTTACGTAGCATGTGTATGTCAACAGTCTGCAGTGTTTAAAAGCTCAAAGTACAAGCCAGAGGAAGAAACTCTCCCATCCCTGGTGTCATCTTGTAACATTCCCGTCCTGAGGCAGGACTGTTTCCTTCACTGCTTCAAACTTTTAGTGAGTGTCCAGCACGTCATGGAGGACTGCTTCAAAAACATCATGCAGTCTATACTGCATTTTCATTGAAGGATGGTACAGTTTTAGGGTTTGTTTGGATTGGTGATGTTTACCTCATTTTTATTCTAACACATGTTGTAGAGCTAGACTTATGATTAACAATTTTAATGTTACAGCTGCAATCCACTTTAGGCTCCTGCTAACTGGCTAGCTAAGTTGTTTTTTACACATGTATTATGAGTTCTGTCTGTCTGCAGAGAACTGTAGGTCCATTTGCTGGACCACAAATAGCTTGGAACCTATGAGACAATGATTTCTAAGGCAGTACAGCTTAAAAATATACTGGGCCAAATATTAAACCCAAAAGAGTCTACAGAAAAGCACTGTCGGTCCATCTTCAGTGATAAACTACTGGTTGTCTATTATCAGTGTTACAACAAACAAATTACTCAGAATCTGTTTCGAGCAGTCATTTGCTTCAGAAATCATCATCAAATATCAGTATGCAGTGCTGCTCCAGGCCAGCTTGCGAAGATGGATCAGGTCTAAGAACTTGTTTTAAATGATCTTTCTTTTCATTTAGCCTTATTCACCTTCATTTAGCACTTCTCTTAATCTAATCTAAGAATTGTAACTTATACATATTCTTTTCAGCTGTTGCAGAAAAGGAGGATGTAACTTACTCCACTTTGAAGTTCTCTACAGAGGGTGAGTCTATGTGTGGGGTGAGAACTCTGCAGGGTGCTACATCACCATGACCAGGGTTAGGCACCACTGCTGTAACAGACTGAGCTAGCTCAGACATTCTAATACTTAATAATGTCAAGAATGTTTAAAGGTGAGGTAAACTGAGTAGGACTTGGAAATGTGTTGCCATGACATCCTATGGATGATCTGCTATTTTGAACGGGCTGTTAGTTTAGGTTTGTTCTGTATAGTATAATAATTTTTCCCTTCCAAAAATAATCTTCTCAGCATTCTTTATGCAGGAGTCTGTCTCAGCACAGAGTATATATTGCTTTCCCAGCCAACTTTATGTTTAGTGGTAGATAATTCTGGTAGTAGTGGCCTCCTCAGACCTTTTCTCTCTCTTACTATTCACACCACACACACGTCCTTCTCTCTCTTTTTATAACTTTTTTTCTTTTTCACACTATCTCTCTCTCTCTCTCTCTCTCACATTATCATAAACCATGCAATGCAAGTAGTGTCATGTGAAACTTTATGCTTAGTTCACAGTTCAGAGGTGTAAATGTGCACTTCACACTCCATTCTGCATCAAACATTTGTGTTAGCCATCCTACATCAGTTAGATGGTCCACTATCCAAAGAGAAATCTTTTCGGTGGTGGTCCTAAGATGGTCCCATTCCACAGATGAACAGACATGAATGTAAAAACAGGTTTCTGACTTATTTAACATTTGAAAGGATATTAAATCAGAAAAATGTTGAACATACTTTGATGTAATTGTTTATGAATTATTTCTAGCAGCTGGCCAGCCAAGACCTGATGACTCTGTTGACCCCTCGCCTGAGCCAGTGTCAAAAATCACGACAACTGTTCAAGCTAAAGAGAGACTACTGTGGATTTCTCTGTGTGCTCTTTTCTTTGCCGTGGCCCTCGTCACTGGAGTACTCTGTGAGTGTAAAAACTTAATTGTATACATTGTGTGTATATATATATGTTTATAAATTTAGAGGGCCTAAGATACTCTAAAAATAATATTCTAAGACTCAGCAGCAGTACTGCTAATGAGAGCGTGGTTGCGAATTTATTGTACAAACCATTTTCTAGATTAACTGTTAATAAACTGTTAATCAGCAAAGGGTGACCTACACCAGAGCTGACTTTGGTACAGTAAACTAAGGCTTTTCAGAGGCATTTCAACTCCAGCAATTACACCTGATATCCCTGCATGACAAGATCGACCAAGGAGCAAAAGCTTTACTGCTGCTATTGCTTGCTGTTTGAAACTGAGAGTGGGTCAGGAGAAAAAGGTTAATAAGGACAACACAGCTGACATCCCTCTGTCATGCTGACTGGTTGGTATAAAAGAGTAGTGGTGAAAGAAGTTTTCTTCTGTTAACCATGTTTACCTCCAAGGAAACAGATGCAGTCATCATTGCATTGCATCAAAGGGTTTCACAGGCAAAGACATTGCTGCTTGTAAGATAGCACCCCAATCAACCATTTATCCAATCATCAAGAACTTAAAGTTTCAATTGCAGTGAAGAAGCTTCAGGGCACCCAAGAAAGTCAAGCAAGTGTCAGGACTGTCTCCTAAAGAGGATGCAGCTACAAGATCGGGTCACCACCAGTGTAGAGCTTGCTCAGGAATGGCAGAGGGCAGGTGTGAGTGCATCTGAACGCACAGTGAGACGAAGGCTTTTTGAGGATGACTTTGTGTCAAGAGGGGCAGCAAAGAAGCCACTTCTCTCCAAGAAAAACATCAAGAACAGACTGACATTCTGCATGAAGTATAGGAATTGGACTGCAGAGGGTACAGTTATTTTCTCTGATGAAGCCCCCTTCAGACTGTTTGGGATATCTGGAATAATGATTGTCCTGGGAAGAAAAGATGAGCGCTACCATTGGTCCTGTGTCATGCCAACAGTGAAGGTTGTTTCTCATCCAGGGGAGTGGGCTTGCTCAAAAAAGAACACTGCCAAGAATAAGGTATGGTATCAAAATATTCTCCAAGAGTAACTTCTCCCAATGATCCAGGAGCAATCTGGAGATGAACAATGGATTTTCCAGCATGATGGAGCACAATGTCACAGGCAAAAGTGATAACCAAGTGACCCTGTGAACAAAACATTGAAGTTTTGGGTCCATGGCCAGGAAACTCCCTAGATCTCAATCCAATTGAGAACCTTTGGTCAATCCTCAAAAAGAGGGTAGACAAACAAACTCCAAGCACTGATTAGGCAAGAATGAATTACGATAATTTTGGCCAGAAGCTGATATCCAGTATGCCTAGGCGAATTGCAGAAGTCTTAAAGATGGAGTGTCAACACCGTAAATATGAAGTCTTTGCTTAAACTGGATGTATTTGTCAATAAAAAGTTAACACATGCAAGGAATGCTTATAATTGTTCTTCATAATACCATATAAACAACATCTGACAACAGGTTCTAAAAAACTGAGGTAGCAAACTTTGTGAAAACCAAAATGTGAGCCCTTCTCAAAACTTTTGGCCACGACTGTACACGGAACTCAGCGTCATGTACTTTGCGGGTAAAAGAACTTAAAAAAGAACTGAAACTGTAAACTCTCACATGCCTCATTTTGACTGTCCTGGTCTCCACTGCCTCTGTGGAGAGGTTAATCTCAGCACTGAAGCACATAAAAACCTTCTCATGGAACACGACTAGGCTGACTCAACTGTCAGATTTGGCCTTTACTTCCACTGAGAAGGAACTGTTTAAAGCAAAGAATCAGTTGCGTGACCACACCATCACCCACCTCAGATCTCCACTCCAGGTATAATGCAGAAATAGTGATGTTCTGATGACTGACGATGTTGCCATTCACTATTTTATAAGCCTTCAGTTCATTATCATCATCAAAAGCAAAGGATCAGTTGCATGACCACGCCATCAACCACTTCATCCAAAAGGACAGGTGAATGGACTTCCAGGTTTTCAAGTAATGCCCTTATGAAAGGGCAAATTATTTATAAACATATAGGCCACCGTGCCAGCTGATCTTATTCTGCCCGCCGCTGCAGTTTGTGTAAGGTGCATTTGAGAAAATGGCCAATATAAAAAAACTTTTTTGAGGCTAATGTGTCTGACGCTAATGACTGCTTGGCTGTAGTAATATGAAAGGTTATATGAAATTTGAGTGTCTTTGTGTGGTAGTATAGAGCTACTGTCATTCGTTTTTCACCACGACCTGCTGTCTCGATATTCCTCTGAAGTGAGTTTGTGTGGTGATGAGATTATTTGTAAGGAGGATTTGCACTTTGCTTAAGAAATTGGCTGTTTAGTTTAGGTGTAGTGCTGTCGCTCTGTGATCTGTTGGCTCATCTGTTGCATTTCTAAAGCTGAACTTTCATTGAGTTTGCTACTTTCACAGTTCGCTACTGAGATATATACGTATGTATATTTGATGTTTTTGCTATCATAAACTGGTGCTGCTATGAGAAAGTACAACACTCACTGTAACGTTTTTTCATTCAATTTGTGGATCTTCTGTTTCTGTTCCCCAGACATCCATGGCAGCATTTCACAAGAAAATACCAAAGGTTGGTTATTTATGCAACAAAACAAAAAACAAAACCTCTTTTAAAATGCTTTATGGGCGCTTTACCTTTTTACTGAAATACAGTGAGTTTGTGTCAGAACGGAAAATAATCCACTGTGAAAGTAAATCAGGACACAGCTGTACCACCATGCAGCGCTTCTAATATTTATGTCTCACTGAAATGCAGTCATCACAGTGTTAAATGCAAGTCAGATGCAGCGCAACGTGGAAAACATATTTAAGGCCGCTCGACTTCTTAAAAGAAAAACAATACAGACCTTTTAGAAGAATGAAATACAAATGAGCTCATAATTTGGATGTGTATGGGTTTTAGATGTTCAGATTTGTACTTGAGATTAAATGTAATCAGATTGTTTATGTCTGTTTATTCAGTGTTTACTGTTATTGATATGTACTTGTAATAACATGATGATGTGCTGTTCTGACTTTGTAGAGAAAGATGAGCTCATTAAGCAGCTCCAGACGAATAACACAGACCTGAGCAGTGGTGTTAAAGGTAAGATATAACTTTACTTTTACTAGTAATGAACATTTAATACAATCAATGTTCAGATTTGTACTTGAGATTAAATGTAATCAGATTGTTTATGTATGTTTACTTGGTGTTTACTGTCATTAATCTTTACTTGTATTAACATGATGATGTGTTGTTCTGACTTTGTAGGGAAAGATGAGCTCATTAAGCAGCTCCAGACAGAAAAGTCAAACCTCACTCAAGGTAAGATATAACTTAACTTTTATTAAAGATAAATACTTAATACAGATCAACAGTCATTTTGGATGTATGTGTGATGTGCAGCTGTTTTACTTGAGACAATATATTGTTATTACCCTGGTACAGTAAATTGTTTACCCTGGTAAACACTGGTACAGACTTCAGGGGGCTATTTCACAAAGCAAGCTAACTCAGTAAGCCAGGCTTTTTAAGAAAAGCCTGGCTCATTTTGCTCAAATTTGCTCAAACTCTATAAAAAATACAATTCTTTGTCCCTGTGTATTAATAATAACTGAATACTTTAGGTGAAGTTACTTTTAGATATATTTTTATCCCCATACTTCCTCTTTTGTGTTCAAATTCATACACGCGTTTATACAAATCATATCCGCAGATCAGATTCAGATTCAGATGTTCAGATTTGTTCAATATAAATAATGTAAATGTTTGGTTAACTTAACGGTGCATTAGTAAAGTAAATGGATATAGACCTTACCAAGACCTGCATACAGGTGATACAAATAATCCAAAATGTGAAATTAGAAAGGTTTGCCTTGCATTTAAGCGCTTACTTAATATGTTCATCGCATTCACCGAGGCATCCTTCCCATAAAAGAAGCCTTTTTCAGAACAGCTGGTATGTAATCATGAGAAGTCGTGTTGGTTTTATCAGTAACTTTGAGTTAAATTTACATTTACATTATTTAACAGACACTCTTATACAGAGCACTAGCAAAAGTGCTTTGTTTTCATCTTGGTACACTATTTCATACTAAAATTACATTCAGTTCTCCAGAATTCCCAAATGTCATTGGTGCTATAGACTGCCCTCATATCTGGATAAAGGCTCCATCAATGTACAGGTACATGTAAGTTTTGCCTACATGTAAGTCAGTCCATGGGTTTGAACAACTTTCAACCTTTGTCACTTTTACCATTGTTCTAGATTATTTGCAATAGATTATTAATCTCTTTTCCAAAACTGAGGCAAAATGAACACAGAACAAGACACCTTTTTTTTAAAAGAAAATTTTATTGATGGTCTTGCTGTGCCTGTGGACAGAAGAAACTTTGATTTACTTATCAGAATCAGAATGTCACACATACAAGGAATTTGTCTTGATGAAGCACGCGTGTATGATATGTAACAAGAACAATATCACACTAAGAGAAAAGGCACAAGTGCTAATGAGTGTGATGATGCTTTGATGAACAGAAAAATGAAAATTTGTGCTTATTTGTGTGTGGATATTCTACACACAGGTGAAAACAAAAACAAATATATTACAGTGAGACCTTTTGCCACTACTCACATCTTTCTCCATTTTCTTAATTTCAAGCTCCAGCTTTCGTATTTTTAGTTTTTTGTACTGCAGATCAATGTACTACATTATATTTCTTGGAGCAGGTGCCTCTTGTAGAGCTCACAAATATCAGAATCCTTTAAGATAGAAGTATTCAAGATTGAGAAGTTTTCATTCATGTTGAACTAATCTTGGATGGTCCTGCAATCTCCCCCTGCACACAACAAATTAGACCCCTGAAAGGTCTTCTGGGTACAGTAATAAGAAATAGGCTGGTTTAAGGTACTCACATCACAGTCAAATACAAGAGGGTCCAAAAGAGTCAGCACATTCCCCACCACTGTAATATTTTAAGCCATCAAGTATACAATAATTCTACGATGTAGCCTATAAGAACAAAAATGTAACATCTGAGAAACAACTGAACCTACCTAAGCTACCTAACCTACATAAGGCCATGTTTCACAGGGACAGACAGGATCAGATGATGTTCCTCCACTAATTCTCCACAATGATGGGGCGTCTGCTGTTCTGCTGTAATGCAAGGTCTTCTGCAGGAGTGAGGGCTGCTACAGTAGTTCCACCACCAGTAGCAGCAGTATCAGTTTTCTTTCTGGTTGCTGAAATATTTTATACAGTTATTTAATCTCATAATACACACAAATAGGGCGTTTTGCACTTTCTTGCACATTAGACTAATCGTTTGAAACTGCACTTACCATTCTGGAGTATATTTTTATATTTAACCTTGTCATGTTGCGTCTTAATCAGGATATAATTAATTAATAATAATTTACTATAACATTTTTAAAATGTCAATGAATGGATTAAATTAAATGCTCACACGTTTAATCTGACTACAATATTCTACCAGGCAGCTTCTCTGGCTTTATTAATACAGGACGTGTCACCTTTCCTCGTAATTATGTCTTTATGTTCATCGTAAAGACGTATAAGTAAAGCAGGAGAAAATAACTGCCCGTTCTTTCGACATTTTTCTCACCTTTTTGTTTTTCTATTAGTGAGGCTGTTTAAATACTGTTTGCACACGCACGAACGGCGATTACGAAAGCCTGGCTTGAATGAGTGAGAACTTGTTGAATCTGTGTAAGACTAATAGACTTTTGTTAATCTGACCTTCACTTACATTCACATGTTAATATGACATCATGACTTTCCAGAGAGAGAGAGGATCATCCAGCAGCTCCAAACAGAGAAGAATAAACAGACCTGTAAACCTCAATGTAAGATCTTCACCTTTATAACTGTTACTCTCTAAGTAGGGCTCAACAGACAGACCTGTCTTATAGAATGAAGTAACTTATTTTCAGTAAGATATATAACAAAGTACTAAATAGTTCTCAACCTGGAGAAATTTTGGAATGAAGTTAAACGTGTGTGTCTGTTATTCTATAAACATTAGATATTACAGACGTTCTAAAAAGAAAACATGACTCTTGGATGTGTATTGTAGCTAATCTTTTTTCTGTTAAACAGAAGATAAACAAAGTCAAGAAAATCATATAGAATGTAAATTATTATTATATCTGAGAAATGTCTTAACACTGTAACTGTACTGATGCAGATCAGTGTGTGGGTGGTGCTTGTTGTGCTGAGGGCTGGAAGTACTTCAGTGGGAAGTGCTTCTACTTTTCTACTGATAAGAAGACCTGGA
This sequence comes from Megaleporinus macrocephalus, assembly GCA_021613375.1. Taxonomy (NCBI): domain Eukaryota; kingdom Metazoa; phylum Chordata; class Actinopteri; order Characiformes; family Anostomidae; genus Megaleporinus; species Megaleporinus macrocephalus. Next base: position 14,278,558 of record CM038708.1, read on the forward strand.
CTGAGAGTAGAGATGCTTGTGTGGCTGCAGGAGGACACTTGGTGATTATTAACAATAAGGAGGAGCAGGTATGATGATCAGATCAGAATATGAGTGACTCTATAATACTGACTGACTGAAATGAAGTTAGATTAATGAAGCAGTTAAGTAGGCTGCCCGCCTTGCAAAAAAAGAGCTCCATAAAAACAACACATTTGAAAATATCAGACAACAACTCTAAAATCTCTTGAGGTCTCATGTTGCTTGTTTTTTATCACCATTGCTTTCAGTATTTCATTGTGAATAGTCGTTATCTTTGCTCCAGTGTCACCACTAAGTGTAATTGTGCAGTGAAGAACTACTGAATGTACATGTTCTTTTATGTAATATGTAACAAGAACAGCAATACTACTGCTAGTACTAACAACTATATATTACATTTACAATTATATATTACAGATATTATTATTATTATTATTATTATTATTATTATTATTATTATATTATTATGATGATAATAATAATAATAATAATAATAACATTTGTGTACTTTTATTTTAAAAGTATTTTATTTTATTTATCATGATAATTTTATTTAAATCTCCTGTAGATCATTTTCATTAAAAAGCTATTCTGTGTTCAATGTAAATAAAAAAGAACACAACAACAACAACACTACTACTACTACCACATTATATTAATGCTGACCAGCTTTTCTCTGCAGTATTATATGATCAGGTTGTTTCTGGTTACAGGATTTCTTAAAGAGATCAGTTCCTGGTAGGGGTGAACAGCGCTACTGGGTGGGTCTGACTGATGCTGTGAAGGAGGGAGACTGGCGCTGGTTAGACGGAACACGACTCAGTGAGACACCAAAGTAGGTCCATTTCAGACACTGTAAACACCACAGATCTGATTTCTGAGATTCATTTTTCTCCTCTTGTTTTAAAGTCTCTGGACTGGAACAGAGCCTGATAACTGGAACGGGACAAACCAGCAGTATCCTGAAGGAGAGGACTGTGCTCTGATTTGTCTAGACTATCGCTGTTATGGTTTAATGGATGGATTCTGTGATGTACAGGAGAAAAAAATAAAGAGTATTTGTGAATCAAAAGCAGTAAATAAAAATAAATAAATTACATTCAGCACAGTGAGAGTATTGTTACAAACAGGATCATCCAGCAGAGAAACATAAAATATTATCTTCTTTATGTATTAATTTATAAACCCATAGGTGTGAACCCCTACACTTTACTAAATACAGTGTTGGCCCTATCTTCTGGTGTCCAGGGGTCTAAGAGAGTATAACTGTTCTCACTCTCTCTTTAGGTGGGATGGTACTTCCTCCCCCGTCCTTCACTCAGTGTAATTTAGTCAGCATGGGCGTCTGTTAGCTGATGTAACTGATGATGTAACAGTCAGTGTTCTCCTTCAAGTGATTTGAAATGTTATTGAGGTAGTGTCAGTTTAGAAAGAGGTAATACTGCCTCACATGACTCGTGTTATGCCTCACATAACATGAGTAAGCATGTTTTAGCTTTCTGCCTCCCAGTTGTGGTAGTACTGTGGGCTCAGGAGAGACCTAGCTAGCAGCTAAAATTGAACAAGACGAAAAATTAGGGCTAAAAAAGTTTCTGTAGTTTCTTATTCAGTATGAAGTTATTAATATAATTAATAAATTAATGTTTCACAGTAAAGTCAGTTAAGACTAGACAAACTGCTGTTGATTGTTTTTTAATAGTAGTATAGTTTGAGGGCTATGAATATAAGAGTTACTGTCTCCACATGTTGAGGCCTATGTTTATTCAGAACCTTTAAAGAGTGTAAGATGAGGACGAGTTCAAATGCTTTGAAAAGAAAAAGAGGCTTTTTAGAGGGCTTTATGTATCTCTTCTATTCTCACCACAAACAGTTAAATAACTTTGGCTGATCATGTACAGTATATTGATATTATATAATCACCATTTGCTGTAAGCTAAGTAAGTGCTGGAATGCAATAAAATAAAAGGATGTTTAGGAAAATGTGGTGAATTCTATTGTTGTGATCAATTTAGCTGAGGGAAATGTGATGAAGTTACCACAGGACCCAAAAGTCAGGACAGTTTGAAAAAAATGAGAGGATGCAATGCTATTTGTAGCTTAACCCATAGTCATTATTCATTTGTATAAAGGAAAGACAAAGCAAAGCTTGCTTAATTCATTTCCTCATCTTTCTTTGTGTGTCTATGCAGCACTTTCTCTGATTTAAAGTGTGAAACTATATTGTGTTCTCTGTTCCAGTGAGTTGTTTTTAGAGCGAATGGAGATATTTGTGTTTGAAAACAGTCTTTGGATTAAACCCCTTGTGCGGACACAGGCTTGTAAAGGAACACTGCAAGTGTTGATCTGTGTAGTGCAATTATGCTGTAGTGTATAATTCATTAAATAAAATACTGAAACACAAACACCCTCTGTATTCTTTTTTACAAGATCAAATCATCTCAAGAGTAAATAACACTGAATCAGAAAAGTAATGCTTGTTTGAGGGGCGAGACTCAGAAAGAGGGGTGAGACTCAGGATTGCTGGATGAGGCGGCAGATCATGGACCATGATCCCCATTAAAGAATCAAGACACTTGGACAGAGAGAGCCTTTTTTTCTTCTTTAATAAAGGTTGTTTGTCTTAATATCACTTTGCAATGCGTGTGTGAGAGTGGTCTGAAAATATACAGGAAAGTAACAAAATATATTAGAGATGTTGATCAGAATCTTATTGAAAAATTACATTTAAACATGAATAAATAAACTACCATATAGTTGGAAGTTCACCAGTAAGATTCCTTACTTACATAAGACAGCAACAGAGGTGTAATGTCAGTGGCAGAGAAAATTGTACAATTGCCAACGTAACATTAGCAGAGGCAAACATGCTTAACGGCATAATCTTATACTGTATAAACCACAGCAAATAATTTGACATTTCAAACTCAAATAAGCTTAGTCACAATCACAACAATAAATCGAGTTGTAATATTAGCCTTACAAAATAAACATTCATCATTATTAAGCCATCACAGGCATCCAGACTTAGCTGCAGTGCTAGCAAGAGGCAGAGCTAACAACTACTGAGCTGCAGGCTACTTAGTTAACTCAAGCTAACTCAATTCGAACAATATATTTCCATTTAGCACAAACTGCAATAATAGTCCAATTATCCACCAAGGAGTTATAAATCACTTACATTTCCTAAAGAACGCACACAGGAAATGAGAAACACACACAGAAAGTCCCAGCAGCTTCAGTCTGCTCACTAGCTGGTCTGCTGCTTGTCAGTGTGACTGAGCATGTCCTGACCTGTTCACACTGCAGTACTGCTGTTTCACCAGCAGATGGCATTTCACCTGTTGGGCTTTCTCACAATGCTGACTTGTGATCAGGTTGTGTGCATGCTTTTGTTTTTGGGGGTCTGGGGGGGAGTTATGTTGGTAATGCAGTTTAAATAGACCACTGTAGGTCAGGATTGTAGCTGCATATCTAACCATTATTGTGCATTTAAGTAAATATCTATTAAATTAATCTTTATATAATTAGCTAGTCCTAAACATAACTCTCGCTCTAACACCAGCCTTCAAGGAACAGTTCTGTAAAACAATGAATTTCATCACTGTCCAAAGAAAACATGTATCTCCATTTTTAATGATTTTAATTTTTCTACGTCATTCGAACACGACAGCTGTCCTTTACATTGTGTAAAGATTTCATGATGAATGGACCAATAGAAATGCTGTTTACAAACACCACTTAATCCTGGTTACCTCAACCACTGCTCCTCTCCAGTATGTAAATGTAGCTGTATCTGCTGTGCTACATCTTCACTGCTCCACCAGACATTTATGTTTATTTATACTGAATGCTGTTTCCACCAGTTCCACCACATTCTGACACAGACAGTGGTAGTTACTGCTTTTACACATCTTGTACTCACTGACTTTGCACATATTGTCTCATCTTGTGCATGGTGTCTCGTGTTTCTGTCTTTGATATTGTCTTTTGTATTTGATTATTGCTTATTTATCTTTAACTAAGTACTGTACTGGAGAAATAGCCTGGCAGTGTTTCATTACATCGTACAGGCTTATATTAGTGTAACCACAATAAAGTTGAACTGAATTTAACAAAATATTTTTCCAAAACATTTCCAGTAAAGTAGTCGGGGTCACAGGGGGGGACAGAAGCCAATCCCAGCGCCGTCAGGTGAAGGCGGGGTACACCATGGACAAGTCGCTTCCTCTATATTCCTGTATATACTAAATACCCTGTGTACTATAGACCCTGATTATTCCTCTATATACTAAATACCCTGTGTACTATAGACCCTGCTTATTCCTCTATATACTAAATACTCTCTGTACTATAGACCCTGATTATTCCTCTATATACTAAATACTCTCTGTACTATAGACCCTGATTATTCCTCTATATACTAAATACCCTGCGTACTATAGACCCTGCTTATTCCTCTATATACTAAATACCCTGTGTACTACAGACTTTGCTTATTCCTCTATATACTAAATACCCTGTGTACTACAGACTTTGCTTATTCCTCTATATACTAAATACCCTGTGTACTACAGACTTTGCTTATTCCTCTATATACTAAATACAATGTGTACTATAGACTCTGCTTATTCCTCTATATACTAAATACCCTGCGTACTATAGACCCTGCTTATTCCTCTATATACTAAATACCCTGTGTACTACAGACCCTGATTATTCCTCTATATACTAAATACCCTGCGTACTATAGACCCTGCTTATTCCTCTATATACTAAATACCCTGCGTACTATAGACCCTGCTTATTCCTCTATATACTAAATACCCTGCGTACTATAGACCCTGCTTATTCCTCTATATACTAAATACCCTGCGTACTATAGACCCTGATTATTCCTCTATATACTAAATAACCTGTGTACTATAGACCCTGCTTTTTCCTCTATATACTAAATACCCTGTGTACTATAGACCCTGCTTATTCCTCTATATACTAAATACCCTGTGTACTATAGACTCTGCTTATTCCTCTATATACTAAATACTCTGTGTACTATAGACCCGGATTATTCCTCTATATCTAAATACCCTGCGTACTATAGACCCTGCTTATTCCTCTATATACTAAATACCCTGCGTACTATAGACCCTGCTTATTCCTCTATATACTTAATACACTGTGTACTCTAGACCCTGATTATTCCTCTATATACTAAATAACCTGTGTACTATAGACACTGCTTATTCCTCTATATACTAAATACACTGTGTACTCTAGACCCTGATTATTCCTCTATATACTAAATAATGTGTGTACAAAACCTTTTGTAACATATGGTTCATTAATAAACAGTGTCCTGTTAATTTTCAGTGTTTTTTGTTTGTTTACGTTACTTGGATGGGTAAACATTGGTATGTAATGTAAGATTGTTTATTTCTGATGTTGGTTGCTATCTGAGAATAGTAAGTAAATAGTGTAGCCACAGCTTAAAGCACAATATTCATTACATGTGTTGAATTTTACATATAAATGAACCAGATCTACGAGTAAAGCGGTGCCAGATCTTTGCGATCCATGTGTGCGTACTTGTCTTTATTTGATTATTATTTATTTAAAGAAATGGGTGAGTCGTTCTTGTGCTGCAGTGGGGGTCCATATAGCGCACAGTGTGGCCCTCAAAGTGTGAAGTGAAACCCGCAGACAGCTTCATCTACATGAGGAAGTAGAGCACTATTCTCATCTCTATCTGACAGAGACAGTTCAACAGCAGTTCTCTCTCCACTCCTGATATAGACACTCTGTCCACACAGAGAAATCAGCACCATGACAGATAGAGAGCCAGACAGCCTCAACAGTGAGTCTTACTGTAACCTGTTATTGTTTATAGTCTCATTAGCAGAATATTAGCATTTCTGAAAGTCTGTGTTGTGCTTGTTCAGGAAAACAGTCTTGTGTTAACTGTACATGAAGGAATATGTGTCGATCCTGTTAGCACATGAATCAGGAAGTCACGAAGATAAAAAGTCTGTACTTTTTATTACTAGATCATATTTAAACTATTTGCAGCTTCATTTATTTTCTACTTAACTCCCTTCCACTCACAATCCTGTCGTGTGACTTCTTGGTGGATCTACTTACTGTTGATGTTAGAATAAAACTTTGTTTTTCTATTTTTGTCATTTTTTAAGATGAATATGTAAATACAAGCCAAAAGGCCACTTTTGCAGTGTATAATAATATCATGATCAGTGGAGCAGTAGAAATGCTGCAGAGTTACGGGGAATCTTGTTTCAGTGACTTTTAAAGTTTACAAACGTTATTTTCCTCCATTGCTTGTACAGTTGCTGTTCTAGTGATAAAATGTTTACATGAGTATGTATTATCAGTTCCACTCAGGGTCTGGTTGTGGGAATTATTATTAGTTTATTAGTTTGGTTCCCTAAATGCAGAAATAAAGGGTTTTTGGAGGGTTTTTTTGGAGGGGTGGGGGGAGTTCACAAGTAGAATGTGTAAAATACAGTTTCTGCACATCACAGCAGAAAACAGTCAGTGATGTCAGTGCAGCTCAGTGTGTGACAACTTTTAGCACCACTTAAGTATGTGCTATTTTCATAATTCCTAATTTTCAAACAAGATGTACATCATCATATAGCTGAAAGGTGGTCTCGTCACACATTTCCACTGAGCATCAGTCCATTTCGAGATGACCTCGAGTCAAGAGAAGTTAACAGCTTTTCGGGATATTGTTGACATACGACTCCTGTTGCAGTCTTAACTTGCATTTGTGGATGTTTAACAATGTTTATTGATGATGTAGTGACATCACAGAAGCGAGCTGGGTTTTAATGCAGTGAAGGCAACAACAGGGAACAAACAGAGGGTATAAGTAGACACAGGAAACATCATCTTCTATACCAGCGGTCACTAATAGGCAGATAAATAAATCATTTAAAAAAAGCATTCTGTTTTTTAATGTAGCCCTTGTTTTTACTTTAAGTGAGGAAAAACATGTATTTGAAGTTTTATAAATAATTAATTCAGTTCAGCATTTAAAACAGTAAGTATTGTTTAAAAAATTCCTCCAACTGGACCTTACTGAATTCTAATTAAACGCCCCTGTTCTATACTCTACCTTTTATTATGACTGTCATAGATACTGGAAGTCTGAAAATAAGATGTTATAAGGATATATTTGTGTTACTTATATATGAACTGAAATTTAATTTGTATATAAAATAATAATAATCATCACAATCCTGTATTTAAAGTACACAGGCTATATACTGCATTAGAATCTTACTGTAATGAGGGCTGTTATTGTAAGTACAGTACAGTAGATGGCGCTGTAGGACTGGGTTCATCTTCAGTAAAGACACAATGAACAGGTCTGGATCCACTCCACCTTATAAAGCCTCTCATTTCTAGAGTTTAAACTCTGTGTGTGTGTCTGTCTGTCTGTATGTGTGTGTGTGTGTGTGTGTCTGTGTGTGTGTCTGTGTCTGTCTGTGTCTGTGTCTGTGTGTGTCTGTCTGTGAGTGTGTGTGTGTGTGTGTGTGTGTGTGTGTGTCTGTCTGTCTGTGTGTGTGTGTGTGTGTGTCTGTGTGTCTGTCTGTGTGTGTCTGTGAGTGTGTGTCTGTCTGTCTGTGTCTGTCTGTGTGTCTGTCTGTCTGTGTGTGTGTGTGTGTGTCTGTCTGTCTGTGTGTGTGTGTGTCTGTGTGTGTGTCTGTGTGTGTGTGTGTGTCTGTATGTGTGTGTGTGTGTGTGTGTGTGTCTGTCTGTGTGTGTCTGTCTGTGTGTGTGTGTGTGTGTCTGTCTGTGTGTGTCTGTCTGTGTGTGTGTGTGTGTGTCTGTGTCTGTCTGTGTGTCTGTGTGTGTGAGTGTGTCTGTCTGTGTGTCTGTCTGTCTGTGTCTGTCTGTGTGTGTGTGTGTGTCTGTCTGTGTGTGTCTGTGTGTATGTGTGTCTGTCTGTCTGTGTGTGTCTGTCTGTGTGTGTGTGTCTGTCTGTCTGTGTCTGTCTGTGTCTGTGTGTGTCTGTGTGTGTCTGTCTGTGTGTGTGTCTGTCTGTCTGTGTCTGTCTGTGTGTGTGTCTGTCTGTCTGTGTGTCTGTGTGTGTGTGTGTGTGTGTCTGTCTGTGTGTCTGTCTGTCTGTGTGTCTGTCTGTCTGTGTGTCTGTCTGTGTGTGTGTCTGTGTGGCTGTGTGTCTGTGTGTGTCTGTCTGTGTGTGTCTGTGTGTGTGTAACTGTCTGTCTGTCTGTCTGTGTGTCTGTCTGTCTGTCTGTCTGTCTGTGTGTCTGTGTGTGTGTGTCTGTCTGTCTGTGTGTGTCTGTGTGTGTGTGTCTGACTAACTGTCTGTGTGATGAATGGTTGTGTACTGGGAGTACTCTGATAGGAGAATACTCTAACTGGATAAGTACTGCAGGAATACTGAAGCTGAAGAAGAAAACTGAAGAACAGTGTTTTTTGTTTCTTGTGTTTGTGTTCAGGTCAGAGTTGTCAGCAGCTCAGGTATTACCAGATACGAGGAGAGAAGTGGCTGTTAAAGCTGAAGCTGCTGATTCTGGCTGTTCTCTGTGTTCTCCTTGGAGCTTTCCTCGTAGCATTTAAAGTTCAAGGTTAGTATTTTATACACTCTGAAACAACAACATACCACTGAGTTCTGGTTACCACTTCTAATACTATTCAGTGATCTGGTTGGGGTGATAGGTTGTCTAGTGGTTCAGGTTTCTACCAGGCTTTTATGATTTGTCACATTTTCAGAGCGAGATCTTTAAAACGCTTTCAAACTGTAACTTGATTTTGTTGTAAATAAAAAAAGCTCACATCAGGGACTCTGGGAAAAGCATGACTCTCTCCTGTCTCCAATATTGTGGGAAAATGCAGTACGTTGAAAAGAGGAATCAAGCAGAGAAAGAAAATAAAGATTTAAATATAAAATCAGATCTTAGTTAAGATTCTCAGAATGAAGAAGCAGCAGCAGTGTGACCTTTAAACATCACAACTGTTTATTTAAGTAGTGGTTGTAAACCAGAAGCTACAAACCATTTTTAAATATGACTTTGTAGGAGTACGAGTGAGAACGCTGAGGCAAAGATGACTTTAACTAAAAATCTTGAGGAACTTTATTTTCTACTGAAAATAAAATCGCTAAACCACACGCTTCAGTGTAGGATACATTTTAACATCTTTAAATGTTAGACATAATGAGTCATTTATAATTTTGCACTGTATTTTTAATAGTGTGTTTATATCATTTCACAGAAACACCTAAATATTTAATTGGACCAGGGAGCCCTAAATGTTTAATAAATCACACATCTGATATAATGACTGACGACCGCTTGGCTGTAGTGATATGAAAGGTTATATGAAATTTGAGTGTCTTTGTGTGGTAGTATGGAGCTACTGTCATTCGTTTTCTACCACGACCTCGATATTCCTCTGAAGTAAGTTTGTGTGGTGATGAGATTATTTGTAAGGAGGATTTACATTCTACTTAAGAAATTGGCTGTTTAGTTTAGGTGTAGTGCTGTCGCTCGGTGATCTGTTGGCTCGTTGCATCTCTAAAGCTGAATTTTATCAAGTGTGCTACTTTCAAGGTTTGCTACTGATATATATATATATATATATATATATATATATATATATATATATATATATATATATATATATATATATATATAAAATGTTTTTGCTATCACTTTCTATCACTTTAACATTTTCTCATTCAATTTGTGAATCCCCAGATATCCATGGCAACATTTCACAAGAAAATAACAAAGGTTAGTTATTTATGCAACAAAACAAAAAACAAAGTGAGTTTGTGTCAAAACTGTTTGTGTCAATCCACTGTGAAATTAAATCAGTGTAAATTAAATTCAAATATTTATGTCTCACTGAAATGCATTCATTACAGTGTTAAATGCAAGTCAAATGCAGTGCAACATGAAAAACATGGTAAAATAAAAAGAAAAAAGATCCAGTACATTTTTTTAAGGCCGCTCAACTTCTTTTCTAAATTTGAGTACGAATTTAATACAAAACACTGTAAAATGCCATCAATTCACAACTATTATATTATATTATATTATATTATATTACAACAATGAAATGTAACCACTGTCCAGTCGCAGTCCATTTGAGGCCTGGTGCATGGAGCTGTACATACCACAGTCAACTCTAATCGATCACAGATTGCTAAAACACACAATGTATGCAAAGTTAAACTTCAGGGTTCCTGTTCTTTAAGTGTTTCATCAGATAAAATAGCTAGATAAAAGTTAAAGCCATGCATTAAATATTAAACAGCTCATCAGGTACATTGTAAAAACTGAATGGAGAACCTAGTTAGATAGATATGCTGAATTCACTGAGCTTAATATAGTAAAAACAGAATAAACAGTGATTAATAAGCCATATTTAAAGTTCAAGAAACTCAACATCTAAAGTTAACCTGGTCCACTCCAGGTTTAATGCAATAGTGTTGTTCTGACGATGTGGCTATCCACCATCATCAAGCATCACATTCATAATTACTGCAAAGACTTGAATGTTCTCTGTAGGTTCTGAAGGGTTTTATGAGGTTCAGTGTAGGAACAGCAACCAATTACTCAATTAGCTGTTACTGGTTCTCAGCTGACCCTAGAACTGTTGCTTGGCCATAGACTGAACTGAGCACTGTGTTTAACACTGTATGAGAGGCTAATGTTATCTCACGTCTATTCTTAATTACTGTATATTAAGAGCTTTTCAGGAACTGAAAAGAAATCTAGCAGTACACAGCTAACAGACTAAATAACACCATAACTAACACCATCTACAATTAACCTGAGCTACACTTGTTGATTGACACTCTGACGTTCTGTAGAGAAAGATGAGATCATTAATCAGCTCCAGACAAATATCACAAACCTGAGCAGTGATGTTAAAAGTAAGATATAACTTTACTCTTACTAGTAATAAACATTGAATACAATCAGCTTATAATTTGGATGTGTATGGGTTTTAAATGTTTAGATTTGTACTTCAGATTAAATGTAATCAGGTTGTTTATGTGTTTATTCAGTGTTTACTGTTATTAATCTTTACTTGTATTAACATGATGATGTGTTGTTCTGACTTTGTAGAAAAAGATGAGCTCATTAAGCAGCTCCAGACAGAAAAGTCAAACCTCACTCAAGGTAAGATATAACTTAACTTATTAAAGATAAATATTTAATACAGATCAACAGACACCGTGATGTGTAGATGTTTTACTTGAGATCATATATACATTAGTTTATGAAAGTTGAATTAGTTTATATACATATAATTTAAAATATTATAAAATAAGATTTGGTGAGCGAGGGGAAGGGGAGGTGTTCTGTATTCAAAACTGTCATTATCTCTCATCCATACTGATCATCCCTTCTTCGTATTAAAAGTTTTTGGTATTAGGAAAAATATGTATTGCTTATCACTGTATATGCATATCATTTTAAATTATATGTAAAGTGTTCATTTTAGAAGCATTTTTGTACATAGACACCGACTTTACAACTTTTCTTTCAATGCATTAAGATCCAAATGTCTTTATAATTATAAAAATATATTCAGTTAGTCCAAACTTTTGACTGGTTGTGTATGTTGTTCAGTAAATAAATGTAATATTGACTTGAATGTGTAGAATCCACAACTTTATGGACATTCTGCAAGTTCCAACAACGAGAAAGATTTCATGTAAAATTACATTTTATCACCTTACAAACTGACTTCTAAGATTTAACCTCTTAAAAGCAGATCTTATTACATCCCAAAGTTTATTATTCATTAACTACATTATAATTGACATTGTAGGGTATTGGGTCCTGGCCATTACAGGGTTATTAAAATGCAGAGTATCTTTATTTTTGCTTTCTTTTATCTTTTATTGTTTTACCTTCATTTCCTAATTGAGGATGTTCTCAGTGAAAATATACAGTCAGTTCTGTAACAGTTTATACAGTAAATTAGTTTAACTGTTTAACTGTGTTAGACTAATAGACTGTTATTCATCTGACCTTTACTTACATTAACATGTTAATATGACATCATAATTTTCCAGAGAAAGAGAGGATCATCCAGCAGCTCCAAACAGAGAAGAATAAACAGACCTGTGATCATCAGTGTAAGATCTTCACCTTTATAACTGTTACTCTCTAAGTAGGGCACAACAGACAGACCTGTCTTATAGAATGAAGTAACTTATTTTCAGTAAGATATATAACAAAGTACTAAATAGTTCTCAACCTGGAGAAATTTTGGAATGAAGTTAAACGTGTGTCTGTTATTCTATAAACATTATATATTACAGACGTTCTAAAAAGAAAACATGACTCTTGGATGTGTATTGTAGCCGATCTTGTCTCTGTTAAACAGACGATAGTCAAAGTCAAGCACACAATAAAGAAAATCATATAGAATGTAAATTATTATTATCTCTAAGAAATGTCTTAACACTGTAACTGTACTGATGCAGATCAGTGTGTGGGTGATGCTTGTTGTGCTGAGGGCTGGAAGTACTTCAGTGGGAAGTGCTACTACTTTTCTACTGATATGAAGACCTGGACTGAGAGTGTGGCTGCAGGAGGACACTTGGTGATTATCAACAATAAGGAGGAGCAGGTATGATGATCAGATCAGAATATGAAGGTCTCCATAATACTGACTGACTGAAATGAAGTAAGATTAATGAAGCAGTTAAAGAGTTAATAAATAGACTGCCCAACTTGCAAAAAAGGGCTTAGTAAAAACATCATTATACATCTGGTTGACTCTTTGTTTAGTAGTTTGAAATCTATTAAGGTCTCATGTTGCTTGTTTTTTTATCACCATTGCTGTCAGTGTTTCATTGTGAATGGTCGTTATCTTTGCTCCAGTGTCACCACTAAGTGTAATTGTGCAGTGAAGAACTACTGAATTTATAGGTTTTTTAATGTAATTTATACAATACACTATATAATAACAATAATAATAATAATAATAGTTGTTGTTGTTGATAAGTAGCACTACTTGTACATTTTCATTAAAAAGCTAAGCTGTGTACAATTAAAAATATTTAACAACAAGAACAACAACAATACTACTGCTAGTACAATTATATATAACAGATATTATGGTTATTATTATTAGTAGTAGTAGTAAAATAAATAAATAAATATAATAATAATAATAATAATAATAATAATGTTATATTAAGATAAGATAATCCTTTATTAGTCCTACAGTGGGGAAATTCACAGCAAAGAGATATCAAGGCACTCAGTACAAACAATAGATAAATAAACCGTACAGTATATACCATATAAATAATAAAAAAGCAAGAACTCTTAAGATAGTATTTACAAATAATTGCACATTGTTTCTAAATTGCACAGGTAATAGAAAATATTGCACATTATGTTACACTGAAAAAAATATTTCTGTAAGTGTGTAAGTGTATAAGTCTGTGTATGTAGTCCGCTGTGTATATGTGGTTGTACTTTTATTTAAAAAGTATTTTATTTATTAGAATAATTTTATTTTAATTTCCTGTAGATCATTTTCATTAAAAAATATTATGTGTTTAATGTAAATAAAAAATGACAACACAATCAACAACAACAACAACAACAACAATACTACTACTACTATTACTACATTATATTTATGCTGAGCAACTTTTCTCTGCAGTATTATATGATCAGGTTGTTTCTGGTTGCAGGATTTCTTATACAGATCAGTTCCTGGTGGGGGTGAACAGCACTACTGGGTGGGTCTGACTGATGCTGTGAAGGAGGGAGACTGGCGCTGGTTAGACGGAGCACGACTCAGTACGACACCAAAGTAGGTCCATTTCAGACACTGTAAACACCACAGATCTGATTTCTGAGATTCATTTTTCTCCTCTTGTTTTAAAGGCCCTGGACTGGACCAGAGCCTGATAACTGGAACGGGACAAACCAGCAGTATCCTGAAGGAGAGGACTGTGCTCTGATTTGTCTCGGCTCTAGCTGTTATGGTTTAATGGATGGATTCTGTAATGTACAGGAGAAAAAACTAAAGAGTATTTGTGAATCAAAAGCAGTAAAATAAAAATAAATAAATTACATTCAGTACAGTGAGAGTATTGTTACAAACAACAGGATCATCCAGCAGAAAAAACATCCAATATTTTCTTTTTTATGCATTCATTTATTAACCCATAGATGTGAACCTACACTACACTAATTCTATTGTTGTAATAATTCAGCTGAGGAAAATGTGATGAAGAAAGTCCAGACGGACTGAGAAAACGAGAGGATGCAATAATATTTATAACTTAATCCATAGTGATAATTCATTTGTATATAGTAAAGACAAAGCAAAGCTCACTTAATTCATCTTTCTTTGTGTGTCTATGCAGCACTTTCTCTGATTTAAAGTGTGAAACTATACGGTGTTCTCTGTTCAAGTGAGTTGTGTTTAGAGTGAATGGAGATTTTTGTATTTTGGTTTAAACCCCTTGTGCTGACACAGGCTTGTAAAATAACACTGCAAGTGTTGATCTGTGTAGTGCAATTATGCTGTAGTGTATAATTCATTAAATAAAATACTGAAACACAAACACCCTCTGTACTCTTTATTACAAGATCAAATCATCTCAAGAGAAAATAAAACTGATTCAGAAAAGTAATGCTGACTTGTGATGAGGTTGTGTGGATGCTTTTGTTTTCTTCACTGCTCCAACAGACATTTTTGTTTATTTATGCTGAATGCTGTTTGCACCAGTTCCAGTCACATTCTGACATGGACAGTGGTAGTTATTGCTTTCACACATCTTGTACTCACTGACTTTGCACATATTGTCTCATCTTGTGCATAGTGTCTTGTGTTTCTTTCTTTTATATTGTTTTTTTGTATTTGATTATTGCTTATTTATCTTTAACTAAGTACTGTACTGGAGAAATAGCCTGACAGTTTCTCGTTATATCGCACAGCCTTGTATTGGTATAACCACAAAGTTGAACTGAATTGAATTAAATATTCTCCCAAACCATTTTCAGTAAAGTATCTCTCACCTCACATAAACCGCATCCAGGTGGCACAAACAAGTATATATGGTTTAGAACAGAGTATGACTGATTATCTATCCGTGATCTTTCACTTTATCCCAATAGCTGGGTTCACAGGGGGGCTGGAGCCAACCCCAGCGCCATCAGACGAAGACGGGGTACAACATGGACAAGTCGCTTACTTTATATTCCTATACATACAAAACAATCTGTGTACTATATACCCTGCTTATTCCTCTATATACTAAATAACCTGTGTACTACAGACCCTGCTTATTCCTCTATATACTAAATAACCTGTGTACTACAGACCCTGCTTATTCCTCTATATACTAAATACCCTGTGTACTACAGACCCTGCTTATTCCTCTATATACTAAATAACCTGTGTACTATAGACCCTGCTTATTCCTCTATATACTAAATACCCTGTGTACTACAGACCCTGCTTATTCCTCTATATACTAAATAACCTGTGTACTACAGACCCTGCTTATTCCTCTATATACTAAATACCCTGTGTACTACAGACCCTGCTTATTCCTCTATATACTAAATACCCTGTGTACTATAGACCCTGCTTATTCCTCTATATACTAAACAACCTGTGTACTATAGACCCTGCTTATTCCTCTATGTAATAAATACCCTGTGTACTATAGACCCTGCTTATTCATCTATATACTAAATAACCTGTGTACTATAGACCCTGCTTATTCCTCTATGTAATAAATAACCTGTGTATTTTAGACTCTGCTTATTTCTCTCTTTATTAAACACCCTGTGTACTACAGACCCTGCTTATTCCTCTATAAACTGAATACCCTGTATACTATAGACCCTGCTTATACCTCTCTATATTAAATACCCTGTGTACTATAGACCCTGCTTATTCCTCTATATACTAAATACCCTGTGTACTATAGACCCTGCTTATTCCTCTATAAACTGAATACCCTGTGTACTATAGACCCTGGTTATTTCTCTATATACAAAATACACTGTGTACTACAGACCCTGCTTATTCCTCTATATATTAAATACTCTCTGTACTATAGACCCTGCTTATTCCTCTATATACTAAATACCCTGTGCACTATAGACCCTGCTTATTCCTCTATATACTAAATACCCTGTGTACTTTAGACCCTGTTTATTCCTCTATGTAATAAATACCCTGTGCACTATAGACCCTGCTTATTCCTCTATAAACTAAATACCCTGTGTACTTTAGACCCTGTTTATTCCTCTATGTAATAAATACCCTGTGCACTATAGACCCTGCTTATTCCTCTATAAACTAAATACCCTGTGTACTTTAGACCCTGCTTATTCCTCTATATACTAAATAACCTGTGTACTATAGACCCTGCTTATTTCTCTCTTTATTAAACACCCTGTGTACTATAGACCCTGCTTATTCCTCTATAAACTGAATACCCTGTGTACTATAGACCCTGCTTATTCCTCTCTATATTAAATACCCTGTGTACTATAGACCCTGCTTATTCCTCTCTATATTAAATACCCTGTGTACTATAGACCCTGCTTATTCCTCTATATACTAAATACACTGTGTATTATAGACCCTGCTTATTCCTCTATATATTAAATACCCTGTGTACTATAGACCCTGCTTATTCCTCTATATACTAAATACACTGTGTATTATAGACCCTGCTTATTCCTCTATATATTAAATACTCTGTGTACTATAGACCCTGCTTATTCCTCTATATACTAAATACCCTGTGTACTATAGACCCTGTTTATTCCTCTTTATACTAAATACCCTGTGTACTATAGACCCTGCTTATTCCTCTATATACTAAATACACTGTGTATTATAGACCCTGCTTATTCCTCTATATATTAAATACCCTGTGTACTTTAGACCCTGTTTATTTCTCTATATAATTAATACCCTGTGTACTATAGACCCTGCTTATTCCTCTATATACTAAATACACTGTGTACTTTAGACCCTGTTTATTTCTCTATATACTAAATACCCTGTGTACTATAGACCCTGCTTATTCCTCTATATACTAAATACATTGTGTATTATAGACCCTGCTTATTCCTCTATATACTAAACACCCTGTGTACTATAGACTCTGCTTATTCCTCTATATACTAAATACACTGTGTATTATAGACCCTGCTTATTCCTCTATATACTAAACACCCTGTGTACTATAGACCCTGCTCATTCCTCTATATACTAAATACCCTGTATACTATTCACCATATTTCGCCACACCCTTTTCCAAGCGTGTTTCTTCCGCCTTTGTGTTAGAGCTCATCTAACCAAAAGGAATACAGTTACATAGGAGGAGACCAGAGAAGCAATAAGAATTATGAATGGTACAACAATGTCTCCTCCGAGGTTAATAACTCAGTGGGTGGATTATATGAAAAGGTGGTCTGGGGTTACCTACGGTGATGTTTTGAATTATTTTGTACTCTCGGAAGGTGTAGACGGTTCAGCAATGAGAAACTATACAAGTGGTGAAGTGTATCAGTATCTGCACAGTGGGAAGGTGGGCCGTGTACTCCTACATAAAGACGGTGAGTTTATATTTCTGAAAGCCAGTTAAACCTAAATCAAGCCAGCTGCCAGAGCCACTCTGCGTGGGTGTTAGCTACAGCCCAGATAGCCTAGCGCGGTGGACCCTGATCATAAAACAGTTACTTAATTCACAAGCACCCGACGCATCTGCTTCCTCAGAGCCTTCAGCCACTCTGATCTTTAGGTGCTGTGTTCGTAACACTGTTGTTCAAGCCAAGTTTTCATCTTCCTCCAATTACAGTGACTCCCTCTAATTGAACATATGCTCATCATTTTATGTTGTCATTTTGCTTGTAATTAGTATTAACGTATCCACGGTCGCAGCGGAAGTTCTAACACAAAGTAAACAAAGATGACTGCCCCCAGTGTTGTCATGGAAATAGCATGAACAGACCCTGCTTATTCCTCTATATACCAAATACCCTAAATACTAAATACTCTGTTTGGTCTTTTTTATAAATATACAGTGTCCTGTTAATTTTCAGTGTTTTTGGTTTGTTTACGTTACTTGGATGGTTAAACATTGGTATGTAATATAAGATTGTTTAGTTCTGATGTTGGTTGCTATCTGAGAATAGTAAGTGAATAGTGTAGCCTCAGCTTAAAGCACAATATTCATTACATGTTGAATTTTAATTAATTTCTTTAACTGAAAAGACCTATGAGCAAAACTTTTATTTGATTTTCAGAAACTGATTTGAAGAAATTTCAGCATGGTTGAGTCATTCTTGTGCTGCAGCGGGGGTCCATATAGTGCACAGTGTGGAACAGTGTATAGTCTTACTAGCAGAATATTAGCATTTCTGAAAGTCTGTGTTGTGCTTGTTCAGGAAAACAGTCTAGTGTTAACTGTACATGAAGGTATATGTGTCGATTCTGTTAACACATGAATCAGGAAGTCACAAAGATAAAAGTCTGTACTTTTTATTATTAGACCATATGTAATGATGTAGGTTACCCCTACCCATTACCAGGTTACTCAGGCATAGGTCCTTAACTTTTTCAAATTGGCACTGTTGATACTTACCTTCAGGGTTCCAAAAGAGTACCAGTGGGGTAGCTCCTGAATTTAACTTACGTGGGTGAGTCCAACCTGTGTAGACGGGGAGGGGAGAAAGAGTGTCGGTGAAGGAGAATATGTGTATTGATCATTGTATGCAGGTTGACTGTCTGTTCCAGAGACAGCCGTTGTTTGTGATGGGACCATGTGCCGTGACATTGCCATGTTGAGGTTTTGGGGCTTTGTGTGAGTGATTGGGGTGTGGGGTTTTAACCTGTAATTGATGGTGGTATATGCCGGGGAGGGGCTACCTGTATTTATACCCCCAATGATGGAGGAAAAGGGGACTCTTCGCTAAGCTGCCTGTGAGAGATAATGCTGTGTAAGCTAGTAGAAAAATTATGTAACTTATGATGTTATAGTCGTTGCCTTATACCTCTGAGAGGCCGTTTGTTTTCTGTTTGTGTGTTTATTTCTTTTTTTTTCTTTATCTTTATCGCTTTTTTGGCGCTGTGTGTATTTGGAGGTGCCTGGCTATAAAAGGTGAAGGACTAATTTTGCCTCTCTGCCGTTTTTATCCGGTGCTCCAGACCATTCGCCCGACTCTACCCATAAAGGGTGTCTTCTTGGCCACATTTTGTGGTTGGGGGAACACGCTTTATCACACCATATTTGAACTATTTGCAGCTTCATTTATTTTCTACTTAACTCCCTTCCACTCACAATCCTTTCATGTGACTTCTTGATGGATCTACTTACTGTTGATGTTAGAATAAAACTTTGTATTTCTATTTTTGTCATTTTTAAGCAAAATTTAAAAATACAAGCCAAAAGGCCACTTTTGCAGTGTATAATTATATCATGATTAATGGAGCAGTAGAAATGCTGCACAAAGACGGGGAATCTTGTTTCACTGACTTTCAAAGATTGCAGACCTTTTTTTTTCAGTTGCTTGTAGTTACTGTCCAGTACAGTCCACTCAGGGTTTGGGTGTGGGAATTATTTCATGCTTTATGTCTAGCTTTATTTCATGATGTATTTTTGGGCAAAGTGTGAAAAGAGATTGATCTAGAAAGTAAGTGTGAGTTTCAGTAGTCTATACACACATTTTATTAACAACTGTTAAATATTTTTTTCAAAACAATATAACAGTTTTTTGAACCCAATGACTTATTATTAATTTAAAAGTATTTATGTATAAAGGTGAATGTAGGACAGATCTACAGAAGTGAGCACAGAGAGTAACACAAACATGGAAATAGCATTATTGTATAACCCGGATGTGTATGAAATTAGCATTTATTATCAGTATTTTTAATAATACTGTAATTATAATCAGAAGTACTCTCAAATAATCTAGCCCTGTCCCCATCTTCTATACTGTACCTTTTATCATAGTGTCATAAATACCAGAAGTCTGAAAATAAGATGTTTGTTATAATGATATATTTGTGTTACTTATCTATAAACTGCAATTCAATTTGTATATAAACGAATTTTTACAATCCTGTATTTAAAGTACACAGGCTATATACTACATTAGAATCTTACTGTAATGAGGGCTGTTATTGTAAGTACAGTACAGTAGATGGCG
Organism: Megaleporinus macrocephalus; assembly: GCA_021613375.1. Lineage (NCBI taxonomy): Eukaryota > Metazoa > Chordata > Actinopteri > Characiformes > Anostomidae > Megaleporinus > Megaleporinus macrocephalus. The sequence continues at coordinate 14,298,792 of CM038708.1, forward strand.
CTGTAGGACTGGGTTCATCTTCAGTAAAGACACACTGATGAGGTCTGGAGCCACTCCACCTTACAAAGCCATCTTATTTCTAGACTTGTGAGTGAGTGAGTGAGTGAGTGAGTTAAGTGAGTGAGTGAGTGGAGTGAGCCAGTCTGTCTGTCTGTCTGTCTGTGAAACAACAACAACATACCACTTAGTCCTGAGTTCTGGTTACCACTTACTTCTAATATTATTCAGTGATCTGGTTGTGTTCTCTAGTGGTTCAGTCATGACTCTCTCCTGTCTCCAATATTATGGGAAAGGAAAAAATAAATAAATAAAATAATATATATATATTGAGTGTCATGGTTTGGGGCTGTATGGATGCTGCTGGCTGTGGGGAGCTATAGTTCATTGAGGGAACCATGAATGCCAACAAGTACTGTGACAAACAGAAGCAGAGCATGATCCCCTCCCTTTAGAAACTGTGCCGCAGGGAAGTACTCCAATATGATAACGACCCCAAACACACCTCCCAGCAACACTGCCTTACTAGAGAAACAGAGGGTAAAGGTGCTGGATTGGACAAGCATGTCTCCAGACCTAAACCCTATAAAGCATCTGTGGGGCATCTTCAAACGGAAGGTAGATGAGTGCAAGGTCTCTAACATCCACCAGCTCCATGATGTCATGGAGGAGTGGAGAAGGACTCCAGTGGCAACCTGCAAAGCTCAAGTGAACTCTATGCCCAAGCTATACAAGTTATACAAGCTGTACACCGACTATTTACATTGTTTCAAAGTGTCTTCAGTGTTGTCCCTTAATATAATAAAATATTTACAGCAATGTGAGGGGTGTACTCAGTTTCGTGAGGTACTGTATATAAACAATATGAATCTACATGAAGTACAATATATAGCTGGGAGCTGCATGTATGCGTGTTGATCTTAGTACAAACTGAGTGACTGTGGAGGGACTAAAAGTGTAAGATGTTCTGATGTTGTAGTAGGCAAAGGTTGTGTAGCTAGCAGTAAATTAAAAATAACAGACCTATGGTCTGAGAGGCCTCTTGTCTGCTTTCAACATTGTCAACTAAGATCAGATCAAGAGTACGCCCATGATCATGAGTGGGGCCTTCAGAATTCTATCAGCCATTGCATATATGGAGGACAGAAAGCTGTAACATTTCTCAGCAAAATTCTTGTTTGATTTTGTGTTTTTTCGAAAGACTGGGGGGATATATTTAGTTTTAAAAAATAAGTAATTAAAAGCGAGCAAACTGTTTAACAGGAACAGGACGGCATATGTATTTTCCTACCAGTTTGCTTGTTCTACTCTATATGGGAAATACATTTTTGAAATTTTATTTCAAGAGATTTCATCCATTATCTTCTGCTTTATCCTGCTAGTTGGGGTCACAAGGGGGCTGTTTGGGTGACCAATTAACCTAACATGCATGTGTTTGGACTGTGGGAGGTAACCAGAGTACCCAAAAGAAACCCACTCAAGCACAGTGAGACACATGTAAACTCAGAACAGCCCAGCCTGGGAATTAAACCAGGATCATCTTGCTATGAGGCGACAGTGCTAACCACTACACCACCATGCCACCCTAAAGGGATTTCAGAGAGGTCAAATTTGACACTTTTGTATGCCAGCAGTTGGTCTCTTTTCTGCATTTAATGTGTAATGTTTGTGTAATGTGTCTGTCAGGTAATAAATTAATGAAAAAAGTTGTCACTCTGCTGTGGCTTAGTGATCCTTGTGCTGCAGTGTGGATCCATGTAGTGCACAGTGGTTTTCAGAGTGCGCAGTGAAACCCATAGACTTAATCTATATGAGGAAGTAAAGCACTATTCTCATCTCTATCTGACAGAGACAGTTCAACAGCAGTTATCTCTCCTGATATAGACACTCTGTCCACACAGAGAAATCAGCACCATGACAGATAGAGAGCCAGACAGCCTGAACGGTGAGTTTTATTGTAGCTCTTTATGCTTATTTATATCGTACTAACATGGCATTAGCATTTCTGAAATCCTTTACTGTGCTTGTTCAGAAAAGCTAAAGGTGCAACAGTAGTATCAATTTTGCATGTGGGCATTTTTGAATCTGGAATGCTGATTAAAAGGTAATGTCTGCACTTTTTATCACTAAACCCAATTTTAATCGTTTTTTATTTTCATCTTTATTTAATTTCTACATTTGGTGTCCTAATCCTTTCATGTGACTTCAGGTCAGATCTACTTAATGTCGCAGTTGAAAAAAAAAAACTTTGCATTGTATTGAAATATGATAAACAGAGATGAAGAAATTCTGCACTATGAAAAACCACCCTTTGAAGATAAAAGGTTGAAATTGGTTGAAAAGGTTAAAAATAGCTACTACTGATGAAGTGATTAAACTTATAGATTGTGTAACAGCGAGGGGCGTAGCTAGGTTTAGTTTAGGGGTGCTTAAGCTTAGGAGTCCCAGCACCCCTAAAGATTATAGTATAAAAATATTAATTTGTCTCTGACAAGCTGGAAATGTTAAAACCATAGAGAGTATATGGTTAAACCAATTATTTTGACAATGAAAATACAGCAGCCCCCCTCCTTGTCTAGCAAAATTGTATGATCCAGCTTCTTATTCAGGGCAGCATTTTAGTTACTGTCCTCAGCGAGCAGCGGGTGCTGCTGTGACCCACACCGCTCCACCACTTACTACACTCACAGTTCTCAGTCTCTCAGTCAGAGCAGACCCTCACCACTCCACGACCCCCAACACTCACAGTGCTCAGTCTCACAGTCAGAGCAGACCCTCACCACTCCACGACCCCCAACACTCACAGTGCTCAGTCTCACAGTCAGAGCAGACCCTCACCACTCCACGACCCACTACACTCACAGTGCTCAGTCTCACAGTCAGAGCAGACCCTCACCACTCCACGACCCACTACACTCACAGTGCTCAGTCTCACAGTCAGAGCAGACCCTCACCGCTCCACGACCCACTACACTCACAGTGCTCAGTCTCACAGTCAGAGCAGACCCTCACCGCTCCACGACCCACTACACTCCCAGTGCTCAGTCTCAGTCAGAGCAGACCCTCACCACTCCACGACCCACTACACTCACAGACCTTAGTCTCACAGTCAGAGCAGACCCTCACCACTCCACGACCCACTACACTCACAGTGCTCAGTCTCACAGTCAGAGCAGACCCTCACCACTCCACACCCCACTACACTCACAGTGCTCAGTCTCACAATCAGAGCAGACCCTCACCACTCCACGACCCACTACACTCACAGTGCTCAGTCTCACAGTCAGAGCAGACCCTCACCGCTCCACAACCCACTACACTCCCAGTGCTCAGTCTCAGTCAGAGCAGACCCTCACCACTCCACGACCCACTACACTCACAGTGCTCAGTCTCACAGTCAGAGCAGACCCTCACCACTCCACAACCCACTACACTCACAGTGCTCAGTCTCACAGTCAGAGCAGACCCTCACCACTCCACGACCCACTACAGTCACAGTGCTTAATTTCACAGTCAGAGCAGACCCTCACCACTCCACCACCCACTACACTCACAGTGCTCAGTCTCACAGTCAGAGCAGACCCTCACCATTCCACGACCCACTACACTCACAGTGCTTAATCTCACAGTCAGAGCAGACCCTCACCACTCCACGACCCACAACACTCACAATGCTCAGTGCACAGTGCTCAGTCTCACAGTCAGAGCAGACCCTCACCAGTCCACGACCCACTACACTCACAGTGCTCAGTCTCACAGTCAGAGCAGACCCTCACCACTCCACGACCCCCAACACTCACAGTGCTCAGTCTCACAGTCAGAGCAGACCCTCACCACTCCACGACCCACTACACTCACAGTGCTCAGTCTCACAGTCAGAGCAGACCCTCACCGCTCCACGACCCACTACACTCCCAGTGCTCAGTCTCAGTCAGAGCAGACCCTCACCACTCCACGACCCACTACACTCACAGTGCTTAATCTCACAGTCAGAGCAGACCCTCACCACTCCACGACCCACTACACTCACAGTGCTCAGTTTCACAGTCAGTGCAGACCCTCACCACTCCACGACCCCCAACACTCACAGTGCTCAGTCTCACAGTCAGAGCAGACCCTCACCAGTCCACGACCCACAACACTCACAGTGCTCAGTCTCACAGTCAGAGCAGACCCTCACCAGTCCACAACCCACAATACTCACAGTGCTCAGTCTCACAGTCAGAGCAGACCCTCACCATTCCACGACCCACTACACTCACAGTGCTTAATCTCACAGTCAGAGCAGACCCTCACCACTCCACGACCCACTACACTCACAGTGCTCAGTCTCACAGTCAGAGCAGACCCTCATCGCTCCACGACCCACTACACTCACAGTGCTCAGTTTCACAGTCAGTGCAGACCCTCACCACTCCACGACCCACAACACTCACAGTGCTCAGTCTCACAGTCAGAGCAGACCCTCACCAGTCCACGACCCACAACACTCACAGTGCTCAGTCTCACAGTCAGAGCAGACCCTCACCACTCCACGACCCACAACACTCACAATGCTCAGTGCACAGTGCTCAGTCTCACAGTCAGAGCAGACCCTCACCAGTCCACAACCCACAATACTCACAGTGCTCAGTCTCACAGTCAAAGCAGACCCTCACCATTCCACGACCCACTACACTCACAGTGCTTAATCTCACAGTCAGAGCAGACCCTCACCACTCCACGAACCCCAACACTCACAGTGTTCAGTCTCACAGTCAGAGCAGACCCTCACCACTCCACGGCCCCCAACACTCACAGTGCTCAGTCTCATAGTCAGAGCAGACCCTCACCACTCCACGACCCACTACACTCACAGTGCTCAGTCTCACAGTAAGAGCAGACCCTCACCGCTCCACGACCCACTACACTCCCAGTGCTCAGTCTCAGTCAGAGCAGACCCTCACCGCTCCACGACCCACTACACTCCCAGTGCTCAGTCTCAGTCAGAGCAGACCCTCACCGCTCCACGACCCACTACACTCCCAGTGCTCAGTCTCAGTCAGAGCAGACCCTCACCACTCCACGACCCACTACACTCACAGTGCTCAGTCTCACAGTAAGAGCAGACCCTCACCGCTCCACGACCCACTACACTCCCAGTGCTCAGTCTCAGTCAGACCAGACCCTCACCGCTCCACGACCCACTACACTCACAGTGCTCAGTCTCAGTCAGAGCAGACCCTCACCACTCCACGACCCACTACACTCACAGTGCTCAGTCTCACAGTCAGAGCAGACCCTCATCGCTCCACGACCCACTACACTCACAGTGCTCAGTCTCACAGTCAGAGCAGACCCTCACCACTCCACGACCCACTACACTCACAGTGCTTAATCTCACAGTCAGAGCAGACCCTCACCACTCCACGACCCACAACATTCACAGTGCTCAGTTTCACAGTCAGAGCAGACCCTCACCACTCCACGACCCCCAACACTCACAGTGCTCAGTCTCACAGTCAGAGCAGACCCTCACCAGTCCATGACCCACAACACTCACAGTGCTCAGTCTCACAGTTAGAGCAGACCCTCACCACTCCACGACCCACAACACTCACAATGCTCTGTGCACAGTGCTCAGTCTCACAGTCAGAGCAGACCCTCACCAGTCCACGACCCACTACACTCACAGTGCTCAGTCTCACAGTCAGAGCAGACCCTCACCATTCCACGACCCACTACACTCACAGTGCTTAATCTCACAGTCAGAGCAGACCCTCACCACTCCACGACCCACAACACTCACAATGCTCAGTGCACAGTGCTCAGTCTCACAGTCAGAGCAGACCCTCACCAGTCCACGACCCACTACACTCACAGTGCTCAGTCTCACAGTCAGAGCAGACCCTCACCATTCCACGACCCACTACACTCACAGTGCTTAATCTCACAGTCAGAGCAGACCCTCACCACTCCACGACCCCCAACACTCACAGTGTTCAGTCTCACAGTCAGAGCAGACCCTCACCACTCCACGACCCCCAACACTCACAGTGCTCAGTCTCACAGTCAGAGCAGACCCTCACCAGTCCACGACCCACTACACTCACAGTGCTCAGTCTCACAGTCAGAGCAGACCCTCACCATTCCACGACCCACTACACTCACAGTGCTTAATCTCACAGTCAGAGCAGACCCTCACCACTCCACGACCCCCAACACTCACAGTGTTCAGTCTCACAGTCAGAGCAGACCCTCACCACTCCACGACCCCCAACACTCACAGTGCTCAGTCTCACAGTCAGAGCAGACCCTCACCACTCCACGACCCCCAACACTCACAGTGCTCAGTCTCACAGTCAGAGCAGACCCTCACCACTCCACGACCCACTACACTCACAGTGCTCAGTCTCACAGTCAGAGTAGACCCTCACCACTCCACGACCCACTACACTCACAGTGCTCAGTCTCACAGTAAGAGCAGACCCTCACCGCTCCACGACCCACTACACTCCCAGTGCTCAGTCTCAGTCAGACCAGACCCTCACCGCTCCACGACCCACTACACTCACAGTGCTCAGTCTCAGTCAGAGCAGACCCTCACCACTCCACGACCCACTACACTCACAGTGCTCAGTCTCACAGTCAGAGCAGACCCTCATCGCTCCACGACCCACTACACTCACAGTGCTCAGTCTCACAGTCAGAGCAGACCCTCACCACTCCACGACCCACTACACTCACAGTGCTTAATCTCACAGTCAGAGCAGACACTCACCACTCCACGACCCACAACACTCACAGTGCTCAGTTTCACAGTCAGAGCAGACCCTCACCACTCCATGACCCCCAACACTCACAGTGCTCAGTCTCACAGTCAGAGCAGACCCTCACCAGTCCATGACCCACAACACTCACAGTGCTCAGTCTCACAGTAAGAGCAGACCCTCACCGCTCCACGACCCACTACACTCCCAGTGCTCAGTCTCAGTCAGAGCAGACCCTCACCGCTCCACGACCCACTACACTCACAGTGCTCAGTCTCAGTCAGAGCAGACCCTCACCACTCCACGACCCACTACACTCACAGTGCTCAGTCTCACAGTCAGAGCAGACCCTCATCGCTCCACGACCCACTACACTCACAGTGCTCAGTCTCACAGTCAGAGCAGACCCTCACCACTCCACGACCCACTACACTCACAGTGCTTAATCTCACAGTCAGAGCAGACCCTCACCACTCCACGACCCACAACACTCACAGTGCTCAGTTTCACAGTCAGAGCAGACCCTCACCACTCCATGACCCCCAACACTCACAGTGCTCAGTCTCACAGTCAGAGCAGACCCTCACCATTCCACGACCCACTACACTCACAGTGCTTAATCTCACAGTCAGAGCAGACCCTCACCACTCCACGACCCACAACACTCACAATGCTCAGTGCACAGTGCTCAGTCTCACAGTCAGAGCAGACCCTCACCAGTCCACGACCCACTACACTCACAGTGCTCAGTCTCACAGTCAGAGCAGACCCTCACCACTCCACGACCCCCAACACTCACAGTGCTCAGTCTCACAGTCAGAGCAGACCCTCACCACTCCACGACCCACTACACTCACAGTGCTCAGTCTCACAGTCAGAGCAGACCCTCACCGCTCCACGACCCACTACACTCCCAGTGCTCAGTCTCAGTCAGAGCAGACCCTCACCACTCCACGACCCACTACACTCACAGTGCTTAATCTCACAGTCAGAGCAGACCCTCACCACTCCACGACCCACTACACTCACAGTGCTCAGTTTCACAGTCAGTGCAGACCCTCACCACTCCACGACCCCCAACACTCACAGTGCTCAGTCTCACAGTCAGAGCAGACCCTCACCAGTCCACGACCCACAACACTCACAGTGCTCAGTCTCACAGTCAGAGCAGACCCTCACCAGTCCACAACCCACAATACTCACAGTGCTCAGTCTCACAGTCAGAGCAGACCCTCACCAGTCCACAACCCACAATACTCACAGTGCTCAGTCTCACAGTCAGAGCAGACCCTCACCATTCCACGACCCACTACACTCACAGTGCTTAATCTCACAGTCAGAGCAGACCCTCACCACTCCACGACCCACTACACTCACAGTGCTCAGTCTCACAGTCAGAGCAGACCCTCATCGCTCCACGACCCACTACACTCACAGTGCTCAGTTTCACAGTCAGTGCAGACCCTCACCACTCCACGACCCACAACACTCACAGTGCTCAGTCTCACAGTCAGAGCAGACCCTCACCAGTCCACGACCCACAACACTCACAGTGCTCAGTCTCACAGTCAGAGCAGACCCTCACCACTCCACGACCCACAACACTCACAATGCTCAGTGCACAGTGCTCAGTCTCACAGTCAGAGCAGACCCTCACCAGTCCACAACCCACAATACTCACAGTGCTCAGTCTCACAGTCAAAGCAGACCCTCACCATTCCACGACCCACTACACTCACAGTGCTTAATCTCACAGTCAGAGCAGACCCTCACCACTCCACGAACCCCAACACTCACAGTGTTCAGTCTCACAGTCAGAGCAGACCCTCACCACTCCACGGCCCCCAACACTCACAGTGCTCAGTCTCATAGTCAGAGCAGACCCTCACCACTCCACGACCCACTACACTCACAGTGCTCAGTCTCACAGTAAGAGCAGACCCTCACCGCTCCACGACCCACTACACTCCCAGTGCTCAGTCTCAGTCAGAGCAGACCCTCACCGCTCCACGACCCACTACACTCCCAGTGCTCAGTCTCAGTCAGAGCAGACCCTCACCGCTCCACGACCCACTACACTCCCAGTGCTCAGTCTCACAGTAAGAGCAGACCCTCATCGCTCCACGACCCACTACACTCACAGTGCTCAGTCTCACAGTCAGAGCAGACCCTCACCATTCCACGACCCACTACACTCACAGTGCTTAATCTCACAGTCAGAGCAGACCCTCACCACTCCACGACCCACAACACTCACAATGCTCAGTGCAGAGTGCTCAGTCTCACAGTCAGAGCAGACCCTCACCAGTCCACGACCCACTACACTCACAGTGCTCAGTCTCACAGTCAGAGCAGACCCTCACCATTCCACGACCCACTACACTCACAGTGCTTAATCTCACAGTCAGAGCAGACCCTCACCACTCCACGACCCCCAACACTCACAGTGTTCAGTCTCACAGTCAGAGCAGACCCTCACCACTCCACGACCCCCAACACTCACAGTGCTCAGTCTCACAGTCAGAGCAGACCCTCACCAGTCCACGACCCACTACACTCACAGTGCTCAGTCTCACAGTCAGAGCAGACCCTCACCATTCCACGACCCACTACACTCACAGTGCTTAATCTCACAGTCAGAGCAGACCCTCACCACTCCACGACCCCCAACACTCACAGTGTTCAGTCTCACAGTCAGAGCAGACCCTCACCACTCCACGACCCCCAACACTCACAGTGCTCAGTCTCACAGTCAGAGCAGACCCTCACCACTCCACGACCCCCAACACTCACAGTGCTCAGTCTCACAGTCAGAGCAGACCCTCACCACTCCACGACCCACTACACTCACAGTGCTCAGTCTCACAGTCAGAGTAGACCCTCACCACTCCACGACCCACTACACTCACAGTGCTCAGTCTCACAGTAAGAGCAGACCCTCACCGCTCCACGACCCACTACACTCCCAGTGCTCAGTCTCAGTCAGACCAGACCCTCACCGCTCCACGACCCACTACACTCACAGTGCTCAGTCTCAGTCAGAGCAGACCCTCACCACTCCACGACCCACTACACTCACAGTGCTCAGTCTCACAGTCAGAGCAGACCCTCATCGCTCCACGACCCACTACACTCACAGTGCTCAGTCTCACAGTCAGAGCAGACCCTCACCACTCCACGACCCACTACACTCACAGTGCTTAATCTCACAGTCAGAGCAGACCCTCACCACTCCACGACCCACAACACTCACAGTGCTCAGTTTCACAGTCAGAGCAGACCCTCACCACTCCATGACCCCCAACACTCACAGTGCTCAGTCTCACAGTCAGAGCAGACCCTCACCAGTCCATGACCCACAACACTCACAGTGCTCAGTCTCACAGTAAGAGCAGACCCTCACCGCTCCACGACCCACTACACTCCCAGTGCTCAGTCTCAGTCAGAGCAGACCCTCACCGCTCCACGACCCACTACACTCACAGTGCTCAGTCTCAGTCAGAGCAGACCCTCACCACTCCACGACCCACTACAGTCACAGTGCTCAGTCTCACAGTCAGAGCAGACCCTCATCGCTCCACGACCCACTACACTCACAGTGCTCAGTCTCACAGTCAGAGCAGACCCTCACCACTCCACGACCCACTACACTCACAGTGCTTAATCTCACAGTCAGAGCAGACCCTCACCACTCCACGACCCACAACACTCACAGTGCTCAGTTTCACAGTCAGAGCAGACCCTCACCACTCCATGACCCCCAACACTCACAGTGCTCAGTCTCACAGTCAGAGCAGACCCTCACCAGTCCATGACCCACAACACTCACAGTGCTCAGTCTCACAGTCAGAGCAGACCCTCACCACTCCACGACCCACAACACTCACAATGCTCAGTGCACAGTGCTCAGTCTCACAGTCAGAGCAGACCCTCACCAGTCCACGACCCACTACACTCACAGTGCTCAGTCTCACAGTCAGAGCAGACCCTCACCATTCCACGACCCACCACACTCACAGTGCTTAATCTCACAGTCAGAGCAGACCCTCACCACTCCACGACCCCCAACACTCACAGTGTTCAGTCTCACAGTCAGAGCAGACCATCACCACTCCACGACCCCCAACACTCACAGTGCTCAGTCTCACAGTCAGAGCAGACCCTCACCACTCCACGACCCACTACACTCACAGTGCTCAGTCTCACAGTCAGAGTAGACCCTCACCACTCCACAACCCACTACACTCACAGTGCTCAGTCTCACAGTAAGAGCAGACCCTCACCGCTCCACGACCCACTACACTCCCAGTGCTCAGTCTCAGTCAGACCAGACCCTCACCGCTCCACGACCCACTACACTCACAGTGCTCAGTCTCAGTCAGACCAGACCCTCACCACTCCACGACCCACTACACTCACAGTGCTCAGTCTCACAGTCAGAGCAGACCCTCATCGCTCCACGACCCACTACACTCACAGTGCTCAGTCTCACAGTCAGAGCAGACCCTCACCACTCCACGACCCACTACACTCACAGTGCTTAATCTCACAGTCAGAGCAGACCCTCACCACTCCACGACCCACAACACTCACAGTGCTCAGTTTCACAGTCAGAGCAGACCCTCACCACTCCATGACCCCCAACACTCACAGTGCTCAGTCTCACAGTCAGAGCAGACCCTCACCAGTCCATGACCCACAACACTCACAGTGCTCAGTCTCACAGTCAGAGCAGACCCTCACCACTCCACGACCCACAACACTCACAATGCTCAGTGCACAGTGCTCAGTCTCACAGTCAGAGCAGACCCTCACCAGTCCACGACCCACTACACTCACAGTGCTCAGTCTCACAGTCAGAGCAGACCCTCACCATTCCACGACCCACTACACTCACAGTGCTTAATCTCACAGTCAGAGCAGACCCTCACCACTCCACGACCCCCAACACTCACAGTGTTCAGTCTCACAGTCAGAGCAGACCCTCACCACTCCACGACCCCCAACACTCACAGTGCTCAGTCTCACAGTCAGAGCAGACCCTCACCACTCCACGACCCACTACACTCACAGTGCTCAGTCTCACAGTCAGAGTAGACCCTCACCACTCCACGACCCACTACACTCACAGTGCTTAATCTCACAGTCAGAGCAGACCCTCACCACTCCACGACCCCCAACACTCACAGTGTTCAGTCTCACAGTCAGAGCAGACCCTCACCACTCCACGACCCCCAACACTCACAGTGCTCAGTCTCACAGTCAGAGCAGACCCTCACCACTCCACGACCCACTACACTCACAGTGCTCAGTCTCACAGTCAGAGTAGACCCTCACCACTCCACGACCCCCAACACTCACAGTGCTTAGTCTGAAATTCATAGCAGACCCTCACCACTCCACGACCCACTACACTCATAGTGCTCAGACTCACAGTCAGAGCAGACCCTCACCACTCCATGACCCACTACACTCACAGTGCTCAGTCTCACAGTCAGAGCACACCCTCACCACTCCATGACCCACAACACTCACAGTGCTCAGTCTCACAGTCAGAGTAGACCCTCACCACTCCACGACCCCCAACACTCACAGTGCTCAGTCTGAAAGTCATAGCAGACCCTCACCACTCCACGACCCACTACACTCATAGTGCTCAGTCTCACAGTCAGAGCAGACCCTCACCACTCCATGACCAACTACACTCACAGTGCTCAGTCTCATAGTCAGAGCAGACCCTCACCACTCCACGACCCACAACACTCACAGTGCTCAGTCTCACAGTCAGAGCAGACCCTCACCACTCCACGACCCACTACACTCACAGTGTTCAGTCTCACAGTCAGAGCAGACCCACAGTCCACAGAAGTAGTTTATTTATTCAGAGTTCATTTATAGTTATAACATATTTAGGGTGTTTTTACTCACTTTGTCTCTCCCACAATGTTGTTCCTTCAAATACACGCAAATAGACCATTAGGCAAATTAGGCAATTATGTCATTTAGCAACTTCTAGCGACTTTTAGGACAGCCAATAGCCAATATTTCTCACTGAGGAGTTGGCAACCGTGCGAACCCGCACACACGGTGTCAGTGCTGTATTTGACTGGTGTTGTGTGTCTACTTTGTTTTGCAAAGTAGTATTTTTGTATTTTATCACTCAGAACCAACACATTGCAGTCATTATCACCCTAGCTCCAACACTGACCCATACTTCTGATCACTCTTTATTCCGTTATTGTTAGCTAGGAATGACTATCTGTTTATTTGAATTTAGCAGGCTAATGCTGCAGGTGGTCTGTTTACTGTTTTTAAAGGAGTGAGAGAAGCTGTAGCTGCTGTGCTGTTGGTTAGTCTGTGTGTTATTGACGCTAAGGTGCTAGAGTAGTGTTGTCTGTATGTGTATTAGCTAATTAATGTTACAGAATGATAAGGTATGAAAAGATGATGCTATAAAGTAACTGTGTGTGCGTATGGTCAGCAGGTCAGATATAGATATTATTATTCTTATTCTTATATTCAAGTAAGACCAACATGATCTTGATCAAGCCCTGAATTCATACCCTGAATTTCTCTCATTCTTATCTCGTCACCCTAGCCCTAGCATTTGTAAACTAAGCTTTGTGAACAATTTTTTTTGTAAAAATGTATTTTTTTTTATGAGTTGTTCTCGTTCTTGCCAACAATCACCCCTGTGTAACAGCATTTGTTCTTAAAGAAGTTGCTGTGGTTGTGGTTGGTGGGGTTAGGGTAAGGAAGAAGTCTATATATGTATTATTGCAGTTTGGTTTCTGAATGCAACATTTGTTTTCTTTTTTGGGATATGTATGAGTGCTTATGTGGTCAACTGTGTGAAACTTCTCACAGAGTATAAATATAAATTAAGCAGATGCACATCTTGATAATATACCACACACAATGACGTCAGTACAACACAAAACACTCAACATTTAACTTAGATCGCCTTCTGTGCTTTTTTTAGGGTTAGGGTAAACAAGATGTTCTTAAACATTTTTATTTATACAGGGGCATGAAAGACTTTTAGTTATTAATTCTGTCTGATGACTGGTTGTTTACTGAGAGTACTCTGATACGGAATACTGAAGCTCAGAGTAACACAGAAAACTTGTTGATGTTGGTGGTTTTCAAGAAACAACAGAAATCACTGAATACATATATTCAGTTTTATGTCATTCAAAGCGTGTACTCTATTTAACGGGAACGGGATAGCATATGTATTTCCTGCCAGTTTTACTTGATATGGGAAATTTCTTTTAAAGAGATTTCAAAGACATATTTTAAAAGCCAGCAGGTCTCTTTTCTGAATTTGATGTTTAGTATAATATGTCTGTCATGTTAATAGATTAATGAAAAAAGTTGTCACTCTGCTGTGGCTTAGTCATTCTTGTGCTGCAGTGTGAGTCCATGTAGTGCACAGTGGCTTTCAGAGTGCGCAGCGAAACCAATAGACAACTTCATCCACATGAAGTAGAGCACTAGTCTCCAGTTGCGGAGCTAGACTTTTATTCTCAGGGTGTCCAGAGGGTGGCCAAAGCTATTTTAAGGGGTCCACAGGCTACGACAATGAATATCCAAGAAACACAATCAATCAATTGCAATCAAAATCGGTAAATGTTACACTATTGTCATAAACATTAAGCACACAGGAAATAAAATTTGTGTATGAAATTCAAGTTTATTAACAATGTATAAAATGTACAATATGTAAATGTAAAAAACAGCATGCAAACACCCAAACAATCTGTCTGTTAAAAAAAAAAACTATCAACAACCCCATCTTGACATGAACATAGTGCAGAGCTTAATCAAGCAAGCACCAAGACTAAGACTTCTGTCTGACTAAGTGCCAAGCTACCTAATGCTCAGTGCAGAGGAGTTGTGGTGAGAAGTAGAAAAATGTTTCACATAGTTAAATGTTGAGGGCATGTGCCCTCCTTGACTCAACACAGAGTTCCAAGGTGACTTAACTGGTCAGCTGCCATTGTTGTACTGGGTGGGTTTTAAAGCTGAGAAGCTTCGCCCACAGGAAGCAGTGCTGACTGAAGTGACAACAGCAATCTTACAAAGCCTGAATAAACTCATGGAAACCGCTTAGAACGGGTTCAAGAAACACAATAAAATCAAGCAAGCTAGGTGGTCTGTCTAATCCACTCTTAGCTCTCCAATCTAAAAGCCGCTTGGTTTGGTGAACCTCATGCTTGAGGTCACCTAAATCTGACTCACAAGTCTGAAGTTGGGTTCAGAGACTGCACCCCTTGCATAATCTTACAACTTTACTTTGAAAAACACCTCCTCAGTTCAGCTTTGAGACAGTTAATCACCTGATAGAAAAGTGCTCTGGAGAAGCCCTCATCACAGTTTCTCTGCCCTACAGGGCTCATCACCAGTGAGTAAGGAAATCTTGAGCTGATTCTAGAATATCTTTTATACTGTGTCTGTATACTGATTTTGCATTGCTCAGCCAACTCCTCAACCTCTTTCCATAGTTCACCAAGGTCAATTTTATTCCTGTAGTCCTGGAAAGCGTCTGTAAGTACACCTACTAGATCCACAGCCCAAGCTAAATCAACTGTGCTGGATTTGAGCATGTCAGAAAGACATTTTGATGTCTTGAATCCTTGCAGACACACCAGAATGTCTGCCACTCATGACGAAAGCACCATCGCACCCTCATCGTCCCTCTAAACAACTGATGATCATTTGACTAAGACCAGCTGCACTGAGACTGTCAGATGCTGGAGGCACAATAAACGTTTATGGATGGCACCATTGTAATAATACCGTGAAACTATAGACACGAGTTCTGAAGACCTGAAGAACTTCATTCTGGATTTGGTTACTGGTGTACTTTGCATTTCCACAAGCTTCTAACCTTTTCTCAATAAATTGGTCATGTTTTGTGATTTCATGCAAAACGGGCAGAATGTTTCCTCCTCAGACTCTCAATGCCTTCTCTGGGCAATATTTAATGTTGCCATCAAGAGCAATACACTAACTGTTTTCTTTCACTTTCTTTTTACGGTTCTCATTCATTGAATTTAACATTGACATGTTCATCTCTGTACCCCTCCTATACCTGCTCCAAGCATATATTGCATTTATATGAAGTTCAGATTCTGAGTGGAGCTTAAAACCAGAGTCTTTAGACTGCTTTCGTCCAATTAGAGAAGCCTGAAAGTGATGCAAAGTGCAAACATGGTGCTGGACACAGCTGGAAGGTGGCCAATTGCATCTCCTGGCTCTGGACCATCATCATCCTGGTCAGAAGCAGAGGTGTCCTCCCTTAATCAAGCAACATTGTAAAAGAATATTTTTAAACTAAATAAATATTCATCATTTTATAAAAACACATAGAAAACCAACATTGTGAAATAAAAATTCTAAAGATTCTTTAAAATTAAAATTAATTACTAAACTAAAGCTGTGACTACCTCTAAAGTTACTCTGACCTAGTGATGGCGGGCTGGGTCGGGCTGTATTTGACGCTGTCTCTCCTGACTAGTCTCAGGGTGGAAGCTGTCAGGACTGCTGATCAAGCCCTGAACTGTGGGAACTGTCTGAACTGTGCCTGACTGGCTTCTCTTTACAAAGTAGTCATATATCTCCCCCTGTCTTTTCATTCTCAACCCACACTATGCAAAAAATAAGCCAGTCTTGTTACTTCTGGTATCACTTACAATCCTAATAAGCATAATGATTCAGGAGAAATTCCTGCTCCGCTTTCTGAACATGGTCTCTGGAATCTTCTACTACATTGTTGCAGACGAGGCAGTCTGTCCTTTATTCGCATTTTCCGGTCCACCTTAAATAATGCGGCATTTACATTATGTTGCATGTAGATGGCGCTTTGTTAACAGGGCAAATTACGTTTGTGGATAGGATGCACTGTGAACGCCCTGAATAAAAAGTAAAAACAAGCACAGTGACTGTTTAACCTTAAAATTATCAACATATAAATTCTTTACATAGATATGTCCCGAATCTAAATACGTCTCAGAGACATTTACAATTAAGATAAAAAAATACATTCAGAGTGAAGGCAAATTGCATTTTTGTCTAATGTTATAGGTCCATGTCGTTGGATTCTTAGAGTCTCCAAAATCTGACAGTCAGGTTTAAGGTAAGCAGTAACTGACTACAGAAGAAGGAAGAATTTTTAGGTGGTAGGATGTATTGTACATACAGTACATTTGTCTTATTCCTATGGCTTTATCTCCTGATTCTTACATTGTCTAAGAAATCTGACAAACAGGTTTGAGTCAACACATAATGGCTTGTATAAATACTGAAGAAGAGATTTTACTGTAGAATTTTTTTATGATCATCATTTGAATTAGGCATATCAGGCAATAGAATTTACAGGGGCATACAGTACTTCTGTCTAAGTTACGATGTCTGTATCTCTTGAATCTTACCTCGTCTCAGAAATCTGACAGTCATTTTTGAACCAGCAAGTAACAGACAGTATAAATCCTGAAGAAGAATTTTTACTGTAGAATATTTTTATAATCATCCTGTAAACTTGGAATTTCTGCCAATCGGCCTTTATCTCCTGATTCTCACATTGTCTCAAAAATCTGACAGTCAGGTTTCAGTCAGCAAGAAACTGACTGTATAAATCCTCAGGAAGAAGAATTTTTACCGTAGAATATTTTTATAATCATCATGTGAATTCTGCATATCAGACAATAGAATGTATTGGGCATACAGTATTTTTCTTACATCAAATATCTGACAATTAGGTTTGAGTCAGCAAATTACCCACTATATAAATGCTGAAGAAGAAGAAGGTTTACTGTAGAATTATTTAATGTTCATCCTGTGAATATTCCATGGCAAGCGATGGGATGTGTTGGGCATATTGAACTTTTGTCTTATTTCATAGGCCTTTATTTCCTGATTCTCACATAGTCTCAAAAACCAGACAGTCAGGTTTAAATCACTAACTATCTGACTAGCAACATTCTGAAGATGAAGAATTTTTATTGTTGAATTATTTTATATTCATTCTGTGAACTTGGCATGTCAGGCGATAGAATGTGGTGGGCCTATTGTACTTTTGTCTTATTTCATAGGGTTTTATCTCCTCATTATCATGACGTCTCAGAAATCTAAAAGTCAGAGTCTTATTCTTCAGGATTTATTTTGTCAATAACTGCCTGTCAGATACAATGTAAGAATCAGGAGATAAAGCTATGGAACCTAAGACAAAAGTATAATACACACCTTGCATGCCAAGTTCAAAGGATAATCATTTAATAATTCTACACTTCAAATTCTTTTTCAGAATTTTTATAGGTAATTACGTGTCAACTCAAAACTGACTGTCAGATTTTTTAGACAATGCAAGACTTAATGAAAAAGCTATAGAAAGTAAGACAAGTATAATACACCCACCACATTCACCTGGCATGCAAGTTTACAGGATAATTATAAAAAAAACAATTTAGTAAAAGATTATCTTTTTCTGCAGTTTGATAGTCAGATAGTTACTGACTTGCACCTAATTTTTAGTTTTTTAAGACGTTGTAATATAAGGAAATTAAGTCATAGAAATGCCGACAAAAGTGTATATATTTTTTTAAAAGAACAATAGTAAATATATAAGATAAAATAAGACCGGTTTCTTAACATTTTATTGCTTAAATTGCATATAGTACAGTTTTAAAGAAAACATTTTAATAATTACTATTATTGAAATTTATTACTAGACCTATATATCATAAGTTCACAAGACTGGCTGCTCTACACTCAGTTACTACACTGAAGCTTGTCCTACACTTGCTGACCCACTTACTGCAAACAAACTAATTCTCGCTGAATTGGGTTAGGTGCATTTTGGTGCATTTTAGGCTCCACATTGCTAAAAACACCACCTGATGTTTAGTTTACTGTATATTTTATGCATCACTGTGAGGAAAAAGGATGTGTGAGGAGTGTATGTTCTTATGAGTGTGTGTTTGTCACTATGAACAAAACGATAATGTGAATGAAGCTCAGGCTTTTATTTTTTGTGGTTATGTTTTTAAGCAAAGATTAGATAATTTACAGACATACCTCGCCATCACACTGACTTACTTTCTTAACTAGCCATTACATATAACCATAACTATCATACACACTTTACTAGCCTTCATCTCAACTCACCATCACACTGACTTACTTTCTTAACTAGCTATTACATATAACCATAACTAACATACATGCTTTACTAGCCTTCATCTCAACTCACCATCACACTGACTTACTTTCTTAACTAGCTATTACATATAACCATAACTAACATACACGCTTTACTAGCCTTCATCTCAACTCACCATCACACTGATTTACTTTCTTAACTAGTCATTACATATAACCATAACTAACATACACGCTTTACTAGCCTTCATCTCAACTCACCATCACACTGACTTACTTTCTTAACTAGTCATTACATATAACTATAACTAACATACACGCTTTACTAGCCTTCATCTCAACTCACCATCTCACTGATTTACTTTCTTAACTAGTCATTACATATAACCATAACTAACATACACGCTTTACTAGCCTTCATCTCAACTCACCATCACACTGACTTACTTTCTTAACTAGCTATTACATATAACCATAACTAACATACACGCTTTACTAGCCTTCATCTCAACTCACCATCACACTGACTTACTTTCTTAACTAGTCATTACATATAACAATTAACTATCATACACGCTTTACTAGCGTTCATCTCAACTCACCATCACACTGACTTACTTTCTTAACTAGTCATTACATATAACCATAACTAACATACACGCTTTACTAGCCTTCATCTCAACTCACCATCACACTGACTTACTTTCTTAACTAGTCATTACATATAACAATTAACTATCATACACGCTTTACTAGCCTTCATCTCAACTCACCATCTCACTGATTTACTTTCTTAACTAGTCATTACATATAACCATAACTAACATACACGCTTTACTAGCCTTCATCTCAACTCACCATCACACTGACTTACTTTCTTAACTAGCTATTACATATAACTATAACTAACATACACGCTTTACTAGCCTTCATCTCAACTCACCATCTCACTGATTTACTTTCTTAACTAGTCATTACATATAACAATTAACTATCATACACGCTTTACTAGCCTTCATCTCAACTCTCCATCACACTGACTTACTTTCTTAACTAGCCATTACATATAACCATAACTAACATACACGCTTTACTAGCCGTCATCTCAACTCACCATCACACTGACTTACTTTCTTAACTAGTCATTACATATAACCATAACTAACATACACGCTTTACTAGCCTTCATCTCAACACTCCATCACACTGACTTACTTTCTTAACTAGCTATTACATATAACCATAACTAACATACACGCTTTACTAGCCTTCATCTCAACTCACCATCACACTGACTTACTTTCTTAACTAGTCATTACCTATAACCATAACTAACATACACGCTTCACTAGCCTTCATCTCAACTCACCATCACACTGACTTACTTTCTTAACTAGTCATTACATATAACCATAACTAACATACACACTTTACTAGCCTTCATCTCAACTCACCATCACACTGACTTACTTTCTTAACTAGTCATTACATATAACCATAACTAACATACACACTTTACTAGCCTTCATCTCAACTCACCATCTCACTGACTTACTTTCTTAACTAGTCATTACATATAACCATAACTAACACACGCTTTACTAGCCTTCATCTCAACTCACCATCACACTGATTTACTTTCTTAACTAGTCATTACATATAACCATAACTAACATACACGCTTTACTAGCCTTCATCTCAACTCACCATCTCACTGATTTACTTTCTTAACTAGTCATTACATATAACCATAACTAACATACAGGCTTTACTAGCCTTCATCTCAACTCTCCATCACACTGACTTATTTTCTTAACTAGTCATTACATATAACCATAACTCACATACACACTTTACTAGCCTTCACCTCAACTCACCATCACACTGACTTACTTTCTTAACTAGCCATTACATATAACTATAACTAACATACACGCTTTACTAGCCTTCATCTCAACTCACCATCACACTGACTTACTTTCTTAACTAGTCATTACATATAACCATAACTAACATACACGCTTTACTAGCCTTCATCTCAACTCGCCATCACACTGGCTTACTTTCATAACTAGCCATTACATATAACCATAACTAACATACACGCTTTACTAGCCTTCATCTCAACTCACCATCACACTGATTTACTTTCTTAACTAGCTATTACATATAACTATAACTAACATACACGCTTTACTAGCCTTCATCTCAACTCACCATCTCACTGATTTACTTTCTTAACTAGCCATTACATATAACCATAACTAACATACACACTTTACTAGCCTTCATCTCAACTCACCATCTCACTGATTTACTTTCTTAACTAGCTATTACATATAACCATAACTAACATACACACTTTACTAGCCTTCATCTCAACTCACCATCTCACTGATTTACTTTCTTAACTAGCCATTACATATAACCATAACTAACATACACACTTTACTAGCCTTCATCTCAACTCACCATCTCACTGATTTACTTTCTTAACTAGCTATTACATATAACCATAACTAACATACACGCTTTACTAGCCTTCATCTCAACTCACCATCACACTGACTTACTTTCTTAACTAGTCATTACATATAACCATAACTAACATACACGCTTTACTAGCCTTCATCTCAACTCTCCATCACACTGATTCAGGCTAAATGTTAAGGTTTCTGTGTGTCGCTCTGCTCTGTGGACTGGATGTGTAGACTGATTGTTTCTGCTCAGATGCTTAGACACTGATGTGGTGCTCGACTAGGGGTTACAGTAACGGCTCCCTCGGCTAGTTCGGTTTTACAGTAGACTTTGGACGCTGTGTATGGTTTTCTCTGACCGTCTCTTCTGTTCTCCTCTTCTTATTCTCTCTCTCTCTTTCTCTATTTTACAATCCGCGCCATCAAACCACATCGTCTTCGTGTCACCTGGCAACACCGTAAGCGCGCGCTGTGCAACAGTAAAAGTCATCCGTGTGAAACAGTGCGTTGTATATGGTTTTATGGATTAAACGAATCTTCGAGGTAAAGGATTTGCTTCGATGATGTTTTGTAATCGAGTTACTCGATATCTTCGAGGAATCGTTTCAGCCCTATACACAACCTACATTTCATTTAATCCAATAGTGCATGAATCAGCTTAATCAGCTAATAGCATTCCTCTGCAATCATTAGAGAAACAGAGAAAGAAAGGCCAGCACGGAGTCAAAGCTCAACACATTCTGTCCAGTTTAAACACCCAGAGTGAAACGTATGTTAACGTGAAGTGTGTGCTGGAAGCTGATACTAGTCATCTGTAGGCGAAATAAGATGTAATGTTTACGTTATCTTGATACTCCTGGGTGAACTGACATATTACACTGTAACATCAGCTGTAAGTTAAATTACAGAAAACGATCTCCTACTTGAACATAACAGTGACTTTAAACAATCACTCGGACTCATAACGAAACAACCGTAAACTTACCCCAGAATGACTAGTAGTGATGGGCAAATAATACCGAGGCTTCAGAGCTTTGTGTCTAGAAATCCAGGAAGTCGTTTATGAAGCCCGTATTACGTCACTGATGACGTCTAAAGCCTCGCGGGTTCAGGACGTGGTTCGAGTATCATAGTCACCATCAAACCGCAATCACTGTTTCATCTCTTGAAACCACTGCAATAGTTTAACATCAAAATCTCACGTCCTATTATTTACTGACTGAAATTATACTGGCAAGTATAATTTTTTTAATTAACAGTCCTCTATCCGCATAATCAAATACGGGTTAGATGAAATAAATAAATGAACCACAGGAAATTAAATTAAGGTGTTTTTAATGTGTATACATGAGAAGTGCCACTCCAGTGGGTAAAATGTGATGCAGTCCACTGTATCTACAGGGTTGAGAATGAGATGTTTCTGAAAGGTTGTCCTGTCACTGAATTAAATGTGATGTGGTCTATATGCGCTCTCAGAATGGGACAAGAATGTGCCTTTATGAAAAATAATGTATGGCGAGCGCTGCTAGATGCCCTTCCAAGTGAGAAAACACGATAGAGTGCCCTTGCACTGTCAATCTTTGGCAAGTTTTCCCAAAGTGGGTGCCATAACAACAGTCTAGGGCTCCTGTGAAATACTTTTGTTGAGATTTTGATTGTACATCTCAAACCCTGCTTACATTTAAAACACTGCACAGCTGCTAATAAAATATTACTACAAGGGGCCAGTAAGTTATGCTAATGTGTATATGTATGGCATTTTGATTTAATATAATCTGCATCGTCCTTCTTTTTTCTCATTTTCATTGTTAGAAAGCTTAACCAACATCTTTTCCATGCAATTAAGGTGTTGGGGCAAATAACACAAAATGCCCATAGGACTTTAAAGTTTGGTGTGGTGTGAATTGGAAGGGCATGACAAATGAGTTGCTCTCTCTGTCAGAGATGTGTGCCAGTTATATGATGTGGAATCAGTTTTCCCTAATCTGACTATGCTCCTCAAAACACATGCTACAGTCCCAGTGACTGCTTTAGTAGAGTGATCCTTCTCTAAACTGAAGCAGATTAAAACCCAGCTCAGAGGCTGGTGTGGAAGAAGGGATATCAAAGTTGACCATAATGAGGTCATTGACGAATATTAACACATGACCAAAAGAAGAATCCTGCTGTGACTGGTGGTGGTACAACTACCAACCACCATGCTTCCCTCACTACAAAGCTCTCAAAAATAGATGTGTGTGTGTGTGAATGTGTGATTATCTGTGTGTGTTTGTGTGTGTGAAACAAAAACAAATGGTAATAGTTTCTTTGGTGTTTTTATTATATATATATATATTTAAATTTATATTTGTAGTTCCAATGTGTAGTGTTCAGTGTCTGATAATGTAATGTTGCTCTTATCATAAGGTAAATGGTCATCATAGGTTTTTTCATGCTGGTAGGGCCCCGTGTTGTGTATTTAGTGCCATTTTAATTTTTAACCCCTGCCCTTCAAACATCCTCAGTCCGCCACTGTCCCCTATAGCCTCATGGTCTCCCTGTTGCAAAGCTGGTACTGATGCTATTTTCCTTATGCCTCTCATTTTTCTAATCATAGCCCACATGTCACTCACAAAAACATCCGTCCCAGTACTGCTGCAAAATTATCTCCGGTACTGTCTTTTAGCAAATTTTACCATTGGTCTAACTAAAGCTAGAGCAAATCTGAAGCTAAAAGTGTTTTCCGTACCACACAAAGTGCTCTGTTGTGGTGTCTGACTGCATCGGCGCACACCACACTCCACCAAGGCACTGCTGGCTTCTTTTCCAAAGTGCTTTTTATCTGGGATTGATTCCTCAGCAGACTTATCTAGGATACCACAGAGTTCGTCATTCCATTTATCAATATCCCGTGACATTGACCTGGCCTGCAATTTTGACTCACAAAAAACGTTCCTCGAAAAAACTCCTCCAATCTGCTTCATCCAAACGCCATCTATGTAAATATCTGCCCTGTTCTCTGACCACCTTCAATCCCAAATCACAAAAAGGGTGACAAACAGGAAGAAGTCCCACAGTGGGAAATTCACAGTGTTCCAGCTGCAATGGGATAGCAAGGCACTCAGTAAAAAATAGATAAATAAACAGTACAGTATATACAATATAAATAATACAAAGTCAAAAATTCTGATCAATATATTTAAAGATAATTGCACATTGACTATTACCTGCACATGGGGGAACGAAAAAACATTGCACATAAAAATTCTATTTCCTGTAAGTGTGTAGTGTTTAAGTGTGTGTGTATGTAGCTGGGAGCAGTGTGTAGTGTTTAAGTGTGTGTGTGTGTGTTTGTAGTCTGCTGTGTGTATGTGGTCTGCTGGGAGCAGTGCTGGTTGTAGAGTCTAACAGCAGCAGGAAGGAAGGACCTGCCATACCACTCCATTACACACTTGTGGTGAAGCAGTCTGTCACTGAAGAAGCCGCCCAGTGCTGAGTCTTATGCATGGGTTGGGAGTCATTCTCCAGCATGGATGCCAGCTTGGCTAACATACTCCTGTCTCCCACCACCGGCTTTTCAGGACAGAGCTGGCCCTCTTAGTTTGTCCAGTCTCTTCTTGTCCGCCATCAACGTCCTGCAGCCCCAACAGACCACTTTGTAAAAGACGGCAGATGCCCGCACTGTGTCAAAGAAGGTCCTCACGAGTTCTCCCTGCACTCCAAATGATCTCAGTCTCCTCAGCAGGTCTGCTCTGGCCTTTTCTGTAAAGTGCATTGGTGTTAACTGACCAGTCCAGCTTGTTGCTTAGGTGAACACCAAGGTACTTACAAGAGTCCACTGTTATGATGTCCATACCCTGGAGGTTCACTGATGGAGGGGGTGTCTGCACCTGCAGAAATCCACCACCAGTTCTTTTGTCTTCCCCACGCTTATCTAGAGGTGGTTCTGGAGACACCAGTCTACAAAGTCCTGAATCAGTTCTATGTACTTGCTGTCCTCCTCATTAGTTATCAGGCCAACAATCGTTGAGTCTTCAGAGAACTTCTGGAGGTGACAGTTCGACGAGCTGTACATCAAGTCAGCAGTGTACAGGGTGAAGAGGAACTGTGCCAAGACCGTTTTGCATGTGTCCCAATTTTTTAAAAGCATTTCTATTTTCACTTTTTATTTAATTTCTACATTTGAATGTTCTTTTCTTTCGTGTCTTAAATTCTTAGTGTGTGAGTTTGTGTGTCATTGTGTCATTTTGTGTGAGTTCAGATCAGATGTACTTAGTCTTGCTTAAAAGCTTAAATCTTTTGAAAATATTAACTGATCTTTACATTGTATTGAAATATGATTAAT
Organism: Megaleporinus macrocephalus; assembly: GCA_021613375.1. Taxonomy (NCBI): domain Eukaryota; kingdom Metazoa; phylum Chordata; class Actinopteri; order Characiformes; family Anostomidae; genus Megaleporinus; species Megaleporinus macrocephalus. Next base: position 14,324,501 of record CM038708.1, read on the forward strand.
GGTGCTAAAGAAATTTTGCAATAAGAAAAACAACCCTTTAGAGATAAACACTTATCTCTAAAATATTACCAGCTCCACTGTGTTACTCAAATAAGAAATGATGAAATGATTAAACTTACATTTACAGGGCAATAATAACAGGGATATATCTGCTGAGAAACTTATTACCCCAAAAGATCTAGATATTGAAATAATTCCTGCTTTTAATTAATCTGACCTTGATTAAAGCAAAACACTATAATCAGCCAGTCAGCTCTTGAGTACCTTCAGTTAGCATGGCATGCTGAAGCTACACTCATAACAGTTAAATCGTTTAGAAGAAACTAGAGTTGCGTGTGCTCTGCTAAATGTAGAACAAGGGCTGGGCGATAAAACGATAACGATAATTATCGAAATAACGTTTCCTCGATAAAACTATAAGATGTAGTAAATAGAAAGTCGATAGAATTAAGTTCCGTCCATGTTTTGAGAGACAACATAAACAGCCAATGAGAATTAGAATAGCACCGCCCCCAAACCAATCAGATGGGTGAACTATAGTTCCAGCCATTTCATGTTTGGTTGAAGCACACAGCACAGAGTGTAGACGTAGCAGCAGCTTAACCCACGCGCTAGTAAAGTTACTGCAGGCATCACAGTCGAGCAGAGAGAACGAAATGAGAGAAAACAACGACAGAAAACGTTACTACTACTGTTTATGCTTCAAGTGCTCGGGTATAGCAGTTTTACTGTTTGTCGTGATTCCTCAGACCAAACTTAAAGGGCCAGCAACAGCCTGCTTAACACAGTGTCTGTTATAGTACATTTGTCTATGATCTGATAGAAAATAAATCAGAGGAACAATTTAACAAAATTTTTACATTTTGATATCTTCACTTCTCACTTAAAGTAAAAAGCCTATAGTGATTTGATCGTGATTATATATCGATATCGACTGATATGAAAAACATTATCGAGATAAGATTTTTTCCCATATCGCCCAACCCTATGTAGAACAACAAAGAAGTCAGTGTTTGAAATTACTTTTTACCACTGTTTTCTCCACTCCAACTTTTTAGTGAGTGTCCAGCACATCATGGAGGACTGCTTCAAAAACATTATGCAGTTGATACTGTATTTTCACTGAAGGATGGTTCAGGGTTTGTTTGGATTTGTAATGTTTAAAACATACACAGTAGCTACTATGAGTGTGGAGTTGTTGGCTGTAGCTAATCTTTTTGTTATTTGATCTTATTGTAATTGGATTTGCTAATCAGCTGATGACCCAATTTTACCTCATTTTTATTCTATCACTCGATGTGGAGGTGGACTTATGATTAACAGCTGTAATGTTACAACTTCAATCCACATTACACTCCTGCTAACTGGCTAGCTAAGCTTCTAAAGCCCCTGTATTTTTATACATGTATTATGCAGAGTTCTGTCTGTCTACAAAGAACTGTAGGTCCATTTGCTGGACCACAAATAGCTTGGAATCAGACACTGTAAACTATAGTGTAAAAATATACTGGGGCTAAAAACAAACCCGACAGAAAATCATCGTCAGTCCAGTGAATCTATCTTTCAATGATAAACTTCTGGTTGTTTATTATCAGTGTTACAACAAACAAATTACTCTGAATCTGTTTCGAGCAGTACTTTGCTTCAGAAATCATCATCAAAACTTAGTATGCAGTGCTGCTCCAGGTAAGCCTGCAAAAGTGGATTAGGTCAAAGAACTTGTTTTAGATGACTTTCAGGAGTACACTGTGGATCAAACTGACACAACAAAGCCAACATCATTGGAAGAATAGCTAAACATGTGTTTACACCCGCATAGCAGAAAAGCGGAGACGCAGTTATAGGGGCGGAACCAATTTGGCAGTTGACCAATCAGAACTGAGTGTGACAGTTAATCAGAGCACACTGGGCTCATTGGGATGCAGGATCTGAGTGTTTCAGACACAAAGCATTTTGGGAAAACTGAAGCATGTACATCTGTTCTGGTAGACTCCAAAAATCCAAATACCTCTCTGTATCTTTCATTCTCTTTCTTTATTTAAACCACCAAAGAATTTGAACATCAATGATGGCTACACTTTTACACAGTCAGAGAATAATTAATCTAGTCTAAGGATTGTGTTTTTTATATGTTTTTTTTCAGCTGTTGCAGAAAACGAGGATGTAACCTACTCCACTTTGAAGTTCTCTACACAGGGTGAGTCCATGTAACTGTATCTTATTGGCCAGTATGAGCTGCAGGCGTAGAGAGGGTTTGAGGTGGGGAGGGGGTGTCTCTTCCACATGACACAAACAACTTTTAACAAGTTTAAGGTTCAGGCAGTTTTGTGGCTTACTCTGCTAGACTCTGCAGGGTGGTGCAGGGTGGTGACCAGGGTTAGGCCCTCCTGCTGTAGCAGACTGAGCTAGCTCAAATATTCTTATGTATAATAATGTCAAGGGTGCTTTAAGGTGAGGCTGAGTAGGAAATGTCATGACACGTTATGGATGATCTGACATTTTGGATGGGCTGTCAGTTTAGGCTAGTTCTGTATAGCATAATAAGTCTTCCCTTCCTAAAATAATCTTCTCAGCATTCTCTATGCAGTGCTCAGTCTCAGAACAGAGATTGTTTAATTTTTTAATTGTTATAAATGCCATACGCTTACAGTTTAGGTAGCATTAAGGTACTCTAATTCCATGAGATTATTGCATGAAAATTGCGTGAAATGTGCCATTGACTGAATTACATAGGACAGTGGCTGAGTGAAAAATGCCAGTGAAAAAATGCATCTAAATTGTATATGGTATTCAGTGTAGTCTGATTGCAGTGAGTAGGCCAGCAGGTATATTCAGTGTAGTCTGATTGCAGTGAGTAGGTCCGCAGGAATATGTAGTTTAATCTGATTGCAGTGAGTAGAGTCAGCAGGTATATTCAGTGTAGTCTGATTGCAGTGAGTAGAGTCAGCAGGTATATGTAGTTTAATCTGATTGCAGTGAGTAGAGTCAGCAGGTATTTTCAGTGTAGTCTGATTGCAGTGAGTAGAGTCAGCAGGTATATGTAGTTTAATCTGACTGCAGTGAGTAGAGTCAGCAGGTATATGTAGTTTAATCTGATTGCAGTGAGTAGAGTCAGCAGGTATATGTAGTTTAATCTGACTGCAGTGAGTAGAGTCAGCAGGTATTTTCAGTGTAGTCTGATTGCAGTGAGTAGAGTCAGCAGGTATATGTAGTTTAATCTGATTGCAGTGAGTAGAGTCAGCAGGTATATGTAGTTTAATCTGATTGCAGTGAGTAGGTCAGCAGGTATATGTAGTTTAGTCTGATTGCAGTGAGTAGAGTCAGCAGGTATATTCAGTGTAGTCTGATTGCAGTGAGTAGAGTCAGCAGGTATATGTAGTTTAATCTGATTGCAGCGAGTAGAGTCAGCAGGTATATTCAGTTTAGTCTGATTGCAGTATAGTTAGCAGGTATAATCAGTTTAGTCTGATGGCAGTGAGTAGAGTCAGCAGGTATATGTAGTTTAGTCTGATTGCAGTGAGTAGAGTCAGCAGGTATATGTAGTTTAATCTGATTGCAGCGAGTAGAGTCAGCAGGTATATTCAGTTTAGTCTGATTGCAGTATAGTTAGCAGGTATAATCAGTTTAGTCTGATGGCAGTGAGTAGAGTCAGCAGGTACATTCAGTTTAGTCTGATTGCAGTGAGTAGAGTCAGCAAGTATATTCAGTTTAGTCTGATTGCAGCAAGTAGAGTCAGCAGGTATATTTAGTTTAGTCTGATTGCAGTGAGTCAGCAGGTATATTCAGTTTAGTCTGATTATCTGTGCGTGAGACCATAGTGCCCCCTCTGTCCCCCAATGTAGCGAAGACTATATCATCATCTTTTTCAGTTCATCACAGAACATACATAGGGGTCTATAGTGCACTAGCCCACCTCCCCAAAAACTCCATTCTTCTAAAAGCCATAATGACTATAATGTTATATTAAAATGTTAATGTTGATAAATTTGGGATGCGTATATACGCCCATTGAAAATGAATGTATTTTAGTACAATGTAAATATATTAAAGAAGCATATCTCTGTACTACTGAACATTAACATGTATTATAATGCTGCAAAAAGTCAAACTTCAAAGGCATGTTATCAATAATCTTTACTGGAATGTAAATGTACATTCAGAAACAAGCTTAAATGAAATAGGAGTATCAAGGCTATGTTTAAAATGTAAGGAGTAGATAGTACTGATAATGGAGTGTGAATGTAAGGGGTAGAAAGTACTGATAATAGAGTGTAAATGTAAGGAGTAGAAAGTACTGATAATAGAGTGTAAATGTAAGAAGTAGAAAGTACTGATAATGGAGTGTAAATGTAAGGAGTAGAAAGTACTGATAATGAAGTGTAAATGTAAGGAGTAGAAAGTACTGATAATAGAGTGTAAATGTAAGGAGTATAAAGTACTGATAATGGAGTGTAAATGTAAGGAGTAGAAAGTACTGATAATGGAGTGTAAATGTAAGGAGTAGAAAGTACTGATAATTGAGTGTAAATGTAAGGAGTAGAAAGTACTGATAATGAAGTGTAAATGTAAGGAGTAGAAAGTACTGATAATGGAGTGTAAATGTAAGGAGTAGAAAGTACTGATAATGGAGTGTAAATGTAAGGAGTAGAAAGTACTGATAATGAAGTGTAAATGTAAGGAGTATAAAGTACTGATAATAGAGTGTAAATGTAAGGAGTAGAAAGTACTGATAATGGAGTGTAAATGTAAGGAGTAGAAAGTACTGATAATGGAGTGGAAATGTAAGGAGTAGAAAGTACAGATAATGGAGTGGAAATGTAAGGAGTAGAAAGTACTGATAATGGAGTGGAAATGTAAGGAGTAGAAAGTACTGATAATGGAGTGTAAATGTAAGGAGTAGGAGTAAAAAGTGAGCTAAAAAAGAATTACTCCAGTAAAGTATAAATAACCAAAATTTCTACTTAAGTAAGATAACAAAGTATTTGTACTTCCTTACTTGACACCTCTGCTGATAAGGGAATGTTTACTGTCTTTAATAGGTCAACATCTGTTAAAGTATGCTAACATACTGTATAAGGAGCTAAGGGTCAGTAGGATGTTCACTAAAATGGATCTAAATGTTTAACTTTTATTCAAGCAGTCTGTCTGTAAAGGCCAAACCAAAAAAATAGACCAGATTAAACAGATTAAACTATTTACTGCAAACAGATAAACTAGGAAACCTCACATCATCATGAAATGCAAGTAGTTTCATGTGAAACATTATGCTTAGTTCACAGTTCAGAGGTGTAACTGTACACTAGCAGAGCACCTTCACACTCCATTCACACTTTTATGCATCACTGTGTTATTTCTCTTCACAATCTTCACAATTTGTGTTAGCCATCCTACATCAGCATTTAGTTGGATGGTCCACCATCCAAAGATCTTGTCAGTGGTGGTTTTAAGATGGTCCCATTCCACAGATGAACAAATGTGAATGAAAAAACAAGTTTCTGACTTTTTAATGTTTAAAAGGACACTAATCAGAAAAATATTGAACATACTTTTAAGTATTTTAAGTTATTCCTTATGAATTATTTCAAGCAGCTGGCCAGCTAAGACTGGATGACTCTGCTGACCCCTCGCCTGAGACAAGGTCAAAGATCACAACGATTGGACAAGCTAAAGAGAGACTACTGTGGATTTCTCTGTGTGCTCTTTTTATTGCGGTGGCCCTCGTCACTGGAGTACTCTGTGAGTGTAAAAACTTAATTGTAAACATTTGATATACATCCTTTACTTTCAATGTAAGTCAATAGAACCAGAATTTTTTCCAAGCTATTTTAGAGCACTATTGGTCCCTTAGTCATGAAATTTTCACCCAATGTAAACAATCACTGTCATGTAGAAAATGATGTAGAAAAATTAAATTATCAACAAAAATGGAGATACATGTTTTTCAATGGACAGCGATGATATGTTGATATATAAATGTTTCATGATTTATAAAGTGGTGCTATGAGAAAATATGTGAATCTTCTGTTTCTGTTTCCCAGACATCCGTTGCAGCATTTCACATAAAGAAAATACCACAGGTTAGTTGTTTATGCAACAAAATAAAAACCAAAACCTCTATTAAACTATTTTCCTGGCACTTACAGTAAATACAGTGAGTTTGTGTCAGAACTGAATACAATCCACTGAAAAATTAAATCAAGCAGATTTACTGGAGAATTAATTAAAAGTGTGTGTCTGTTATTCTATAAAGATTATATATTACAGACATTCTAAAATGAAAACATGACTCTTGGATGTGTATTGTACCTGATGTTGTTTTGATAATTTAACATTTATTTGAATTTAACACAGAAGATAAACAAAGTCAAGCACACAAAAAAGAAAATTATATATAATGTAAATTATTATTATCTCTAAGAAATGTCTCAACACTGTAACTGTACTGATGCAGATCAGTGTGTGGGTGGTGCTTGTTGTGCTGAGGGCTGGAAGTACTTCAGTGGGAAGTGCTACTACTTTTCTACTGATATGAAGACCTGGACTGAGAGTAGAGATGCTTGTGTGGCTGCAGGAGGAGACTTGGTGATTATCAACAATAAGGAGGAGCAGGTATGATGATCAGATCAGAATATGAAGGTCTCCATAATACTGACTGACTGAAATGAGGTAAAATAAATAAGCAGTGAAGTTAAAGAGTTAATAAATAGGCTGCCCACCTTGCAAAAAGACAACTATCAGACATCATTATACATCTGGTTGACTCTCATGTGGTCTCATGTTGCTTGTTTTCTATCACCATTGCTGTCAGTGTTTGATTGTGACTTGGTATATATATATATATATATATATATATATATATATATATATACAGTGACTTATTATTATTATTATTATTATTATTATTATTGGAAGCTTGCTTAGCTTAAAAGTATTTTATTTATTAGGATAATTTTATTTAAATCTCCTGTAGATCATTTTAATTTAAAAAAATATTCTGTGTTCAATGTAAATAAAAAATATCAACAACAACAACAACACTACTACTACTACCACCACATTATATTAATGCTGACCAGCTTTTCTCTGCAGTATTATATGATCAGGTTGTTTCTTGTTACAGGATTTCTTAAAGAGATCAGTTCCTGGTGGGGGTGAACAGCACTACTGGGTGGGTCTAACTGATGCTGTGACGGAGCGGGACTGGCGCTGGTTAGACGGAACACGACTCAGTACGACACCAAAGTAGGTCAATTTCATACACTGTAAACACCACAGATCTGATTTCTGAGATTCATTTTTCTTCTCTTATTTAAAGTCTCTGGACTGGAACAGAGCCTGATAACTGGAACGGGACAAACCAGCAGTATCCTGAAGGAGAGGACTGTGCTCTGATTTGTCTAGACGATCGCTGTTATGGTTTAATGGATGGATTCTGTAATGTACAGGAGAAAAAAATAAAGAGTATTTGTGAATCAAAAGCAGTAAATAAAAATAAATAAATTACATTCAGCACAGTGAGAGTATTGTTACAAACGACAGGATCATCCAGCAGAGAAACATCATATATTTTCTTCTTTATCCATTAATTTATTAACCCATAAGTGTGAACCCCTACACTTTACTAAATACAGTGTTGGCCCTATCATCTGGTGTCCAGGGGTCTAAGAGAGTATAATTTTCTCTGATTTAAAGTTAAAAACTATACTGTGCTTTCTTCATAGGAGTTGGGTTTAGAGCGAAAAGAAATTTTTGGTCTTCAGTTTAAATCTTTTCTTGAGTCTCTGTAATGTTGGGTTGAGCTGCTTTAGGTTATTGTGGTGTCATTAAAATAGCTATGTAGTCTACAATATTTTGATCCTGCTTATTCATGTTTCAGTTATAAGAGTGTTTCAGATGTAGTTGCTTTTTCAGGGAAGCACTATTTGTACAGTAAATCAGAACAAAGATTACATATATCAGCATTGAAAACACATTCAATACCATTCTATGACATTCACAGACTACTCTGGGTACACAACATCAGTGTTATAAGGAGACCTCAGAGGATAAAAACACAATGTAGAACATATGTACATTCGCTGCTCTTCTCCTGAGTTCACTCCTCTTAAAAAGTTTTATTTTAACCCCTTGTGCTGACACAAGCTTGTAAAGTCACACTGCAAGTGTTGACCTGTGTAGTGCAATAATACTGAAGTGTATAATTCATTAAATAAAATACTGAAACACAAACACGCTGTGTGCATGCTTTTGTTTTAGGCGGGTTTGGGGGGAGTTAGGTGGCTAACAGTTTTAATAATCCACAATAGTCAGGTTTGTAGATGCATAGGTTACCTTGTGCATTTACGTTAATATCTATTAAATTCACCTTTACATAATTAGCAAGTCCTAAACATAACACTTACTCTAAAACCAACCTCAAAGAAATGTGTGTGAAAGACTCTGCTTATTCCTCTATACACTAAATACCCTGTGTACTACAGACCCTGCTTATTCCTCTACATACTAAATACCCTGTGTACTACAGACCCTGCTTATTCCTCTATACACTAAATACCCTGTGTACTACAGACCCTGCTTATTCCTCTATGTACTAAATAACCTGAGTACTATAAGACACTGCTTATTCCTCTACATACTAAATAACCTGTGTACTACAGGCCCTGCTTAATCATCTATGTACTAAATACTCTGTGTACTACAGACCCTGCTTATTCCACTATGTACTAAATAACCTGAGTACTATAGACCCTATAGACCCTGCTTATTCATTTATATACTAAATAATCTGTGTACTATAGATGCTGCTTATTCCTCTATGTACTAAATAACCTGAGTACTATAGACCCTATAGACCCTGCTTATTCATTTATATACTAAATAATCTGTGTACTATAGACGCTGCTTATTCCTCTATATACTAAATAATCTGTGTACTATAGATGCTGCTTATTCCTCTATATACTAAATAATCTGTGTACTATAGACGCTGCTTATTCCTCTATATACTAAATAATCTGTGTACTATAGACGCTGCTTATTCTTCTATATACTAAATACCCTGTGCACTATAGACCCTGCTTATTCCACTATATACCAAATACCCTGTGTACTATAGGCCCTTTTTATTCCTCTATATACTAAACCTCCTGTGTAATATATACCCTGTCTATTCCTCTCTATACTAAATAACATGTGTACTATAGACTCTGCTTATTCCTTTATATACTAAATAACGTGTGTACTTAAGATGCTGTTTATTCCTCTATATACTAAATACCCTGTGTACTATAGACTCTGCTTATTTCTCTATATACTAAATACCCTGTGTACTATAGACCCTGCTTATTCCTCTATATACTAAATACCCTGGGTACTATAGACCCTGCTTGTTCCTCTATATACTAAATACCCTGTGTACTATAGACCCTGCTTATTCCTCTATATACTAAATACCCTGTGTAAAATAGACCCTGCTTATTCCTCTTTATACTAAATAACCTGTGTACTATAGACTCTGCTTATTCCTCTATATACTAAATAATGTGTGTACTATAGACCCTGTTTATTCCTCTATATACTAAATACCCTGTGTACTATAGACCCTGCTTATTCCTCTATGTACTAAATAACCGGTGTACTAGAAACCCTGCTTATTCCTCTATATACTAATACCCTGTGTACTATAGACCCCGCTTATTCCTCTATATACTAAATAACCTGTGTACTAAAGACCCTGATAATTCATCTATATACGAAATACCCTGTGTACTATAGACCCTGCTTATTCCTCTATGAACTAAATAACCGGTATACTATAAACTCTGCTTATTCCTTTATATACTAAATAACGTGTGTACTATAGACCCTGCTTATTCCTCTCTATACTAAAGAACATGTGTACTATAGACTCTGCTTATTCCTTTATATACTAAATAACGTGTGTACTATAGACGCTGTTTATTCCTCTATATACTAAATACCCTTTGCACTATAGACTTTGCTTATTCCTCTATATACTAAATAACAGGTGTACTATAAACCCTGCTTATTCCTCTATATACTAAATACCCTGTGTACTATATTCCCAGCTTTTTCCTCTATATACTAAATACTCTGTGTACTAAAGACCCTGCTTATTCCTCTATATACTAAATACCCTAAGTACTGTAGACCCTGCTTATTCCTCTATATACTAAATACCCTGTGTACTAAAGACACTGCTTATTCCTCTGTATACTAAATACCCTAAGTACTGTAGACCCTGCTCATTCCTCTATATACTAAGTACCCTGTGTTCTATAGACCCTACTTATTCCTCTATATACTAGATAACCTGTGTACTATAGATGCTGCTTATTCCTTTATATACTAAATACCCTGTGTACTATAGATGCTACTTATTCCTCTATATACTAAATACCCTGTGTACTGTAGACCCTGCTTATTCCTGTATGTACTAAATACCCTGTGTACTATTGATGCTGCTTATTCCTCTATATACTAAATATCCTGTGTACTATAGACCCTGCTTATTCCTCTATATACTAAATACCCTGTGTACTATAGACCCTGCTTATTCCACTATATACCAAATACCCTGTGTACTATAGATCCTGCTTATTCCTCTATATACTAAATACCACAGAGGACTGTGCTCTGATTTGTCTAGACTCTAGCTGTTATGGTTTACTCGATGCATTCTGTGTTGTACAGTATAAAAAACTAAAGCGTATTTGTAAAGCAAATTAAATAAATTACAGTTAGCACAGTAATGTAGAGACAACAGCTCACAGCACACCTTAAATTGTGTGTATTGTTCTGTTTATTCTTTTCTTTTTTATTAATTCATTTGTTAAAAACAATAGTATGTCCCTGTGAAATTAATGTAAATGTACTGTAATAAGCAGCTCCTAGTTTGATCTGATTGTAGGTAAAACAGTCACTGCATCTGGGATGTATTTGGAACTTGCATTAGCAAAGATAGATTTGCCCTCAACCTCATCCTGCAGATGAGCAACAGCATGTTGATAGTTCATCTCAGAACACAGTCTGACTGTGATCTCCATTTCTCCATTTCTCTTTCTCTCTCTCTCTCTTTCTCTCTCTCTCTCTCTCTCTCTCTCTCTCTCTCTCTCTCTCTCTCTCTGTAAGTGCATTTGATTGTGCTTGTATATGTGTGTTGTACTGTGTGAGAGACAGTTCAACTTTTGTTAAATAAAGTTTCTGGTTCTTGAAGTAAACAGTCAGATAACCATCAACACACTCACGGCAGTTTAAACTGACCCAATTGTTTGTTTGTTTGTGCACATGCTTGTGGGTACAGTTAAAACAAATATTAAATTCATATGAATCTGCATGGAGTACATTATATATAGGTGGGAGCTGCATGTTTGCATACTATTTGTGACATTTTTAGCCAACGTCCAGGACAATTTCTTTCAGTCCGTCCATGCCCGACCAAGTCAGTGAGCCAAGTCAAATCTTTTCGAATTGAGTGCCTGTGCACAGGAAGAATGAAAAGAGGATACTAACCAATGAGTGTTATGGTTTGATTTGGAAAGGAAGTTGTTATAAGCAGCTGCAAACCTTTAGACGATAGAGAGACTAAAAGTGTAAGAGAGGTGTTCTGACATCAAAATAGGCAAAAGTTGTGTGGCTAGCAGTAAACTAAAATTAACAGACCTGTGCTCTAAAACCATTGTAACAAGATATGATCAAAAGTATGCCCATGATCATGAGTGGTGCCTTCAGAATTTTATCAGGCATTGCATATATGGGGGACAGAAAGCTGTAACATTCTTCAATAAAATTCTTTCAGTGGCTTTTAGAACACATATCAATGCATAGACATATTCAGTTTTAAAAAAATGTAATTCAAAGCTAGTAAACTATTTAACAGGGAGAGGGTGGCATATGTATTCCTAACAATAACTGTACCAGCAAAATCCAACTTTCCATAATTCTATCGTCCGCTAGAATACTGTAACAACCAAATACTGTATTCTATTACTGTTATTATAGCTGCTACCTCAGTGACTGCTGTGTTTGTGTATGCTAGGTATGCTATTCCTGTCTGCAATATGTCATAGTATGTTGCCTCCTTTTTGCACAACTTCATATTTTCAGTACAGCATACTGTGTGTCCAACCTAACATTAATGCAGGAAACCTTAACTTACAATTCTTTGTCAATTGCATGTATAATTTAAGTTTTCTGACAGCAGTACCATGTAACGTAAAGTATCTTGTTTAGTTTGTAATTTAATTGGATTTATCTAATTATAAACAGACGTACAGATACTGTTGCATTTTGTTTATTTGTAATTTACCGTAATTCCACAAATGTTGTTCTACGTCACTATACATACAGTGATTTACTACCTTACCTACAGTGGAATGAGCTTATAGGATATATTTTAGGGGATAAAAATATATCCTATAAGGGACGTCCTTGATTTTGACAGTTTTGTATGCCAGCAGTTGGTTAATAAATGAATGAAAAAAGTTGTCACTCTTCTGTGGCTCAGTCATTCTTGTGATGCAGTGGGGGTCCATGTAGCGCACAAAGTGGCCTTTAAAGTGCGCCATGAAACCCACAGACAGCTTCATCTACATGAGGAAGTAGAGCACTATTCTCATCTCTATCTGACAGAGACAGTTGAACAGCAGTTCTCTCTCCACTCCTGATATAGACACTCTGTTCACACAGAGAAATCAGCACCATGACAGATAGAAAGTCAGGCAAGTTCAGTGGTGAGTTTTATTTTACCTTTTTATATTTTATTGAACTAACATAGCGTTAGCATTTCCGAAAATCTTGTTCAGAAAGGCTACAAACACTCAACAGTGTAGTATAATTTTTCATCTGGTAATTTTTGTATTTGGAAATAAATGCTGAATAAAATGTAATGTCTGCACTTTTTTCACCTTCAGTTAATTTCTAAAATTGGATGTTCTTTCCCTTCATGCTTTAAAGACTTTGTGTCCCAATCCTTTTGTGTGACTTCCGATCAGATTTGCTTACTGTTGCTGTTGGAACAAAGCTTGTATTTTTTTATCTTTAATTTTTATCTTCCAGAACTTTAAAATACCAACTGCTGAGCAGTAGAAATGCTACAAAGTACAACATTTCTGTTCTGCTGACTTACATTCAGGGTTAAGAACCTTTTGTAAATAAAAGGCTAGGTTACACACTTATTACCAGTGCCACTGTGTTAGTCAAATAAGTAATAATGAAATGATTAAATGTAAAGATCGTGTAAAAATTGCTTCTTAAAGAAGCTACTGTGGTGTGGCTTGTTGGGGGTAGGGGGTGAGGAAGAAGTCCATATATATTATTGATCTAGTGCCAAGATGCAGTTTGGTTTCTGAATGCAGAATTTGTTTTCTTTTTTGCGATGTGTGTGGGTGCTTATGTGCTTAACTGTGTGAAACTTCTCACAGATTATAAATATAAATGAAGCAGATGAACATCCTGATAATGTACCACGCACAATGATGTCAGTACATTTAACACCTGAGATCACCTTCTGTGCTTTTTTTAAATAGGGTTACTATTAAACAAGATGTTGTTCAACATTTCCCAAATAGAGAGGCATGCACGTTGTGCTACTATGGTTTAAGTATCGGTTACTGTGAATAGCAGAGGTAGTAGAAGATGAACTGATTTCCAAAAAGCAAAAAATAAAACATTTATCTTTAACGATTTGTACATTACATCCAAGGTGCAAAACACATCCTAATTAACCTGGACTCTTGAAGCTCTAGGGAGACCCTGCAAATTGACTCTGATGTTATAATGTCCATTGGGCAAAAACACAGGCTCAAATACAAATTCACTGAAAGGCCACTGGTCATTGCTGAAAACTTGGTGGAAAGAGGTGGAAATTTGTACTCATTTCTCAATTCAAAGACAAAAGAGGAGACATGTAATATCACTGCTAATGAGTGGAAGAGGCCATTACCAAATTACAAAAGAGTGCTTTTCAAAAGAATTGTTAAACATAAAATTTTGTTGCCATTGAAGCTACAATCACCACCATTATGGCAAGTTGGCAGCCAGTCAACACTGGAGTAGCCAGCCAACATATATCACACCTTGATTTTATCTCATGGTTATGGAATAGAAAAAAAGATGTGTATTATATATATACAGTTAGGCCCAGAAATATTTGGACAGAGACACAATCTTCATGATTTGGGCTCTTCATGCCACCACATTGGATTTTAAATGAAAAAACTGGGTTTCAATTGAAGTGTAGACTTTCAGGTTTAATTCAAGAGGTTGAACAAAAATATCCTATGAAATGTTTAGGAATTCCAACCATTTTTCTACAAAAATGTTCATAAAAATGAATCCTTTGCAGGCAGTGACTGCCTGATATCTGGAACCCATGGCTATCACCAAACGCTGGGTTTCCTCCTTTGTGATGCTTTGCCAGGCCTTTACTGCAGCTGTCTTCAGTCGTTGCTTGTTTGAGGGTTTTTCTGCCTTAAGTTTTGTCTTAAGCAAGTGCAGTGCATGCTTACTCGGGTTGAGATCTAGTGATTGATGCGACCATTGCAGAATATTCTACTTCTTTGACTTAAAAAACTCCTGGGTATGTTTTGGGTCACTGTCCATCTGTCCATCTGCATTTGGCTGAAAGTATATCCCTGTGCATTTCAGAACTCATATAGCTGCTTCTGTCTTCTGTCACATCATCAATAAACACCAGTGACCTATTGCTGTTGGAAACCTTGCATGCACATGCCATCACATTGCCTCCACCATGTTTTACAGAGGATGTGGTATGCTTTAGATCATGAGCCGTTCCAAGCCTTCTCCATACTTTCTTCCTCACATCATTCTGATACAGGTTGATCTTAGGTTCATCTGTCTGTATAACTGCGCTGGCTTCTTTAGATGTTTTTTGGCTAAGTATAATCTGCGGTTTCTATTTTAGAGGCTGATTAATGGTTTACACCTTGTGGTGAACCCTCTGTATTTGCTCTCATGAAGTCTTCTCTTTATGGTAAACTTAGATACTCATACACCTACTTCCTAGAGAGTGTTCTTCACTTGCGTGGATGTTGTGAAGGGGTTTTTCTTTACCATGGAAAGAAATCTGCGATCATCCACCACTGATGTCTTCCAAGGATGTCCAGGCCTTTTTGAGTTCCCAAGCTCACAAGTGCGCTCTTTTTTCCCAAAATGTACCAAACTATATATTTGGCCACTCCTAATATTTCCACTGTCTCACTGATGGCCTTCTTCTTTTTTCTTCTGTTGTGTTACTGGCCATTTATTTCTGTTGCTGTGTATGTATGTATGTATGTATGTATATATATATATATATATATATATATATATATATATATATATATATATATATATATATATATATATATATATATATAAATAAAATCTACAATGATGGCTGCTATTGTATGGTCAGTACAGTAGATGGTGCTGTTGAACTGTCATCATCTTCAGTAAAGAAACACTGAAAAAGGGACTTCTCAACTTACATATCAATAAACTTATTATTATTAAACTTAGAAAAACACATAGAAAACTGAAGAACAGTGTTTTTGTTTCTTGTGTTTGTGTTCAGGTCAGAGTTGTCAGCAGCTCAGGTATTACCAGATACGAGGAGAGAAGTGGCTGTTAAAGCTGAAGCTGCTGGTTCTGGCTGTTCTCTGTGTTCTCCTTGGAGCTTTCCTCATAGCATTTAAAGTTCAAAGTCAGTATTTCATACACTCTGAAATGACAACGACAACTTAGCTGGACACATAATGCTTTTTTGTTATAAAACACTTCAGAAATTGTACAAAGTGAACTATATCAGGTTTCTCACATACATGTTCTGATATGTTTTCAAATTGTAACTTTAATTTGTTATTGTAAATTTTGAAGCTTATATCCAGGACTCTGAGGACACTTTGAAGAATTTCTCCTGGAAAAACTCAGGTAAATTCATTTTTCTGATTTGTAGTCTCAAGTATTTTTCACAAAAGTATTTTTGTTTTTAAAGGTACCTCACAAAATCATCTTGCGGCGATTTCTATTGGTCTATTTATCAAAATTTTTTTTTTACAAAATATAAACAGTTTACTGACTTTCCAGAGAGAGACAAGAGAATTAAGCAGCTCCAGACAGAAAAGTATCAACTTAACAGCAATCTTAAAGGTGAGACCGAGCCGCATCCAGAGGCTCTATGTTGGTGGCTGATGGGTCCAGAGGCTTGGCAGCACCAAATAAAGGGTCTGTAGGCTCTGTGGCCGTGGCCTTTAGGTCCAGAATCAGCTTTTCTGGGGTTTTACTTCTGGGAGGACCAGGGTGCCTGATAGGGTGGTTGGGAGATGAGGAGACAGGGTGTCCAGAGGGTTGGTCGGCACTGACAGAGACCAAAACAATAACAAACACACATGGCAGGACACACATGGGAAGGTAAACAAAGACAGAACCAGACAAAGAGCGGCAGCGCTAGACAGGATATCACAGTTACTTGTTCATCCTCTTATGTTGGACTGATGGCAGACTCAGCGCTACAGTGACTCACTATCACATATTGAGGAAGAAAGTGGTACTTTTAGACAGGACAAGCCAAAGCTAACTGGTTAGCATACTAACCTGGAGCTTCCCAGCATTGAGATTGTCTGTTCTTTAACTTTTATTTTTTTGTTCTACAGTTTATTTGTCAGGTGTTTTCTGCCTGTTTGTTTAATTGTGTGGATGTTTGTTTAAACATGTTATTCCTACCACATATTATGTTTGAATGATGTTTTGTTATTCTAACCATGATGGTGTTTGTGTCTCAATAACTAATTAATCATGTAATTGTGAAGTTATAATTAATAGATACTTGGTTACTGCAGTCTTTGTATAATGAATAACTGGTATAAGTGCAGTAACTATTGAGATGTGATGCGCCGTTCCTGGTGAGATTGGTAAACAATTCAATGCTGTTGTACTATTTTTCTCTTCAACCTTATTTCGTGATTTGGCCCTCAGATGGTTCGTTCTATATTTCTCATACAGCACTACTGTTAATATGGTGTAAGATTAAATATTAATCAACAGGCATGCTGCTGAAGTTAATGTGACATTATGATTTCAGAGACAGTCAGAAGCGTTCAGCTGCTCCAGGCAGAAAAGAATCAGCTTATTAAAGATCTTCAAGGTGAGAGAGACCTGCATCTTTACTTGTAGAAATGTTCTTGATACGTATGTGACACTATAGCTTTTTCTGATCTGGTTGTGGATTTAATTGAATGAGTGCGGAATTTTTCTATACTATTTAAATGTGATTCCACAATTACAGGATTAATTCTACAGTGACTTACATAAATAGTTACTTTGCATTTATTTATTTATTTGCATCCTGTATCAATAGGTTTGATTCTGCACCCCTGACGTTTTTGTAGAATAAAAATGTCAAAAATGTAAATTATTAGTAGTAGTAGTTGAAGTAGTAGTAGAGATGGTGCACTCGAGTGGACTTGGTATCCATGATTTAAACTTAACTTAAACTTGGCACAGATGACTCGAAATGACTTGTACTTGTGTATGAAATGTTTGTATGTGCACATACTAAGAGGATATATGTATTTTTTTATAATTTTTTTTATTTAGTTGTTGATAATTGGGTGATTTTGTTTTGGACTACGTGTAAATCTGGCAACCCATCAGAACGCAGACCAACAAGTAAAGCTCTGAAGTTTGGATTTAAGGAGTATGTAGTCGACGATTAGAATAAAAAGCGAACAGCAACATGCAGGGTCTGCAGTTCTAAATCAGCGAAGACCAGCACAAAATCTAATTTCATTCATCACTTCAGAACCCACAGAGAGGCCAGTGTTTCTGTTAAGGTAACGGTAAACACTGGCTAGGCGAACATTAGCAAAATATCTAATGTTAGTTGAAATATTAGATTCAGCTTTAGAATCTGCATTTATTATACAAAACAGTCAACATTAATAAAATTTGACTTCAGTAAAGTGATATGATTTGAGTCTCGCTGTTAACGTTAACATTATAAAAAGCCTTTATAATCGAGTCCTAGTAAACTAACGCTAGTGCTAGATGTATAGTCTGCAGTTCCAACGTTAATGTCTGTGACCAAAACAGACCCCCATTTTCCCAGTAGTACTTCAGTTTATAGCGGTAAACTAGAGATGGGCCGATCAGCGTTTATGAGACCGATTCTGATCGGCGATCACCTTTCAGCACGATCGGCCGATAGCCGATACCAATAGAGGGCGGGGCTATATGCCATTTATATGTTATTTTAGCGCAAGCAAGTCATGACACATCGTCTAAACTGGTTTATTACCATTTTTAATGAGCTCATGTGAAACAGTATAATATTTTAACAAAATTAACAGTAAATAAACAAAGTAAATCAAACAAATATCTCCAATACTGCAATCATTCAATTTAGACCCTTAATTTAAAACTAAAAAAGCTAATTAAATAAATGCAGTAAAAACTGCAGTCATTAAACGCAAACTCTGTAATTTTAAACGACAATCTGTAATCATTAAATGTAGATCTTGAGTTGCTGCTGCTGTTTTGTTCGTACCGGTCAGATCTGGTCTGCACGGTGTTCTGGGTTATTAGTTTTGTGCTAGCTGTGCGTGCTAGCTCTGCTGTTTACTGATACTCACTGTATTCAGCTGTGTGCAGTGCTGTATCAGATTAGTGTGTTATATGTCTTTGTCTTGGTTCCTCAACGAGACACGCTGATTTTACTAATTTAAAAATGTCCTGAATGAGTCTGTCACGTACGGTAAACAATTACAATTTGAGGTCCCATAAAATAGGCAAATCATGTTATCATATCAGACCAATATTTTCCTGAAGAACACTCTCTCATGTACTCAAGATGTGAGGATGGAGTGATACTACTGTTGAATTTGGAGTAATGGGATGGCAAACTTGTGAAAATTTTCTAATCAGTTCTGTATTGACCATGATTTATAGTCTCATAAAACAGGTAAATAAAAGTGTTATCAATTCAGACAACAATATTCTTGAAGAACACTCTCTGTCAAGTGATAAATGACCTGTTTGGATGTAGATTTTTATTTACTAACATAAGAGTGCTCTTTAATATTCTATACTAAGGAAAAATGAAAGGCAATTCGGCAGCTGTTCTCTCTTTGGATGACCCAAAAGAATTTAACCAGATAATAATTAAGGTTTTAAGATAAACGTTTGGTATGCTTTATATTCTCCATCCATCCATCCATCCATCCATCCATCCATTATCTACCGCTTTTCCGGGAATCCAGGTCACGGGGTAGCAGATTAAGTAAAGAAACCCAGACTTCCCTCTCCCCAGCCACCTCCTCTAGCTCCTCCGGGGGGATACCGAGGTGTTCCCAGGCTGCTGCGCCAATCCACCTGTCAACCTCCTGCACCATCCGTCCCTCACTCATGAACAAGAACCTGATATACTTTAACTCCTCCACTTGAGGCAGGAGATCATTTCCAACCTGGAGCAGGCACTCCACCCTTTTCCAGCTGAGGACCATTGTCATGGATTTGGAGGTGCTGATTTTCATCCTAGCCGCTTCACACTTGGCTAAAGGTCACATTTTGATGATGCCAGCAGGACCACATCGTCTGCAAAAAGCAGAGATGGAATCTGGAGGCGACCAAACCAGACATCCACCGTTTTCAAAATTATGAACAGGACCAGTTATAGCGGGCAGCCCGGACCAACCCTCACTGAAAACCAGTCTGTCTTATTACCGGCAATGTGAAGCAAGCTCCTGTTCTGTTCATATAGGAACCAGATGGCCCGTAGCAATGAGCCCTGTATCCCATATTCCCAGAGCACCCCCCACAGCATACCCCGAAGGACACTATCGAATGCCTTCTCCAAATCCACAAAGCACATGTGTACTGGTTGAGCAAACTCCCATGCACCCACCAGGACCAGGGCGAGGGTAAGGAGCTGGTCCAGCGTTCCATGACCAGGACGAAACCTGCATTGTTCCTCCTGGATCAGAGATTTGACCATCTGCCGGACTCTCTTCTCCAGTACCCCTACATAGACCTTACCAGGGAGGCTGAGGAGTGTGATCCCCCTATAGTTGGAACACACCCTCCGGTCCTCCTTCTTAAAAAGGGGGACCACCACCCCAGTCTACCAATCCAGGGGCACTGCCCCCAGTGGCCATGCTATGTAGCAGCGGCGTATCAGCCAAGACAGCCCTGTGTCATCCTGAACCTTGAGGAGCTCAGGACGGATCTTATCCACCCCAGAGCCCTGCCACTAAGGAGTTTTTTGACTACCTTGGCTACTTCAGCCCGAGTGATAGACGAGCCCCCGTCCAAGTCCCCAATTTCTGCTTCCTCTACAGAAGGCGTGCTGGTGATATTGAGGATATTCCTTCCATTGCCAAACAACTTCCCTAGTCGAGGTCAACAGCTCCCCACACTCACTTTATACGGTGTTGGTAAAAAAGCCACGCCTAAGCTGTTTGCCAGAATCTTCTTGGAGCTGGGTTTTTGCCTCAGCAACGGCCACAGCTGCAGCCTACTTGGCACGTCGGCTGCCTCCGGAGTCCCACAAGCCGCAAGGCTCGATAGGACTCTTTCTTTAGCTTGCCAGCCTGCCACATGAGGTGTCATACTATATACGAGCTAGACAATGGACATACTATATACGAGCTATTCCTGTGTAATCCTGACTCCAGACATTTAGATTCTCACTTTGTTTCTGATTTTACATTACTGGTTAGCACCAACAACCTGAAGGAAATATGGGCTACAGAGCTTGATGAAATGTAGGAGAAGAGTTTTTCCAGAATTTGTCAATACTCCATAAACTCCAGATAATGGCTTATTTAGTTTAAAATATTACACAGGTTATAGTTCTTCAGAACTAAACTAAGTAAAATATATAGTTGAGTTTTCTCTTTGTGATAGATTTCAGGTTTCTGAGAGATCTTTGTCCTATTTAATATGGTTTTCCTATGGTACATCATTCCTGGGTTAGTATCTTTAATTGTTTCTCAGATGCATTTAAGGTAAATATTATTCCAAATTTCTACAGTAATATCACTCCATCCTCAAATCTTGAGTACATGAGAGAGTTTTCTACAGGAATATGGCAGTCTGATATGATAACACTCCGATTTCCCTGTTGGGAAAGTTCCCTTATGGGACTTCAAATTGTGGCCTATATATAATCGAATAGACACTTTTCACAAGTTTGCCATCTCATTACTCCAAATTCCTACTGTAAAATCATTTGGCCTCAAACCTTAAGTACATGAGACTGTGTTCTTCAGGAATATGCTGGTCTGATATAATAACACATTGGTTTGCCTTTTTATCGGTCTTGAAATTGTGGCCTGTATATATAATCAAATCTATGCTTTTTACAAGTTTGCCATCTCATTACTCCAAATTCCTACAGTAAAATGGCTTGGTCCTCATACCATGGATACATGAGAGTGTTCTTCTGGAATATGTTGGTGATTTATAGGACTTAAAATATTGGTATATACAGAATCACTCCAACACTTTTAAGATTAGATTAGCTGTAAGACTAAGTAGTTTCTTTAGTATCTGTACTGAAAGCAGTGTAGACATGCACTTGAACCTTGCAGATGCACATAGCGCGACTGAACTTTTTCTGAGTGCAGATGGCGTGACTGCGGTGATACAAGTCAGCAGAACTGTCTGAGATGAATACACACATCACACACAACATACAGTGTTGGGACGTAACTGAATACATGTAACAGCGTTACGTATTTAGAATACAAATGATATTCTGATACAGGAATTTTTAGTAGTTTGCCAGCTACTAACTTGCTTTCAGCGTCCAAAACCCCTGTTCTGTAGCAGCAGTTTACTAGCTGTAGCTACGTACACACAGCTGCCGTACCACGTTTCACCGTATACACAGTGTGCTGCAGTCGCATCCATAAAACTGGCTTTAGGAGGTCCTCTGAGTACCATTAGCCTACTACTCGATGCCTACTGAGTATTCGGACATACTAGCCGTGCTCGCCTACTGATTTCACCTACTGAGTAGTAGGCAAGATTTAATACAGTTCCAAGTTTACAGACAATATCTGTTACTGGCATTAATGAGTAAGGCTGCTCCGAAAAACTAAATGTTTCTCCACACTGTGTTAGCTGTATGCTTGCTTGCCCCTGTTAAAACGTCTAGCCTAGGATACAACGTGAATAATATAATAATAGCATAACGGTTTCAGGGTATTGCTTTATAAGCTTTTACTGAACGATGAACCAGACATGTAATACGGTGGTATGCTTTTCCAGCTACAGCAAGCTAACCGCTGTGGAAATAAATTGTTAAAAATATTGTGTCTCTTTTGTTCTTTCTATTTTCCAGACAAAACAAAGAATATACTTATATTCTTTACTATTTTACAGCAATTGTATACATTTAGGAAAACCTCCAGCTGGTTGCTACAGTAGAAGAACATTCAAGAATATTCTTTTTAAGTAAGCAGTGTGTGATGCCACATTCATACTGTTTTAAAATGTAAGAAAATATTTAATTATTCCAAAGTGTTTAGAATACGTTACTCACATTTTAAAAGTAACCCTCCCAACACTGCTTACATATATGTAGGTTGGACACACAAGGTAAGCAAATACAAACTGGTACACTAAAATTTCTAAAATTTCACATTAATATTTGATATCTGTCAAGCTAGTATAAAGCTTTGGTACCAGATTTCTCCCAGTCATAGCATAGATTTCTTCAAACCCTCCGCTGTACACTATTCATTCTAACACGATAAACTACAAGTAATACTGGATTTCATGAAAGAGAAGTTTGGTTATAAGAGAGGGAAACACTTCTGTATACTAAAAAGTAGTATATTTTTGTCTTTATTAATTATTACTTGCCTTCATTCTAATGTAAGTGTTTTTCATCCATATTAAGCCAAACTGCTCAGATAAATGGCTTTAAAATACACAAATATACATCACTACATCTTTCCTTTCTCTGCTTTTTCTGTTCAGTATAGCAGTTTAGAAAGAATCTCCCGTGAGGGTTTGAGTTTGAGGAGGTGTTGGACAGGATCCTTGTTCGCTTGCACAACATGAAAATGCATGTTGTATCATTCGGGTTGTGTGGTGTATGGATTTATTTGCGACTAACACCACAGTTGTATGTGTTCTGCATCCCTCTATATTGTTCAAATGAAGATTAAATATCCATATGTTATAGATATCTTTAAGGTTTTCTATAGGTGCCCAAGTTCTTTCCCATTACTTTTTATGTTACAGTGCAAAAAAGTGAACACTCTGAAAAGCAGCTTTTAGAGAAGAGCTAAAATTCCAAGAAAAAATGCAACAATGTTTCTCAACATGGAAAATAAAGTTCAGCTCTTCATGACCTCTTCAAGTCTCTTCTTGGAGCATAATAATTTGAATGACTTGACTTGAGACCTGTTTGATGTAATTTTTCTACAGTAAATTGGGACTTGGTTAAGACTTGAAGGTTAAGACTTGACACTTGCTTATGACTTGCACATGTGACTCTGTGTAGTAGTAGAAGTAGTAGTAGACGTAGTAGTAGTAGTAGAAGTGGTAGTAGTAGTAGTAGTAGGATTAGTAGTAGTAGTATTAGCAGAAATAGTAGTACAATAATTTAAAATTAATTCTGCAAGTTATAATAATTTATACAGTACATGAGTTTGTGTGCTTGTTTGTTTGTGACTGTCTTCAGTGGTTACTGCTGTTAATCTGACCTTCACTTACATTCACATGTTAATATGACATCATGACTTTCCAGAGAAAGAGACGATCATCCAGCAGCTCCAAACAGAGAAGAATAAACAGACCTGTTATCCTCAATGTAAGATCTTCATCTGTGTTTAACTGTTTTTTTCAGAATCATATGAAGGCGAAAGAAAGAAAGAAATCACATTTGTGAAAATTACTCATCTCCTCTGAAATAAGGCTGATATACATCATCCATAGCATCAGAGTGCTGTTTAGAGGTGAAGATGAGAGGTTGAATTTTTTATTATCCAAGTTTTAAGTTTTATTATCCAAGTTATAGAAGTAGTTTTAAAAAGATAAAATACAAACTGTCTTCATTTGTAATTTAATATTTATTTAACTTTATCACAGTGGATAACAGTGGACACAGTCACAATCAGAAATATAATATAATATCAAGTAAATCAAAGTAAATCATTATATTATCTAAGAAATGTCTTAACACTGTAACTGTACTGATGCAGATGAGTGTGTGGGTGATGCTTGTTGTGCTGCGGGCTGGAAGTACTTCAGTGGGAAGTGCTACTACTTTTCTACTGATAACAAGACCTGGACTGAGAGTAGAGATACTTGTGTGGCTGCAGGAGGACACTTGGTGATTATCAGCAGTAGAAATGAGCAGGTATGATGATCAGAAATTGATAGTGATACTGTAACACCGCTATTAAGTTATTAATAGAAATGAACTGATCACTGTCTGCTAAACTTCAGACACAGATGGTCGTAGCAATGTATATGGTTCCGCAAATCCTGTGTTTAATGGCAGAAACCTTCCAAGGAAATGTGCCTCAAGCCCAGGAGATAACAACTTGGCCAGAACTGTCATGGGCCATTTAAATAGGGTGTGTTTGCTGGTTGAAATCAGACCTTTCTCAGAACAAGTCTTTCTGCGGAAAAAAAATATATTTTATATATATAAACTGGTCTCCCTTTTCATTTTGACAGCGAGAAAAGACGTAACAACGTCACCTAGTAAAAAGACTTAAAACGTCTCGTAACAAAGAAAAAAGTAAAACACTATCATTATTTGCGTAACTGTTTTAATAGCACATGCTTCAACTTTGACTAATCATTTATATCTGGAAAATTCCTATAATTTATTTCTCTTCATAATGAGGTTGCCGGTTTGATCCCCGGGACCAGCAGGACACGACTGAAGTGCCCTTGAGCAAGGCATCTAACCCCTAACTGCTCCCCGGGCGCCATGGATAGGGCTGCTCACCGCTCCGGGCACGTGTGCTCACTGCCCCCTAGTGTCTATGTTCACTAGTGTGTGTGTATATGTGGGTGTTTCACTGCACGGATGGGTTAAATGTGGAGGTCAAAAAGTGACAGAATAATAATAATTATTATAAACTTAATAATTTAATGGCTGTATGATTGATGTTTGTAATTTGCTCAAATAATTAATTGTGACTTGTTTTCTTGTTACCTTTGCTTTAATTTCATCACTAGTGTGTGTGTGTGTGTGTAATAAGGAGCACAGGTTCCCAATCCTGATCCTGTGTAACCTCACAGATCCTGAAACAGTTGTATCGAAGTGCAGGGCTTTATTTTTCAAATTTTTAAAATATCAGTATCAGTAAAAAATCAGTAACTTCCACTACAAGAGAGGATAACACAGGCAGCCAAAACAAATAAACACAGTCTTTTTAAATTACTACTGTTACTACTACCAATACTAATAATAAAAACATGAATAATATTAACTTTATTTATAACATTATTTATTTATTTACTATATTCATACAAGTAGCAGCTTAGGGTGCTTAAAATAGCCAAATGAAAAGTAACAAGTTCAGTAATAATAGGAAAAGTTGAGTAGTTCTTTTTAATACTAGTTATTACTGCTACAGTTTGACGTAAAGCACATTAAACTTGTGTTTAAAATGTTTTATTTTAATAAAAATAAAACGATAATGCTTACTATTATTGTGACGATGAGAATAATACATAAATTATGCTTTTGTTCAGTTTTTCTATACAGTGTTATATGATCAGGCTGTTTCTGGTTACAGGAGTTCTTAAAGAAATCAGAGCCTGGTTTTGGTGGAGAGAGCTACTGGGTGGGTCTGACTGATGCTGTGACGGAGGGAGATTGGCGCTGGTTAGACGGGTCAAGACTGACAAGAATGTAAGGCCGTTTCACATTTAACTACTTTATAACAGAGTTCGTCTCTCTTTTAGATGTGTTTTTGAGTGTTTTTATTAATCGGTGAATAATTGCTTTTGCTTTCAAGACACTGGGCTGGAAATGAGCCTGATGACTGGAAAGGGGAGAACTATCAGTATCCTGAAGGAGAGGACTGTGCTCTGTTTTGTCTAGACCCTTATGATTATGGTTTACAGGACGGATTGTGTGATGTACAGGAGAGAAAAGAAAAGCGTATTTGTGAGGCAAAAGCACCAAAATAAATAAGAAAGAGAAATTATAAATATGACAGTGATGTGGGGGGCCAATAAAGCAGAGCTTTTCAAGTTAAAGTTTTTCTTCTTTCCTTTTTCTTTCTTGTATTATGTTTTAGGCATTGTCAAGCCCCCTTAGCATTCATAGTAATATCCCTGTATTATTACAAAGCACATATTGTCAGTTTAGGTGTGAATGTGATGCTTTCACCAGTTGTAGCCTCCGTTCTCACTGCTGGGACAAATGTAAACATGTAATGTAAACATGTTTGGGGGCTACAAACTCATTTAATTAGTAAGTTTTACTTAACAAGCTCAACAGAAAAGGTGTCATGCTGCAAAAAGTATCCCAAATATTTTTCTGTATATGTCAATTTAATCCACAGCATAACAGGAGGGTTTGGGGATCATGTCACCTCTTTAAGTGTTTCCATGGTTTTGTTACAGCTATCTATTTGATTTGCTATAACCAGAAGATTTTCAATGAGTTTTTTAAGTCATTTAATAGATTGATTCACCTGAAAAAGTAAGTTAGATGAATAATGTTTATTATTAGAAATACAAAAAGAACGTAGAAATTCAACTTAGAAATTCACTTTTTTTTAATTCCCTACGTTTATTGTTCTTTATCTTTTTTATTCTCTGATGTGAAAATGAAATGTGAAAATGTCAATGTTGTCAGCTTGTATGGATTATTGCTTCTGTGTAGAGATCGTCTGAAAAAATAAGCAATCTGTGAATTAGTTGCTTAATCGATAATTAGTCATTTTATTTTAGGACATAATAAGTAATGACAAAGTAATTATTTGGAATTTCTTTGCATCCTTTTTGTGTGTTCATGATGCACTTAATACATTTTGTGTGACGTAAGGTGTAAAACTGTACTGTTGTGTTTATATATATATATATACACATACATGTTAAAGGTCTATATTTTTCTAGGTCCATATTTTTTTTTAATATAAGAAATTTGCCATTCTCTGTCCAGTTTATTACGTAATTAGTTTATTCCACTGTCAGATCCCAAACAAGTTGAATTAGTTCAATTATGGACATGTATTCTTTTCACTTGTATTTTACTTCTCTGAGGGCCAAGTTGTCTCTGAGAGTTTTGCACCAATTTAGAGACACAGAATTCCCAGGAAGGCACATAATGACAGTATATATATGTCTATTATCAGGGTCATTGAGGAACATTCTTTGTGTTAATGACTTCTCCAAGAGGTAATAGTCAAATGGTGTTCTAATTAAGGAGATGAGAGTGTATAGGTGGCTTATTTCAGTGGCTTTCCCCATTAAATAAAAGCAGCCCATAAAGTCTGACAAATCTGTTCTTACGCTCCCTATGAGTGGCCAGGTCACTTCCCCAAGATTAAGACTAACCCAAGATCACTTCAACGCCACATCGGGCAATCCTGAAAGAGTTATGAAGCAACTTCAGGTTAACAGAAAAAGACTTACAGAAGACTTTTGTTTATGCGCCCAATATTAGAAAAGCTCTGAACAAGAGTGATGTTCATAGAAGGACCCGATAAAGGAAACCCATGACCACCTGAATGTCCCACAATACTTCTGAAAAAAATGTATATATGCAGATTAGACAAAAGTGGAACATTTAGCCCTTTTTAGTGCAGAACACTGTGCACCTCATCCTAACTGTGAAGCATGGTGGAGGGAGCCTTTGGTTTGGGGCTGCTTTGCTGCCTCAGGGCCTGGATTCCTTGTGGTCTTTGAGGGATCAACAAATTCAAATGTGCATCAAAACATTTTACCAGAGAGCAACATTACCTCAAGCAGAAGGAACATCAGGTGATGCACAAGATAATGTTCCAAGGCAAGCAAGACATCCCAGAAATATTGCTGAACTGACATACATTTGCAAGAGGAATGGTCCAAAACTCCTCCTCAACACGGATAGTTACTCAACATGCTCAATAAAAGACATGAAAAGTGTAACTGTTGATGTGTTATTAGTTTAGTTTAATTGTGTTTGCCAATAACTGCAATTTAGATAACAATCAGTGCAGAAATCCAGATCATTCTAAAGGGTTCACAGACTTTTCTTGCAGCTGGTTAACATTTGGGAAGATTTCCAGGAAAGTCTAAGTGATGGTCACACAACAAACAAGAGTATATATGTGTGTGTGGGCCAAACCCTGATCAGGTACTCATGTTGTTAGCACCTTTTGCCACAATGTAGACCTGAATTTATGGTTAGGGTAACATTAAGGTCAAGGTTAGGCTCATGGTTAAGGTTTGGGTAAGTCTTTAGGAAGTAAAGGAACGTCTTTGTAATGCCATAATTATGCACCCACTATTAGTGTGCATGTGCACGTGTGTGTTGCTGCTTCAGTTCTGTATCTGTGACAGAAAAAAACAAGTTTTGTTTTTTTTTGTTTTTTTTACTGTACATCATCACCATTAAAAAATAAGTCTCAGTGTATATAATTACATGCTTATTTCTGCCCCAGTTTCCAGTAAACTGTGAGTTGTTGATCATTCTCAGATTCCTCTTCTCTTTCTGAGCTCGCAGTTACAGTACTGTCCTCCGGAGGGCGCTCTTGTGTCTTCTTTAAAATTTGTACACTTGCACCTTGCGGAGCCGTTACCTTAAAAAAAAAAGAAAGAAAGAGTTTTTAGTTTTTTAAAAGAAGCACCTCAAAACATTACTCTATATTTATTGTTATCATTTCTACTGCAAACCAAGAGCTTGGAAACATTTGATTCATGCAAAAAAACAAAACTGCACTGCATATGTACAGTCCTTCCCATAAAACCGTCAGCAAGTGCAGATAATGATCCTCAGCCTAATCAGTTCTGCTTCTTAAGCACTGACTGAAGCATGACTGTCACCTAAACGCTGCCTTGGGCTTATTCATCTTTCTTTCCTTTTCCTGCAGCACATTACAGAGAGGTGACGAGCAGCTGTGCAGAGATATAGCAGATTGGTGCTGAAAGGCCTCCCAGAATATGAAAGCCAATTTTTATGCACACATATCAAAGAGTATGTTTTACTACTACTGCGACTACTAGCAGAAGTAATTAAGCTAGACAGTAATGAAAGGACTATCTTTATACATTAATTCTATGTAATATAGCATTTCTAACAAAGTGCCGCAGTCCAAGTAGTAACACTGAGTTAACACCACACCATAAGCTTAGTATGCTACCAATCCAGACATGTAGCAGTTGTGGCTGTGAAACATATAGACTATGAGGACGGAAAACAGCAAGTGTGCCGCAAAAACATTATGTAAATAAAGTGATGCAGGGAGAAGCCAATGTAACACCTTGTGTCAACATGATGTAGTCTTAATATACAGAAGGTGTTAAATAGCAATACAATGGCTCTCTAACCAGAGTCTTTATCTGCTGGTTTGTGTTTTGTGAGGCTCATTTCTGCCAAAATGCTGTTTGTATGAAGATAAAGGATCCAGGAAGCTGTCTAGATGTTGAGACTTATCTGAAGATCTGTGTTGGTGTGTCATCTGGCATATATACTGTAATAAAGCTGCAAGAAGATGAAGAAAACTTACACATTTTGAAGGAACGTCATAGACTGTAGAGGCTGATTTGCTTTCTGTTGGAGTCTGTGGTTTGCACACCTCGCTGTATATGGTGGAAATGCCTCCTTCTTGAAGGGTATCTTCATTCTGACCACAGAGGAAATACATATATAAATGCTGAAAAAGACAAATCCTCAGTAACTAGTGAACTGTTAACACATTTTGAGATTGTAGGCTGTGTCAGTTCCTAATGAAATATCTTATTTGAGTCCCATTTTAATGCAACACCATACGTTTACTAGACAATTAGCCATATGTATTATTTCGTTAAAACCAGCAGCAGTTCTGTCAGGCACCAGTCTCTATCGTTTAGCCCACTCTTTCACAAACTGGGTGCACAATTCAGGCAGGAGTTCATAGTCTCAGCTTCTGTATATTACCTGCTGTTCCAAATTAAGAACTGGGAATGTGGCCTGGTGATTCAGTCAATCTGTTCCAGTGCTCCACCATGTCTGTCAAACCAGTTAAATTTTGTTCTCTTGTTGTGTGGGCACAAATGGATAGACATGTCCTTAAGGGACTAATCTTTACCTGACATAACTGACAAGTCATAATTAAATTGTAAATTTATCCAGAGTAGAGAGTAGGTTGGTGTGAAATGTTCCATTCTAGAGAAATTAGCAAACTTGTGGTTTCGCTGTTTACCATATATAAGACATGGGTGACTATTCCCCTCAGCTATTGTGTTTAAATAAATAACATTCCCTTAAGGTGCTGTGTTTCCCTCATCATCGTCTACATCAACGCCAAAACATTTTTTAAAAACCCAGTCATGGCAGAGAGACGCAACACTAATTTGTAAACAATTACGTAAATAAAAAGTTCTTTGTTTCAGATTGACCTTTATTTACCATCCTCAACATTTCGCATAAAACTCAGGCAGTTTCACTGGTGGTGAAAAAAAAAAACACAAGCCTATGACCTTTGATGCCTCAGATGGCACTGCATTAAAACCCATGTATGGATATGGGGAATACTTTGATAAGCCGTTATGAGTCAACACAGTCTGTAGCTGCTTCTACAAATGCAAGTTAAGACTGTACTAAGCACAGTGGGAGCCATATACCAACAACATCCAGAAATGCTGCCAACTTCACTGGGCTCAAGATCGTTACTGTAAATGCCTACTGTGGTCTAACAAGTTAATCTATACACAATCTGCTCAGGTGATGCAATACAGGTGGTAAACAGGCTCCTGTCCCAACTTTTTTGTACCATTAATCCATTTACTAATCATTAATCAATTTACTAATCACTGCCTCTTGACAAGCAGCTGTCGAGAGGTATAGCACAGTGCATTTAACAGGAACGTAGCTTTAAGACACTTTCTTCTTTCTTAGCGAGCTTTTACTTCACTAGTCATTCTCGGACAAAAACATTCCACAACAACAACAACAACCTACTGGCAGCTATCTTAGATAAATTAGGTCAAATTAGGCGATTTTAAACAAAAGCTTTATGTGACAGAGCGAGTTGGTATATGCTAATCTATGAGTCACCCCAATTCCACACTGTGGAGACACTGTGTGAAATGTTTTTGGCCGAGAATGATTAGTAAAGTGAAAGCTCACTAAGAAAGATGTGTCTTAAAGCTACATTCCTGTTATATGCACTGTGCTATACCTCTCGACCACTGCTTGTTACTAGATCTTTGGATATGCGTGTTTGATGTGCACAGATTTTAAATGACTGCTGTAACTGAGATGGTTATAGAGACAGAACATTGTGTTTACCTGTAGTTTTTTTCTGGAATAGCAGTATCCAATTATAATTACGCAGACCACCAGTATGACTACCAGTCCGCAACATAATGCAATCGGCAAAAACAGCAGTAAATTTGGTTTGTGCTCCACAAGACTTTTTCTTTCTGGACCTAGAAAAACAAGAAAAAATACTATTTGGTTATAACCATTTACATAATGATAGTATACAATTATTGTGTACTGAATTGTTACAATATGTGCAAACAATAAGCTGCGTGGTGCTGATGTTTCTAACAGCTTCTTAAGTAAAATTAAATGAACTGAATGAGTGATCACTTACATGTGCTGCTCGTGGTTATTAAGCTCTTGTTTGCGCTCACATGATTGCTGGCTATACATTCTATCAGTCCGTCATCAGTAAAATTAACAGTAATGTTCAGCTTGGTCAGGGAGCGGTTTGTCTCAGTGCAGGTCGGGAACTCACAGTCATACATCACTCTTTCACCCTCAGCAGAGCACTTTACTGAGATGCGACAAAGATAAGTGGAGGAATTGATCTGAAGTTCATCTGTTTTAATGACCGGCTT
Organism: Megaleporinus macrocephalus; assembly: GCA_021613375.1. Taxonomy (NCBI): domain Eukaryota; kingdom Metazoa; phylum Chordata; class Actinopteri; order Characiformes; family Anostomidae; genus Megaleporinus; species Megaleporinus macrocephalus. The sequence goes on from CM038708.1 coordinate 14,356,532, forward strand.
TGAGACAGCCCCTGGAACAATAACATAGAGTAAATCAGTAATATAAAAAATTATGTAGTGCCAAACTGCTGGCTATAATTTCATATTTATATAATCTGTAGATGATTTTGGTGCTATAAATACATACATTTGCAGGTGAAACCTGTACATTTGCAGTGCAGTGGAGTTTAGCTTACCCTCTACTGTTAGCAGATATTCTGTAGTTTCCATCTCCCACTCTCCGATGACCACTTTATAATGACCACTGTGATTCTTTTGCACATTACTGATAATTAAGGAGCCATTGGCACCACTAACATTAAAATTTGCAGGACTATTCAGGCGCGGAACCTGATTACCAGCATCTAGAATTGCTATAACTGTTTCACCCTTCTTCCACTTGATCTGATCCTCCTGCTGCCGTTGTTTTCTCAGTGAGAGATGGACTGTTTCTCCCACTAGCCCGTACCGCTGATGAACCTCACTGGCCCGAGCTTTATTCACTGAGGAGGAGAAAGAAATCAACATGCACTTTCTGATTAAATAACAAAAACTGGAACTGTGGACACACGATCACAGCATTACATGAAATGTGTTAATAATAAATAAATACACTAATTTATAGCTGTTTTTAATAGAATATAATGCAGCTCAATGTTGTGTAGAATGAGCGTAGCAAAAACACAACATTAAAAATTTAGGAGAAGTGAAAGCACTGAATGTAAAGATGAATGTAAATGTCATTAAAAAGTAAAGAATATAAAAGCTGGACAGCATTCGATTACTTCTAAACATGTGGACTAAACACAGTGTGCTTCTTCTAGACAATGAAGCACGTCCACAAGTCTCTCTGGATAAAATCTGGTAAAAGCTTTAGACGTAAAGGCAAATGTCAGTGTCCTAGCTTACTTGTACAAACATTGAGGACTGAATGACCTACACAAATCATGAGCTTAGAATTCTAAGGTTCTGTCTAACAGCAGAACACCTGAGTGATACAATTAAGTTTAAGATCTTAACAAAGTCATTGCCCTGGAACACTTTCATCCACTATATATTACATTCCTAAAAGATAAGCCTACAGTTGAGCCTTTACACACACAGATAAAACTTTTGGTGGGTTCTCTTACATTCAGAGAGAACTTCATAATGCCATTGCAGTTAAAGTGCAGTTAAGCTTCTGTTTGTTAGAACTACATACACAGCTGGTAGTTAAGTAAGTGGGTTTAAGAATCTTAGTGCTACAGACCTGCAGTGCAACTCATGATGATGAAGACGATGACGATGATGTGAAGGCAGCGGCGCATCGTTACAGGAAAGCTGTCGGGTTGAGAGACAAACATTTAAACCACCTGACAATGTTCTCATGATGAGGAGCACCTGCAGATCTATTGAGGTTTGAGGCTTGTGGGTAAAACACACTGAGAGTGAGAGAGAGAGAGAGAGAGAGAGACAGAGAGAGAGAGAGAGAGAGAGAGAGAGAATCCCCTAAGGGGCTTTTTCAACATTTCCAAGCCATGTTAAGTCACAAAAACACATATGCAAATGGAAAGGGTATAGTTAAGCAGCAACTGTAGTCAGTATGTGTAAGTTCAGGTCGTGTGTCATGAACATCATGTGCCATGACTAATGTTTTCAGCTCATGTAACGTATGTATATCATAGGACGTATTCTATTATGCCTGTAAATCTTTGATGAATCTTTTTCATGTCTATAGATTTTAAGTCAGCCTTCTTTACTGCTCCAATGTTTATAATGTTTCAATTTGTACTAATTGTACTGATTTGTACTTAAATCTTTCAGATTAAAGAATTCAGTATCATTACTAACAGCATCCAGCATAAATCCACCATCCTCAACAACCTTTACAACTTTTGTTGCCAGTCATTAACAAAAGAAAGATTGATTTTGATTATATGACATTCTATACACCACAATCTAATCTTCCATATAGAAACATTAGGAAGGTTATCAGGAGAAATCACCGCTATGTGATCTGTCCTGTGCCTCAGGAAACCAAAAGCTAGAAACTAAGAGGGTTTTTTGTTGTCGTTGAGCCTGCATTCAGAATGATTCATAGTTTGCCATACGTGAGTGAGAGCAAGAACACAACTCGCTCACTAGACTAGACAAAAAAACACCGGTGATGTAGAAGAAAAGTTGTAAATGTGGATCTACCTTAGCTTTTAAAAAGAATTAACAGCCCCAACTGCAGTGCAACTGAGACGCGTACTGTCAATACTGGCAATACATGTTGTACCAGATTGTAATCAGTCGCAAGTCATACACGTACGTTGTCTTTCTTTTCATGAACAGAAATTAAATTGGCTTTTAAATCAATATAACATGAACATTAAATTAAATAAGAAAATGAAAAATTACCTTAGAGGAGCCTGAGGACGCTGAAGATCAGTGAAGTTTCCTGTTTACACTCGACTGTCTTCTCTGAAAGTATCGCCTAAAAGAAAACTCTGCAAGGTTTCCTGTAAGATGCAAATGTGTTTGATGTGCATGAGTAAAAAGGCATGTTACGCTGACTTTTCATTTCCACTAGAAAAGCTATTTTTATGAGATCTGTAGGACTGTGTGCTGCCGTGCAGGGAAAAAACTAGCACTGCTAGAACCCGAGGAGTTACAGAGCTGGTTCAGAATAGGGCTGGTTCAAATTTTCCTTTGGTTTCACCACCAAAGGACACAGCACAACACAAACAGAATTCTGGGCAAAAAATATAATAAAAAAGAATAAAAAAATATTATTTTATTATCTAGATTTGTTATGGTGTGGATAGACAGAGGGAGATCATATTGACTGAAACTTACAGTCAATAATAAAGTAACACGCTTTCACATCTAGTATCTTTTTTTAGCTTCGAAGCTAACACTGACTTTTCTAACTAAAGAGCATTTGTGAGAGTTTGTGTCGTCTTAATGTTGTTTTGAGATTCAGGGCATTTGCAGTTCTGCATTTCTTCCACTTTCTGTTGTTGTTTTGTAGCTCACTGTTTGTGTGCAGTCTCTTGATGTTGTTGTTTCAGACCTCACTGTCTTGACTAAAATACCCCCCAAAAATTGTTTTGTTTTATATGATCTCCTAAGACTGACAGGCCTAATAAAACTTATACTATTTAAAATAGGTTAAAGGAATGATTCATATAATAAAAATCTAACTTACACAACTATCCCATGTGTTGTCGATCAGCCAAGACATGTTTGATGTCCAAATTTTGCCCCTGTAGTTTAGCACTGGTTCCACGAGGCTAACTCTGCTGACATATACCGATCAGCCACATTATTAGGCACACCTTGTATGTACACTCACACAGTTCACATTCTTTCAGCTTGGTATGGCTACCTTGTTGTTAGACCTTAGCTCATCTGTTGCTGCACAGTTTGTGTTCCTCTAGTCCTTCATCAGTGGTCAGGGTTTTTCAGTGGTTTTAGTTGTCAGTCCAGTAGTGAAACTGAGCTGCTGACTACTTTGAAAGATTCACCACCTAATCATAATAGTCTTGTGGGGATCCTGACCATTAAAAAACAAACTATGCAGAGAGACAGATGGACTACAGTCTACAACTGAACTGCACATTGCATCTATATGGTAAGACCTCTTTTAACCCACTCAAACTGCAAACTGGCAGACTTGATGGTGTGGTTTACCACATCACCAAGTCTGTGCGACCTTGATAAACCTGGTTTACGCGGGTTGAGAGACGTACAGAAATGATTTGAGCGTCTTTTGACCTTTATCTTTGGGCAGCAAGATTAGTCTAGTAGAACTGGCACAAAAATAAATAAGTAGAATCCAGACACACTGTTTTACCTACCTGACTTCTTACCTGATTACCTACTCAGATCAGTTCATTTCCAATTCTTTATCAAAAAGTTAAACTGGTCCATCAAATCAAAGAAAAGCATAACGTTCACAGTTTAGGGACCAGTGTGTGGTCCTTCTCTGTATTCTAGGGGTCCTATATTGGCTAGCGCTGGCTGGCTTCTAACTCATTTGCCATAGAGGCACTGCTGTTAGCTTCAATAGCAACAACATGTTTTGGTTGATCAGTACTCGTCTTTTCTAGTTTGCTCACACGTCTTCCACACATTCACTGAGATCCTAGATTTCTCGTCAAGTGTGTTCAGTTGGCAAGTTCCTAGATGTACAGCTTTCAGAGGTACACTGGGTGTAGTTACAGTTGCTTGGCTAAGAAGGATCAAGTGAGTGAAGCAGTCTGCTGCAGCACTGCAACTGTAGTTGATTAAGAATATCAAAGACAGAAGCTTGCCGTGTCACGGGTGAAGCAGCTAAATAATGACCTTTCCCTTTGATTTGTATTTCAGCGTCTAACTGATAACATCAATTCTCACTTTGAGATATTCAGGAGTCCCCTGTATGTTGTACCTTGGTAGGGACTGTATGTGTAAGACCTGAGAAAACAGACAGCCAATGGAGCCATGATAAGATCTTAGTTGAGAGGAAACTAACAAACTAAAACTAATTCTGGAAACATAGGCTGTTTCAACTGGGTCATTCACTTGACTACCTGATATAGAGTCAGTTTATTGCAGCTACTCGCTAAACATAGTCAAAGGCAGACCTTGAGTTATACAAAATCGGAGAACACTATAGCATCTTCAGAACTGATCATTTATTAAAAACAGTCATTTTGAAGTTATTAGCAGTTAAAGTGGTGATGACCCAGTTTTAACACTGAGCCCTACTGAACAGATTAGCATGAAAATACAGGATGTTTTTCAACCCCAACTAGGACAGACAAGCCCGCAAACCACATTCATTCGCTTTTAGTGTTAAATAACACACAGCAGTATTTTGCACATCAATGATAGTAATAATAATAATAATAATAATAATAATAATAATCATCATCATCATCATTTGATTTTATCCCATGGATACATTCTCTAAAATATATCATTTTATCCAGTAAACTTATGAAATATTATGATTCAAAATACACCTATTTCCAACCACACAGTTCCCAAAGACTCACGCCCACGCAGACATGCTGCAAAGCCACAGGTACACTCTCAGGCACCCCACACGTGTAGGACAGTTATTCCCCAGCACACACGGTTAGTCTCCTTTCCAACACAGTACAGAAAGAGTCTTTGCGCTGAGTTAAAGTGCTTTTAGTATTGTTAACATACCTCATCAATATGTTGGTTCCAGTGACTAGAAAAAAACTAGACATAAAAAACTAGATCTATACTCGAACGAGTACTCAAACTGGCACTGTTAGGTACAAATATATACATGTACAGGTCACACAGTATTCATTCCAGTTCAGTCCATCCGTACAGAAGAGAAAGCCCCAGGATAGAGTCTCCTGATTCCTCTGATCTACAAATCAGTGCTTCATTATTAATTATTACATGCTCTGTGCCATATTTTGGCAGCTCTGTCTTTTTTAAAATCCTTTCAAAGTCCACGTTGTGAAGGTAAAGTACAGAAAAAGAAGAGTTTGTCAAATCAGTAATTGGTCCATGTAAGAAAAAACAGGTGTTCATCCTGTGAGATGTTTTCTTTCCTTCAACAGATGGCACCATGCCTTTTGGCCACAAGGTGGCGATACAGTCTTCCGCACAAAGCAATCCCAGTGTTTGTATGTATGTATGTATGTATGTATGTATGTATGTATGTATGTATGTGTGTGCGTGTTTGTATTAAATCTTTAATCTATTCTGAAGCAGCTTATTCTGCAGTCTTTTGATTCCTCTGCTAGTATTTTTAGTATTAGTCATTTGTAGTTCCCCTTTTTTCCATTTCCCCTTCCTTCTTTCTTATCTGGTCTACACTACATGCCCAAAGGTATCCAGACACACCTGCTAGTGAGCTTAATTAGCTTCAGATGACTTATCTGGGAACCCCACCAATATTTTCCAAAAATTCTATGTAATTAAATGGTTGAGGTGTAAACATTCAGAAGTCATTCAGAGTGGTTTGGCTTAAAAGGTTGTATTGTTTACAGTGGTGGTGATGGAAACCAGATGTATTTTCAGAAGAGTTTAATGCATCTGAAGGTAGCATTACGGAAAATATTAAATAAAGTGGTTATGAATACACCACCAGGTTTGAATCCATATGTTAATCTATTCTATGTAGAGGGATATTTAAGAATACCTTTGCACCGAATTGTGCATGCACTAGGTCACTGTGTCAAACATCAAGTGTAAAAGTACAAAGTCCCCCAGCACTAGACTGGGATCAGTGTAACTTTGTGAGGACACTGTGAGGAAAAATAGTCCCCCAAAAAAAGATTTGCTACTGTTTTACCATCAATATTACATATCAAAGCTTAGAAAACAGGTATAGGTTCACTTGTCATTCTGGATAATAAATAAAATAGCTATATATAAAGACATCGTGACCCTTGGTTCCAATAATCACTACTGTAAAGATTGTAAAGGTTAAGGATCTGAATTTGTATGTTTCCTATGTAAAATAACTTTGAATAGATATTTTAAGGACTGAATTATTCAGAATTTTTTTTTAAAAATTGGTGGATTTCCTCTTCAAGGTGCACAGACATTCGCATCCAATTGTGGACGCAACTTGTATAATCTCCTTAGAAAAGCAGTACCTATAGAATGGGACGCTATAGAACAGCTATACGTACAAGGTCTCCCTGCTCATCGACGTCAGGTACAGGAGTATAAAGCCCCCCAGCGCTGAGCGTAGAGCATCGTAACTGTTCTCTGCAGTAGCACCATCCATTGCAGCTTGTGATTTAGAACAAATCATCCAACATTAGTACCTGACTCCACTAATTCTCGTGTGGCTGAATGCAATCAAATCCTCACAGCAATGTTCCAACATAATGTAAAGACTTTCCAGAGGAACAGAGGCTGTTACTGCAACAGACTCCCTGTTAAAAACCCTCGACTGAGCAGATGTTCACAAACTTTTGGACATATAGTGTATTTTACTGGCACGCTGTCTGAATCAGTAAAGTTTACTTTTATAAAACACATGTCTGACATTAAATCTCCATTCTCTCTTTATTTAATCACTATATCTACACCTCTCTCTCTCTCTCTCTCTCTCTCTCTCTCTCTCTCTCTCTTCATCTATCTCTGTCTGTAATTACACATTGCTAATGCGAACGCTAAGTGGGCTGCTATCTCGGATTCGACCCCTGTCCCGCCCCTTTTCCTCCCGGTAGCTCTCCTCCAGCTTCATCTTCTCTGGGTCCGACCCTACAGTTCCACCTCCTCCGCCGCTGCCTTGGTAACGGGTGGACTGGGGGCTTGGAGGCGGGGCCTGTTTAAAGAGCGGTGGGGTCTTAGTCTTGGCAACCTTGTCGAAGAAGGCGAAATCAGCAACGTACTTTCCAGAGGGAGAGAGCGAGACGACGGGCGGGAACTCATAGCCCCACAGGATCTCGTCAGGCAGGTAGGAGGTGCGCACCTGGCAGGTAGCTGAGGTGGGCTCCACCGTGGCACTCATAATCACCAAAAGCTCAAAATCCGCCAGCTCAGGATCCGTCCAACC